>HG995376.1:20212500-21462500 GCA_905333075.3 Atethmia centrago
ACCTATCTATATATCTGAGAACCATGATCCTCTTTCAAATATTCCTCAATCATCTCCAACCTTAAGCACCAACAATGTAACAAAACATAGAGAGATACTGCAAACTGTAACACAAGATGTTGAAAATGAATTTAACATTATTAATCGTGTAAAAGTTTCTGTCTTCCAGAGACCTTTAAAGAATACGAAATGTTGTCTTATTTTGATTCACTCGCGTCACCAGTCAGTAGACTAAGAATAATAACAAGATCTCAGCGGCTATCGCAAGATACTGAACGAACGGACGACATGCATTGGCAGTGCTTCCTCCAGTATTCGTCCCTGTAGTCCACAAAGCTCAATTAGCAACATATCACATACGTCCCAAAAAAGTCTAGATATATTCCCTAAACATAAAATATCGTTAGTTAAAAAAAAAAACCTCTCCATGGAAAGCCTTATTAAGGAAGATGTAATATAGAGCTATTAGGGAATTAATACTAAAAGTACAAAAATAAAAGTTGAAAATATATGACGTATTAGAAGAAATATATAATGAACGTATTAGAAGACAGTTGAACAGGTTAAAAAATCAAAGTAAAGAAGGTAAACGTTTAGAAAGAAAGATGTTGGTTTTAACTCCAAACAAAGATAACGTACAAGAAATAAAATATACAGTAAAACAGCATTTGATAAAAGATATAAAACTGTTTTTGAAGATGATGATATTAGCCGCATGACGTCTGGTAAAAACGAGATCAATGCTAGTGCCTTATCTGTATGAGAAGATGTCTTTGCCCGGCAGTGGGGCAAATATATATATATTTGATGGAGACGGTAAGTCTCTCTCGTTATCATCAGGCATATTTTAACTACTGTGGGCGTAAATGGGAAGTGTTGGTTATTGCACAATTTTTCATTGTTTGACATTATATACCTACAATTTTGATTTCAGACTTGTTGTGATGGCAAACATGTCATTTAGTTTAAATGGGGTTTTATTTTTATTATTTTATTAATATTTTACATAGATTATTGTGAACCTTGTGAATGTGCGAACGTTGTAGGCTTAATAGACTAGATATTTTGTAGACCTTTTTCTTTTTTTTTTGTTAAGTACCTGGTACGTCTCGACAGGCCTACACTGTCCTCCCATACCTATTAACTAACACTGTAATTTGAAAACATTGTAAAAGCCAATTATTTTTAAAAGAGTAACCGTGGAGTTTCTTGCCGGCTCTTCTCCATAGGAAACGACCAATTGGAACCGTGCACCTAGCTTCTGACGTTTCATAAGTGCCCATGTAGGTTTATGTGAAATAAAAATATTTGGATTTTGATTTTGAATACACTCGCGAGCAACCAAATCGACTCAAGCCTAGACGGCGCACATATACATTGATTTTCCTAAAACGATAAATGGTAATTACAAAAATGATGTCATTCGAAAGCTGAAGAATTAGGCTTTCAATTAACATCAATACCTTAAAAAAAAAACTAAGCGCTGATTTATTGACACATTTTAATTGGCCGTCAGCGTAAATTACCTCTTTAGGAATCCACGACTTGCGCTACCTGCTCCCGCTATTAAACCCCCCCACTTCCGGTTTATCTTATCAGTTGCTTGTTACAAGTTGACCGGTACACATCTCCGTAAATTGCAATCCTTGTTTTCGCCAACCCATGGATACCACACCAGAAGAAGCCACTCAAGTTGTTGCCTTGATGCAACAAGGGTTAAGTCAGCGAGCAGTCGCTGCCTAGCTCCGCTTGAGCCAGTCTTCTGTATCCCGAGTATACAGACGGTACAAAGAGACTGGTGCCTTCAATCGAAGACCAAGAACGAGCCGCCACCGGTGCACTTCAGAGAGAGACGACCGCTTCATTGTCTCAACCTCGCTGCGTAATCAACACCTTACGGGCGTTGATGTGCAGCAAGAACTGAGACGTGTACGACAAGTGGCTGTCAGCGAGTGGACAGTGAGAAGACGCTTGAAGGAAGCCAACTTGACGCCAAAAAGACCTGCGACGGGCCCTAAATTGACTGCAGGCCACCGACAAGCGCGCCTTCAATTTGCTCGAGAGCATCTCAATTGGAGCGTTGCGCAATGGCGATCGGTCCTCTTTACTGATGAGTGCAGAATGTGTCTGCATGGCAGTGACAGGAGAGGCCGAGTCTACAGGCGTCCGGGGGAACGATTTGCCCAATGTTGTTTCGCTGAAACAGTGGCATATGGCAGCGGTTCGCTGGACGAGCTTAAAAGAAGAGTTCGGGCCAGAAATCCAGTCCCTTCAAGCGTAGACGAGCTAAAGACAGCATTATTAGAGGAGTGGGACGGCATTATTCAAGAAAATGTCAAAAAATTGATAAGGTCCATTGAAAACAGACTGCAGGATGTAATTAGGGCTAGAGGGGGCGAAAATACTGATTTAAATAAATTAATTTTATTTTTAAATTTTTTTGTTTAATTTGTCAAATACGAGACACATACCCTTTTTCCTAAATTCCCGTTTTTCCTACTCTTGCGTTCAGACATCATTTATTTTAAAAATGATGGATGGATTTCAATGATAATGATATCAAATTAAAGATGACATCTTAATAATTTCCATTCATAATTTTAGTTGTATCAATGTATGTGTGTGCCGACAAGGCTTGAGTCGATTTGGTTGCTCGCGAGTGTAGAAAAACCGTTTGCAGTTTAACCGATAAAGCCCCAATGGCTCCGAATAGGAGCCCTCGCGGCGCGCGATTTGAAAGTAGTTATCGAATAAAAATGTTTTTTTTGAGATTGAGAGATGACGTTATTGAGCCACGGGCCTGAGCGGTTAAATCAAATTATAATTTACGATCAAATAATCACACTGGCTATTCACACTCTGTAGGTACACGACACAACTATACGGAACGCGCGACAGTTTCTAAACGTGTTCACTCCTTGACCGCCTCCGAAAAAAAAAACTGAACTTAACTCCGGTCGAGCGTTATGTTGTAGACTCTGTGGAGCGCCGCTTGGGGGCGCTTGCGTCCCGATTAGTTAAACGAGTGACTAACCTAGGTATTTCTGACATAATTATATAAATAGGAAGGAATATAATAAGTTGGGGAAAAAGTTTCTTCGCATTTTTTTAAGAAAATTCAAAACATTTTTTATTATAGTTTATTTACATTTAACTAAAGTATGTAGGTACCGTTTGTTCGATAACTTTTTGGTATCTTGTAGGTAGGGACATGATCCCATCGCTATAGAAATTTTGGGACTTCTGATCAAAATACCGCGACAAGTGGTTTTGGCAGTCCTCTCGTGATGTTAACCTGACACTGCCTAAAGAATTCTGAAGAGACCGAAACAGGTGGAAATCTGAAGGTGCAAGTTCAAGACTATACGGCGGATGCATTAACACCTCCCAGCCAAACTCTCTTAATTTAATCTCATAAGTTGTTCGCAGTAGAGTTCAGAATCGATGGTCCTGCCTGGTGGTAACAGCTCATAATGAATAATGCCCTTCCAATCCCATCAAACACACAGCATCACCTTGTTGCGAGTTAACCCGGGTTTCGCCACAGTCTGTGAAGCCTGACCGGCCTTTGACCACGACCTTTTTCGCACGTTCTTGTCGTACGTGATCCACTTTTCATCACCAGTTATCAGCTTCTTCAAAAATGGTTCGGTTTAATTACGTCGTAATAAAGAATCACAAATGAGTACACGGTTCATTAGGTTTCTTTCAGTGAGCTCGTGAGGTACCCAAATATCGAGCTTTTTTGTGTACCCAGTTTTTTTCAAATGAGCCAATCTTGCTCCACTTTTTCAAAAATGGCATCCATTTTATCCGTAATAGGGCGACCAGAGCGACGTGCATCTTTGACATCAAAATTTCCGGATTGAAAACGCTTAAAGTGCTACTCTCACAGACACTGCACTAGGTCCATAAACATCGCAAATTTTTTTCGCGGCTTGCGTTGCATTTTTACCTTTTTTATAGTAAAATTTTAAAATGTATCGAATTTCTTCATTAGATTCTCGTCGTCCTAAAGACGTCACTCATCTTGACGGTACGAAAAACAAATGAAAATCACACATTTTCCTAATTTGAATTTGGAATTATGTTCTTTAAAATTTAAACTTTCAATGTTACCAAAACCAGCCAGATACAAATAGTATACCCAAAGAGATTTTATTACAAGTTCATACATGTAATGCGAAAAGACTTTTTCCCCAACCTATTATATTTATATGTATAGGCTTTATTATAAATTATATATATTTCGTTCGTTTGCCACCTTTTACTTAGCTTAAAGATAGGTAGGTACTTAATTCTACTAGCCACGTTGATATTCTATTTTTCTCCTTCATAAAAACGAAATTAGTGGAATAAACGACATTTGATTTAACAATGTTAATTTCCTACTCCTAAATCCTATTAAAATAAATTCTCAAGAGGAATCTGTTTCTACATAAATGAGGTTAAAGACTGGGATTGTAGTTTTTCACAGCAACTGCCCGCAGGGAGTCGAAATATCTTATTATGTAGATGAAATCTAATTTAAGGCGCTGACGAGAGGCAAATGACGAAAATAGGCTTGTCTTAAGACAAAAAAATGACAAATCTGTATACATCTAAATATATTAGTTTGTGGTAGCAGAAAAAAGATATGTTATTTTTGAACATATTTCTTAGAACTTGGTTGTTACCAAAACACGTTTTGAAAAAAAATCTCGATACAAACTAACGTTAAACTAACCCCTTACCTTGAGTTCTAATCCAAAATATCTGTGTTAAATATCAACATACGTTACGTATTTAATTAATAACAAGAACGTCTTATTTGAATGCAAAACTTGGTTGTTTTTTATTTTCGATTACTCAAATAAATTTTGAGTAAATTGATAATTGCTTCATATTTTGCAATAATTTGTTACAATTACAAGCGTTGTGTCGTCGCGCTTCCCTTTCTTTTCTATGCAGTCTGACAGTGACCGCGGTTTAGGTGTTGGCAGCGTCATAAGAGTCTATAATACTTCAAATTGCTTAGCATGATCCTCCGTTATATTAAGAATACTGCAGTATTCATTTTGAAATAAATATATGGTAAAGTTGAGGATTAATGTTAACTACTGTGTTTGACGAAAACACGATTCCATAATTTTTTCTCGACAGAAAAAAATACAAAGCTACCTCCAAACCGAATAATAAATCGCTAGTATTAAAAAATACTTAAAATTAGATTATAAAACTTTGCATAATTACAGAACTAAATATAAAGCAGATACTGTTTTTATTTATTTTTTATTACCATTATTTTCACCGTAAAAATAAATGACTTAAGGCATCGGCGCCTTGGAACCTTCTCTCTGCCGCGACCTGTCTCGCTTGCTCGCGTGACCACGGGCAGTAGTGTGCGATCGAGATAAAGAGTGATGTGGCGCTGAGGTATTATGAGAATTAAAGCTTCATTGTTTTTGATACCAACTATACTTACTGTTTTATCGTGTAATGATAACAAACTGTTTCTTATTAAAAATACTCTTTATTATGTACACCATAAAAATTACAGCTATAAATGTAGAAATTTTACATAGGGTGACACAGCGGGCGGTCGTATCGCTAAAAGCGATCTTTTAAAGACAACCTTTATTTTTTGGAATTTAGTTTTCCTTTATTTTTCTAGGTAATAGGAATAATTCTTAGAACATTTTTTCTTTCTTGGAAGTGTTGCCCCTAGTAATTCTAAAAGTTAAATTATTAAGCCCTAAAGGTATAAAAAATAAGCTAAAAACATTAAGTTTTTTTAAAAATATTTTTTTGCATTTCTATTATTCGTAAGTAAATTCTACTTTAATCAATTGATTTATTTGATTCTTCAAGAAAAAAAAACATGAACATCACAAACAAACATACTGCAATAGAGATAAAAATAAAATATGACCCGCGGTTATATCAAGTGAAGATGATGATGAATGATGGTTTCTCCTAGATAAAGGTATGATAAATTCATCACATTGCCTTCCTCACTTACCGTACCAACTTTTCGTTTTCATTTCTCTGTATAAAATGTGAGTAGACACATACATCTTTACCTTACTACGGCAAAGTCAAAGGAGGGTTATGATTTTAACAGGCTGTAAGTACATAGCCTGTTAAAATCATAATCCTCCTTTGGCTACATACCCATAAATATATGTACATACATACTTAAGTTTGTACATATATTTATGGGTATGTATGGTTATCTGTTTCCCTATAACTCCTAAACTACTCGTCATATTTTGACTAACGAGGTATCGTTGGAAGCCTCGTGTTGATCCACGGATTATAGGCTATATGTCGTCTTAAGGAGTACTGTCTGAAAATATATTGGCTATTTATATAATGATTTATGCATAAACTCATTGAGAGCACTCACTCATGCTCTCACCGAGAGCAGTGGTGGCCCAGTGGTAACGGCCGCGACTTACGAGTTCAAACCCTGGTCGTAGCTTCAAACCTTGACAGGCGCTTTACTTTGTGTAAATTATTTCATCACCACTGCTCTCAAAATGGTGAAGGACAACATTGTAAAGAAACCGACATGTGCTAGAACCAAAAATTTGAAGACATTTGACATCTACGAACTCGCACTTTGCCCGCGTGGTGGATTACGGCCCACTCTCTCTCTCAAACAGAGGAGGCCTGTGTCTCAGCAGTGCGAATATTATAGGCTGCTTATGCTAAGCCCCAAATAAGAAAAAATCAAGCGTTTTTCACTCTGAACATTTTTGTCAAACATTGCTCTGCATAAACCACGAGTTCAAAATAAATAATTGGTGGCATTGACGGTAATCTAATAAAATGAGATATCAAATCTAGATCAAGAAACAATAAGGTTGCATTCGGTACGTACTTATTTTTACCCGACTGTCCTAGAAGGAGGGTATTGTTTTTCGAGAGTATGTATGTCTGTATGAATGTATATATCGCACGCTGAGAATGAAAGTGACTCAAGTCGAAATTGAACTGATTGAACAAGAACTGATTGCATCCCTTTCATTCCGGCGCAGGGAGAGTGAAATGCTCAAAGACAAAGGGACCGAAAATACCTCTATCCCTCTCAGACCATAAACGGGCTGTTTTTTAATATAAGTCTGATAGAGTGTACTTTTTTGAGTCATTTTGTATATTCAACTCGTTTACTAAAATTTTGAGATAGGTCACTTTCGTTCTCAGCGTGCGATATGTCTATTTCTTTGGCACGCTCCGTAGCCTAAGCGGCTTTTAAAATAAGAGATGTCGTTAGATTCGTCTTAATTATGAGAGTGACATAGGCTATAAATACTTATAATTGCATCTGCAAATACAAAAAAGGGAGAAAAAAAAATACAACAATATTGGTATAAAAAATAGTATCAATAAGCAATGAGTCAATTCCATACATATGTAAATAAAACTGAAAGCTTGAAATAAAACAAATTATTAAAAAAACAAAAATCCCGACTGCTAAAACGCATAACTGAAAAGAGTAAAACAAGCAATCTATAGAATTTTGGTAACGCAGGCGGAACCAACCATTAATCTAAAATATGGTGTAACTTTTGTTTGACCCCCCCCCCCCCCCCCCCCCGGAGATACCAAAATTTAGATTATAATGCTTGTTTTACTCTTTTCAGTTATGCGTTTTAGCAGTCGGGTTTTATGGTTTTTTTAATAATTTGTATATTTTTTTTATTGTTGCGAAGTAGGTACTTAATTTTTAAGTGCATGAGTATGTGCTACCTACTTTGTATTGTGATGACACCAATTCAGTCAAATGTGAAGAGCCTGTATTTTACTGGCGACAGTTAACTTAATTCAAAGCAAAATACACCAAAACTTACCGACAGAAATAAATATGGCAGTAGTGCTTCCAGAACGAGGTCTTTCACAAAATACTAATAAAATTAGGTTAATAAAACGTGATCATCATCTGGCTTAATTTTTCCCAATTAACGTTAGGGTCGGCTTCGGGTGGGTTTTAGTCAGTTACCGTCTTATTACAAAACAAGGATTATCTTCAGATCCAGGTTTAAATTATTGAGCCATTTTTGAATTTTGAACTTTATTCCGACTACGTTAAAGTTCTTAATAATAAACTGTCAACTTAGTACCGAACTAAATAGTGAGTTTTGTATAAAGAACTGCATTTCAATCATAGTAAAGTTCTTATTACGAAAACTGGTTCGATGGTTTAAACCATGTCAAAAGAAATCTTTGTTTTGTAATAACACCGTAAGAGTCTGACACACCCTCCCGCTCCGCCCAGAGCGGGAGAAATTATTTGATGTGAGTCTAACCGGATGCAGATAGATACCAGTATTTTACATGAAGCGACTGCCTATCTGACCTGCACAACTTAGTTACTGGTAACACGATACCCCTTGGTAAGACTGGTGGTAAGACTTTCAGGCTTATGACTACCCATAACGACTGTCAACGTTCCACGAATGACAGCCGGGACCAACGGCTTAACGTGCTTTCCGAGGCACGGAGGGGTCTTGGTATGTAAAGATGGTCACCCATCCGTGTAACGATCGCGTCAAGTGTAGCCAAACCTGATCGATCGAACCTTGCAGCTGTTATTTCTTAGCCATGAGCCCCGTGGTTTATGTAACGTAAAATATCAATACATTTTCATATTAAAATGTTTCTAATAAAAAGTCATTTGCACATAGATTCCAATAGTGTCGCGCAGAATATTGAATATCTTCACACTGTTTATTGAAAGTATCAAGTACGTCCGGGAAATTCATTTCCGGTCACGTACAGACTTCCGGCCAGTCACTAAGGAGCTGATGGAATAAAAAAGTTCTTCGACTTTATAAATATTTGTAAAGAAAATGTCACAAACAAGAAAACGAGATAAAAATGGACAGTTTGTGAGAAGTTTTTATAAAATTAACAATTTAATGTTTACCTACATTGAAACATTAAAAAAATGTAAAATTGAGGAAAAAGGTGGTTTAAATATACCTAAACATATTATTTTCATAAACAGTAGACACTCAAAGATTAATTTAACTGCGCGTAGGGAACATGAAATTAGCCTAAAAAAACTTACTATAAGTTAAGAAACCGGACGAAGGTTTTATCACATTTACCATAATACTTACTACGAGTTTTTTTTTTAAACTTACGGTGAGCAATGGGTAGTTCACCGTCCGATAAGGTTTTTTACCCGACTGCCCCAGAAGGAGGGTAATGTTTTTCGAGAGTATGTATGTATGTATGTATGTATATATATATGTATGTCTATTTCTTTGGCACGCTCTGTAGCCTAAACGGCTTGATGGATTTTAACATTTGAGGTGTCCTTAGATTCGTCTTAACTGTGGGAGTGACATAGGCTATATAATATTTATATATTGCATCTGCAAATACATAAAAGGAGGGATTTTTTTTTAATAAATTGCAACAATATTGGTATCAAATAAAAGCTAGTAATTTTCAAATATATGTATATAAATATTAATACAACTAAAAAGCTCGAAATAAAATAAATTATTTCAAAAATCATCAATGTGCCTGCTCTTCTTGAGCCGACTGGCATTGTCAGAGATGATGGCAAAAGACCTGATGGTGTGTCTTTGGTCCCGTGGATTTTGGGACGGATGCTTATGTGGCACACACTGGCACCGTCCCACCTCCAACGGACTACTTCTAAAGCGGGTGCAGCGGCAGAAAATGCCGAAAATCAGAAAGTTATTAAATATGGAGGCCTTGGCAGAGAGTACAACTTTGTGCCCTTTGGCGTCGAGACCCTCAGTCTGTGGAGTCCCAGTGCGCATAAGTTATTTGCGGAAATAGCGAAACGTCTAGTTGATGTAACTGTTGACCGAAAAGCTGGCGGCTTTCTCGCGCAACGCATCAGCATTGCAATTCAGCGAGGAAATGCCGCCAGCATCCTCGGTACAATGCCCCGAGGGCCTTTTTTAGGCTTAACTTAGTTTTAATTTAATTAAGTTAATGTTAATAATCATCTTGTAATTTGGTTATGTAAATAAATATATTATTTTCAAAAAACAAAAAACCCGACTGCAAAAACAATGGCAATTGGAGCCTTTACACGACAAAAAATCATCTGAATGGGTGTCATCTTTACAAGGTGTACAGCTAAAGCGCTCTATACAACAATCATAGAAACGTTTACTCAACGTGGTGTGCCACTAGATATTATAATCGGCTTTGCATCGGATAGCTGCAATGTCATGATTGGCCTCACAACTCAGTTGCCAGTCATTTACGTGCCCCATTGCCATGTCACTCTACGCATTTATGCGCCAATGAAGCTTGCAAAAAACTTCCAAGACATTGTGAGGACTTAGCAAGAAACGTGTACGCATTTTTCAAACATAGTGCCAAGAGACAATCGGAATACATTGAATTTCAAGAATTTATGAATACAAAAATCCATAAATTACTACACCCGTCGCAAACCAGGTGGCTATCACTGTTATCTGTAATAAATAGGCTGCTAGAGCAATGGGATTGCCTGAAATTATTTTTTAGCCACCAGTGGCTAAAAGAACAAACCGTCGCTGCTAAGCTGATCCATCGTGAGTTGAATGACGACTTCATAAAACTCTACATCCTATTTTTACAATGGATACTACCCTTTGTGAAGATGAACGAGTATTGCCAAGGTACAGATTCTAGACTAATAGAACTGGATGAAACTGCTTTATCTATTGCAATGTTACATAACTAGAAACTACGTTAATCAAACTGAAATATGCCCGATTGACCCAGAAAATACACGATTTTTAAATCCATAAATGTATAAATGTATTTGGGCGTTAAAATCATGCAAGTAGTTCAAAAAATCAATATCGTGAATCAAAAAGTACGCCTGGCTGAATTTTATACTCGTTGCCGCGACTTTCTAGTAACAGGCTGCAAGGAAATTCGGAAGCGTTATGATTTTTCCAATGAAATACTTCCACTCCTCAAATAACTGTCACCAGAAGAGGCTGTGCGCCATAGTAATATAGAGTTTTCTGTAAATGTAGCCACTAACCCAGAAACTACCACGTATAGTCAATAAAGAAAATGACCTTCAAAAAATTGATGACGAGTGGAGACTTTTACCCAATGTCAACAAATTTTCGACCTTAGACATCGGCACCTGGAAAGCTCACGAGTTTTGGGAAAAGATCCATAATAAAACCGACTGCAAAACTCTCACGAAGTTTGCTCTAGACGTTCTATGTCTTCCTTACAGTAACGCAGATTGTGAAAGGATATTCAGCCAAGTGAACAATATGAAGACCAAGATGCGAAATAAGTTAATAACATTGACGGTAATTAAACTATTGGCAAGACAACTTATTCAAAATCAAGGGAAAACGTAAACGTACGAAGTTTAAGGTGTCGCGTGACATGTGTGACAAAATGAGAAGCAAGGACTAATACACACTAGATAAACATGAATCTGAAGTGATAGAAACGATAAGAAACCTTTATGGAGAAGAAAAAATAAGGAATAAACGATTTTAAATTATATACGGCATTTTAGTATTTTTCCCTTCAAATACGGCAAATCAGAATTTGACATACGGCAACCCAGATTTGTACGATAACAACACTGCGATGTACCCCAGTCCGTTGCCTACACGCTTACTGCATAGACGCATTACTTAGTACCGCGCATCGTTACGAGCCGCCATTGTTACGCGAACCTATTATTTAGGGTTTTCGTTCCCAATGTTTTGTGTTAAACTTTAAACTGTTTACACCCAAATATACTTTATTACTGAAAAGGTGGTTTCTCTGAGTTAACCTTCCTTATAATATGCAAAATGTATAAACACACAACTGTAGCTAATTCTGTTCTGCTACAAACTGTGTTTAAGTTAACGTAATCTTGCATGTGTGCCGTCGTACCTACGTCGTAGATTATAATATTAGCTGAGATGCTATGCTGTTTGTATTAGATTACATTATGGAGTTAGATTATCTTCTACGTTGGGGTCTTTCGTTATTAAATAATGAGCGTTATAATAACGTTATAGCCGGGGAATGGGTGTAAAAGAAACGCAGGAATTACACTATAATCACACAGATCACACAAATGTTGGCGATTGCCGCGCTCTCTTTAAAAAGTTAAGAGTGACATCACCGAAGCGGCATGGCGGCCCACGGCGGCGACGCGAGGTGCGTGCTCTGCTGTTTCCTGAGCCGGACGTAAACACCGATAAGATGGATCAAAATTCAGCATGGGAACATAAGCAAGAGCAGCGTTGCGACGATTGTTTTATTAAGACCAAATGAGGGGGCTTTTTCTGAGACCTTTGTAAGAGGTAGTCGTGTCGTGTTTTAAATATAACCTTTGTTTTTATTCAATTGTTTAGTGATTATATTGTTAAAGTATTCGTACAAAGTTGTTTTAATCAATAATTAGAGATCTAAGCACTTATAAAGTTAATATCAGAAGTGGAACGCGATACCCACACACGGTTATGGGTAAACAAAGTAAGCGTGATAAACGCCTAAAACAAAAAAAACGCACACGTTCAAGCTCAAGTTCTAGCAGCAGTCGTAGTGCCAGGACTCCGTCACCTCCGCCGAAACACAGGAAACAGGTATCACGTAAGGCTGATACCTCAACTGTGAGTACAAATAACACTTTGAATAACATTATACCCGAGTTCGATCCGCTGAGAGACGATGTGAACGCTTGGCTTAGTATTATCAAGTCCTACGCTCAAACTTTTACATGGACTGACGAAATGACCCGTTATCAAGCTCTCAACAAATTAAAGGGTTCCGCAAAAGTGTGGTATGACTCACTGTTACGATCGGATAGTCATTGGCCTACGTGGAAATGGAAGAGCTGGACGCGTAAGTTGGCTTCCAGTTTTCAAATTCGGCGGAATATGTACGATCTTTTAAAAGATATCATACATAAAAAGCCGTTAGAAAATCAGTCTCTGTACGAGTTTTATTTTGAACAGAAATGTAAAATAGATCGTTTATCTTTGGAATTTTCGGAACAAGATATTATTTCTATTATTGTCGGTAATATAGGAGACAGTGGTATAGGCGCATCAATTGAAGCGAATAATTTCGTGACATGCGACAGTTTAGCTAGTTTCCTACATGGTCGAACGTACACATCAAAAAGCGCGAAACAGATCGCAAATACACGCGATGGCCAGGCGAAACTGATCAGTCAGAATCAGATGTCTGCGACCACGAGATCAGTGACTGTGCCCTCAGCGAACGTAGTGGGTCAAGCTGCTTCTGCTAACAATAATCAAGACGTGGGCCAGGCACGGGGTCGGGGGCAGATCAAGTGTTATCTGTGCGGCGGTAACCATAAACGAAGTCAGTGTGATGCAAATAAATGTGGTTATTGTGGCAGGCGAGGTCATTTAGAATCGACATGTTACCATAAAAAGAACGCGGTTAAACCAGACAAACAAGAAACAAAATGTGTTTCAACCCCTGACCCGCGAAATAAATTTGTGAAAATAATATGTATTAATAATCTGCATAAAGAAGCGTTCATTGATACGGGAAGCAGTTGTTCATTGATTTCTGAATCGTTCGTCAAAAGATATTCAATGGAAAACATTGTGTTGACCGCACCAGTTTTGTTGCAAGGTTTCTCAAAAGAAAATTCAAAATTTGTAACTCACAAGATAACAGCTGATCTGAAAATCGATTCGGTGTGTCTGACTCAGGTTGATTTCTATGTAATTGACAACCTGGCAGATTGTGAAATATTGATAGGAAGAAACGTGACGGAGCGGTCTGACCTGATATACTCGCGAGTGGGTGACAAATTCAAACTTGACTATGCGAATTCATTTACTGAGTTTTGTAACACAATTAGTAATTTTGAGTTCGATAGCGAGTCCCATCAGAATGAATTAATAAGACTTTTTCAAAAATATGATGACTGTGTGGCGTCAAATATCAAAGAACTAGGAAAGGTAAACGGCCACGAAATGATAATTAACGTAACTGGTTCTCAACCAATTCAATGCAGACCCTTTAGGTCTTCTCACGCAGACAGAAAGAAAATTCGCGAAATGGTAGATGAGCTTCTGAAGAACAATATCATACGTGAAAGCAAATCACCATACGCGAACCCTGCGTTACTTGTCAATAAAAAAATGGAGAAAAAAGACTCTGCATTGATTATAGAGCACTAAATAAGATAACAATTAAAGACAAATATCCAATGCCGCGCATTGAGGATCTTGTAGATAGGCTTAGGGGCTATAAATGTTTTACCAGTCTAGATTTAAAAAGTGGATATTATCAAATATTAATGCATTCGCAATCTATAGAAAAGACCGCCTTTATTACTGAAGATGGGCATTACGAATTTTTAAGACTTCCGTTTGGGCTGGCTAACGCACCAGCTTGTTTCCAACAAATGATGAACAACGCGTTGGGAAATTTAAGATTCGAGAATGTCATTTTATATTTGGATGACGTATATTTAGTGACAGAAACGGTAGAGCAAAATTTAAAATTATTAGAACGAGTTCTCCAAATCTTTAGAGAAAACGGGCTCACGTTGAATCTGACAAAATGTCATTTTTTCAAAAATGAAATTGAATTTCTAGGATACAAAATCAAGCAGGATTGTGTGATGCCAAATCAGCCCAAACTGGAGGCTATTCGAAATTACCCCTGTCCCAAAACAGTACACCAACTTCGACAGTTTCTTGGCCTTGTAAGCTACTTTAGGAAATTTATTAAGAGCTGCGCTATGATTACTGCTCCACTCTCAAAGTTATTGAAGAAGGGCTCTGTCTGGGAATGGGGTAAGGTTCATGAAGAGGCATTTCAATCGTTAAAGAACAAATTAACGTCTGAAAGTGTTCTATCCATTTTTGACCCGAATAAAGATAACGTATTATATACGGATGCTAGTAGAGATGGTGTTGCTGGTATTCTTATGCAAATCACTGACGAAGGTGAAAAACCTGTCCATTATTATAGTAGACAAACTACGGAAGATGAGAAAAAGTACCACTCATTTGAACTGGAGTTATTAGCGATTGTTAGTTCGCTTCAAAAGTTCCGATTATACCTAATCGGATCATCTTTTAAAATAGTGACCGATTGCAACGCCGTAAGATACGCATTAACAAAAAAAGAGATTATTCCCCGGATTGCGCGTTGGGTTTTGTCCACACAAGAATTCTCGTTTGATATCGTCCACCGACAAGGCACGCGAATGCAACACGTAGACGCCTTGAGTCGTAACCCAATGCAGTCCGGAGAAAAATCAGAAACCGAGATTATAATGTCAATAACGGAAGCAGATTGGTTGCTTTCAGTACAAGTACAAGATGCCGAGTTACAACGTATTCGAGCAATTATAGAATCAGGACAGGCCGAAGAAAATAAAGATGTTTTTAACAAATATGTTGTCCTCGGTGGCAAAGTTTACAGAAGAACAACCCAAGGTCGTCGGTGGGTGGTCCCAAAGAAATGCATTTGGCAAATAATTAAATGTAACCATGACGACCTCGGGCATTTCTCTGTTGACAAAACAGTAGAACGAGTAAGCTATCAGTATTGGTTTCCTAGAATGCGACATATCATAAAGAAATATATTAAAAACTGCATAAATTGCATATATTTTAAGAATAAGGGCGGTCCAAAGGAAGGAGAGCTATACCCGTTGCCAAAGTATGCACAGCCTTTTCACACGCTTCATATGGATCATTTAGGACCTTTTTTTACGACTAAAGCCAAAAATAAATATTTATTGGTAATCGTAGATGCTTTTACAAAATTTGTGTTCATTTTGGCGGTTCGCACAACCAAATCTTCTTGTGTAATTAAAGAATTAGAAACTATTTCTAAGACATTCGGAAATCCTCAAAGAATAATTACAGACGCCGCGACATGCTTCACTTCGAATAATTTTACACAGTATTGTTCGAATAAAAACATACGTTTACATACGATTGCAACCGGTATGCCTCGTTCTAATGGCCAGGTTGAGCGTTTTAATAAAACTATTTTAGAAGCATTAAAAGCAATAGGCGCTAACGATACAGACGATAGGTGGGACCAGTACGTAAAAGCCTTACAACAAGGTATGAATAGTACAGTTCACAAGACAACAAAAACTATTCCTAGTGAAGTTTTTCTCGGATATAGATTACGCACTGATAGTGATAGTTTAGCTCCGGTGATTGGGCATAGGCTGGATGTAACTGAATTGCGTAAAAGGGCAGAGACAAATATTAAGTCCAACGCGGAATCACAAAAACAGCGATTTGATAGAAACCGTACAAAAGCACGAGTTTACGTCGAAGGAGATTTGGTACTCGTCAAAATACAAAGCCAGACAAATGACGGTCAAAGTCGGAAGTTGTTACCTGTTTACAAAGGCCCCTTTCAAGTGAAGAAGGTATTGGGGAATGATAGATATGAGGTGACGGATGTAAAAGGCAGTGAAAGGAGCACTAAGAAGTATACAGGCGTAACCGCTGCTGAGACCATGAAACCATGGATACATATTGATGATTGGGAGATGAATTAAACATACGTTCTAACTTATACCATTACTGCCCGTGTTGGCGATTAAGGTAATTTAAAATTTACCGTAGGCGTATGTACGAGTCAAGATAAAATGCTTTAAGTAATTATAGATGTTCCATGTTGTAAATTACACATTAAAGGCCGAGTGGTAGGTTCAAATAGAGAACGAACTTGGAACACTCAAGTGTGGAAAGGCCCTTTGAGTGCAAGTGGTTCTGGGACAAACTTGGTACGCTTAAGTGTGGCTAAAAGCCCTTTAAGTTCAAGTCGAAATTAGAAGAACTTAATACGCTTTATAGATGTTCCATGTTGTAAATTACACATTAAAGGCAGAGTGGTAGGTTCAAATAGAGAACGAACTTGGAACGCTCAAGTGTGGAAAGACCCTTTGAGTGCAAGTGGTTCTGGAACGAACTTGGTACGCTTAAGTGTGGCTAAAGGCCCTTTGAGTGCAAGTCGAAATTAGAAGAATTTAATACGCTTTATAGATGTTCCATGTTGTGAATTACACATTAAAGGCAGAGTGGTAGGTTCAAATGCAGAACGAACTTGGAACGCTCAAGTGTGGAAAGGCCCTTTGAGTGCAAGTGGTTCTGGGACGAACTTGGTACGCTTAAGTGTGGCTAAAGGCCCTTTGAGTGCAAGTGGTTCTAGGACGAACTTGGTACGCTTAAGTGTGGCAAAAAGCTCTTTGAGTGCAAGTGGTTCTGTAACGAACCTGGTACGTTTAAGTATGACTAGAGACCCTTTGAGTGCAAGGCGAAATGAGACGAATTTAATACGCTCAAGTGTGGCTATGCCCTTTGAGCGCAAGTGGCGATAAGACCAATTTGGTACGCTTAAGTGAGGCTATAGGCCCTTTGAGTGCAAGTGGTCAAATCCGATTTATATACAATGTCGCTTTAAGCGCACATGATATTTGGTACACTTAAGTGAGGCTATAGGCCCTTTGAGTGCAAGTGGTCAAATCCGATTTATATACAATGTCGCTATAAGCGCACATGATTTACTATTATTGAAGCCTATCCTCGGAAATACTCTGATGAAATAATGTGTAATGAACAATGACAGTCATGATCCAGAGAATTGTATACACAATGCATGTGCAACCGGCAAACTGATAAATTATTAATAATTTGTGTTTCAGCACTTTATCTGAACTCGTGAGGTACCTGATGGGACAGGCACCTGGTAGGACGGCCGTGTTGGCGATTGCCGCGCTCTCTTTAAAAAGTTAAGAGTGACATCACCGAAGCGGCATGGCGGCCCACGGCGGCGACGCGAGGTGCGTGCTCTGCTGTTTCCTGAGCCGGACGTAAACACCGATAAGATGGATCAAAATTCAGCATGGGAACATAAGCAAGAGCAGCGTTGCGACGATTGTTTTATTAAGACCAAATGAGGGGGCTTTTTCTGAGACCTTTGTAAGAGGTAGTCGTGTCGTGTTTTAAATATAACCTTTGTTTTTATTCAATTGTTTAGTGATTATATTGTTAAAGTATTCGTACAAAGTTGTTTTAATCAATAATTAGAGATCTAAGCACATATAAAGTTAATACAAATTATACTCTAACAGTACTTTTGACAGAATTATATTCATTAGAATCATTATTACATCTGTCTTAGTTAGATTTTGTTCTTAATAAATCTCTTAGGGAAAAGTTCTTACGGAACAAGTCTAACTTAGAGAGAAGTTTGAATGATTTTAATGGTTATTAACCTATTGACCACCACGTCAAAAAAGCAAAAACGTGCCCTCGGCGCCAAGCTACGAATTATTGAGTATACTACGAGTCATGTAGTTGTGACCGTGGTGTGTTGGGCACATTTTGGTCTGTCATCTATACATGACTGTGGCGATCAAAAGGTTATTCTGTAAATACATGTTTCGTATGGTCGAGAATCATAATTTGATCAAAATACAACCCGACACTGACCTGCAAATTGCAAAACACGTAAGAAAATTTGAATTTCGCGGAATACAAATGCGGATTCACATTAAAGCGCGCGCACATTCGCTTGCTGGTATAGCTTACTTAACTGACTGACGATTACAATCAAATCTTACTATACCTTGCGCAGGCGCCTTCAGACGGGCGGGCAGATAACCACTCTGGGTTGCCATGATAACATTTACATTCTACCGCACGCTATAAAGTGTTGTTTAGGACTTCAAGTCCTTTTTAAACACGTTTCTTAAGAGTGATTATCAAGAAAGATGTAAATACATACACAATATTTTTCCTGTTGACAGCGATGCCTGATGACGAATTTTTTGATGTCCTATGATTATTTCTCCTCCTTTTTTGGGTTCCGTAGTAAACAAGGAACCCTTATAGTTTTGCCATGTCCGTCCGTCTGTCTGTCTGTCCCCGCTGTAGCTCAGAGACGCTTAGTAGGTACTAGACAGCTGTAATTCGGTATAGGTATACATATTAATTACGCCGACAAATTGGTTAAATAAAATCTTGAAAAATCTTTTTTTTAATAATATAAAATTCTTTATATTCAGACAAAGTCCATTTGGTTAGTACAACACACAACATAGAAACTAGTGTTAGTACTTATATCTACCCGAAGAATAAAGACAAAACAATTATTAATTATGCGCCACAGTGGCAGTAGTTTTAAATAAAATCTTGAGTAAAAAAAATATCATCCACACATTACGTGCAAGTGAGGTATCCCTTGCACGTAATGTGGGCATAATATATTTTTTTCTCGTCTAACCCTCGGTGTGGGGTACCGTTGGATAGGCCGTTCAAAATTGCGGGTCTGTGAACACAATTTTTCGATTCAAGGATCCATTTGCGTAATATTAAACTTGAAGTGCCCTTTTTTTTTTTTTGGGTAGGAAATCATCAAATAACTTCTCCTTCTCTGGGCGGAGCGGGAGGGTGTGTCAGACTCTTACTGACTAAAACCCACCCGTATTCCTTCCTGTTGCCGGGGGCCTCGGTGACCCTTTAGTACCTTCCCGCGACCCCGGCAGGCATCGGCCCTAGTGGACCCCTACATTTGTGCTGACGACATCTCTTTGAGGCGCGCGTGGAATACAACGCGCCGTCGACCCGGGCCTGGTCCTTACCGGACGGCGAGCTACCCATTGCTCACCGTCCGCAAGCCCGCGCCTACGGTGGCCGGAAATCCGCCCGGGATTCCCGACGCCCAGGGCGTCTCCTGCGGCGGCTAGGGGCCAGAGGGCGCGAAATTTGCCTTTCCCTCAACCGTCCCGCCTCCTCCTTCGCGAGCATTACTGCTTCGCAGAAGGAGGTGACGGCTGCCCATGCCCTCTCGCTCCGTACCATGGCCTGAACCAGGGCCAGACGCGAGATATCTCTGCCGCCGATCGCCTCCACGAGGACACGGCGTTGCTCTGCCCAAGCCGGGCAGACCTTCACCGTATGCTCCACCGTGTCCTCCGGGCGTCCACACAGTGGTGACACCCGGGACCTTTGAGTCCCCTCTGTCAGCTGAATGGTTGTTTATGGAGATGTGAAAAAAATCATGGCAGAAGTACATATAATTAAATTAAAAGGAAAACTATCACAGTTAAGTAGGCTTTACAAGTTAACGAGTAATAGTCGACCACTTAAATTTGCAGTTGGAGAATTGACCGTGACGTATATCGATGTATCTGAGAACATGTTTCTCAACTACAATGTTAAGTAATATCATTTATTTACATAACCAAATTACAAGATCATTATTAACATTAACTAAATTAAATTAAAACTAAGTTAGGCTTAAAAAAGGCCCTCGGGGCATTGTACCGAGGATGCTGGCGGCATTTCCTCGCTGAATTGCAATGCTGATGCGTTGCGCGAGAAAGCCGCCAGCTTTTCGGTCACCAGTTACATCAACTAGACGTTTCGCGATTTCCGCAAATAACTTATGCGCACTGGGACCCCACGGACCGAGGGTCTCGACGCCAAAGGGCACAAAGTTGTACTCTCTGCCAAGGCCTCCATATTTAATAACTTTCAGATTTTCGGCATTTTCTGCCGCTGCACCCGCTTTAGAAGTAGTCCGTTGGAGGTGGGACGGTGCCAGTGTGTCTACACAGGTAGCGTCCCACACAAGCATCCGTCCCAAACTCCACGGGACCAAAGACACACCATCAGGTCTTTTGCCATCATCTCTGACAATGCCAGTCGGCTCAAGAAGAGCAGGCACATTGATGCTGGCAAGAGACCGGCGGATTATGTCATTAAGTGTTGCATGTCTTGAAAAGCGGCCTGCACTTTTTTGACAACAAAGTCCGTGGTGACCCAGTCGGTCCACGTCCGTGCCACAAGGGCATGTGTGTGGAGTGCATACCGTGACCCCAAGCCGCAGACCAGTCGCCAGACGAAGCGAGGTCGGATCCAGGAAGGTACCGGTATATGGAGAAGGATGGGCATGTAGCCAATGACCGGCCTCTCTGGTTCCGACCGCCAAAAGTCTTGCGCGATCCGGACCTGAACTGCGGCTCAGAATCGATTTGTATGTTAAATCGCAATAAATATCGTCCCAGCTCCTCTGAGATTTTAGGTTGTCTGGAAATTCTTTACCCGGGCAAGCAATTTGAAAAGCATTCTTGGCATCCTCCAAGCCCGCAGTCTCATAGTTTGTGGGCAAAGCCCTTAGGACATTACCTATGAGACGTGACGTGCTATGGGTGGACGACAAAAAGGCTGGGGAAGCAACACTCGAAATTTTGCGGATTCCTAAACCGCCAAACCGAATAGGGAGGGATGCTTGTAACCAAGATGGTTCATTGAGCTGAATATTTAAAATCGTTTCTAAACTAGTTTTGACTAAATCGTCTATTGGTGAAAGCAAATTTGGATGTTTCCAAAAAGGGCTACAGCGAAGCACATAAGTAAATTTAGGGACAAAAAGGCAAAACTTTAGAATTATAAGAGCATAATGAGGACTGATTTCGAGTAAACAATTTGCGTGACTTTGGAATTTAGAAATAGTGTTAGTAATGTAATCAGGAAAAGATTCTTCAAAGATGGGAGAACCCAGGAGGCAAAGTGACTTTCTGTCTACTATTTTGATATTCGGTGCCAGAAAATTTAATTTGGATTTTAAATTATCCAAACCGTAAGAATTTTTTTGAATGAAGAGTTCACATTTGCTAAAATTTAATTCTAAACCAATATTTTCGAAATTTGTTTTAATATCTGATAAGTCAGATAGCACAGTGTCCACATCGCCTCCCAGGGTTCCGTCATCCAAATACCAAACGTTAAATTTTGATTTTAAATTTTGAATAATCGGATTTATAGCCAAGCTAAAAATTGCTGGCCCGAGGGGATCGCCCTGCTGACAGCCGACCTCCGAAGAAAGTTCATGGGAACGGTAAATTAATTTTGAAGGTTCTGCGTAGCAGGTAAGCAATGTTAAGTTTGTTTTTGAGATAACTTCATCCCATATAATCCCAACTACGGAACTCTTCATTGTGACACGCACTTGGCCGGTTTTTTATATACTTGTACTTATTAATATAATAATTATTATTTTAAGTTTGTTAGTTTACAATTATGTAAATATGAGTAATGTTAAAAAAATATATACTACTCGTATATATATGTATTTAAATTGTAGGATTCGAGTTGAAATAGTTCTGTTCCTTGTTTCAGCTTCAGCTTTGTACCTACTGTTCTTGTTCTATAATCTATTCTTGTCCTATCTATGTTATTATCATTTCCGTAGTTACTTTACATTTGAAATAGTTGGTTTTATATTCAATACAGAAAATAAGTATCTCAAAGGGACTTTAAAACACAGGCCGCCCTTTGATTTACTATTTCGATTCTGACTTTTTCGGTGTTTGTAATAATAACAGTATGAGAAATCCCTACATTTGAACGATATATTACTGCCTGTGGAGACATAAAAACTATGGAGGAAGCACGGATTTGGGGGACGGGTTGCAAGGGTCCCCCAGATTAGATTTGTTTTTAAAGAATTTCCTTACGTATCTCAGGAATTTGTCATATTAATGTGACAGTTTTGGAGAGAGGATGCAAGCAAATTTTGAAATATCAAATTGGTATGAAGAGGGTATTTAATCATGATCTGATAGAAAGGGCTTGTACTGTATAGTAATATGTACCTGCATATAGGTATATAGGTACATAAAAGAGACTCATGATTCTTGACATGTTATGTTTATGTTTATTTTCTTTAAAAAAAAACTAAAGAATCGATCATGGTCTTTTGAGGATGGATAATGGATATTGCACATTTTGGTGCAAGCACAAAGTTTTCTTTGTGATATTATAAAATATGAACTACAAAACCCAAAAAAACAATATCTTTGCTTAAAAAAATGATATTATAGAGGTATCAGGAACATCCTTCATAGAAAACGGAGGATCCTCCAACCAGACAGGAGTTATGTCTGGTGGGCCCCGACCAGCTGCGTCCGGCTGCCCGACGGTTGACGTCGGGATGGTGTATTATATGTCAGTCGCGCAGTAAACTATGCTTGCGCGATGCAGGTTTTGTGTGACGACAGGTCTTTGATGCGTAGTTTGCATGTAGCGTTGTAGATCACACCACATCATTACTAGAAAATTAAACTTAATTCAGTCCATCTTGCCCAGTTTCGCCTTTGCCGGTGTTCTGAATGCTCAAGAATCTGATTAGCAAATATTGGCTATACATACATACAAGATACGCACGAAAACCATAACTCTTTCTTGGTAGATAGGTAAAAAGTGATATTATAGAGGTATCAGGAACAGGGTGTAAAGTTTATCATTCTCTATAGAAAAGGGAGAATCCTACGACCAGACGGGAGTTGAGTCTGGTGGGAGGTTTTTTTTTTCGGTGACTGAAAAAATAAAAAGCCGCGAGCAATTGCCCAAATCCCTACCTGTATCTCGGCTGTTATTCTGATATCACTTGCGATAGGGGTGCGTTAACAGGATGTTTACTTTCCTCCCGTAGATAAATGTGCAGTGGATAGAGGGTTAAGTATCCCTTTCTTTCTATCTAACCGAGATAGTGCGTAAATATCTTCATTTTGACGTTATCTTGATAGATGTGAAGATGTACTGAATATACAGGGTTAATTGTATTCTTCGTGATATTTTTGTTAGAGAGAAGGAAAAATGTTTTATCGATATACGTAACGGTCCATTCATCAACTGCAGATTTAAGTTGACTATTACTCGTTAACTTGTAAAGCCTACCCACACTCTGGGATAGACGAGAAAAAGAATATCATCCCCAATTGTTTTCAAGATTTTTTTTTACGACTTTTTCGGCGTGATTAATATGTATGCCAAATTACAGCTTTTGGTGGGTACAGACAGACAGACAGACGGACATGGTGAAACTACAAGGGTTCCTTGTTTGCTACGGAACCCTAAAAATGTGTGTGAGTGTGTGCCTCACGGCTGCGCCGAAAACGCGTTCGTGTTCTTCAGAGGTTGTATGGCAATTTAGCTTTGTTTTTTAATTAATTAAATTACCTGTTTCACCGGTTCCTTTTTAACTTCGGTTGATTTACCTGGCTTATAATTGTATACTAATTCAATTCCAATACATCCGGTAACATAATCAGCCAGTGAGAGTCCCACTGCTGGGACACAAACCTTCTATCTGTGAGAGGGACGGGGCCCTAAACTACCACGCGGGCCCAGTGTGGGTTGGTGGATGTATCCGGAAGTCAGGTACAATACTATGTTACAAGCCAACATCTATAAAAGTTAATCTTGATGAAAATATTGATATCCGGCTGAAACCACTAACATTATTCATGAATTCATGATTCACCACGTCAAAATTGTCATTTACAATTTCAACGATGTGAAGGTAGAACGAAATAGTTAATATTTGAACTTCTCTACACATGCACAAAAAACAAACTATAACAATAATGATCACATCCGGAATCAAACACCAAATCTGCCAAAGTGGCCTTTTTAGGCCCCCAGCTGACATCCCACAACATCCTCTCTGACATTGCAACAACATGTTCACTTGGTTCCGCAAAACCGACATAGACATTTATATTTATTAGGCTGCCTGTATATTGGAGCGGAGCGGTGCGGAGCTAGGGAAATAATAAGTTCTATTTTATCCTATTGAATCACACTAACAAAAATGCATGTGTAGACATGGCCAGAGAGCGCAGAGCTATTTTCAGCCAAATTGTAACCACTGTCTTTGCCTCGAAAACCTTGAAGCCATGTCAATCTCCAATGAACGTTTACGCCGCTCCACTTTTTTATTTTTTTTGAGGGTGGGAAATCATCAAATAACTTCTCCCGCTCTGGGCGGAGCGGGAGGGTGTGTCAGACTCTTACTGACTAAAACCCACCCGTATTCCTTCCTGTTGCCTGTGTTGCGGGGGCCTCGGTGACCCATAAGTACCTTCCCGCGACCCCGGCAGGACGCCGCTCCACTACAGTGGAAATAGGTAAAGCCGAACGGAGATAAGTTTACACATTTCAACCGCGCAGTGTATGCAGAGCTGGGTCCATTCATTTCCTCCGTCTCGTACGGTGGCTCTTGCACTATGACTACGAGCAGCTCTGCTACATTGCTCACTCGCTCTTACCAATAGTATATACTCACATACATAAACTCTCGCCACCTTCCCACGGGGGTACGCAGAAATTATAGAACGCCACCTGCTACGATCTCTACATACTTAACCAATAGCAGTCCACTAAATTCACGTCATTCAAGCTTCAGTGAACAGTAACACTACGCTACTCTTCTGATTCGTTCTTCTCAGCTTACTCGCTCCGCTTCGATATACATTCAGCCTTAGTCTCTCTCTTGATGAAACTGAAACAATCATAGGTTTAAAAGTACAAATTAAAGTTTATTTCGGAGACATTGTTACAATTTAATGTTTGACAAGCTCTGGGGTATATTGTTTGGAGTTTACGGAATTTTGTTTGTTTTGGTACCTATTAAATCAGTTAATTGGTTTGGTGTTCGATTACTTCAATTAAAATTGTTTGCTGGATTTAAACGGTTGATTATCATTAAGGGAGATCCTTTGGCTACTTTTAAAAGAAAAGTATACACGAGATTAAAATTCTAAGCCCGAAGTCTGGATCTGGGTCCAGTCAACGGCGATAGGCTCGCCCTCTCTTACTTAACATACATAGGTAGCTGGCGAAATGTGGCATACTATTAGTAGTATGCCACATTTCGCCAGCTACCTATGTATCTTAAGAAAGAGGACTTAGTTCCTCTGTCTACCCCTTCGGAGAAAGCAAGCATGATATTACATAAACTCTAAAAACGGAACAGCCTAATCATCACAAGCAACTTATTTCCACCGATCATTCGATCTGTAAACAGTCACCAGATTGTGTACATCGATAGTCTTGTTTGCGTTAAGCCTACCTAATTTGAACTACACGGTAAATGGATTTTGAATTTCCAAAATAACACACTTTAGGCTCATGATGTAGTCATATTATGTGCGTAGTGTATTTGCTGAAGGTTTATCTAGGTTAAATTTGACGGATTCGTTTGGATTATTTGGGGCTGAAACTAGGGATAATTTTGAGGCTAGGGAAGGTTGTCTAATGTTTGTCTTAGTGTTATACTTAGGATGTTTGCTTATGATACCGCAGAAGTCGTTTAAGTGATCAAGAGAAGGTCTGGTAACACTTTAATTGAGTTCAAGGATTTTGATCAAAACAGCCTGATATTTTAGAGTTCTATGCAGCTATCTAACTTTTTGTACGTTTATAACTTTTTGCTCGCAAGCTGGCCAACGATATTTTTTATTTTAACATTTTATTTTGACTGTTGCAGTATTAACCTCGGCTGTTTATAACTTTTTGCTCGCAAGCTGGCCAACGATATTTTTTATTTGAATTTGACTTATTGAACGACGTCTTGTAAAGAATATCGTTGGCCGGCTTGCGAGCATAAAGTTATAAACGCCAGAGATTAACGTTGCAGCAGTCAAATTCAAATGTTAAAATAAAAAATATCTTTGGCCAGCTTGCGAGCAAGAGTTTTAAACAGCAGAGGCTATCGCTGCATTAGGTACTAAGTAGGAAATACAGGCAATGCGATGCCAGGGAGCTGCACTCTTTGGCTATATGAATAATGAAGTTTAAGAAGAAGCGCTGAGTGCGACATATCAGGATGATCAAGAACTGCAGATGGTATCCTGAAGCGCGTCTAGAATTACGACTATGCTAACGTCAATAATGGATAGGCAAGATTTGATCAAATGAAGCATTGAATAATGGGGTCTGTTGACAAAGTTAGTATAAATGAACAAACAAACCTTCAAATGACCAACAAACAAATGAATGATACGAATTTGCAAACCAAATCGAGTGATTCGAGAATACGTCATATCCGATTGTTACTCTTTGTTGTTTGTTAAACAAATTCGTCTCATCTCCCTTATGGCTTTAGCCGTAAAATTTTTTATCACATGACATCATAATATTGTTTTATTGTTAGAAAATTTACGATCATCCCCTCTGTGGTTTATGTGATCCCGCATGGCGATGAATAATCTGTCACTGATTTGTACATTTTGATTTGTGAGAGAAAATTCGAGTGGTTGGATCATAAAATACATACATACGTAGGTACATCATAAAATATTACGTGGAAGTGTATTCATTTTCGTTTTGTATAGGTGCAATTTAGTTTTGTATAGAATAAGAGTTGAACTGGAAATTAGGGTAGGCTGAGGGGAAGTATCTCTACTTGCTTGACCTCAGCCTACCCTAATTTAGATGCCTATAATAAAGATGTCACGTCGTTGTTTTAACTTAAATGGCTATTAACAGAAAGGTAGTTTTTTAGCGAACCTACAAGTATCGATAAATTTATCAGATCTTTGGATATAATATTCCAGCAAAATGTCACCAGATAAGATAAGCGTTTCTAGAGTTCCAGCAAGCCTAGGCTATATTACAAAAGTGACATTCGAATATCTCCTACGTCGTAAATTATACCTACGTCCATTTTCTGAAATACACGTTATTTTTACAGCTCAACAAACGATCACGCAAACATAAAATTCGACAATTAGGAGGGAAAACAATAAACCTTGAAGCATTGTGATATTTTTACAAGCAAATTTACTGTTTTTGGAGATAGAGCGGTCCCCTTTCCAAAATGAAATACTAGAGACATTTATGGGCTGTTTACGAGCCAACTCTTTACCGAACGCGGACAGCGATGTTTTTGTTTTTATTGTACACTTCCGCGTCATAAAGAGCTGGATGGACTTGTTTTATTTCTTTTGTTTGTAATCGTATAATGCTGATTTTGTATGCGAAAACATCAGAATCAAAAGGTTTTACATGTGTCAGTGTGGTTTTATCAAATTTTACGCCTTTCTTGTTGATTAAGGTCTCATATTTAGTGTCGATAAAGGTGGAAAAGGAATACCGAATGTAGTTCTGGGAAGTATCACCTTCAGAGCTTCTTTTAAATTTTAACGATACCGTATCTCGTGTAGAATAATTGACGTGTGAAAATATGCAATGATTTTACAATTTCAGAGACCAAGACGAGAGTAGGTAAATATAACTTAGACACACATCACCCACATTATAATTTAGAGCTTGCGTATTTTTAGCAAACAACGAAAAAAAGTTAAAAGGAATTGCTATATCAATATGTGTATATTTAATTTCATTCTGCATTACTTGTTACTCTTGTACATTACTGAATAACAAATTTGGTAAAAAGTTTAAGATAATACTCCAAAGGAAAATAATGTAAGAATGAAGAAAGAATTACCTGAATATTTTTTACGTAGTATCAAATTTGCAATGTTATAAAAAATCTAGAGGTCGACGGGGTGCTTATAAATATTCAAATTTGTACAAGCACTGGGCCAGGTGGGCAGGCAGGTTTGCATAAGTAAACTTGCGAAGGGTGCGGACACGAAGCACAATAATCCGCCTTCAGTTCGATAGAAAAAGCAAAATCAAAATTCATTCCGTTGACCCGAGCTCCGGTCGTAATTCCACGACAGGGCCGGAAACTATTTCTATTCCGAGGGGATCCAACCCCAAGGCGGCACGCCTCCTTGTTTCCAAATATTTTCCTCTCCTGCCTTAATGCAGTACAATCGTAATTTAAAACACGCTCCCTCATTTAAAATGAACGCACGCTCGGTTCTGCCGCCAGATTTGTGGATGGAATGTGTTAATTGTTTCGTTCCATACGCACGGCTGCGGTCGCGATACACTGATATGCTCTCGCTTGACCATGTAATGGAACGGGTTTAATGGTCACAATTAATGAGCGGCTACCGAATTTAGAATTTCGGCGACTTACATCCAGACGGCCGTAATAAAAGATGGAAGTAATAGAGTTGTTGTAATCTCGGAGGCGATATACCGCGTGGAGGGCGTGTTATCGCCGGCGGAACGGTAATGACGGTGCGATAAGATCACTCGGTGAGGAAGCGAGGGCGAATCGACTGATCTCAGACTGCGGCCAGATTAAATCTCTGTAGGAACTGCCCGCAACATTAACTAATGACACTCCGGAGATGGGACGAACTCCGATAGCCTCCGAATACCCCCGATCCACTCGACACCGACTCATTTCAGTTCATTTCAGGGAGTCGACGGGTGATCAGCATTCAAGAGCTCATTGCCGAAGATAAGACAAGTTTGTGACGGCTGTTTCGGAGTCCAATTGACTTGTTCATTAACATATACCACGGATATTTGGTGTCATGATAAGATGGCACTTAATATTTTATCACTTGGGTAATTTTCGTTTGGTGTGTGGTATCTCGGGAACAGTATTCATTAGTATTTCGTTGCGCTGCACTTACAACTTTTAAAGCTCCATTAGCAAGGACAACATTAGAAAGCCCGTACAAACCTACGAACTCAAAATAAATAAACGTTTTTGCGTAAATAAATACTGCTTCCACCCTGTATTATTCCGTCGAATTGTTATAAATAGCTGTTGCAAATTGTTATTAAATGAGCTACAAAAAGGTCCAACTTCAAGTCTCCCCTTCCGAAGTCGACAATAGGGAAATTCGATATCGCATAGGAGACTCCCATTAAGGTCGAGACCGACTCGAGATTGCGATAAGTATGTATATTTTATTGTTAGTCGAGCTGTTGAGATTCAACATATATTAATGTATAAGCTGCATTATGTTTCGAGTGGGCACAAGAACTCTCTGGTTAAAATGGACTTAGTGGTAGGATTGCAGTAATTATCACCACAAATGACTGAATAGGGTCTTACACCCATTTTTGAAAAAGTGTCTTAATTAAATTCTATAGTGCTAATATGCCCCAAAAAAACACAAAATTTTTATTCAATCGATAAGTGCCATAACAATGCATTTAAATTTTACATATACAAAATTTCACGCGTAGTTTAACGAAAACGCTGGACGCAGTGGACGCCATGTTGCTCTGTGGTCATGACGTCACTTGGCTATGTAAACAAATGCGCTAATCTATTATCTAACTATCAGTTGACAGTTGAAACGTTTCAGTTTACATAGCGGTATGACGTAATAACATGGCGGCTACTATTGCATGGTGTTTTTTAACAGATTAGAAATACTGAAAACGTTGAATTGAATTTTAAAATTTATTTTGTTATTTAATGAACTAAAAGTAACATTTTCCGACTCCTTTTTGCTTAAACTAACTCAATAATCTATTTATAGATTTTTTCTCGTATATAGTAAAATACCCTATTGCTGTGATTTATAAGTAGTAATAACAGAAAATTATTATTAGTTGGCCGAAGCGGATAGTCTTGATGTCACTGATGCATTCTATAAAAGCTTGATCGAAACGAATTTGCCTTACTCGAAACTTTAACATAAACACAGTGTATGATTTGATATCGATACCTGTCATATCCGTGAAGTTTCTCTAGTTTAACTTGACCCTATTTTACATTATCATCGTGATTTATACATATTGAGGTTTGTTCATAAAAGTTGCTTCAAGGCTCCTACATACTGGCGCGACGCGACACAAAGACACCGCGTGTAGCGCTACAAGCGGTGCCTTTGTGTCGCGACGCGTCGCGCGACAAGTCGCGCCAGTATGTAGGAGCCTTTAAGGCGCTGACAAGAGGCAAATATCCAAAATAGGCTTGGCTTGAGAAAAAAAATTGCCAAATCTGTATAGTTTGTGGTAGCGGAAAAAAATATATGTTAATTTTGAACATATTTCTAAGAACTAGGTTGTTACCAAAACACGATTTAAAAAAAAAATCTCGATACAAACTAACGTTAAACTAAACTCTTACCTTGAGCTTCAAACCAAAATATCTGTATTCAATATCAAAATACATTACGTATTTAATTAATAATAAAAACGTCTTATTTGAACGCAGAACTTGGTTGTTTTTTATTTTCGATTACTCAACTCAATTTTGAGTAAATAGATAATTGCTTGATCAGTCATCGCGCTTCTTTTTCTTTTCTATGCAGTCTGATAGTGACCGCGGTTTAGGTGTTGTCAGCGTCTAAAGTAATGGGATGTTTAAACGTCAAAAAACGTATGGTCAATCATTACTGAACTTTATGCAACTTTTATGAATAAGGGGCCGTTGACCTTGGCTATACGTGCCGGGGTTACGGCGCGCCGCCGTTCGGTTTCGTAGGGAATATTTATTTTTAGTAACTAAATTATGCATATTTGAAAAAAAAAAACAGATAGAATTAAGTATACATAATAAAATATTCTGTTAAAAAATAACATGAAAATATATTAAGTAGTTTGAAAGTAATATCGTTTTTTATGCTTTGGTTACTTCCTAAATATATTTCATAAAGTATTTTCGTACAATACTTAAATATTCACATATAGAATTAATGTGTATGCGTTCTAGTTTAACATGCATTTTTTTCATAGCTTACTTGCATTATATGAAGGCGTAATAACTAATAAAACATTTAAAAGTCACTAAAGTCAATAAAGTAGCAATACGTACTCGTACATACGAGTATATACATTGTGTCATTTCATTTACAGTCATTAAGAAAAACATAAACGCTACAACATCATTTGCTATCTACAAAACTTATCCAAAAAGTACTAAACTAAAACTAATAATAGTTTGCAAAGTCGTATGCCAAAATTACTTGTTGGTAGTTCCATGTTATTTCGAAGTCAGTGTGCAGTTTTACGAGGTAAGGTGGACCTTATCGATCTTTAGTACTTTGATTTGCTTGATATTGTGCCGTAAAAACGCCGTAAAACTACACTTTTTAACCAAATGATAGACTGAAAGACTAGTATTAAAACATTATTAGGTGGATAATGTTTTAATTAACATATTAGATGCAGGCTTAGCACGAGCACTGTTTTGTCTACGGAAGAATAGGCAAAAATGACGTTCCGTGTAGAAAGTACGATGGCAGCAAAATCGAAAGAGTCAACAGCACTTTTTACGAAATTCACTCTTTTACATAATTCGACTCAGAATTCTTTGTTTTGTCATACGATTTTTTTCTGTTTGATTCACATTTTTTACTGATATTAAGTCACGTTTATAACGACAACTACACTTTTTTTCTTAAAGTGTCGAACTACGGTATTTTGGAAGAAAAAATATAATAGTAATATTGGCCTTTACGATTTCCTTGGTATTGCCCTATTAACAAAATTATGTTAAATAGGAGAAGATAGCCTTGTTCTTCTATGAATTACCATAGTTTTGCGTTCAAAACGTTCTCTTGTAAAATCATGATTTTGTAGATACCTTGTGGCCGTCGAATAGAAAAATGCAAATTGTCTTCACTACCTTGGACAACTGTCAGTTGTCAGTGTGATTTTGACAGTTTGGTATAGAAACTTTCTTCTGAAATAGTCTAAATAAAAATGACCTAGACAAAAATCGTTAGAAACGAAAGATAAAATGACAGACTGCAGAAGGAGAAGGATTTCTACAGTGCGATGTCAAAAATGGAAAAACGAAATGTCACTTTCTATAGAAAGAGCTGTGTCTATTCTTCGAAGAAATAGAAAGCGTCATACTAAGCCTGCTGGTATATTATTTAAATAGCCATCGCGAGGGGCAATACTAAACTGTAAGTACGTTGGGCAGATAGCCCGGATACCAGTTTGCTAACTGGCTAATATATTTAAACCAAGTTCAGGGCTGTCCTCATATTTACGATGTATGCGATGATTGCCAAGAAATAATGTTCAGGGGATGGGTACATACTCGTACATGGTGATTATTTAAAATTCTTTCATTGCCCACGATAGCGGCGTTAGAGCCTGTGAATAATAAGGTCGTATCGTTTTTCCCAGACCTACAGCACTTTGGCTGATACTAATACTGTACAAAAGGCATTCAATAACATAACATCACTCTTATATTTGTCGATGGGTTAGGCAGTGGCGCACCTATTGTACATTTCGCCAGTTATGTTTAAGTCCCATGTAATAGGGGGCGAGCCTATTGCCATCAACCGAGAAATTCCTGATGAAGAAACCCAGTTACACTTTGCCCGACCCAGGAATCGAACCCAGGACCTCATGCTCAGCGCTTGCGACCACTAGATCAATGAGGCAGCCATTAAAACTTTCTACCATTTTCTAAGTAAGCCAACAAACTTTTATCTACCTTGGTGCTACGGTGCTAATTTGCAGCGGTATTGTTTGCATGCCATTTGATGTCCGATGTTTAGTGCTGCCGGATCTTCATTGTCCCGGACAATGCTCGCCTAGAACACAATAGAACGCTACCTGGCCAAAGTGTTATGAAGTTAGAATGTCTTAATTGACGTTTTGAACGGATTTTGCTGAACTGATTTTATGGGATGTAATTTAGGGGGTACCTATACAGAGATACAGTATCAATGCAAAGAAGTGGTGAAATTGATTTAGAATTTTAGAGAATACATAGATACTTTCTTCAATGAAAACTGCAGTGTTATTTCCTTTTTTTTTACGCCACACTCGGAAAAGCTGGTGGGCTGGCCATATTTGTCGAAGGACCGATGGCCGGTGGAGCAGACGAGTCCTAGAGTGGAGACCGCGTATCGGCAAGCGTAGTGTGGGACGCCCCCCAGCTAGATGGACCGACGACCTTAAAAAGGTGGCTGGGACAGACTGGATGCGGAAGGCGGAGGACAGGGTGTTGTGGCGCAGCCTGGGAGAGGCCTATGTCCAGCAGTGGACTGTTATAGGCTGAGTTGATTGTTGATTTATTGACTCGGAAAAGCCAAGTTTTTTTTTCTAACAACTTTCTTACAATAGGATTTAGTTTCTGTATCGTTAGTGTATTTACAAATTCAAATGTCACATCATAATCTGCCTAGCCTTTTCCTATGTTGGGGTCCGCTTCTAGTCTTATCGGATACAGCTGAATACCAGTATTTTACAGGCAGCGACTGCCTATCTGACCCCCACAACCCAACTGGGTTGTGGAGTAACTACTGGGGAACATGATACCCCTTGGTAAGACTGGTTGTTAGACTTTCGAGCTTCTGGCGGCCCGTAACGACTGTCAAAGATCTACAAATGACAGTCGGGACCAACGGCTTAACGTGCTTTCCGAGGCACGGAGGGGTCTTGGTATGTAAAGATGGTCACCCATCCCCGGACCAACCGCGGCAAGCGTAGCTTAACCTGATCGATCGACCCGTGCGGCTGTTATTACTTAGCCACAAGCCCCAAATGTCACATATTAAAACAAATTGTTTAGTATACAAGTAAGTCGTTTTGAAATTGCGCCTTGGTGTTCACAAAATTAGTTTTGGTGTTCACATAATAACGATAATGAATATCAAGTATGTACCTATTGTCAAAAATATTTAATGTAGGCAGTACTATGATTTAATTTATTAAAAAGGTCGCAGACGGACAGTGACCCCGTAAATTTGTATCATATTAAATTTACTGGTAATTTAATCAACGTTGCATGCAAAATTCTCCTGCGTTAAATACTTTCAGCTTTAAACAGTAAAATTCTTGTGAAGTCACGGGATTGTATGTCGAAATATAACCACTAAACTAAAGTTCATTCAAACGTATTTAAAAATGTTTTTAACATTCTGAAAATTTATTTAATTATTTCATACCCATTTACTAGTTCATTAATTATCTGTAAGTCAATAAAGGCGGCTTCCCACGGCGCGTGATATTGCGGACGGTTGCGGATCAGCCCGCATGGCCGACGACCACGGACAGCCACGCACCGCACACTAAGGCTTTTCCACGGGCGCGTGTCGGTCTGTGTGGGTCTTGTGATTTTATGCCAATTTTATTCCAAAATGCAAAGTGAAATATAACTGGTAAAGAGAGCCGTAACCTTTGAAGTTACTGACTCGCCGCGGATCGGACGCACCGCGACGGACGTGTCTCCACTACCACGAACGATACTCTGCCTGTAGTGCATCGGTGCGGGCTGGTGCACGTTCGTCCGTCATATCACGCGCCGTGGGAAGCCAGCTTAAGACGGCCGGCGGTCTAATTGACATACAGCTAATTTTGCCTTCGCTTTTTCATCGAATTAAGTAAATAAGTCCTTTCCATCTCTGTAATACTAATAATTTTATTTAAGTGACGTTTTTTACTAACAGACTTTAAATAAGAAAAAAGGTAAATGTTCTTATAAACTTTAAAATTATCTAAGGAATGAAATCAAGTAACTGTTTTTGCTTTGATGTCATTTCATAGGTTCTTACAGCAAAATACGTTTGTTTCTGGCTAGTTTTAGTCTACTAAGATATTTACACTATAATTATCTCCAGCAAAACACTATGTTTTATGCAGCTGTAGCTGTCTAATTACTTTTAAAAGTTGCCGTGTCTGTCAAATCGCGCAACTTCGGAAACCAAAACCCTCAAAACAAAGTTTAATCAAATTACATTAGGAATCATTGACCAGAGCTGATCCCAGAATAGGGGCACATCTTGGGTCGTTTATAGTAAATAGGGGGCGAATCGTCTGAATTAATTAATTCGTTTCGCGGGCCTCACTAATGGACTTTTGTTGTGATACAGACTGTTACCGACCGGTCGGCGTTCTTATTACGGCATGTTGTAATTACCGATGATAAGAAACGCCAGATTGATCGGTGGAACGATATTTTATTGGTAAGATGGTCGGTTCATTGCGAAAGATGGCCAAATTAAGAGGTCTCTTAAGACGAAAAAGTTAAAGATCTTCGTTAAGATAAATTCTGCATCGATGTTAAATTTTTGGTTGCAAGAAGCTTTCACTGTGCATGTGACTCCTGTATCTTTCGGGCGATTTTGGACACAAATCTCACATGCACTAGTAGCAGCAGCATCCACATTCAGAACATTTATCAGTAGCTCATTCAAGTATTTGTTTGAAGAGATCGCGCCTCAAATGTAAATTGCGGTCCCCTAGACAAAGACCAAATTGCTGAGCCAATGTGCGTCTTTTTGTACAGACTGATACATGTTCGCCTCTGTACATTTTATGTGTTTAAAGGTTGGGTAATCGCCGTTGACCTTGACCAAACAAATGTGCGTCGCGCTCACGCCGCGTCGCCGCCGTTCGGTTTCATAGGGAATATTTATTTTTAGTAACGAAAATATGAATATTTGGAAAAAATCATAAAACAGTATGTTAATACAAAAAAAATACATGAAAATATCTTATGTAGTTTGAAAGTAATATCGTTTTTTACGCTTTGGGTAGACATTACTTCCTGAATTTATTTCATAAAGTATTTTACTACAATATTCAAATATAGAATTGATGTGTATGCGTTCAAGTTTAACATACATTTTGCATAACTTACTAGCATTATATAAAGGCGTAATAACAGATTTAAAAGTCATTAAAATCATATATCTGCGCCTTAAATTATAAATAAATTAGCGATAAAAAAAACTACAGCAGAGTTAGTGTCAACATAGCAAAACGAATTGTATTCCCCACTATTTTGGTCAGAAATAAATGAATTTCTCTCCGTCTCACCGCTACACAATACAAAAGCAACAATGACCGTCATCCCGTATTCAATAAGTCATCTTCCCTTACCTTGAACAATACGTCAGTTCAGCGCAGACTGATGTCATAACTCATGGCTAATGATCGTGCACGTCAGCGTGTTGTGTGGCTACATCGATAGTTGAGTCTGAGTGTTCGATCGGGAATTGAGAACTCAATTGAGCTACATCTTCATCTATGGATAGGGCTTTGTTTTGTAAGGGATGTGGTCAACTTATAAATATGGTGCGAGTACTATAGTATTCTATTGAAAATGTTAATCAAACTTAGTGAAGCGACGCAGAGCTCGAATCTGAAAAACTTAATTCTGTCTGTTTGTTACTAAAAATATTGCATTAGGACTTCATTTTAGGGTTCTGTTGTAAAGAAGGAACCCTTATAGTTTCGCCATGTTCATCTGTCTGTCTGTCTGTCCCCGCTTTAGCTCAGAGACGCTTAGTACTAGAAAGCTGTAATTTGGCATAGGTATACATATTAATCACGCCGACATGGTGCTAAAACAAAACTAAAACAAAAACATAAAATTAGGGTAGGCACATTACGTGCAGGGCATATAATGTGGGGATGATATTTTTTTCTCGTCTATCCCATAGTGTGAGGTATCATTGGACAGGTCGTTCAAAAATATGGCGGATCTGTGAACACCACTTTTCGATTCAAGGATCCGTTTGCGTAATATTAAGCATTAAAGTGCTAATTATTGTTAGAGTCAAGGGTCCCCCTGCCAGCTAAATGGTTGTTTAAGGCGATGTGAAAAAAAAACATCGCGGTAGTACATATAATGAAATTAAAAGGAAAACTATCACAGCAAAGTGGGCTTTACAAGCTAACGAGTAATAGTCGACCAAGTTAAATTTGCAGTTGGAGAATTGCCCGTGACATATTGATGTATGGGAGAACATATTTTTCAACTACAATGTTAAGTTTGTTTTTGGGATAAATTCATTCCAACTTCCCAACTACGGAACCCTCCCTTCATTGTGCGTGGTCCGACACGCACTTGGCCGGTTTTATTTCTTTACCTAAGCATATACATTGTGGTATGCAATAAAGTATTGAGTATAATATTAGTATAGATCCAGGGCTGTCAAAAGCACGGCCCGCGGACAGCATACGACCCGCCGCACAGTTGATCGTCCCCATACAAGAGGTCGGACATAGATAAAAATTGAAAAAGTATTTAATTGAAAAAAATGAAATATACAGTTGCATTACTCTATTATGGAACTACAAAAAATGTTACTACAATTTTTTTATTTGACCAGTACTTTATGAGAAATTCGATGAAAACTGTTATTTTTCTATGGAAATGGTCACAAAAATGTCTGTATCTCATGATTCCCTCCTTGTTTCGATTTGCGGTTTTCACTACTGTTATTTACCCATTTTATGCCACATTTTCTTCAAGGACACATGGTGCCCCCAGCGACCCCCTTCCGAGATATTTTGCTTTTAGTAACTATACTTTTTATTGTATAACTGATGAAATGGAAGTACATTAAGTATATTCATTACTGAGAATAAGTCATCCCTAAGTAGTTATTGTAATTACTATGTTAACAGCCCTTAATCTCTGCATTGTGATTGTCTAATGTCATCATTAGCTTATCAAATTCATTGCTAGTTGCCTACTTGCTGCCCTATATATTTGAGTGTGTTTAGCAAATGTAATTCAGTTGTAATTATAACTTCTATCAAGTGTTGTCATTATGGCTTTCCGTGGGTTTTCTACTTATCTAGATCTTTACGTTGCTCTTCGTAATCATAAAGATCTTCGTGACTATGACAATTTATTTAACACATTGAAGTCGAGTACTAACGTCCAGTTAAGTGAAAGTGATGTGACGGATCTCAAGAACTGGTGTCGACGATTTTGCTATAGGGTTTACACCAAATGGGTGCAATCAAGAAGGACAGTCGACAGGTTCATTAACAAGAACGGAGAGTGGTTAAATTCCGATATCGTTTGGCCAGATTGCTTTAAAGAAAATGTTGTTGACACTGAAGAAACAAATGAAAATGAGGCAGAAGAGGTAGTCAGTCCATCAAAATCAGATGCATCAACTTCAACATATACATCTCCTCGCAAACGCTTTGAAGATTTATCGACTAGACACAAAAGAAGACGTGTTAATGAAAATGTTGCTAGTTGCAGTCGTCTGGATGAGCTTTTGCATACTGTTGAAAGTATACTTAAGTCTGCCGGAAAAAATGATATGGCCAGAATAATGAAAAATTTGCTGGAAAATCCTGAACACGTCTCAACAGTTTTAAATGTCCTGGAAACTAAGCAGAATCCTTCGCTTCGTGAAGTTCCTACTCACAAAGCACTTGCTCTTTACGTTTACTTGCAGTTATCCAAGTGGCGTTACATCACACTTCGGGACTTTAGTTTAAAAGAAGGTCATGCGAAATACCCAAGCTACTACTTGTTAGTTAAAGAAAAGCTTAAATGCTACCCGGCAAAAGAAGACATAACTGTGACTGAAACTTCCGCAAAGATACGGATCCAAGCCCTCCTTGATCTCACAGTTAGGAGGCTGATCGATTCACTTGAATCAAATTTTGATGCTGGTGAACCACTTGTGCTTCACAGTAAATGGGGTTTTGATGGAGCTTCAAGTCAAAGCATTTACCATCAAACGACAACAACAAGTGAACAAGACTTATCCAGTGTATTTATGGCAAGTCTTGTACCGCTGAAGTTAGTGACTTCTAGTGGAAGTATAGTGTGGCAGAATGATCGGCCATCGTCAACCACATATTGTCGCCCAATTTCATTTACATTTATGAAAGAAACGGAAGCGAATGTTAAGGCTGAAATGGAAATATTTGAGACCGAGATTCGTGAACTGAACCCGACTGATTGCGGCAATGCTACTGTTACTCACAATCTATGGCTAACCATGATTGATGGTAAGGTACATTCAATCATATCTGGTACATCGGCAGCAGTGTGTGATTTGTGCAAAGCTCGCCCAAGCGAAATGAATAACTTGGAAGAAGTGAGAGCTAAACCCGTGAATACAGATTTATACAAGCATGGATTTAGTTCATTGCATGCTTGGATTCGGTCTATGGAGTGTTTATTACACATTGCTTACAGAATGGACATAAAATCATGGCAAGCAAAAGGTGACGAAAATAAAAAAAAAGTTAAAGATAAGAAAGAAGCCATTCAAGAAGCTTTCCGAAGAAGCACAGGCTTACTTCCAGACGTTGTTAAGCAGGGTAGTGGCAATACAAACACTGGAAATGCTGCAAGAAGGTTTTTTGCAAACCCTGAAACGACTACGGAAATTACTAAATTAGACGTTAATTTAATTAGAAGACTCGCCGTTATTTTGCAATGCATTTCCTCAGGCGAAAAAATTCAAGTCCAAAAATTTAAATTATATTGTGATGAAACAGCAAATTTATTCGTGGAATTATATCCATGGTATAACATGCCAGCAAGTTTACACAAATTGCTGATTCATGGATCACAGATAGTGGACCACTTATCAGTAGTACCTATAGGTTTTTTGTCTGAAGAAGCATCTGAAGCAAGAAACAAGGATTTTCGTAAATTTAGAGAATATCATATACGAAAGCATAGTAGCATCGCCACTAATGAAGACATTCTTCATAATCTGCTATTATCTTCCGATCCTCTTCTCACCAGCTTACGACCGAAGATGACAAATAAAGCCAAAAAGTCTTCATTTAGTGAACTAGACGATTTACTCATAGTTGATCAGAGTGAATTGGAGTTCATTGACGTTTCAACTGATACACTTACTGCATGTAGTGACGTTGAAGAAGATGATGACGATAATAATGATCATGATGTCGTTATTGATGAAGATGAAGAAAATATAGTTTAAGTCTTATAGAACCTAATATTATTATTAACAAGCAGTTTCTTTGTTAATTTCTTGTTTTTGTGTATCTTTTTTTTATTCTGTTCTTTTTTTGTTTTGTGTTATGCCACCCATCGGCCAATAAATGTTTTTTTTTTCTTTCTTTTCTATTGTTGTTAGTAACTAAATGGTCGTGTTAATTAATTAATTTCCTATTATAATTTAGTTCTTAGTAGTTGTTTAATTTTTTAGTTTGTTTTAGGGTACATAGTTGTTTTATTTTTAAATTATTTTTACAGTGTTATATTATTTAAATAAAAAATATTTTTATACCTACATATTTTCTTATTGATCATAAAACTCTATTTCTTTTCGATGTGTTATTGTAAATTCGACTCAGTCATTACTAAGCTAATGAAGACATTATCCAATCACAATGCAGAGATTAAGGGCTGTTAACATAGTAATTACAATAACTAATTAGATTAAGCAAGTACTGGTAATCTTTACTTAAGGACTCATTAACGCTTTTGTTGTATGGCAACAGAAGCGTTCATAAGTCATTAAAGTAATCGCAAATGCACCTGTTATTTAAGGAACTACTTAGGGATGACTTATTCTCAGTAATGAATATACTTAATGTACCTCCATTTCATCAGTTATACAATAAAAAGTATAGTTACTAAAAGCAAAATATCTCGGAAGGGGGTCGCTGGGGGCACCATGTGTCCTTGAAGAAAATGTGGCATAAAATGGGTAAATAACAGTAGTGAAAACCGCAAATCGAAACAAGGAGGGAATCATGAGATACAGACATTTTTGTGACCATTTCCATAGAAAAATAACAGTTTTCATCGAATTGCTCATAAAGTACTGGTCAAATAAAAAAATTGTAGTAACATTTTTTGTAGTTCCATAATAGAGTAATGCAACTGTATATATCATTTTTTTCAATTAAATACTTTTTCAATTTTTAATTCTATGTCCGACCTCTTGTATGGGGACGATCCACTGTGCGCCGCGCGCGCCTGCTTCGCTTACATTTTCGTGGCCCGCAACGAACGCAATTTTTAATCTAAGGACCGAGTACATAATATATTTGGTAGAATTTTGATTAGTTAGAATATTAATTTGTATAGCAACAAAATCTATATTTTACGGGTACTTCCCGAATGAACAGAAGTTTACAAATACGTTTGTGGAGCACAGAAGGCGAAGGTTTTGTGTTTTTGTGTGTTGTACAAACTTGAGTTGGTGCCTACTTTTTTTTTTGTGGGAAATCATCAAATAACTTCTCCCGCTCTGGGCGGAGCGGGAGGGTGTGTCAGACTCTTACTGACTAAAACCCACCCGTATTCCTTCCTGTTTCCTGTGTTGCGGGGGCCTCGGTGACCCATAAGTACCTTCCCGCGACGAGTTTGTGCCTACTTGTATTTTATTTATATAAAATCTAAATATAGGTCTTCATTATCGGAAAGGTCACTTGTTCACGCACTGCGTCTGGCTACATAAAATGTTGACATGGGTATTGACAGGATTGTAAAACATAAATTAATGAAGTAACGATAAAACGTGAATGATTTCACTTGAATCTTTTGTTTGTTATTTTAGAAACAAATAATAATTATTAGTTTCTGTGACCCGCCCGCCAGTCTATGCGTAATTTGTATAGGCCCGTGGATGTCTGTAGCTTGGACACCCCTGGTATAGATGGACTTAAGACACCTGTTTTACTAAGAATTTGAAACATAAACGAATCTTGTGAAGTCATTATCAGCTTAGCCTTTTCCCAACTATGTTTGGGGTCGGCTACCAGTCTAGCCGGATACAGCGGAATACTAGTATTTTATATGGAACGACTGCCTATCTGACCTCCACCACCCAGCTACTGGGTAACACGATATCTCTTGGTAAGACTGGTTGTCAGACTTTCGGGTTCTGGGACTATGAAAGATCTACAAATAACAGCCGGAACCAACGGCTTACCGTGCTTTCCGAGGCACGGAGGGGGTCTTGGTATGGTCACCCATCCACGGACTAACCGCGGCAAGCGTAGCTTAACCTGATCGATCGTCCCGTGTGACTGTTATAAGTTAGCCACAAGCCAATCCGTGTAAATATTTTCCATCTATATTTTTAACTCAGTTAATATTTGATTGCAAAATAAATAAACAAGGTTGGTGCAATATTAAATGAGAATTAATTAAAGTTAATCCTGCCCGTAATCCGTATTTCAGTTTGTTTGTAAATCAGTGAGGTAATGTAAAATGTTAATCATGCCGAAACCACTTTGGATAAGTAATTGAGTAAGTAAGTATATTTATTTTATTTCAGTAAATAGTCATTTATGTAGGAAATATTAAATATTTGGAAAAGAGTATGGAAAACTCATCACCGTCTGCTTAGCCTTTTCCCAAACATGTTGGGGTCGGCTTCCAGTGTCACTGGAGGCAGCTGAATACCAGTATTTTACATGGAGCGACTTCCACAACCCAGTTACTGGGTAATACGATACCCCTTGGTAAAACTGGTTGTCGAACTTTCGGGGTTCTGACGTCCCGTAACGACTATCAAATATTCACGAATGACAGCCGGGACCAACGGGTTAACGTACTTTCCGAGGCACGGAGGAGTCTTAATATTTAAAGATGGTCATCTATCCTTGGACCAACCGCAGCAAGCGTAGCTTAACCAGGGCCTCAAGTCTGCTATTACAATAGTGTCAATGATGTAATTGATATTATAATTTTTGATTTTGACAAGTTTGGTAATCTACTAATATAATGGCGTCATTAATGAGGATTGGAACAGACCATTCTGACACTATTGTAATAGCAGACTTGAGGCCCTGGTCGATCGACCCGTGCGGCTTTTATTACTTAGCCACAAGTACAAGAAGCCACAGATCACACGTATGGAAAAGTAATAAATATGATTTAGAAACGAATTATCAATAAGTAATAGTTTTTTTTTAAAGCGACTTACTTAATTTTACCCGACTGCCAATTAGGGTTATGTTTTACTTTACGTGCTTATTTGCAATTCGTGAATGAACAGCGTAAGAGCAGTGGCCCAGGGGCAACAGCCCCGACTTACGAGTTATAGGTCTCGGTTTCGAACCTAGGTTAACTTTACTTTGTGTAAATAATTTCATAACCATTGCTCTTCAAACGGTGAAGGAAAACATCGTGAGGAAACCAGCATGTCACCATCAACACAGGCAACAGGAAGGGATACGGGTGGGTTTTAGTCAGTAAGAGTCTGACACACGCTCCCGCTCCGCCCAGAGCGGGAGAAGTTATTTGATGATTTCCCACCCAAAAAAAAAACCCTTCTCGAAGAGAGGTGTGTCAGATGTTCTCACTGTGTCCCAACAGTGAGAACATTATAGGCTGATTATGCTTGTGCTACGAAAGAACTGGAAGACTACAGTCAAACTGGCTAAACATAAATCAGGCACACTACACTTTATGATACAGTTTGTTTGGCCAACACGAACGAATATGTCCTAAATACCTACCTCTAGGTAGGTATCTGCTTATAGGTAGGTTTACGCTATTAAAACAGATAAATCTCATCTTATCTCTTCACCACCCTTGGTTGACTGGTAAGGAATGTCTAAAGCATTAAGTCCGCGTTTGTACCTAATTGTGTGCGAGACGTTAAAATAAATAAATAAACACGCATAAGTACAACAATTATACCTGGCTTAAACACGAACATCATTATAACGATTCATACCCACTCAACAAACCGAGACAATCTAACGACATCAATAAATACTCGGTATTGAGACAACTATGGGTCCTTTCATTAGGCCCTTACATACGCGTATTATACAAGCTGACTTGTTAAACTAGGGACACATATAGTATTTTAAGACACATATAGTATGGCAGATATGATCATCTGCCTAGCTTTTCCCAACTACGTTGGGATCGGCTTCCAGTCTATCGGATGGAGCTGAGTACCAGTGAGTATTTTACATGGAGCGACTGCCTATCTGATCTCCACAACCCGGTTACTGGGTAATACGATATCCCTTGGTAAGACTGGTTGTCAGACTTTCGGGGTTCTGACGACCCGTAACGACTGTCAAAGACCCAAGAATGACAGCCGGGACCAGCGGCTTAAGGCGCTGACAAGACCCAATTGACAAAAAATAGCCTTCTCTCAAGAAAAAAATAATCCCAAATCTGTATAGTTTGTGGTAGCGGAAAAATATATGTTAATTTTGAACATATTTCCCAGAACTTCGTTGTTACCAAAATACGTTTTGAAGAAAAAATCGATACAAACTAACGTTAAACTAACCTCTTACCTTGAGTTCTAATCCAAAATATCTGTATTAAATATCAACATACGTTACGTATTTAATTAATACCAAGAACGTCTTATTTGAATGCAGACCTTGGTTGTTTTTTAATTTTCGATTACTCAACTCAATTTTGAGTAAATAGAGAATTGCTTCATATTTTGCAATAAATTACAAGCGTTGTGTCACCGCGCTTCTCTTTCTTTTCTATGCAATCTAACAGTGACCGCGGTTTAGGTGTTGTCAGCGTCTTAACGCGCTTTCCGAGGCACAGAGGAGTCTTGGTATGTAAAGATAGTATATGATCCTAACTTCCTAATTATATTATTATACAGGGTGATTGGAAGATGGGTGCATAGCTTTAAGGCGAAGATAGTACAGACAATTTAGAACCATTTAAGCCATAGTTGTCTTAGACGAAGTCTTACCAAATATTTTTAACCAAATTTTTAAGTTTGTTTTCGGAAATTCTCAAAATTTAATGTAAACTGCATAATTATGGCCAAATTGAATGATAAATGAATTCATTTTTTATTTATTTAATTAAAGTAATGTGTAAGCAATCAAGCAAAACATGTTTTAGGCTTCTGTGTCATTAGACATTTTTTTTACAGACATTTAAAGCTCAGAAAAAATAAAAAAATTGTACAATACGTCTTTTAAACCTTATTAAAAAAAAAACGGAGGGTGCTTTTTTTGTTGAAACCTTTTTGAAGACATGCTTGATAATCGCTCTTTCTTGTGAGGTATCATTTATGCGGATATCTTACAAATTATTGAAATTAGGACCTACAAACCAATTCGAGGGAGAAATTTTAAATTTTAGGCAGTCTAACAAAACACAAAATTTTTGCTTAAAAGAATACTTTTTGTGCTCGAAATGATAACATTGTTCAATTCTAAGAATTTTTGGCACATGCAGGAACCAATTGAGGGGAACCCATTGAGGGGATTCTCTAAACAATGGCCACCGAGCGCGGTGCGACGGCTTTTCCAGGTAGAATGCCCAATGAATAGCAAAAAGCGATAAGAGTTGGTTTTTACAGCAAAATGGTCTTAGTTACTGAGGCAACAAAGTCGTTTTTCTTTAGTCAGGGTCAGTCGGTCTGTGATGAAGCCGTTACATCTTTTACTTATTAGTCAAACTACTGCCCTTGTGAGTGGACGTTGTCGTGTTGATTCACAATTTACCGTGTTCAGTTGTAGCCCTTTGCGTTCCTGCACGTGTTGTTTGCGTTAGTTTTGAACTTTTTTGTTTCACCGTGTCCAGTCGTAGCCTCGCGCTCCTGCAAGTGTTGATTTTTGACTTAATTGTGTTGAGTTGACATTTAGTGCGCTCCTACGCCGTTTTTCTTAATTGTTAAGTGACTATGGCTACTTTTTCCAATCAAGAATATGCGGATATCGTATTTATGTACGGTAGAGCAGACGGCTATGGATCTTTGGCGCGACGGATGTATCAAGAGCGCTATCCGAATCGCAGGATACCGAATGTCCGAGTGTTTTACAACACGTTTCGTCGTCTTGCCCAAGATGGGTTTCACCGCGTGGAACCTGGAGTCAACCCGGGCAGACACGAAACTGCCGTCGACGAAGACATTTTAGCAGCATTTCAAGCGGATCCTACTACCAGTACTAGAGCAGTAGCTCGAAATTTAAACATTTCTCAATGGAAGGTGTGGCATACAATGCACCAAAATGATAAGTATCCGTTCCATGGCAGGAGTGTGCAAGGTCTAGTAGAGCAAGATCCTCAAAGAAGAATTCAGTTCTGCCGTTTCCTCCTCAACAGAGACATCGAAGATGCGTGGTTTCTGAAATCAATCTTGTGGACGGATGAAAGTAAATTTTCAAGGGAAGGTATTACAAACTTTCACAACATCCATGAATGGGCCGACGCAGACAACAATCCACATTTTAAGAAGCAGGTGTCATTTCAGACGAAATTCTCTGTGAATGTATGGGCTGGAATAATTGGCAGAACATTGATTGGGCCCCACTTTTTGCCTGATCCATTGAATGCCGAAAATTATTTGCAATTTCTGCAAATTGATTTACCACTGCTGGTAGAGGAATCAGGTGTCCCGATCTTCGAAAGAGACCGAACAGTCATCTTTCAGCAAGACGGCTGTCCAGCGCATTGGACTTTAAATGTAAGGGAACACATCAACAATTGCTTTCCTGATAGCTGGATCGGCAGGGATGGACCCATCCCTTGGCCCGCTTGCTCCCCAGATCTGACCCCGTTGGACTTTTCCGTGTGGGGCCGGGCCAAGGAACTGGTGTATAACAACATAGAAATAAACACTAGAGAAGAATTGATACAAAGAATAAATTCAGCGTTTGAGACAATGAAGCAGGAGATGATGTTGAAAATAACGACTACAGAAGTTAGAAGACGGGGCCGTGCTTGTATTAGGAATCACGGCCGTCATTTTGAACATGAAAAAATAAATAATTTTAATTCAAATGTTGTTTTAATTAGTCTGCCTAAAATAAAAAAAAATCTCCCTCAAATTGGTTTGTAGGCCCTAATTTCAATAATTTGTAAGATATCCGCATAAATGATACCTCAAAAGAAAGAGCGATTATCAAGCATGTCTTCAAAAAGGTTTGAACAAAAAAAACACACTCCGTTTTTTTTTTTAATAAGGTTTAAAAGACGTATTGTACATTTTTTTTTATTTTTTCTGAGCTTTAAATGTCTGTAAAAAAAATTTCTAATGACACAGAAGCCTAAAACATGTTTTGCTTGATTGCTTACACATTACTTTAATTAAATAAATAAAAAATGAATTAATTTAACATTCAATTTGGCCATAATTATGCAGTTTACATTAAATTTTGAGAATTTCCGAAAACAAACTTAAAAATTTGGTTAAAAATATTTGGTAAGACTTCGTCTAAGACAACCATGGCTTAAATGGTTCTAAATTGTCTGTAATATCTTCGCCTTAAAGCTATGCACCCATCGTCCAATCACCCTGTATATATTAAATATTATTACACCTGTAATAATAGTTGTAAGTGCAAAAAAAAAAAAAAACTTGACACTTCACCCGTCTGGTCGGAGGATCCACCCTTGTCTATGTCGCGGGAAGGTACACGTCGCGGGAAGGTACTTATGGGTCACCGAGGCCCCCGCAACACAGGCAACAAGAAGGAATACGGGTGGGTTTTAGTCAGTAAGAGTCTGACACACCCTCCCGCTCCGCCCAGAGCGGGAGAAGTTATTTGATGATTTCCCACCCTAATAAAAAAAAATAAAAAAAAAATAAAAAAAAAAAAATAAAAAAAAAAAAAAAAATAAAAAAAAAAAAAACCCTTGTCTATGGAGGATGAATGAACTTACATATATTATATATTATTGCATATATATATTATTACTCTATATATTATTTTCGAAAGGTCTTAAATAAAAATAGTTCCACATATTTTGCTTACTAATTTTCAGCATGCAAAAAAAACTTTAAAATAAAATTATGAACAAAAACACTTCAATCATTACTACTGAGATCATATTGTCATACCTACTGAATGTGAGCAAAGAAATTGCAAAGGAACATTAACCTACCTTCCTTACCTTTGAAAAAGTTTCCAGTTTTTCCGCCATCCTTCAAACTGGTTACTTCAAAGTGTCCACAATCAATGTGCCTATGTCTTAGCTCTTTTCTGCCTCCTGCGTGATATTAAGGGAAGTAGAAACTATGGTTTTTCTGAATCCACTGCTTTCTGATTAATTCCGTTGCTGATTCAAAGGTAGTTGAGTAGTGTCTCTCCGGGTCTCGTCCAGCATTTCATTGTCTTTTCTGCCGACCGACATAGTTGATTCTGGATCTCAGTGTAGTGCAGTGGTTGCAAAAAGTGAGACAGGCTTGTTCACAGTCTATGTATTTTAATGGATAATTAGTTCAAACATTAAGGTCCTAGTCCTATTTATTTTAGTGTTAGCACTGAGAATCGATCGCTCAATATCTCCTTCAATATGTCCTTCGTTTAACCAGTCACACTGTATGTGATTCCCCCTGATTTATTTGACATCATTTGCAATAGGAACGTGTACGACCCGCCCCCCGGCCGGCGCAGGCGTCTTCATTAATATTCGCGCGTAGGATGCTTTGCCAATAAATAAGTAATGTGGTACTTCTCTTAAATTTCAAGGTGACAGTGGTTATGGCGAGGTTGTGAGGTCGATGCTGGTATTGGCTTAAAATCTAAAAACAAAAGGAATCCTAGAAATCGAACGCAAACCGCGTTCGATTTCTAGGATTCTTTTTTTTTCAAGTCTGTTAAATACAAGGTGTCGTCTTGCATCCTCATCAAATTCAAGGAGGTAACAACTATGCTAATGATTCTCGACACGAATCAATAATAAAATAACTAGGACTTTTTTTTTTCTAATTTTCGGAAATCGGCATGTGTGTTACCGCACTGTGACTGCCCTTTTACACACACACTACCGCATATGCGACGGGGTGATTCTGTTCTGTGACAGTGGTGTATTCTAAAATACTGTCAAAGTTAAATAACTAAAAAAACAAGTATGTAATAATTATTGAGCAGGTGTCTCCTGAAGTTTGACGAGGATGCAAAACGACACCTTTTAGATGTGGGTTCATATTTTGAAATTACCTTTGCATTATTGTAATAAGAGGGCGGTATCTTTCACATATCTGTCATATCTCTTGTGTGTGCATGCATTCACGATTGTCCGGAACTTTTTCTTACTTTATTAGGGTTCCGTAAGTCTGACAAAAGCAAAAAAAATCACTCGTGTGTTTGTCTGTCTGTCTGTCCGTCTGTCCCAGCCAATTGGTTCCGAATCTAATGGGCCAATTAGGTAAGTTTAAATTTGGTACACATTTACATTTCTGTGACCCAAACACGGATCTGTAACGTAAATACATGAATTTTGAAAACGGAGTCATTTTTAGGAACCAATTTATTTTTTTATTTTTACTTGTTTAATATAATTCTAAAGAAATAATAATTAAATTACATTGAATAGCTTTTTAAAAGAGTTTGTTTATGTAATTTCATTTGTGTAACTGTAATTAAACGAATCAATAAACACCTGGGACCCACGTACTCTGCCTCTCACCCCGCGCGATCATTGATTGTCATGTGGCTTTTTAATTACTGAACGCATCTAAATACTAAAAAATACGAAAAACATACATTTTAAATACATGAAATTCCTACTTTTTTGGCCCAAAATTTGAAAACGACCCACTTACCGCCATTAATTCCCAAGGAAAACGAAAAAAAAGTGCAATCATCAAAACAAATATTAAAGTTGTTCTGTCTACGCTATCGTTAGGGTGCGGCTACACTGTTTCGTTTAAAACTGTTTGCCTTACTAATGAAACACCATAACGTGACGCGAATATGCCACGTCATAATTAAATACCGCTAGGGTGCGCCTTTGTATTAGCTAAAAGATTTTTAGTAATTAAATTCCGCGATAAATTTTGACGTAGTTCTTTGTGAAGTTTTGAGGTTCCCTAGGGTGATATGATGGTGTATTAATAGCCTTAAATGTTTTTATGTGTTGGTGAAAAATTAGGTTTTAAGTTAAGTTAAATGTTATACTTAAGGCTTTTTAACGGTAGTTTGACTCTGACAGTAATAATTCCTACGATAATATTAAATCAAACAATATCAATTAATAATATAATATACAGGATGAAATTGAAAACTTGCGACAAACTGAAATGGGACATTGTATACATCATTATTAACAACTTTTACTAAGGGACCAAAGCTGTAATCCCAAAAAAAAAAATCTGCTTTTCCTACATTTTGATGAGGTATTGCGAACATAAATGTAGGGGACAGCAGTTTTTTTTTTTGGGATTGTAGCTTTGGTCCCTTAGTAAAAGTTGTTCATAATGATGAGTACAATCTTCCATTTCGATTTGTCGCATGTTTTCAATGTCACCCTGTATAATTATATCAATTAATTCAATCAATCAATATTTAACACACTTTCTCAACAAAGTCCAGGGAATTAGAATATTCATAGTCATTATTTTAATTTAACACTTTTTTCGTACCACTTGCTCAAAAAAGTGACATTCTATGCCACAAAAAGCGAACATAACAATAGTCATTTTTAATCTGTTAAAAACAGGGAAAGAAAATTGTACTGAATTTCATTCATCCTCTAGGGGGAGAATGTGATTTAAATTTGGAATACTTACCGAAATTTATACTGAACTACATCTGTGTTTACACCATTGAGTTTGTATTTATAGCATTATACATCTTTTTGAAAAAGGAATACGCATTTATTATGCAGTTATGATTATTAAATAAAATTACGAAAACCGACGAGGCCGTATGAGCTTGATGCCTTTGCTTTTCCGACAAAAAAATATTAGTCTAGGAATTTGCCGCGTTTTTGTTTTCTTCAAATACATAAACGTTAAGTTTATTTTAATTTATTTTTATAAATAAGTTAATGTTCTAAAAATACGTTACGATGTTAAATCAAAGCGACAGTGACAGTGAATTGTCGGATTCCATCAGTGCAAATGCTGCCGCAATTATAAATAATTTGCTTCCAACAAAATCCAAGGAAAATCATTTAAAAACTTATGAAGAATGTTCAATGTGGAGAAGTGCGAAAGGCCTATCGATTTCAGAATCAGTACTTCTTGTCTATTTTGATTATTTATCCAAGACAAAGAATCCGAATACACTTTGGTGCATATACTCAAAACTGAAAGCTACAATAAGCATCAAACACAGCATTGAAATAAATAGATTCACGAAATTACTGGCTTTTTTAAAAAGAAAATCAGAAGGGCATTGCGCAAAGAAGTCTAAAATTTTTACGACTCAAAATGTGGAAAAAATTCTTAATGAAGCTCCTGACGAAATTTTTCTGGCCACAAAAGTAAGTCATCATCATCATCATTCCAGATGAAAGACGTCCACTGCTGGACATAGGCCTCCCCCAATATTGGGGGGGTTTGCCATAATCGCCACGCTTGGCAGGCGGGTTGGCGATCGCAGTATGGTGTTAAAATGCATAGAGAACGCTGCTGCCCATTCTCTAGTAAGTCCCTTAGTCGCATTTTACGACACTTATGGGAAGAAATGGGATGTTGCTATTCTTTACGTCCGACACCACACGGACAACTACTACTTACACTAGCTTAAACATTCTTTCTCAATTAGGAACGCCATAATATTACAATATGCTTTCGCCACTAAAAAGCTTCGGAGTCTCTTTTCAAATAATGAAAGCGGAAGCTCTTTCCATGTCTTTGGCAATTTGTTTTAAATGACTGGAGCCATGCAACAAAAGTAAGTATACATGATTTTAACTATGAATATTTCGTATCTTAGTGATGGTAATTATTCTATATATTTACCTGCTTTTTATCTTTGTTATAGGTGGCCTTAATTTTTGGATTCAATGGTGCTTGCCGCGGATGTGAACTTGTAAACTTAAAGGTGGAGGACGTTGAAAATCATTCCAATGAGTTGCTGCTGATTAATGTATAAGAAACTAAGACAAAGAAAAATCGGTCATTCATTGTACAAGGACAATATACTAAAATCATTCATAAATCTATTGTTTTCCATGTTGGTGGGACGTAATGCTTGGTTTACGTCCCACCAACATGGAAAACAATAGATTTTTTATAAACTATCGGAATGGGAAATGTACTCAACAAGCCATCGGCAAAAATAAAGTTAGCAATATGCCAAAGGAAATTGCTAAATATTTAAAACTTAAAGATGTTGAACTCTACACCGGTCACTGCTTTAGAAGAACTTCGGCACCACTATCTCCGACGTATACTATCTACAATGAAACGCAAGTTCCTCAGACGCAAGAACAGAGAAATACTCATCAACAATAAATGTACCAAACAAAAATGTAACTCTATCAATAACACAGGTCTGCAATGGTTTTCCTCTCTGAGATCTGATTAACGTTTTCTATAGTTTCTGATGTGCTGATTACGAGAAAAATAATAAAAAAATTCTATCACGTCAGGATTCTTTGATATTGAATATTTAAGATTTTAACTAAAAATGTCTGAGCGCATACATTTTAAAATCTATAAAACGTCACTTAATTACTTCAGCTTAATTTTTATTGCATTTAATTAGTTTAAGACGACATAGAAATGAATGCAAATCAGTAATTTGTTAATTACTACATAATAAGTGTAAGTAATTCGCATTAACCATTTCGAAAACGGGTCATTTTGGCTTCATTTAGTAATGAGCTCATTAATACACGATGTTTAGGTGATATTGCCTAATTGTTGTTAATGTTGTTCAAAAAGGGTATAATGAAGAAAACAAAAGGTTTTTTTTGTATAAGTACCTACTCTGAATTAGAAAACTAACAGTCGAAGTGCGCATCTTGCAACCTAAACTTTAAAATGTCGTCGCGAAGTTGTTTAAACTCTTCGAATTGTTTTTGTTATATTTGCGGGAAATTCATGGTGATAAAACAACGAAACAACATTACAGACTATGTGAAAAATATTTACAAAAGTTATTTTGGACATTCTATAAGTAACCAAGACAAAACTTGGACACCTCAAAAAGTTTGTTCGACTTGTTTACTTGAACTTCGCAAGTGGTCAAAAGGACAGAAAAATAGCTTCAAAATTGTTTCGCCCATGCTATGGAGAGAGCCTAACAACCATGTTGAAGATTGCTACTTTTGTTGTTGTGACATAACTGGATACAATTCTAAAAATAAAAGTGACATAAGCTATCCAAATGTGTCATCAGTTACGCCTGCAGTTTTCGGAGATTCAGAAATGGTGCAGCCCCCGTATCCAGCTATACAAATTGAAGATTCTGCTAATGATACAAATGAACAGAATGCATCCCAATCTGATCCTGTATTTCAAGTAGATTCTAACGAGTGTCAGCTCTTTTCACAGTCAGATTTAAACGACTTGACAAGAGATTTGAATCTCCCCAAAGATGCAGCTGAGCTCCTCGGATCACGATTAAAATAAAGAAATATGCTTGCACCTGGTACTTCATTTTCATGGTACCGTCACAGAGAAAAATATTTCCTTCCATTCTTCGCTGAAGATCATGATTTGGTGTACTGTAAAGATATTCCTGGCTTGATGAAAATGTTCGACATTGAATACAATCCTAAGGAGTGGAGATTGTTTATTGACTCCTCAAAAAGAAGTTTAAAAGCAGTCCTTCTACATAATGGGAATACATATGCCTCACTACCTGTTGCACATTCTGTCCATTTAAAGGAATGTTATGAAAATTTGGAAAAGCTTTTAGCTACTATAGCTTACGAACATCACGGCTGGATGGTGTGTGGAGACTTGAAAATCATAAGCATGCTACTCGGCCAACAAGGTGGTTATACAAAATACCCGTGCTTTCTTTGCGAATGGGATAGCCGGGATAAACAACATCATTGGACCAAAAAGGAATGGCCTCCAAGAACTGAACTAACCCCAGGAATCAAAAACGTGCTTAAACAGAGTTTGGTTCCCAGAGAAAAAGTTTTACTGCCGCCTTTACACATCAAATTGGGTATAATGAAACAGTTTGTGAAGGCTTTAAATAAAGATGGGGAAGGTTTCAAATATCTGCATTCAGTTTTTCCATCTTTATCAGATGCTAAGTTAAAAGAAGGAATTTTTGTCGGCCCTGATATAAGAAAATTGATGTCGGAGGAAAAATTTGATCAAAAACTCAATGATGTCGAGTTACAAGCGTGGAAATCATTTAAGGAAGTGGTAAAAAACTTTTTGGGGAACAATAAAAGCTCGGACTATAAAGAAATAGTAGCCAAAATGATAACGAATTTTGGTGTAATGGGTTGTAATATGAGCGTTAAACTTCATTTTCTGAATTCGCACATTGATTACTTCCCAGAAAATCTAGGAGCCGTTAGCGAAGAACAAGGTGAAAGATTTCACCAAGATTTAAAAGAGCTTGAAGTCCGGTATCAAGGAAGATGGAATGTCAGCATGATGGCGGACTATTGTTGGTTGTTGAAGCGTGATGATCCAAACCGGAAATATAAGCGAAAATCGCACAACAGAAGCTTCCAGGAAAAAAGGACCAGGTTCCACAAATAAAATTTAAGTGTATTTTAACCCAGCAATAAGTTGTTATTACGTGTTAATAGTTTTTTAAGTTAAAAATTAAGTACTTTTTTAAATATATAATTTTTTAAGTGAAAACTTGTCTTTTTTCTCAATTTTCTATCTGTAGCTTTTTTGAAAAATCAGGAGGTGATGGAGAAAAACTAAGTACATATTCGTAATCAGCGCATCAAAATACTCCAGAATCAGCTATCAAATTCCAGAGAGGAAGTTATGACCTTCATTTTGCAGGCCTGTGTAATTGGACCAATGTTTCGAATGTTAACTTTTACTTTTAATTGACATTTTTTTTAATAAATGCTTATCTCAGATTATTATTGTGTTAATTTTTTCGCAAATGGTACGAAAAGTAGAGTATTTTCCTCGGTGATAAAGCTGTCTGTCTTGGGTGATATTTATATCTATATATATATCCTCGCTACACTCGCGATTTAAATCGTCACCCGCGACAGAAGACACTGCTTTATCCCCTTGGTTAATAATCTACTATTATGTTACATGTTTTATATCAATAGAATGGTTGTAAGTAAAAATATTATGAAAATCTAAAATGGTCTCACCATTTTAGATTTTCATATTTTTTTTTTGTAATCTGCAAAAAGTGGTTATTTCGTCGTAAAAAAAAATTATTAAAATCTAAAATGGTGAGACCCTTTTAGGTTTTCATAATATTTTTTTTTTTTTTTACTTACAACCCTTCTTTATAACGAAATAATCACTTTTTGCAGATTACAAAAAAAATCTAACAAATTTTTAATAATCTGTTGTTTAATATGCTTTGGGGGGTGCCTTAGCGACAGCTCTACATTGGTGTGGCATATGCAGAGTAACAAGTTGTCTATTGTCACCTGTGGAATATCGTTCGATACTTTAGAAAGATGTGCAAAAAGCTCTTTTTCCGTGTACACATTTTACTGTAGTGGGAAGGTTACTGAACGCTCTTCTCTCGAGCAAATCCCACGCATGCTCTTTGGGATTGAGATCGGCGGACTGAGCAGGCCACTCTAATATCGTGATTTGTCCTCGCAGAGCACATTCAGAACCAGCCTGGCTGTATGTGCACGTGCATTATCTTGCATGAATATGGAATCTTGGCTATACTGCTATCGGTGAGGGATGATCATAGGTTGCACAATCTCTTCACAGTATTCGTCCGCATTTAAATTGCCTCGTAACAAAACGAGATCCGTTCTTCCACCCAGACGAATCCAGCCCACCACATAATCGTTCCGCCCTGGTACGGATAAAATTCCTGCGGATTCTGGAGTCGACTCTGGCGACCAAGAACTCGCCAAACACGCACTCTTCTTGAATCGGGATGAAATCCAAATCGAGGCTCATTAGGAATAAAGAACACAAGCCCACTGAGTGTCAGTCCAGTGCAAATGTGCGTTAGCCCAAAATAATCGATGTCTTCGTCGCTCTCATCATTTCTACGTCGGAGAGCTGGAACTCTAAGCGGTCTGTGAGCATGAAGATTGTTACGATTACGAGTATACTTCAATCAATCCTCCTGGTGGTTTGGTCACTGAGGACCACTTGGTGCTGAGACTAGAGTTTTCCTACCACCTGGTAGGAAAACTTAGCATGCTTAGCATGATGGTATCTATTTCTACTCTACTGTAGAAAAGAAGTCGCTTGTCTATTTTTCTCAAAATCTCTTCTTCCCGAGTACGAGGTTACATCTAGACTCGGGTTGCTTCGAAGACAGAAAGTAAAAAGTCACTGTCTAACCAAAAGCAAAAAAACGGTAAAATTGGGTAGTCCCAATTTTACCGTTTTTTTTGGGTTTCGTTCTCAAACAAATATATGATATGAACCAAAGTGGTTTGAACGAATCTTTCTTCAGTAACAAAACGCAAATGGTCTATTTGTTATGTCATACATTTTGATTTATGGCTGGTTCGCGTAAAAGTTAAAACTCATTTGTGTATAACGCGTATAATTTACAGCCATTATTTAAATAGAGTGCCATAATTATACTATTTTGATGGCGTAACGAAAAAGTAAGTATCCTTTAAGGCTCCCGCAGACAGGCGCCTCGCACCGTCGCGCCTGTGTGCGGCAGAGCCTCTATGTTTTTACTACTACCTACATTGTTATTTATTGTTGAATCCATTTATGTTAATCAATATCATTTGATTTTAGATATTTTCTTTAATGGTATAATCCCCATTTAAAACTGTATGTGCCTACATACAGTGTTCAATAAGAAGATTTTGGCTCTTATTAAGTTGTTTTATATTCCTCGTGAATGTATTTTAATAGATCAAAGAGGGACAACATAGTCTATAAGCTGTAAGATCTTTTGCTGTTCTTAGTTTATTGTTAATACTACGAGGGCGGGTCAATAAGTCCGTGACTTTTGGAATAAAACACAGATTTTTTGATAAAAAAATAATTTTATTTTTCAACGTAGTCTCCCTTGAGCTCTATACACTTTGTCCAACGCTTCTCCAATTTTTTTATCCCTTCCAAAAAAAATGATTTGTCGAGGTCCTCAAAATAGGCCTTTGTTTGCGAGATGACTTCATCATTGGAGTCAAATCTTTTTCCACCAAGCCATTTCTTCAGGTTTGGGAACAAGAAGTAGTCGCTCGGAGCCAAATCTGGAGAATAGGGCGGATGAGGGAGCAATTCATAGCCCAATTCATGGATTTTTGCCATGGCAACTGCACATGTGTGCACCCTTGCATTGTCTTGGTGGAAAAGAACTTTTTTCTTGGCCAAATGAGGTCGGTTTTTTTTCAAATCGTCATTGAATCGGTCCAATAAATTGGCATAATATTCCCCATTGATTGTTCTTCCCTTTTGAAGGTAGTCAATGTGGATTATCCCGCGTGCATCCCAAAAAACAGTCGCCATAACTTTATTGGCTGACAAACCCACCTTGGCCTTCTTCGGCGCCGATTCACCCTTAGAAACCCACTGTTTTGACTGTTGTTTGGTCTCTGGTGTGTTGTGATGGATCCATGTTTCGTCCACGGTTACAAAACGGCGCAAAAACTCCTCCATATTGCGATTAAACAACGCCAAACCTTCCTGTGAAGTTGTTACACGATTGCGTTTGTGGTCGACTGTGAGCAAACGCGGCACCCATCTTGCGGAAAGCTTTCTCATGCCCAAGTGATCACTCAAAATTGAAACCACTGAGCCATGCGAGATCCCTACGGCTTCCACAATCTCTCGCACTTTCAATCTTCGGTCGGCCAACACCATATCGTGAATTTTTTCGATTGTTTCGGGTGTAGAGACCTCAACTGGGCGTCCAGGACGTTCGGCATCTTCAGTGCTTGTACGGCCACAACGAAATTCAGTAAACCACTTTTTTACCATTGCAATCGATGGTGCAGAGTCCCCATAGTATTTATCAAGCTTAGCCTTGGTCTCGGTAATGGTTTTTTTTCGCAAGAAATAATGCTTAATAAGCACACGAAATTCACTTTTTTCCATTTTCTCCTCAAATTAGTGAGTAGTCTGATAAAAATAGCTGTCAAACACAAACTAACTGACGCAGCAAGTTTAAATTTTGACAGGAGTCAACTGACAGATGCCTGTTGACAGGAGCAGTGTTGCTGTTTCAGTAAAGAGGTCAGAAATTCAAAAAGTCACGGACTTATTGACCCGCCCTCGTATTATTTACTTCAAAGTTTTTGGGCGACAGATCCTGGCCGAGTTCTTCGCATAAATATTGCACGATCTCCTTGCTTATTTTATAATTCTGCAAGAACTCACTTTCCGGGAGACCGAAGGCTTCCGCGAGCTCTCTAATAGTATTTCTTTCCCATCTTCGCTCAAGTTTTTCTATTTAAAAACTTAAATAATATTGCGATTTGAACCCAACATGTTAATTTCAGCCTATTATATGATGATAAAAGAAAAAAAACCACCTAAAATTACTCGCCATAACGAAAAAACAACTCGTACGTCTTGGATCACTTGTCTAGGCTAGTGAAGACAAGTCTCTTCACATTTGATTTTTGTAATCATGCTAAAGACAGCCATGCTAAAGACAGTAGCGGGAAGGTACTTATGGGTCACCGAGGCCCCCGCAACACAGGCAACAGGAAGGAATACGGGTGGGTTTTAGTCAGTAAGAGTCTGACACACCCTCCCGCTCCGCCCAGAGCGGGAGAAGTTATTTGATGACTTCCCACACTCAAAAAAAAAAAAATGCTAAAGACAGTAGAAAACTTTCTATCGTCTATCGTTCTATCGTCGTTTATTATTTTTTTTTACATATAAAATATATTTTTAAAAATTTCTTAAAAAAGATATAAAATAATCATTTAAAGATATAAAAAATAGTGATCCGCCGGTGTCGGGAGCAGGGTCCAAGCTACCGGTGGTTTGGGCTCCAGAGATAGGAACCTCCTCACAACGCGAGACGTATCGAGGAGTACTGCCTTCTGAATCAGGACCTAGATCCAGCCACCTAACGAGAGCCTCGGGAGATGTTGGTTGAGGCTTTCGGCCATCAGGCCATTCGCCATTATGACAATCGGCACAATGACAGCCGAGTTCACATTCCACATGTTAACAACCTCGTGTGCTAAATCGAGATATTTTATTTGTTTCTCTTTCTCAGCTTTCACGAGGATTTCATGATGTGGAATGGTAACATCGACTATCATTGCGCGGCGCGCTAATCGATCTATCACCACTATATCAGGTTTATTGGCGACAATAGTCCCGTCAGTAATGATAGACCAATCCCAGTACAACGTGACATGGCCATTTTCGAGAGCTGGGTCGGGCACATACTTGTAATACGGTACCTCAGAGCTCACAAGTTTATATTTCAAAGCAAGTTGCTGGTGGATAATCCTAGCCACTTGGTTATGTCTGTGCAAGTATTCGCCGTTAGCCAGACGAGAACAACCAGATAAAATATGTCTGATGGACTCACCCGTACGGTGGCATGCCCGACACATGTAAACCGTCCCGTCCTTCATAATATGTCTCCGGTAGTTATTCGTCAAGATAACTTCGTCCATAATTGCACAGAAAAAACCTCCAGCTTCCCCGAAAAGGTCCCCAAAACGTAGTCAGGATACGGACGCTAAGAAATCTACATCGGGCTCATGAAGAGCCCGATAGAAGCGCCCTTGCTTTGCCATATCTCCTTGCGGTCATCCGTGGTAGGTACTACAGGTTTGCATCAGTTCTCTTTAACCATGGAAAGTGGGGTGAGCCCCTTGTCCACTGCGACCACATCACGGTATCAGGGAATATTTTTTGAAAGCCGAATTGGGTATGCCCCAATTCGGCTTTCAAAAAATATTCCCTGAGACTGCATATCTCGCGGTTGTGGAGGGTAATCGCATTTAAAAAGCCTCGACCCCCACACTTCCGCGGGATGTACAGTCTCATCACCGATGATCGTGGGTAATGCATTCGGTTTGCGGTCATCAGTGTACGGACCCTCCTATCCAGGGCATCGAGTTCGGTCTGAGTCCATTTGAGTATGCCGAAAGAGTACATCAAAACTGGCATGACCCAACCGTTGAAGGCGCGTATCTTGTTTCCGACTGAAAGAAGAATATTTACTACCTTCTTCAGGCGACCAAAAAGCGCTCCTTCAACGATTGCTTCATGTCAGTAACGTTGATGCCTAACGCTTCCGACATACCCAAATACTTATAGCTTTCGGATGAGGAGAGGGATGTAACTAAGGTGTACGAAATCCGAAAGTTGAAATAGCTCGAAAGTTGAAATTCCATAATTTCCCCTCGCTTCACATGCATGACCGCACATTTGTCGACACCGAATTCCATTCTGATGGCGCCACTGACAGTTTCAGTTACCTTCAGTAGCTCCAACAGTCGCAATTTGTTGGGGGCAAAGAGTTTCAAGTCATCCATGTAGAGGAGGTGAGATATGACCTGACCACCTCTCCTCAACCGATAGCCTAGACCTGAATCCTCCAGCAGTGTGCTTAGAGGGTTCAGGGCTAAACAGAACCAAAGTGGACTCAAACTGTCGCCGTTTAATCCATACAAGCTCATCATTTCCCTGGATCTGTCGACATCCTGGATAGTGAAGGACCGTCCTCCATTGCCCCATACACGACTCAAGGAAGATGCGTAGAGTTGAATCTATCTTGTACAACACCAGCACCCTCATGAGCCATGTTTGTGGCACCGAGTCGTAGGCCTTCTTGTAAACTATCCAGCAAGTCGACAGATCCTTGCGGGATCTACGAACCTGTTGGCTAATTTAAGTTGATAAGTAGTAGCTCCTTAGTAGGTAGCGCGGGACCCGTTCCTACAACCATTTTGAGAGGCAGACATAATCGAATTATTGTCAATGTGAGTAATAATTTTCGCTCTCAAAATGGATGTAAGAAGTTTATAGACCGTTGACAAACATATGATCGGTCTATAATTCTTGGGTTCCGCGGGACTATCTGACTTATGGAGCAGGTGGGTAACGCCTGTTGTTAGAAACTGCGGTAACAACCCAGACTCTAAGGGTGACTGGAACTGAGATGCCAGGCAAGTGTGTGAACTAGTTAGCCATTTCAGCCAAAAGTTGTGCAGTCCGTCCGATCCCGGTGATCTTTGAATTCGGTAACAGACGGACCGCTCTGGCTATGTCTGATGGCACAATGACTACTACTTCCATTTCTTGTATAGTTCCACACACTCGCTCGACATCCCGCATCCAGTCAGCCTCAGCGTGACAGACAGGCACCGACCAGATGCTGCGCCAACATGCACTCATGGCGGCATCATCCGGGCGGCACATGTCTGTCACATTTTGCTCAGATCGCTCCCAAGCTCTATACACCCATCTCTCATTGCTCTGGAACATGCGATTTTGCGTGTATCGATCAACCCGCCGCTTGTACCTCCGAATACGGCTCGCCCATGCACAAACTTTCTGCTGAAGGAAGTCGATACGCTCTGTGACACGGGACATGTATTCTCGAGGGCTGATTCCAGTCCCCGAGAATTTGCGCCTTGTAAAGCGCATCACTCGTGGTCGTGTATTGCTCTCCCAGAAGCAGTATAGTTTGCCGATGAGTACCCTGGCACCATCGATACGACGCTGGATCCTGCACTGCCAAGCTGGTACGGCTGATTTTGGCCGAGTGGCTCCGCCACAGTTTGGGACCTTAACGTTCGCTAAACGACATGCCGCAACAGCTGCGCAATACAGGATCGAGTGTATATATATATATGTGTATGTGTATATATCAATGAGATCCTGGCTGCTCTCGAAAAAATCCTTAAGCAGTGAGTCCAAGGCCCACACTAGTGCCCTATTTTTCTTTTGCGTAGGTAGGCGTGGTAATCGAGGTGGATGGCGCCTAAGTCCCAAGCTCTTTGGTGGCTGGCCTCTCCCCTGCCGACGTACAGGTGTTGGCGATGACGGCGGGGAAAAATACTCGTCGCTCGAGCTCGACTCAACTACCGCGGCCGGTGTCGTCACAGCGCTCACGATGGGGCTGGGTACCGGCGGCAGCGAGGCGGAGCTGAACGAAGTGTCCGGTCCGGTGGTGGGCGTGCTCGTGCAGCAGATCTTTGACGAGATCTGCTGCATATTTTCAATTTATTTTCATCTTCATTGTTTCTGTTTTGTCGGAGATGACATGACAGATGTCACCGTCTTCTGATTCGGTATTTTTTTTCCAGTTCATTGATTTTGCTGTTGTTGTTGTATTGTTTTTATTATATTGCGATCATGGGTTTCAGGCTTCTTTCGGATTTCTCAAACAAAGAAAAACTGCGTCTAAAATTATTAAAAATATAGAAATTGTGAAAACAAATTTTTCACGTTCTGTTGACGTTAGTGTTGCGAGCTTTATTATTATTATTATACTTAGAATGTTACTTACATTCTAAGTATAATAATAATAATAAATAATAATACACTGGTCGAATTTTGACCAGTGGGCGACCACTAGTAAATATTTCAGTATTTAGCTTTTAAAATTCTGAAGTTATGTCGTTGCTCAGTTGCTGATTACCAAGGTGAGATGTTCGGATGTTACACATCATATTATGCGACTACTGTAAGGCTCACTGCTTTTTTTTAATTTCAAACACTTATTTGATGCAGGTTCAACAAACATTTACAATTTTTTGTGGCCAATACTTCTTCTAAAGGGTTTTCTTCAATTCGTTGACTTGTTCCTAGACTTTTTTGAGTAGAGTAGAATGATGAAGGTATGTAGGTAAATACTATTCAAGAAAATTCGAATTACATACATACATACATAAACTCAAGTCTTTATGCCATAGGGGTAGGCAGAAACTATAGAACGCCATCTGCTACGCTCCTTACATAATCCTATTGATTCGTTCGTCCTTTTAGTTCGAATTTGATGATCATTATACCTATTTAAAAGCCCCAGTTATCAGTTGATAAAAGCTAATGGCTCAAGTATCTGCCTTTGTTACCTTTTTAGGGTGCCGTACCCAAAGGGTAAAATGGGACCCTATTACTAAGAATCTGCTGTCCGTCTGTCTATCTGTCTGTCCGTCTATCACCAGGCAGACCAGACAGTTGAAATTTTCACAGATGATGTATTTCTGTTGCCGCTATAATAGAATAAAATAAATATTTAACATACAACAAACAGGTTTTTTTTTTTGCCGTTTTTATAGATAATGGTACGGAACCCTTCGTGCGCGAGTCCGACTCGCACTTGGCCGGTTTTATACCTACTTAAACTCTTAAACTACTTTACAGAAGCTCAGTCTCAAAATATAGTTCTTATCGTTTGTGCAAGAAAATAAGCAGAAAGTTTTGGATTTCATATTTCATAAGTCCTATTTTAATGGCCGAAAATGAGATCTGAAGTAATTTTTGAATTATATCTTAAGGACAGTGGAATTATTTTAATTGAAATGAACGGAATTTTTGAACCATAATTATTTAATCAGAATGTTGATGAGATTGTGTCAGATTAATTTATTGTTTCAGGGAAGAACTAACGGCAACAGTTGAACCAAATTGATATTGGTTTGCAGGAAATTAAATAAATTAACAGCGAGATGGTCATCGAGGTAATTTTAGTAATAATTAATGTTTTTTAAAGAAATTTTGTATACTGATTTTATAACGTAAAATGGAACTCAACGTTTTTTTTTTTAGTAACATCATCGCCCCACTCAGTGAATCAGGCGAGTTGTGGAAGGGACTGGCCTAAATTATGAGACGTCGCACCGAGCAAAACGAACTCCTCAGCGGGGAGCATTTTAAGTCGGCACCTCTGTCGCTGGTCGTCTTCTGCTGGGCCTCCTCCGGAGAACCGGAGGTCTCTTGGCACCTGGCGGAGACAGATACCCGCGAGTAGCGTGAAGAAAGCGGTATTATGGGACAGTGCCGTTGGGCTCCTTCTGATTACCAATGCATCCACTAGCATGGGGAAGTTGTGCTACCGCCACACTTGCCACAGGCCAGGCCTACATGGCCTGCAATGAACGTGCCCGTATTAACGGGCATCGTATTTATTATATTCGTACCGCGGGGTTTTAAGGGCCATGCCCATAACCCGCCTGCTGCGCTCTTTGACGCGGACTAAGCGACTACCCACAGTCCGATTCCGATCACGCCTGAATTTCATTATCAGAACTGTTTTATTGTTGTTAACAGTTTTGTTGTTGTTTTTAATAATTTCGTTGTTAAATGAAATTCATTTTGAGTTAAGGCTCGTGCAGACTAGCGCGACAGGCAGCAATATGTCTGTCGCGCCCGCGATATTGCCCTAGTCTGCACGAGCATTTAAACATTGATTTTCTTTTATAATGACGAATGAAAACCCTCAAGGTAGGTCTCCTTCAACAATACTTCAATTTGACGACCCTCGCGCCGAAATATTAATGAATTATATGGTTATTTTCATTATTACGCCAAATCTTTCTACATCTGTATACATACTCATCTCAAACGAGGCGTGAATAAGTATAATATGATGATCAAAGTAACTTACCAGTAAGTGAACTTCGATCTGCTTATTCAATTCATACCACATACAATTTTGTGGGGTAAGCGCCTATCCTTAACACAATTTCAGGTAAGGAGGGTTATGATTGGCATTTGATATCGAATCAAATACACGTTGCGCCAAAACACGCCACATTTGACGGGTGACGTCATAGACGTACCTACCCACCTTTATCCATTTTCAATAGAGACAGATACATTGCCTGTTTGTAAATTAATGTTTGTTTTGGGATATGCCAGTATCCAATTGGATAAAATTGTTGTAATTGAATTAGTTATTTAATTCAATGATACGCTGTAACAAACAGAGTGTTTCTGATCGATTCTTTAACATATCTTCTACTTTCAACTCCAGTTTTACCACGGATTATGTTACCCAGCAACTGGGTTGTGGAGGTCAGATAGGCAGTCGCTCCATGTAAAATACTGGTATTCAGCTAAGACTGGAAGCCGACCCCAACATAGCTAGGCAGATGATGATGAAGACCTGAAACTTTAAATTCTGACTTCTTGAGCCTGTTTCTTTGTCATAAAGCCTCACATCTATCCGTCACTTGTTCTAAGATGAATTTATCAAAACTTTTAAAAGAATACTCGAACTTTGTACGAAACATAGGCAACTTAAATAAGAATACTATTCAGTAGCCTCTGAGAATATGAACGATTGTTTGGCCTGTTCTTGGCACTTGATATTAAAATTGATGGATATCCAGTCTGATTTCACAGACCTAGTTGTCTCATTTTATTTCGTATTGTTTTGACCTGCGACTTTGTTCGTATTGAAACTTTAAATCTCCGTCTGATCTCCTCAGAGTGGTTTTGAAAAATCCATTCGTAGTTGTTTTTTCAGGTACCTAATTGGGATATACGAGTATGTATTATATTATAGAACTTACAAATACAAGTTATACAGATTTCAAAAAGTATCACAGAGGTACGCATCTAATATAATTAACTATATCAATACCTGCTTACCTGCTACGCAGATCCTTCAAAATAAATTTATCGTTCCCATGAACTTTCTTCGGAGGTCGGCTGTCAGCAGGGCGATCCCCTCGGGCCAGCAATTTTTAGCTTGGCTATAAATCCGATTATTCAAAATTTAAAATCGAAATTTAACGTTTGGTATTTGAATCATCAAATAACTTCTCCCGCTCTGGGTGGAGCGGGAGGGTGTGTCAGACTCTTACTGACTAAAACCCACCCGTATTTCTTCTTGTTGCCTGTGTTGCCAGGGGCCTCGGTGACCCATTAGTACCTTCCCGCGACCCCGGTAGGCCCTACCGGACCCCTACATTGTGCTGACGACATCTCTTTGAGGCGCGCGTGGAATACGACGCGCCGTCGACCCGGGCCTGGTCCTTACCGGACGGTGAGCTACCCATTGCTCACCGTCCGCAAGCCCACGCCTACGGTGGCCGGAAATCCGCCCGGGATTCCCGACGCCCAGGGCGTCTCCTGCGGCGGCTAGGGACGACGGGGCGCGAAACTTGCCTTTTCCTCAACCATCCCGCCTCCTCCTTCGCGAGCATTACTGCTTCGCAGAAGGAGGTGACGGCTGCCCATGCCCTCTAGCTCCGTACCATGGCCTGAACCAGGGCCGGACGCGAGAAATCTCTGCCACCAATCTCCTCCACGACGACAGAACCCTCAATGACCCGATCGCCTCAATGACGGAACCCTGGAAGGCGATGTGGACACTGTATTATCTGACTTATCAGTTATTAAAACAAATTTCGAAAATATTGGTTTAGAATTAAATTTTATCAAATGCGAACTCTTTATTCAAAAAACTTCTTACGGTTTGGATAATTTAAAATCCAAATTAATTTTTCTGGCACCCAATATAAAAATAGTAGACAGAAAGTCACTTTGCCTCCTGGGATCTCCCATCTTTGAAGAATCTTTTCCTGATTATATTACTAATACTATTTCTAAATTCCAAAGTCACGCAAATTGTTTACTCGAAATCAGTCCTCATTATGCTCTTGTAATTCTAAAGTTTTGCCTTTTTGTCCCTAAATTTACTTAGGTGCGCTGTAGCTGTTTTTGGAAACATTCAAATTTGCTTTCACCAATAGACGATTTAGTCAAAACTTGTTTAGAAATGATTTTAAATATTCAGCTCAATGAACCATCTTGGTTACAAGCATCCCTCCCTATTCGGTTTGGCGGGTTAGGAATCCGCAAAATTTCGAGTGTTGCTTCCCCAGCCTTTTTGTCGTCCACCCATAGCACGTAACTTCTCATAGGTAATGTCCTAAGGGCTTTGCCCACAAACTATGAGACTGCGGGCTTGGAAGATGCCAAGAATTCTTTTCGAATTGCTTGCCCGGGTAAAGAATTTCCAGACAACCCAAAATGTCAAAGGAGTTGGGACGATATTTATTGCGATACATACAAATCGATTCTGAGCCGCAGTTCAGGTCTGGATCGCGCAAGACTTTTGTTACATGCGCATTGCCTAGGTCATTGGCTAAATGCCCATCCTTCTCCATATACCGGTACCTTCCTGGATCCGACTTCGCTTCCTCTGGTGACTGGTCTGCGGCTTGGGGTCACGGTATGCACTCCATACACATGCCCTTATGGCACGGACGTGGAACGACTGGGTCACCACGGACTTTGTTGTCAGAAAAGTGCAGGCCGCTTTTCAAGATCTGCGACACGTAATGACATAATCCGGTCTCTTGCCAGCATCAATGTGCCTGCTCTTCTTGAGCCGAATGGCATTGTCAGAGATGATGGTGGGTCTTTGGTTCCGTGGAGTTTGGGACGGATGCTTGTGTGGGTCGCTACCTGTGTAGACACACTGGCAACGTCCCACCTCCAACGGACTACTTCTAAAGCGGGTGCAGCGGCAGAAAATGCCGAAAATCTGAAAGTTATTAAATATGGAGGCCTTGGCAGAGAGTAAAACTTTGTGCCCTTTGGCGTCGAGACCCTCGGTTCGTGGGGTCCCAGTGCGCATAAGTTATTTGCGGAAATCGCGAAACGTCTAGTTGATGTAATTGGTGACCGAAAAGCTGGCGGATTTCTCGCGCAACGCATCAGCATTGCAATTAAGTGAGGAAATGCCGCCAGCATCCTTGGTACAATGCCCCGAGGGCCTTTTTTAGGCTTAACTTAGTTTTAATTTAATTTAGTTAATGTTAAAAATCATCTTGTAATTTGGTTATGTAAATACAGTTCGAAAATCTGGAGAATCATTTCACAAGATACAAGATAAGTATTTGTTTAAATAATTAATTTGGTAACTAGAATTTAATTCAAACTTAGTTTGAAATAATGACTGTACCTACGTGATATTTAAGATCACATGTTCATCAGAAATTGCAAGAAAACATTTGATATTTAATATTCAGTAGAGCAAGAATAACCTTCCTTTTGTAATAATTATCAACAATATAAAGTCTAACAAGTTAACTATTTGAGGCCTCCGGCAAAGTCATATTTTATTTAGACATACATTTTAACTTAGGCAGTGCACATACAAGAAACAAAACTGTTTTGTCTTATGGGAAAACTGATTTTTCAGGATATTTTGACAACTTTGACAATGAGGTACTATTGAGTATAGAAGCTACTAAAGGGATATTTTGGCACCTGAATGACATTGATAGCGGGGTTGTTGGTAAACATTTGTGAAATTGTCACAGAAATTGTATTGACAAACAAGATGGCGACGTTAATTCCGAATTTGGCCACGCGCCAAATCAGGGCCGGGCACTGGCCTCCACAAAGAAGGGGTCTCCGCAATTAGTTTTTTTTTGTAAGATAAGAAAAAATACATCCTTTGAGTCCTTCAAAGAAAAAAAGTTCAAAATCATCAAAGAAAAAAAGTTTACAATCACAAGATACCATTTTTTTTTCAGGGTCTTCACTTCTTGGTGGTCACCTGTAAATCCGGCACTGCGCCAAATGAACCTTGTAGCGTTGTATGTGCTCCATCATTGTTTTCATAGAGTGTTAGTCTGTCTAATAAAGACAGTCTTGACTCAGTTTGTAAACAGCCGTAATGTATTCAAAAATGAGTGATTATTATAGTATTTATTAACTCATCGTTGAAGCACGTGCCCTTAACAAGATTCACAAAGTCTTAAGATCACCTTTGTTCTACAGTTAACAAACATCAGATCTTGAACTTTGTCAATGCATGTCTCGGAATTCTGTTTTCTTAAATTAAAATGGTTTTCACTGAAGACTTCGAACATACGAGTGAAAATTGGTTTTTGTTTGCTCAATAAGTCGGCCATACCGAATCGTTGAGATTCAGCATGCCGACCGGTTGTCTACTGAATGTTCCACGAAATCCCATGCGTGCGTTCTTTTTCGTCACATACCTATTCATTCATAATTTTCCATCTTGTAATCTGTCGTACGGCCAGCATTATTGGGCGATCATTACAGTGAAAATATGTTCTATTTTCAGTTCTAAATCAGCCCGATAAGTTGGTCTTACGCTCCGCAGGCTCAAATTATTCACTCCTGAACTTTCTCCGTTTGTTTGTTTTATTTTTTTGCCAAGAGAAAACAAAACAGGGCTGAAAGACGTGACCTTTCTTAATCAGGCTATTATCATTCGAGCCAGCCATCCGTTCCTCTTTGGAGCTGGGAAATAAGTGCTTACGTCGATAAAGGCGTTCTGATATGGAGCTAAACTGGCAGAACAGCGTAATGAGGATAGCGGTAATCTAGATGGCCATAAATCTTCTTTCGTCTCCTCACTTGAGTAAAGTATATTATGAGACTAACCGTGAGCCCGATGGGATTACACATCGGCAAAAACGAGGAACTTCCATATAACCTTTCATCCCCAATTTAACCCCATTAGCGGATGAATATTCAATAATCCTTCATAGTGCTAACCATCGTTACATAGGAAACTCTTGCGCAAAATTTTATGATTTTAGACCCAGCAGTTTAGACTGTGCGTTGCCAGTCAGTGATTGAATGAACGCATTTAAGATTTTTGATTAAGTAGTGTGAATGTGATGAAGTAATGTGCCTCTTTGTAAAAAGGTTATACGTTTGTTGAGTATCCTGAGTAGGTTCGCGTCCAGCCCTGGTTCAGGCCATGGTACGGAGCGAGAGGGCATGGGCAGCTGTCACCTCCTTCTGCGAAGCAGTAATACTCGCGAAGGAGGTGGTGGGACGGTTGAGGGAAAGGAAAATTTCGCGCTCTCTTGCCCCTAGCCGCCGCAGGAGACGCCCTGGGCGTCGGGAATCCCTGGCGAATTTCCACCCACCGTAGGCGCGGGCTTGCGGACGGTGAGCAATGGGTAGCTCACCATCCGGTAAGGACCAGGCCCGGGTCGACGGCGCGTTGTGTTCCACGCGCGCCTCAAAGAGATGTCGTCAGCACAAGTGTAGGGGTCCACTGGGGCCCATGCCTGCCGGGGTCGCGGGAAAGTTCGAAAGGGTTACCGAGGCCCCTGGCAACACAGGCAACGGAAGGAACATGGGTAGGTTTTAGTCAGTAAGGGTATAACACACCCTCCCGCTCCTGTTCAAGTCATTTGATAATTTCCCAACCAAAAAAAATCCTGAGAAGGTGATCACATCGAACTGACATTCGAAACGTGTATCTCTCGAGCCTCCGAAAACTCAATAGTATCTAAACGTAAGAAATCATAATCAGCCATTAAGCCATTTCGTGCTCCATAACCACAAGATGACTCAAAGGAAGTAAACACAGTGACGTCACGGTGACAGACAGTTATGATGTTGTATTCACAAGCCACCAATTGCTTGAACTGACGTGAACTGAACACAGTCCTAGCAAGCATAATAGCAGAAGCATAATATTTGGCTTAGTCGGAGGGGTTTATCGAAATAGCAGTAACTAATGAACACAAACTTAGATGTACTGTTTCCTCTAGAAATCGCATAGATAGTTATCTATGCAATTTCTAGAGGAAACAGCACACCTAAGTTTACTTACATAGGAAAATCGAGTTAAATATCAGTGTTTGAACAAAAAACCGAACTCACTATCGCATTTATTAAATTAGAAATGAAATGAACTCTCAAAGAGATAAAATAATATTAAAAGCGCCATAAAAACGTCGAGTCGGAAAGTATCATCTTTTAAGGATTATTATTGCTAATGGAAAGAATTTTTTACTAAATTTCTGCTTTTTGTTGTGGGAAGGACCTTATCGAATGGAAATGGTAGAAAGGAAATAATTTATTAGTTTATTTTTCTCTATCTTTTATGCGCAATGAAATGAATGGAGTACCTACTTTGAGTGTTCTTATTAATATTTATAATTATGTCATTCAATTATTATTTTTTGTGAGACTTCAAACAAAAGTACTTACAAAGCTTCGAGTCTGGGAGACTGACTTTCTAATAGAAAAGTCATGTATTAACTTTTAAAGGGCTTTCAAATTAGGTAGGTATCATTGTAAAAAGCGAAAAATCCAACTAGAAATTGAGAAAACACTTACATACATAACTTCACGCAGGGTTTTCCCGAAAGAAGGATTGGGCAGAGCTGTAAACTCACACTTACACTCAAAGCATTTATTTCAAATAAACCAATTACAGGCACTTTTGAATTGTCAAGGGGTTGGTTGGTCACTAAGAAAGATGAAGCTAGTTGCCCATTCCAAAGCGTAGTAGGTACTTATGGAGAAGAACGGGCAAGAAACTCCACGGACAGTCGATTAAATCAACGTATTATGGTTACAAAATATTGTTTACATCATTCATTTTGAAATTATACACGTGAGAACGATGCAAAACGTAAAAGCGTCCTTAATAAAATTAAAAAAAAAAAAACAATTAAAAAATTTAAATAAGCCGTGACAGCTAAGAGATGACCAGTCCAGTGGTGTAAGTAGGTGATGGGTAACTGACGGCGCCCGTTTACGAACATGACGCATGGATTAGCACCATTCAGCTCAACCATTTTGAAGGGAGCTAAATTATCCAACGCGCCACCATCAGCGAGACATTAGAGTGAGCACGAGTGAGCCACCAGGGCACATTCAAGTCAATGAAAGACGTATCCAGTAAATGGCATACAAGATTTGAATTTTGTTTCATTCAGTTGAAGTATATGGGGAGGTATTTTATAATAACATTTTAAACAGTACCCCATGAAAGATGTACCTAGATAAGTACACCTCGTAGAACACCCACATTTCGCCAGTTATGTTTAAGCTCCATGTAATAGGGGGCGAGCCTATTGCCATCAACTGGGCACAGATCCAGACTCCGGGCTGCTACTGAGAAATTCCAGATAGAAAAACCCAATAACACTTTTCCCGACCCGGGAATCGGACCCAGGACCTCACGCTCAGCAGTAGCGCTTGCTACCACTAGACTAACAAGGCTGAGAAAACACTTACAGTACGTAAAATATTGCTTCGATAAACTACTACAATCCAGACAAACTTTTACGATATTATTATGCCATTTGTAGAAGAAAACGAGAACATTTTCGTCCACACACTCTAAATGTACTCGCACTTGTTATTTTACTAAGAGGTGAACGACCTAATTTACAGAATACGAAAATTGCATGAGCTACAAAAGTTTCTAACGTTACAAAATTAAAAATTGTTTGTTGTTCTGTTTTAAGGGTGCGTTCACTTCGGCGAACGCGTGTCGTTGACCGAATGATAAATGTCAATAAATTGACTGCGTTCATTGACGTTACTGAGCGATTTTTAAACTGGGGAAAATTAGAAATAAAAGTCGCCCTAGGTCAGTATCGTAATAAACTTATTTCAGTCCAGTGGCAACCTCCCCCGAAAAAAGGGTGCCAGGTACGTTGGAAATACCTCAGAAAAACTTTTTGATTTTGTAGCTTTACCACGATACAAAATTTTATGTCATGTTATTTTCTAATTTTAACAAATTTTATTAAGACGCTGACAACACCTAAACCGCGGTCACTGTCAAATTCCATAGAAAAGAAAGAGAAGCGCGATGACACAACGCTTGTAATTTATTGCAAAATATGATGTAATTATCTATTTACTCAAAATTGAGTTGAGTAATCGAAAATAAAAAACAACCAAGTTCTGCATTCAATTAAGATGTTCTTGTTATTAATTAAATACGTAACGTATTTTGATATTTGATACAGATATTTAGGATTAGAACTCAAAGTAAGAGGTTAGTTTAACGTTAGTTTGTATCGAGATTTTGTTTTCAAAACGTGTTTTGGTAACAAGTTCTGGGAAATATGTTCAAAATTAACATATATTTTTTCCGCTACCACAAACTATACAGTTTTAGCAATTTTGTTTCTCAAGCGAAGCCTATTTTGCTGAATTGGGTCTTGTCAGCACCTTAATGGCTGATGAAAAAAGGACTTATTTGAATCATTGTCTTTTTACAATAACCACAAATACCCAGACACAGTTTTACCTACCCCCCTAACTAACCCCACAGCAGCCCGTAATCTAATCCTCAACCAGATTAAATTCGAACCATTTATAATTAACACATTCGGCCTCCGAAAGTGCCACATAAAATATTAATTACTGCTGCAATATGCTGAAAAACCTTTCTTCGATATCACAAATCTGCCCTAATGGTAATGGGGAAAGCCGCCACAGGATTAAAAGTATATGAGGACCCTTTAATACAAATAAGGGTAGGGGTAGAAGGATTAATACGAAAATAAACAATGTGAAAGATACGGTGTGCGCAAACCAAGTTTAATGAACAGAACAAATTATGACAGTGTGGCAGGTGGCCTTAATTTTTAATACAAACGTGTTTTTTTACCCAACTGCCCCAGAAGGAGGGTAATGTTTTTCGACAGTATGTATGTATGTATGTATGTAGGTATGTATGTATGTATGTATGTATGTATGTATGTATGTATGTCTATTTCTTTGGCACGCTCTGTAACCTAAACGGCTTGATGGATTTTAACATAAGAGGTGTCGTTAGATTCGTCTTAATTGTAGGAGTGATATAGGCTATATAATATTTATATAGTGCATCTGCAAATACAAAAAGGGAGGTAAAGGTTTTTTTTTTAATACAACAATATTGATATCAAATAATAGCTAGTAATGAGTCTATTTCATATACATATATTAATAAAACTAAAAAGCTTGAAATAAAACAAATTATTTGAAAAGTAAAAAACCCGACTGCTAAAACACATAACTGAAAAGAGAAAAACAAGCATTATAATCGATAGAATTTTGCTATCGCAGGCGGGGGACAAACATAAGTTACACCATATTTCAGGTTATTGGTTTGTCCCACCTGCGATACCAAAATTCTATCGATTATAGTGCTTGTTTTTCTCTTTTCAGTTATGTGTTTTGGCAGTTAGGTTTTTTTATTTTTCAAATAATTTTATTGTTACTAGAAAATCCCATGTTTTGTGATATATTTTGTAGAAATATAGGTCATGTTTACCTATTTGATCTGATTTTCACGGGTGGCATGGCAGCCCTATAAAAAATATACGCCAACTATTGATATGTGGAATTTCTACACTGTCGTATTCCGTTATTTTCAAAATGTTTGTTCCGTATGAACAAAATTATCTCTTATGGAAAAGTTCTTGTGGAACAAATCTAACTTAGAGAAGATGTATTAATGGTTTTAATAAAAAAAACTCTGTAAATACATATTTGTTATGCCGCGAATCATATTTTGATCAAGATACAACCTGACATCTTAACCTTATTATTATTATGTTAAAATAATAATAATTATTATATTGCCGTGCCCTAACAGGGTTTCATGTTGGAACTTACTTATGTATATTGTAACAACTAAATGTACACATGAATGCAATAAAGAATTTGAATTTGAATTTGAAACTGACATACAAATTTAAAAAAAAAACCGGACAGGTGCGAGTCGGAATCGTCCACCGAGGGTTCCGTACAAATTTATAGGTATTATATATAAGGTGTATCTATTTTATAGACTATATTTTTTTAATTTAATTTCTTTATAAATGTACAGTTGTCAGACTTTTCCCTGTACTTGTAGTATAAGACGACGATATTACTTCTTGTCCAACGGAAAGTACCCTATAAATATTGATTCCCTTGAGTGTGTCGAAATATACGTTTTTTGCGGCATAAACGACCGTATCTTTTTTGTACGTTACCTTAGAATTTTGATTTTTTCACAGCTTTACAGGACTGTAGACTTGAGTAAATGGTTTTAATTTCAACTCGATACCTACGCGTTATCGAGATAAAGGGTCTTGACAGACAGACGGACAACAAAGTGATCCTATAAGGATTCCATTTTTTCCTTCTGAGGTACGGAACCCTAAAAACGTAAGAAAATTCATATTTCGCGGGCTACGACTGCGGATACAAAAATATACTTGAAACCTTCACAGCCTTTAAGCCCTTTTATTTGGTATACTTATCACACGGTACAGTATGAAAAACGTTTTATTTAAATTTCTTATTTCTCTCCTATATTCAAAATTTAAATATTTACATAACACTTCCGTGTTTGGGTCACGGAAATTGATATGTGTACCAAATTTCAACTTGATCGGTCCATTAGATTCGGAGCAATTGGCTGTGCCTCTGACAGACGAACAGACAGGCAGACACACGAGCGACATACAGAACCCTAAAAAGCAGGATACATAATTAGTATTTTACCCCGCTGTATCAGGCCCCGGTCACGGCCTCGAGTGATGCGACTTGCGACGCGACTTTGACATGCATGCTCTAAACAACTTCTTCCATTTGCAGTCGCTGTCGCAAGACGCGTGTCGGGGGAAAACAGCAAAGTCTGGATACTGAATGAGGATTCCTAGTTATTATTATGTGTCTGAAGTTATGCACCAGAGCAAAGTTGTGAACAGACTCTACTGAACTGTTGAACTGTTATGTAGCGAAACTATCTTTAGTGAAACACATTCAGATTAGTTTTGGCTGTTATATCAGTTGGAAGTACCTAGTAGTTGCACTAGCCTGTATTGAAAAGTTTTCTTGTATGCATAAGAATGGATTACCTACGTCAAAAGGGAATTCGTTATCGAATAATCCCGTAATAGAATAATTCTATGTTCATTAGATATTCAGTTCAAAACATAAATGATCATGAGATCAGAAAAGCTACAGGTTTTATAATGAATATTTTAGCGTAATATTCATATTTTAGCGTAATATTATTAAACATGATTATTTTGAACATTCAGAGTGCTTATTTCAAACACCTATGCAACAAGATATACGCAAATTCAAAAAAATATGGATGTCACGTGATCAAATTTGAACGTTAATATCTCGGGAACGTGACACTTTACGGGGTTTCATCTCAATCCGTCTTATTACAAAACAAGGATTATCTTTAGACCCAGGTTTAAACTATTGAGCCATTTTTGAATTTCGAACTTTATTCCGTCTACGTTAAAGTTCTTAATGCAAAACTGTCAAATTAGTACCGGACTAAGTAGTCAGTTTTGTATAAAGAACTGTATTTCAACCATAGTAACGTACTTATTACAAAAACTGGCTCGATGGATTAAACCATGTCCAAAAGTAATTCTTGTTTTGTAATAACGCCGAATATGTTTTCTATTTGTTAATGTCAACTATCGATTTATATAAGGTTTCACGTGTGGCCGCCATTATGAAAAAAAAAAAAACAATATGGCGATAAGCCAGGCTCCATATAAAAATCTTCAATCCCCTTTACGGTAAAAAACGCATAATTAATACTGTAAAAGAGATTTTAAAAACAAAGGTAAGAACTGCACAAAGGCGGATTGGATGATGCAGATGCAAAACATAGAACGAAAAATTTAAGAGCATCGAGTTTTTCGAGCACTTAGCGAAAAATCAGAAACATGATAAACGCATCACCCGTTCGCATTTTAATGAACACATCTAGTTCGATTTCCTAACAAAAGCAGACTATCTAAAAGGATGAACATAATTGTATATACAGGCTGTAATTTTAAACACCATCAACCTCTTAAGGGGCCTACTCATGATTATGAACAACTTTGACTATGGCACCAAACCTGAAGTCGCGAAAAAATAATCTTATCTTATCGATTTTTCCTACATTTACGTTTGCTTATATCGTCACAATGTAGGTAACAGCAGGTTCTTTTTTCGCGATTTCAGTTTTCCCCTGGTCTGTACAGAAAACTCATTGAGTGACCTGTCAAATTTCCGCACGCCTGTCCAAAGTCTCTTTGAGTTTCGTCATTCCGAGTCGACAAAATGGCGGGATTCTGCCTGTTTACACGATTCTGCGTTCCCCTTGCGCGTATTTTTATTGTAGAGCATTAACAAGGCAACGCAAATAACATCACATGTTAAACATCTAGCAACGTTTCGCTCCGGAACGTATTTTAGTAAATTCTATAATAATCTGTGGACACGCCCACATTTTGGCATTAGTCGACCGCGATGTTATGTTGTCGATTTGGTTAATGTTTTTGCTATGTAACATAGTTGTTTTGTGTTTTTCCATTAGTGAATATCATACTAGTGTAGAATGCAAAGTTACATTTAAAATAAATACAGCAATGCGCTCGCGTGTCAATTTTACCGACTATCGTAGCATCGTGACAGGATGTCGATTTAGAGAATTATAACAGTTCAGGGGAATAGTAAAAGTTGTTCATAATAATAGAAAGAAAGAAAGAAAGAAAGAAAGAAAGAATAAAGTTTATTTGGACACAGTTCGTGAAACACAAAATAAATATAATGTTTTACAACAATAGTGTCTGCCTCACGGCTGCGCCAAAAAGGTTAATTTCAGCATCAATGCCAGACAGATGCTGTCCGACGCTGGTTTTCTAATGAACCTTCAGGGACAAGTGACGGGAGTCCAAACAGTTTCAACATACCTAATACATAATTTTTATACTTATAAATTAATACATTTAGTAATTAAAAATAATATTAAAAGCAAAAAAAATATACGAAAACAACAACTGTCCCACCAAAAACCTGTTCATAGCGATTAGTTAGATTGATCCGTGCACGGTGCATTCACAAAGCGTTACAGGCCACCAACCGCGACGGACAATACACTGATAGTTAGATCCTGCAAGAAAAAAAGTTACTGTGGGTTGTGATGAGTAAAGAGGTGATAGTGTTTAAAATTACACATTGCATACAGCATGTATCAGAAAGGTGGGGTCAAATTTAAGGGTACAGACCACCAAACTGAACAACTTTCTCAATGGAACTACCATCGTAATCGCGAAAAAAATTACCAACTACAACTATTTAAAAAAATCTTCATTCCACCAACAATCGTCTTCTACGATGTCCTCACCGTTCTGTCTTTATTCATTCTTATTTCTTTGTCCAAGCGGTCTTTCTTTGGAATGCGTTCCCTCTGATCATCAGGACGGCTACAAGCCGGTTATCTTTTAAAGTGAAGGCACGTCAGCATATTCGTCAGAAGTTGGCCGTAACATCCCAGCGGTGATTTTCTGGAGTCGTTTTCTCCTCTACCTGTCGTTATTTCTGTTGACAAAATTAATTTTGGTTATAATGTATGTATCTAGGTATTAGTATTTATTCTTGTACCTATTTTATCGTTATTTCCGAGCTATCTATCGCGTAGGTATACCGCACCTGCCATCTTTTGTCTCTATATCACCCGAAAGTTGTTGCTCGAAAATTCCTCAGACATTAAGTCCGCCTTTGTACAGTATATTTTTACTTGTGTAAAGAAAAAAGTTTTAATAAATAAATACAAAACGTCAACAGGTACCTAATCGACCCAAATGTATGGGACGGCTGATTATAAGTTGTTGTGTTTGATGGCATCTACTGCACCCTTAAATATGACGACACCTTTCTGATACGTACTGTAGACTAGTGACCCACCCCTGCATCCCACGGTTTTTACGGATTGACAACACATCTAGTTTTCTTTATTATTAATATGAATTTATTATACACATAAAGCTTCCGGGATAAATGCTCTCTAAATGATTGTGAAAGCCGCACTAAAATTCATAAGAGGTCACACAGACAGACATGAAGAGCGACTGTACCTATAGATATATAAAAACTTCATACGCTTATCTACGTACTTTCTCCTCATAGTCTCAAAGTTTAATAGTACATGTTTTCCTGTGAGAAAAACATATTTCGTTAAGTTAGCCGATATCGAATGGCCAAAGTTCGGTATGGTTGGTGTTATATCGAGTGTAAAGAACAAGACTGTCGTAAGCTCAATAATTTCTGATTTATTTTATCGTATTGAAAAGTTGTGTTACTACCTACTATCTGTTTTTTAACTTCAGTATTTCAGTAGAATGATACAATGTTTTTCATTAGGAATGTGGCATTTGTTATTGCTTTAGTGGGTACAAAAGTTTAGCATTAGGTTTTAAGATTTTATGAGTTGGACCATTTGTACATTTTGGTCCTATTCCAGTTTTAAATTAAGTAGCTGTTTTTTAGTTGGATAATGGAATGTTTCACAATGTGTATCGTATTTAACTTTATTGCCTTAGCGGAGAAGGATAGATTTTCCTATTTTTTTTATCTTTTACTCGTTTAATTTTTTGTTACCAATTCCGACAACATTTCAGTAAGGGCCGATTTTTCAATCCTCGGTTAAAAGTACCAATAGCTACCTAAAGAATAATGTTATTAGACTCTTTATTCGTCTGATAAATTGCCGTCAAATTTTCAATTCATATTTAACTATCTGACCGACTATCTTATCTGTTAAAACGCTAACTTCATGGAGGTGAAACAAATATACAGAATAAACGAATGTTAGAACGGGACGGACTATTTCTTTGATTGCTGTCAATGTCAAACAAAAAAAGGGTCAGCGTCATGAGCTTTTATTACGTTACTACCGTCTTTGTTTGGCTCGTAGTGTTTTTAATTGTGATTTCTATAATTTTATTGAAATAATGGAAACCAAAAAAGGTAGCGTTTCGTGAACTTTAATAATGCTGAGGTTTCTTTACTTGTGAGTTTAGTCGAGAGGTAGATAGTTCTTTGAGATAGCATTTTATGTTGTCCAAGTCAATATACATAATATATGTGTGTATGCTGCTGCGTATAATAATTCACTTTTGTGTCTTGCTTTCGATTTTATCTTTTACCAAGAACAACAAACATTGCACTGATTCTTTGGTAAGTCTGAATTGACGATGGAATTCTGTTGAATTCTACACGTTGAAGTGCTCGACTCTCGGTCTTACAATTCTTTCTTTTCTTTCACTGGAAGAAGGAAAAAACCATAATAAATGAATATATGCATCCACATATATTAATTTATTATGGCTTCTTCCTAAATTGCCATGTCGTCAATACTATCAAAAATATCCATTTCAATTAAGTACACTTGTAAAGCACGCAAACTAACCTCAAACTTAGTAACGTCAACTTAGTTTATCTATGGAATAAGCCGCCGTCTAGCCGTCAAAAAGTCAAATAGATTTATTTTTCAGATACGTGATATATTCGACGAATAAAGCCTATTTGACGATTGAACAACTGATATTATTGCTATTTATCGAATAAACCATATCTGTCTGTTATCTGAGGATTGAAAAATCGGCTCTAAGACTGTTAACTTATATCAATAAATCTGCCCAGAAGAAAAGTAAAAAAAAAGTAACATCATACATTTTGTTTTTTTTTTAATCAGTGGATATCAATGATGGTGGCAAATGTAATAATTTTGTACGCCATCAGTAAAAAATAATAAATAACAATATACCAATGGTGCAGCTATAATTATCGTTAGAGAGCCGAAGAAAATTTGTCAGTTCTCATAAAGTCTAGATAACATCAAAATTAATTAACTCAAAAATTAAAGTCATAACCAAAGGAGACGCTGTCACTACACACACAGAATCAAGTCTTTTATAGAAATAAAATGATAATATTACCGATTACAGTTATATTTCTGAAAAACATTCTACTACAAAAATGTTCTAAAACGAATCAAAACCATTATAATTAATAAAATGCAAAAGAACAGGTGAAAACAAAATACACGTGAATAACTAATAACTCTGCCAAGAAATCAACACAACAAATATCAATCGAACATTACTAAAGAAAAAGAAAGAAAGAAAATACATTTATTTGCAGTAAACAAGATGCAAAGAAAAAACACAAAAATAATAATCATTCATTAATTTAGTCATCTATCTCGTTCTCGCCTACGTACGTTTCTATCTAAGTCCCTGTCAGAACTCGCTGTAGCTCGGCTTCCTTAGTTACCTACGACGCGGTGCTGCGGGACACGAAGTCACGTGTGTCCGTACCTGCGAATATTCTGACACACGAGGGCTAGCTTATTTTGACGCTGATACTATCGGAATTCCCAGTTTAGAAAATAAAAAATGCATTTTTGTAATGTTTTCAGTTTAAACTTGTATTAAATATCTACAAAGTGATGTGCTACCCAGTTGCACACACAGGTGTACCATATTGGGCACGCCACAATTGCGGCGATAAGTCCCCTCTTTCAGGAGTGGCTAGAGAGGCGCCACGGCGTCCTCACCTTCCGCCTGACGCAGGTCCTCACCGGACACGGCAGTTTTGGGAGGTTCCTGTGTTGGATAAGGCGGGAGGAAACACCCGGGTGTCACCACTGTGTGGATCGCCCGGAGGACACGGTGGAGCATACGGTGGAGGTCTGCCCGGTTTGGGCAGAGCACCGCGGAGTCCTCGTGGAGGCGATCGGCGGCAGAGATCTCTCGCGTCCGGCCCTGGTTCAGGCCATGGTATGGAGCGAGAGGGCATGGGCAGCCGGACGTCCGTCAAGGAGGAGGTGGGACGGTTGAGGGAAAGGCAAATTTCGCACCCTCTCGCCCCTAGCCGCCGCAGGAGACGCCCTGGGCGTCGGGAATCCCGGGCGGATTTCCGGCCAACGTAGGCGCGGGCTTGCGGACGGTGAGCAATGGGTAGCTCACCATCCGGTAAGGACCAGGACCGGGTCGACGGCGCGTTGTATTCCACGCGCGCCTCAAAGAGATGTCGTCAGCACAAATGTAGGGGTCCACTAGGGCCGATACCTGCCGGGGTCGCGGGAAGGTACTAAAGGGTCACCGAGGCCCCTGGCAACACAGGCAACGGAAGAAATACGGGTGGGTTTTGTCAGTAAAAGTCTGACACACCCTCCCGCTCCGCCCAGAGCGGGAGAAGTTATTTGGTGATTTCCCACCCAAAAAAAAAAAGTGTACAATATTATTTGGTAATAATAGACAATATTCCGAAGGGAAGCCGATAGGAATCGGGTTATATGAATGCTGCGCCTCTGCAATATATTAAACTTCTATCTAATAAACAAACCACAGTAGATAAATATGCCTCTTCTATACAAAAAAGGCCAATTTATTTATTATTCTGGATTTTATGTCATAAAACGCAAATTTCACAGTCTGTGGAGTAATATTCTAGGCTCTTTGAATTATATTTAACGAAGCACAAAGTAAATATTCTTCGAAATGCTATTCAGCAAGTTTTGGGCAAAATAAAGTGAAAGAATCATTCAGTAATTTATCGTATTTTCTACGATTTTCTTTAACTGAGAATAGTAGATGTCAGGTATTCAATCGCATTATGACCTACTTTAGACATAATGTTATCTTAAAAATATCCAAACTTTAAGCCAAAAACATTTCTACAAAAAATAAAAGACTTATTTTTTCTCGAAGTTGGTTGTTTTTTTTTTATTGTAAAAATTAAAACCTACTGAAACTAAAAAAAAAAAAAATTATAGCAAATTGAGAACCTCCTCCTGTTTTAGAAGTTCGTAAATCAAAAACAAAACAACCTCGTTTAGTAACAAAACCTTCAACACCTCGCCACCTGAAGTCACGAGGTCACGCCATTAGACCACCCTCGTCTGATACTCAAAGCTGATTCTAAGGAAAAATATCAATGTCCCGTCTGACAAGCTCTTAGTGTTGAAAATTTATAATGGTAGTTTCCATTACCCGAAGTGCTCTCGCCAGAGATGCATGACGCACTTGCTGGAAAATATTAATATTATAGAATCGTGTACTGCGCTTATGACATCGGGACGGGCTTAGCATGTGAATGGGGCTTTAGCCTCGAAGGTACTTAGTGTACTTAGGTGTGGCGGCCTTGCTTATGATGAGGTTTAGAGTAAAGATGATTGATGATGTTGTTGAAAAGGCGTTGGAGACAGTATAGGTTATAAATAGGGTTGCCAACCAAAATTAGAGGCCGAAATAGTAAATTTAAAAAAATATATAGTAGACGAAACTACCATATTTTTGATGAAAAATTCAATAATCTAGTTCTTATTCGCAAAGTCAATTAAGTACAATTCTAGATATTCCTCTTTCATCATCTGCCTAGCCTTTTCCCAACTATGTTGAGGTCGGCTTCCAGACTAACCGCATGCAGCTGAATACCAGACCTCCACAACCCAGTTAGTGGGTAATATGATATCCCTTGGTAAAGTCTTACCAAGGGGTATCATATTACCCACTAACTGGGTTAGACTTTCGGGCTTCTGCAACCCTTAACGACTGTCAAAGATCCACGAATGACAGCCAACGGCTTAACGTGCTTTCCGAGGCACGGAGGGGTCTTGGTATGTGATGATGTTCACCCATCTACGGAAGAACCACGGCAAGCGTAGCTTAACCTGAGCGATTGACCCGTGCGGCTGTTATAACTTAGCCCCCTATATATATGGATATTCCTCTTTCTGACCAAAATTGGTTACTAAATCTATTTCTGAAAAACAGCTCAGTGGTTCTGATTTTTCTTATATTTTGAAAATAATATAATTTGTTCTTTCTATACCAGTAACTTTAGTCTTTAGTGCGTGTATATTTTCAGGCAGAGCAGTGGTGGCCCAGTGGTAACGACCGCGACTTACGAGTTGTATGTTGTAGGTTCGAACCCGGATTAAGGCCCACTCCCTCTCACAGAGAGGAGGTCTGTCTCCCAGCAGTGGGAACATTATAGGCTGATTATGTATGTGTGTATATTTTCAGGAATGAATACGAAATGGCGAGATGAGCGCAATAGGACCAGTATTAAGGTCAGAAAAGCTGAATTAATGGTATTTTGTAACCTTAATAAAAAAAATACATTTTAATAAAGGCTCAAAGTAGTAAAAAATATGCATTTAAAAAATAAAATATTTTAGAAACACTAATACTATATATTTTTTTTTTATGTTTTCGCCAGCTACTATATTTTTACAGGCAATGGTTTCGAAAATACTATAGTTGGTACAAAAAAAAGTTGGCAACCCTAAATATACAGGTGTTTTTGGTAGGACGTTTTTAGTAATTTAAGGGAGAGTCTAAACATTAGTGATACTTATTATAGTTAAAATAAGAAAGGTCTACTAATTTATTTCAGTCGTGCCCGTCGTGTCGTCTTCGCCCGCGGCTCGGGAACGACACTAGCGGGATAAAAAGTAATCTTATGTGCTAACTCAGGTCATGGTCTATCCGTGTGTTATTTCATCCAAATATGTTCTGTCTTTTAGGCGTGAATTACAGTCAGTCAGAGTTACTTTCGCATTTATTCTAGGTATTAGTATGAATTAATTACGTGTCGATTAAAGCTGAACTTGTACCACGGTTGTTGTTTCTTTAGTTTTAGTGACTACCTATGACAGGCATGGCGAACCTAGTACTTGTGGCGTAGTTTGTATTTACTTAATTTTTATTTATAATTTCATTTTATGCTGCACCGGTTGACGTCATCACGCTAATGCCGGCTGTCGCTGAAAACCAGCGCTGGGGCTTTGTTTCGCATAGGGTCGCAGCATTATGCTGAGCGATGGCCATTTTGCGTGGATGTGAGGCATATTTTCCCCCAACTTGTTCTATTTAGGATTCCGTAGTAAACAAGGAACCCTTATAGTTTTGTTATGTCCGTCTGTCTATCTGTCCCCGCTGTAGCTCAGAGACGCTTAGTACTAGAAAGCTGAAATTGGGCATAGGTATACATATTAATCACTCCGACAAATTCTCGTCTATTCCATGGTGTGGGGTACCTATTGCTGGAAAGGTCGTTCAAAAATATTGCGGGTCTAAACAGAAAAATCGAATCTCGATTTTCTAGGGCGAAATATCAATTCATTGGATCGATTTCGTACTAGATATCGATTTAAAAAATCGTTTTTTTCTCAGATCGCCATCCCAAGGTATCCTTGCAGGTAATGTAGGGATGGTATTTTTTTCTCGTCTATCCCAAGGTTTTTTTTTTGGGTGGGAAATCATCAAATAACTTCTCCCGCTCTGGGCGGAGCGGGAGGGTGTGTCAGACTCTTACTGACTAAAACCCTCCCGTATTCCTTCCGTTGCCTGTGTTGCGGGGGCCTCGGCGACCCATTAGTACCTTCCCGTGACCCCAGCAGGCATCGGCCCTAGTGGACCCCTACATTGTGCTGACGACATCTCTTTGAGGCGCGCGTGGAATACGACGCGCTGTCGACCCGGGCCTGGTCCTTACCGGACGGTGAGCTACCCATTGCTCACTGTCCGCAAGCCCATCCCAAGGTTTGGGGTGTCGTTGGATAGGCCGTTCATTGCGGGTCTGTGAACACCACTTTTCTGTATTTGTGTTCCTTCTTTGCGTCATGTTTACCGCAAATAAACGTATTTTCTTTCTTTCTTTTCTTTTCTAACCTCTATTTATACGTGCCATTTTCTCCAAATAAATATTAAATGTGTCCATGTCGTGTCAACTAACAATCTTGACTTAGTGACTACTGGAAAAACATTTTTTCTTTCACAATAATTAAGTACCCACTCTTTATTTGCCAACAGAAATAAACCTTTACTATAAAACAGTAAACAGTACTCATAATATTAACAGTTCTTTATATTGAAGAACTAATTACTGCGACTTCTGCTGTTGCAAACTAGATGCCAAATAATTTCTATCATATTTTGTTTTGGTTTACTGTGCTACTCTGAACAAACCAGGTATAGACATATGGGTATCAAAAGAAAGCTTAGATAGTTTTTTTTAATTATAAATAGCTTTTATTGACCCAAACTAAAAAATATTGAACAAAAATTCCGCACGAACAAATATTTTACGGAAATTTCAACACGCGTTCTCAAGTTTAACATTTTTTTACGGTACTTTGGGCTATGAAATCGTAATTTAGTTTTAACACCTATTGATTCTGTAGTTTCAGCTATACACTTGATTTTTAAGGTATAGCTGCAGTAGTTTTTATTAAGGTATAGCTGCAGTAGTTTTCTAGATAATACGCTTTATGTTGGAAATGACCGACGCGGAATCCGCGCGTATGCGCTCGCGCAAACCGGGACGTGTCAAAGGGTATCAGGCGCAAAACTGGGACGCGCAGTGGCTAAGCAGATTGCAAACTGAATCGTGACAAACGGTTTCTGAGCGAGTCCTTAATAATGTTATTCTTTCTGAAAATAACGACAGGCGTGTAAGTAAATGAAAATTCTCAGCGGGTCACTGTGGCTAAATTATTTTGTCGCATGGCCACCAAAGGCACGCGTGCCATTTGTTCGCCATCCCTGACCTGAGTTGACTAGCCTAACTATATAGACTGAAAAGATGCATGATGAATTTCTGTGACCCGAACACGGACGTGTATTGTAAATAAATGAATTTTTAACGAATTTCGGGGCGCAAGATAGAAAAAAAAAGTTTTGCAATCTGTACCGTAGGACATATCACATTAAAGCTCTTACTGGTCTGTGAAAAGCATAAACATGGTCTTTTGTATAACTGCAAAAAAAGTGAGTTCTTGGGCTTCAAGGCCTCTGGCAAGTGTCCGCCTACTGAATGGTGTTGAACTAAAACGGGTCTACCAGTTCAAATACCTAGGGCACTATGTCACTGAGGATCTTGATGACCAAGTTGACATTGAAAGGGAGCGCAGGGCATTGGCGGTTAAAAGTAATATGTTGGCACGCAGGTTCGCTCGCTGCAGTTACACTTAAAGCTTACTGCCAAACTTTTTACACGAGTAGCCTGTGGGTCAGCTGTACTCAAATGTCGATCAATGCCTTGCGGGTCCAGTACAATAATGAATTCAGGATGCTGCCGGTTGATGGCTTCCATGCTATAATGCGCAAGCGCCTCCCTACTAAGCAGAATGCGCTAACAGTCTCCTTCAAGTAATTGCTGAGAAGTATGACTCGGCAGTCATGAAGGCTTTCGTTCGGATTTTGGTCGGATAGCGTGGCAATCTATCCTGAACTCGAGCGAGATGTTTCATGACTACACACCTTGTATCCTACCTTTTTGTATTGTCTGTACTAACATATTATAGTTTGTAAGATAATTTTTGTGACTAACAATTATGGATTTTGTCTGAATTAATAATTTTATTATTATTATTTTAAATGTCTTTGACATATCTCGGGATGCTGGGGTCCCGGACCTTTAGAAGGCCTACGAGAGGCTGAAGCCAACTCGCAGAGGCCCCTTAGACAATTTTAAGTGTTGAGGCACCAACCCACGATTATCCTTGTATGCACTATGTAAATCCACCCAAGGACAATCCCTGGTTGGTGCAGGACTATTGCAGAACATGGGAACAAAACATAATGGGATATGGGTTTGGGTGGTTGTAGTGGATTGGTTGTTAGTCATTATTAGACATTTAGTTCCCTGTCTAATCAATATGTTATGTAATACACGGATAAAATGGTAGGGGGTGACTTGCACACTCAATAATGGGCCCGCGGAAACTGTCGCTTAGTGACGTAGCGACAAGGGGCAACATGTCCTGAGGTGCTTGAGGAGTGAAGAGGTATTCCACGGCATTCAGAACAATCCCAGAGCCCGGGAGATGTTCAAGATCCCAACAAGCACTTACTGGAATACTTCCTTCGAGCACGTTTGCTCTTGCGTATCTCCACTCAAGCCGGCCAATAAAGGCAAGAATGAGGTGGGAGGTCTGTTCCTTGTTAGTGTTCACTCGCGGGAAGGTACTAAACGGTCACCGAGGCGCCTGGCAACACAGGCAACAGGAAGTAATACGGGTGAGTTTTAGTCAGTAAGAGTCTGACACACCCTCCCGCTCCGCCCAGAGCGGCAGAAGTTATTTGATGATTTCCCACCCTCAAAAAAAAAAAAAAACCGGCCAATAAAGGCAAGCCAGAGTTGAGGAACAAGACTTCTCTCATGAGATAGGGTCCGTGGGGGCGCTACTGCCCTACAGCTCGCCACACGCCACTGAAAATACAATGGCTTCGAGGAAATTACTAAAACGAATTTTACGGCTTGCGGCTGGAATTCAGGAATTGGGCAACAAAGAGCCGCTTAAAAATAATAATAATACTACTCAGGATTACCTGAGTAAGGGATTACCCTTAGTCAGGTAGCTGAAGCAGGAGTAGGTAGCTGAATTGGTCAATGAAAACGTTATAGTGAACAGCATGTCGATTCTGTAAAAATCTCACTGTGAAAACTTGCGTGGAGTGAGCTGTCAGTGTCATCCCACTGATGCTTGGGAGTCAGATGACATTGACAGTTCACTCCACGTTTACTTCACTTAAGTTTTCATGAGAAGTTTACAGAATAACACTGCAGTTCAAACATTTTAAACTAGAATTTTATGTCATAATGTGACATTACAGCTGAAGTGAAAAAATTTCAACTAACTTTTAGAGGGCACTGTACTCGTATATTGAACACATTTTTGTTGCATCGTATACGTAACCAAATACCTAGCTTTCGGATTTCCAAACATACAATGTAACTTTAGATTGGTTGCATGCACTCTGATTGGGACAGATTCGGTTTAGAATCGACAAAAAGAGATGATACTCTTACATGCATACATAACTTCACACCTACTTTAGGAAAGATTAGGCAGAGGTACCTATAGTTGTCGCGGGAAGGTACTTATGGGTCACCGAGGCCCCCGCAACACAGGCAACAAGAAGGAATACGGGTGGGTTTTAGTCAGTAAGAGTCTGACACACCCTCCCGCTCCGCCCAGAGCGGGAGAAGTTATTTGATGATTTCCCACCCAAAAAAAAAAAAAGAGGTACCTATAGTATACCCACATTTCGCCAGTTATGTTTAAGCAATAATTTACCTATATGGGGCCAAAAAAAAACTGTCAGTTATAGGATTGCACGTTAGAATTGAAAACTTAGTAGCTTCACAAACTTGTAAACATCTGTATACAAGGTGTCGTTTTGCATCCTCGTCAAATTCAAGGAGATAACTATGCTAATAATTCTCGACACGAATCAATAATAAAATAAGTAGATCTTTTTATTTTTTTCTAATTTTCGGGAATCGGCGGCATGTGTGGGACACGCATAATAAAATGCGGCCCGCGTGTTACCGCACTGTAACTGCCCTTTTACACGCACTCTACCGCATAAGCAACGGGGTGATTATGTTATGTGTAAGTGGTGTAACACTGTCAAACTTAAATAACTAAAAAAACAAGTATGCATTAATTATTGAGCAGGTATCGTAATTTTATTTGATTATAGAAAGCAGCCTCCTGAAATTTGACGAGGATGCAAAACGACACCTTGTATAATGTTTCTGAGCGTGACGGTCATGAGAGTTCGGTGCTTTTTCCCCATCCCAAAAGTGCCTAAAGAAGCTTTCTCTTCAAAAATTATGTTGTCTTTAACTCGTACATAAATAAACGAGGAAAGGGTATAAAATAAGTCCGTTCAGTAATTGTTGTTCATGTTTAAATATGAGGCGTCGTCAAAGTTAACTTTGTGACGACACTTCATACACCGCCTGAAACATGAACATAAAACTTTTTTGCAACATTTTTCCTCTACCCGTGAGAACAATTTAGCAATAGACACTCCTATTTGCATCATATTAAATCCCTATCTCATTTTGGACTAGACTATGAAAAACTAATACCCATTTTCACTTACACTAGGCAAAAACTAATTTAATGCCTAAACGTAGTTGGATTTTCACCCCTCAGCGTTGAGCTGAGCGTTGAGTACAATAAGTAGAGAGCAGTGGTGGCCCAGTGGTAACGGTTCGAACCCAGACAGGCGCTTTACTTTGTGTAAATTATTTCATTACCACTGCCCTCAAAACAGTGAATGAAAACATCGTGAGAAAACCGGCATTTCCTAGAACCAAAAATTCAAAGACATGTGACATTTACCACGCGAGCCCAGTGCGGACGCACTGGGCTCGCGTGGTAGATTACGGCCCACTCCTTCTCACAGAGAGGAGGCCTGTGTCCCAGCAGTGGGAACATTGGAAGCTGATTAGGTTATACCATTAGTGAAAACAAGCATAAGTGCTCTTCAGGCACCGAGAAAGTGCGTGTTAAAACCTCAAAATAATCATAGTCAAATATGCTTCAAATTCAAATAAAACTTGAAATTCTGATCTAATAACCATTTTATCATCATCCTACAGACAATAAAAGACACCGCAACAAAATTGCTCCATAAACTCGTAGCATTAGTGACATACAACTATCATACACAGACAATTCCTCAGCAAATTGTCAATTGTCTGTCATTGCGGAAAATTACACAAGATGGCGTTACTTATGATGTCCTTCAGACCATGACCACTCAAAGACCGTGACACTAGTTTACGATGTGTTATTAAGGTAGTTTCGACCTGCTTCTTTGTGGTTGCTAGTTATTCTCTGTACATAAGGTATAGATAGAAGTATAGTTTTCTTACAGCTGCGCCCACAGATTACTATAGGCCGGCGGCGCGTACGTCGTTGCCGACGGTACGGAATGTTGCCATTTTAAATATTTGTATTTTATTCTTTGTAATCTCACTGTGTGCTGCACCAGTTGACGTCATCATGCCAACGCTATCGCTAAAAACCAGCGGTGGGTCTCTGTCTCGCATAGGGTCGCAGCATTATGCTGAGCGATGGCCGTTTTGCGTGGATGTGACGCATATTTTCCCCCAAATTGTTTCTTTTTGTATTTATGTTCCTTCTTTGCGTCATGTTTACCGCAAATAAACGTATTTTCTTTCTTTCTTTTCTTTTAAGTAGGTAAAAGGCGCTGAACATAAAAATGTATTTTCCTCTTTAATGCAAACGATCTAGATGTGTTAAATTAAACGAGGATTTTGATGAAATAACAGTTGTATATTGAATAATAGTAAAAATACAAGAGCGATATACGCAAACTATGCAATGGCAGACATGCAGAAGGGAAAGGGCGAGATAACTCATAAAAAAAAGTTGGCTGTATGAGAGTGACCACAGATTAGAACAGAAGATTCTAATGTCATGTAAACAAGGCTTCAGATTTACAAGTATATATTCTTACAAGATGTCTGTAGTTTGATTACAAGACCACTTTCAAAAAAGAATAAATCAGAATCAAAACTCATTTATTCAAATTGGCCGAGAACCAGCACTTTTTGTTTGAACGTCAAAATTACATAAGACAGTCTCTCAAAACGACCTTCACCACTTTAGCTGGGAAGAAGTGGCGCAACAAACTCCCTAGCAGCACAGCTGTCTGTTGCAATAAAATAACGAGTGCGTGTCGGACCACGCACAATGAAGGAAGTAGTTAGGAATATATCCCAAGAACAAACTTAATATTGTAACTTGTAGAAAAATAGGTCATAGGCCCATACATTCCAACTTCCAATGTAAGTTTATATTAAATATATTTGAAATCTTCATATCAAGTCCTTTCGTTTACGGTTGTCGCAACCCAGTGCTGGGCACGCCACGATTGCGGCGATAAGTCCCCTCTTTGAGGAGTGGCTGGAGAGGCGCCACGGCGTCCTCACCTTCCGCCTGACGCAGGTCCTCACCGGACACGGCAGCTTCGGGAGGTTCCTGTATCGGATAAGGCGGGAGGAAACGTCCGGGTGTCACCACTGTGTGGATCGCCCGGAGGACACGGTGGAGCATACGGTGGAGGTCTGCCCGGCTTGTGCAGAGCACCGCCGTGTCCTCGTGGAAGCGATCGGCGGCAGAGACCTCTCGCGTCCGGCCCTGGTTCAGGCCATGGTACGGAGCGAGAGGGCATGGGCAGCCGTCACCTCCTTCTGCGAAGCAGTAATGCTCGCGAAGGAGGAGGCGGGACGGTTGAGGGAAAGCCAAGTTTCGCGCCCTCTCGCCCCTAGCCGCCGCAGGAGACGACCAGGGCGTCGGGAATCCCGGGCGGATTTCCGGCCACCGTAGGCGCGGGCTTGCGGACGGTGAGCAATGGGTAGCTCACCGTCCGGTAACGACCAGGCCCGGGTCGACGGCGCGTTGTATTCCACGCGCGCGTCAAAGAGATGTCGTCAGCACACATAGTAGGGGTTCACTAGGGCCGATGCCTGCCGGGGTCGCGGGAAGGTACTTATGGGTCACCGAGGCCCCCGCAACACAGGCAACAGGAAGGAATACGGGTGGGTTTTAGTCAGTAAGAGTCTGACACACCCTCCCGCTCCGCACAGAGCGGGAGAAGTTATTTGATGATTTCCCACCCTCAAAAAAAAAAAAAGTCCTTTCGTTTGATATGTCACACAGTACAGTTTGAAATATTTTTAGACTTCTTATAGGTTTTCCTGTAATCTATTAGTAAATAAATATTTCTGTATTTTTTCAAAATTTTAGGGTTAGCAGTTTCGGAGATAAGGGGGAATGGTAAAATTGCATCTATTTTTATAAATAACTTTAAAACTATTTATTTTAAAACGAAAAAAGAAAAAATAATCCCTCACAACCCTTTCATTTGATATGTCCTACGGTACAGTTTGCAAAACTTTATTTTTAAATTTTCCCCCCAAAAGTGAACCACATATTCAAAATTCATTTATTTACGCTACACGTCGGTGTTTGGGTCACAGAATTATATGTGTACCTTTCAACTTAACCGGTCCAGTAGATTCGGAGTAAATCGGCTGTGATAGACAGACAGACACATTAATGATCCTATAAGGGTTTCGTTTTTTCCTTTTGAGGTACGGAACCTTAAAAATAGGTTAAAAAGAATAAAAGTGAGCTTAGTAAGCTTATTAGCCTTTATATTATATGCAAAACTTACTAAGAATTTTCAACTCAATATTTCATCAAAATTATTAAATAAAATTGTAACGTTTTGACAGCTGACAGGAATATAATTTGTCAAATATCGCTGAAATTCAAAATCTGCTAGATAAGAGAAATATTTGGGAACAGTGCATGACGTGTCCTGGTTTATTCCTTTTGTGACCATCCCTAAATCTCAAAGCTCGTCGATCACGAAGCTTGATCGCACTTTAGTAACCAACTTCTACTAAATGCGGTAGAGTACCTATCGGGATAAAGGATAAATTCGGTACTTAGTTATTTTTAACCACATTACCCACGGGATATATAGGGTGGCAGGGACAACGACACGAAAACTGTAACCATGAAATCAGCACATGTTCTTAGACTCTTTTTTTTTTTTGAGGGTGGGTAATCATCAAATAACTTCTCCCGCTCTGGGCGGAGCGAGAGGGTGTGTCAGACTCTTACTGACTAAAACCCACCCGTATTCCTTCCCGTTGCCTATGTTGCCAGGGGCCTCGGTGACCCATAAGTACCTTCCCGCGACCCCGGCAGGCATTTCTTAGACCCTTAGAGTAGAAATGTTTCGTCGGTTATCAAAAAATATAAATTTTCTGTTTCATACAAAAGTTTTATATTTATTTCATACCTACGCGGTCAAAATATATGAAACAATAATTTTATGTCGGCAAGGTACGAGTATGTCTGTATTCTACCACTGCACATTTACACATGGTGAATCACTTAAGTAAGAGACCTTATTTAGGTATTAAGTTCTGTTTACGTTTTTATTATTTATTTCTGCTTTAGTAGTTTTCGATGCTTTTTTGTTGGTATAGTGGCGTGTGCTAGCTAACACATGGCAAAAAATTTATTCAATGTTTTGTGTCGCGCTTAGTGTAAATTATTTTGCATACTATTGTATATAATCAAGTTTTTTTTAACTAAACAGACTGCTGTGTTGCTGGTGAGTTTGTTGCGCCACTTCCCAGCTAAAACACTAGGAAGTGGTGAAGGGTGGGCGTTTTGGGGGACTGTCTTATGTAATTTTGACGTTCGAAAAGTGCTGATTCTTAGCCTAGTTTGAATAAATGACTTTTGATTTTGATTTTAAGTCTTAAGACGACTCACGTGGCAAGTTTTGCAAATAAATAGCAGTCATTACAATAATAATTATAATATAAGTACTAAAAATACTAATCGTAGGTATTCGAACTACAAAATCCCCAATATCGTTCTTAAAGTAAACAGAACATTTCCCAAAACACATACAGCAATAGCTACGATTCCAATTTATTATTCCAATCCCAGTCGAAGCTCCAAGAGGAATTCGTCCGGTTACGTATCGCTGATTTGTATTTAATCCCAACTCCGGCATTTGAGAACGTTAAGCGATATCGGATAGTTCCGTATGAGTTGCAGACCGTATGTTTGCACCCCTCTGTTTGGCCGAATCGAAAGTTTAATTATTGTTTCAGTTTACACTCCATTGAGCGCGCATCATTAGTTCATGTGTTGCGGTTGGTATTGAGGAGAGTAAATACTAAACAAAAGTTAGGTTGCATTGAATAGCCTCGTTTATGGTGTAAAAGCTAATTTTGGGTAGTGTAACCTCAGCCGGAAATGCTGAATATTGGTTGTAAACACTTATCACTTTTCTATTGCCTCCCCGTTCAATTCAATTCAATTCAAATAATTATTTCCTCTTCACAAACAATGACATAATAAATATTTAAAAAAAGCTTAAAACTTTTTTTTTGGAAGCAAATAACTTCTCCCGCTCTAGGCGTAGCAGATGGGTGTGTCAGACTCTTAATGACTAAAACCCACCCGTGTTCCTTCCGTTGCCTGTGTTGCCAGAGGCCACGGTACCCCTTACAACTTGTATAGCAGATCACCAGGGTCCCACCAGACAAAGTTGAAACATGCTTATATTAACATTATACAGTAAAAGTGAAGGAGCTGTGCATAACAATATAAATCAATAATATAAACCAAAAAACCAAATCAAAGTGAAAAACTATAAAACACAAGACGTGGAAAAATTCGTGAAATATGAATAATATGCGTGGGGAAATTAGCTGGACGGACTATTTTGGTTGAGTAAGTAATTACTCAGTTGCTTTATAATCCACTAGCTTTCGAGTAGTACTTTAAGTCAAAGTCAAGTCAAGGTTGAGTGATATATTTCAAATAGGCACATAAAAAGCAGTTTTGTACAAAAAAATAGAATTGATTCTAGTCGCCTCTTCCAAAATGTAGTTTCGAATGGTAGAGGAACGGCCAAGAAACTCCACCGTTACTTTTTAAAATGTTTTACAATATTTTGTATAGGTACATTAATTATATAATTATATGTGAAGACGATGCACCTAGAATAAAATTACTATACCACAATAGGTTGAGCACCACAATCCAGTTACTGGGTAACACGATATCCCTTGGTAAGACTTTGATATATTATATATCTTACGCAAAGCTACGTTATGTCTTACAAACACTATTACGAGTATAACGCTCCATATAGGTACACAGTCCATACGGGCCAACGTATAGAGAACTGCGTCCATTGCTCCACTTAAAATGGACCCATCGAAGAGATTTATAATGGGGTGATAGGCGTAATTCTGGCGAAGGAAGGCTAACGTGTAGAGACAGAGTAATTGTAGCCAGGTACTGTGTGTTCACTGCCTTACTGTTATTACAAGGTACAATAGTGCCTATTGCAGGGATGCACAGAGAATATTGCAGGGATGCACAGAGAATAGGGGCCACTCGGGCACATTATGAGTTAAAGCGGGCCTGGCGGCCCACCTTTAACTCATAATGTGCTCAAAGAAAAATAACTAGGTAAACGTTTTCAAAGAATTTAATTAAGTACCTTTTTTGTAAAACTTACAATATTCAGTTTTATGCATGGCATTGCAATGCCGTAACAATTTTTTTGCGCGTCGTGCCCCACCCCGCTCGCCCAAACTCACCCAAGTCCCAAGTGCTACCCGAATAGTTCCGATCGCAAACTCACATCACATGCACGCATAATGTAGGTAATTAGCTAAATCACATTGTCAATATTTATTCTATAATTTTCTTTTATTTTCCACATTTTTTTTTATTTGCTGTCGGGCCGCACGCCTATCAACAGCGGGCCGCATGCGGCTCGCGGGCCGCGGCCTGTGTATTGCTGGCCTATAAATTGTTTACAATAGGCCGTGAGCTCACATAATAGCGTGTAAAATACAAAATCAATAAATCTGCCTAGCCTTTTCCCAACTATGTTGGGGTCAGCTTCCAGTCTAACCAGATGCAGCTGAATGCCAGTATTTTACATGGAGCGACTGCCTATCTGACCTCCACAACCCAGTTACTGGGTAACACGAACCCTTGTTATTAAAACTGGTTGTCGGACTTTTTTGGCTTCTAACTACCCGTAACGACTGACTAAAATTTACGAATGACAGCCGGGACCAACGGCTTAATTGGCTTCTCGAGGCACTAAGGGGTCTCGATATGTATTGGATGATGATAATAATAATACTAATTAAAACCCACCCGTGTTCCTTCCATTGCCTGTGTTGCCAGGGGCCTCGGTAACCTCTTGGACTGCCACGCGACCCCGGCAGGCATCAGCCCTATTGGACCCCTACACTTGTGCTGATATCTCTTTGGAACGCGCCGTCGACCTGGGCCTGGTCCTTACCGGACGGTGAGCTACCCATTGCCCGCAAGCCCGCGCCTACGGTGGCCGGAAATCCGCCCGGGACTCCCGACGCCCAGGGCGTCCCCTGGCCACGAGCCCCTGGCGTTTACAAATTATGTAAAATGAAACAAAGAGACATCCTTGAAGGTATGCCAGTCAGAGGCTCCCGTCACATCGCCGATGAGGAAGCGACTAGCTATCGACTATTTTTTCGCTCAAGAAACGTACAATTGATTGTAGGTCCTGTGTCAGTTTTGGCCGGGATACACGCGGCTAGTTTTTGAAGATAGGATAAGCTGTGTTATTAAGCTAGAACTAGCTTCATTTCTAAGCTAGTACGCTAGTTAGAAAGCTAGTAAGCTAATGTCTCAAGCCAGGATAGTTTAATAGGATGGGGTTCCATTTTTGAGCTAGTAGCACCCCACACCACCAATTTAACTATCGCGGCTTGTGTACTAGCCTCTGGTGCCCGCGGAGATGTCCAAAATCCCAATCAGATCATTTCACTATAAGGACTAAGTCACCGCAATGCTATTAGCTTAAAATTTACTAACGTCGTGTAAACAGCACTAGCTTGTGCCAAGCCACGTCAGCAAGCCATGATAGAATTCAGAGGTTCTAGCTTGCTATCCTAGCTTTGAAAAACTAGCTTCGTGTATCCCGGGTATAAAAGTGATACTTCGATTAATAGTTGATCGCTAACTGTTCACACCACCAGCGAGAACTCTCGTCAAACGAACAACTCGTTGTACTCGCTTCTCGCTAATTGCCGGCGGTGCGCGGTGGGACAGTAGCATGATGCTGACATAACTAAAGATAAGTTAATATCAATCCTTATTTACAAAAACCCACTAATGTAACACTAGAGTCATTTAAAAAAGTAAAACGAGCTTGCCTATGTTCAAGCCATAATAAACTCATAAACTTAAATATCAGAGTTGAATCCTAGAAAAAATTTAATCCAACATTCCCTAACCTGCTATCGCCTAAAATCATTCTCAATTCGACATTCGTTAATGGAATGTCCGCCATATTGCAATACCAAGTGGAAGTTCATAACGTGCGGTTTCGTATCCATTATTCTGGGTAAAGTTGTAAGTGGTCGGTACCCTTTGGGGCAAAGAGACCCTGATTCAATTCACCTGCTACGTCCTTTGACAGTCGACTGCGCGGCGGATGGACCATATCGGCAGTTTAGGGTTGCTTTGAGGCCCGAATTATGTAGGTTTTGTGGCGGAACTGAAAGGCTTGAACATGGCAATAAAAGGGCGCTAAATGGTTGGTTTTGCCGTGATTTTAATAGCTTAATTATAGGAATAAATGATTCAATTGACGTACACATAACACACACATAATCAGCCTATAATGTTCCCACTGCTGGGACACATGCCTCCTCTCTGTAAGCGGGGCTGTGTCTGGCTGCGTCTTTATCTATCGACTTAATCAAACTAGACAAGTTTTTTTCTAAACGATTGGTCCAATGCTTAAAAAAAAAATTACGTAAGCCCCATTTCTTTTGCTGACACTAGACTGTCATAGCCCAGAGTCATTTTCATTTCCTAAATACAAAGTAAATTTTCCTCGCTCTTGTTCTTCTGAACCTCAATTTGTCTTTAACAAAGAACAAATTCCTATTATACTCTTTGACATTTTCTCCAGTAATTCAAATAATATTACGATTATTACTTTTAGACTAATTTCCAACAATATCTAAGTTTATAACGACATTGCCATTTGAAGGCTTGGGTACAATCGCCAGGAAATTGCGGAGTCTCGGCCGGATGGGCAGAATTACTTCCTTGAATTTAATTACCACTGTTTTATAAACTTAAATTATTTTTGATTTAAATGATTCTGGTAATGTTGCCTTTCATGTGGGTTTAACAGTTAATTTTAAAATAATGCTATAAGTTTGCTAAATAAAGCAATTAATTTTGTGGCAGTTCAGCACAAAATAAAAATAAAACAGTGAAATAGGTTCGATTTAAAAACTTAAATATGCAAGTATCAAGCAAGACTTATTATTGAGAGATCTTTTTATTAAAGTATTTATGCGTATTGTTAAGACGCTGACAACACCTAAACCGCGGTCACTGTCAGATTGCATAGAAAAGAAAGAGAAGCGCGATGACACAACGCTTGTAATTTATTGCAAAATATGAAGCAATTATCTATTTACTCAAAATTGAGTTGAGTAATCGAAAATAAAAAACAACCAAGTTTTGCATTCAAATAAGACGTTCTTGTTATTAATTAAATACGTAACGTATGTTGATATTTAATACAGATATTTTGGATTAGAACTCAAGATAAGAGGTTAGTTTAACGTTAGTTTTTATCGAGATTTTTTTTTTAAAACGTGGTTTGGTAACAACCAAGTTCTGGGAAATATGTTCAAAATTAACATATATTTTTTCCGCTGCCATAAACTATACAAATTTGAAAATTTGTTTTCTTAAGAAAAGCCTATTTTGGTCATTTGGGTCTTGTCAGCGCCTTAATCAAGTTACAAATAAACTAAATAAATTTTCTTTTATTTGGTCTAGGTGTCTTTCTAGCAGTTGGCGAGGCGTGACACAAAGGCTTTTTAACAGATTTAAAGAGATTCAATTTCGGATTGTTTGGATTTAGTTTAAAAGTTAAATTAGTTCTATATGGCTTTCTTTATCTCCTGGGATTAGACTTAATAACACATTGCAGATAACCTTGTGACAATGTTTTTCATTACTTGTGCTAATATTTGGCTATAATTCAGACACAAACAAAGTCTGCAAACTCATTGTTAAATTCAATTCTTTCTCCAATTTTCCAAACGATTTAATCTTCTCTCAATAAATAACTCACGCACAGAAAACACACGCATACATATTCATGTTCCTAAATAAAATCCAATTCTTCACGATCTAAAGCAACCAGACAAAGGTATAAACCAATTTCAATGTTCCCGCGTTTTCCGATACCCGCATTGTTTGGAACCCGATAACTTAAATGAAAAGCAACTTTTGATTGTTCAGGGCACCGTGAACAATTTACGGATAGAAAAACGTGCTCAGTCCGATTTTAGCTCGAAAAAACTGTAGGTACGAGCAATTTTTCGAAGCTTTTCAAAAGCAAACAAGTAACGAATATAGTTTCAGTGGAAATTGTAGGGGTTTGTACGTAACTGTTTTAAAGTTTGAGATTGAGTTTTTGTCTGACTTTGTTTATTTTTGTGTTCCTCATGTTTTTTGTGATATATTTGTTTTGTTCTGTTAAATTTGTGGAGGACAAAGTAATTAAGGTTTACATGACAGTAAACTATATCTAAAAGCTTTACCTTGCACGAATATTAGCTAAATGCTTATCTTTTACTCAGTATTTTCGCAGTTAGCAATCAAGGGTATGATTTAAAAATCGTTTTTTTGCTGTTTAGAAATACAGGCTAGAATAAAAATGAAGAGTGTGCCAACATAAAAAAATATATATTATAAATGCGAAAGTGAGTTTGTTTGTTTGTTACGCTTTCCCGCTAAAACGACTGGAACGGATTTGGATGAAATTCGACACACAGATAGACCATGACCTGCGTAAGGACATAGGCTACCTTTCGCCCTGGATCGCTGACGAAGTCGCGGGTCACAACTAGTATTTTCATAAACGATTACTGGTAATACGAAAATAATGAAGGTATCTCTAAAACGGAAATACAATTTTTCTTCATTATAACATTTAATAGGTAACACAAAACCCTCTTAAACTCGAATAACAATAACCAAAATTGCTTGAGTACCAACAAAAATTTTACTCCGCCATTTTCTCACTTTTTATCGGCAATATCATGGAATAAACTCTTAAAGTGCGGATTATATCCAACTTTAGTATCATATTAAAACGAGTTGAAGGAAAACTTCGGCCGACAGGACCAGAATACTTGAGTAGGTCGGTGACAAGTGAAGACCACGAAGTAATGAGGAAATGGAGAATGAGGCCGAAAACATGCAATGTTTGTCAAAAACATGCAATATTGAAAACCGGCCAAGTGGACTACACACACTGAAGAGTTCCGTAGTTGGGATGAAATAACTCAAAAACAAACTTAACGTTGTAGTTGAAAAACATGTTCTCCCATACGTCGATATACGTCACGGTCAATTCGCCAACTGTAAATGTAAGTTAAGGAAAAGAAAGGAAGAAAAATAGATTTATTTGTCACAGAAACACGAAGTTGGTCGACTATTACTCGTTAACTTGTAAAGAATACTTAGCTGTGATAGTTTTCCTTTTAATTTCGTTATATGTACTACTGCCATGTTTTTTTTCACATATCCAATAACAACCATTTAGCTGGCAGGGAGGCGGGTGACACTTGACTCTATTAAAAATCTAGCCCTTTAAAGCATAATATTACGCAAACGAATCCCTGAATCGAAAAATGGTGTCGACAGACCCATAATAATTTTGAACAGCCTATCCAACGATACACTACCCAAGGGACAGACGAGATAAAAAAATCATCCCCACATTAAGTGCAAGGGACCCTAAAAAAATATTTTATTTCACCACTTTGTTGGCGTGATGAGACAAACGGACATGGTGAAATAATTAGGTTTCCTTGTTGACTACAGAACCCTATCACGTAGGTTCATTAATATAATTATGTGCACGTGAAAACCGCCCATTAATTGGTAAATCGTGAATTCACGCTTACAGACGTCACATCTACAATTAAGTATCGTCCTAGTGGGAAAGTTTAATGCACACAGCAATGGCGCCGATTCCCTTGTTCACAAACTAAATTAAATTTAAGTTCAGTGCATCTTTTTCTTTCTATTTCATTAAGAAAAGGACAGAAGATAAACTTTAGTTCAGTCCTGTCAAATTAATCATCGCTTGACGTAAATTGACGTAATTTTAGTAGGCAAGTTTTTAATCACGTCTAAACTTGTATGGAGTAGTGACAGGCGCTGATTAATTTGACAGGACTAAACTAAAATTTATCTTCTGTCCTTTTCTTAATTAAATAGAAGGAAAAAGATGCACTGAACTTAAATTTAGTTTAGTTTGTGAACAAGGGAATCGGCACCATTATCTGATAACGATGTTCCATTGTTTATTATTCCGCCAATGTGCGATGTGTCAGTTGTCGATTGCATTCATAAATGATCGCTCCATTTGCTAACCACTCCATGGTCACAATGGAGGGTACTTATTATTGTGTCAAGTTAGGCTATGTATTCACAGGCCGAGTAATGTCTGTCTATGGTATCATGCAAGCGTAATTATGACTGCGAAAATGTCTTGGACTAATTAGTTCAGAAATGGGAAATCCTTTTAGGTTTGCGGTTTTGTAATTTTTTTTTTTTCTGAATACGGTGAGAAAAGAATTTTGCTTAGTTTGAGTTTGATTAACTTCTTTCTGATAGGTATCAATTGTTACTAAGGTACTTTATTATATTGTATACGTACTTAAAAAAAGTAAATAAATAATGACAGACAATTTAATCATAACCAAATACCATTTTAAGCAACAAAGAAAACAAAAACGAACTTGAAACAAAATTACCCAAAAAAACAAAAGCAATTTTCTACTTCATAATTTAAAAATAGAACAGTCTTGTTTCATGAAGAACACATCCGTCAGGAAAAAAAAAACATCTGAAAATTGAAAAAAGGAACACTGTTTTCAAGGAAAACAGATACTGACCTATCGTGATTAAATTGAACGAATGATTCCAGGGTCCAAGGGTCCCAATCGTTGTTCGTGCATAAAAAGAAGCGACGTGGGAGCTTGGGGTCATAAGGGTCATATTTACTATAGCCGTAGGCGTGACCTTATTGCTTAAAACATGCCGTGAATATGGATGAAGATGGGAAATGAGGTTGGTTGTTTATGAATATGATAAGAAATAGAATAAGTGAAAATGTCTAGACAAACTGAAATAAGTTTATCAAAGGAATTCCTGGCTTGTAAGTCCTTAAAATCCTTTTCGTCATTTATCAATATTTCCCTTACCAATTAACGTACCTTTATAATATTATTTATATTTTATTATTTATTTTTTATTATTAATATTTCACCTTTCAGAGAATATGTCTTTATTTGTGCGGACAACTACTTACCTATGGATAGATACTATAAGCCACTCTGTTTCTTAATATTTATGAGAAATATAACAATTATAAAATTACTTTTATTCGAATGAAAGTTATCTGTCGGTTAAAAAATGTGCCCTAGAAGAATTAATATGAATGAGTCAAAAGCACCACGGTGGGTGGCCTACAGCCGCTTAAGTTAAGCTGGCTTCCCACGGTGGGTGATATTGCGGACGGACGCGGACCAGCTCACACTGACGTGACGCATCATGGGGAGAGTATCGTCCGTTGTAGCGCAGACCGTCGCGGTACGTCCGATCCGCGATCGCGCCCTCGATATCGCCCCAATCTATACGAGCCTTTACGTGTTCTATTTCACTTTGCATTTTGGGATGAAAATAGATCCAAACTCAAGACCCACACCGACCGACACGCACCATTGGAAGAGCCTTGGTGTGCGGCGCTTGGCTATCCGTGCGTGATAATCCGCAATATCACGGACCGTGGAAAGCCGCCTTAAAACATCGGACTTAAGTCGGGTATAAATCGACCAGTCGATTACTCAATAAAATTTCCCACCCGCTGTCACTTACAAAGCTGTTACATCGAAAGGATAATAAAAGATTCATTCTAGCATGTCATAACCCCGCCTTGATTGCAACGTTACTTGATCGCAAGACTTCCTTCATTTATAGGAATCGGATATTCCGATCACGAAGTTCTTATGAATATCTAATAAGAATCGATAAATGCTCATTGACTATCGAGTTGTCGACATTCGATGAAGACGTCAAGTTTTCATAACGACTCCCTTTTATCGTGAGTGCCTATTTCGTAGAAAAAGGTTTAAGGCGCTGACAAGACCCAATTGACCAAAATAGGCTTCTCTTAAGAAAGAAAATTGCCAAGTCTGTATAGTTTGTGGTAGCGGAAAAAATATATGTTAATTTTTGAACATATTTCCCAGAACTTGGTTGTCACCAAAACACGTTTTGAAAAAAAAATCTCGATAGAAACTAACGTTAAACTAACCTCTTACCTTGAGTTCTAATCCAAAATATCTGTATTAAATATCAACATAAATTACGTATTTAATTAATAACAAGTACGTCTTATTCTAATGCAGAACTTGGTTGTTTTTTATTTTCGATTACTCAACTCAATTCTGAGTAAATATATAATTACTTCATATTTTGCAATAAATTACAAGCGTTTTGTCGTCGCGCTTCTCTTTCTTTTCTATGCAATCTGACAGTGACCGCGGTTTAGGTGTTGTCAGCGTCTTAACGGTTACTAGACGATAATGTATTGTGTTTTAAAATTTTAATAGCTTTTTTCGTTTCTTCGTATTTTGTACTAACAAAACTCCACTGCTTTCGCACGGGTTTTCCGACTCGATAATACATTGGTTTTCCTTATTACATGATAATAATTTTTTTAAGCACATATATTTTCCGGAATAAATTCTCTAAATGATGGTGAAAATCGTGTTAAAAACCGTTGCGTAGTTTAAAAGGACAAAAGTCAATGTCAAATTCTTTATTTCAAATAGGCACATAATATAGGTAAGGCACTTTTGAACGTCAAAATTCATTCAGTCAGACCCGAACAATGTTAATATACATAATAGAGATTTAGATAATTATAGAAGTTCGACATCTCGTTCTATATTCCTCAATTTAGTAAAGTATAGTGAGGCTTATTCGAAAATCAAAATCACCAACACCGTTTGTTCATTCATTTATCAATATTTATATTTAAAGCTAAAACAGACTGTTAAAAGCGAGAAAAAGAAAACCATAGTATATTTATCAGGAATACAAATAGAATAAAAATATTTTTTAATAAACTAGCTTGAACACCAAAAATCAGAACGTCCAACATAAAATGCGCAACTTCCAACTTTGTTTATATTTTACTTTTTACGACTAGCAACGTTAAAAATGCTCCTACATTGAATGCAGCCCATTCACAGAGTGAGACGGACATCCGGGACGTGAAATACGTCTCTGTTTATGTGTTCGTTACTTGAATAGTTGTGACTGTATTGGCAGGCAGGAGTTAAAGAAAAAAAGAACTGGAAGATACATTTTAAAATTCTTTACGTAGGTACGGAACTTTTTTAAAAGCCTTTTTATTAAATGGCTTGAGTTACGACCTCCAGGTAAGTTCCGGTTATTTTTCCACCAAATAGAATCAGAAAAGTGTTGTAAAATCACATGTTTTTGCTCTTTGAATTTCCATTCAAAAAGTTGTCTAAGAATAATTATCAAACTGTTTTTGATTACTAGTGTTTGAAGCAATTTGGCAACTGTAGTTTTAAAATAAATCAACATTCTAAGTAAAAAAATCTAATAATGATTTCTCCTGTCGCTTCCATTCGATATTATAAAATTCAAGCAACTTTGTTTACTTCTTCTGCGCTGTCTCCAAAAACAGTCATCGTTTGATAGTTGAAATTTCGTCTCAGTGTCGTACTATTAGTTCTAGAATAGACTCAAAGCTTTTTTCTATGTTCTATTTTAATGTATGTGTACATTTTCTGCTTGCTTCGTCAACGTTTATACATCGGTCAAACACGCCGGCTGCGTGTACTACGCTCCTGACCTTCATGAAGGACAAGACCAATAAGTTCGGTATCCAACTTAAGAGGGCCCTTCGCGGTCCATCTATCGTCAACGCAAGCATGGTCGAAAGCTTGTTGTTTCATCCAGGCCTAGAGAGAACTACTAACAAGCAAGTGAGAACGCGATAACATTGAACGATAAATACATAATCAGCCTATAATATTCCCACTGCTGAAACACAGGCCTCCTCTCTGAGAGGAGTGGGTCGTTATCCACCACGCGGGCCCAGTACCCACCTCCCCGGTTGGTAGATGTCACATGTCTTCGAATTTTTGGTTCTAGAACATGCCGGTTTCCCCACGATGTTTTCTTTCACCGTTTTGAGAGCAGTGGTGATGAAATAATTTACACAAAGTAAAGCGCCTGTCTTGGTTCGAACCTACGACCTACAACTCATAAGTCGCGGCCGTTATCACTGGGCCACCACTGCTCTCTCAGAACTCGAACGATAAATAGTGTGCAGAAATGTAATAAAACTTGTTCCAGGAAATACGTGTTTTTGAGTAAGCGTTACAAGTTTGTGAAATAAATGTTTATCATTTACAATATCCTACGTGTACATGTGCGTGGTTTCTATGATGATGTTTTTTTTACTTGTATAATTTATGAGTACATTATGAACGGCCAAAGTTCAGGTAAAATTTGTGCAAAAACGCAGATTTTTGCAAGCTTATACAAAATTTGTTTTTCCATTATTTTTTTTGGTTTCTTAGAAACGTAGATATTGTGCACAAGGATACCTATTAGTTCAAAAACATCACTTTGCGTCACGTTTGCTCCTAATTCAAAGATATCCAAACAATTATTATTTAATTTTAACCCCGACACCTAAATAAATTGAAATCTGTGTGGGAATTTTAATTAAATTAATATGTAATTTCATACTTCTGTTTGGGTAGGTAACACTTTTAATCTCAGTTGAAAAGGGTCTAATATTTTTGTTCAACTTTGCGTTTTATACCCACCTTATTATGGTAAACCTTTTTATTGTGCAAACATTTACACACCAGTAGGCTTAGCACGAGGACCGTAGAGAAGCGTTTTTTCGACGGAAGAGTAGACAAAAATGACGTTTTCGTGTAGACAGTTGACAGTTTTCTACCGAGAAATATAGATAAGCGATTTCTACTCTGTAGTAGAGTAGAAATAGAAAGCGTCATGCTAAGCCTGCAGTTTTACCGGATTTTAAGGATAATGTTTGATTCCAAAATGGCTGTAAAAGGCTGAAACTAAGTAAATATTATACGTACTACAATAGTTTTAGATTTTTTTGTTGTATTAGGTACTAATAAAGGTATAAACAAAGTAAGTAACTGTTAAGTGAAAAATAAAGTCGATCTCAAAAGTTCTACCATTTTTTTCACTTCAGAATTTGTTGTTCATGCATAACTAGCGCATTTGCCCGAAAATCCTGGACTTGTCAAACTGTGCCTCGATTTCAAACACATCCGATGGTAGTTGCTGCACTACTTTCGACTCCTCGACATATCCCGGCTATAAATTGCTAGCAACTCTCACCTCTGACCGAATCGTGGCCGCCATTTAGCAACGGAAGCCGGAGAACGGCACAAACTTGCTAAGCTCCAAGTTCCGTCTCGATTGGGTTCGATCCTAAAATCGTTCATTCTATTTCGAACTTGCCCGTGGTTTGTGCACTCTAATGTACTCTGGAATATTTTATTTGGTTGGATTGAAAAAGTATTTCTGGGGGATCGGGTTGACACATTCAAAAAATTTGTAAGTTGTGGAAGTATTTGTTTTGAAAAGTAACACATTACGCCTGTAATCCTCAAAGGATTTGGCAGAGGTGTGCCTATAGTACACCCACATTTCACCAGTAAAGTTATAAGTCCCATGTAATAGGGGGCGAGCCTAATGCCATCAACCGGGCACAAATCCAGACTCCGGGCTGCTACTGAGAAATTCCTGGTGGAAAGACCCAATAATACTTCGCCTGACCTGGGAATCGAACCCAGGATCTCATGCTCTCCAGTATTAGTGCTTGCGACCTCTAGACTAACAAGGCAGTGTTGTTACGTATGTTGAAGTGTAATGTACACCTACTTCAACATTGGTTGCCTAGAGGTAAACAATACTTTACTATACCTAATTAAGACATGGATATCATTCCATGTTATTGTTAGCCACCAACAGGGCAAGACGCTTTCTATTTCTATGAAGAATAGACACGGCTCTTTCTATACAAAGTGACATTTCGTTTCTCCATTTTTGACTTCGCACCGTAGAAATCCTTCTACAATCTGTCATTTTGTCTTTGGTTTCTAAAGATCTTTGTCTAGGTCTTTTTTTATGTAGAAGGATGTCAAAAATTGAGAAACGAAATATCACTTACTATAGAAAGTATACAGTCTATTCTTCGTAGAAATAGAAAGCGTCATGCGCAGCCTGCAGTTACTACTTGTAAACCATGGCCTATGACGTACTGCCGAAATTTCATACAACTATTAATTTTTTTTCTTTTATTTATTTGGCTCACCAACATTTGTCTATTCAATTGTTGGTGAGCCAAATAAATCATGAAATGGTGATGATACTTTATGAGATACATCCAATAGACTTATAGACTAGTGTACCAATTTCTTACAGGTTAGCAAATCATGCATTACTTACATATATGTCGATTGATAAGTGAGTGTCTACTTTAAATTAGATGAGTTCTTATACTCACCGAAAATAATTATATTCTTGACAAAAAAATAAAAATAAAATACAACTTAAAATCATAATTAAAATTCAAATGATTTTGATTATATAATCAAAATCAAAATACCATTAAAATTAAGATAAAATCAAAATCATAATCAAACTCATCATCAAAATTAATATCAAAATCATTATTTAAATTACAATCAAAATCCAAACTTAAATTTAAATTAAATTAAATTAACACTAAAATTATTTGAACTATTTCAAATTGTAAACAAGCTTTTATTTGATTTAATTCACTATATACCAGTTTGCCAATATTAAATTTTGAACATTGAGTTCAATTTGAAAATGTAATCTCCTCTATATGTAAACATTTGGCCAAAATTACCGACTGAAACCAAAATCCACAATTTCAAAGTAACGTTTCCTGTTAGAAGGAAGTTTTCGACCCTAAAGTTTTGGAAGACAGCGGATGTGCGACCACTGCTGTCAACCGACTTCGATTTTAACATTGGAACTTTAAAATTTTCTATTAGTGCCTCCCCAACTATGGACAGTTTCCAAGTAAAGGCGAAGTATTAAAAGTCGTAGTCGTTAAGGCGGTTCGTATTTTTGAACTCGTTTTTATTAATAACGGTTTTAAGTTTTGCACTTTTTTGTAAGGTTGGTCCTGCATTTTTACTGCAAGCTTCCGTTATAAAATTTTGGGTAAAACATGAACAATAATATTCATCCTGTGATAAAATAATTAGTCATGATGAAATTAATTATTATCAGCCTCGCGCTGTCCATGCAAAACAGAGACGCGAAAATACATAATTGTATTAAACGTATTATAGAGTCTGTTTACAAGGGATGGAAAGATTGATGAGGATGTGGAAAGGAGATTAAATGCGGGAAATAAAGTGAATGGGGCTATAAATGCGATGGTGACCAACCAGTCGATGTCCAAAGAGGCTCGACTGGCTATTCATAATGTTGTGCTGGTGCCTACACTTATGTATGGAAGTGAATGTTGGGTGTGGCAAAAGCAGCATGAAAGTAGAGTAAATGCTGTGGAAATGCGTTCCTTGAGAAGCATGTGTGGTGTGACTATAAATGATAGGCTGAAAAATGATGTGATAAGGCAACGATGCGGTTTAAAGAAAGACGTAGTGACAAAAATTGAAAAGAGTATGCTTAGATGGTTTGGTCATGTTGAGAGGATGAATGAAAGGTGACTAACAAAAGCTATTTACAAGGCAGATGTGAGTAGAAATGCCAGGAGGGGACGCCCCAGAAAGACATATAGTGACCTCATTAATGATGTTCTTCAAAAAGGTCAGGTGCGTAGTACTCCCAACCGGCGTGCGTGTATGACCAGATGTATGAACGTAAACGAAGCAAAAGGAGTATGTAAGGAGCGTAGTAGGTGGCATTCTTTAGTTTCTGCCTACCACCATGGGAAGAAGGCGAGAGTTTATGTATGTATATATGTAATATAGAAAAGAGATTGAAATAATATTTCATGTCAAAATCTCATCATAACATCACGCCTTGTTTCCCCGAAGGGTTGGGCAGAGGTGGCTGTAGTACACCCACATTTCGCCAGTTATGTTTAAGTCCCATGTAATAGGGGGCGAGCTTAATGCCATCAACTGGGCACAAATTCAGACTCCGGGCTGCTACTGAGAAATTTCAGATAGAAAAACCCAATAACCCATCCCATCCCAGCGCTGATATTTTGCTGGATTTGTTTTCTCCTCTACTGATCGTTATTTCCCCACTACCGATCGTTATTTCTCCTGACAAAGTTTATTCTGTTTATATGTATGTATCTACGTATCTATTCTTGTATGTATAGTTATTTTCGTGTTATCTATCCCTTAAGTTGCATCTGTCATGTGTCTTCTCTGCATCACCCTAAGGTTGACTGGTAGAAGATGCCTCAGGCATTAAGTCCGCCTTTGTACGCTATTTTTTTTTTACTTGTGCATAAAGTTTTAATAAATAAATAAATAAATAACAGTTTGCCCGACCCGGGAATCGAACCCAGGACATCATGCTCAGCAGTAACGCTTGCGATAACTAGACTAACGAGGCAGTCATACAACTTATATCTCTATCTATACAAATCCAGACTCATCATCAATACCATCATATCACCGCATTGTATCGTATGTACTCTAAAAAATCTTAAATCCATCACAACTAATTTGAAATGAGAGAGAGCAAATAGACGCTAACTCCGTAATTTTAAAATACACAACGTCTTTACGAAACACAACTCAAAAAAAAGTCCAAACCATTTAAGAAAATCTCTTCCCCTAGAAAACCAAGACATTACAGAAAAGCTCTCTCCTCCAATGAAGATTTAGTCTCAGAATGGTGGTAAGTGATAACTTAACATTTGTCCGCGCTCGCTACTGCTACGTTTAATCGTCGCCATACGTTTCGTGAGACATATAAATCGGGCTTTAAAATTTTGTGGAACGGTCCGTTTGGTCGCTTTTACCACGTTAATGGTGCGGGGAATAGAAATACGTCTCTTGCTTGGGTAAAGAGAGCTTTGTGAGTATTCATGCTCTATTCAAATCTCTTTCGAAATGATCTGTTGGGGAGAAAATGAGCTAAGTGAGGATTTGCCAAAAATCATCACCATTCTCTTCACCTTATCCCAATTTATTTGGGGTCGGCGCAGCATGTCTTGTTCTTCCATACTTCTCTATAAGTCACTATCTCGGTAGTCACCCCCTTTCTAGCCATTTCTTTGGGCTATCCTACAGTCCATTGACATTCGTACTAAAAAATTAGGATCTGATAAAACGTGGTGTTAAAAAGTGCGATGCAATCAGCATCAATATTAATAAAATAAGCACAAAACTAAATCACTGTCTTTCAAGATACAGATCACTTAGTTTGAGAAGCAAAGTGTTCCATATTATGTACAGATTTCAGTTCTTAAATTTGTATTGCATTGTGTTACTACCAAAGCTCATCTCAATCTAAATTGTCTTTATACTTATCATGTTAAATTTGTTTTTTTCTTGTATAAAATAAACTTTTATTATTATTATTATCTCTTGACATTTCTCGGTACCCTGGGGTCCGGGACATTTAGAAGGCGTACGAGGGGCCGAAGCCAACTCGCAGAGGCCCGTTAGACGTTTTTTAATGAAACGAGGTACCAACTGACGATTATACCTGTTCACACTATGCAAGTGCGCCCAAGGACAACCCCCGATTGGTGTAGGGCTATTGCGGAATATATGGAAACAAAGATATTGGATTATGTGCTTGGGTGGCTAAAGTAAACTGGTTATCTAGAACTATGGAAAGACTATGGCCGCTCTTTTTTTGCGTGCGAAATTATCAAATAACTTCCCCCGTTGCCTGTGTTGCCAGGGGCCTAGGTAACCCTTTTGAACTTCCACGCGACCCCGGAACGAATGTTTAATATAAAATGGCAGTAAAATTAAAATTATTATTATACATATATCATGTTTTATTATGATTGTATGGTTCGTACAGTTGCTGAGTTGTTGTTGTTGAGGTTTGAAGAGAGTAGAGAAAAGATCACTTAGTTCCATTTTGTGTATTGCGTATAAATTGTGTTTACAAATAGAACAGTTGACGATTCCTTTCTCTAATATTAGTCACCGCGTAGCAGTGCTCGCTGATTTATTGTATACGCGTGGATAATATGACACCCTATTATTTTCTCAGTGTTTAGTTGAGGTCAAACATTTGTTAAACAGCTATTATAGTCCAGGAATGTCCAACCATCATAGTACAGTCTTAAACTGTACATGTTTTGCTGACGCAGTGACTTGCACTGTCTGGTTTCAAGATTCAATGATCATTTGTGGAAGGTATATACAAGTGGCAACACAAATATGTGACATCGAAGGAACACCAAAGCTATTGCTTTGGTGTTCCTTACACAAGACACGTCCGATATTATTATATCGGACATGTCTTGCGTTACAAATATCTGAATACCCAGTTAAATTCAGAAGAATGAAAAATATCTATCGTTATGATAACAATAATATCTGACATAACCTTGGTGGCATAAAAACCTGACAGTATAACGTTTCAAGTTTTCTTCTATATCACAATGTTTGGCGTTAATATTGCAAAAAGAAAAACAAATTTCTGACAGCAATGTTTGAATGTAGAAATGTCAATAATAAGCGTTTTGTTTTTCATTTTGGCAACTGAGTCGATGTTCTCTTACTCCTAAGGTTAAATTGTCAATAGCCTTAGCAGGCTGAATGTCACTCAGTATTAAACGATCTAGAAGATATTGCTGTTTCGTTGACCCTAAAAACACTCAATGTAATTGTCAGGACCCTGATTTCAATTCATACATACGACTGAAACGTGGGAGTACATTTCGAAAAGAACTTAGGTACATACGAATTGTCTCCTCAATGCATCCTTAGATTGAATGAAGCCACAACAGAACACTGCACTTGTATTTCCACATGTATTTGTCACACAAACATAAAATGTTAATTATGAAACCGAACCAGCTTTTATGACAGAACGCTTTTACGGTAAATTGAAAACAACTCATGGTTTATTCACAACGCACTATCACCAACCAGTATAACGAGACTACTGTGACATAAACCAACCTGAATCACTTTTCAAATCGTAGGGAGCAAGTTATAATAGTCGTTATTCTATCAACTGGATTGACTTTGGTATATAGGTATTATATCGTTTAATTCTGATGTAGTGTTTTTAATTCATTAGCTCTGATCATTTTGCTGTTTGAAATTCAAAGGGTTATAATATTATGATCTGTTTGTTTGTAGTTGTATTGATTAAATATCCAATATCACTGTCAATGTGGTTTGCAAAGGGTTACAGAGAGAATATGGTATATGGTCCTTTTTTGCCGACAAGCTATGGGGTATCGATATCGAGCTATGCGGAGATACGTCCGTTCATTGTATTTTTTGTAGTTAAGATTATTGTGTTTTTGTTTTAGTTTATTATTATTATCAGGCTATAGCAGTACTATGCTGGACATAGGCCTCTCCAATCGCACGCTACGCTATTTAATCCCATAGCTTTCACACATATTAAGCTCTAAATATTGCTAGTTTCAGCTCTTCCAGCTACAGAGCTATAAAAATATTACTTACTGCTAAATAATAATCTACTAGCAACTAAAACTTTTATTGCTTCAGGGTGTACGGACGTCGGACTTAACAGCATTAAATTGTAAGCGAAAGCCTTTTCAGCAAACGTGGTGGGGTTGAAAAAAAAAAGAAGGAGCGGTCTCAAAACAATAAAAGAGCAGGAGTTAACCCCACAAAGTGGTCGTCGGTGTAAAACATAGCGATACTCCTGCTTAGCGAGCGGAACAGAATAGAAAAATTTATCGCCTCGCTACAATGGGTACGCTTAATCCAATTGTTGTGGGTTCTGTGATTTCCTTTGTTGATTCACATGAGATCTTATATACAGGGTGGATTTTGGAGACGGGGCAGTAAGGGCAGCCACCTTAACCGTTGTAGCAACAGGAAAACGGTCTTAGGAAACCGTCCTTACATTTTTGGAGACATTTAGATCTGCATTCACAGATTTCTAAAAATATGGTACAGTCAGCAAGAAAATGGGCATTTTTCACAAAAACTTTTTTTGGTGCCAATCGATCCTGTTTCTTACAGGGATCAAAAAACTATAGTGCCCATTTTCTTGCTGAATGAACATTTTTTTCTATAACCGTTACTACTTTAACCGTTGTAGCTACATGAAAACGGTATATATAGCATTGTGCCTGTATTCTCTGAAGGGGTAAGCAGTGGTGTATAGTAGGTTCCCCTTATTTTACCAGTTATGTATAAGTGCCAAGTAAAAGGGGGCGAATCTATTGTCACATCGGGGGTACAATTTCTGATGGAAAAACCAAATAACATTTTGTCCGACTGGGAATTAAAACCCGGTCTACGTTCAGTAGCCCCCCTTACATCCACTAGATTACAAGCGGGACTTCCCCTTTCACGAGACAAGCACATGAAATCATCAATAACTATTTTTGACACAGACTGTCAAACATGTATGGGCGACAGAGACCACGGTATAGAGAGATAGATGACAGAGAAGGAAGTTTTGAAAAAGTTGAACTTAAGACGCTGACGACACCTAAACCGCGGTCACTGTCAGATTGCATAGAAAAGAAAGAGAAGAGCGATGACACAAAGCTTGTAATTTATTGGAAAATATGAATCAATTATCTAATTACTCAAAGTTGAGTTGAGTAATCGAAAATAAAAAAACCCGTTCAAATAAGTTCTCCATTCAAATAAGACGTTCTTGTTATTAATTAAATAAGTAACCTATGTTGATATTTAATACAGATATTTTGGATTAGAACTCAAGGTAAGATGTTAGTTTAACGTTAGTTTGTATCGAGATTTTTTTTCAAAACGTGTTCTGGTAACAGCCAAGTTCTGGGAAATATGTTCAAAACTAACATATATTTTTTCCGCTACCACAAACTATACAGATTTGGCAATTTTTTTTCTTAAGAGAAGCCTATTTTGGTCTTGTCAGCGCCTTAAATGCCTTTTTTGTAAGCTATTCTTTATAATAATCTTTCTTTTCTTCTATTTCTCTTGCATGTTACCATAATAATTATTAAACAATTTAAACAATCAGATTAATTTATTTGACTCGTGAAGTCCATTCAATCATATCAAAGCCTTTTTCAAACTTTTCTTGGGTACTACAAACATAAATAATATTATTAAAACAAATGACCCGTTTGTTCAAGAAATTCTGTAAAACACTGGCTTTTGATAATTATTATTTCAAGTTCATCCTTCAAAAACAACAATTACAGGATATCGGATTAATGTTTAAACTTTTCTATCATTATTATCATCTTGATGAATTGCCTTGTTATTCTAACCAAAGGCAATCAAGAATGTTATTATGGAGTCAAAGATATTTTGAGCTTTGTTTGGTTTTCGTGAATTCAATTATGTTTTGGAATGTTGGATGCTTTGACAAGGTAAATTCACTGTACAGTCTATAGCTTTACTATAATTTGGATTATTTCGTGCCTTGAGTGATATTATATCCATCCCCTGGAGAATCTTTTCACTGCTGCATATAAGCCTGTTGCTCTGTCACTTTTACATCCTGTCTATCCCAACTACCTTTATTTTTATTTTTTTTTTCAAACTTGTTGTAATGGCAAATATGTCATTTGGTTTAAATATATTTTTATTATTTTATTAATATTTTACATAGATTCTTGTGTACCTTGTGAATGTTAGAAGGTTGTAGGCGTATTAGATATTTTATAGACCTTTTTCTTTTTTGTTAAGTACCTGGTACATCTCGACAGGCGTACACTGTCCTCCCATACCTATTAACACTGAAATTTGAAAACATTGTACAAGCCATATTAACCGTGGAGTTTCGAAACGACCAATTGGAACCGTGCACCTAGCTTCTGACGTTTCATAAGTGCCCATGTAGGTTTATGTGAAATAAAAATATTTTGATTTTGATTTTGAAAATCACTGTTCTTTCTAGTAAATTATCTGAAACAACGGCCGTTGGACCTTCGGAATATTGGCCAACCCTTCCTTCCACTATCGCTCTTAACTCGCTGATTCTGTCAGTTGACAGAATTTGAAGACTGGGAGTTGGGAGAGTTGGGAGACAGATTCACCAACATAACTATGTGTACTTAAGTTATTCGACCTCCTTCAAGGATAATAGGAAGTGATAATGGCTGTAAGTTGATGATATTCTGCCATCGCTTAAAAGCTTATTAGGTATTATCAAACTTTTCTTTTGTTTTGGATTCATTCAACAATATGTGATAAATACCCGGTTTCTGAATTGAGAATTTGAACTTGAGAACGTCTTAATTAAATTTCTTAAAACTCTAATCAAGATTTGAGTAACATCATTTACTCAAAGTTGACAGAAAGCATGCTTAACTCATGCTTAAGGACATCAGTTGAATTTCTGAAAGCATATTTAATTTCTACTTTGGCATATCTTTTTATAATAAAGCATTTATTCACACTAGATATTGAGATAAATTTGTCACTACCAAACAATACGTCGGACCTCGGAGTCAAATTAAAGAAACAATATTCTAACCGACTATCGATGTGATGTCAGTTCGTCTGTCAATTAGCTATGTCCGGAACCAATTAAACTGGTGAGAGCATGACGGTTCGTGGCCATGATCGTTCGGTTTTGTTATAACTATATACTGTTATTTTTGGGTTATCATAATTTTATGCAACAGTATTTTAATGATACTTATACATTTATTTTAGTAATTTTAGTGAGAGCAGTGGTGGCCCAGTGGTAACGGCCGCGACTTACGCGTTGTAGATCGTAGGTTCGAACCCAGACAGGCGCTTTACTTTGTGTAAATTATTTCATTACCACTGCTCTCAAAACGCTGAAGGAAAACATCGTGAGGAAACCGGCATGTCCTTGAACCAAAAATTCGAAGACATGTGACATCTAGCAACCCGCACTGGGCCTGCGTGGTGAATTATGGCCCACTTCCTCTCACAGAGAGGAGGCCTGTGTCCCAGCAGTGGGAAAATTATAGGCTGATTATGTGAACAGATTTCAATTGAAACCTTCCCAGCACGAAATCCCGAATGATTATTTGAGATACTAGGGTTAAAACAATTTGCTTATAATACTGCAATACTCCCTCTCGCAGAGAGGAGGCCTGTGTCCCAGCAGTGGGAACATTATAGGCTGATATATATAAACTGAGCCTATTGCAATTTATAAAATAAGAATATAAATCCATATACCATTTTCATCAAACCTTCCTTTCAATAAATCTACAGCATATGATAGATTACCGAGAGTAACACAAAAAATAGCTTTTATAAAAGAATCGAAATGTGCAAGGGTCATGTTTCGTCATTTGTGAGTAAGTTCATCAATCACGGGCTACGGAATGTCAATCGATACTGACCAGTCATCAGGAGTATCTGATCTATAAAATATTCTCTTTTGAAGAATTTTCGGCTTGAATGTTATGGCTTGTTGGAGTATAATATTCTTCATGATATGCGAATAAATGTTTTTTGGGAAATATCTTTACGTTTAAATTTTTATTTTATTTATCGTTATGATGCGCATCTTAATTAATTGACCCCAGTTTGTAGCTATTCGCCATGTTATGTAGTGTGGCAATTCTAACAGCGTTGTTATGAACTTTGTTATAAGCAAACCCAATATATTTTTGTATTCATAAAACACAAGTCTAGCAGTTTCTTTTGAAAAAAAAAAAACTCTCTTTCATATCCATTAAATATTGTAAACCCCTGAAACATCTATCGAAAAAGTATTTCCGCACCCAAACATTGTGACCACTCCGAAAAATACAACAAAACACACAAATAAACGCTTTGACATCCATATTTCACCCCACACACATCCCGCAGGATCCCGCTGTGTTCAATACGGTCAAAAATCTTCACAAAAACCGTTGATTAATATGTGGACACGGCTCACACGGCCCCGATTTTGATAAGGCCCACCAATTGGGCAGAGTGCACTGCGCGGATTAAAATGAATTCTGTCGAGAGCAGCGAAACATGAAAATAGAAGAGGCGGAGTGATTGAAATCACCATCACGTAGTGTTGACACATCGGCCGTATCCGACATGTCGGAATAATTCGTAAATTTACAAGCGAATACAACGGTTTTTATTTTTACGTTGCTTGTAAACGTGTTTGTGACAGGACTTTTGTGTAACTTTGGCAATTTTTGTATCATAAACTACGACGTAGACAGAGCTTTGGTAACAATGCAGGTTGTAAAAAAAATACCGCCAAGTATCGTTTACCCTCTCACCATCTGTGAATGACATCAAAGGGATCAAGTCTTCCTACTACCTACCTACTAGAATTTACTTTGTAAGAGACACAGTGATGAAAACTGATTTTAATCTAGAATTGTATTAAATATACTCAACCAAAATATTTGATTAAAGCTAAACTAGGCGAAGTTGAGCCAACGAGTTTGAAATCGTCACAAATAGTTTCGATCATAGATAAGCTGTGTTCGGCTGGCTATGCAGTTTAAGCTAGGATGAATACTAACAATCGAGCTTTGTTAGCATTGTTCACGACGATATTAGGTATAATGAATAAACATACATAAGAATAGACGGGTCCATATTGAAGGCTATATTGGTTTCTTAAAGCAGTAAGCCTGACTATAAAAACAGAAATTGTAAAGATGCTGATTTAGAAGAATTGTTTTTTTACGAAGACATGAAAAAAAAGCAACGCCATTTTTCGAGATTTCAAATTGCCCCTAACTCAAAAATAACGGCCAATTTCAAAAGAATTAGATCAAGACTTCGCCATAGTTCAAGAACTGATATAAAACGGCGATATTTCAAGCTAATATCGGAGCATGGAAGTAATATGACGTACGAACGTGACACCGAAGTGCCAAAGGAAAAAAATATTTCACGTTTTTTTGCACAGCGCAGTGTTGGGAGGAAACTTCGCAAAAAGCGAGTCACAAACATATGACGCTCGAAATTTTGCAAGACACGTCTCGGCTTCCCTACATGTAGTTATTGCGGCGTTATCGGGCAAAATTGTGCTTCTCAAAGTGTACTTTAGGAGTTATTTGGTGTTGATATTGTGCGATACTTTTTCGAAGTCATCTTGAAATTATGGTTTTGGCTCTTGAGTTTGATCTAGAGCTTATCGTTATTGACTTTGTGAGATACAATATATTGTTGCTAACACTGCTTCTTCCATTGCACGAAAAGTGTCCTAGAACTAACTTTAATTTGAAAGAGTATTATTTTATTACTTAATTTCTAATTTAGCGGCTTAGCGAAACAGTTCAACATTTTTGTTTAAACCACTAGGCATTATTATCCCTTTAATTAATGTAAAATATTTCTGACAAGTCCAGTTTAAAGATTACAATACGTTTAATTTATAAGCCATCCACAAACACCTTAACTACATCATTATCTCTAATGATGATACCAATTTGGATATTATTACCAATTATATTACAAGCTACTACATTATTAGCATCAAGTTTAAAAATAACTGCTTCATAATTATACAGATAATTGTTTTCATCAAAATTATTATGAGTACATTCTCAATCGTTACTGCAGCAATAATTCATTACTGTTATGTGACGATATGCGTTTCTAGATAGTGAGTAGTCCACATTGTTGGATATTGTGCGTCAGTAGGGGCTGGAAAATTAGGGTTCTATTGAATTTCCTCCCGACGGGTTTCCCAACTTGACTCGGAACAATCCAGTTTGTTAATACGGTCACATTTTGTCCCGCGCCGATATGGGACACACGGCTATCTGGATAATACCTCTCATATCTAGCAATGTGCTTGAGTGAGACAGCTATAGTTTGAATATATGCTTTTGTAAATGCTTCGTTATTATCCTGGGATGGACATGTGTTTGGTGTTCCGATGTTATTATTCTTCAAAATATTTGGAGCGTATTCTAGGACCCTTTTATGAAGTATCTGAAATATTTTGTTATATTGTGTTGTTAGTTGTATTCTTGTATAAAGACGGATGAGTTTTGAGATAGTTTGGTGATCCCTGCTCGGCACGTGGACCGTCATTATTTTGTGTCCTTGGAATATTATATTGTATTTTAAAGGGCTGAATAGGTTTTATTGTTTGCGTATTCAAACAATAAAATGAATGAGACTATAGTTAACTTGGAACGATGTATTTATTTGTTTTTCTACGACTAGTAGCGAACTTTACAAGCTAACTGACCTTACCTACTCCTAATTGCTAATCGAAATTACTCTAGGTGACAACTGCTACAAAAATTTTGTTTTGCTTATTTATTTATATTATTTTCCATTTGATGCTTGACTATTCCTAACAACATTACCATCAAAGATTTTTCACAATCGGATTTCTCCAATACGAATATACAAATCTGAACTATCCAAATGCAAGCCAGCGGCATCTAATCAAGCTCCCTGCTACAAGAGAGCATTACTTTTCATGTTCATTTGCGAACTTATATTAAAACCTATTGAATATAGTGATTTATGCCCGCCTTAGTTCGATGGGAAATGAGATTGCCTCCATCTTATCCGATGCTCTTAAATTGGAGCTCGCGTTTTTTGTTACGGTATTGTAAGGGGAGGTTTTGAGCTTTCGAGGTAATAAGGCATTACATTATGTGGTCCTGTATGTAGTTTATGTATGATTTGTATGGGCTGGTATTATTAAAGGAATTCGTTCTCTTTGTTTTTTTTTTTTAATATTGTAGTTTTCTTTGGTACTGAAATGTTCAAACATAGTATAGTATTCACGGCTCTTACTAGAAGATTTGGAACTAATAAAAAAATATATATATATATATATATGGTTTAACTGCTAAACACATAGGGTAAACTTCAAGATCGGAGGTCAATATTGAAGATTGAGGTTGAATTCAATCAAATAATTGAGTTCAGAAAAGTCTGACTATTACCGTTCATATCGTTAACTCTTGCACAGTTACATCCAAAATAATATGTTCGTCACCAAATGAGCTAGTTTTGTTTACACAATGCACGATTAAATCTACTTACTGACTCAGAAAATATTGCGTCGTAATGTCAATTATTCGGAATGTCATTCAGACATCTTTTTTTAGATCAGAACGAATAAAAATGTGACATTGTCAAACTTTAACTATTTTTTTTTTCATACAATGGCCGGGACATTAAAAAGTTTTTAGGCAACTCGACATTGGTCAAAGTTGTAAGCTATTTCATATATCGCAAAGTCAAAACCGTACATGTTGTACGGTTTTGAATATTTGAACGATTTTTACTATTGTAATATATTTATATTTCTTTTATAAACAATAACTAAGCATTTTTTGATGCATTAGTGACTAAAGCAACAAAATCCTTTATTCAATTGTTCATTTAATCACAATAATTAACAATATGTGTACCGTAACAAACGTAGTATAAGATAAAGTTAAAACAAATTAAACTTTTTATGTTTTACAAAAAAAATGAAATTGCGACTTTTGTTTTAATCATTTGGTAATTCAATACAAAATGTGACCGCCTCTGTTGTTTAAAACTTGTCGGCAACGATTTTTAATTTAATTCATAAGATTGTTTATTTGATCCTGCGGCAATCACTCCCAATGGAATTTTAACAAGTCTTTCAGTTGTTGGGTTATCGACACTCCGTCCAGGTTCTCTAGAACATGTCTCTGGAGCATGTCCCATGCGTGCTCGATGGGATTGAGGTCTGGTGATTGTGCAGGCTACGGCAATACCCCGATGTTTTCCATTGCCAAGTACTCTTTAGTCCTCCGAGCTATGTGCGAACGCGCATTGCCATGCATCACCGTGAAATCTGAGCCAAGACTTTGTGCAAAACATAAGGCCCGAGGACGTTTTTAAAGTAACTTTCAGCGTTCATTTTGCCATCTACAAAAACGAGCTCAGTTCGTCTGTTCTTCATAATACGCGCTCATACCAACACTGTAGAGCATCACTGTAGACTGTAAGGGTGCACTTCCTGGACGCATCTCAGCTGTTCAGCATTTCTGGGACGACGATACACTCGTAAGAGTGTATACACTCTTACCCTTCTCGTATCAGGGCATAATCCAAACCGGGACTCATCGCAAAATAATATTTTATCCTATTGCTCCTGAGTCCATGTCAAGTGTTCCCTAGACTATTCGGTTCGACGGGCATGATTCCCATGGCGTATAGGTGAGCACCTAATTGGGCGTCGTGCTCGTAGGCCGTATTCATGTGGCCTATGTCTCACGGTTTGGTGGCTAACACCAACACCGCTTGAGAATTGTAGCTTTAAACCTATCTCCCGAGTGGTTAACATCGGCTGACGTCTTGCAGTCAGTTGAATGTATCGGTCCTGTCGAGCAGTTGTACTCCTTCCACGTCCTGGGTGCCGCTCAGCAGGATCCCCTGTATTGATGTAACGCTGCCAAAGACGTCAAATTTCCGGCCACCGTAGGCGCCGGCTTGCGGATGGTGAGTAATGGGTAGCTCACCGTCCGGTAAGGACCAGGCCCGGGTCGACGGCGCGTTGTATTCCACGCGCGCCTCAAAGAGATGTCGTCAGCACACTAGGGCCGATGCCTGCTGGGGTTGCGAGAAGGAACTAAAGGGTTACCGAGACCCCTGGCAACATAGGCAACGGAAGGAATACGGATGGGTTTTAGTCAGTAAGAGTCTGACACATCCTCCCGCTCCGCCCAGAGCGAGAGAAGTTATTTGATGAACTCCCCCCATAAAAAAAAGACGACAAATCACGCTCCTAATGACACCAAAATGCCGAGATACCTAGGTCTGATTTCTTGCCGCTTGTAGCATTCCTACAGCTCTCTGCATTTCATTAGCAATCAAATGGCGTCGCTCCATGACATAAAACATTACTTACCACTCATTTTTTTTTTAACTGTATATCTTAAAATGATAAAGTGAGATAAATACGAAATTTACCAAGCAACGAAAACAACATGAAATCGGAAAAAAAATATTAGCTTTTATTTTAATAAAAAGTCAGCCAGTATGTTTCTGAGAACAAAAAGATTGTATACTCGTACCAATCTAGTTTGTTAAGAAAAAAATAAAGTATCAATTAATAAAACATGCAGTTTCTGTAAATCATGCGTGTTGCTTAGACTTTTTTGATGTGTGTATATATAATTTTCTTTTCAATAGTCTGCTCAGTGCTGTAGCTTCAAAAGGTTTTATGTGTTCTGACTTGATAAATGATAAATGATTTTATTTCGTTAAAAATAGGTTTGTACAAACACTTTTACACGTGTACAATCCGACTACTCTGAGAAGAATGGCCGTAACAAACTCAGAGGTTACAGTCAATTTTAAAGTAAGTCCAAACATAATCTTTGTCAGATTATGTGAGAACCATCTAGATTGGTGTATGAAATGGTATTTTGAGGAAATAAAGGAAAGAATTTGATTATTGACGAAGATATACTTACTATTAGATATACTCACTTCCGTCTAGCATTCGTGATTTTTAAAAACTGTTTATTCAAATATTAGAGTAAAAGAGCATTACTTTTCCTCTCAACTGTGAGTATTCATATTTACATATATATATGTTTATATATTTATATGTATATATGAATTAGGGAAGATATATAAAACATTGGTAAGACCTGCTGTCCTGTATGGATCAGAATGTTGGGCCACAAAAGAGACGAATGAAAGGCAATTGCATGCAGCTGAGATGAGAATGCTAATAGCGATGTGTGGTGTGACACGAATGGATAGAATAAGAAATGAGTACATAAGAGGAAGTCTGAAAGTGGCACCGTTGACTGAAAAGTTGTGCGGAAATCGGCTGTCATGGTATGGGCATGTGATGCGGAGGAATGAGGAAAATGTCGTGAGGAAAGTCTTGAGTATGAATGTCGATGGCTATAAGAGTAGAGGAAGACCAAAGAAACGATGGATGGTCTGTGTGAAAGATGATATGGCCAGAAAGGGGGTGACTACCAAGATGACAACTAATAGAGAAGTATGGAAGAAAGCGACATGTTGCGCCGACCTCAAATAAATTGGGATAAGGGCAGGAGAATGATGAGGTACGAATAGGTATATTTAACATTTTAGTTTATTTCTCCGCTTATTCATATTTTTCTTTTGTTCTCACACATTATTGTCTACATTTCTTTTTCATTTCTTCTTTCGCAAGCCTGCTGGAAGACATTTCTTAAGAAATAAGCAGTACCTTGTGCTCAAAATTACAATGATATCACGTAGCTCTGTGTATTTTACTGTGGGAACAAAAATAATAAAATAAATAAATATAAATGACATTTTGTTTTTGGGTGGGATATTACTAAATAATTTCTCCCGCTCTGGGCGGAGCGGGAGGGTGTGTTAGACTCTTACTAACTAAAACCCACCCGTTTTCCTTCCGTTGCCTGTGTTGCCAGGGGCCTCGGTAACCCTTTTGGACTTCCACGCGACCCCGGCAAATGTAAATGACTTGACTGTAAAACCCTATAAAATTATCATATGATTGTTACAGATTTTTAAACAGTTATGTAGATGATGTCAAAACTGGAAGGAGGACGCGCGGGTTCGCGAACTTTGGAAGGAGTGGAGCGAGGCCTTTGCCCAGGAGTAGGACAGCCAACGCAAGTAAAAAAAAGATGCAAAGTAGGTGATGATGATCTACCCTTATAATAAAAAAGTAAGAAACCTAAGAACTAACGACAAGGAAGGAAGATAAACGTACAAGTAGGTATAAATATTAATACCCCTTACATTTATTACGAGTTAACATGTTGAACGATTGACATGTTCCATGTTTTCTCTCTCACCCTTATCTTTAATTGCATTATAATGAAGACAGTACCAATCGGTATGAAAATGAATAACAAACATGGGATCTTCAGCTTTGTAATCAATGTTATCGAAAATACTTTTAACATATTATATTTTACTGTGAAGGTTTTGAGCCGGTACTTATTCGCGGAAAAGTTTATATGTATTTTTGTTTTATATAAGTAAAATCTGTGTATGTATGTTTTATGAAATGACTGCAAATTATTCAGAAATGAAGTAATTCGATGGCGTATACCCAAAAAATAAATCCCCTCGCGAGCCGTGACCATGAAAAAGGAGGAAAATACAAATATTTTTACAATATATCATCGCTTAACGGCGAAACGGAGACGATACTTAACAACAACAAAAAAGCTAAAAATTCGTCTGCGAAAATACTTGGAGTTGATCAAAACGGACGCCAACAGTAGCAGCCAAAATGCAAATTCCTGAGACTGCAATATTATAACAACAAGCTCATGAATAGGATCCGTAGTTAAGATTTCCGCAGTAGCTTCTTATTCTTATCAATTTTCCACCAAAGTACTGAGTTTCCTAGTTGTTCGCTACAGGCAATGTAAACAAAGAGAATCCCTGAGTGGCTCTTAACCGACAAAACGTAGTTTATGAGCAAATTTTCTGAATAGAATGTCTCTATTACACGTTCGGTCTGTTCGGGGTGAACGGATTTGAATGAAATGAACGGTTAAGCTTTTGAGTCTTAGAAATGACGAGGAACCTAAACTTTGTGGGGCAGATAAGTCGAATGTATAATTTTCGAGCGCCTCCGTAATACGTTCTTTCGTAAATTGCTTCCCTTTTCAAGGTGAAACGTTACGTGTAATACTAGTAATTTGGAATTTTCAGTAATGACGAGTTTTTTTCAGTCATTTATAATAATTACGAGTTGTAAAATTATATGGTTCAGTTTTTCATAGAATAATCTAGGCGTTTCTTTTCATTGCTACCGTATATAGAAAATAACGGTATGTTTTAATAACACGTTTTTCGATTTTGTTTGAGTTATATTAATGAGACTTCGTGTTTGAAATGAGTCAAATACCTAGTAATTATAATAAATAACATATAGAGAAAAAAATAATTATGACATGAAAAATGTATAAATGTATTGGATATAATAAATAAACTATTAGTTAAGCCCAATCTATTAAATTTTGAATGGCAGCAACAAAATTCCTTCAAAATGAAATAACAAAACAGTTCACGTTTCGTCTCTACAAAGACGATATCTTATGAACAATCGTAGGCGGGTAGTTCAAGATGTTTTGTGCAAGCGCCGCGGGTAACATTTGAAGTGTTAAATCTTAATCCAAACTCAAGTGCTGCCCGCTTTCTGGTATCGCACGATGCAAAGTGGACATTTTACTTGAGTTACCTATAGGGATTGCAATCCGGAAAATGGATCCATTCGGATCCGGCATCATTAAACGTTTACCAGATCCGGTACCAATATACCGGATCCGGTAACCGGATCTGGTAACCGGATCCGGTAACCGGATCCGATGATAGCAATTTTTGCTAAGCTCTATTAGAAGTCGACTGGCAGATGACACAATTGACACTATTTGTTTTCTACGATCTTTATTTCAAAATCAAAATTGTTTTTTTGAGAATGTAATAAAACTTTATAAAATAATGATTACGCAAAATACTACTTAAAATAATTATTTATTTTAAGTTGATTAATTTAAAGAGTTATAATTATAATACAAGCTCATTATTGTGATAATTGTGCCATTCATTAGACAGATTCATCAAATCATGACTGTGTCTGTCATAAATATAAGACTTGTTTGTTAGCATTCTCAAATACTTAATTATTATTGTGATCTCAATTCTCATCTCAGTAAATTACGCAAAGTTAATTATATTCGATTTTATAAAGTTACTTACTAAAATAATTGATCTATCTGTGAAAGAGAAATCTAGAAAGACTAAGCCAATCGTTACGTCGTAATAATTTTACTAGTTACCTAAACTACTAGATTTTAATTGTTTACTCGTTGTCTAATCTTTTTTTTTTTTTGAGGGTGGGAAATCATCAAATAACTTCTCCCGCTCTGGGCGGAGCGGGAGGGTGTGTCAGACTCTTAATGACTAAAACCCACCCGTATTCCTTCCTGTTGCCTGTGATGCGGGGGCCTCGGTGACCCATAAGTACCTTCCCGCGACCCCGGCAGGCCGTTGTCTAATCTTAACGTTGGAAATAAAGTTGATTTTATATATATAATGTTTTTTTTTATAAACTACCTCTAATAAGTACAATTATACTCGAATGATTCACTAATAGTTCAGTTTGGATTGAAAAGCGACAGTCATCCTGATTTCATCGATCCGGCCGGATCCGTCCGGATCGATGAGAATCCGGTCAGATTGGTCCGGATTGAAAATGACGCCGCATTGCAATCCCTAGTTACCTATGTATATAATGTAGAGAAACAAATAACTAATGCATGAGAGTATGTTGGAACTATCAAATAAATCGTAGCATCGAAATTATATAATAAAATAGTTATATAATAATTATCTATGTCGGAAATACATTAGTCACTCGTTTGACTAATCGGGACGCCAGCGCCACCAAGCGGCGCTCGACATAGTCTACAGCATAACGCTCGACCGGAGTTAAGTTCAGTTTCAGTTGGCGGTCAAGGTGTGAACACGTTTAGAAACTGTCGCGCGTTCCGTATATTTTTGTCGTGTACCTACAGTGTGTGAATAGCTAGTGTGATTGTTTGATCGTAAATTATAATATGATTTAAACTGCAAACGGTTCTTCTATTGTGCAATAACCAAAACTTGCCATTGTACGCCCACAGTAGTTAAAATATGGCTGATGATAACGAGAGAGACGTACCTTCTCCGACATCTATATAAGTAATATAAAGGGAAAAGGTTAGATTTTTTGTTTGTTTGTTTGTTTGTAAAGGATAAACTTAAAAACTACTTAACTAATTAAAAAAAATCTTTCACCTATAGAAATCTACGTTATCAGCGAGTAACATGGGCTGTATTTTATTTTCAACAAAATTAGAGATCCCTACGAAAGTTACAATAATGGAACCCAAAGTATCAAAAAAATTCCTATAAAAGTTATTATTCGGCGTGCGCTACGAAAAATATTGATGCTACATAAAATAATGTACTACATGTTTATAGTACCTACTCATAAAGAAGTCCACGAGTATAAATATCTAAGGTCTATTAAATTTAATTCACAATAACCGTTTTTTGTTTAAATAAGTCAAACAAAACACGAGTAGAATCGAAAGGCGACGACATTCGTATCATTATTTAATCCGTATTAAAAAAAAACATAATCAATGTTGATTATGTAAATGTAAATTCCTCTTTAAATTATTCGACTCGGACCTTTCGTTTAGAAGTTACGATGGATATAAAAATACTAAAAGTAAGAAAAATGCTGCAGTGTGAGCGAACAACCCTACGCTTAGTACATATATTACCTACACATTTTATTTTGTGTGGACTAACACATAGGATATACTACTTTTAATCCCGGTAGTACGTGCCCATGGGATATTTCCGATATCCACGCGGGTGAAGCCGCAGGCAAAAGCTAGTATAATTACGAAATACTAGTGATGGGTCGACTATGAGTTTTGCTCATCTTTGACTAGCTATAGTGACTAAACTATTTGATATATTTGATTAAATTTTGTCTGAGAGCAGCATTATATATAGATACGCAGTTTAATTTAATGTTGTATTGTCGTCTCCACCTGTTATATCTTTTTCATCAACTAGTAGGTGCCTAGAACCGACGGAAGAGAAAACCGAGAAGAGGATGAATCGGGGTGTGATGTAAAAATAAATGATAAGAGTGTGGAGCAAGTAAGTGATTTTATATATTTGGGGAGTCAGTTTATAAGGGATGGAAAGATTGATGAAGATGTGGAAAGGAGAATAAATGCGGGAAAAAAAGTTAATGGTGCTATACATTCGATTGTGACCAACCAGTCGACACCCTTAAAGGCTAGATTGGCTGTTAACAATGGTGTGCTGATGCCTACGCTTATGTGTGGAAGTAAATCTTGGGTGTTACAAAATAAGCATGGAAATAGAATAAATGCTGTGGAAATGCGTTTCTTGCGAAGCATGTCTGGCGTGAATATGAAGGATAGGCTGAAAAATGATGTGATAAGGAAGTTTAGAAGAAGATGTAGTGACAAAAATTGAAAAGAATATGCTTAGATGGTTTGGTGATGTTGAGAGGATGAAAGAAAGGCAACTAACAAAAGGTATTTACAAAGCAGAGGTGAGTGGAAACGCCGGGAGGGGACGCCCTAGGAAGACACATAGTGACCTAATTGGAGATGTTCTTCAACTAGGTCAGGTGCGTAGTACTCGCAACCGGCATGCGTGTATGACCAGATGTATGAACGTAGGAAGCAAAAGGAGTATGTAAGGAGCGGAATAGGTGGCGGTCTATAGTTTCTGCCTTCCCCCATGGGAAGAAGGCGTGAGTTTATGTATGTGTATGTGTAGTAGGTACCCAGTACTATTTGAAGATTGTCCAAATATTAGAGAGACAACGACAATGTGTTTTCATAGCACTATAGCGGCATGTGGAACAGGGTGTAAAGTTCACTAATCCTCCTTAAAAAGGGAGGATACTGCGTCCTGACAGCTGTTGTGTCTGGTGATCTACTGCCCGATGATTTATGTCGGGACGTTGAAGGTAGTTTGATGCCGCCACATTAATCCCCTTCGGAGCCCGGAAGTCGATAGTGGGCTGAGTCATGTATCTTGTGATGCGTGCCAGGGCCAGTTGAGGATTCCAGTGAGTTGGAACCGCGTGCCGCATAGTTCGCGGTGAGTTGGAACTGTCTGCGGTAATGCTCCAGTAAGTCGGAGTGGCGCTGCGTTATGTTTCAGTGAGTCGGTTGCTAATGAGGCTGAGGGTGATGACCAGGCCATGACCAGACCATGCGCATTCGCTGCATGCTGGTGACCAGGATACCCGTTGAAGCCGTGGGTGCTGGCTGGCTGTGTGACTCGCTACTCGAAAGCTTGAGGAAGTAAAGATGAAGTTCACTCATCCTCCATAGAAAAGGGAGAATCCTCCGACCAGACGGTGTCGGGTGTTGTGTCTGTTGGGCTACTGCCCGACGATTGATGTCGGGACGTTGTAGGTATATACATATATAGTCGGCGGGTAAACTTTGTATGCGCGATGCAGGATTTTGTGTGACGTTACTGTGATGCGTAGTTCGTATGTGGCGATGTAGATGATGCTACCACAGCACAAACTGTAGCAGCAGTACTGAAAAAGAGAAACATCTATTATTTAAAGTCCAATAGTTATGTAGCGATCATCGCGAGTCCTCTTTTTACTCAAAGCCTTCCTCTATTCTATAAACTTATGACTTTGTGTTACTTATTCTCAAGGAAATTGTGTCTATAAGATGGTTTCCTTAACCGTGGTGTGCTTCTCTATATTCGTTGAATCTTGATTCAACTGGTAAATAAATGCCCTCGGTCTTTATATTCTCGAAGAAAACTTTGATAAGAAAAAACACAACTCGGTTACACGCGCCTGATTATTATGAAATAATCAAGTTTCGAAATGAAAAGAAAAAAACTCAATACATTTTTCACTTGAAATGTGCACGATACCTACCTATACTTCGTTGGGTTAGGCAGTGAAACAAACGTACACAGAAAAAAAACACGTGACGTAAGCTGTCAAGTAACCGACTAAACGTAATACCTGTCACTTCAGTTGTCATGCTACGTCACAGTTGTACTCTTCAATTTAGCAACGTTATAATTCGTTGACGTTTAGAGAACCTGTCTTTATCGGCCCGTTAGAATAGACAGATTACAAAATATTATATTATTATTATAAATGTAACTAAAAAATGATGCTCAAGCAGTTACATCTACGAAGAGTAGTTTAACAAGAAATGATAAAGTATAACATACATTAAGGCGCTGACAAGACCCAATTGACCAAAACAGGCTTCTCTTAAGAAAGAAAATAGCCAAATCTGTATAGTTTGTGGTAGCGGAAAAAATATATGTTAATTTTGAACATATTTCCCAGAACTTGGTTGTCACCAAAACACGTTATGAATAAAAAATCTCGATACAAACTAACGTTAAACTAACCTCTTACCTTGAGTTCTAATTCAAAATATCTGTATTAAATATCAACATACATTACGTATTTAATTAATAACAAGTACGTCTTATTCTAATGCAGAACTTGGTTGTTTTTTATTTTCGATTACTCAACTCAATTCTGAGTAAATAGATAATTACTTCATATTTTGCAATAAATTACAAGCGTTTTGTCGTCGCGCTTCTCTTTCTTTTCTTTGCAATCTGACAGTGACCGTGGTTTAGGTGTTGTCATCGTCTTAATACAAGACGAAACTATCGTAAAAATCAAAAATAATGATAATCTGGTAGTTACAAAGTATTTTTAAACAAGAAAGTGTCATCTATAAAACCTTTTTACAATTTGTTTACCTTTATTTAATTATCTAAATCAATGGAGTATATATTTTTTCCAACTACCAACATTATGAATGAAAATGAATTTGAAAAGGAAACATTGCCGTGTATTTTAAAATTGTTCAACATTTTCGTTCAGCGACTGTACCAACTTAAATAACTGGCCAACACTGAAACAGAAGCTCATAACCTTTACGTGTTCCACATAATAATCATAAAGAATGTTACACCATATTATTACGGGTCAATAACCAAACCATTGTATGGCATTAAGTCACAATTTTCAGAAATTGAATTCTCGCTAATGCCAGCAATTTGCATAATCAACGGGTACGCTACGGTTAAAGTTTTCGCTTTTAGCCTGCCCAATCCAAATTCACTTTTTGCCTTATAAGTATAGATTAATACCCAAAGATATCGGAGTGAATTCAGAATATCGTTATCGCTTCCGTATTTCGTATCGCGATACCAATTAAGCGGAAAGTTTTCATTAATTTTGTAATGAGTTTCTTTTAAGTTGGCCTTTTCTTGCTATGAACCGTTAAAAGGGCAATAATGTAGTTATCGAACTTTCTCCATTATTGAGAGTGCCAAATGGAAATGTCAATTTTGATTTGATTTTTAAAATGTTCCATGTTATTTTGGTAAATTAAATCCGATAGGCTGCTTCACAAATTCGTATCTTTTTTATTTATTCCATTTCGGGAAAGTTTGGCTGTTATTTAGCCGGCTTTACGAATGGAGTGGATATAAATTGTCTCCGGATAATTATCACAGTTATCGATTTAGTACTTGACGACGAAAAATTACGAACAATTTTGACACAGGGGGCGGGGGGGTTCCAGAGTCATGTACTAAATCCATGGTAACAGGTTGCGCGTTGATGCCCCCCTGCCACCCTGAATACGAGAGAAAACGACAGACTGTCGTTGTCGTCGAGGTAAATCTACAAAACCTTAAAACACAAAATGCTCTCAAATAGTAGATCATTAAAGTGAGCTTATACAAATCATGATTATGTTTTAGAACCTTATAGCGATTCCATAGTAAAACTTGTAGGTTATTGTGAATGTTGTGATCGCAAAGAACTCTTCAACCTTTAATTTCATCAATTAATTTTAATTAAAAACTTCTCTCATTCTACAATTTTCTTCTCATTCAACAAAAAGAATTAAATTCTCCCCAGAAAGTAATCAAAAGAACATTTGATTCCATTTAATATATTTTCAAGGAAGTTCATTTGGGTGGAGGAATCCGATTTCAAATAATACTACTGTCGACGCTCACTATATGAAAAGCCTTTTAATTACCGCTTCTTGGGTGCACTGAGACACAGAATAGTAGGAACAGAAGGTCGGCTTCATAGAAGCGAAAACAGGTGTACACGAAGGCATGAAATGTCTATTCCAAAAGTAATTGATAAAAAAAAACAATTTCTTTTTTTTCCCTTGTTTATCTTGCTATCGGTTGTAAACTTTTAGCAGATTTTTTGTGTGGATATTGACTGCTGAGGTCCATTCTTCCAGCGAAGAATCTGCTTCTCAAAATCATCTGTTTACACTTTATTCAGTAGAGTCCCATATGCGGTGACGTTTAAGCCTTTTCATGGTTATTAGTTATAGTACTAAGGTGATGGTACAGGAAGTCCTTCGATATTTATATGAATGTATCCTGTTCTATTTCCTCTTTTACAGTTCTAATTTGTAGATGTTCTTGTAATTCAAACAACCAAGAAGCATACAACATTATTCTGAGAGCTTCATTTTGAAATCGCTGGAGAATTTCACACAAACGTAAACAAATGGCTTACAAATTGCAAATGGCAATGACTTACAAATTGAGTGCATCGATTTCATTAATTGAATACACCCGAAATTTTAATTCTAATCGCCATATAGACGTACATATTTAATTTTTACACTTGATATCAATGTTATAACCTCAATTTAGACGACACGGTTGGCGTAATGGCTGAGCGATCGACTGCTGCGCAGCGTGTCGCGGGTTCGATCCCCGCACGGAACAAATATTTGTATGATCTGCAAGTAATTGTTCCGGGTCTGGGTGTTTGTGTTTGTGAGTGTTTGTGAGTGTTCTATGTTTGTAAACGCACCCACGATACAGGAAGAAATTCCTAGTGTGGGGCAATGTTAAAAAAAAAAAAAATTGCGTCGATGATTTTCAATTACAATTTAATAATGTTATTCGGATTTCGGTTATAATAAGGAAAACATCGTGAGGAAATCGGCAAGTTCTAGAACCAAAAATTCGTAGACATGCGATATCCATCAACCTGCACTGGGACCGCGTTGTGGATTAAGGCCCTCTCCCTCTCTCAGAGAGGAGGTCTGTGTCCTAGCAGAGGGAACATCTTAGGCTGATTATGCTTATGTTATTGGAACAATAATTGTTGGAAAAAGTGGTGATATCTAAAGTTGAAACCTTCTAGATACAGATAAATGTGTTATTTGTTGCCTTTAGATAGATAGCTAGATAAACAGAATACTCTTTATTATGTACACCATAAAAAATATAGATATAAATGTAGAAATTTTACAAGGGGTAAAAGTAAAGCGATCTTTAAAAGAAACCCTTTGGATGGATTAAGGGGGAAGGAGAGACAATGCTGCAGGTAGTCTGTGGTGTACCATTAATATAATATACAATAATTACATGCATACATAAAACATATTAAACTTATCTATATAAATCTAATATATAAAAATCTCGTGTCACTTTCTTTGTGGTCACACTCCTCCGAAACGGCTAGACCGATGTTTATGATTTTTTTTATGTATATTTGGTTGGTATGAGAATAGGGAATTCTCACGGGATCGAGATTTACGTAGGTGAAACCGCGGGGCGCTGCTAGTATATACATTAATACAATAGGGTCTTACACCCATTTTTGAAAAGTGTCTTAATTAAATTCTATATTGTGCTAATATGCCCCAAAAAAAATCACAAAATTTTTATTCAATCGATAAGTGCCAAAAAAATGCATTTAAATTTAACATTTTCAAATTTTGCGCGTAGTTTGACAAAACCGCTGAACGCAGTGGATGCCATGTTGCTCTGTGGTCATGACGTCACTTGGCTATGTAAACAAATGCGCTGATCTATTCTCTAACTATCAGTTGTCAGTTGACACGTTTTAGTTTACATAGCCGTATGACGTAATAACATGGCGGCTACTATTTCATGGTGTTTTTTAACAGATTAGAAAAACTGAATTTTAAAATTGATTTAGTTATTTTATGAACTAAAACTAACATTTTCCGACTCCTTTTTGCCTAAACTATCTTAATAATATATTTATAGATTTTTTCTCGTATATAGTAAAATACCCTATTATGAACCAAGTGCAATGAAAAAAAAATGAAGAGAGGGAGATAGTGTTATAATGAATAATTGCGTAAGAATTTAACCTGAATAGGGTGTGTTTACGCTTTCATCAGATACTTTCGGAACAGACCATAGTCGCAGTCGAATGGCAGTCACGCCCGCGATTGCGCTGGCACTCGCTGTACGTGAAGCGTGTGTGTGTAATTGTCCCATGTTGCCTTTAATGTTCCCACCGCTGCTGGGGCATAGGCCTCCTCTCTGTGAGTCAGGCCTCCTTTCCGTGAGGAAACCGGCACACTTCCTTTGTGCCGTAACCAACCACATGGGCTCAGTGCGGATTGGCGGATGTTACATGTTTTCGAATTTTTGGTTCTAGGACATGCCGGTTTCCTCACAATGTTTTCCTTCACCGTTTTGAGAGCAATGATGATGAAACAATATACGCAAAGTAAAGTGCCTGTTTGGGTTAGAACCCACGAACAATATACAACTTGGTAAATCGCGGCCCATATCAAACCGCCATATATAAAACTTAAATACCTACTCGGCCCAAATATATGGCACAGCTGATTATTGTTTAACGATTGCGATGTTGGTCCGATAGAAAAGGTTGTTCAGTTTGATGGTCAGGGAGGTAACCATCACCTCTTATAGCAGTATTATTTCAATATTACCTCAGCGTGAGAAAGAGATGGAGCTATAAGTCCTGTATAGCTCCATCACTTTCTCACTGTGAAGTAATATTATAATAATACTGCTATAAGAGGTGATGGTTACCCCCCTGTACCACACGCTTAAATAAAAGGTGTCGTTTTGCATCCTCGTCAAATTTCAGGAGGCTGCTATGAAAGACATATATAATCAAATAAAATTACGATACCTGCTCATTAATACATATTTGTTTTTTTAGTTATTTAAGTTTGACAGTATTTTAGAATACACCACTTTCACAGAACAGAATCACCCCGTTGTGTATGCGGTAGTGTGTGTGTAAAAGGGGAGTTACAGTTCGGTATCACACAGGCCGCGTTATAACACGCGTGTCCCACACATGCCGATTTTCGAAAATAAGAAAAAAAAAGAAAAAACGGACCTACTTATTATTGATTCGTGTCGAGAATTAGCATGGTAACTATGCTAATGATTCTCGACACGAATCAATCCATGAATTTGACGAGGATGCAAAATGACACCTTGTATATGACCACCACTTTCAGATACACGCTGTATATGCCTGCGTTTTTGTTCTTTGCATGGAGCTGACCTTCTGAATTTTGTGTGTTTTGTGCACCCAACCATCGCTATTAAACAACAAAGAGAATCGATTATTTCCACAAACGTAATGGTTCACGTTTTCGCTAATAATTAATATTTTATACGTAGTTGTGTGTGCGGTGATTTATCAGTCTACGATCTTTTGAAAGGTAGTCGGTCATTAATTAATTATTGAATGATTTTGTGTTTGTTTTTAGAAGAAATAGGAGAGAGTAATTGAATTCTTTGCTTCTACTCATAACACTTCAGTCTTTTCAGATCCTATTTTTATACCTAAGTTCTGGGCTGACAGGATTATGATTGCTATTGATGCTATAAGGAGAAAAGCGTCTCCGTTTTTATGGGTTTTTTTTAGGCGAGTTCAAGGTCAAGAGGTGGCCCAATAAGCACTAAAAGTCTAGTTACTTTTACTGGTACGCGTTGCTGCAGCAGAAGAAATAATTGTGGAAATATCGTTTGTTTGAAAGAGTACTAAACCTTCGTGCAAGTGCAAGCAATAAGTGAACAAAATTTTATCGCATAATATAAACAAACAAACGTGGATGTTAGTTTATGTTGAGGGGCTTGTGGCTAAGTAATAACAGGCGCACGTGTCGATCGATCAGATTAAGCTACGCTTGCCGCGGTTGGTCCGTGGATGGGTGGCCATCTTTACATACCAAGACCCCTTCGTGGCTCGGAAAGCACGTTAAACCGTTGGTCCCGGCTGTCATTTGTAGATCTTTGACAGTCGTTACGGGTCGTCAGAAGCCCGAAAGTCTGACAACCAGTCTTACCAAAGGGTATCGTGTTGCCCAGTGACTGGGTTGTGGAGGTCAGATAGGCGGTCGCTCCATGTAAAATACTGGTATTCAGCTGCATCCGGTTAGACTGGAAGCCGACCCCAACATAGTTGGGAAAAGGCTAGACAGATGATGAAACGTGGATGTTAACTGATATGTATAAGATTATTGAGGTATATGTGTGTGCTCACTTTAGTAATTATATTCCCAAGATATTATATAGAAGATTTCCAAAATATTAACCACAAAACTAGTGATATACCTACTTAAATTAAATTAAAAAAAAACCGGCCAAGTGCGAGTCGGACCCGCGCACGAAGGGTTCCGTACCATTATCTACGAATATAAAAACGGCAAAAACATCATGTCTGTTGTATGGGAGCCCCCTTAAATATTTATTTTTTTATATTTTTTGTAATAGCGGAAACAGAAATACATCTGTGAACATTTCAACTGTCTAACTATCACGGTTCATGAGATACAGCCTGGTGACAGACGTACAGACAGACAGACAGACAGACAGACGGACAGCGGAGTCTTAGTAATAGGGTCCCGTTTTACCCATTGGGTATGAAACCCTAAAAACTACAAAGGCTTGTATCGAAAATGACACTTCTTATATGTATCTCTTTTATTCACATGTTTAAAATTCAGTTCTGCAATACTATTACCAAAAATCTGCATAATTATAAGTCAATATATACCAAAATTCACTCAAGTTCTAAATAACTGTGTCGTTCCACTTGGAACTCCCCGAGTACGCCCAAAATGGATCGAGTAATCTACATAAAATTACTAGAGTCGTCTTACGTCGCGTAATGTTCTAATTACGAGATACATACTTTAATGTAGTTAATCGCGAACGTGTTCGATGGTGCTATTAGTTAAGACGCAGTTAGAATGTATCTGTAGGCTTTGATGTAATTGTTTTATTTTGCATACGTGTTGTGACTGTGAATGGGTTTAGAATGTGTGCTACATGTAGAGGGCTCAATGGTTCTGCTTTCAATCACTTATAAATGATGCCAACAAAGAATACCATCATGAGAACCATAGAGAAGCGTTTTGTCGACGTTTTGTTAGACAAAATCAAACTGGTTGCTATTTTAATTGTACAATTTATTATTTGATACAAATAATAAATCAATGTTGAATTTCAATTCTGTGATTACTTTAACTCACACACTGACTTTAATTATTATTTTTAGGAAAACGTATACTTTTACAATGTTTGTAAATATGTGAGCATCATGTACCTATCACATAATTCATTTATCTGTCATTGCTTTATTTTTCATTCTTTTTTTACCTGTTTTGGTATAGTAATTTTATTCTAGGTGCATCGTCTTCACATATAATTTTAAAATGTACATATACAAAATTTTGTAAAACATTTTAAAAGAGTAACGGTGGAGTTTCTTGCCCATTCTTCTCCATACGAATCTACCTTTTGGAAGGGGCAACTAGAATCAATTCTATTTTTTTTTTTGTTAATTTTGACGTTCAAAAGTGCCTTTTATGTGCCTATTTGAAATAAATAGATAATTTGAATTTGACTTTGACTTTGAAAGAGTAGACAAAAATGACGTTTCCGTGTAGAGAGTTGACAGTTTTCTACCGAGAAATGAAGACAAGTGATTTCTATTCTATAGTAGAGTAGAAATATAAATAGTGCGGCTTGTGGCTAAGTAATAACAGCCGCACGTGTCGATCGATCAGGTTAAGCTACGCTTGCCGCGGTTGGTCCGTGGATGGAGGACCATCTTTACATACCAAGACCCCTTCGTGCCTCGGAAAGCACGGTAAGCCGTTGGTCGCGGCTGTCATTTGTAGATCTTTGACAGTCGTTACGGGTCTTACCAAGGGGTATCATGTAACCCAGTAACTGGGTTGTGGAGGTCAGATAGGCAGTCGCTCCATCTAAAATACTGGTATTCAGCTGTATCCGGTAAGACTGGAAGCCGACCCCAACATAGTTGGGAAAAGGCTAGACAGATGATGAGTAGAGTAGAAATAGAATGCGTCATGATAAACCTGCAGGCTTAGCATGACGCTTTCTATTTCTACGAAGAATAGACATAGCTCTTTCTATACAAAGTGACATTTCGTTTCTACATTTTTGACATCGCACCGTAGAAATCCTTCTACAATCTGTCATTTTGTCATTCGTTTCTAATGATCTTTGTCTAGGTCTTCTTTTATGTAGAAGAATTTCTACGGTGCGATGTCAAAAATGGAGAAACGAAATGTCACTTTGTATAGTAACTAACAATACTAACCTATTTATTTAAGCACTATTGTTACTAACACTAAAATACTAACAAAACTATGGACTGAACTCTGAAATAAATTTATTTTATTATTATTTTATAGAAAGAGCTTTGTCTTTTCTTTTTAGTTATAGAAAGCGTCATGATAAGCCTGCTGCAGATTAGATCTCTTCAAGTACAGTTGTGAAAGTGAACTAGGGATAATTAAGTATTAATGCCCAAAAGAGCAACAACATCCATATGTCTGTTGACAGCATCAACCTCATAAATCCTCTTATCCAAATGGGTACGAACCTTCGAATAAATTATGTACGAACTATTAAAATAATTAACATAAGATTATTCTTAAAAAGAAAGAAAGGAAAGAAAGAAAAATTGTTTATTCTGCACAAACAAAACGCACATTATAAAAATTAACGTAAAATATAGTACGTAATATCCTAAGTGAACTATTGTAATGTTTCGTCACAATTTGAACTAAATATTAATAACAAAAATATGAGTAGGTTTCTAGAAATAGGAGCCTATTTCAATTGCTTAAAAAAACCTCTCTGAGCTATCTAAAAAACATCCTACACACTCGACCTACTCAAAATTTACCCAAAGAAACATCAATCAAAGTCACAAGTCTTTGATCAATAAAAATATTGGAATTCCGGTCTTCGCTTGACGCGTGGGTGCCTCTAATTCGTCGACTGCTTGCGAAAATCGAAAATTAGCGGCCCACAGGAGATTTATACGTTTGAGTATAACCGTGAGAAGTTACGGGGAAAGAAACGGAATTCCCCATTTTTGTCTATTGATTAAGGCATCAATGGATCCTGATTTGAATGTCTTGAATTGAAGAGTTTCTAAGTTAATTAGAGTTACCAGTACCTAGTAGTATCAATAAACATCATGAGGAAACTGGCATGACCTAGAACTAAAAATTCGAAAACTGTGACATCTACCAACCCGCCCGCGTGGTGGATTCACCTGTTAAGCCCCGCGCGACACCGATTCGGAGTCAAACAATAGAAAATCAATTTTGTCTCGTTAGCTGTTCTTGACCAATTAAGGCACCTGGTCGGTCTAGTGGTTGCAAGCGCTACTGCTGAGCATGAGGTCTTGGGTTCAATTCCCGGGTCGGGCCAAATGTTATTGGGTTTTTCTATCTGGAATTTATCAGTAGCAGTCTGGAGTCTGGATTTGTGCCCAGTTGGTGGCAATAGGCTCGCCCCCTATTACATGGGACTTAAACATAATTGGCGAAATGTGGGTGTACTACAGGTACACCTCTGCCCAACCCTTTGGGGAAACAAGGCGAGATGTTATGTTATGTTTCTTTCTCACAAAGAGGAGGCCTGTGTCTCAGCAGTGGGAACATTATAGGCTTATTATGCCAGTAGATTATGAAGAAGTTTGTCCGGGGAAGCACTACCACCACAATACCTATTTTTACTTCCAAATAAAGTTGCTATGCCAGTTTTATTTGACACGAGACATTTCAACGTTGTCTCTAGGGAAGCAACGCACCTGCCGACAACTATGTCGGCGACCGCTGTAAGATTGACCGTGTAGACGGAGAAAGATGATATGGTAAACAAATAGTTCTTTGCTATCTAATCTTTCTGACGTCAATGTATTTTACTGTTTATCATTTATGTACAAATAGTAAAATACATACAGACACGACATTAATAACATTTGAGAACAAAGGTACTGCATATATCTTAAGAAATTTCTACCAGCAGAGCTTTTTTTTTTGCCTGGGAAATCATCAAATAACTTCTCCCGCTCTGGGCGGAGCGGGAGGGTGTGTCAGACTCTTACTGACTAAAACCCATCCGAATTCCTTCCGTTGCCTGTATTGCCAGGGGCCTCGGTGACCCTTTAGTACCTTCCCGCGACCCCGGCAGACCAGCAGACCTGCGGAAGGAGAAATGAAAAAGAAATGTAGACAATAGTGTGTGAGTAAAAGAGAAACATATGAATACGCGACGTCTTAAACTAAAATATTAAATATACAATACACATATGTATAGTGCAAACAAATAAAATATCGTCCGTGAACCTCTGATACCTCCTAACTAGCATTTTTGCGCAAAATATTATTTTAATGCCATCTTTTGGCACAGGTCTGAATCAATTGAATACATTAATCTTCTAAATGTTAAACCTTCTTGTTTGGTTACAATCCGTGCGTAGAAATACCTTCTAAATTTTACCGCCATATTTTTGCTGGTCTCGTAACTGACAGTTTGCTCTAAGCTCGCCTTTCCCGGCGGCTAAGTGTTTTAGTTAGGTAAGTTTTATTTTTTATTATTTTGGCATATTATGCTAAAATATATAAACATGTGACAATTTTACGTGACGGTTGACAGGGAGAATGAAAAGAGGAAACTTGTTGCGCCGACCTCAAGTAACATGGGACGAGAACAAGATGACAAGATGATGATGCTAAAGTGTAGCAACATAAATGAGAAATGATTTTATTTCTGTAAGTAGATTTGTACAAACACTTTTACACGTCACGTTATATTTTAAAAACTAGATGAGGTCGGCGTTTCCTATCTGACTACTCTGAGAAGAAAGGCCCAAAACAAACTCAGAGGTCACAGTCTCTTTTAAAATCCAGACATTATCTTGGTCAGATTATGTGAAGACCATGTAGATTGGTGTCTGAAATGATATTTTGAGGAAAGAACCCCACAGATTGAGTGGACCTGTCCAGTTACTGCATATATAATATATATACATACTCACAGTTAAAAGGAAAGGTTTCTGATATTAAAGTAAAGTAGTTTAAGTAAACAATGTTTGTAGTTCTGGTTCCCGGCAAAGAATTGGACACCTCTTGAATTATCTTAATTGTAACGTCTCGCAATTAGTTCGCGTAAAGACGAGAAGCCCGACTTCTGTGAGAGTACTGTGAGTTCACATTCAGTGGCATACTATGTCAAATGCGGTTGGCGTGAGTATTTAGTAAGTACACGAATGAAGATGTTGAAAAGGGTTAGAGATCTCATGACACCATGACACAGTCTCATACTGAATGTTTTAAGGAATAAGAAAGATAAAAAGTAAGAATGAAAAATAAGTAAATTAGCTCGAATAATAAAGAAAAATAAAAAGCAAACAAAATAGATCTATAATCACGAGCATAGAACAGAAATAGTCGGCAGCTGCACGTCATAACTGTGACAAAAAGGCTTCCACTCAGCATGATGGTGTGCTATGGGACACACTGATGGTGTGCTATGGGACACACACAGCACAGCGCTGATTTTCAGTGGTCACCCAAAAATGACGCAAGAAAACCAGCGTTGTGTCATCGCGCTTCTCTTTCTTTTCTATGCAGTCTGACAGTGACCGCGCTTTAGCTGTTGTCAGTCTCATAACACAATTGGCGTGCTGGGGTAAGAAAACTTTTATTTTTTGGTTGGGGAATTATCAAATAACTTCTTCCACTCTAGGCGGAGCGGGAGGGTGTGTCAGACTCCTACTGACTAAAACCCACCCGTGTTCTTTCCGTTGCCTGTGTTGCTAGTGGCCTCGGTATCTCTTTCGGCCTTTCCCGCGATTCGGCAGGGGTAATAAGACTGGGGCAGTAACTAACAATATTTGTCAAAAATTAACAAAATTTACACATTTTCGCAGCAGGTGCTCTTTAATAAAACACTAAAACTATTAAAAACTTATAAAATCGTCAACTTGTCACTTTTTTTTTAGGGTGAGATATCATCAAATAACTTCTCCCGCTCTGGGCGGAGCGGGAGGATGTGTCAGACTCTTACTGACTAAAACCCACCCGTATTCCTTCCTGTTGCCTGTGTTGCGAGGGCCTTGGTGACCCATAAGTACCATCCCGCGACCCCGGCAGGAACTTGTCACCTGTATCCTGACGCCTGTCAGTTTTATAATAGGTCTGGTGAAACCTGTGAAGACCCTCAACCTTAAGCATCCTTAAACCACGCTGACGTTTATAAATCACATAATCAGCCTATAATGTAACCACTGCTGGGACTAAGCCCTCCTCTCCGTGAGAGGGAGTGGGCCGTAATCCACCACGCGGGTCCAGTGCGGGTTGGTAGATGTCACATGTCTTCGAATTTTTGGTTCTAGGTTTAAAGATTTGTACAGATTAAACACATATGTAATAACGTAACATAAAATAAACAGTACTTAGAATAAAACGATCTAGCCCCAGCTATGTACATCCTTTCATTACGGCTATATTTTTCGTAGTACCTAAACTACGAACATAAAAATATTGCTAAACCTGATGACCCAAATGATTTCTAGGTCAAACAAAAATAATACAACATAACATGATGTATCCTTTTCATTTATTATAAGAACTAATAACAGATAATTAATCTATTCCTGGATGAGACTCGCACAGACTAGGGAATCATGGCACAAAAGAGAGGAGGCCGTACTCAACAGTGGGTGGAACAAGGCTGCCACTGTTCACGATGATGAATCCATTAAGCCGTCTACGCACGAACGAGCAAAACATGGTGAACACGAACATCGAACACGGAACGTTTGGGTCGTGTTTTACACTGTTAAGTAAGATGCGCAGGTGCCGCGCCGGTGACGAGGAAAAATTAAAGAACGCCGTTTTTTCCGATAACAACGTTTTATTCTATAAATTATTACAGGAGAGCAATTAGACACTTCACCGCGGTCCTCCAACATAGACATGTCGTACGTGTGGACGTAAAAATATTACAATATAAAGCATTAAAGTGTGTCCCCACTTTAATGCTTTACATTGTAATATTTTTGAACGGCCTAACCAATGACACCTCTCACCATGGGGTAGACGAGAAAAAAATATCATCCCCACATTACGTGCAACATTACGCCCTCCCTCCCTTGAAAACTACCACTAAAAAAAATTTATTTGATTACTATGTCAAATTACTGATGCCTTACCGACAGCTTTCTAGTACTAAGCGTCTCTGAGCTAGAGCGGCGACAGACAGACGGACATGGCGAAACTATAAAGGTTCCTTGTTTACTACGCAACCCTAAAAAGGGGTACACCACTAGTACTTTTTAAAGTGGGTGGTAGACATCTAGACAGAGTGACTGCAACCAGACTATCGGGTATGTTTAAAACGCCCACGTAACCTAAAAACACAGTGTTCTCATTTATTTTGTAAAAAATTGAGCAAACAAATTTCTAGTTATAAGTTAGCTGCTATCCTATTAGAAGTAAAAAAAGGTTGAAAGATTATCTGGAAACGAATTCCCCCCGGATTCGTTTTCAGAGCGACTGCAACCAGACTATCGGGTATGTTTAAAACGCCCACGTAACCTAAAAACACAGTGTTCTCATTTATTTTGTAAAAAATTGAGCAAAAAAAATTCTAGTTAGTAAGTTAGCCGCTATCCTATCAGAAATAAAAAAAGGTTGAAAGATTATCTGGAAACGAATCCAGTGGTGCTCAGCCTGGGCAGGTCAGGAATGGGATGCGCAGCAAAGATGCGGGTCACACTTTGGGCGGCTACGCTCCAATTCTGTCCTTGAACAACCTGCTCCGCTGGCAGGGTTGGAGCCACAAAAATACTGGCAGCGTGATAAGAAGTACTTCCCACTTCATTGTGGGACTTAACTTATCAGGACAGGGCTGAGACTTGATCCCTGCGACTGTAGTTCTTACGGCAGTGGTATAAATTGGGTTACGATTATTTACCCCAACAAAATAGTTATAATTATGCGATACGGCATTAAATAGAAAAACTTGATGGATGACTTGAAAAATAAAATGTTGATGTTGAAGTACAAGAAATTCACACAGCTGATGGAGACAGCGATCTGGTATTTGACGCACCACCAAGAAAAAATTGACGTTCAACGATTGCGTCAAAATTGAAGAATTTCCATATTATATTCCAACGATAGTCAGATATGTGCCAGTAGGGATCTACAAATGAGGATGAATGTGTGGTGTTAGAACGAAGGATAAATACAAAAAAAAAATATTGTAGAATTCTACAGTAGGTACAGCTGAAATGTAGGAAAATGACGTTTACTATTGCTCTCTAGATATTTCTCTGCCTCAAATATATTATTTATGAATGTTTCTACGTTGTATGTTACAGAGTTTTTCTTTTAGGACGTAGCCTTGACCACAGATGCTCTCAGAGGTGATTTATTCAATTAGTACATACATACATAAACTTACGTTTCTTCACATGAGGGTAGGAAGAAACTATAAAACGCCACCTGCTGCGCTCCTTACATACTCCTTTTGATTCGTTTACGTTCATACATCTGGTCTTACACGCACGCCGGTTGCGAGTACTACGCACCGGAACTTTCTGAAGAACATCACCAATTATGTCACTATAATTATCCTTCACAGCGTTTCCACTCACATCTGCCTTGTTAATAACTTCGCCTTTCATTATTTTTTAGGGTTCCACAGTAAACAAGGAACCCTTATAGTTTCGCCATGTCCGTATGTCTGTCTGTCTATCGGTCTGTACCCGCTTTAGCTCGGAGACGTTTAGTACTAGAAAACTGTCATGACACCGACAAAGTGATAGAACAATCCCATGAAAATTTTAGGATAATGTGGGGATGATTTCTTTTTGTCGCCTATCCAATGGTGTGGGATATCGTTGAATAGGCCGTTTAAAAATAATGTGGGTCTGTGAACATCATTTTTCAAATCAGGGATCCGTTTGTGTAATATAAAGCAAGTGCAATTTTTGTTAGAGTCAAATATCCCCCTCCCTGCCAGCTAAATGGTTGGTTATGGAGATGTGAAAAAAAAAATGCCAGTGGTACATACAATGAAATTAAAAGGAAATCTTTCACAGCTAAGTAGGCTTTACAAGTTAACGAGTAATAGTCCAGCAACTTAAATTTGGTGTTGTAGAATTGACTGTGACGCATATCTACAATTTTAAGGTTGTTTTTGGGATAAATTCATCCCAACTACGGAACCCTTCATTGTGCGTGGTCCGACACGCAATTGGCCAGTTTTTTTTTTTTTATTTAGTTTGTAGTGCTTATTTATTACGATAAATAGAAACTGTTGCTACCTGCTCCTTGGGCATAAAAACAACAAATGTAGGTACTGATATCATTGGTACTGCGAGAGCAGTGGTGGTCCAGTGGTAACGGCCGCGACTTACGAGTTGTAGATCGTAGGTTTGAACCCAGACATACGCTTTACTTTGTGTAAATTATTTCATTACCACTGCTCTCAAAACGGTGAAGGAAAACATCGTGAGGAAACCGGCACGTCCTAGAACCAAAATTCGAAGACATGTGACATCTACCAACCCGCACTGGGCCCGGGTGGTGGATTAGGGCCCACTTTTTCTCACAGAGAGGAGGCCTGTGTCCCAGCAGTGGGAAAATTATAGGCCGATTATGTATATCATTGGTTTACCAAGAGTGGTCCAGATTCGTGGTAGTCGAAGAAGTAGGAAGCAGCGTCATCATAATGCCTGTTAATAAATACAAAGCAGTACACTGCTTTAAAACGGATGCTTTGCTGAAAATGGTAATATATCCATCCGTTTTCAATCACTCATCCTCACCTTTTTAACCGGAAAGGCTAGAAACTAAAATATATATAATGGCATTTCCCCATATAAGAAGTCCCTTCTCGAAGAGATCTAGTCTTACCCACAAAAATATAAATAAAAAAATCACAGTATCATAAATCTTCGAGCATCCTGTTTACCAATGTATATTGAATATTGCGAAAAAATTACTAACAAGCGGTAGCTACGAGTACCTACGCCTTTTTTCATTCCCACATCAATCAAGAAAGCAATTTATCGTACATGATTCAATAGTATGTGGTCTCTTAAAAATGTCAGCCATGACACTTATACGTACTATGTTTCCAAAGAGGCGTTAACTATTCATAAATAATGGTATTTAAGACCGTATATCCCGGAAAACCGGTTGCGGGAGGTAAAAGGCGTTGGTACACATATGAGGGAATAGTGATGGGAACCATGAGAATAGGAATGAATATTTATGAATTTTTCATTGTTATAAAAACACACTTGAGTCTTTAACTATTCTATCCCACTATGTGTCCAGTATTTATAAATAGACATGATTATGTATGTAGTCACGATTAGTAATAATTAGGAAATTTCTCAGCTACGTTGCGGTTGGATTTTAGTCCAATTGACACTTGCCATCTCACTTTGGACACGGTAATGTGGACCTATTAGTAGATAATAAGCCCGTAATGGGGTCTAGATCTGCTGCTTAACTGATTAACATTAATAACCTTATCAAAAGTATTTATTTTTGAAGCGGTTTTTTGCTAGCTAACCCTTCGGCTTAATTCAACCCTTTTTGTGTGTGAATTGGATGAAAAATCTTGCCTTAGTGCAAGGTGTTATTTAAATAACTGAAAACTTGTTTAGTGGTTAATGTGCATACAAAGTTGTTCATTATGAACAACTTTTGATATGGGCCTACCCTGAAATCGCCAAAATAAAATCTGCTACTCCATTTATTTACATAAATGTTCAGATAACCTGACAAAATAAATGCTCGCTACTTTTTAGAGCTAGCATGAGTATTCCTGATGAATAATTTTAAATTCGGTCAATCGTTCTATTTCACTTTGAATTCATTCGAACGTGAATAGACCACAGCCTAGTCTCCTCACTACACAGTATAGTAACACAGCGCGGGAGCCAACTCGTTTGTCACGCTAACTAGCCCACCGCTTAATTACAGCTCATCTGTAGCTTGATTGAATAAAAAACTATCCTAGTGGGTAATCCAAAAAGCACCGATAGCTACAAGTTTGAGTGTTAAAATATCGATAGGGCATTATAGGAAGTTATTCATTTTTCAATCGGTCAATCGTTCTATTTCACTTTGAATTCATTCAAACGTGAATAGACCACAGCCTAGTCTCCACACTATGCAGTATAATAACACAGCGCGGGAGCCAACTCGTTTGTCATGCTAACTAGCCCACCGCTTAATTACAGCCCATCTGTGGCTTGATTGGCGTTTCATTCGGATAATTGTTATCCAATTTAAACTTAATAACTGTGAACAGTAATTGTGATAATATGATGCTGTTTTATAGTGGGTTTTAAGTGTTTTGTACTAAGAGCTTTTTATTTGGCTTGTTATTTATAGATTTTCGATGCAATTGATTTGATTGAGTTTGATGTACCTAGGAGGAGCTGGTTAAATAATGTAGGTAATAATCCTATTCTAATTAATATTATGCAGCAGTAACCAAGCAGGCGAACCAAGGTTACCGACATAGCCCGAAGAATTGCCAAACTTAAGTGGCAGTGGGCAGGGCACATTGCTCGCAGAACAGATGGCCGATAGGGCCGAAAGGTTCTGGAGTGGCGACCGCGTACCTGAAGACGTAGCGTTGGAAGGCCTCCTACAAGGTGGACCGATGACCTTGTGAAGACCGCAGGAATCCGCTGGATGTGGGAAGCACAAAACCGGTTGAAGTAGCGGTGCTTGGGGGAGGCCTTTGTCCAGTAGTGGACGTCTTTCGGCTGAAATGATGATGATGATGATGATGAATTAATATTGTAAATGCAATAGTGTTTATTTATTTGTAACACTTTCACGCTAAAACGGCTGAACGGATTTGGATGCTATTGGCACAAGGGACCATGACAGGATACTTTCTATCCCAGTATTCCCACGGGGTCGAGACTAAAGGCTCCTACATACTGGCGCGACTTGTCGCGCGACGCGTCGCGACACAAAGGCACCGCGTGTAGCGGTACACGCGGTGTCTTTGTGTCGCGTCGCGTCGCGCGACAAGTCGCGCCAGTATGTAGAAGCCTTAATGCGGGTGAAACCGCGGGGCGCAGCTAGTAATATATATTTTCTTTTGTTATAGAACTTTCCTGGAAATCAGCATTTTCATCTGAAACATATAGGTGCATATGAAAAATTAATTACTGGATAAGTTGATTACCGGTATGAAGCCTTTGTACCGGTTGTAAGAAAAATGTTTAAACATAGTACATTTTAAGGCGCGTATATTCATTGCGCGTGATTTCAGTGATTTTTAAATCTGTTATTACGCCTTCTTATCATACAAGTAAGATAAGCAAAAAATATATGTTAAACTAAAACGCATACACATCAATTTTACATGACTAAGTATTATTGTAAAATACTGAAATAATTCAAGAAGTAATGTCTACCCTAAGGATAAAAAACTATATTACTTTGAAACTACTTAAGTTATTAACATGATTATTTTTGTATGAACAGATTATTTTATTACCTAGATATCTATAATTATTCTATCTGTGACTTGTTTAATTATTTATATTTTCGTTACTAAAAATAAATATTTCCCAATGAAACCAAACGGCGCGGTGGCGCGGCGTGAGTGGAACGCGATTTTTGTATGGCCAAGGTCAACGGCGATCACCCGACTCTTAAGTCATACATTTCTTCATAATATTTTATTCAAAACTACGAACTTCAAAGTAGGCCGGCTCGTCACCATTCGCCTTCACGTCTTAATATTATCAGCAATTTCCGTAAAACCTGCAGCCGGTTACAAGCATCTTAATGTAACATATAGCCCTGAGAAAATGTACAGATGTATGATTAAACTGCATAATACATTAAGCTCAGCAAATGGATCTTCTTATACCTGCCTAAGCACAGTCTGGGTTATGGAAATCATAAGCAGTAGCGATTAAATGTCAAATATATAGTTTTATGACAGCTGCGCACACGGATTGCATTAAGCCGGCGGCGCTCGGCGCTTGAGTCGTTGCCGATGGTATGGAATGTTGCCACTTTAAATATTATATTTATATAAACATTTAGAACTAAGTATTGTATTTATTTTATTTTTATTTTGTTATTTTTAACTCCCTTAATGCTGCACCGGTTGACGTCATTGCGACAACGCCGGCTGTCGCTGAAAATCAGCGCTGGGGTTCTGTCTCGCAAAGGGTTTCGGGTCTCGCAGCATTATGCTGAGCGATGGCCGTTTTGCGTGGATGTGACGCATATTTTCCTTCAACTTGTTATTTCGTGTTTGTGTTCTTTTTTTGCGTTATGTTTACCGCAAACGTATTTTCTTTATTTCTTTCTTTCTATTATTCTATATTAGATATTAGAACTCGGGTAGGTACAAAAAAAATACGTATTTTCAACTTAGTAAACTAAAACCCAAACATGATGCACGATGCCAAATGAAAGTCAAAAACTATAATTAGGGAGAAAAATATTTCATTATGATGTGGTTTGAGAATGTTTCATACCTCATGTTCGACATAATCCGCTGACTGGGTCAGAAATGTTTACAAACGCTACCAAATTCCAGCAGCCGTTTGTTGAAACAGTATTAAAAATCTAGTGCAGCAGGCCCCCACGTCAAACAATGCTTTGTAACACTACAAGAACTGGAGCATTTAACTTGCACCAAACACGCAAACATAGTTCGGAAATAAGCCTCCGAACTAGCATTGAAATTGGTCCATTGTTGTGAGATCGATCAAGGGCTCGTTTGCTAACAAAAGGGATAGGCCGGTTGAGGGCCATTTCAGAACCTTAACGAGACCTATTGAAAACTAACAATGGCATCTCGATGAAATCTCAGCATTCGTGTAATAAATGCGTTTTCAATAATAACCCCGTACTATTTTCTAAAGTGCCATATTTAGATAACATTGACGGCTAATTCTGAGAAGTAGATCGGGTTATTAGCATTATTATTTCTATGCTGATTTCTCTGGTAAAGCACAAAGCGGGTAAAGGAAAGGCTGTATTGGTCGATTCGCACGATTTTACTCGCCCGATACGCGTGAATCAACACTTTTAAATAATATTATTTTTTCCAGTAGGCGTTTCGCATGAAGAAAATGTACCAATTGCCTAATACGTATTTCTGGAGTTGTGTATTCGCCCACAAAGAAATTAATTTCGTGCGAATTGCCTACAGAAAAATAATATTATTTAAAAGTGTCGATTCACCCGTTTCGGGCGAGTAAATTCGTGAGAATCGATCAATAAACCAAAGGAAATTACACTGTTTTTTTAATGGGCAAACAGGGGACTTGCAACCTCTTATTTTAATACTAGGTTCTTATAAAATCTTACTTAGCTTCCTGGTGTAGGCCGTAGGAACCCACTGGATGCGAGATGCACAGAACCGGTCCAAGTGGCGGTGCTTGGGGGAGGTCTACGTCCAGCAGTGGACGTATTTCTGCTGAAATGATGACAATGATAAATTATATTATCCACTATTCCACCACATATTCTAGTGATGATGTTTTTCAGAAAGGTCAGGTGCGTAGTGCTCGCAACGAGCTTGTGTTTATGACCAGATGTATGCAACGGAATCGAAGCAAAAGGAGTATGTAAGGAGCGTAGCAGGTGGCGTTCTATAGTTTCTGCCTACCCCCATGGGAAGAAGGCGTGAGTTTATATATGTATTATATGTATGTATGAAAGTTACTTCAAAAACTTCGCTATTACTTTTTTTTACATTGCCATATATACATTGCATAACCATGAAAAGCGGCGTGTAGTTCAGCAAGTAGATAATCTTGCGAGGCAGAAACCTCTTAGTTCAAAACAAAATGAAATATTCAGGTTTCGACCTTGGAAAGAGCAAAAAGCTTCTTGAATAAAAGTTGCAAAAATCTGTGTTGACATTTTTTCTTTTTGCAGGTCAAAGAATATCACAACATTCTAGAGATTTTTCGGAAACCTTGTGTTTAGTATAGAATGTGTTTCACCCTAGATAGCTAACGTTCCTGGATTTCTATGATAAGCTAACCATTCGACTTTTTGACGACCATTTTTTAAACGTGTCTTTTATTTAAGAAATATGTTATTTTAATTAGGTTTATTATATTTATAGGAAATATGGAATGTAAATTAAAGAAAATTATAACAAAAATGAATATTTATTTAATTTTTAAGTACTAAATCACAAATTTTAAATGGCACATGTTTCATTGAGATCAATAAGGCACAACTTCTTACAACGACTAAATTAGGAACTATTGTTTAGAAATGTCTACTTTTAGTTATAGTATAATGAAGAAAAAAGATTAAAATTATCCGTTAGTATCAAATTACTTAGATTTTTTTGGCACAAGTTGGGCAAAAGTCAACCGTATGTTCGCCACAAATGGGAACTCTGCAACTATTGCAGTGATTCTTGGTCATGCGCCTTTTCTTATAGGAACACAAACTGCAGCTTTTCCTTTTCCTTGTTGAGGCATTTTCAAGTATTGGAATACTTCCAGAACCAGCTTGCCCAAGATTTTGACCTTGACCTTCAGCGCGATCCTCATGGTTCAAACCCAAGACGTCTCTTATCTTGTCTTTCATTCTACGAGGCATTGTTGGTATTTCCAGTCGACGTTTTAGCCAAGGTTCAACTAGTTTTTCATGCAGTTGTTTCATATAGCTCCTTCGTGCCAGTGGTTTACCTCCAGACACCAATACATTATGGCAGTAGATGACGTAGGAGTTGATACTCGTTATATTGAGCATGCCATAAAACATGCACATGGGCCACCGGTTAGTCTTACGGTTACAAGACATATTTGAACACATCTGGTCAAAGGTGTCTACGCCACCTTTTGTGGCATTGTAAAATTCTATGATGTGTGGCTTTTTCGATGTTGGATTCACTGTCCCTTCTTCGTCACATGACGACAACAAATAAACCATTTTGCTTGGCTTCGGTTTGAATGATAGGAGAGTTAGTGGCCCATCATAACAAAACATGGAAGTACTTATCGCTCTACCTCGGCTGTTCTTTATTTCTTCCGGTATTTCTCTTTTGTTGGCCCTCAAAGTTCCAACTATTGTCAACTTATAAGGTTGTTGTAGCAGTTGTTTAGCTAATGGGATGGATGTAAACCAATTGTCTGTGGTAACGTTTCTGTTTGAGCCATAAATACTCCGTGTTAGTTCCTTGACAACATATTCACCAAGGGGCACTCCTCCAGTATTTGTAGCTTTTCCAAGATAAGGCATGGCGTCAACCATGTACCTGGTCCCACTGTCACACATCATTTCAATTTTTATACCGTACTTAGCAGGCTTGTTCGGGATGTACATTCTAAATTTACACCGACCACGAAATGCCAGCAATTGTTCATCGATGGTAACGTTAGATCCAGGAACGTAATTGTTTCGGCATTGAATCATCAGTAAGTCCCATATTTTTCGGATTGGTGTGAGTGGATCAGACTGCAAGGTTCCTATTCTTACAGCCCTATCATCAAATCTAAGACATCGTATGAGGAAATCAAACCTTTCTCGACTCATACACGAGATGTATCTAGTTGCACAGAAAGACGTGTTGAACAATTCATCACTTGTAAGATGGTTATCTTTCAACGCAGCTGCCAATAATAACACACCGAAGAGAGCGTTGAGTTCCTCTTTGCACGTTTCGTTTTGGGTTGATGTCATAGTCTCATAGCTTTGTTTTTTTATTGCTATTTCAGCATTGGTCCACTGCAAAATTTCCTCACATATTTCATCAGTCATAAAGGAACCAAATAAAACGAGAGGATCTATTATGTTTCTGACTGAACGGGCTGGTCCTCTAGCCGTGCGAATGATATTCATCGCAGAAGTTCGGGAAGAAGTATGTCCTTTGTGAGTTGCCCACACATGACGATTTTTGCCACGAATATTAGGTTGAGGCAAGTGGATAATGCTGTTGGAAGCAAATGGTGAATCTTCACGGAGAGGACGAGCATCGGAAGGTGGCGTTTCTTGTTCCTGTTCAATATCTAAAGGTGGACTTACTTGCGCATCTTCAGTGTCCGAGGGTTCGTCGTGAAAGTCACTTTCAACGTCATCAGCCACCAAACCATGCTCATTTTCACTATCAGAAGAAACATCATTTGTGTTGACATAATCTTCATCATCTAACGCCCGAATTATGTCGTCATCTGTGATCAATCTTGCAGCCATTCTTCACTATCAACGAAATAACTAAAAAAAAACAAAGCAAAAATCAACTCAAAGCACGCAAGCTAAAAGTTACGCATAAGCTAACCATTCGTCAAAATGACGAGTATGCAGTAGGTATCTCAAAAACAGAAGTACTTACCGGCTAAACGCAACCACCACGCGACGCTGTCTAGCGGACACTAAGTTGGCGCGAAACCGCGAGTGTGTAGGTAAAACGATGAGAAAGGGAGACGGAGATATTTATTAGATGCTCGTCATTTTGACGAACGTTAGCTATCTAGGGAAAATCCTCATATTAGTCAACTTGTCACATTTGTGAATTACATAGGTAATAATACTGCCTTCAGACCTCCACAATCCAATTACTGGGCGTTCCGATATGAGAATATAGGTTACATTAGTTATCAGATTCCAGGCTTCAGAATTACTGGTAAAGACGTTTTCATTGTTACTCGTTGTGTATCAACCGGCCCTACTGTTTAGCAAGTTTTGCGCAGAGTATCAATAATGAGGGTCTGCTCAGCCCGGATAATCAATATTTAATCTATCTGTCGCAGGCAATTTGTATGATTCCGTTGTTTACAAACGGCGTCGTCCGTTTAAAAACGGTCGTATTCCACTACTATTTCTCAAGGCGCTCGCCGGCCGCTACCACGGCACCGCTCGCTTCGCTCGCTCAGCTTGCACTTGGTTGGTCACAGTCCTGACCAAACCTAACCCGGTCGGTGTGCTCTGGATGTCGAAATTATAACAATTGAACGGCTTGCCAATTTGCCTTTGGCATAATATTTCATAGCTGCGAGCGTTTTTCAACGGATTTAAATGGACGGCGCCGAATGTATAAGGACGAATCATACAATCTGCCTGCGGCATATTTCGACATATGCGATTATCAGATATATAAAAAAATGGTTCACCTTTTGTATAGAATGATCTGCCAGATAAATTTAACTGAAGTATCCACCAACTTGCACTGTGCCCGCGTGGTGGATTACGGCCCACTCCCTCTCAGTAGGCCTCTGTTCCAGCAGTGGGAACATTATAGGCTAATTATGATGATGATGAAGCAAGAGGCCTTTTAAAACTATGCGCTGCAACGAATTCTGATGCAGTTTTCACCGTCATATAGAAAATTTATTCCGGAAGGTTATGTGTATAATACATTAATATTATCCTTACATATAATAAAGAACTCTCGAAGTTTTGTCAAGTCGTAAAAACTGTGCGAAGCAAGGGTTCGAAGGAATCTAATAATAATTTTGTGTATTGAGTTGGTACATATCTTAAACTACACACCTGGAGAGACAGAAGGAAGCACAGCATATTAAATCGGAAGATACCGAACGAAAAGAACTCCGTAACCCTTTGACGATCACAGAAACCAGAAATTCCTTTGAAAATCGCGACGCAATAAATTCCCAGTCTGCGATCTTGAGTGGGGGCGTCAAAAGGGCATATCACATTATTATGGTTTGACAGGTAGCGTTCAATGTTGCCATCGCATCGGCGGTATATGCCATATTAATGTCTACGAGTAGTCTAGACAGGAATTTGAAAGGACTAGACTAGACTTTTAAATTGTGTACCGACTCGTTGCTTTGGTGTAAGTAGCTACTTATAGATCTTTATGTTATTTTGCTAGGTTACTTACTTAGTCGCAAGGTTGCTCAGCGAGCTATGGAACGGGCTATTCTTGGAGTCTCTCTGAGGGATCCAATCCGCAATGAGGTGATCCGGCAGAGAACTAAAGTTGTCGACATAGCTCACGGAATAAGCAAGCTAAAGTGACAATTGGCTGGCCATATCAGCTGTAGAACCGATGACCATTGAGGTAGACGTGTTCTTGAGTAGACAACGCGAATCGGCAAACGTAAGGTAGGACGCCCTCAGGCTAGGTGGAGTGACGATCTTCGCGAAGTGGCTGGTAGCAGCTGGATGAGAGTTGCCGAGAATCGAACTGAGTGTCGTGCAATTGGAGAAGCCTATGTCCAGCAATGGACTGCTATGGGATGATGATGATAATGATGTTTTACTTAGTAACAAACTGGTAAAGAATAGGTATTAGATAAACTTTACTGATATTAATGATGTTTTTTAAGACTCTAGTGGTTATGCTGCCTTTAATTAAAATAATACCAACTAGGAAATTCATACTACAGCTTATAATAATAATAATATGGTCAAGACAAGGTCTGTTGATAAAAATTATCATTTACATAATGACAAAATGAATTCAAATCATATGTTCTGGTCCTTCAGAAGAGTACGTACGTTAATCTGAAAATATTTTTATCTACTCTCATATCGTAAAATTCGAATTATAAACTTCAAAACTAGTTTATATTGACGTACTTTATAAACACATTACCGAAATTTAAAAATAAGAACACATTATAAAACTTTTTCTCTAACAAAATTATGTTATAAAACATTTTTTTTACCAATACGATACAGGACAAATCCAAGAATTTAAAATCACCAAGGAGTTTCCATCTATTATTTTTTTCTTAAAGAACGCATGTGCTGGGCGCGCCATTTTTAAAGAATAACAAAAAGTTTTGATTCCAATTTTTACTGTCTGTGGCAGCGCCCGCTGTAGCGCATGCGCAGTGATGTGCTGGGGAATAACTATTAGAAGCAATAAACTATTTCTTACTCTTTTAACTTTGATTTTTTATACAGTAGGTTCAATCCCAATGTTTGTTTGTATCTACCCGATAGTGTAGTGTATGAAACTGCACATAACCGCATATTAAAACAATCGTGTAATAGCTATTGAAAACCTCGGCTACGGCTCGGTTTTTAAACGCACACTCATGTTTTAATACCCCGTTATGTAACAGTTTCATTAACAACTATTTTTAGCTACCCATTACCTATAACATAGTAGGTACTCGTTGGGGTACCTACCCAAATTATGTACGGTAAAACTCGATTCTCTCAAAAACTTGTAAATGTAATGCGCTTTAAGAGTGGACCAATCGGTTTAACCTAATCCAAATAAATTCTTGCAAAAGAACCAACCAAAATGCCTAGTTATTTATATTAAACATTTTCTGAATCATAATAATATGGAACAGATTTATCAAACATCGAGATCTTAGCATTTATACAAGAGAGAGACTATTTCTGAAAATCTTCGTACCTAAGTATATTCAGAGGATGCGCGATACAATAACGAGAATTAGTGATGTGACATGTGTTTATTTTCGAAATGGAATTGAATTATTTTTCGAGTCATAGGAATGTACCTATTTCAATGAGATTCTGATTATAATTTCATCGACTCATAGTAAACTATTTTGAAATTACCTAATCATGATTTTTGTGTCTAGCCTGCTCTCATAAGATTTCACATCACAAAATTTTAGTACTTCAGCAGTTTAACGATGAAGTTGACAAAGACGGAACGTTATTTTTTTTTTAGTTATCTAAAGGTTTCTTGTAAGCTATTCTGGAACTTATTCTTTATATAAACAAGTTGTTAAGTAAAAGTAAAAAATAATGCAAGCTTGGTATAAATTCCGCTTTTGTGGCGTTTTTACTCGTGCTTAAAGAAATAAATAAAAGTCATAATGTTATTATTTTAATTGAAATAACAATACCGTGCGTACGTTAGTGAAAGATACTACCTAATTAATATAAACTCTAAATTCTGTGTTCCTAATATCCCATGAACAGCAATGAATGGCGATACTTCATCAAGTTTGTAAGGGCAGACGTGCACCGTGGATTGACGATGAAATTCCCGTAGGAATTATTAATTGGATTCGGTGTTATTGTTTACCGAGACTATACACATTTAATTCAATCTGCCTAGCCTTTTTAATTATGTTAGGGTCGGCTTCCAGACTAATCGGATGCAGCTGAATACCGGTATTTTACATGGAGCGAATACCTATCTGACCTCCACAACTGGGTAATACGATACCCCTTGTTAAGACTGGATGTCAGATTTTCGGGTATCTGACGACCCGTAATGACTATATTATTACTTGACTGATTATATTATTCTTACAACCGGCAGCAAGTTTGTCATGCTCCCTTAGATGTCACTGCTTGCGGTAGCGTTGGGGGTCGAGTTGCCTCCTTCCCTCAAATATGGCGAGGGGGGTAATGGCTGATTTTTGCGTTATGCTCGTGAACGGGTGCTGCTTGTGGTGACTGGTCGTCTTGCTGGCAATTGTTTTGTTATTAGTAATTAACTGTTTATTTATTTTACTTTGATGGTCCTAGTTCATCATTTGTGACTGTTACGGCTGTAGATATATGTAAGCGGGCACGCCCTTTATACTTGAAGGCTTTTATTTAGGTTTTAAGTTCTGTTTACGTTTTTTATCTCTGCTTGAGAATAGTTTTCGGTCTTTTTCTTTCTTTTTTTTTTTTTGGTATAGTGGTGTGCTAGCTGACATATGGCTAATAATTTAATGTTTTGTGTTTCACGTGGTGTAAATTATTTTGCATACTATTGTATAGAATCCATTATTTTCTCTAACTGAACAGACAGCTGTGCTGCTGGGGAGTTTGTTGACCACTTCTTCTTCCCAGCTAAAGCACTAGGAAGTGGCGAAGGGTGGGCGTTTTGGGGGACTGTCTTATGCAATTTTGACTTTCGAAAAGTGCTGATCCTCAGCCTGATTTAAATAAATGACTTTTGATTTTGATTTTGATTTTGACGGCTTAACGTGCTTTCTGAGGCACGCAGGAGTCTCGGTCACCCCTCAACAGACCAACCCCGGCAAGCGTAACTTAACCTGATGGATCGACCCGTGTGTGTGGCTGCTATTACTTAGCCACGAGCTTCTCGTGAATAAACACATTTGTATAGCGATAGTGCCTTCAAAACCAAAACCATGAGAGAACACAGGAGAATAGCTACATTTAATTATGTATTATGATTTATGATAGAAAGTTTTGTTTCCGTATGTTTTTAATTCTGTAAATTATGCTAAAATATAGGCGATAGTTTTGCAATCAGGTGTTGCTCATTGCTGCATACCAAAATCACTGAAAGAAAATAATGATTTTCTTTCAGTGATTTATGTATACCAAGTGCATCCCCAGTTAATAAACTGGGAATGAATAATCACAACACTTAGTATGTAGGTTAGGGTGGTCCTTATTTTTCGACTTTTTAATTATCATCGCGGCACTTAGTCATTCGATTATATACATCTAAATATGAAACAGTTTTTTTCTTTTAATTGTTCGATACGATTTACAGGTCGCTACCAGTCATCAAACTTTAACAAAAAGATTTGTATGGCCGCTTAAATAAGTGTCACACTAATTGTTTTTGGTATTATTTAGGAATATAATAAATTGATTACAACCAATAAAGAACAAAAGCAATATTTGCTTTTTTTGGTGAACGAATATAGAAAGTACCCTAATACTAATAAATCAACCCTTGTTTCCTAAAAATAAATGATTCATATACTTACATGTGTCTTAATTTGTAATAATAACAATAATTTTGTATTTCTATGTTCAGATTTATTTATTTAAAATTCAACCCTTAGTAGCAACCCTTAAATGGCATCATTTAAAAATAAAAAAAAATACTGAAATAGTTTCTTAAGGTATAGAATCAAATTATGTGGTGCCCCGTGAAATTAAAGAAAAATATATTAGGTATTTTCTTAGGAATAAGTACCACCCTAATTTAGGTACTTACTAGCTTAAATTAGATATGTCTGATAGAATCTGCAGTCATTTTAAAGTTTCAAAGCATAACAGATAATAAAACCACTTTAAAACCTCGAACTAAAGGACTTTAAATATACGAGCACAATACTCGTAGCATCGACCACACACACATGTAAACTTACCTCAGAAGGGAGTCATAGAATTTAAAAGAAAATTTGCCATACTCGGATGAAACTTGGCACATGGGTAAACCATGACCTGGATATTGCTGCGGAATCGAGACGTATGTGGGTGAAATAATATTATTTGTTATACAGCTAATAATATTATAAATTCGAAAGTGAGTCTGTTTGTTTGTTTGTTACACTTTTACTCTAAAACGGCTGAACGGATTTGGATGAAATTTGGCACTTCGGTAGACCACGATCTGGAGAAGGACATAGGCTACTTTTCATCCTGGATCGTAGATGAAGTTTAAATTGAAATTATTCAATACTAGCTGCATTCCGCGGTTTCACCCGCATAAGTCCCAATCCTGTGGGAATATCGGGATAAAAGTATCCTATGTACTAATCCAGGTCATGGTCTACCTAGGTATGTGCCAAAGGCGAACGGCAGGCTTGTATGGGACTTTCGTACAGCTAATAAAATTTCGTGTTTTGGGATATTTTTTGTTTTAATTGGTAATTAATACGATAGACAAGCCTTTTTTAAATTCTTGGATATTTAGAACTTGGGACGTAAAAGTTATAACCAGTTTTATTTTTAAAGGTTAAGTACTAGTTTACCATGTAGATTTTTACTCATAGGCACTTAAACATTGTTTCGGTAATAAAGTAAATGTTCTAGATTGCTTGTCGCTATTTTTGTAGTGAATTACTTACTATCAAGTAGGTAAATTGAGATGAGGATCGTACCTACTCAGCAGAGTGCATTAGGAGATACCTATGTCCAGCAGCTGACTGCAACAGTTTGATAATGATGAAGTCCTGAAGGGGTTTTGAGTGTAGGTAAATAAAATAATACAGTTAATAGTTTTTTTTGAGTACATTTATTTTCTTTATAATTAATTAATGCTAAATATTACTTCATCTAAGAAGGGGGCAGGTCGGGTAATACCCTCATGGCGAGCATAGCTTAAATACCAACATAACTGCGTTTAGTTTACAACTAAATTACGTGTAGTTATTAAAATCTTTTTTTAATATTATTAATTAATCTGAACTTCTAAAAACAGTACCCTTACATTAAAATAAATGGCTTAGTTGCCTTAATATGTGGTACAAATTCTATAACAAAACAACAAAAAAAGTAAGCTGTACGAAATCTGCCGTTCACCTTTCAAACAAACAAATAAAGGCTCCTACATACTGGCGCGACTTGTCGCGCGACGCGACGCGACACAAAGACACCGCGTGTAGCGCTACAAGCGGTGCCTTTGTGTCGCGTGACAAGTCGCGCCAGTATGTAGGAGCCTTTAACAAACAAATACACTTTCGCATTTATAATATTAATTAGGATATGATAAAGGCTCGTCCAGATTGAGGCAATGCGCGGGCACACAGTTCAGTACATCATCATCATCATCTTCATCTGCCTAGCCTTTTTCCAACTACGTTGGGGTCGGATTCCAGTCTGACCAGATGCAGCTAAATACCAGTATTTTCCATGGAGCGACTGCCTATCTGACCTCCACAACCCAGTTACTGGGTAACACGATACCCCTTGGTAAGATTGGTTGTCAGACTTTTGAGCTTCTGGCTTCTTCTAATATTAACAGTTCAGTACAATATACATTATTTTTACTAACCTTATAAAATGTCACTCCGCTGTCTTGTTCAACACTGAATCATGTCTCCAACAAAATTAAACTGGCAATTCACTTTAATGTCAAATGTCTTGTTATTTGACATTAAAGTGAATTGTCAACAAGACTTACTCGTATCCACGGACTGCGTTCACTATAACATTATTAATATAAATCTACTCTCAAATAGATAAGTTTTGTTACACACAAAACTTCGACACAAACTCGAATATAAACGGACATCACTAAATCGAATAGATTTCCAGCAGTACCCCACACACACAAAAAGATCGCGGTCCGTTTGGCTATTCCATTTAAAATATGCATGAGACCCGGGTCAGAATGTCTCCTCGCCCAAATAAAACTATATTGTTCAATATTGTGGAGCAATGGTCGCCAGAAATAGATTTTTTATTACCATATAAACATTTAAGTGCTTTGTTAGAGAGCTTGTTTTTGGTGACTTGCGTTTTGGAAACGCAGGTTACGAATAATTTATTTTACTGCCTCGCTGGTTTAGTGGTCGCAAGCGCTACTGCTGGACATGAGGTCCAGGATTCGATTCCCGGGTTGGACAAAGTGTTATTGGGTTTTCCTTCTGGATTTTCTCAGTAGCAGCCCGGAGAGAGGCGCGCCCCCTGTTACATGGGACTTAAACATAACTGCAGAAATTTGGGTGTACTATAAGTAGGTACATCTCTGCCTCACGCTTCGAGGATTATAATAATAATAATAAATTATTTATTGCGAGTAACCATGTGACTCATAGTGTTAGTGACAATAAAATAAACTTACAACTATGTTAGTAACACAAACACACGCTACAAAATACAATCAATTATCATTGCTTCAGCACTCCAGCTGAGATACTGGAGCAACGACTCACAATACAGCAGTCCAGCCTGCCAGCAATAATTTCCAGGATGCTGTTGGAACTGGCTCGCACCCTGCGCACCAAGGACGCACATCTTTTACGCATTAATGCATAAAAGCAATCAACACGCAATTCCGCAAACATCCCTGATGCGCTACAGAAGCGAGGCAGCCCCATCAACACCCTGAAAGCATTATTGTATTGCACGCGAAGGGCACTGTACGATCTCTGCGTAAAATGTACCCACAGGCTACAGGTGTAAAATGAGGAACAGAAGGCTCTAAAAAGTGTTTTTTTAACCTCCGTAGACGCACGCTTAAACCTGCGGGCAATCATATTCGCTCTGACCAACAGCGCCCTCCGCTCTCTCTCAATATCGTCATCGTCCCTAAGGCTAGCGGTCAAAACATGCCCAAGGTACTTAAAAGAGTGCACTCTCGATAACGGTACACCACTCATCATTACTGGAGGTACCGTTTCTGGACACTTCCCACCAGCCCCAAACACCATGACGACACACTTTTTTATATTATACAACAGACCATGAGCACCGGCGTACCTCTCACATACACTCACCAGTTTCCTCAGGCCACAGACTGAGGCACTGAGCAGCACCATGTCATCTGCATAGCTAATATTGTTGTATGCCATCAATATAACATCCGACTCTGGTGCTACTCAGCTCCCCAATCAACTGGTCCATGTACAGGTTGAAGAGTGTAGGAGAACTCAGACCACCCTGCCTCACACCTGACTCAAGACCATAAGGACTCGAGTAAACCCCGTCCCACCTTACACGGTTGATCTGGTTTCCGTACCAAAACTTAAAAATATTTATGATTTCAGGTGGTAGCTTCGCATCATTAAGTTTTTTCCAAAGAATATCATACGAAACCAGATCAAAAGCACTCGATAGGTCGAGGAAACAAGCGTAAACCGCAGTGCTACGGCGTGTGTAGTACTCCACAGCATGCTTAAAGCCCAATATAGCACTGTCGGTAGACAACCCAGGTCGAAACCCAAACTGGTTGTCATGCAACAGAACATGTTTATTTAATTGCGCATTAAGCACGCTGTCCAATACCTTAGACACAACCGTAGCCAGCAAATAGGTCTATAGTTATTCGTTATTATAGGCGTGTGTTATGTTATTGTAATAATATGTATTTCATGTTGAATGAACAATTATGATGAGAATGAAGTCAGTGTAGTAATTGAGTTAATTCTGCCAAAATGAACCAACCCACAATCTCTCATTAATTCAGTTAATTATGCCAAACTAATACAATATTCCAAATATGGTAAATTGGTCCCCAGTACAATTTTAAGCATAAGCTTAGAATAGATATAAAATTAATCAGTGTTAACTATTCAAAATCTAGAAAAACTCAGAAAATGGGTGAAATGTGGATTGGTTCATTTTGGCACAACAAAGCTCAGTTATAGCCTACAAGAAAAACTGAGGATTATTCGGCCAATTCAAGGCAATGTTTCATTTTCAGTTCGCTGCAAGAAGATGGTCAAAAACAACTGGTTACTCCGAATACGCACCTATATAAACTCTTTAAAACCTTACCTATTTTCTAGTAGTTTGCTGAAGTTCAAAATTTGGAAAAAAATACATTCTATAGCTTTAAAGCATAGTACCTACAACAAGTGGGTACTTATTTAGTGTTTCTTCTACGAGTTACTTATATCAACTACCTTTTACAATAGCATCGAGGAATAACACAATAAATCCTGCTCAAACAGTATTTCATCCACCATTTTTTATTTATGAGAGTAAGTATCAATTGATTTTCTATTGTTTGACTCCGAATCGGTGTCGCGCGGGGCTTAACAGCTTAAGCTTTAAGCTTCCACGTGTACGAAGTAGGTACAGTTTCATACAAAAATGGTTTGTCTATAAGTATATTCATATATTTTAGATATAATTAAAAATAACTCTTTACTTGCTAATACTCTTTAATCGCACAACTGTACTCTGTCACAATCCAACAACGATTGACTTGACTCTGCACTACATAAACTACATTTTACCATTTAAAATGAGTTTTGTCCCACCCAGAAATAACGATAATATCTCCGCTATTTCTAAGTGTTGCCAAAGTAAAATAATACATTCAGTTGCCATAATGAAATACATTTAAAAGTTTGTTACAATATTATTAATTTGTTCTTTGACAGTGTTGCCACAGTGGACAATTCGGTATTAAAACTAAATTTTAAAAATGAAACACAAAGAAATCACGACACTCGTTCCGAAACATTCAATAATCACGACATAATAATATATAAAGTAGGTATTCATGATCGACGAAAGTTTATTGAATTATGAGAACGTATAATAGGGCGTGGATTTAAATCTAAAATAATAAAATAAAAAAAACTAATAAGATAGGTAGGCACAGCTCGATTCTTTATGGCGGTTCTGAAGTGCACTACTCGCTACGCATTACCTCACCCCTCACCCCTGCTGACACGTGAATTTGTTACTGCGCAGCGATTCGCCTCATATTCCGAGCCGCCACAGTTTGAATCGGGCCTTACCTGAAAATATAATTTATTATAGATATACGTAGGTAGGTTTTCATTAACCGTGAATTAGACAGATGAAAACTAATATCTCTCTCACTTCTCAATCACTTTCATTGCTGAGAATCGTAACTCCGTTTCAAATTGTGAACGGTCTTTCTCCATCTGTTACGATCGGTGGCCTGGTGGAGTGTGGCGCTGATAGATAGGTACCTCCACTTGCTCAGTTATTTGATCCGACCACTATTTTGGGCTTTGGCCTCTATCTTTCCTGTCACCATTAGACGTTCCATGTTGTTAGTACCTCTGCGGAGAATGCGGCCAAAGTATCTCACGACGCTTTACAGGCAGGTTGACAGTTGTTGTGCTTTCTCTAGTTTGAGTTGTTTGAGGATCAAGACATTTGTACGGTGGGCTGTCCATGGTATCCTTAATAATAGACTGCGCCAGTACCACATTTCGAAGGCGTCAATTCTAAAACGTAAAAACGATAATACAAGAGATGAAATAGTTCATCTAAATAATAATATCTTTTTCATAACTTATTCATTTGAACGAGTTATCCGTGCATTTTTCTATAGGGCACTCTAAAGTTTTGCAAGTGCAATCAGTGGTTTTCCATATCGACTGGCAACTATAGGTACAACATTTGCATTTAGATGTGCGGTCTATGGCCCTTTACGGGGCTCCTGTGTGGGCGCGTTCCGGCGCGTTCCGGGATTGAATTCCTAAACCTGACACTAGTCCTCGCGCACGTATGGGAGTGGTGCTAGGAGGCGAAACGCCGAGGCGTAATTCCGCTGCCGCGAGAAATCGCGACACAGCGGACGGAGCTCCGGCGGGATCTCATGGCGACATAGAGAGTACGGTTGTCACAACCCAGTGCTGGGCACGCCACAATTGCGGCAATAAGACCTCTCTTTGAGGAGTGGCTAGAGAGGCGCCACGGCGTCCTCACCTTCCGCCTGGATCCTCACCGGACACAGCAGCTTCGGGAGGTGCCTGTGTCGGATAAGGCGGGAGGAAACGCCCGGGTGTCACCACTGTGTGGATCGCCTGGAGGACACGGTGGAGCATACGGTGGAGGTCTGCCCGGCTTGGGCAGAGCACCTCCGTGTCCTCGTGGAGGCGATCGGCGGCAGAGATCTCTCGCGTCCGGCCCTGGTTCAGGCCATGGTATGGAGCGAGAGGGTATGGGCAGCCGTCACCTCCTTCTGCGAAGCAGTAATGATCGCGAAGGAGGAGGCGGGACGGTTGAGGGAGAGGCAAATTTCGCGCCCTCTCGCCCCTAGCCGCCGCAGGAGACGCCCTGGGTGTCGGAAATCCCGAGCGGATTTCCGGCCACCGTAGGCGCGGGCTTGCGGACGGTCGGGCGCCTCAAAGAGATGTTGTCAGCACAAGTGTAGGGGTCCACTAGGGTCGATGCCTGCCTGGGTCGCGGGAAGGTACTAAAGGGTTACCGAGACCCCTGACAACACAGGCAATGGAAGCGCTACGGGTGGGTTTTGGTTAGTATGAGTCTGACGGGAGAAGCTATTTGATGATTCACCACCCAAAAAAAAAAAAACGCCATCTCGGAATGAGTATTTTTGCTCTTCGATATCTGAGTGCAAAAGTCGTTTTTATCCGCTAGAGGATAAAGTAAATTGAATTTAAAACATCGTGTGCACTAAGTTTGTGAATTCAAAACATCATTAAACCTATTTACTTCTCCTCCTTCCTCCTCCTGCTTTCTTCTCCATGGTGCCGAATTTAGCATACAACCTTTTTTAATTTGTTAAAAACACAGACTCGGAACCTTCTTGGTGTACTTTTTTTAATTTGCTTTGCGCACGCCATTTTATTTTATACGTCATATTGTTAAAACCTTCTAGGTTAAAAACAAGAAACTTGAAAACAAGTGAAAAATCTAAATTGAGTGGTTCTAGCGACGAGGAAGTTTATTTGACGCCAACAGAATTGACTGAAGCTGTTAATAATGCGCAAATAATAAATATATAATAAATATAAATAATCTAGCTAGGAAATCTTCGCTCTGCCCAGAGCGGGAGAAGTGATTTGATGATTTCCCATCCATTAAAAAAAAAGCTAGATGATAGATGATGGAATGGATGATGGATGGATGTAGAAGATAGGAATAATTCATAAGGAAAAAGTCATTTGCTAGATGAACAATTTTATCACGTACACAATACCAATTTCCACGAATACACACGTCAATTAAATTAACAAAATCCAAAACAACAATCAAACAGCACTAAAACAACAAACCTTTTGAAACCCCTAAATAGTGTCCCGTACCCCTAATACAATGTAAAGTAGCTATCAAAAAGCGAATAGTGTCGAGTTCACTCAACTTGAAAGACTGCGGGTGCAAAAACCCGTAAACACCGCGGTCCGGCCCGTATTTCGCGGAAAGGTGGCCGTCCCTCTAACTGATCGATGGCACAACACTAGCGGAATTAGAGGTGGAACCGCGCGGATATCTAACCTAACTGAAAAAAGTGCAAAAAATAGCTGTAACCTACTTTTTATTAACCTTTTTGTTTCGCTTACTGCGGTTCCAAAGTGAACTGAAAATGGAAAACATTGTTAGCTGGTTCTTTGCTTGCTAAAAGTATTCATTAGTAGGTACTGCGTTAGAGTGCAGACTACTAGGTTATTAAAGAAGCAGAAAGTGGGGCAGGTTTAATAAATTAATTATTATAAACTTTCTCTAGTTAGTTTACTTTGAAGTGTGAATTCATGAGAGTTTCTACTCATTAAAAGTCTAATAATTTTCTGTATTTTCTGACTCTGGAGAGCTTTTGTGTGTAGCCTAGTACCTACTCTGTATATTATTAAGAGAGAATGAAGTGCAACTATCTGCCGTTATAATGACGAAAAATATGAAATAAATAGTTGACGGCATTGCAAGCTGACAGCAGACTTGCGATGCGGTGAGCAATGGGGAGCTCGCCGTCCGATAAGGACCAGGCCCGGGTCGACGGCGCGTTGTATTCCACGCGCGCTTCAAAGAGATGTCAGCACAAGTGTAGGGGACCACTAGGGCCGATGCCTGCCGGAGTCGCGTGGAAGTCCGAAAGGGTTACCGAGACCCCTGGCAACACAGGCAACGGAAGGAATACAGGTGGGTTTTAGTCAGTAAGAGTTTGACACACCCTCCCGCTCCACCCAGAGCGGGAGAAGTTATTTGATAATTTCCCACCCAAAAAATAAAAACGTGTGAAACGATACTTAGTCCTGTCATTTTGTTTTCCGTCAAATATATTTTCAAATTTATCCACAAAACACTAGTCTATAACACAACCAAACATCCATACAAAAGACAGGTAGACTACCAGACAGACGCATCTAAATAATGCATGCAGGCAAAGTGTCGTTGCATCCCTCTATTGATTCCAATTAGGTGTGTATTGGCCTATCGCGCATAATGCAGTATTCATAGTCGAGTCGATCAAACGTGCCCTTGTAAATATTTATCTCTGCACGGATCATTTGATGCGCATTAAAGATTCTGCTGGGCCGTATTTATAGGATGTTAATTGGATTTAATTCGATCGGTGCGTTCTTGAATTTGCATGCTGTGTTAATGGTAGAGAGGTGAATGCGTTTATTTGTGTTTTGTCGTGTGACAACTTAGGTGAAGTGAGCTTAAAGTGAGCTGTCATTCCACATGCTAGGGATTGACACTATTGAGCTCACTTCACCTAAGTTTTGGCGGTGAGATTTATCCAGTGTAGCACCTCTTATATCCACAGGACTTTTTTGTGATTAAGTTTTATTATATATGACGTGGTCCGCAGACCTGAGCGTTTTACTACACTTTGATCTTAGCCAAAAGGCCAAGAAGCCTATCTGACGGACAGGGCCGTACCGCGGTCACCAGGGAGTGTGGAACTGGCAAGAGATGTCGTGCGGTGTCCCACAGGGATCGGTCCTGGGGCGGCATCTGTGGGACATCGGATACGACTGGGTGCTGCGCGCCAACCTTTCTAGCGGCGTCAGCGTAGTGTGCTACGCTGACGATACGTTGGTCCTGGCGCAGGGGAGGTCACACCAGGCGGCGGCCGAAGTAGCGGCACGCGGGGTTGCGACAATCATCGAAAGGATCCGGCAATTGGGACTTGAGGTGGCCCTGCACAAGTCCGAGGCCATGTGTTTTCATGGTCCTCGGAACGCACCACCGTTGGGGTCCCAAATGTCGGTAGGAGGGGTTTCCATCGGCGTCGAGTCGACGATGAAGTGCAACCCAGTGCTGGGCACGCCACTATTGCGGCGATAAGTCCCCTCTTTGAGGAGTGGCTAGAGAGGCGCCACGGTGTCCTCACCTTCCGCCTGACGCAGGTCCTCACCGGACACGGCAGCTTCGGGAGGTTCCTGTGTCGGATAAGGCGGGAGGAAACGCCCGGGTGTCACCACTGTGTGGATCGCCCGGAGGACACGGTGGAGCATACGGTGGAGGTCTGCCCAGCTTGGGCAGAGCACCGCCGTGTCCTCGTGGAGGCGATCGGCGGCAGAGATCTCTCGCGTCCGGCCCTGGTTCAGGCCATGGTATGGAGCGAGAGGGCATGGGCAGCCGTCACCTCCTTCTGCGAAGCAGTAATGCTCGCGAAGGAGGAGACGAAACGGTTGAGGAGAGGCTGGTGGAGAGGCAAATTTCGCGCCCTCTCGCCCCTAGCCGCCGCAGTAGACGCCCTGACCTTGGCCATACAACTGTGCTTCGCGCTCACGCCGCGCCGCCGCAAATATTTGAAAAAAATCAAATGAAATATCAAAAAATAAATAAAATGGTCTGTTCATACAAAAAAAAAAAAACATGAAAATATCTGAAGTAGTTTGAAAGTAAAATCTTTTTTTATGCTATGGGTAGACATTGCTTCCTGAATTTATTTCATAAAGTATTTTACTGCAATACATAAATATTCATATGTTATATATAATTTAGATATGTGTATGCCTTCTAGTTTAACGTACATATTTTGCATAACTTACTTGCAATATATGACGGCGTATTAACAGATATAGGATTAAAACAATGCTACGTATATTAAAGCAACTAGGCAAGTTTGCTGATGATTCTGTCCTAAAGATGATTTACTTTGTTCTTTGTCAATCCGTGAGGCGGTGCGAGCAAGACCTCACTATAAAGAAGAACGAGCTCAGCATGCTCTACAAAAAGTTGCTTATAGACGACCTTACCGGTACCCCACGAATAAACTCTATGCTGAAGTGGGAGTTCTTAGGGTGAGACAGCTTTACATACTGTCTGTCACCTCGTACAACTTGAACACTGGTGTAATTTCAAGTCTTAGGGTAAATTAAACTAAAATCCGATGCTGTAACACAATGGTAGAAGGTGTTAAGTACGGTTTTATGAGACTACACATATACGCAACACTCAATAGATACTAAAAGTAAAAAAATTAAGTTGAGTCATCGAAAAAAAAAACAACCAAGATCTGCATTCAAATAAGACGTTCTTGTTGTTAATTAAATACGTAACGGACGTTTATATTTAATACAGATACTTTGGATTGGAATTCAAGATAATAGGTTTCCGAAAGGGATACCGAGGCCCCCTCTGTGGCAACACAGGCAACGGAAGGATCACGGGTGGGTTTTAGTCAGTAAGAGTCTGACACCCCCTCCCGCTCCGCCCAGAGCAGGAGAAATAATTTGATAATTTCCCACCAAAAAAAAAAGGTAATAGGTTAGTTTACCGTTAATTTGTATCAAAGTTTTTTTTTTTTTCAAAACGTGTTTTGATAACAACCAAGTTCTGAGAAATATGTTTAAAATTAACATATATGTTTTCCGCTACTACAAACTATACAGATTTGGCAATTTTTTTCTTAACACAAGCCTATTTTGGTCATTGCGCCTTAAGGCGCTGACAAGACCCAACTGACTAAAATGGGCTTCTCTTAAGAAAAAAAATTGCCAAATCTGTATAGTTTGTGCTAACGGAAAAAATATATAATATAATTTTGAACATATTTCCCAGAACTTGGTTGTTACCAAAACACGTTTTGATAAAAAAATCTCGATAAAAACTTACGTTAAACTAACCTCTTACCTTGAGTTCTAATCCAAAATATCTGCATTAAATATCAACATACGTTACGTATTTAATTAATAACAAGAACGTCTTATTTGAATGCAGAACTTGGTTGTTTTTTATTTTCGATTACTCAACTCAATTTTGAGTAAATAGATAATTGCTTCATATTTTGCAGTAAATTAAAAGCGTTGTGTCATCGCGCTTCTCTTTCTTGTCTATGCAATGTGACAGTGACCGTGGTTTTAGGTGTTGTCAGCGTCTTAACGGAACGATGGAGCCTGGATCTTACAACAGATCCTAGTGTGAGGTCTAGGAATTCAATCCACTATAATGTAAACTTAACAACATAAATGTATTCTTTATTCTCTTTAGTCTTTATATACTAGTTTAAAGCTAGGAACATAAAACGTCCATAAAATACAATATTTACATTTATGAGTTCGCTGTGAACAGTACAAAATCTGTTAACGTGCCAAACCAAATTCAGCGACGCTTAGTGTTATTAAACTAACAATGTGTGTTAAAGTGCACCAAATTAGGTGACTTTGAGTTTGTTTATTTATCTTTTGCTTTCCGAAACTTATTGATAAAATATGAACGTTTCAGTAACCCAAAAATAGTGTGCACTTTAAAACTACTCAACTTATGTTAGTAAAATTCATGTGAAACCCACTCGGAGGCTTTCTTCACCTCCCGGGTCGACGGCGTGTTGTGTTCCACGCGCGCCTCAAAGACATGTCAGCACAAGTGTAGGGGTATTCAGCTACATCCATGTCTGGGATCTATATCTGCACCATATATGCATCGGTGGCCCCTTCCGGCCACTGTAGGCTCGGGCTTGCTGACGGTGAGCAATGGGTAGCTCGCCGTCCGGTAAGGACCAGGCCCGGGTCGACGGCGCAACGTGTTCCACGCGCGCCTCAAAGAGATGTCAGCACAAGTGTAGGGGTCCGCTAGGGCCGATGCCGGGGTCGCCGGAATGTCCGAAAGGGATCTGGCAACACAGGTAACGGAAGGAACACGGGTGGGTTTTAGCAGTGGCGTGCAGTGGTTCTCCACAGAGGGAAGGCCATGCATACTGACACCAAAAAAAAAAACTAATTCGCGCAACATCACAGCGCGGCTCTACATACAAGAACTCACCACATTATTCCAGGTTTTCGATTTTCTAACGATGCAAACAGAAGAAAGATTCGGCCACCTCAAATATCATAACCAAGTGGGTGGGTGATAATTACAGAACACGTCACTTGCAAGATATCCGAAGTCATGAATTATCATATTTTTGGATTAATTCTCGCAATTCTCGTAATTCGGGCACACATCTACCTTTAGACACAACTTGAATCTTATCATTAAACGACAAGTGCGACTAACCTAACCTAACCAACACATTATCGGCGCAAACTTCACAACAGAACACCATTCTTAGGTAAATAAACAAATAATAACACAACACATAATCTTTACACTACTTTACGTTTCAAAACCAATTACATAAAACTTAATAAGATCTAAAACAGCAAAACATTCAAGATCACATATAAATTACGTGTCACTGTCACATGAAACAAACACTACCAATTAAAATTGTATCACTGTCATACCGTGTTCTTCCACAAAAGGGACTATCATATTTTGCCGGATAACACTGATACAGTGGACTGTGTTGCCGAAACTTATTTTCCTGACTCCCCACAAACCAAGCGAAATTTCCCAAATAGGAGAAGAAAAATAAAAAATTATGAAGTTTTTAATTACTTTTATAGGGCTTTTGCTATTCCTTACAATTTATAATTTTTTGGATGGTATAAATTCAACAATATCACCCTTTTTTTTTCTCAATTGTCTCTCGTAGTCTGGTAGTCATGAAGGAAAGTTCCGCGCAATTCGGGGAATTGTCCAAAAATTGGGAACCCTGGTCTTCAATATTTTTCATTCATTTAATCTTCACTTTACACACAACCAATGAGGACCAAGCTCTTGCCGCCGGAGTTACGCCCCTAATTTAAACCATTTCACTATTGTGTGCCGTTCATACACACGAAAATATACACGATTGTGCGTAAATTTATGAACGAAATGTAGGTGAAAGGAATCCTTGCCCTGCGTACGTAAGCTCCGTCGAACTGTGAGTCACGTGGCGTCTGCGATAAGTTGCTATAAGAGTTTTAACAGGAGTTTAACTTTTTTTTTTAATATTTTGTATTATTGTATTACATAGTTAAAATAAATGCATTTGGCGTTGTTGGTAAGGTAGGCTAGGCCTAATTGCCTCTATGGACGGCACGCCCTTAGGTTTTAGTCAGTAAGAGTCTGACACACCCTCCCGCTCCGTCCAGAGCGGGAGAAGTTATTAAAGCTTTCTTCACTTAATGAAACATTGTCACGTAAATGGGTTCAAAAATATCGGAGAAATTGGTGTGTACACAGGGTCTAATGAAATTAGCTAGCCAACCTATGCAGACGCATCTCATCGATATCTAAAGCAAAAATAATTTAATGATTTTTATTTGGGTCATCAACCGCAGTGTATTTGAATTATATATTTAAAAAATCAGTTTTTATTTTATGTAAAATTCACAGATGTGATGGGTATCGATATCTTAGAATAGAATAGTCTTTATTATGTACACCATAAAAATAACAGATACAAACGTTAAAATTTTACAAGGGGTGACACAATGGGCGGTCTTATCGCTAAAAGCGATCTTTTACAGACAACCTTTGGATGATTTAAAGGAAGGAAGAAAAGACAATACTGCAGGTAGTCAGTGGTGTACCAGTTACATATACAATAAATACATATATACATAAAGCATATACTATACATATTATTACTATATATACTATACATACCTTAACACGATAAAACAAAACAAAAGGAGATTTCTCAACTGATAGTCTGCGGAGTTTCTCTAGCTAATCTAATTCGACCCTGTTTATAAAAATACTCGTCGAATACTTTAATCTTCACAGTTTTTTGAAGACGGTTGAAACTCAAACTAATAATGTGTAGATAAGATTCAGTAATGTATTAATCTTCAAACGTAACTGTCACCCACAGATTTACCCCACAAAACACTGCCCAAAAAAAAAAATGTCATCAATGTGATTAATGTTCGCCGAAAATCGGTCGAACAGACATTTTGTTTTGAGTTGTCGCCACCATCCATCTTGGAGACGTTCTGCTCGCAACAGTAATTAATTAACCCGAACTTGCCTCCTCATCTACGCCCAAATATATTGTTAGAAACTGGGTGCATGGTCTGAGACGTAATTAGAACAAAACTATCTTTGTCTTTGCGTGTTTTGAAGATTGGGTTCTCTTGATTGTATCGCACCAGACAAAAAAAATGTCTTTGTTTAAATAACAAAATGTATATGTTTTCTTCTGTGGCGATCTGTATCAGAAACGTTACAAACGACGCGACGTGTGGATTAAATCGAAGCAAGAACGTTTCACCACTGACATTTAGCTTAATACAATCATACATTTAGATTATTAATATTTTGACATTGGTAATTGTGTGTTGGTACGTAAGGAATTGTGTGTTAGTATGTAAGTAATTTGAGTTATTTCATTTTAATTGTTTGTCTGTTATTTCGGCACCACTAATTTTATTATTATTTGTATGCTTTCGAGCAAAATGTAGCGAACTGACCATCTTATTATAACATCCTACTGTATTGAAACCTACATTTACGAATAAATTTGATTTGATTTGATTTGATTCAAAATCGAAACTTCATCACGAGCCTCACCCTATTGATATCATAACATCACGCTTGTAATTGAAGGTTTAAGCAGAGGTGTACATCCACATATCGCCAGTTATGTTTTTTTTTTTTGGGTGGGAAATCATCAAATAACTTCTCCCGCTCTGGGCGGAGCGGGAGGGTGTGTCAGACTCTTACTGACTAAAACCCACCCGTATTCCTTCCTGTTGCCTGTGTTGCCAGGGGACTCTGTGACACATAAGTACCTTCCCGCGACCCCGGCAGGCCAGTTATGTTTGGCGTTTATGTCGACTGAACAATAACAACAATAGAAAATCAATTGTGTCTCATTAGTTGTCCTTGACCGATTAAGACCTTATTGATACCTACAATCATTATTATGTTTAAAGTAACAAAGAAATAGCAGTAGTAGAAAAATGAAAAAAAAAAACAGAAATAAGCTTCTTTTACATAACAAAAGACAGCCGTTCATATTTCAGCTGGAACTACGCGCCGGCAGATGTACAAAATCAAAACAAAAAATACATAAAAGTTATGTTTTTTAAGTAAAAATCTTAAAGTTCCGTGTGAAATCTGGACAATAAACACTAAAGAAAAGACTATATTTTGCAGCTTGGCGGAAACTTGGCTAGTTTGAAAATCCGCATGCAGAGCTTGTTCCAACTTATCTGCAGGAGGTCTTTGCTCAAATGCTTCATGTAATCTCTAGTAGTTACGTATTATTTAGAACTTGACCATCTAGTGTAGTGCCACTGGAAATATCGCTAAGGCGTGCATTGTTTGTTTGATTCAGCAATATTAGTTGTGTTATAATAGGGTCTTACACCCATTTCTGAAAAGTGTATTATTTAAATTCTATAGTGCTAATATGCCCCAAAAAAAAAATCACAAAATTTTTACTCAATCGATAAGTGCCATAAAAATGCATTTATTTTACATTTTCAAATTTCGCGCGTAGTTTGACGAAAACGCTGGACGCAGTGGACGCCATGTTGCTCTGTGGTCATGACGTCACTTGGCTATGTAAACAAATGCGCTGATCTATTTTCTAACTATCAGTTGACAGTTGACACGTTTTAGTTTACACGGCGGTATGACGTAATAACATGGCGGCTACTATTTCATGGTGTTTTTTAACAGATTAGAAAAACTGAAAATGTTAAATTGAATTTTTAAATTTATGTTATTTTATGAACTAAAAGTAACATTTTCCGACTCCTTTTTGCCTAAACTATCTCAATAATCTATTTGTAGATTTTTTCTCGTATATAGTAAAATGCCGATTGATATCACCCAAGTAAGAGTAGATCTACCGGTCCATTTTGTTATAATCCCACCGTGAAACAGGTGGAATGACATTGTGAAGTGAACTGCCACTCTCCCTGGTGCTAGGGATTTATTTATTGATTTATTTATCTAATACTTTAAGCACACAAACGTACAGAGGCGGACTTAATGCCAGAGGCATTCTCTACCATTCAACCTTTGGGTGATGCACAGACAAACAGTGGTAGGTGCAATAACGTAAATTTTGAAATAAATATATAAGGATATACATACATACACCTATTGTAAACTTTAACTATAAATATAATATAATTATGTACCTAATTATACAAGGTGTCGTTTTGAATCCTCGTCAAATTCAAGGAGGTAACTATGCTAATTATTCTCGACACGAATCAAAAATAATAAAATAAGTAGGATATTTTTTTTCCAATTTTCGGAAATGTGTGGAACACGCATGTTGAAACGCGGCCCGTGTGATACTGACTGTAACTGCCCTTTTAAGGCTTCTACATACTGGCGCGACATGTCGCGCGACGCGTCGCGACACAAAGGCACCACTTGTAGCGCTACACGCGGTGTCTTTGTGTCGCGTCGCGTCGCGCGACAAGTTGCGCCAGTATGTAGGAGTCTTTACACACACACTACCGCATACGCAACGGGGTGATTCTGTTCTGTGAAAGTGGTTTATTCTAAAATACTATCAAACTTAAATAACTAAAAAAACAAGTATGTATTAATTATTGAGCAGGTATCGTAATTTTATTGATTATATGTCTTTCATAGCAGCCTCCTGAAATTTGAAGTGGATGCAAAATGACACCTTGTGTATAAATATTTACATTACTTGTATGGTCAAAACTTGTGATTTAGGTTAAAATTTAAAAACAAACGAAAATCACACGATTCATCCGGAGTCGTCTAATCCAGTGTCCTTCCCATTTGATGGGTCGCGACCCGGTACCGGGCCATCAAAATAAAATACTGGGTCGCAGCATTCCCGCCTTGTTTTAAAATAATACTATCGATCGACTCATAGCTCCGTTGTTAATTGGATTGTCATGTGACGCAGCACTCAAGGATTCGAGATATGACCATTGATAGATTGTTGGTTATCTTGTCGTCAAGAATACCTACATAAGCTTTGCTAATCTAGCAATAGCTTTTTAATGCCTTTTGTCACAACCCATAAATGTGAAGCTGGGTTTTCAACAGTAGTTTACTTAAAAAAAAACATATAAACCGACTTGAAGTGGAACCAGACCTCAGGATAAAACTTTCATATTTCTATTTAATATTCATATTTCGCGCCCTCACGTCCCTAGCCGCCGCAGGAGACGCCTTGGGCGTCGGGAATCCCAGGCGGAGGCTCGCCGTCCGGTAAGAACGGCCTGAGTCGACGGCGCGTTGTTCCACGCGCGCCTCAAAGAGATGTCAGCACCTATTTGAAAAAAATCTTCAAATAGGAGCTGACATATTAGGTGTTGTTTTGCATCCTCGTCAAATTTCAGGAGGCTGCTATGAAAGACATGTATAATCAATATACATAGAGAAGTACTTAATAATTCTAATGAAAACTATCTTGAATTCATGCAACGCTAGTACTTCTAGCCAGGTTACTGCTCAGAACTTGTTCACAACGTGTCGTGAACAGAATACCGTATTCAAAATACACCCGTACGAAGCTGGAGCAGGTCGCTAGTAAGATATAAATAATTTAAGTTTTCTTCATTTTATATTTGAGCTGCCAAAATTAGATGATGTAGATGATTTAAATCACAAACCGTAATTCATTTTACCTTCCAAAATTAAACATGAACAGGCTTACAAGATCAAAACCCGATTCCTTCAGATTGATGGCATCCGTAATTACTTCAAAAACTTTATTATAAGAAATATTCAAAATACGTCTCGTGGACGTAGTGCGGTGAAGTGCGCAGCGCTCGGAATCACGACTCGTTATTTACTCATTAAAACTTTGAATTGGAGGCGTTTCTTCGATAGGGGAGGGGGGCGGGAGGCAAACTCCAGTGATATGGCAGATGTTTTTATGTTTACCTTTATTTATTTTTTGTGGGGAGCGAAGCGGTGGTTTGGTTATGAATTGGTGTGGGAATAAAGTTTAGAATAGAATAGTAAACTTTACACAACATCACGCCTTGTTTCCCCGAAGGGTTGGGCAGAGGTGTACCGTAGTACACCCACATTTTGCCAGTTATGTTTAAGTCCCATATAATAGGGGGCGAGCCTATTGCCACCAACCGGGCACAAATCCAGACTCCGGGCCGCTACTGAGAAATTCCATATAGAAAAACCCAATAATACTTTGCCCGACCCGGGAATCGAACCCAGGATCTCATGCTCAACAGTAGCGCTTGCAACCACTAGACCAACGAGGCAGTCAAAGAATAGAATAAAATAGAAAACTCTTCCATAAAAATTACAGATATAAATGTACAACAGAAAATGCCGAAAATCTGAAACTTATTAAATATAAAGGCCTTGGCAGAGAGTACAACTTTGTGCCCTTTGGCGTCAAGACCCTCGGTCCGTGGGGTCCCAGTGCGCATACGTTATTTGCGGAAATAGCGAAGCGTCTAGTTGTTGTAACTGGTGACCGAAAAGCTGGCGGCTTTCTCGCGCAACGCATCAGCATTGCAATTCAGCGAAGAAATGCCGCCAGCATCCTCGGTACAATACTTCGAAGGCCCTTTTTAGGTTTAACTAAGTTATTTTTTTGATAATGAACTGGAAAATATATTTTTTTGAAAATATCTACATCATTTGAAAACTAACAAACTTAAAATAATAATAATAATATGTACAATTATATAAAAAGGGAGGGCAAAATATCGTCGTCGGGCGTCAAAAAATACGTCCGCATCGTTTAACTTAATTTTAATTAAGGTTTAACTTAGTTTTAATTAAATTTAGTTAATGTTAATAATCATCTTGTAATTTGGTTATGTAAATAAACGATTTTTTAATGTAGAAATGCCAAAATAGATGCATAGATACTAAGTAATTGCTGACAGTACCAAAGTAACGATAGGAAATTAGGTATCTACTGAACCTACCTAGGAAGCAAATCATTTTACATTTATTTATCACTAGCTTTTGCCCGCGGCTTCGCCCGCGAGCACGTCGGAATCTCACGGGAACGTATTACCGGAATAGAAGGTATCCTATTTCCAACCCAGGTCATGGTCTATCCCTTTCATCCAAATCCGTTCAGCCGTTAAGGCGTGTAAAGGTAATAGACAGAGTTATTTTCGCATTTATAAAATAAGGTTCTGTCTGCTACTTCGTCTGCAAAATGAATAAAATAAATTATTAAAAAAACAAAAACCCGACTGCAAAAACACATAACCACACACACATTATAATCTATATAATTTTGGTATCCCCGGCGGGGACAATCAAAAGTTACACCATATTTCAGGTTATTCGACTGTCCCCGCCTGCAAGACCACAATTATATAGATTATAATGCTTGTTTTTCCCTTTTCAGTTATGTGTTTTTGCAGTCGGGTTTATTGTTTTTTAAATAATTTATTTTATTTCAAGCTTTTTAGCTTTATTAACATATATATTTGAAAATTACTCATTACTAGCTTTTATTTGATACCAATATTGTTGCAATTCATTTAAAAAAAAAAAACCTTGCCCTCCTTTTTTTGTATTTGCAGGTGCAATTTATAAATATTATATAGCCTATGTCACTCCCACAATTAAGACGAATCTAAAGACACCTCATATGTTAAAATCCATCAAGCCGTTTAGGCTACAGAGCGTGCCAAAGAAATAGACATACATACATACATACATACATACTCTCGAAAAACATTACCCTCCTGAGGCAGTCGGGTAAAAATGTGTGAGTTATTCATTCGTAGGTATTTATTATGACAATAATATGGTAGTATCGCAATATTTTTATTGTTTTTTTTCGACGCACTTATTTTAAGTAAAATTACCTATTACAGAACTAACAAACTATTAAAATACTGTTCCGATATCTCAGCGGCTCGGTAGGACGCCGTATAATGCCAACCATGTTGTTGGTATCGATGATCCGCCTGCTTCGGCGTTTCGGTAGCTCTCAAGCTGGCTTGCGGCTGAACTTGTTCCTCGGGCCGTGGTTGCTATTGTTCCGGTATCTCAGCAGCTGGCTGGGACGCCATATAATGAGCGTGCTGTAGGCGTCGATAATTCACCTGCGCCGGCGTTTTGCAGCTCTAAGAACCACTTTACGCCTAGCTTGCTCAATCTTCCTCAGATGCGCTTGAAGAGAAGACTCTTGACTTCTGACGACCTCCACAGCTCTCGCTTTTTTATAATTTTGCGATAAATAAGATTTTCGTTTTGGTATAAATATTTTGAAATTGAATTAAAAAAGAAAGTAATTTCAAACTTAAGTTAAAGTGAAAACCACAAACTCAAAATTGGTACAATAAAACGATACCAAAACAACAATACCAATTCGAATTAAAACTGTCATTATGTGACATTTGTGTGAAATGACTATCTAGAATGCCGCATATCGACGTATAAAGTGTGTCATTTTATTGTGAGAATTTATATTTTTTTAATTTTTCATCCAAATCCTATTATTAATGGGATAATACGAGGGCTGCACTAAAAGTATCGGGAATGGAATATTTCCACTGTTCCTGTCATATTAAAATCTTTTTAATTGAAAACTCCTTGGTTTTAAAAATCGAATACCATTTATTTATTTAAAAAAAGATTCTCGGTCTTGTCACAAGGTTTTGTCAAACTTGTTTAGTCGTTGAGAAAATGGAATTGACTCGAGAAAATTCAAGAGCGATGATTTATTATGACTTTCGAAGTGGTTTAACACAAAAACAGTGTGTTGACCGGATGATTTCTGCATTTGGTGATGAAGCCCATCCAAAACCACAATTTATCGCTGGTTTGCTGAATTTCACGTGGACGTGTCAAGCTCAGTGATGATACCCGTCAAGGTCGTCCAAAAATTGCATTCACCCAAGAAAACGTTGATGCTGTGCGTAAGCTGATTGAGGAAGATCGACATGTGACATACCGCGAAATTCAGGCAACTTTAGACATTGGCATGAGTCAAATACAAATAATCTTGCATGAACAATTAGGTGTAAAAAAGTTGTTTTCCCGATGGATACCGCATTCGCTCTGTGAAGAGCAAAAAGCGGCTCGCGTTACTTGGTGCGTCAGAACTCTCGAAAGATTCCACGCAGGATCCTCAAATGCTGTATACGACATCGTATCAGGTGACGAATCCTGGATATACGCGTACGAACCCGAAACAAAAAACCAGTCACGAGTTTGTTCGAAAATGAGTTAAAGCCAACAAAAATTGTTCGTTCACGGAGCGTTGCAAAAAAAATGGTGGCCACGTTTGTCTCCAAAACCGGCCATGTTACGACTATTCCTCTTGAGGGACAAAGAACGGTTAATGCAGAATGGTATGCTAGCATTTGTTTGCCACAGGTCGTTTCTGAACTCCGTAAATAGAACTGCAACCGCCGCATCATCCTCCATCACGACAATGCGAGTTCTCACACCGCGCACAGAACAAAAGAGTTTTTAGAGCAAGAAAACATAGAATTATTAGACCATCCGCCGTACAGCCCCGACCTAAGCCCTAATGATTTCTATACTTTCCCTAAAATAAAGAATAAATTGCGTGGATAGAGATTTTCATCACCTGAAGAAGCTTTGGACGCCTACAAAACGGCCATTTTGGAGACCCAACTTTCGAATGGAATGGTTGCTTCAATGATTGGTTCCATCGTATGGACAAATGTGTCAAATTTCGCGGAGAATACTTCGAAAAGCAATAAATACATTTTAAATAGTAATGTTGTGTCACTTCCTTGATTCCCGAAATTTTCAGTGCCGCCCTCGTAACTAAAGAGTAAACTACCTTGAATTCATACATGCCTAGTACTTTTTGTTAGGTTACTGCTCAAATATTCTGTCATGTGTCGTGAACAGAATACTGTCTGTCTTATATACATGCAACGTACTACCGGGATAAAAAGTATCATAGTGTTAATCCAGGTTATAATCTATCTGTGTCAAATTTCATTCAAATCCGATCAGTCGTTTTTGCGTGATTGAGTAACAAACTTTCATATTTATAATATTAGCAGGTTTCCTTAAATAATTAGTTACGTTGAATATTTTACGGTCAAAAGTTGTCAAAAAAATTGTTATTCATAAACATTTTTATATTATTTATTACTATTTATAATTATTATTTAATTAATGTTCACTTTATGTCTAGTTATTTGTGAGATAAAAACTTTTTTTGTTGGCCGTATGTATGCAACTATAACGCCCCTTTTTTCTTCCTGCCTACATTATGGCTGGCCTTCGATCAAATAGCTAGTGAAATGAATCATTCGTGAAACCGAAACCATTGACAATAAACCAGCCCCACTTCTGGTTCTGGCAGACGAGAGACCATAAACTTTCCACTCCACAGAACCTTAAAAATATTTGCTGACAACCTCTATTTTATTAGCTGCCATCAAAACTACGCACAAATCCGTACGACAAACAATAAAAGCATCAACGGTCATAGTTATTCTGGAAGCGTCCCATCTCCACAATCGCTTTCGAATAAAAATATCGATTTCGTTTTCCTTTGTGTTTGCGCTTAAAGTGAGCAAATAATAAAATAAGGCGCGGTTACCAAATCCAATAATATCGCACCACAAAGGGTCCTCGATTGTGATGGATACTGAGACCGGAATTTAATATTTTACTGAAGCTAGACCCGAAATTATTTAAGCTTAGAAACGGACTGAAATTTTGTAACCTTGACTGGTGGTTCTGATACCGAATGAAATAGGCATTTAGTTTTGGAGACGTTTAATAAATAGGGAATGCTCTAAGTGTGACAGATAGTGATCCAAAGTATTACTTTGGATACGTCTATTAAATTTGGATCGTAAAAATGTAGAAATAGACACTCAGAACTATATTTAATTTAATATTTTTGTGGTATTAATTGGTCAAGGACAGCTAATGAGACACAATTGGTTTTCTATTGTTTGACTCCGAATCGGTGTCGCGCGGGGCTTAACAGATTAAATATTAACACAGACTATTTTATAAGATCCATAGGTACATACCGCATGCAGAAGACAGCTTCACTACGTGAGAGATAGTCCCACAGCATCCTGAGAACTGTAGCGGAGAGTTTCGGCTCTCCAATTGTAAAGCAGTTTGTGCGGAGGGTTATTGGTAGTAACACTAGATAATAAGTTGTTTTAATATTATGTTACTAACACACTATTTTTTTTTTTGAGGGTGGGATTTCATCAAATAACTTCTCCCGCTCTGGGCGGAGCGGGAGGGTGTGTCAGACTCTTACTGACTAAAACCCACCCGTATTCCTTCTTGTTGCCTGTGTTGCGGGGGCCTCGGTGACCCATAAGTACCTTCCCGCGACCCCGGCAGGACTAACACACTATGGATTCTTTGTTCTGAATTAAATTTGTTCTGTATTATTATTATTAATTATTAAGTTTTTACCCACGATTTATTTTCACAACAAAGTTGACCATATTTTATTTGCAAAACGTCCCTCTTACAATGAATTATAACGAAACCATCCAAATTTTTTATCCCCCCAATTACAACATAATTAAGTATCGTAAAACGGCGAAATAAACAATAGAAATGCAATTATTAAATTCTCGGACGGGAAAAATCACAGTCACAAGTGCTGTGAAGAAATTTACGACCCCCCTTGTACGTGGGGTTCGAACCCCGGGACCCCTAGGGGCTGTCTATATTAAAGGAGGGTTGTGTACTTATTAAAAGTAGAAGTGCAGTGACGCAGCGGGAATACCTAGTCAAACACCTTCGGGCTTCGTCCTTTATTGGTCACCGGCTGTTATTAAATGGTTTTGATTTTCGTCGTTTTTTTTTTAATAAACTAAGATTTAGTGTATTGGGTTTTGGCCGGTCAGCCAGTTTGGAGTTAAAATGGAGTGTAGTGAAGTCCATGATTAATTATGTTGAAAACTTTTATTATCGCTTTAATTGTATGAGAATCGTTTATTTTCTTGTCAGTTGTTTGCTAATGGTGCCGATTCCCTTGTACACAAACTAAACTAAATTTAAATTCAGTGCATCTTGTTCTTTCTATTTCATTAAGAAAAGGACAGAAGATAAATGTTAGTTTAGTCTTGTCAAATTAATCAGCTATTACGTCAAGCGCTGATTAATTTAAAGAATAAATAGAAAGAATAAGATGCACTGAACTTAAATTTAGTTTAGTTTGTGAACAAGAGAATTGGCACCAATATCGTAGCAAAATAAGATTTTTCAGTTTAATAAGAAATATATTTTCACATTTTGCATTTTGAGACGCACTTTTCAGCAATCAAATAATATAGGTATTATACCCATTTTCATGGACATCTAAGGGAGGATTTCCCCAATGGAACTGATCGCCATCAGCACAGACAGATACAGATTGCATTCATCTTCATTTTTTAAATTCGCCCTTAAAAGTTTACATCAAAAGCAAATCACTTCAGTAAGTCACAATAAAAAAAACGCACCCTATATTAAAATAAAAAAAAAAACAAAATAATAAATATATAGCATCCTTATTTGAAAATAACTAAGATTAAAAGGACTAGCTTGTAATGACATTGAAATTAAAAGGCAGAGACGAACTTTTATTCCACTCGTAACATTAGAAAGTTCCGGTGAATTTGCTCACGCACCCTCTTAAATGAATTATTCAGGGCGGCAAAATACAGGGTAAAAGTTTAAAAAGCGGGTTGTCTATCTAGCTGTCAATAATGTTCTTTAATTTATTTTTGCAGTCGCTTGCATTGGGTTCTTATTTAAATTAGCAACTTTTTTCTTCCTTCTATTGCTTGAGGACTGAATTACATACAAAATGTATTTCATCAGGAAATACATTTTGTCAGCAAGAGAAAAAAATTGGTTGTCTGTAAAGTCGGTTTACAGACGATAATTTTACGTGATAACGAGAGAGAGATACGTCACAAGCCGAACGCTTAGGCCGATCGTGCCTCTCTATCGCTAGTTCCGCGCTCTCGCTTGCACGCTCGGCTCAGGCGGAACGCGACAATGAGTCCTGATGCTTTTTCATGCAGCCGGCGTTCATTGATTTATAAGACGTTATCACGTCAAAAAGGGGTAAGTTTTAGAAAATCTATTTTTAATATTATTTTTTTGTAAGTAACTATGGTTGTTGGAAGTTGGTAGGACTCCCACGAGGTAGACCGATGGCCTTGTGAAGGCCGCAGGAATCCGCTGGATGTGGGAAGCACAGAAAAGGTTGAAGTGGCGGTGCTTGGCTCCCCCAAGCACCGCCACTTCAACCTTTTCTGTGTCCAGCAGAATATGTCCAGCGGTGGACGTCTTTTGGCTGAAACGATGATGATGATGAAGTAAGACTGGTCACGTTAAGAGACCACCCCATTTTAGTAAAGGTAATATAATATATTTCTTTCATGAAAAAATGGGGCTAAGTAGAATAGCACCTATCTTCTAAAACTGGATTTAAAACGTTCAATCTATTTTTGCAACATAAGCCTAAAACCTAAAACGTTTTAGACTGTTAAGCCGCGACACATATCGACAAGCTAAAAGGTTGTAAAAATACTTCAAACACTGTTCCAAATAAAGACTTAGGAGAACCGCCAGTAAATCTGCTCGAAAAGACCCACCTACAGAAAGTTATAACATCGTTAGGCTTTCAAACTACTATATACTACATAAAAGCACCATAAATCTAATCCTAACAGCGTGACGTTGTAAATATAAATTTTGCCTGGAAAACACAGGTGCGTTACTGCGTGTTTTAGAGGTACCTACCTTTTGGATTATGTAGTCAAAGGGTACCAGTGTGGCCCCATTATTATTCTTATAATGTCAGTCAGCCAGTGTAACGACACTCTATTAAGGCGATACCAAAATATTATACCATATATATTATATATTATTATACCAAAATTGGTGGCTTTTCGTAACCATTTATTTCACTATGATAGTATGTACCGGTAACATTTTTGGATATAGGTATGGTTATTGACTATTTAATTAAGAATTTGACTGAAGGAAAACACAATAGGGTTAAATTTCCTCCATAGAATTTAATTCCGAAATGACCTCTATTTTTTTATATTTTTTACTGTAATTATATAATCCGAATGAAAAAGAAGTAATTTCATTCAAAATGTGCATATTAGGTAATTGAAAACTCTGGATGAAAATGTTTTTAATACACAGCTTAATTTATTTTTAAACAATTTTTATTTCATTTGGCGCTCTTACGTTGTTTTAGTTTGGTTCCAGCGCATTGTTGCGCTCTCTTTTTTCGCATGTGGAAGTAATTGACTCTGTTACTTTCTTATGCCCATCCAGTTCGCTATGATTTCATTTTTACGCATCACCTTAAAGCAGCAGTACCTCCCTAAGACGTAATTTCAAGTTATGCGTTGGACACAATAAACGATGAAATGAAATGGAAAACTCTCAATGCATGATTATTTGGAATAAATTCAATTAGAGCCACCTAGACTTACATTAAGACTTAGATCTTTGATTAAGATGTACACATAATAAATTGTATTCTATTTTATTCTAGATATTTATTCAAAGCCTCATTTGGTTACTTTGGTCCCCATTGAAAACTCAACAAATCTACAGCTAAAAAAACACTACAAAGTGAAAAATAACTTTACTTTCGGAAGTTGATGGCAAAAAACTAAAATAAAGATCCAAATTTTGGATCTATGTTCTTGTTTTTTTTTTATAAAGTGTTTTGTTTTTCACTTTTTATTGGGTCAGTATGTCATTTATTTAGTAGCAATAGGCTTATCTCAAATGCTCTCCACCTTTTACAAAATATTGCTTTCTCCAATGCAGGGACGTTAATTGTTGAACTGGAGCTGATGGTGAAGTCACCATCAGCTTCACGACACCATATGCATTGTGACGAGCATAATTGCTTAGGAAAAATACCCAATCGCTATAGATGTGCCTATAAAATTTAAGGATTTCCCTCGGATGCCATGGGATTCTCTCATCAGATACTGACTTGGTGACAATGGGACCACCTCGAGAGCAAATCCTTTCAAACAAAAAAAGTTTTTTCGAAATCGACCCTCAATTGCCGGAGAAATCGGTGAACATACTTACCTACATAAAAAAAAGCAGACGAACATATAACCTCCTCCTTTTCGGAATTCAGTTAAATAAAAATACAGATTTACATATTTTATTAGACATTACAACATCATTTTCGGTTAAAAAGAGAATGAAAAGCCACTTACCAATCTGTGACCAGACACTTGAATATACTTTCACCAACCAGGGGCAAGTCTTTTACCCCAGCAATTTCATTACCATCGTTTATATATATATCAATTTATTGCCACAGACTGTCGGAATCAGCTCAGAGAATATTTTCGTGGCGTTTTAATAAAATTTACTCTTTTTTGCCAAGGGTTCTTGCCATCTTGACATGGCGCGTGCAGTTTATTGTCCACCCCAAAAGAGCGAAGGTACGCTTACAATTTCTTTTATACATTCAGAAAAGTAATTTGCTTTACATTGGGATTTTCTTTGGCAATCTCTTTGTCCATATTTTCAGTTGAATGAGAACTCTCAATGCTGATTGTCAACATTAATCTACGTTCAGACGAATCTTTAAGATTTTGCGAAATGCTCAGCTGTGGCTGTAAACGTCTGGCTATAGGAATTCTAATATTAAATTTCTAGGTATTGAATATTGTTTTCAATGACATTCGTATTGTTATGTTTTCTGTTGAACTTTCGAAGCAATATTTCTATTTAAAGATTTTCTCAAGCGCGCAAGGTGACTCGTGACAAGGCAATTCAAATGGACACTGTCTTTCAATTATTTGCTCATCATTCACCAATAACGAATAAAAAACAGTTTAATTATAAAACTAGAGTGGATGACCAATATTTCTCCATAAAATATAACCACTTAAAACTCAGACGGAGTACAAACAAACTAAGAAACTTGGAAGTACTCGTAAAAAGGACCTTTAAAATAAAATTACTAAGAACAAGTCGTAACTTGGTACCTACTTAGGTTATATTTTACTACCATGTTTAACCTAGAATAAAGTCTGTGAAGAATAATAAACCACGGCAAAACCTTATATGATATTAATATTCGATCAAGAAAAATTAATAAGGGTGCGACAACATCAAGAGGACATGCCGTAAAAAGACCGTAATATTTATATGACCCCATAAAACTGAGTGATATTAATATTAAAGCGTATCTTTTGAATTTGTTGTACGTACCGTACTTAATATTAGAAACGACGACGAAATCATTTTATAAGGTAAAAATGTCTTTCTAATGTCTACATTTTTAATGTACCTTGGCGTAGAATCAAATGGTATCGTGTTTTTGTAGCAGGCTCATAAAAAACTTTGTGTCGGTTATTATTAGGGTTGACAACCCTACTATATATCCTGCTATATAAGAGGCCTAAATACTTTATTTAAAAAAAACTGTGGTATGTTAAACTACTATATTTTAGATAAATAATTATCTAACATAATTATTGTTTGAAAAATCCGTTAAATTAAATTTTGGATATTCCTCTTTGTGACCAATTGGTTGCTAAATCTACTGCTGATAAGGGGTAACAAATGTTTTTCAGCGATTCTGACTTTTCTTATATTTAAAAAAATATATAATTTCTTCTTTCTATACTTAACAGCAACTTCAGCTTTTACTGAGTGTATATTTTCAGTGATGAATACAAAATGGCAAGGGAATGCAACAGGACCAGAATTAAGGTCATAAAAGCTGAATTAATGTTATTTTGCAACAATAATTTGAAAAAAAAACTGTTGATAAAAGCTCAAAGTAGCCAAAAATATGCATTTAAAATTAAATTAATATCTTTTTGTTTTTACCATTTACAGGCAATAGCTTCGAAAATACTATATTTCATATAAAAAAGTTGCCAATCCTAGTCGTTTTATAACGAATACTTCACCTCTGACTAAAAATGTTTTTAATTTAACGTGAATATTAAAAGTACCGTCTAGATCTCAACTTTAATAACAAAAACAGAAAAAGACGTTCTGTAATACATTTTTAATAATACTGGCGTCAACAAAGAATCCATTAAAGCTATCCAAAAAACGCGACAAATGGCAGCATTAAGAAAATTGAGTGTTTTATAGAAAAAAATAAATCAAAATAACATTTTTGCAACCCGTCCGATGCGCAAGCCTTTGCCTCGCAAAAACGAAACGAAACGATTGTTTGATCACCATTAAAAGTTTTCGAAACATTTCATTGTTTGTCTAGGGATGGGAAAATAAACAGAAAATGCCGACTGTTTAAAAAGCGAACACTGCGTATTCAACTGTTTTTCGGTAACAACAATATTAAGGCTCGGTAACTTTTAGATCTTAGCCGATGAAGATCTTAGTTGATGAGAAATGCTGCTTTCATTCACAGCTGAAATAACAATTTTCTAACTTTTATCTTCAAAGGAAAGTCATCACCATTGAGAATTGTATTTAAAATCGCAATTTTGTATTTACAATAAGAAATAGGTATACGAAATGACTAATAATATTACTTATTAGTTATTACAGGGTACTTAATAAAAAACCACTATAAAACACTTAGTAGTTATTATGTAACACGTTTTAAGAACAATTTATAAAGTCTAAGTAGGTATTTTAAATTAAGTCTAAATGACAGTTCCCAGGCTGTTCTAATAGGTCCATAATTATTCTATAAGTTGAAGAAAACTCAATTACTTTGGATAAAATATTAAAAGACAACTTGTCTCATTTGCCTACTTTGCTTGACGACTAAAATATACCGGAAAAGTCTTTAAAAAAAATTTTGTTGTCTTTGGTTTGGTCTTTGAAAAGTTTCAAAGTTGTCGACATCAATTTGTAGGAAGCATCTGTTTTGGGTAAGGCGAGTATTATAATGGAGACACATGAGTTTAATATTGCTGATAATGCAATATTTTGTAACAATATTTTGATTTAAAAGAGTGTCTTGTCCGTTCTTCTCCATAGGAACCTACTACGCTTTGGAAAGGGCAACTTACTTTGGATAAAATATTAAAAGACAACTTGTCTTATTTGGCTACTAACTTTGCTTGACGAGCAAAACACACCTGAAAAGTCTTTAAAAAAAATTGGTTTATTCTTTGAAAAGTTTCCAAGTTGTCGACATCAATTTGTAGGAAGCATCTGTTTTGGGTAAGGTGAGTATTATAATGGAGACACATGAGTAAAATATTGCTGATAATGCAATATTTTGTAACTTTATTTTGATTTAAAAGAGTGTCCGCGGAGTTTCTTGTCCGTTCTTCTCCATAGGAACCTACTACACTTTGGAATGGGCAACTAGCTACATCTTTCTGACTCACCGACCCCTTGACAATTTAAAAGTGCCTGTAATTGGTTTAGAAACAAATGCCTTGAGTTTGAGTTGAGTTTGAGTTTGCAGAAAAACTATGTTCAAAACATCTTAATTATACTGTAAGTAAGGTTTCAATGGTCAAAGACCTACCTTTACAAAATCGTTAATCGCTTCGTCACACACTTACGTATTTAACATTTGAAATACATTCATTTACAAGCCATGAAATCGTTCGTGGTAATATTATCTCTTATATCTTCTGTGTCGTCCCCAAAAATGACGAAATAATGCCTGGTTAAATATTTTTTATACTTCCCCTTGTACTCCTTCTGATTGAGTAATTTCTAACGAAACCTAGTCAGTATTTTTTTTTTAGTAAATAGTTTAAGCGACGTGCCTTATTAAACGTTTTCCCGCATACGGCATCACGAACGTACCCCTTTTTGCCCGATGACCAAATATTTAAATGATGTATGCTCGACCAATGCATTGTACATACCTAATAATGCGAATATGAATTTAGGCGAGAGACGAAAAAACTCGAACGAGTGAATAATTCAGTGAATTGGGAAAGTAAAAGCACTCTTCGTTGGAGTAGAAAGCGCGTCTGTCTGTCCATCTGTCACTTATTTATGACATTAGAGTTGCCTGCCTAAAAATTACGTATAAATAAACAAAAAAAAAAACTTCTTATTCTCGTTCTTCGTAAGTGTTTGTGTATTTATGTAGATGTGACTGTTTGCTGTAAAATTTTAGATCTAGAGTATTCCCGAATTGCTGTTTAGGACCGACTATGAACAATCTAAATTCTTGGGTGTCCTAAAAGATTTGTCGGATCCTCTACATAAGATCGTCATTGCACTTAATGTCAGATATACCTACTGTGGGCGCGGAATTGAAATACGGGTAAATTAGAGAAATAACTCCCTATTATAACGTCCACACTATTATGTGTTATAGAATCAATTATAGGGACATTACTTATCACTACATAACTAAATCCTGAGCTTAAAAAGGTCTTAGGTCCTGTAGTCCCCCTACAGGACTTAAACGAAAATTTTGGAAGTTTTATAATGCCTAAAAGTATATGATCCACTGCAGTAAACAAAATCAGAAAAATATATGATATTCTTCAGGATAAATGCTAGGTAGATAGTGTTGAAAACATAATACTAATTTAACTTTTAAAAACCATACTAACATACATGCAATTATTCATATTTTTTGTCAGATTATTCTACAAGCAATATATTAGCATAATAGTGTTTTAATTTTTTATCCAATCAATAGATTTTTTGTAAGTAGATAATTGCTTCATATTTTGCAATAAAATACCAGCGTTGTGTCATCGCTCTTCTCTTTCTTTTCTATGCAGTCCGACAGTGACCGCGCTTTAGGTATTGTCAGCCTCTTAAAAAGGAAACACTGAGCAGCAGTGTGGACGTATCCCAATTCTGCGCCCACAGTACTGTCGGACACTGTGTCTAGTCACAATCCTATGTAGAGGATCCGACCTCAGAAGTAGGATTTATAAACGTATTACTAAACACTCTCACACTTTCACTCACTTATTTTTTTATATCATGCTGAGGTAGGAGCCTTTTGGCCTCGACTTTCTGTTTTTGTTTTCATTTTACTTTTTTCTGATTTTTTTTTTAATGTTTCTATGAGTGTATTTTAGTTGAGTGCCAATAAATACTTTTTCTTTCTTTTTCAACTGTAGATATATAACCTCGTTTTTAATGTTTTGATACTAAACATTAAGAACTAGGTTAGATATCTACATTACCAGTGATAATGATAGTGAAGTGTGAATGGAATTAAATAATGATACCACAACTAAAGCAAGTTCCTAATAAATAAAACAAGAACTGTCAATTGCGTAGTGAATTTGTCAATCTGTTAATTTTACATTTCAACTATAAAATATTTTTGGGATGGTGGTAACTTAACCAAAGAAAAATACTGCGGAAAATTAAAAACTACATTTCAAGAGACATACAAAACAGAAATTCTATTCCTAAACCCACCGACTACCTTCAAATAGCCAATAACTATCCCTTTTAACATAACCTAAGTGACAGCAAATTAAACACAAAGAATATTGGTCGTAATGACCCTTCGAAGTCTGCCAGTCCCACGCCCCTTCCATGTCGAGCCTCGTAATGGGATATCTAAAACTTATCCTGTGCGAACCTATTATGTATCGACAGTATTGGCTTTGGATTGGCATCGTTTAGTACTTACTAGCCTGCTTTTATAGCGCAAATACCTCTTCTTGTTTGGAGAAGGAACGAGCATTTGTCATCACGGTCAGAGTGGGTTGTAGACTTCAAAACAATATACATGCAATGTAGGTAATGATCCTACTGCAGAAAAACGGTCTCTTCTCTTATGAAGAAGTAACGAGTGTTAATCACTTAGTACTAGACTGATTTTCCTAATGTAGGGCAAAGCCCTCTTCTTGTAGGAAGAAGGACCGAGCCACCACGGTTGTTCAGGGTGGGTTTTTGGTTCCTAAACATTATACATGTAATGTAACTGTCCTACTGCAGGGCAAAGGCCTCTTCTGTTACAGAGAAGTAACGAGAATAAATCACCACGCTTACTCATTGCGGGTTGGCTATTTTAGACTAAACATTTCGTCTGTTTTTCTTCTCCGTTTGTCGAATTAATGATGTCTAAGATTAACTTTCTAGATCGGCTTGAAACTTTTAGTGGCCCACTGGCCAAGGCCTCTTCTCATACTCAGAAGAAAAGAGCATTAATTAAAACGCTTGCCCATTTCGGGTTGGATGTTTTCACAATATTTTTTTTTAGGGTTCCGTACCCGAAGGGTGCCAAACAGAACCCTATTACCTCCGCTGTCCGTTTTTCGTTCGTCATCTCGTGAAGGATAATATGTAGACAGTTGAATTTTTTACAGATGGTGTATTTCTGTGACCGCTCTTTCAACAAATAATAGAAGTAAAATAAATTAAAAAAAAAACCCCACAAAGGTACCTACGTGCTTTTTCGTTTTTTATTTTATATATTGTACGGCGGTACGGAACTCTTTGTGTGCAAGTCCGACTTGCACTTGGCCGGTATTTTTCACAGTTAGTATGTCCTGTGTGTTAGTGTATCCTTTATTCCTTCAGATCATCAATACATCGTCGGTTTATAAGACGGTAAACGTACCGATTACGTGGCGTCAGTACCTAACTGTTGATTTGGTTTAGCGTCGGTTATTCGAAGGTAATTATGGATGGTGAAGAGGGTTTAGTTATTGTTCGGTTATTGACGTTATTGTAATGTTAGTTCCTTTGACAATATTGTCTTCCTTGGGATTGGATTACGAACTTCTTTGAAGGAATTTGTTTGTTTGACATTTTACCGCAATGATTGTAATTTTTGTTTACGGTGATAGTTTCGTATGCAATTATAGAAAACTTTACAGTAAAAGAGATTTAATCATTATGGTGTAATGGAAAGCTGCAAAAGGCTTATTCAGCTGAGACTGAAAAAGAACAATGTTGCCCTCTTGGCAATTCACGTCCCTTTCTTTTATGCCACCCTTGGGGCAAGATCGGCTCGGGATAGCTGGTTTGAAGGGAATCAAAGGAACTAGACGAATACAAAGTTTTGTCAGTAGGGACCATTTATTAAGGGTGCTAATCTACTAACCCAAAGAAGAATTAATTGAAATAATCTATTTCTATCTCTTCCCTATTATGTACGGAATACACGAGGCTAATTGGGTTAGCACATGAAAGATTGTGGAAAGTTCTGACCTATCCGCCACTGGCCACAGGCTACAGGTTACAGGCCACAGCGACTAGCACCAAAAACAACCATTTAGCAGGCTGGGACACACACACACACTTGACTAACATCAATTAGTTCATTAAAGCTTAATATTACGCAAACGGATCCCTAAATCGAAAAATGGTTTTCACAGACCTGCAATATTTTTGAACAGCTTACCTAACGATACCCCGCATCATGGGATGGATGAAAAAAAAAACATCCCACTTTACGCGCATTAGGAGAGGTACCCTACATTTTTTTTTCATGATTTTATTTAACCTCTTTGTCGGCGTAATTAATATGTACCCATGCCAAATAACAGTTTTCTGGTACTAAGAGTCTCTGAGCTAAGTCGCAGCCCGACAGACACGCGCTCTCGCGTCCGGCCCTGGTTCAGGCTATGGTACGAAGCGAGAGGGCATGGGCAGCCGTCACCTCCTTCTGCGAAACAGTAATGTTCGCAAAGGAGGAGGCGGGACGGTTGAGGGAAAGGCAAATTTCACGCCCTCTCGCCCCTAGCCGCCGCAGGAGACGCCCTGGGCGTCGGGAATCCCGGACGGATTTCCATTCACCTTAGGCGCGAGCTTGCGGACGATGAGCAATGGGTAGCTCGCCGTCCGGTAAGGACCAGGCCCGGGTCGACGGCGCGTTGTATTCCACGCGCGCCTCAAAGAGATGTCGTCAGCACAAGTGTAGGGGTCCACTAGGGCCGACGCCTGCCGGGGTCGCGTGGCAGTCTTAAAGGGTAACCGAGGCCCCTGGCAACACAGGCAACACGGAAGGAATACGGGTGGGTTTTAGTCAGTTAGAGTCAGACACACCCTCCCGCTCCACCCAGAGCGGGACAAGTTATTTGATGATTTCCCACCCGAAGAAAAAAAGACAGACAGACAAACATGGTGAAATTATAAGGGTTCCTTGTTGACTACGGAACCCTCGTGTAACCCGGGTACTACTTTATCCCCAAAGTACAGTACAATGTACATCAAGTTACCGCAAACAACAAACAAACTGTTTTCAGTATATTGATATGAATGCGAACAAACGTGTATTGTCGGCAAAGCTTCAATCAGTATGCATGGCATGCATGCGTGCGTATACGCATGCATACTGATCAACACTTTCAAAATGGTAAACTAAATTTTGAATCGAATTCATATCGAATGGATTTTGTTTGCAATGTTTGATGGTAAACACTTTGAATGAATTTACGTAAAAAAACGGAAGAGTGGTATGTTTAGATACGCAAATATTTTGCTAAAATCGATCCTCTGTAACTTTTTTTGTTACCATTTTTAGGGTTCCGTAGTCGACAAAGAACCCTTATAGTTTTATGTGCCATGTCCGGCTTTCTGTCTGTCTGTCTGTCCGCAGCTTAGCTCAGAGACTCTTTGTACTAGAAAGCTGTTTTTTAGGATGGGTATACATATTAATTACGCCGATTAAGTGGTAAAACAACATCTTTGAAAAATATGTTTATTCCCTTGCACGTAAAGTGGGGATTGTTTTTTTTCCTCGTCTATTCCATGGTGCGGGGTATCGTTGGATAAGCTGTTCAAAAATATTGCGGTTCTGTGAAAACCATTTTTCGATATAGAGATCCGTTTGCGTAATATTGAGCTTTAAAGTGCTAATTTTTGTTAGATAATGACCAGTCATGTTTTAACAGTTTTCCAGGACTCAATAACCTGATAAATGTTAAAAGTATTTTTAACACTTTTGCACCGTATGGTTTTTGACATTTTATTTTATAGTCGCCAGCACATCAGGTTATACAAAACTGTCAAATTTCTCCAAATTATTTTAAACCTTAAAATGTTCATGGTTAAGATGAGCAAAATTTGACAGTTTGTGGTAGGTATTGGTAGGTACTCTTCATGGGCGTTGACTCAATAAGTGGCAAATAAACTCTGAATCTAGTTACCTACATTTCAAATAAATATTCTGGACCACCTTCACTTCAAACTATCCAATGATATACAAAAAATGGAATTACGGTAAAAAAAAATATACTAAAGAGCGACGTGTCGTTTATCGTCGATCGACATTTATTAATCGAAGAGATAGATTGATTCCTGTAATAATCATTATTGTAATACGTGTCCGGTAACTTTTCACTCACCCAGGGACATTACAGAGAATTTATTGATCAATTATAGGTAATGCCCCATAAGTGTGAGCTAGTTCCTAAAGCCCCCGTCCCGTTAATAATAACCCGTTATTAAGAGCAATTATTTTAATATAAAGCTTTTATGAATTTATATGTTTGGAGTCGTTATTTGATACCTTTAATAATTATGGAATTATTTTAGGAATTGAATTGGAAAACGTTTAGTATTGTCGTCATCGAATTTAACAACATAACATCAGGTTTGTGATCCCCAAGAGTTAGGCAGAACTCTGTACACCAGCATTTCGCCAGTTATGTTTAAATCCCATGCGATAGGGTCGAGCCCACGGATGTCTATGGGCGAGAGTATTGCCATCAACCGGGCACGAATCCAAGCTCCGGGCTCCGAATCCAAGAGCCTCATGCTTAGCGGTAGTGCTTGCGATCTCTAGACCAACGAGGTAGTTATCATAAAATTTTTAGAACAAATAAAAGTAAACGTAATTACCAAAACGAATGTATAGCTTAGGTATTAGTTTGTGGCATCTGCTAAAATAGAAAACTCGAAATTCTGCCAAAACAGAATTGGGATTATATCGTTACACTTAATGACTTGGGTTTCGGGAAACAGCTTGTTTTTATAGTTCCCAATATTGGTAGTTTTTTTTGTCATTTTTAGGGTTCCGTGGAACCCTTATAGTTTTGCGTGGTCCGTCTGTCTGTCTGTCTGTCTGTCCTCGCTGTAACTCAGAGACGCTTAGTACTAGAAAGCTGTAATTTGGCATAGGTATACATATTAATCACGCCGACAAAGTGATCAAATAAAATCTTTAAAAAAAAAATTAGCACTTTGCACGTAATGTGGGGATGATATTTTTTTCTTGTCTCTCCCATAGTATGGGATATCCTTGGATAGGCCGTTTAAAGATATTGTGGGTCTGTGATCACCACTTTCCGATTCAATTTTCCGTTTGCGTCATATTAAGCATTAAAATGCTAATTTTTGTTAGAGTCAAGTGTCTCCCCAAAGCCAGCGGTTGTTTATGGAGATGAGACAAATGGCAGTAGTACATAAAATAATATTAAAAGAAAAACTATCACAGCTAAGTGGGCTTTACAAGTTAACGACTCATAGTCGACTAACTGCAATTTGTAGTTGGAGAATTGACCGTGGCATATATAGATGTATGGGAGAACATGTTTTTCAACTACAATATGAACTTCTCAACTACGGAACCCTTCATATTGCGTGGTCCGACACGCACTTCGCTGTTTTTTTTTTGTTTTAAACAAACTCTTCAATACTAATTACTGATTAGAGTTTGAGGATTAAATCAGAATCAGATTTTTCAAACTTTCTCTGCTTCAAATATTTTTCTTTAACAAGTTTCACTATTATCACAATAAAGAAAAAAAAACAGAGAGATATAAAATAATTTAAATATTTTATAATAAGGATTATCATTAAAGCGATCTTCCTCTCTCCTAGTTATTTAAAATGTTGCTGTGCCCGACAGGGTCCATAATTGTTTCTATTTATTATTATTTACCACCTGTATGTGTACATTATGGATTGCAATAAATATTTTATATCCCAGGTCATACAAGCATCTAGGTATAAAAACTAAACTTTCTCCCAAGTTCCAGAAAGCATTACTAAAGTAGGTCACCTTAGTGTTTGTGGTAACTATCCCTAACTTAACTGACTACTTTGACTAGCTAACTTCCAAGATATCACTGGTTTGAGACTGAATACGTCGGGATGTTTAATTGAAACTAAGTAAGCTTGAACTTGATTTCCTTACGATCATGTTTCATTGTAGAGCATTGTATGAGGACGCCGATGTTCAGTTTTGGGCAACTATAGGGCTCATTTCACTTACAATTTGTTTACACAACGTGAAGATTACAACGGCACTCCTAATCTTAATGTTAGTATAGCTTCTGGGAAAATGATTAAATTGTTGAAACTAAGGAAGTTCTCTAAAGAAAAAAATAAATTCTCTGTAAAACTACTTAACTCTACGAAAGGCCTACGTCATATATCTTTAAAATATGCAAACTGAAATAAGTTAGACTAACACAAATTCTAGAAATAGCAAGTATCAACTGTGCCAACATTGTCGAATTAACATAAACAACGAAGGCAAATCTGAATACCAATTGAACAGTGAATCGAGACAATTGAGCCCAAGAAAGAATCTCAATTGGCCGCACTCAATCGAACAAAAAAACTCTAGTACTCTTAGAAAAGTAAATAAACAACTATTTTCAATTGGCATACTTCTTCAGAGCAAGTTTCAGGAAAACAAAAGTACTACAGTGTACTGCACACAATTGCAGTGAACTGCATTTATCGAAGCGAAAAATTGGGGTACTGCCAATTTTATTTTTCAATTCCCATCGTATGGTACTGCTGTATATTAGGCTGTGTTTTCATTAAGAGTGGGCCCATATGGCACTGTGAAACTACTGCGAAAGATTAGTGAAATTTCTTGTCGAGTTTTATATTGCGGCGGGCGTGATTCTGAAACTGTTGATATTTTGCCAAGATGGTATGAGGAATAACAATAGTCTATCGAACATATTTGTATTAGGAAAAAACCGGCCAAGTGCGTGTCAGACCACGCACAATGAAGGGTCCCGTAGTTGGGATGAATTTATCCCAAAATGAAACTTAACATTGTAGTTAAAAAACATGTTCTCCCATACATCGATATACGTCACGGTCAATTCTCCAACTGCAAATGTAAGTTGGTAGACTATAACTCGTTAACTTGTAAAGCCTACTTAGGTGTTTTCCTTTTAATTTCGTTATATGTACTGTTGCCATGAATTTTTCACACGTTTAGCTGGCAGGGGGCACTTGGCGCTAACAAAAAATAGCACTTTAAAGCTTAATCTTACGCAAACGGATCCCTGAATCGAAAAACGGTTTTGACAGACCCGTCATATTCTTGAACGGCCTAACCAACGATCCCCCACACCATGGCATAGACGAAAAAAAAATATCATCCCCACATTACGTGCAAGGGAGGTTATCTATTTTTTTTTTTTGTGATTTTATTCTGCCACTTTGTCGGCGTGATTAATATGTATACCCATGCTAAATGACAGCTTTCTTGTACTAAGCGTCACTGAGCTAAAGCGGGAACAGACAGACAGACAGATGGCCATGGCGAAACTATAAGGGTTTCTTGTTGACCCTAAAAATGGCATTTATCTATGTTTAAAAAGATATTAATTATCAAATAGAATGAATAAGTTATGTAATGACATAGATTATTTTACTCGAAACAAATGAATGAACAAAGGACATTCTACCTTTCGACCTTCTTTCTACTAAGAAACAAATTCTACTTCAATTAATTCGTAAATAAATAATGCTTACGACGTATCAATGTCTCAACACATTTCCAAAAGAACGTAAAACGGTACAACTTTAATTCAAGAACTTCGAACAATTCGATTCGTTCTATTTATTTTTAGGGTTCCGTATCGACAATGTCAGCCAATTCAATAAAATCAACTTGGTTCTAAGGCTCTAATAGGCGTGTAGACTTTGAAGTGTGAGAACACAAGTGTAGTTAGATAAAATTTATGTCTCTCAGTGGCGTATTATTTGAATACCAACAATTACTAAAAATAAATGGCTAACTACTTCAATAATCCTGCCAGGGTCGCGGGAAAGTCACAGGCAACGGAAGTAAGACAGGTAGGTTTTAGTCAGTAAGAGTCTGACACACCCTCCTACTCCGCCAAGAGCGGGAGAAATTATTTGATAATTTCCCACGCAAAAAAAGTACTTCAATAATAAATTATTTTAAAGTTTTAAATAAATAACGCTTGTAAAAACAACCATTATTTGTAAAAGCCACACCAAAAATATAACAGGTAACTACACTGTACATACACCTACAAAATTTTAAATTAAAGTCACGAACGCGTGTTATCTATTAATTTTTCTCTCGAATTTATTTCGTAAATTGAAATTGCAGTACTACCACATTCTTTTTTTTAATTTCGACCCTTTTGAACACGCTTTACCGGGCCGCAAGGCCTCCGGGCAAACAACTCAAATGTAGATAAAACAATTCCCAACTCAGGTTCTTAACTAAATAAAATGATACTGCCATTATAAAAGTTCTGCTTAACTCAGAAAAGAACTTAGTTTCAAAACAAGACGACGATGGTTAAATACTTTTATTACCACAATTTTCTGTCTTGGGTTTTGTAAAGTTTTAAAATTATGAATGATTTCACATTTTACTCTGGATCTTATTATCAACGCAAACTTTCACTAAGAAGATTAGCAAAGTTTTAAAAAAATCTCCTAATCAGTTACATTTAATGAAATAATTGTTATTTTATTGTAAGTCATTCTTCTCTAATTTAATTTTAATTTATCCTTCTAATTTATACGACTGCAATTGGTAGCAATAATCCTATCTACTGACCTGTATCCGCCAGGTACTTTAGACAATCAACGCAGAAAAAAGCCTTATTATAAATAACTCTAACCTTAGACAAACTGATGACACTGTCATCAATAAAAAAAAAAACGAATACACATCATACTGAACCATCTTACAATCAAAACTCAATGAGGAGGCAGCTTTATCAAAACGTATTGAACGATTTCAATATAGTGTGTTTATCACAGCCACTCTTCATCGCCAAGTAAATTGGAAGCGTGTGTTTGACGCCATCGGAGTTCAATGGCTTTGGTTTAATTAATTTGTGTAATGAATATACATATTCAATTATTTAATTCAATTAATTTCACTGTACACAGTTTGTTTGTATTGGGCAAGGGCACCTGTGATTGGGATACAATGCCGTGATTCCGTATGACCCGAAAAACTATTGGGATCACAACTCGTCGTACGCCTATGATGATAAAGGAATTACGGAGTGTGTCTAAGTTATATCTGCTACCTGCCTGTTGTACTGAAGGCAGTATCGCACTAAAAGGCATGCTTTTATTCTAAGCTTTGCAACAAAGTAGGACATACTTATTGAAACAACGGATTTTAATGCTTATTTAAGACGCTGACACCTAAACCGCGGTCACTGTCAGATTGCATATAAAAAAAGAGAAGCAGGATGACACAACGCTTGTAATTTATTGCAAAATGTGAAGAAATTATCTATTTACGCAAAATTGAGTTGAGTAATTGAAAATAAATAACAACCAAATACTGCATGGTTTTTATTCAGCCAATGAAATGACTTCTGTAATAAAGAGGGTTCGATATCTAAATCAATGCAAATTGGTTCTTATGATATCTGGATTTTCTGGCTATTCGTATTTTGAGGCTGCGTGTAGGTGATGTCGCTCCTTAGGTAACGTAGTCGAGATGAGTCCATAACATTCAGAAAGAATAAAAACAACTTGTTAATTTTATTTATATCTATTAAATTTTAAATATCCAAAAAGTCCCAAACAATATCCCCGCCGAATGTATTTGTCAAAATCGCACGTAAATTATGGGCTTGTCATACCATCTTACCCCATCCGTGAACCTTAGCTAAGAATAACCAAGTGTCGCAGAGTCAGCGACACTACATAATCAATCATACGCCGACATCGCAAGTGGCTGTTCACAGATAATACAGACTTGATTCACTGCGTACTCCACAACAGTGGCGGTACACACACATCAATATGCATAATGTGATTGGTTGCACGCACAGTGACGTTATTTCAACGATAGTAGGTATGTGTGGGTAGTTCACAGTCGAGTACAGAATAGCGATGTACGTGTGGATCGGCAAGACTTTTGTGGGGAGTGAACTGGATAAGTTCCCTGGGATGTTTTTGCTCCCCCTTCTGTCCAAAGCAGATGAGGTTTAAGCAAATCGCCAGACAAATGTTAGACGAGACAAATTGTTTGAAGTGCCACAGTGTTGTGGCTTCGCTAATTTATTTTTGTTGCGGCGTCTCTGTTATGATGAACCGTTGGGCTAATGATGGAGTAATGGCTGTTTGTGCTTTTTAATATTAATTTACTGAGGGACAATGGGAGAGTTTTATTTGGGAGTTTTATAAAATGAAATTATGGATATACATTTATGATATTAGTTGGAATATGGACATTTTTCGCGTTGCCATTTAGCCCAACAGCTTAAGTATAAGACGAATGACGAAGGTATGTTCTTAAGTATAAGATTGTTTGATTAAAAAGCATCTTGTTAAAAATAATAGTACCTATAGAAAGTTTGCCTTTGGTTTATGCACCAACGGCAAATTGTACCTACCTCTGTTGTGTCTCTCGAATAAGGTACATTTATTTGTCTCCGTTATAATTAATCTCTGAAATGAATATATCTAGATATTTCAGACACGGTACGTATAATAAAAAGAGTGTAGCACTGATGTTTATAGAAACAGATGCTCCAACCACGTTTCTGTAAAACAATTTACAGGAAAAACCTACTGGCGAGTATTCATCTCTACGCGAGCACGTCATAATATTGCGTGCACTTATAATAAATTTTATCGTATGCGAGCACCCGACTCTCCTCAAATGAATAATGCATACCGTTTGGCTTTTCATCGTATTCAAATGATATGAAGTTGTTATTTTTCATTGGAATCTTGCCCTGAGACCGGACATTCCATATATTAAGCATTGTGTTATTTATTGATAGTATACTAACGTTTTTCTGGCCTTTTACTTGGGTAGTGTCGGATTTTAAAATTTATGTTTTAGAAAGATAAATTCATACTTTAATTTAATACTACCCCAGCCTCAAAAATTAGTATTTGGTCCAGTGACAAACACTTTAATATAAGCTTTCTATGTATTATTTTCCGCTCGTGTTAATGACAGAAAACGTAAGAAAAACGCCAAAATAAAAAGATCCCATAAACATTTTATTACAGACAGCTTATACTGTAGAGAAAAACATACAATTGGAAATAAAAAATCCACAATGGCAAAAGAATAAAATTTAAACTCCCATTTTTTTAAGGTCTAAGGTGAGTCCGTTCTGCCGTCACTCAAGTTTGTGATGGACCACAAAGATTTTTAAGGGCTGTATAAAATATGTGACAAAGTAACCACGGAACGGTTGCACGATAAACTGGAATCGTCTCGGGCCGTTGAACCGGAATGACTGATAGTGCGCCAAACGACTTCATAAAAATATATAGTTCTATCTTTTCATTACTGGCTTTTCGGACAGATGCTTATCGTTTTCATTAAATGCGTTGAAGGTTTTACTTCTTAATTAGGAATAAATTAAAGTTTCGTTTAAATGGTTTAGCTGCAAGGTAGATAAAATCAAAATCAATCAAAATCAAAATATTTTTATTTCACATAAACCTACATGGGCACTTATGAAACGTCAGAAGCTAGGTGCACGGTTCCAACTGGTCGTTTCCTATGGAGAAGAGCCGGCAAGAAACTCCACGGTTACTCTTTTAAAAATAATTGGCTTTTACAATGTTTTCAAATTACACAAATTAGGTATGGGAGAACAGTGTAGGCCTGTCGAGAAGTACTTAACAAAAAAAGAGAAAGGAAACGGTCTAAAGAAAAAAAGATCTAGTCTATTAAGCCTACAACGTTCTCACATTCACAACGTACACAAGAATCCATGTAAAATAATATTAATAATATTAAGTCTGAAATATAAATTGTAGGTATATAATGTCAAATAGTGAAAATATAATGTCAAAAAAGTATGTCTAAAAAATAATAATAATAAACATCGTAATTTGGGAGCAGTTAATAGATATTTCCATAGTTATGCCGTTACTGATGTACCAGGGAAGCCACATGTGCAGAAGCCAAACTATTATTGATAAATTATTGCCAAACTTCCTTGTCTTCAACGTAGTCTTTAATCTTGTAATATGCGTTTTTGATAAGGACACGTTTGATGTGGGTTTTGAACTTTCCATCGCTAAGTTCTGTAACTGACTTTGGCAACTTGTTATAAAAGCGGATACTGTTGATAACAAATGATTTGCTTGTTTTTGTTAATCTAATTTTGGGTATCACAATTTCATGTTTACTACGTGTATTTATATTATGGAAATCACTTCTTGTTTTGAAAAGACATAAGTTCTTGCGAACATACAAAATACTTTCTAAGATATAAAGAGAAGGCAGAGTTAGTACATTAATTTCTTTGAATTTATTTCTACGAGGACCCATTCTATAGACTGCGCGGATTGCCCTCTTTTGTAAGATAAAAATTGAATCTACATCAGCTGCCGATCCCCACAGCAGAACGCCATAAGACATAATACTGTGGAAATAAGCAAAGTATACTAACCTAGCTGTGGCTATATCAGTCAACTGTCTAATTTTTCTTACTGCATAAACAACTGAACTTAATTTACCTGAAAGAGCTCTAATGTGGGCTCCCCATTGCAATTTTGAATCTAGAGTAATTCCTAGAAATATAGTTTCTGTAATAGCATCTAGTCTCTTGCCATCAAGTTTTAAATTTAGAGCCACTTGGGGTACATTTGGTAGTGAGAACTTAATACATTTTATAAGAAACCACTACTATTTTATTTAGGGCGGATTAGACCAAATTTCAGTTAGAATGATTGTAGAAGCAGGAGTGATTTTACACTTACTCAAGTTAGGTTGAATCTGCCCTTAATATCTTACATGTATGATTAGGTATAAGCAGTTGAATAATTAAATTACATATTTTAATTTCTCGAAATTACCTTAATGAAAATCTCAAGACACTTTTCTTCTTCCCGCTCTGGGCGGAGCGAGAGGGTGTGTTAGACTCTTACTGACTAAAACCCACCCGTGTTCCTTCCGTTGCCTGTGTGGCCAGGGGCCTCGGTATCCCTTCCGGACTATCCCATGACCCCGGCAGGCGTCGGCCCTAGTAGACCCCTACTCTTGTGCTGACAACATCTCTTAGAGGCGCGCGTGGAACACAACGCGCCGTCGACCCGGGCCTGGTCCTTATCGGACAGCGAGCTACCCATTGCATCTCAAGACACACTTGACTACCAAATAGCCCATATAAGTGCCCAAAAATGAGAAAGACGAGCATTACTTATTGAATGTGATTCTTTAACGTGATTCTAAAATAAATTATTATTGAAAACTCAAATAGGTAGCTAAATTATTATTTTCTAGTTAACAAGCCAAAAATATAATTCATTTTTATAATTTGTGTAGACTGCACAGAATGTAAATGAAATGAAAATCGTTTTAATTCTTAGCAAGGCTACCCCGTAAGCCAGTAGTTTGTTCAAAAATGTTCAAGAACATAGCCAGGCTGGCATAGATTACAGCCCACTCACAGGGGCGTGGGTATGAAACAGTCATGTCGCAGAAGGAGGCTGCGAAAAGGGAGCATTGGCATGTGTTATTGTGTATTACTGGCTATAAATTTAAAATTGTCTAGATTTCTACTGGATCCATTGGGCTGCATCTAAACAAAGCAATGTTGGCATTCAGAATGTTATCGTTGTAATAAGAGCCTCTTTGTTTCTGTTCTAGAATCTTTGTTACGATGTTGGCAACTGCCCCAAGCAACTTGCCAGAATCTGACTGACCATTCAAACTAATGAACTGCTTGTGACCGTAGTAGATAGTTGCCGTATCTTGTCTGGTTACAGTATTGAAAATAACTTTGCTCTATTCGGTTTAAAGTTAATGTTTCGGTTTGCTAATTGGTAATAATGTGTTCGACGCCCATGTTTCACAACATTTTCTTTTAAAATGTGAGTGGATCTGTAGTGATGAAATATGTATCGCATAATCAGCATATAATGTTCCCACTGCTAGGACATAGCCACCCTCTCTTTGAGAGGGAGTGGGCTGTAATCTACCACGCTGGCCCAGTGCGAGTTGGTAGATGTCACATATCTTCGAATTTTTGTTCTAGGACATGTCGGTTTCCTCACGATGTTTTCCTTGACCGTTTAGAGAGCAGTATTGAAGAAATTATTTACACGAAGTAAAGTGCCTGTCTGGGTTCGAAACTACGACCTACCACTGTAAACATAATATAAAATATGTAATTTAATCAAAATTATAATTCGCCTCAATGCAGCTTGATGGTCGTTTGTTCAGAAAACGGGTTTAGATTGGCTTATGGAATGGTTATAATTTCTATAATTTTGCATTAATATTTTGTTTTAAAAGGAGTGTCCGTGGAGTTTCTCGCCTGTTCTTCTCCATCGGAACCTACTACTCTTTGGAATGGGCAATCTTTCCGACTGGCCGACCCCTTGACAATTCAAAAGTGCCTGTAATTGGTTTATTTGCAATAAATGCTTTGAGTTCCACTTAGAGTCTCAGAAAACTTATAAACAGAAAAAGTATATATTCAATATACTTTATTAAAATAAAATCCAATTCACCCAAAAAAAAATTGCTAGGTTAGTGCTAGGGTCCCACATGGTTGCCATTTGCAAGGCTCAACACAGCTGCTGCAAAGTTGTTGTCACATTTCATGCGTACCAATTAGCCAATATCGTTCCGTTCCTTGTTTTCATATCAATTTTCTTCATGGATTGCCTCACTGTCAGATATATCTTCACTAAAGCGACCTCTTCAACAGGTGGTCCCATGGATATGGTGAGGTCAGCTCGGGTTCTCACTATCAGAGATGAATATGTAAACGGTATTGGAGGCATGTTCTCTATGTGCATTACCAAATTTATGAAAGGGCTTCTTCCCTGGACAAAATAAAAAGAATAGGATAAGTCTTAAAGTCATTAATTAAATGTATACTTAGACAGTTAAGTAAGTGTGTGACTTCACTGTAACTTACAGTGATTTACTGAAAAACGAAATTACATAGTTTAAACGAATGCAGATAGATGCATGAAAATATAGTAGTGTTTTTCATAGGGTAGAGAGGTATATACTAGCATGAGCATAATCAATCTATATTGTTCCCACTGCTGCGACACAGGCCTCCTCTCTAAAAAAGAGTGGGCCGTAATATACCAGGCTGGCCCAATGCGGGTTGGTAGATATTACATACTAGAACATAACATCACACATAACTATAACGCCTGTAATCCCCTAAAGGTTTGGCAGAGGTATACCTATAGTACACCCACATTTCGCTAGTTATGTTTAATAAGGGGCGAGCCAAATGCCACTAACCGGGCACAAATCCAGACTCCGTGTTGCTACTAAGAAATTCCTCATGGAAAACCCCCTTTAACACTTTGCCCGACCTGACACACGCTGCAAACGACATACTAGAAATAACAAACAGCAAACTTGTTAGCCGGTACTTACGGGAGGGAAAGGACAAGACCAATTTCCTGTCAATTGCTTTGCGTACATCTGACCAAGGAATGGATCTTTGTACAAAAAGTCGCACAACTTATACTCAAACTGTATCGGTATTGGCACAGCGCGTCCGCTTATGTATTCATATGACTGCCATTTTAGCTAAAGTAACAGAATAAACAGATAAGTAAGTACACTTGAAAATATAATAGGAAAAATTTTAGTAACGGTCAAAATTTCAGGTATATGTACTTTCCGAAAAATACCAATAAACTCTCCTGCAAATACAAATACAATTTTTGTGTACGTTACTGCGTTGGTTTAGTAACTGAAACGCAGTTATTAACACCCACCCCAGGAGCGAAAGACAACTGAGTTCCAGTACAACAATTTTGGTTACACTAATAGGTAGAAACGAGACATAAATATTTAATAATAATAAAACTAAAACTAGACATTTATTAATAATAGTTGTGGCAGTAAAAGTGGGTGTTTGTGATGGAGTGTGTGCGTATGCGGAGGATGTGATTGATATTAATGTACTTTAAGTTTGTATAAAGCTCTGTTTCCTCATAATTCAGGTATTGGAGCCATTTTTTTTCAATTTTCAATTTACACTCTCGTAACGAGAGCGGATAGATATTCAATTTCTCATTAATTTTGTTATAGATAACAATACTCAAAAAGTTATAGTGTCTTCTCGCAATTACTAGATTAACGCTCTCTGTCCGACATACCTATTCTATTAACTCTACGTTTTAGAGTATTGAGATTAGGGTCATATTCAATATCAGTATGTTTACGTAATAATGAGCTTATCAGAAATGCTTGTCTTACAGTAGGAACTTTGCAAAGAACATATGTTCTGCACATATGTGCAAGCAATGGAATGGGGCAATGGATGGGGAATCGAACAGGTTTATGTAGTAAGCAAGTTGATTGATTGATTACTCGATTCAACACAGTGTTCAACGTGAAATTGTATTAAGCCTCTGCATACATATTTAAACGTGATGTATAAGAAAGAGTGTGCAGAATTTCTGCTGGAAAAAGGTCACCTAACGAATGCACAAAAGCTCAGCCCTCTAAGCCTTTGTTGTAAAGAATAAACAGAAACAAGTACATAAGTTAGCAATACTTTGTCTTGCGACACTATTTCTTTTTTTAAAGCTTCTTTTAATTAATAAAATGTGTTGAGATCCGTACCGTCAAGTTATTGCCGTATCCAGAGGTTGCTATATAATCAAAATCGATGTAATAAGGACTATGGCGACTATGCCTTCTGAACGTGAACTTGATGTCGTGGATATGCTTGGTGCTCTTGATTATGGTCTCCAGTTTCTCAGGATAAATTTCTATGGACTGAAAGTGTCAGAAATTAAAACAATATTGAATTATGTTTAAAGTTTAACAATCGGTTTCTTCGCCTAAGTGGTTGAGATATACAATGTGTTACTGGATAATTGCACACTTAGAAAGTAGTTTGTTCACAATCGTTTACTGAATCGATTTTTGTCATCCCAAAAATATTTAAAACTACGTAAATTACAGTCACACTTCCGCTGTACAGTCAAAACTAACCAAAATGGACGCATTGCCTACTATTCTAGACCTACGTGTGCGACTGTGTGCGTGCGTAGATTTGTGCTGTGACCACAATTGTCTCCTGCAGTCAGTTTAACTAATTTAATAAATAAACAATGATTTTTAAATAATACTAAAAAATCAGTGTATACAGGGTGGATTTTTGAAACGCGGCAGTAAGGGCAGGTACCTTAACCGTTGTAGCTACAGGAAAACGGTCTTAGAAGTCTGTCCTTAACTTTTTGAGACATTTAGATCGAAATCAATCACAGATTTTGAAAAAATTGTTCAGTCAGCAAGAAAATGGGCAGTTTTCACAAAAACTTTTTGATGCCAATCGATCTTGCTTCAAACACGTATTAAAAAACTCTATGGGATCTACTGAGGTTTGAGTACTATAAAATTCAGAAATCGCAAAAATCTTTTCTCATACATTTCGTAGGAAAGAAATTCCAATCTACTTTTTATGATGAGTAGATTAGCCTAAAATAAACAAAAAAATCAAACTTAAATCCAGCCTGTATATTATAACATAATGTTTTATTTAGGGTGTTTGGTAGTCTGCGTAAAATTCCGGGACATGTTGTTGAGGGCAGATTTTAGTTCCCCTACGTAGGTACTAGAAGGAGGATGGCCAAAGAAAAGATGGATGGATTGTGTGAGTAATGATATGAACGAGAAGGGAGTGAATGATAGCGAGATGGTTGATAGGGGAGAATGGAAGCAGGAAACGTGTTGCGCCAACCTCAAGTAACATGGGGCAGGGGCAGGAAGATGATGATGATGACCGAAATTTGCAAAAAATAAAAACCGACTATGTGCGTGTCGGACCACGCACAATGAAGGGTTCCGTAGCTGGGCAGTTGGGATGAATGTATCCCAAAAACAAACTTAACATTGTAGTTTAAAAACATGTTCTCCCACACCTCGATATATGCCACGGTCAATTCTCCAACTGCAAATTTAAGTTGGTTTACTATTACTCGTTAACTTGTAAAGCCCACTCAGCTGTTTTTTTTATTTTTTTTTTATTTTATTGCATAGTTTATTTCTAATATATGTACTACTACCATGATTTTTTTAACATCTCCATAAACAACCATTTAGCTGGTCCGGGGGGGGGGGGGGGACGACACGACACTTGACTCTAACAAAAATTTGCATTTTAATGCTTAATATTACGCAAACGTATCCTTTAATCGACGACCCTCAATATTTTTGAACGGCTCCAACGATACTTCACACCATGGGATAGACGAGGAAAAAAAATATCATCCCCACATTAGGTGTAACGGAGGTACACTAAAAAAAATATTTACAACATTTTATTACTGCTTTCTAGTACTAAGCGTCTCTGAGCTACAGTGGGGTCAGACCGACAGACAGACAGACAGACAGACGGACGGACATGGCGAAACTATAAGGGTTCCTTGAGTACTACGGAACCCTTAAAAAGTTATTGTCTGTAAAGTCGGTTAACAGACGATAATTTATCGTGATAACGAGAGAGAGATGCGTCACAAGCCGAACGCTTAGGCCGATCGTGCCTCTAAAATCAAAATCAAAATCAAAAGTCATTTATTCAAACTAGGCTGAGGATCAGCACTTTTCGAACGTCAAAATTACATAAGACAGTCCCCCAAAACGCCTACCCTTCGCCACTTCCTAGTGCTTTAGCTGGGAAGAAGAAGTGGCCAACAAACTCCCCAGCAGCACAGCTGTCTGTTCAGTTAGAGAAAATAATGGATTCTATACAATAGTATGCAAAACAATTTACACCGCGTGTAACACAAAACATTAAATTATTAGCCATATGTCAGCTAGCACACCACTATACCAACAAAAAAAAAAGAAAAGAAAAAGACCGAAAACTATTCTCAAGCAGAGATAAAAACGTAAACAGAACTTAAAACCTAAATAAAAGCCTTCAAGTATAAAGGGCGTGTCCGCTTACATATATCTACAGCCGTAACAGTCACAAATGATGAACTAGGACCATCAAAGTAAAATAAATAAACATTTAATTACTAATAACAAAACAAAACAATGGTCAGCAAGACGACCAGTCACCACAAGCAGCACCCGTTCACGAGCATAACGCAAAAATCAGCCATTACCCCCCTCGCCATATTTGAGGGAAGGAGGCAACCCGACCCCCGACGCTACCGCAAGCAGTGACATCTAAGGAAGCATGACGAACTTGCTGCCGGTTGTAAGAATAATATAATCAGTTATCGAGGTCGCTAGCTAACCACATATTGCAATACAACTCCACAAAAACATTGTAATGAGAAGATTATGTCAATAATAAACGAAAATAAAAATTAAAATAAATTGACTTATACAGTCAAATAAAATAAAAAATTATATGAACTCATATAACCTGTCACTAGGTAAGCTAATTCTTGAGAAAGAACATAAACATTGTCTTGAGTTAATCACAGCGACCAACAATTCTTATCGTTTAAGTAGTCGTTGATAGAATAGTATGCCCTTGAACAAAGTTTGGATTTTACTTTAGTTTTAAACGCATTAAAAGGCAAATCTAGCAATGAAGAGGGTAGCTTGTTATAAAAAGTAATACCAAGCCCAACAAACGAGTTATGAGCCTTGTGAAGCCGGTGAAATGGAGCACGTAATTTGTCCTTATTTCTGGTGTTAATATTGTGAATATCACTGTTTTTAATGTATAAGTGTATATTTCGCCTAATATATAAGATGTTGGCGAAGATGAATTGTGATGCCACCGTGAGAATACCAATATCTTTAAAAAAATCCCTCAGAGAAACTCTGGCACCTAGCTGGTAAATTGCTCGAACAGCTCGTTTTTGAAGAACAAATATAATTTGAATGTCAGCGGCTTTGCCCCACAGCAGAATACCGTAGGACATAACGCTATGAAAATAACTAAAATATACTAACCGAGCTGTATCAACGTCAGTGTATTGTCTTACTTTCCTGACGGCGTAAGCGGCCGTACTGAGCCTTCCCGCTAGGCTTGATATATGAGGGCTCCACTGAAGTTTAGCATCTACTGTTATGCCCAGAAAAACTGCCGAGTCTACAGTATCAAGAACCTCTTTATCCAAGACGATGTTGGGTCCTAGATATCTAACATTCGGTAAAGCGAACTTTATACATTTTGTTTTCTTAGCATTGAGAACTAAGTTACTTGTCGTAAACCAATACGTGACAATTGAGAGTGCACTGTTTACGTCGTCAAAATCTTGTCTATTCCTTTCTACTTTAAAAATAAGAGAGGTATCATCTGCAAACAGTACAACGTCACAGATACCCTTTAAATAGAATGGTAAGTCATTAATATATACTAAGAATAAGAATGGACTCAGTATTGAGCCTTGTGGTACACCTAACTGTACTAGAAGCTCGGAAGATTTCACACCATTAACACCTACACATTGCAACCTATTATGTAAATATGAACTTATTACTTTAAGAGCTTCATTTTGGACACCGTAATGATGTAGTTTACGCAAGAGCGTGTCATGTTGCACGCAATCAAAAGCTTTGGAGAGATCACAGAAAACTCCAATAGCATTTTGCGAGTTCTCCAATGCCCTAAATATATATTTCAGCAGTGCAACGCCTGCATCGGTAGTCGAATGACCTTTTGTAAAGCCATATTGTTCATTATGAAGGAGGCTGTTTAAATTTAAATGTCTTAGCAAGTGCTTGAGTATTAACTTTTCAAATATTTTGCTAAATGCAGGTAAAATAGAAATAGGCCTGAAATTGCCAACATCTTTTTTATTACCTGATTTAAATAATGGTATGACTTTACTATTCTTCATGAGGTCAGGAAAAGTTCCTAAATCAACACATTTATTAAAAGTAACAGCTAGATAGGGGGCTTTTTTTTTTTTTTTTTTGGGTGGGAAATCATCAAATAACTTCTCCCGCTCTGGGCGGAGCGGGAGGGTGTGTCAGACTCTTACTGACTAAAACCCACCCGTATTCCTTCCTGTTGCCTGTGTTGCGGGAGCCTCGGTGACCCATAAGTACCTTCCCGCGACCCCGGCAGGCATCGGCCCTAGTGGACCCCTACTTTGTGCTGACGACATCTCTTTGAGGCGCGCGTGGAATACGACGCGCCGTCGACCCGGGCCTGGTCCTTACCGGACGGTGAGCTACCCATTGCTCACCGTCCGCAAGCCCGCGCCTACGGTGGCCGGAAATCCGCCCGGGATTCCCGACGCCCTGGGCGTCTCCTGCGGCGGCTAGGGGCGAGAGGGCGCGAAACGTGCCTTTCCCTCAACCGTCCCGCCTCCTCCTTCGCGAGCATTACTGCTTCGCAGAAGGAGGTGACGGCTGCCCATGCCCTCTCGCTCCGTACCATGGCCTGAACCAGGGCCGGACGCGAGAGGTCTCTGCCGCCGATCGCCTCCACGAGGACACGGCGGTGCTCTGCCCAAGCCGGGCAGACCTCCACCGTATGCTCCACCGTGTCCTCTGGGCGATCCACACAGTGGTGACACCCGGACGTTTCCTCCCGCCTTATCCGACACAGGAACCTCCCGAAGCTGCCGTGTCCGGTGAGGACCTGCGTCAGGTGGAAGGTGAGGACGCCGTGGCGCCTCTCCAGCCACTCCTCAAAGAGGGGACTTATCGCCGCAATCGTGGCGTGCCCAGCACTGGGTTGCGACAACCGTACTTTCCATGACGCCATGAGATCCCGCCGGAGCTCCGTCCGCTGTGCCGCGATTTCTCGCGGCGGCGGACTTACGCCCCGGCGTTTCGCCTCCTCGCGCCACTCCCATACGTGCGCGAGGACTTTTGCCTCCAGATCCCATGGCGGCTAGATAGGGGGCTACGATGTTTATTATATTACTTAATAGTTTAATGGAGATACCCCAGTAATCACCAGTGTTTTTAGACTTAAGTGTGTTAAAAACGTTAACTACATCACCAGGTGTTACATGTTCGAAACTAAATAAGCGACTACATTTAGGCACACTACCATGCAAAAGGTTTTCAGCCTTAGACGAGGACGAATTTAAGGAGCGAGTCGTAGTTATAGGTATGTTGGCAAAAACTCATTGAATGCCTCAGCTACGTCAGCTGCTTTATTAACTAATTTGCTGTCGACCATAATCTCAAGATGGTTTTCTTGTTGGTTAACCGACTTACCCGTTTCATTGTTAATAATTTTCCAAGTGGTTTTTATTTTATTATTGGATTTTTTAATTGTGTCGCTTAAAAATTTAGATTTAGCAAAAACACAAATCTTTTTAAATAATTTTGAAAATTTTTGACATACTCTAGAAAAGGAGTACCAAACCTGTATTTTTTTAAACTATATAACTCGTATAGTCTCGCTTTACTTTTATAAATACCTGGAGTAGCCCATTGGTTAAAGCCAGCGGGGGTGCCATTAATGTTAATGGTTCTGGTCTTGAAAGTGGATTGGTACTCTTTTTGGACAACATCAAAAAGAGCTCCATAGATTTCATTAGGATTTTCGTGTTCTACTATAGATGGTGTAATTCTATGAGCTATATTATTTTTAAACTTGTTGCAACGACTAGCTGTATAAGGCCTACATTCTATTTTATGCGGCTTTTTATGTAATGGCACAGGGAAGTTAGCTAGTAAACCACAGTGGTCAGACGTTAAGTCACTTAACACTTATTTATTTTTGGCATCACAATCACTAAATATTTATATTATCAAGACATGTCGACGAAGTGTGTGTGTCTCTCTATCGCTAGTTCCACGCTCTCGCTTGCACGCTCGGTTCAGGCGGAACGTGACTTTTTCGTGCGCGCAGCCGGCGTTCAGCGATATATAAGACGTTGTCACGTCAAAAAAACTCACTATATCGAAAGATTCTGAACCACTGAATCTATACTAATCAAGAAACAAAAAAAAAACACTTACCGAAATAAATTGAATAGTGCAAAACAGTAAAAATAAAACTTTCATCATTTCTGTATCAGTGGAGTTCCAAAATGAAGTACAATAGTCAAACTGCTAGTGATTTATATTTTCAAAAGTAATATGAAATCAATTTTAATGACAGTTGATACTTCATTAAGTAATCATACTTATGACACTGGCATCAAATATTATTATACATATAGCTAACCTTAACAAAAGGTAGTGCGTTTTTTACGCCCTATCAATAGGAGATCTAAAACAAATTAATATTCAGTTAACAGGTCACGAAGGTTCAGGTAACGAAGGCTGAAATCACCCAGTCTAGTGCTATTTTTATTTTGTGTGCGTTGAATTTATGCAAAATGTATAAATTTCCTTACATTTTTCCTTCTCCTCTTTCTATGAAGAAATGTCTATGAAAAATCTCACAGGGTTCCCCTAGTTTAGGAGGTACGGTTTTTCACTATTTGTGCAGCTTTTTCCCGAAATGCAATGTATCTATGTGAAATGTATTGGTATTGTAAACGAAGGTATTTTGTGTCAATTAACTTTTTTTAAATAGATATACTAATCTTAAAAAATACCTACAAGATGTACAAGTATATAATAAAAATAACAAAAAGGCGGAAGAGCTCATTCGGCATCAAAAAATTCGTCCGCATTGCTGTCAATGGGAAAAGTGCCTAAAAAGCTGGCAGCATTGCCACGTTGGATAACAATGCTGATTCTTTGAGCTAAAAAAAGGCCAGCTCTCTGGTCACGTGAAGACTCTACCAACCGTTTGGCGATGTCCCGAAATACTCGATGAGCACTCGGACCCCAAGGCCCTAGTGTTTCAACCCCAAACGACTCAAACATATAGCTCCCAATAAGGTTGTTATATTTGCGTCGTTTGAGGTTTTCTGCTCCTGCAGCAGCCGCCGCAGCACAGCCCGCCGTGCTAGAAAGATGGGAAGGCGCGAGAGTGTCGACACAGGTTGCATTCCACACCAAAGGCCTACCCAACTTCCACGACATTATGATCATGCTGTCTGGCCTCTTCCCGTCATCACGTGTCAAGCCATTGGGTTCTAAAACAGCTGGCACCCCGGTGGTGACAAGAGCCCGACGGATGATGTTGTTTATGCTGGCGTGCCTTGCCATCCGACCAGCGCTCTTACTGCAGGATAGGCCATGATGCCAGAGGCAGTCGACTAATTCACCGCATTAACAACGATGTGGAGTCCCGTAAGGAGCGCCTAGACGCAAACATGTAACGAGCCGGAATGTGGTGTCACTCAGCATGGTGCTTATGTTGTATGACGGTAGCGCCTGAAGCCAGAGGCCCGACTCCCATTCACCCATAGCCAGCACTCGGGCATGCTCAGCAGTATTGGTGGACATATTAATGAGTTTATTCCGTACCAACCTGCAGAGCGGCTCATCCCACTGTCTCTGGGAAGATGGATTCTTGGGCTAAACCGTATCCGGGCAAGCCACTTTCCAGGCGTTCACCACATCGGTCAAACACGGCACTTCACAGTCAACCTGAGAAGAGGCTAAGATTTTTGTGGTTAACTTTTTTTACAATCTATCTTTTTTTAAATTTTTATTTCAGTTAAATTTTCGTGATGAAATACCTGTTAGTGACACGTCAATGACCCATCCATTAGTACTGCAATTTATTCAGCAATCATCATTACATCAAACTTTAGTTTGCGTTTACCTTTTTACCATTACGTCAATGACCTGCGGGGTAGTTGCATAACACATAGTAGCAATGACTTCCATTTTGCCAGTTCCACAAACATTAATTGCGTTATTTACGTTTTAGAGCAGACAAATTTGGGTGCCGGTAACTCTTTCACCATGATGAGGTGAAGCTCTAAAGGCTTGTAATTTATCAAACCTCTAATAATTACCATTTCGCGCTCCTAAAAATATTATTGAACACTCTAATATAATGATTGCGCTTCTTTTTGTGAACCTCAACTAATTCCTATTTTGAGGGCCTATAAAATACTAAATAGCCAGTAACTGCGACCGACTTGGATGTAGCGCGCGTTCGGCTGGTACGCGGTTAGTCATAGTTCTAACCTTTTTTTTTCGGGGTGGAAAATCTTCATGGATGTCAAAATTTTGCCGGAACAGGTCTAGGGTCTAGGGTAAGGAGTCAGACCAAGGGAGATACAGAAACCCACAGGGCAGCATATGGCGAGCTGTTAGGCAGTAGCGACCCCACGGAACGGACCCCTATCTCCCGGAAGAAGTCTTGATCCTCATCTCTGGCGTTCCTTTATTAGCTGGTTGGAGTGACCCCGACGAGGAATAGAGCTTCTATCTCATTCTTGCCTTTATTGGTCGACTTGAGTGGAGATTTGAAAGAGCAAACGTGCTCGGAGGAAGGAAGTATTCCAGTAAGTGAAGGTAGGGATCTTGACCATCTTCCGGGCTCTGGGATTGTTCCGATAACCGTGGAATACGAGAGGTATTCCACTCCTCAAGCACCTCAGGATATGTTGCCCCTTGGTAGCTACGCCACTAAATGCTAGCGACAATTTCCGGGGCCTATTATTGAGTGTGCAAGTCACTCCCTGACATTTTTGCCGTGTACATAATAAACCATTAGTCAGGCTGGGGCCATAGTCGCTCCATAGTCCTATATAACCAGTTTACTTTAGCCACCCAAATCAATAGCCTGTCCATCTTTGTGTTCATATCCTGCAATAGTCCTACACCAACCGGGGGTTGTCCTTGGGTGCACTTACATAGTGCAAACAGGGATAATCGTCAGTGTCTCATTTCATTAAGAACGTCTAATGGGACTTTGTGAGTTGACTTTGGACCCTCCTACGCCGTCCAAAGATCCGAGACCCCAGGGTCCCTAGGTATACTCGTATCAAAGTAATTTTCAATAATAATAAAACATTTATTTTCATGTATCATGGACTCATAACGTTAATAATAATTGACTTACAAACTATGTTATTAATATTTACAAGACAAACAACTAAATAACAAAAACAACAAGTTTCATGTTCTTAAATAACTAAGTTCCTATTAGCAGGAACATGCAGCTGAGGGCAATACAGTTTGCTAGCAATGACAACCAGGAGACTTGGAGCTGACACTCACTCCACGCAACAGGGACGCTGCACGCTTGCGTCTGATCGCACCGAAACCGTCAGTCTGCGTGTCCGCGATCATACCCGAGGTACTGCAAAGCGTAGCAGCCCCAACAGCATCCTCCAGAATGTAATGTGGTAATGAACGCGAAGAGCATTAATAGGCCGATTACATTTCGACCGTAAATTTGCGTTAAATGGCAAACATTGGCGTTATTATTCTGAAAAACTTCGACAACCTTTACTTATTAAGTGGTGGAAAATAGCTATTAGGGTAGTTTATAGCGGTCTCCCTTTCCCATTTTTTTCTTATCTATTTATATAAAGCCAAAATTCCGAAGCAAGTTTTTCGCAAAATGCGCGACGGCAATTTTTCGAGCTCGTGGATTGAACATAAGCAAACGAAATGAAATATATATAATAATATCTTTTAATTTGTGATTTTCCATACATATTTCAAAACTCTGAAGCCACTAAGCTTCAGAGTTTTGAAATATGTATGGAAAATCTATAAATAAAAACCCGTAAAAAGCATAAAACTACTAAAAACGCTCAGAATTAATTGTACATTTTTCCTTACTACATTCATAATTATTTCGTAAATTTTATACCAGAATAACGGCTAATTTATAAAAATTAAATTTCATATAAAAAAGAAAAAAAAATATTATAAAATTTTAATGCGCCGGGTGTTTAATCTTTCAGAACGCAATATTGTGATAGGCCTCTACAGCTTTTTAAGTGAGGCTAGTCCAAAGATTACAAGAGTAAAACACTTGGCCTTGCCTTTTACTTGATTTGATCGTATAATTAGATTAGAATTAATTGTACATTTTTCCTTACTACAGTCATAATTATTACCTAAAATTTATACCAGAATAACGGCTGGTCTATAAAAAAATAATTTTCATATAAAATTGTAAAAAAAATAATTATAAAACTTTAAATAAACGTAATTACAACCGCCAAATTACTATATAATGCGATGCGTCGGGTGCTTAATCTTTCAGAACGCAATTTTGTGATAGGCCTCTACAGCTTTTTCAGTGAGGCTAGTCCAAAGATTACAAGAGTAAAACACTTGGCCTTTCCGTTTACTTGATTTGATCGTATAATTTTACTTGAAATATTTTTTTAACGAATGCAGGAATATTATTTTTAAGTTTTAATATAAATGGATGATATAAGTGTAATTTTTGGGGAATAAAATGCATAAATAACAATGATTTAAAATTTTGTCATTGTGTGCATAGGTATACAGGGTCAAATTTAATTAGCTAGCGAAACTCCGCAGAAATTATATGACTTTTTTTTGTTTTTATCGTGTTTAGATACCGATACCCACGACATCTGTGAAGTTTACACAAAACAAAAAAAATGATTTTGAAACTGATGTTTCAAGTATCTACAGTCATTGTACCCAAAAAAAAACAATTCATCTTTTTTTACACGCTTCTTCGCACTCACACACACAACATTCACACCCAGACACACACCACAACACAAGCCCAACGTAATCTGTTGTTTTTTTTCTTTATTTTGTGTTCAGAATCTCATGAATGTTTTATTTGAACTCATATCTCTTGCTATAATAAATCTAACATCCTCTAATTGTGAGGTAACCATTATTACTTTGGCTTACCAAACATGTCACATATGAAGTCTTTTTTCTCAGCTCTTAGGCTGGTGTTAGCTACATTTACGGACCAAAACCTAGTAAATGCAGCGTGTGATGTCTATTTAAGACGAGGGTCTGGTTTCTTCCTCTATCTGCATGAATTTCCAAACTATTCTGCAGGTATTTAAGATGGCAGCTTTCTGTAGGTTGATATTAACGGATTCATCTGAATCTAATAGTTTCAGGCTATGGAGAAGATGGTTGGGGATAACGCCTGCCGTGGAGAGAACTAAAAGAATAACGTTTAACGAACGAATAACTTTTTCTTGCCTCCTTTCCGCATTCTTGTGACTTCGTGATTCTGTGACTATTCTTCTTTAAGTTCAACATATTTACTTATTTCTTTAGATATGGGTTTTGTAGGTAATGGAACTGCAATGTCTACGAGGTAAGTGATTATTCTTATTTTATCCTGTACAGTTATGTCTGATCTATTGTAGTGTATAGTCTTTTCTGTAAATATGACGCGGTCGTAATACATTTTGTGCATAAACATTTTCTAGTATAGTTTGTGATGTGTACTTGTAGTAAGGAGTGTTAGAGTTTTGTATGAGACTGTGTTTGAGTGCTATTTTAAGTTTGAGTAGATTGATTAGGTGTTTTGCAATGTGTGTTTATAATAAATCATTAGGATGTCATCCGTGTCGTTCTCGTTCAATTTTATGTATATCTTTTAGTCTCGCTTTATCTGTTTTTTCAATATTGTCTTCACTAAGGTTCAGTGGTGCATATTTTTATTTAAAAAGTGTTTACAAGATGTCTGATCATTATCATTTGAGATCCCCGAGCCCTCTTATGATAAGGTATGAATAATTTAGTTAATTATTTTAATTTCTCTAAATAACCTTAGTGAAAATCTCAAGACTCACTTAGATACTTGACTACCAAATGGCCCGTATAAGTGCCCAACAAGGAGAAAGAGAAGCCTTACTTAATGAATGTGAGTAATTAACGTGATCCTGATAGAAATGTTAAACCCAAATTACATAGGTAACTTAATTATTTCTAGTTAACGAGCCAAAAATATAATTCATTTTTGTAATTTGTTTAGAGTAGACTGCACAGAATTGAAACTAAATGAAAATCGTTATAATTCTTAGCAAGGCCATAAGCCAGAAGTAGATTGTCGCTGCTCTCGAAGTGATGGCAGAGTCAGTATTATTTTGGAGGATAGTGTAGAATGAATAGAGTGTTGTGATATTAGAGATTTTATAACTATTGTATATTTTATAGAAGTATGTGCATGTAAGCTACCAAAGCAAAATCTGTTAATAGTCACCATGTACTGAAATAGAAGAGAGGAAGTCATTTGTATTAGTCAGTTAAAACAAATATTACAATATATAAACAATAAATACCAAAAACTTAACGTAATAATAGAAAGAGACTTTAACATAGAAAATAGCGTAAAAACCAATTCTTAGAACTCATGCTAGAGTTTAAATTTGAACAACATATGTATAAAAGAACCTACACGTATCTCACAAACCACGTCAACATGCTTAGATTAGATTTTTACAAACTTTAATGATAATAAAACGACACGACGTTAGATGAATGGGTTTTTTCAGACCACTGCGAAACAATAATATATATGATACTGGAACAACAAAGTAAACAATCCATTTGGTTTGCTAATAAAATACTATTTAATAGAAGTAACATTCAAATCCAAACTAAATACACTAAACTGGAACGATATTATACAGCCGATAAAAATGTCGATGAGAACCATTAGTCGTTCCATAAAACTCTGATAGATATCTTAGATGCGTGTATCCCTAAACGTAGATTTAAACTAAAAACAAAACGTAATAATTTCTGGCTAACCGTTGGTATTAAACAATCTTTTAAAGATTTTTCGTCTAAAATAAAAAAAAATCAATATTTACGTAACATTGAATTTTTTATTTGGGGAATATACCACCCACACATACGGCAGTGTACAGATAGAAACATCAGAGATTAACCCTACTGAAAATACCATGTTTCTTAACCCAGTCGACGGATATGAAGTAAATAGTCACGGCATAGATTAACTCCCACCGACTCTGTTTAGATAGTACACTGATGAACTACTACAAAAATGAACAGAGTGCAATTTAAAATATTATTTAATAAACTATACGGAATAGGAATACGCGGAAAAGCTCATGACTAGTTCGCATCATATTTAAAAGAAAGAGAGCAATTAGTTGAGATTGAATATTATAATAAAAAACAAAAGAAGCACAGCTCATTAGATCTGACATTAAATCAATACGAGTACCTACATGCTTCAATTCCCCAGTTAAGTGTTATAGGTTGCCTCCTCTCTACGCAGGGGTTGTGCGGTCCATGGCCCTTTACGGGGCACTGGTGTGGGCGCGTTCCCTGGCGCGGCGGCCAGCCTACCGGTTGAACGCGGCCCAAAGGATCATGGCCATCGGACTGGCCCGGGGATACCTCATGGTCTCCGGGTTATTCCAGTTGAGGCGGCGAGCTTCCTTGCCAGATTGCTGCCATGGGATCTAAAGGCAAAAGTCCTCGTGCACGTATGGAAGTGGCGTGAGGAGGCGAAACGCCGGGGCGTAACTCCGCTGCCGCGAGAAATCACGGCACAGCGGACAGAGCTCTGGCGGGATCTCATGGCGACATGGAGAGTGCGATTGTTGCAACCCAGTGCTGGACACGCCACAATTGCGGCGATAAGTCCCCTCTTTGAGGAGTGGCTAGAGAGGCGCCACGGCATCCTCACCTTTTGCCTGTCGCAGGCCCTCACCGGACATGGCAGCTTGTAACGTTACGATTGGCCGGGCCAGTCGTAAGTTACGTTTATAAATTAGAATTAGTAACAGATATAAAAAACGTTAGTATGAGTAAGAATTGAGTTCCAGGTTTCCATTTCGAGTGTCGTAGCTCGGAACGCTTGGACGGTAGGATACAGTATCGGCAAGCAGTAGTGGGATAGGATCAGCAGGAATCATAAATCACACACTGAGTTCCTTCAAGTGTTTATATTTGAGCACAATAACGTTTGTAAAAAATAAGGGCCAATTGAATGAGAAAAGAATAAATACACTGAATTGAGTTAGAAGTAAAGAGACTCAACAAGCTTAAGAACCAAGATTAGAGTGAAATGGCTTAAAAAAGTTGTAAGAGGAACTTGTGTCGATCAGCTGATATTGTTGCGCTTCAAGAGACCTGGCTGCTTCCGCACGATATACCGTCCCTGGGAACCATCGATGACTCATTTTCATACACCGGTAATGCAGCTGTGGATATATCTGCTGGAATTGTTAGAGGGAGACTATATGGCGGGGTGGCCCTGCTGTGGAGAAAGTCTGCTTTTCCGTCGGTATCAGTTATTGTGTGTGTACGACTCGCCGCGATCAAGATAGTGCTTAAGGACAGGTCGTTTTTAGATATAGCAGTGTACATGCCAGCTGATTCTATTGAAAATTTGACCGAGTTAACCGAGTGTTTGAGTGAATTACATGCCATAATCGAGAGTAATGAAGTGGAAACTGTATTTCTGTATTTATTTTTTGTTCTGGAGGACTTCAACGCGCAGCCAGGTGAGCTGTTTTCGTGTGAATTATTAACGTTTTCGTTGTCGTGTGTGGACATGGAAATATTACCTCCCGACGCGTTCACGTTTATTAGTGAGGTGCACGGGTGCCGCCGCTGGCTCGACCACTGCGTGGTAACGGGTTCAGCGCGAAGTACGGTTGTTAATTTGTCTATTCTGCGTGATACCTATTGGTCTGATCATTTCCCTTTACTGGTGGAGTGTAATTTAAATGTATTTTTACCTAAAAGTCAGATAACTACGTCAACACTTAATCAAATAAATTGGGGTATTAGAAACAATTTACAAATCGAAATGTATTTAAATTATTGTAACTCAGAACTAAAAAAGTTAGATTTCTTATCAGAGTTTACTTATTGTGCGGATCAAATGTGTGATAACGAGTCCCACAAATTAATAATAAATGAAATGTACAAGACTATTGTGAATGTGTTGACTGAAGCCACTAAGCGCAGCTGTAAGAAAAATGTACTTAAACGTAAGAAGCATAGGCGCAACTTTGTTTTCAGACTTGGATAAACAATGGTAAACCTAGTTTTGGACCTGTGTACAGAGAAATGTGTTCATCCAGGAAAACATTTAAATCTGAATTGAAATATTGCCAAAATAATGAACTAAAGATTAAAATGAATATTATTGCTGAGCATCATGCTAATAACGACTTTAGCAATCTGGAAAAATACAAGAAACATGAATGCTGTGTCAAGCCGCCCTGTGAGTGTCGGGGGTGCGCATGAGCCCAGAGACAGAGCCTGTGCCTTTCAGCGCCACTTCAAGGTCGAATCCCCGCTCGGGCCCGCATCGCGGGTGCTCGCCGCTGCGGGTCACCCCGGGGACGTTGCCGATAGATACACCGCCAAAGATATGGCCTCTGTTATAAAGCAAATGGTTAGAGGTAAGTCTCCGGGTCACGATGGGCTCAGCATCGAGCATCTGAAGTACGCGGGTGTACATCTAACGAGAGTTCTCGCTTTGTTCTACAATTTATGTGTGGGTCACAGTTATTTGCCTGATGACTTAATGTACTCCGCAATAGTTCCTATTGTTAAAAATAAAACTGGCGATTCTTCTGACATTTCAAATTATAGACCCATCTCGCTAGCAACAGTCATAAGTAAGGTACTGGATAGTTTGCTTGACCAACAGTTGGAAGAGCACCTACTTCTGATCGACGCCCAATTTGGCTTTAGGCCTGGCCTTTCAACTGAGAGTGCTATCCTCTGTCTCAAGCAAACTGTTCAGTACTACACAGACAGGAATATGCCTGTATATGCTTGCTACTTAGATCTGTCAAAAGCATTCGATACAGTAAATTATGACAAGTTGTGGTGTAAGTTGCGATAAGAGAGGAAGTTGTCACATGACATTATAGCATTATTTGAATATTGGTATAGTCACCAGCAAAATAGTGTCAGATAGACAGGGTCGCATTCGGGTTGGACAGTGGGGTGAAACAGGGGGGAATAACCTCCCCGCGTCTCTTCAGCCTATATAATATGAACCAATTCTCAAGCTCAGCAGCACTAAAGTCGGTTATTCCGTTGATGGGGTGTGTATAAACAACATAAGTTACGCGGATGACATGGTGTTGCTGAGCCCGTCTCTTTCTGCGATGCGCAGGCTTTTGCGCGGTGGCCCTTGGGTTCATATATAAGTGAGTACATGATCTTCAAAGCTGGTACTAAAAGCTACTTAACTGGACCACCTGTCACTCTCTGCGGGGCATATTTGAATAGAGTAGATCGATTCAAGTATCTGGGTCACTGGGTCTCTGATGATCTGTCTGACAATGCGGACATAGAGAGGGAGCAAAGGGCGTTTGCAAGTTGTTCTTCACAGGTAAAAATAACCTCGTTCAAGGCATAATGCCAGACTTTTTACACGTGCAGCCTGTGGACCAACTTCACTCTGCGGGCGTACAACGCGCTTCGTGTCCAGTACAATAACGCGTTCAGAACAACAATATTCTGAACGGCCCCGATTTTGCAGCGCATCGGTGATGTTCGCAGATGCTTCTACCGATGACTTCTACGGAATAATCCAGAAAAGGAGTGCATCGCTGCTGCGTCGCTGTAGGGGCAGCTCGAACGGGATCCTGAGCGTGTTGTCCGAGCGATGGGATTCTCCTTTCTTGCGGAGATGGCTGCAGCTGCACGCCAGCGCCTGCACATATATCTTGACTTTGGTATTAAACTTTCATTGGACATATTGTGACATTAAAAATTGGCAGTAGTCTGCCAATTTTTCTGACCAACTTGAAGATTTTGTTCAATCTAGTCGAAGTGTGTTACAGTACTCGATACAAATAATCTTGAAGATGATTGTGGGCCCGGCCTGACATCGTTAGCTAGATCTAGTGGAAGCTCATACAAGGAAGAGCCTATAATTGAAAATACTTCTGAAGCCAATTATACACTTGAAGCGCCGCTGTTTAATGAGCCACATATAGTGTCACAGGAGAGACTACAAGCGAGAGCATACAGAATCTTACAGGATGATATAGATAGTAGCGAGGATAATAGTTTTGAAGACAGCTTTGTACTCCAAAGACCAACTGAAGATTTACGAAAGCGACTCTTAAGTGACAGCAGTTCGGATAGTGACATGGATTTTTTTGCAAAGAAAAAGTTTAAAAAATAATAGTTTTCTAATACGTACCTATCTACTACTTATTATTATTGGTTATATTAATTATATTACGTTTGTATGTTTATTATTTAGTTAGTGCGAATTAAATAAGCCACGGAGCAGCCAGAAATGATTTATTTTTTTTAATTTCAGATTTTTTCGTTAATTATCGCTAATGCTAGTATGTCAATGTAAATTGATTATTTATATTAAATTATAGATTGCTATAATTATTATTTTGAAGTGCTTTACAATATCAAAGATTATTATAGAGTTTTGTGTATGATTATGTTTTGTTTTTGTATTATTTTATTGTTTTAAACTGTAAAATAATACATTCAATAAATAATAATAATAACCTATAAATTCAAAATAGGTACAAAAAAGGTATTTTGAAGTTAATGTATAGGTTTGTTTTATTGCAATTAAAGGCTGATTTATCAAACTGTTGTTTTATTGTTAATTACCATTTTTTTCTACCTCATTACCATAAATAGATATCTAATTTCCGTTTGTGTTAAATCTCATTAACGTTCCTTCAAAAACACAAACGTCAATATCTTCAAAACTAAAAGTCTGATTACTGTCCCTTTGTTATATTTCACTTATCATCATTAAACACTTTCAAAAAAACATATAATGAACATGATTAGGCACATTTAATTAACTATTCTCCAAATGATGATATTCACGAAATGAAATATTCACCCTAGTGTACCACTTCCACAATTTCCACTTGAGTTAATGTCTTTGATAATCATGTGCCTCTTGAAAACCAAACCAGGGAGATCCGCTTGTAGAACGCTGATAAGGCAGTGCAGTTACCACGACACGGGAAAATCACGATAATCCCATTTTAAATCGCGGGACGTGTTAGTATCGGGGTCACCAGATGTAAGTATCTACTTATTTAAAAAATTGCTGTGCCCGACAGGATCCATAATATTGTTTATGTAAGTGTACATACTATGTACGTATTAGGTGATGTGAGTCATGTAAATAAAACAACTGTTTCCGGCGAGCGCTAGTACATAACTAACTTGAGTAATTATTTATTTCACTATTCTATTTTTTGACCTGCATACAAAAAGTTTATTGATGATGCACCACATTTCTTTTTTTGTTTTTATTTACCACCTCTAATTGTACATTATGGATTGCAATAAACGATTTGAGATTTGCTCAAAAATATCCAAGAGCATAGCTAGGCTGGCACAGGGGCGTGTGGGGATGGGTCCAGGGGCGATGGACTCGGGGACTTCCATCGCCCCCCACACAGGTGGACCCGAGCTGGCGGCCTGTAGTGTTCCACGCGCGCCAATATTGGATGTCGTGGGGGGAGTCATACACCTAATTCCCCGCGGGCCTGAGGTGGCTCGCAAAGGCAGGCCGGAGATCGTGGAAGTCGTACGTAGATCCCATGATCCCCAGTGCAAGTGTGGGAGGGGAACACCGGTGTGGTTTTTAGTCAGTAAGAGTCTGACAGACCCCTTCCAGGGCCCTCCCAGGTCGGAGGACATCTATGAGGATTTTTCCACACCGGAAATAAAATATAGAAAAAAGGGGCGTGGGGATGATGTTAATGATGATGATGATCCATGAGCACAGGTATGTCATTGTAACATACCCATATTCCAACCAAGCAGACGTTTTTACGGCACAATGCAATGCAAGTTTACTTGCATACTTTCGTGCGAGTTACTGGCATGTGTGATTGTGTATTACTTACTGGCTATACAAATTTTATTTAAAATTGTCTAGATTTCCACTGGATCTACTGGGCCGCATCTAAACAAAGCAATGTTGGTATTCAGAATGTTATCGTTGTATTAAGAGCCTCTTTGTTTCTGTTCTAGAATCTTCGTTACGATGTTGGCAGCTGCCCCGTGCAACTTGCCAGAATCTGACTGACCATTCAAACTAATGAACTGCTTGTGACCGTAAGATAGTTGCCGTATCTCGTCTGGTTTCAGTATTGAAAATAACTTTGCTCTATTTGGTTTAAAGTTAATGTTTCGGTTTGCTAATTGGTAATAATGTGTTCGACGCCCATGTTTCACAACATTTTCTTTTAAAATGTGAGTGTATCTGTAGTCATGAAATATGTATAGCATAATCAGCCTATAATGTTTCTACTGCTAGGACATAGACCTCCTCTCTTTGAGAGGGAGTGGGCTGTAATCTACCACGCTGGCCCAGTGCGAGTTGGTAGATGTCACATATCTTCGAATTTTTGTTCTAGGACATGTCGGTTTTAAACTGTAAACATAATATGTTTACAGTGGTAGTGGTAGAGGTAGTGGTAGTTTAAAATATGTAATTTAATCAAAATTATAATTCGCCTCAATGCAGCTTGATGGTCGTTTGTTCAGAAAACGGGTTTAGATTGGCTTATGGAATGGTTATAATTTCTATAATTTTGCATTAATATTTTGTTTTAAAAGGAGTGTCCGTGGAGTTTCTCGCCTGTTCTTCTCCATCGGAACCTACTACTCTTTGTAATGGGCAATCTTTCCGACTGGCCGACCCCTTGACAATTCAAAAGCGCCTGTAATTGATTTATTTGCAATAAATGCTTTGAGTTTCACTTAGAGTCTCAGAAAACTTATACATATATATTCAATGTACTTTATTAAAATAAAATACAATTCACCCAAAAAAAAATTGCTAGGTTAATAGTGCTAGGGTCCCACATGGTTGCCATTTGCAAGGCTCAACACAGCTGCTGCAAAGTTGTTGTCACATTTCATGCATACCAATTAGCCAATATCGTTCCGTTCCTTGTTTTCATATCAATTTTCTTCATGGATTGCCTCACTGTCAGATATATCTTCACTAAAGCGACCTCTTCAACAGGTGGTCCCATGAATATGGTGAGGTCAGCTCGGGTTCTCACTATCAGAGATGAATATGTAAACGGTATTGGAGGCATGTTCCCTATGTGCATTACCAAATTTCTGAAAGGGCTTCTTCCCTGGACAAAATAAAAAGAATAGGATAATTCTTAAAGTCATTAATTAAATTTATACTTAAACAGTTAATTAAGTGTGTGACTTCACTGTAACTTATACTGATTTACTGAAAAAGGAAATTACATAGTTTAAACAAATGCAGATAGAGACATGAAAATATAGTAGTGTTTTTCATAGGGTAGAGAGGTATATACTAGCATGAGCATAATCAATCCATATTGTTCCCACTGCTGGGACACAGGACTCCTCTCTAAAAAAGAGTGGGCCGTAATATACCAGGCTGGTCCAGTGCGGGTTGGTAGATATTACATACTAGAACATAACATAACACATAACTATAACGCCTGTAATCCGCTAAAGGTTTGGCAGAGTACACCAATAGTACACCCACATTACACCAGTTACGTTTAAGTCCCATGCAATAAGGGGCGAGCCAAATGCCACTAACCGGGCACAAATCCAGACTCGGGCTGCTACTAAGAAATTCCTGATGGAAAAACCCAATAACACTTTGCCCGACCTGACACACGCTGCAAACGACATACTAGCAATAACAAACAACAATCTTGTTAGACGGTACTTACGGGAGGGAAAGGACAAGACCAATTTCCTGTCAATTGCTTCGCGTACATCTGACCAAAGAATGGATCTTTGTACAAAAAGTCGCACAGCTTATACTCAAACTGTATCGGTATTAGCACAGAGCGTCCGCTTATGTATTCATATGTCTGCCATTTTAGCTAAAGTAAGAGAATAGAATAAACAGATAAGTAAGTACACTTAAAAATATAATAAGAAAAAATTTAGTAACGGTCAAAATTTCAGGTGTATGTAGGTACTTCCCGAAGAATACCAATAAACTCTCCTGCATATACAAATTATTATTGAAACAAAAACATATTACTATTTTGTGTACGTTACTGCGTTAGTTTAGTAACTGTATCACAGTTATTAAGGACCACCCCAGGAGCGAAAGACAACTGAGTTCCAGAACAACAATTTTGGTTATTCTTATAGGTAGAAACTAGACATAAATATTTAATAATAAAAAACTGTACGAGCAAACCCGTACATATCAATTGTATCAATTTTATGCTGACATCGACGCGCAGCGAATGAATAAAATATGCATATTAAAATATGCAATTTGGCTTTAGGCCTGGCCTTTCAACTGAGAGTGCTATCCTCTGTCTCAAGCAAACTGTTCAGTACTACACAGACAGGAATACGCCTGTATATGCTTGCTACTTAGATCTGTCAAAAGCATTCGATACAGTAAACTATGACAAGTTGTGGTGTAAGTTGCGATAAGAGAGGAAGTTGTCACATGACATTATAGCATTATTTGAATATTGGTATAGTCACCAGCAAGATAGTGTCAGATAGACAGGGTCGCATTCGGGTTGGGCAGTGGGGTGAAACAGGGGGGAATAACCTCCCCGCGTCTCTTCAACCTATATTATATCAACCAATTGATCGAGGAGCTCAGCAGCACTAAAGTTGGTTATTCCGTTGATGGGGTGTGTATAAACAACATAAGTTACGCGGATGACATGGTGTTGCTGAGCCCGTCTCTTTCTGCGATGCGCAGGCTTTTGAATATTTGTGAGACCTACGCGGGGGCCTTTGGGTTCATGTATAAGTGAGTACATGATTTTCAAAGCTGGTACTAAAAGCTACTTAACTGGACCACCTGTCACTCTCTGCGGGTCTCATTTGAATAGAGTAGATCGAGTCAAGTATCTGGGTCACTGGGTCTCTGATGATCTGTCTGACAATGCGGACATCGAGAGGGAGCGAAGGGCGTTTGCACGTTGTTCTTCACAGGTAAAAATAACCTCGTTCAAGGCATACTGCCAGACTTTTTACACGTGCAGCCTGTGGACCAACTTCACTCTGCGGGCGTACAACGCGCTTCGTGTCCAGTACAATAACGCGTTCAGAATACTGTTGGGGTGGCCCCGATTTTGCAGCGCATCGGTGATGTTCGCATCTACCGATGACTCTTACGGAATAATCCGGAAAAGGAGTGCATCGCTGCTGCGTCGCTGTAGGGGCAGCTCGAACGGGATCCTGAGCGTGTTGTCCGAGCGATGGGATTCTCCTTTCTTGCGGAGATGGCTGCAGCTGCACGCCAGCGCCTGCACATATATCTTTGACTTTGGTATTAAACTTTCTTTGGACATATTGTGACATTAAAAATTGGCAGTAGTTTGCCAATTTTCCTGACCAACTTGAAGATTTTGTTCAATCTAGTCGAAGTGTGTTACAGTACTCGATACAAATAATCTTGAAGATGATTGTGGGCCCGGCCTGACATCGTTAGCTAGATCTAGTGGAAGCTCATACAAGGAACAGCCTACAATTAAAAATGCTTCTGAAGCCAATTATACACTTGAAGCGCCGCTGATTAATGAGCCACATACAGTGTCACAGGAGAGGCTACAAGCCAGAGCATACAGAATCTTACAGGATAATATAGATAGTAGCGAGGATAATAGTTTTGAAGACAGCTTTGTACTCCAAAGACCAACTGAAGATTTACGAAAGCGACTCTTTAAGTGACAGGAGTTCGGATAGTGACATGGAATCTAAAAAAAAAAAAAAAAAATAATTTTCTAATAATATAATTATTATTGGTCATAATTTTATAATAACCAATAATAATAAGTAGTAGATAGGTAGTTATTATTATTGGTTATATTAATTATATTACGTTTGTATGTTTATTATTTAGTTAGTGCGAAGTAAATAAGCTACGGAGTAGCCAGAAATTATTGATTTTTTTAAATTTCAGAATTTTTTCGTTAAGTATCGCTAATGCTATTATGATGATTATTATATAATGATTATTAAATAATGATTATTTATATTAAATTATAGATTGCTATAATTATTATTTTGAAGGTCTTTACAATATCAAAGATTATTATAGAGTTTTGTGTTTGATTATGTTTTGTTTCTGTATTATTTCAAACTGCAAAATAATACACTCAATAAATAATAATAATAAACCTTTATATTCAAAATAGGTAGAAAATAGGTATTCTGAAGTTAATTTATAGGTTTGTTTTATTGCAATTAAAGACTGATTTATCAAACTATTGTTTTATTGTTAATTACCATTTTTTCTACCTAATTACCATAAATAGATATCTAATTTCCGTTTGTGTTAAATCTCATTAACGTTCCTTCAAAAAAACAAACGTCAATATCTTAATACTAAAGGTCTGATTACTTTCCCTTTGTTATATTTCACATAACATCATTAAACACGTTAAAAAAAACATATAATGAACATGATTAGGCACATTTAATTGACTATTCTCCAAATGATGATAATAAGCACGAAATGAAATATTCACCCTGGTGTACCACTTCCACAATTTCCACTTGAGTTCATGTCTTTGATAACTATGTGCCTCTTGAAAACCAAACCAGGGAGATCCGCTCGTAGAACGCTGATAAGGCAGTGCAATTACCACGACACGGGAAAATCACGATAATCCCATTTTAAATCGCGGGACGTGTTAGTATCGGGGTCACCAGATGTAAGTATCTACTTATTTAAAAAATTGCTGTGCCCGACAGGATCCATAATATTGTTTATGTAAGTGTACATACTATGTACGTATTAGGTGATGTGAGTCATGTAAATAAAACAACTGTTTCCGGCGAGCGCTAGTACATAACTAACTTGAGTAATTATTCATTTCACTATTCTAATATTTGACCTACATACAAAACGTTTATTGATGACGCACCACATTTCTATACTTTTTTTATTTACCACCTCTAATTGTACATTATGGATTGCAATAAACGATTTGAGATTTGCTCAAAAATATCCAAGAGCATAGCTAGGCTGGCACAGGGGCGTGTGGGCATCCACACACGCCCCTGTGCCAGCCTAGCTTTGCTCTTGGATATTTGGAGTCCATCACCCCTGGACCGATGGGTCCTATGGACCTATGGACTCGGGGACTTCTGTCGCCCCCCACACAGGTGGACCCGAGCTGGCGGCCTGTAGTGTTCCACGCGCGCCAATATTGGACGTCGTGGGGGGAGTCATACACCTAATTCCCCGCGGGCCTGAGGTGGCTCGCAAAGGCAGGCCGGAGATCGTGGAAGTCGTATGTAGAGCCCATGATCCCCGGTGCATGTGTGGGAGGGGAACACCGGTGTGGTTTTTAGTCAGTAAGAGTCTGACAGACCCCTTCCAGGGCCCTCCCAGGTCGGAGGACATCTATGAGGATTTTTCCACACCGGAAATAAAATATAGAAAAAAGGGGCGTGGGGATGATGTTAATGATGATGATGATCCATGAGCACAGGTATGTCATTGTAACATACCCATATTCCAACCAAGCAGACGTTTTTACGGCACAATGCAATGCAAGTTTACTTGCATACTTTCGTGCAAGTTACTGGCATGTGTGATTGTGTATTACTTACTGGCTATACAAATTGTATTTAAAATTGTCTAGATTTCCACTGGATCTACTGGGCCGCATCTAAACAAAGCAATGTTGGTGTTCAGAATGTTATCGTTGTATTAAGAGCCTCTTTGTTTCTGTTCTAGAATCTTCGTTACGATGTTGGCAGCTGCCCCGTGCAACTTGCCAGAATCTGACTGACCATTCAAACTAATGAACTGCTTGTGACCGTAAGATAGTTGCCGTATCTCGTCTGGTTTCAGTATTGAAAATAACTTTGCTCTATTCGGTTTAAAGTTAATGTTTCGGTTTGCTAATTGGTAATAATGTGTTCGACGCCCATGTTTCACAACATTTTCTTTTAAAATGTGAGTGTATCTGTAGTCATGAAATATGTATAGCATAATCAGCCTATAATGTTTCTACTGCTAGGACATAGACCTCCTCTCTTTGAGAGGGAGTGGGCTGTAATCTACCACGCTGGCCCAGTGCGAGTTGGTAGATGTCACATATCTTCGAATTTTTGTTCTAGGACATGTCGGTTTCCTCACGATGTTTTCCTTGACCGTTTAGAGAGCAGTATTGAAGAAATTATTTACACGAAGTAAAGTGCCTGTCTGGGTTCGAAACTACGACCTACCACTGTAAACATAATATAAAATATGTAATTTAATCAAAATTATAATTCGCCTCAATGCAGCTTGATGGTCGTTTGTTAAGAAAACGGGTTTAGATTGGCTTATGGAATGGTTATAATTTCTATAATTTTGAATTAATATTTTGTTTTAAAAGGAGTGTCCGTGGAGTTTCTCGCCTGTTCTTCTCCATCGGAACCTACTACTCTTTGGAATGGGCAATCTTTCCGACTGGCCGACCCCTTGACAATTCAAAAGCGCCTGTAATTGGTTTATTTGCAATAAATGCTTTGAGTTTCACTTAGAGTCTCAGAAAACTTATACATATATTTTCAATATACTTTATTAAAATAAAATCCAATTCACCCAAAAAAAAATTGCTAGTTTAATAGTGCTAGGCTCCCCATGGTTGCCATTTGCAAGGCTCAACACAGCTGCTGCAAAGTTGTTGTCACATTTCATGCGTACCAATTAGCCAATATCGTTCCGTTCCTTGTTTTCATATCAATTTTCTTCATGGATTGCCTCACTGTCAGATATATCTTCACTAAAGCGACCTCTTCAACAGGTGGTCCCATGAATATGGTGAGGTCAGCTCGGGTTCTCACTATCAGAGATGAATATGTAAACGGTATTGGAGGCATGTTCCCTATGTGCATTACCAAATTTCTGAAAGGGCTTCTTCCCTGGACAAAATAAAAAGAATAGGATAATTCTTAAAGTCATTAATTAAATGTATACTTAAACAGTTAAGTAAGTGTGTGACTTCACTGTAACTTATACTGATTTACTGAAAAAAGAAATTACATAGTTTAAACAAATGCAGATAGAGACATGAAAATATAGTAGTGTTTTTCATAGGGTAGAGAGGTATATACTAGCATGAGCATAATCAATCCATATTGTTCCCACTGCTGGGACACAGGCCTCCTCTCTAAAAAAGAGTGGGCCGTAATATACCAGGCTGGCCCAGTGCGGGTTGGTAGATATTACATACTAGAACATAACATCACACATAACTATAACGCCTGTAATCCGCTAAAGGTTTGGCAGAGTACACCAATAGTACACCCACATTACACCAGTTACGTTTAAGTCCCATGCAATAAGGGGCGAGCCAAATGCCACTAACCGGGCACAAATCCAGACTCGGGCTGCTACTAAGAAATTCCTGATGGAAAAACCCAATAACACTTTGCCCGACCTGACACACGCTGCAAACGACATACTAGAAATAACAAACAACAATCTTGTTAGACGGTACTTACGGGAGGGAAAGGACAAGACCAATTTCCTGTCAATTGCTTTGCGTACATCTGACCAAAGAATGGATCTTTGTACAAAAAGTCGCACAGCTTATACTCAAACTGTATCGGTATTAGCACAGAGCGTCCGCTTATGTATTCATATGTCTGCCATTTTAGCTAAAGTAAGAGAATAGAATAAACAGATAAGTAAGTACACTTGAAAATATAATAAGAAAAAATTTTGTAACGGTCAAAATTTCAGGTGTATGTAGGTACTTCCCGAAGAATACCAATAAACTCTCCTGCATATACAAATTATTATTGAAACAAAAACATATTACTATTTTGTGTACGTTAATGCGTTGGTTTAGTAACTGTATCACAGTTATTAAGGACCACCCCGGGAGCGAAAGACAACTGAGTTCCAGAACAACAATTTTGGTTATTCTTATAGGTAGAAACTAGTCATAAATACTTAATAATAATAAACTAAAACTAGACATTTATTAATAATAGTGGTAGCAGTAAAAGTGGGTATGTATGATGGAGTGTGTGTGTTAGGGAGGCTGTGGAGGTGCGTGCGTCTGTCTGTGTGGTAAGGGTGCGTGTGTGCGTATGCGGAGGATGTGATATTAACGTACTTTAAGTTTGTATAAAGCTCTGCTTCCTCATAATTCAGGTTTTGGAGCCATTTTTTAATTTTAAATTTAAACTCTCGTAACGAGAGCGGATAGATATTCAATTTCTCATTAAGACGCTAACAAAACCTAAACCGCGGTCACTGTCAGATTGCATAGAAAAGGAAGAGAAGCGCGATGACACAACGCTTGTAATTTATTGCAAAATGTGAAGCAATTCTCTATTTACTCAAAATTGTGTTGAGTAATCGAAAATAAAAAACAACCAAGTTCTGCGTTCATATAAGACGTTCATGTTATTAATTAAATACGTAACGTATGTTGATATTTATTGCAGATATTTTGGATCAGAACTCAAGATAAGAGGCTCGTTTAACGTTAGTTTGTATCGAGATTTTTTTTAAAAACGTGTTTTGGTAACAACCAAGGTCTCGGAAATACGTTCAAAATTAACATATATTTTTTTCCGCTTCCACAAACTATACAGATTTGCCAATTTTTTTTCTTAAGAGAAGCCTATTTTGGTCAATTGGGTCTTGTCAGCACCGTAATTTTGTTATAGATAACAATACTCAAAAAGTTATAGTGTCTTCTCGCAATTACTAGATTAACGCTCTCTGTCCGACATACCTATTCTAATAACTCTACGTTTTAGAGTATTGAGATTAGGGTCATATTCAATATCAGTATGCTTACGTAATAATGAGCTTATCAGAAATGCTTGTCTTACAGTAGGAACTTTGCAAAGAACATATGTGCAAGCAATGGAATGGGGCAATGGGTGGGGAATCGAATAGGTTTATGTAGTAAGCAAGTTGATTGATTGATTACTCGATTCAACACAGTGTTCAACGTGAAATTGTATTAAGCCTCCGCATACATATTTAAACGTGATGTATAAGAAAGAGTGTGCAGAATTTCTGCTGGAAAAAGGTCACCTAACGAATGCACAAAAGCTCAGCCCTTTATGCCTTTGTTGTGAAGAATAAACAGAAACGAGTACATAAGTTACCAATACTTTGTCTTGCGACACTATTTCTTTTTTTAAAGCTTCTTTTAATTAACAAAATGTGTTGAGAACCGTACCGTCAAGTTATTGCCGTATCCAGAGGTTGCTATATAATCAAAATCGATGTAATAAGGACTATGGCGACTATGCCTTCTGAACGTGAACTTGATGTCGTGGATATGCTTGGTGCTCTTGATTATGGTCTCCAGTTTCTCAGGATAAATTTCTGTGGACTGAAAGTGTCAGAAATTAAAACAATATTGAATTATGTTTAAAGTTTAACAATCGGTTTCTTCGCCTAAGTGGTTGAGATATACAATGTGTTACTGGATAAATGCACACTTTTTTTTTTTTTTTTGGGGGTGGGAAATCATCAAATAACTTCTCCCGCTCTCACAGTGGAACGAATGTATGGGAGCGGTTGGACGTAGACATGTCCGAAAAAAATGAGTAAAATTATGCCAAACTAATGATGCCATCTTATTCGATTACTTAATGCCTTCATAACTTGTGGTGATGAATTTCTTCATAACTCCCATATTTCGGGAGTAATTTGAGAAAATGTGAAATTTTACTATGAAAATGAGTGTATCGAGCTCTCTCCCTCCTGATTCCGGGCTTGTTTCAAGTAGCGGTCTCTAATATCATAATGCTAATACTAAGAGCTATATTTAATACTAAGACACATAGTGCGCCAAATGTGCACTTTCTGGGATAAAGAGTGATGTTTATTTTATAACACAATTTTTTTATTTTTTGTTTATTTTGTTGATTAAAACCGTTTTTCTAAAGGTTTACCTTATTACAATAACATTTCTGAGCAGCCAATTAGAGAAGATATAAGCTAATTAGGATATATAATTAAGGACTTAAGGTTTACATATAAAACTGATGCACTAATGATTAGTGATAAGAACATTGCTATTATTTAATTACTAAATGGCTCTTAATACACTAATTTAGCATGCATCATTTACTAATTATCACAATAACTAATTACCTTGCAATATTTAACAAAGGATACCTGGGATACCTGGATTTTATATAAATAGGTCACTATTAGTAACTTTAAAATCAGTGTTGATTTACACCTCGTTGTATCCAAGCTAATCTCGCAATGTATTTTCCAAATTTTAATACAAATCTTGATATTCACGTTGCTTTATGCGCACGCGCACATAAAGATTTACGCGACTTTAACTATTTGTTCAGTGTTTTAAAAGATAACAGTTGTGTTCAGTTATGTGAAAGTGCTGAAACAAGTTTAAAAGACTGGTGTCGTCGATTTTGCTACCGCATTTATGCAAAATGGACACAGTCTGGAAGAAGCACAGATAAGTTTCGGAAGAAACATGAGATTTGGCTACAGGCTGCAATTCAATGGCCGGAATTACAGAATGAAAATATGGAACCTTCTACAGAAAATATAAGTGACGTCATCGAGCCCATAATTTCTCCTGCTAAATCTGATGCTTCAACTTGTACACATCCTAGTCCTCGTAAATCTTTTGAGGACCTTAGTAACCGGCAAAAAAGAAGACGCACTGAAGATAGTCTTTCATGCAGCAGTAGCAGCGCTGAAATTATGTTTTCGGCCGAAAGGGCGCTTCAAAAGGCAGGACAAAGCGATACAGCTTATGTTATGAAATACTTGACGGAGAATCCAGAAGAGGCCTCAAAAATCAAAGCCTTCATTGAAGGTAAATCAATTCAGGTACGGGAAATATCCCCTTTGAAGGCATTGGCTCTTTATGTATCGATGAACTTATCGAAATGGCGCTATAACACTCTTCGGGATTTCAACACTCAAGAAGGAGCTCTTCAATACCCGAGTTACTACATGTTGGTTAAAGAAAAAATTAAGTGCTATCCGGCCAAAGAAGATCTCACAGTTACAGAGAGCTCTGCAAAAATCAAATTACAAGCCTTGATGGATTTAACCTCAAGAAGACTTATTAGGTCGTTAGAAACCCCTGTTGATCCCAATCAACAGCTCGTATTGACCAGCAAATGGGGTTTTGACGGATCATCTAGCCAAAGCATTTATCATCAAAGGACGAGTGAAGATGAGCAAATCGATCTTGCTAGTAATTTTATGATTAGTCTTGTACCACTGCGGCTCGTCTCAAAAGGTGTAACAATTTGGGAAAACGAGCGACCATCTTCCACTTCATTTTGCCGGCCAATATTGTTTAAGTTTATAAAGGAAACCAAAGAAAATGTGCAGAGAGAGATGGCTGAAATCGAAGCAGAGATTGAAGCCTTAACTCCATCCACCATCACTGATGGAATTAGTGTCAAACACCAACTGCTGTTGACAATGATTGATGGTAAAATTCATTCCATTATATCCAATACAGCAGCTTCAGTGTGTGACATATGCAAGGCTTGTCCTAAAGAAATGAATAATTTAGAGTTAATCAAAGATAAACACGCAAACGAGGACATGTATAAATATAGCTTAAGCACCCTTCACGCTTGGATTCGCTCAATGGAATGCTTATTACACATTTCCTACAAATTAGACATAAAATCATGGCAAGTAAGGGGTGATATAGCAAAAAGGCAAGTTGATGACAGGAAGAAAAGAGTTCAAGAGGCTGTAAGAAGAGAAACGGGCTTACTTCTCGATGTTGTGAAACAAGGCAGTGGATCCACCAACAATGGCAACTCGGCAAGGAGATTTTTTGAAAACTACACTAAATCTGCTGAACTGACCGGAATAGATGCTATGCTTTTAAGAAAAATCTGTGTGATCTTGCAGTGTATTTCATCAGGAGAGAAGATCAACGTAACTAAATTCCGAGAGTTCTGCTTTGATACTGCTAAGCTTTACGTGGAGTTATACCCATGGTATTATATGCCTTCTTCACTTCATAAAATTTTAATGCATGGGCCAGACATAGTTCAGAACATGTCAATTGTGCCCATTGGTTTTCTATCCGAAGAGGCATCTGAGGCTAGAAATAAAGATTTTAGAAAATATAGAGAGGGGCATTCTCGAAAGCATAGCAGTATCTCATGCAATGAAGATATTATGCACAATCTTTTACTGTCTTCTGATCCACTTGTTACAAGTATCCGTCCAAAAGGAAATAAGTTTGTAAAAAAATCTTCTTTTAAGGAATTTTATGAGCTTACGGATTCTGAGAAAAGTGATATCGAATTTGTTAACATAAATGATTTAGCGGACATCGATTCTGAATTTGAATTAATTGATGATGATGATGATGACGAAGATAATTAAATGATGTTATTGTTTTAAAATGTGTAACTTAGTAAATTAGAGCTTACATCTTAATTATTTATTGTACTTTTAATGAAACTAGGTAATTTATTATCAACTTACTTAAAAGTCATACTCTCATCAGTTCTTGTGAATATTTTTGTTATATTTCTGTATATATATAATATATTTATAGACCTCTTAATAAGTCTGTCTGCGGTTTAAAGTAAATACAAATGGGGAAAAAACGTTTTTTTTTTTAAATTTTCATTTCCTTTTATCCCAGAAAGTGCACATTTGGCGCACTATGTGTCTTAGTATTAAATATAGCTCTTAGTAATAGCATTACGATATTAGAGACCGCTACTTGAAACAAGCCCGGAATCAGGAGGGAGAGAGCTCGATACACTCATTTTCATAGTAAAATTTCACATTTTCTCAAATTACTCCCGAAATATGGGAGTTATGAAGAAATTCATTACCACAATTTATGAAGGCATTAAGTAATCAAATAAGATGGCATCATTAGTTTGGCATAATTTTACTCTTATTTTTCGGACATGTCTACGTCCAACCGCTCCCATACATTCGTTCCACTGTGGCTCTGGGCGAAGCGGGAGGGTTTGTCAGACTCTTACTGAATAAAACCCACCCGTATTCCTTCCTGTTGCCTGTGTTGTGGGGGCCTGGGTGACCCATAAGTACCATCCCGCGACCCCGGCAGGCATCGGCCCTAGTGAACCCCTACCTATGTGCTGACGACATCTCTTTGAGGCGCGCGTGCAATAAAACGCGCCGTCGACCCGGGCCTGGTCCTTACCGGACGGTGAGCTACCCATTGCTCACCGTCCGCAAGCCCGCGCCTACGGTGGCCGGAAATCCGCCCGGGATTCCCGACGCCCTGGGCGTCTCCTGCGGCGGCTAGGGGCGAGAGGGCGCGAAACTTGCCTTTCCCTCAACCGTCCCGCCTCCTCCTTCGCGAGCATTACTGCTTCGCAGAAGGAGGTGACGGCTGCCCATGCCCTCTCGCTCCGTACCATGACCTGAACCAGGGCCGGACGCGAGAGGTCTCTGCCGCGGGGCAGTCCTCCACCGTATCCTCCGGGCGATCCACACAATGGTGACACCCGGACGTTTCCTCCCGCCTTATCCAACACAGGAACCTCCCGAAGCTGCCGTGTCCGGTGAGGACCTGCGTCAGGCGGAAGGTGAGGACGCCGTGGCGCCTCTCCAGCCACTCCTCAAAGAGGGTACTTATCGCCGCAATCGTGGCGTGCCCAGCACTGGGTTGCGACAACCGTACTTTCCATGACGCCATGAGATCCCGCCGGGGCGTTAGTCCGCTGCCGCGAGAAAGCGCGGCTCAGCGGACGGAGCTCCTCGCGCGACTCTCATACGTGCGCGAGGACTTTTGCCTCCAGATCCCATGGCGGCAATCCGGCAAGGAGGCTCGCTGCCTCACAGGAGACCGTGCGGTATCCCCGGACCATCCGGATGGCCATGACCCTTTGGGCCGCGCTCAACCGGCGGGCTGGCCGCAGCGCCAGAGAGCGCGCCCATACAGGAGCCCCGTAGAGGGCCATGGACCGCACGACCCCCACGTAGAGCCTCCGGCAGGAGGCGTTTGGACCCCCTAGATAGGGCAGAAGCCGCTTCAATGCAGCGCCCGCCCGCTCCAGTTTGGAAGCCAAACGTCGGAAATGCTCCACGAAGTTCCACCGGCTGTCGAGGACGAGTCCCAGGTACTTCATCGTCGACTCGACGCTGATAGAAACCCCTCCTACCGTTATTTGGGACCCCAACGGTGGCGCGTTCCGAGGACCATGAAAACACATGGCCTCGGACTTGTGCAGGGCCACCACGAGTCCCAATTGCCGGATCCTTTCGACGATTGTCGCAACCCCGCGTGTCGCTAATTCGGCCGCCGCCTGGTGTGACCTCCCCTGCGCCAGGACCAACGTGTCGTCAGCGTAGCACACTACGCTGACGCCGCTAGGGAGGTCGGCGCGCAGCACCCAGTTGTATCCGATGTCCCACAGATGCGGCCCCAAGACCGATCCCTGCGGGACATCGCACGACATCTCTTGCCGGTTCCACACTCCCAGGTGACCGGGGTAGATGACGGCCCTGTCCGTCAAATAGGCCTCGACCACACGACAGAGGTAGGTCGGCATCCGTTGGTACCGGAGTGCCTCCCTGATGCAACTCCAGGGCAGGGTATTGAAGGTATTGGCGATGTCTAGAGACACCGCCAAGACGACCCCACCCTGGGCAACAGCATTCCCCGTCGTCAGGGCATTCCTCGTCGTTGATGTCGGCAGGCCTGTCTGGTGGTGACACCCAGGCCTGCACGATCGAGGCTTCCAGGAAGAGCTCCCGGTCCAGCTGCTTCAGCGCCCACCGCGGACCACTTGGGGCCCGTCGGACCGGCGTGTCCGAGGTCTAGGCGGAGAAGTCGAACCGGATATACCGGTGATCGGAATAGGTCTCCACCCCCTCCATGACACGCCAGTCAACTACACGCGGCGACAGAGCGGGGCTGGCTAACGAGATGTCCACCACTGATTCACCCCGCATCCGCACACACGTGGGGACAGAAGCCCGGTTTAGGACGACCAGGCCTGTCTCCAGAGCCCAGTCCTCCACCATCATGCCCCGTGTGTCCGTTAACCGGGAACCCCAAGCCAAATTCTTGGCATTGAAGTCCCCGAGGACGATCATGGGGAGGGAACCAAACCCGACGACGACGTCTCTCAACTCCGCAAGGGAGTTGTGGAACTCGGCAAGAGTTCGGTTCGGAGAGAGGAGTCAGGACGGATGGTGCCTGCCTTCACCTGCTCGGTAGAGCACCCCCCGGTCCTAACCACTGCGGTGTCCACCTTCTCTTCAGTCGCGGAGTCATCTAGGCCCGTGATGCGCATGCTAGCGCATTTGGTGGGCCTGGACACTCGGACCTCATCCGCATTTAGTGACGCCCTAATCCTTTCGGCCAGGGCGTCAGCGGCTGGGCCACTGGCCTTACCGGGGACCTCCACCATTCGGGCCCCAGTCGCCGTTACCTTCACTTTGAGGCCTTTTGCTGCGCCGAGCTCCTCCAGGCGCACCGCCTCACCCACCTTCGCCATCACCGTCCTATAGGACACGCCCTTCTTTTCCGCATCCGGCTGTAGTGTGATCACTACAGCGGCGGAGTTCGGGGCGCGGAGCCTAGCCGTGGCGGAGCGCTCCTTGCGCCGCTGCCGCCTCTCTCTCTTTTTGGCCGCCCTCTTTGCCTTAGCCGCCTTCCTCTTCTCTCCGGCTACTTGCCATTTGGCATCGGCCGGAAGAGATTTAGGATAAATGCACACTTAGAAAGTAGTTTGTTCACAATCGTTTACTGAATCGATTTTTGTCATCCCAAAAATATTTAAAACTACGTAAATTACAGTCACACTTCCGCTGTACAGTCAAAACAAACCAAAATGGACGCATTGCCTACTATGCTAGACCTACGTGTGCGACTGTGTGTGCGCGTAGATTTGTGCTGTGACCACAATTGTCTCCTGCAGTCAGTTTAACTAATTTAATAAATAAACAATGTTTTATAAATAATACTAAAATATCAGTGTATACAGGGTGGATTTTTGAAACGGGGCAGTAAGGGCAGGTACCTTAACCGTTGTAGCTACAGGAAAACGGTCTTAGGAGTCAGTCCTTAACTTTTTGAGACATTTAGATCGAAATCGATCACAGATTTTGAAAAAATAGTTCAGTCAGCAAGAAAATGGGCAGTTTTCACAAAAACTTTTTGATGCCAATCGATCTTGCTTCAAACACGTATTAAAAAAACTCTATGGGATCTACTGAGGATTGAGTACTATACAATTCAGAAATCGCAAAAAACTTTTCTCATACATTTCGTACGAATGAAATTCCAATCTACTTTTTATGATGAGTAGATTAGCCTATTTTAGTTCCCCTATATAGGTACTAGAAGGAGGATGGCCATAGAAAAGATGGATGGATTGTGTGAGTAATGATATGAACGAGAAGGGAGTGAATGATAGCGAGATGGTTGATAGGGGAGAATGGAAGCAGGAAACGTGTTGCGCCGACCACAAGTAAAATGGGGCAGGGGCGGGAAGATGATGATGATGACCGAAATTTGCAAAAACTAAAAACCGGCTATGTGCGTGTCGGACCGCGCACAATGAAGGGTTCCGTAGCTGGGAAGTTGGGATGAATGTATCCCAAAAACAAATTTAACATTGTAGTTTAAAAACATGTTTTCCCACACCTCGATATATGCCACGGTCAATTCTCCAACTGCAAATTTAAGTTAGTCAACTATTACTCGTTAAGTTGTAAAGCCCACTTAGCAGATTTTTATTATTTTATTGCATAGTTTATTTCTATTATATGTACTACCACCATGATTTTTTTTACATCTCCATAAACAACCATTTAGCTAGCCCAGCGGGGGGGGGGGGGGGGACACGACGATACCTGACTCTAACAAAAATTTGCATTTTAATGCTTTATATTACGCAAACGGATCCTTTAATCGACGACCCGACGACCTATCCAACGATACTTCACACCATGGGATAGACGAGAAAAAAAATATCATCCCCACATTACGTGCAAGGGAGGTACACTAAAAAGATATGTACAAGATTTTATTTTAGCACTTTGTCGGCGTGATTAATAATATGTATACCTATTACTGCTTTCTAGTACTAAAAGTCTCTGAACTACAGTGGGGTCAGACCGACAGACAGACAGACAGACGGACGGACATGGCGAAACTATAAGGGTTCCTTGTTTACTACGGAACCCTTAAAATTTTTTTGTCTATAAAGTCGGTTAACAGACGATAATTTAACGTGATAACGAGAGAAAGATGCGTCACAAGCCGAACGCTTAGGCCGATCGTGCCTCTCTATCGCTAGTTCCACGCTCTCGCTTGCACGCTCGGTTCAGGCGGAACGTGACTTTTTCGTGCGCGCAGCCGGCGTTCATCGATTTATAAGACGTTGTCACGTCAAAAAAACTCACTATATCGAAAGATTCTGAACCATTGAATCTTTACTAAACAAGAACCAAAAAAAAACACTTACCGAAATAAATTGAATAGTGCAAAACAGTAAAAATATAACTTTCATCATTTCTGTATCAGTAGAGTTCCAAAATGAAGTACAATAGTCAAACTGCTAGTGATTTATATTTTCAAAAGTAATATGAAATCAATTTTAATGACAGTTGATACTGCATTAAGTAATCATACTTATGACACTGGCATCAAATATTATTATACATATAGCTAACCTTAACAAAAGGTAGTGCATTTTTTACGTCCTATCAATAGGAGATCTAAAACAAATTAATATTCAGTTAACAGGTCAGCAGTAAAAGTGGGTATGTGTGATGGAGTGTGTGTGTTAGGGAGGCTGTGGAGGTGCGTGCGTCTGTCTGTGTGGTAAGGGTGCGTGTGTGCGTATGCGGAGGATGTGATATTAACGTACTTTAAATTTGTATAAAGCTCTGTTTCCTCATAATTCAGGTTTTGGAGCCATTTTTCAATTTTCAATTTAAACTCTCGTAACGAGAGCGGATAGATATTCAATTTATTTCTCATTAAGACGCTAACAACACCTAAACCGCGGTCACTATCAGTTTGCATAGAAAAGAAAGAGAAGCGCGATGGCACAACGCTTGTAATTTATTGCAAAATGTGAAGCAATTCTCTATTTACTCAAAATTGAGTTGAGTAATCGAAAATAAAAAACAACCAAGTTCTGCATTCAAATAAGACGTTCATGTTATTAATTAAATACGTAACGTATGTTGATATTTATTGCAGATATTTTGGATTAGAACTCAAGGTAAGAGGCTCGTTTAACGTTAGTTTGTATCGAGATTTTTTTTCAAAACGTGTTTTGGTAACAACCAAGTTCTCGGAAATACGTTCAAAATTAACATATATTTTTGTCCGCTAGGACAAACTATACAGATTTGCCAATTTTTTTTCTTAAGAGAAGCCTATTTTGGTCAATTGGGTCTTGTCAGCACCTTAATTTTGTTATGGATAACTGTAGTGGACTGTATGATGAATAAAAGAGTTGTTGTTCCCAATTCTTCTTGTTTATTTTTTGGAGTTCTTGATTGTTCGGGAGCTGGAGACCGACTGTGTCCCAGCCTTACAATGGCCCGTCTTATATATAGCTCTCCCTATGTTCCGGGAGTGAGTGGACCGAGTCACACAACTTACATTTATTATTTCCAAGTGTCTCTTACATGGTCCTGACAGCTTAAATCACATTTACTTTTATAAATTATGCTAATCCGGTTACAAATCACTAAATTAACTTATTCTAAACTCTAACTACGGTCTGTTGAAGACTTCGTAGCGAGGGTTCGTTTTTCGTAGTCCCGCCGCTACTTGTGCCCTAGTTCACAGATAGGGTCTTATCCTAAACTATCTTATCCTATTTTTCACTTCTTATATCTATGTGGAGGGTCAAAAGACACACAACACTGTCTCTTCACCTTGTATGCTTGGCGTTAATTATAGTCACAAACACACAACACTGTTTTCACACTGCACGCTCGGCGTTCGTTACAGTTCTCCCCCCGGCGCAGCTTGCGTAGCCTCTTCCCTTTTCATTACGACGACGAGCTTGCTCACGGGACGTCGGAAGGTGCCGGTTCTGGTGCGCACCTCGCCGACCCTGATGCCGTCGTCTGGTCCTTGAAGCGTGCGCTCGACGACTCCCATCGGCCAGGTGTTTCGGGGCAGCGTGTTGTCGACCACGAGGACCACGTCGCCGGCCTGCATCGGTCGTACCTCGTTCTGTGGCTCGCCGCGAGGCACCAAGGTGGGCAGGTACTCGCGTAGCCAGCGTCGCCAGAAATGGTCAGCGAGCGCCTGACTAGCTCGCCAGGTCCTTCTGTCGGCCTCGTCGCAGGTTCCCGTTGCTGGCAGCCCGTTCGATGATCCCAACAGGAAGTGGTTGGGGGTTAGAGCTTCGGGGTCGCTGGGGTTTACGCTGACGTGGGTCAGCGGTCTCGCGTTCGTAGCAGGTGTTTGCGGCGTCGCGCGTCGCCTCTTGCAGAAGGCGCAATTCCTTTCTACGGCGCGTACCGTGGGTCGCAAGTGGACGACCCAGTACCGCTGTCGCAGGTCGTTGGTTACGCGTTCCTTATTCGCGTGGCCCGCGGTGCAGTGCTCCCGTAGTACAAGGAGCTTGGTGAGCTGGTGTCGGCCATCCAGGATGATTGGCCGCTTGGTCTCGGTCGGTGCTGATGAGGCCTCGATCCGGCCCCGCACCCTCAGGACGTCGTCTTCCAGTATTGGATCCAGTCGGTACAGCCGACTCGCCCTTGTTAGCGGGCGGCCGGACCGGATCCTCTTCAGGTCCTCTCCAAAGCTGTCTTTCTGGGCTCGGCGGATCAGCTCAGTCTCGGCGCATTGGATGTGGCGATGTTCCAGTGTCGATGCTCTTCGACGGCAGATGTCAATAAAGGCGATTACTCGAGCGGTAGTCCTCACCAGGACTTCGTACTTCGAGAAGCGGGCTGGGTCTGGCAACCAGCTGTCTTGTTCCGTCTCCTCGGTGATGTGAAGGACTTCCTCATCTTCTGGTTCACCTGTCGACGTCGTGGGCCACTGCTCTTCTGGCAGGAGCAGGAATTCTGGCCCCTGGAACCATCGATCCCCTTCATTGATGGGCGTGTCACAGAGTCGGGTAGCGTCGTCGGCCACGTTGCATGTGGTGGGCAGCCAACGCCACTCTTCCTTCCGTGTCAACTCCGCGATTTCTCCCAATCGGTGGGCGACAAACGGCGTGTAGCGTCGCGTGTCGTGATGGATCCAATGGACTACGGTTGATGAATTGGTCCAGTAAATCGTTCGGCCGATGTCAATCCGATGTTCCTTCCTTATTGTATCAGCGAGCCTGGCTCCGATGACCGCAGCTTGCAGTTCTAGGCGCGGTATGGTCTGGGCCCGACGAGGTGCCACCTTAGCCTTGGCGGCCACCAACACGATGTTTACGCTCCCGTCGACGTTCTTCACTCTCCAGTAGGCCACGGTCGCGTAGGCCTGCTCACTGGCGTCACACAGGACGTGTAGGTCGATGCGCTCGTACTTCTGTGCCAGGTAGCATCTTGGTAGTCGGAGCCGGGTGAGCTCGGTGAGGCGTGCGAGCCAGGACGTAAACGGCTCATTCTCTTCAGCCGGTATCTGTTCGTCCCACGTTATCTGGAGGCGCCACAAACTCTGTAGTATTATCTTCGATCGTATGGTGTAGTGGCTCAGAAGTCCAAGTGGGTCGTAGATGGACATCACGACGCTGAGGGCTTCCCGCTTCGTCGGCGCCCGTGTTCCTGTTCGCACCTCAGCTGGAACTCGGTTCATTGAAGTGTTGAATCCCAGCTCATCTCGTTCTGCGTTCCAATATAGCCCTAGGATTTTACTCTCTGGCTGTTCTCCCCCCAGTTGTGTGGGGGCGGTAGCGTGTAGCTCTGGAGGTACGTCGCGCAGTACTGTCTTGTTGCTGGAGCTCCAACCTCGCAGCGTGAATCCCGCGCGCGCGTGTACCACCCTTGTTTCTTCGACCGCCTTCCACGCTTCTTCGGGGTCCTCGTAGCTGGCCACCAGGTCATCCATGTAATGGCTCTTCTTGATGCCTTCTAGCGCGCGTGGGTGCTCCTGCCCGTATATGTCCGCATTGTGGTTGCGGATATAGTGGGCCATGTACGGGGAGCTCGCGGCGCCGAAGATCATGCTGGTCATCTTGTATTTCTTTGGAGGCCCTTCTCGTTCGTCACCTCTCCACAGGAACTGTTGCGCTGGTTGATCTTCCGGCCTTATCCTGATTCTCGGGAACATCTCCTGGACGTCCGCTGTGATCGCCACCGCTTTCTCTCGGAATCGGAAGAGGATTCCAGCAGTTCGTCGTTCAGGCACACGCCGTTGCTCTTGGCTGCTGCGTCGAACACCAGCCTGTGCTTTCCGGGTTTGTTTGGGTTCCGCACGGCGAAGTGTGGTAAGTACCAGCTGATGGCGCTTGTTTCCTCTGACCCGTCCGCATGGCGTCGCGTATCCTTTATCCAAGAGGTTACTGATCTGCTTGGAGTATTCGACCGCGAACTCTGGATCCGCGTCCATCCTCTGTTCGATCTTCTTCAGCCGGCGGAACGCCTGACTGTAACTTGACGGCATGGTGACGTCATCTCGTCGCCATGGTAATCCTACTTCGTACCCGGTGTCGATCTTCTTTACAGTCTTTCTGACGATGTCGATGGCCCGTTGATCCGTATCCCTTACTCTCGGTTTTCCTTGTATGCCGAGCGCGTCGATCTTGAAGTGACCTTCGACTAAGTCATGGAGCTCTTGGTTGCTCGTGCCCATCATTCGGTCGGGCTCATAGACGTACAGCACGTTTCCTTGTTGGTAAATGGTGCTGCGTGGTGCGGTTCCGTGCACCACCCATCCTAACTGTGTTCTTGATGCGGCCGGTTGATCAGGGCCGCCGACTCGTAGCTCACGGGACACTATACACTCCTAGTGGTCTGTCCCCACTAGGAGCCCGGGGCGTGCTCGTTCGTAGCACACCTCTTCTGGAGACAGGTCCCTCAGGTGCTCGTAGTCCAGCAGGGTGTCAGGGATGGACTGCTGGTGCAGCTGAAGCTTCGGGTCTTCCTTCTTGGCTTCCCTTGCTTGATGAAGGGTCGCATGATGCGGGCGGTGACACTGGTTCACGCCGCACGGCTTCGCTTTGCAGTTTATATGTCTGTGTCACTTCTGGGCACATTTGAAGCATATTCCGTTGGCCTTGACAAAGGTCCATCGCTCATCCGTATTGAGTGCCTTGTACTTGGGGCACTGCGTCAGGACGTGAGCTTGTTCACATTTGGGGCACTTGTCCTTTTCTTTTTCCGTTGCCCCGGACGTGGTGAAGACGCTCGCCTTCTTCTTTAGCGTCACGGTAGGTCGAGTCTCCTTTCTCTGACTCACGGCGCTTGTAGATGGTGTGTACGTGTAGCGTAGCGCTCTGTCCGCTTCTCGCATCAGGAAACGGGACATGATGACGATCTCCGGGTCCGTAAAGCCTTCATGGTCGTAGGCGTAGTCGCACCAGCGGGAGCGGAGATGCGGGCTGAGCTTGTCCAACACTTCTCGCGTCATCAAGGGGTTGAAGAGGTAGCCCCTTCGGTCAATCGTCTTCAGCACGCAGATGATGTTTTGCAGCTTGATCGCGAAACTGTTCAGTTCAGCTGCTGATGTACCCGGTTTTGGCAGCTTCTTGAGGTCTTCCAGTGCTTTGTCGATTATCACTTCAGGTCTTCCGAAGCACTGCTCGAGGGTCTTCATGATGACGTCCGGACCGTATGCAGGAGGGCGGCCACGGCGTCTCTCGCTTCCCCTTTGAGGCAGCTCCTCAGCCTCTGGATGTTTTCTGCTGCCGATATCTGGTACATGCTGGTCGTGTCTCGAACTACTGCTTTGAACGGTAACCATTCATTAGAACGGTAAACAGCGGCGCTTCAAGTGTATAATTGGCTTCAGAAGTATTTTCAATTATAGGCTCTTCCTTGTATGAGCTTCCACTAGATCTAGCTAACGATGTCAAGCCGGGCCCACAATCATCTTCAAGATTATTTGTATCGAGTACTGTAACACACTTCGACTAGATTGAACAAAATCTTCAAGTTGGTCAGGAAAATTGGCAGACTACTGCCAATTTTTAATGTCACAATATGTCCAAAGAAAGTTTAATACCAAAGTTACCAAAGATATATGTGCAGGCGCTGGCGTGCAGCTGCAGCCATCTCCGCAAGAAAGGAGAATCCCATCGCTCGGACAACACGCTCAGGATCCCGTTCGAGCTGCCCCTACAGCGACGCAGCAGCGATGCACTCCCTTTCTGGATTATTCCGTAGAAGTCATCGGTAGAAGCATCTGCGAACATCACCGATGCGCTGCAAAATCGGGGCCACCCCAACAATATTCTGAACGCGTTATTGTACTGGACACGAAGCGCGTTGTACGCCCGCAGAGTGAAGTTGGCTGCACGTGTAAAAAGTCTGGCAGTATGCCTTGAACGAGGTTATTTTTACCTGTGAAGAACAACGTGCAAACGCCCTTTGCTCCCTCTCGATGTCCGCATTGTCAGACAGATCATCAGAGACCCAGTGACCCAGATACTTGAATCGATCTACTCTATTCAAATGTGACCCGCAGAGAGTGACAGGTATTCCAGTTAAGTAGCTTTTAGTACCAGCTTTGAAGATCATGTACTCACTTATATATGAACCCAAGGGCCCCCGCGTAGGTCTCACAAATATTCAAAAGCCTGCGCATCGCAGAAAGAGACGGGCTCAGCAACACCATGTCATCCGCGTAACTTATGTTGTTTATACACACCCCATCAACGGAATAACCGACTTTAGTGCTGCTGAGCTTGAGAATTGGTTCATATTATATAGGCTGAAGAGACGCGGAGAGGTTATTCCCCCCTGTTTCACCCCACTGTCCAACCCGAATGCGACCCTGTCTATCTGACACTATTTTGCTGGTGACTATACCAATATCAAATAATGCTATAATGTCATGTGACAACTTCCTCTCTTATCGCAACTTACGCCACAACTTGTCATAATTTACTGTATCGAATGCTTTTGACAGATCTAAGTAGCAAGCATATACAGGCGTATTCCTGTCTGTGTAGTACTGAACAGTTTGCTTGAGACAGAGGATAGCAATCTCAGTTGAAAGGCCAAGCCTAAAGCCAAATTGGGCGTCGTTCAGAAGTAGGTGCTCTTCCAACTGTTGGTCAAGCAAACTATCCAGTACCTTACTTATGACTGTTGCTAGCGAGATGGGTCTATAATTTGAAATGTCAGAAGAATCACCAGTTTTATTTTTAACAATAGGAACTACTGCGGAGTACATTAAGTCATCAGGCAAATAACTGTGACCCACACATAAATTGTAGAACAAAGCGAGAACTCTCGTTAGATGTACACCCGCGTACTTCAGATGCTCGATGCTGAGCCCATCGTGACCTGGAGACTTACCTCTAACCATTCGCTTTATAAAAGAGGCCACATCTTTAGCGGTGTATCTATCGGCAACGTCCCTGGGGCGACCCGCAGCGGCGAGCACCCACGACGCGGGTCCGAGCGGGGGTTCAACCTTGAAGTGGCGCTGAAAGGCACAGGCTCTGTCCCGGGGCTCATGCGCACCCCCGACACTCACAGGGCGGCTCGACACAGCATGCATGTTTCTTGAATTTTCCCAGAAATTGCTAAAGTCGTTATTAGCGTGACGCTCAACAATAATATTCATTTTAATCTTTAGTTCATTATTTTGGCATAAAATAATACCTCTGGCTTATAAAAGGACGTTTTACTTCTGGGACAGAGTTGCTGTTTGCGGCCGCATAATCCTCAACGACGTTAGAAGTACCAGTTTTGTCTTCTTCCATCTCATCTGCCAGCCTTGTTCCACTACTGCCTGCTGATCCTGTCCCACTACTGCCTGCCGGTCCTATCCCACTACTGCTTGCCGATCCTGTATCGGTAAGATAGCATTCCGAGCTACGACACTCGAAGTGGAAACCTGGAACTCAATTCTTACTCATACTAACCTTCTTTATATCTGTTACTAATTCTAATTTATAAACGTAACTTACAACTGGCCCTCCGGCCAATCGTAACGTTACAAGCTGCCATGTCCGGTGAGGGACTGCGACAAACGAATGGTGAGGACGCCGTGGCGCCTCTCTAGCCACTCCTCAAAGAGGGGACTTATCGCCGCAATTGTGGCGTGTCCAGCACTGGGTTGCAACTATCGCACTCTCCATGTCACCATGAGATCCCGCCGGAGCTCTGTCCGCTGTGCCGTGATTTCTCGCGGCAGCGGAGTTACGCCTCGGCGTTTCGCCTCATCACGCCACTCCCCATTCGGATGGCCATGATCCTTTGGGCCGCGTCAACCGGTGGGCTGGCCGCCGTGCCAGGTAACGCGCCTACACCAGTGCCCCGTAAAGGGCTATAGACCGCACAACTCGCGCGTAGAGAGGAGGCAACCTATAACACTTCCCTGGGGAATTAAAGCACGTATTGATTTAATGTCAGATCTAATGAACTGTGCTTCTTTTGTTTTTTATTGTAATATTCAATCTCAACTAATTGCTCTCTATCTTTCTAGTCTAAACTAGTCATGACAAGTTCGCATCATATTTAAAAGATAGAGAGTTAGTTGAGCTTTTCCGCGTATTCCTATTTCTTATGGTTTATTTAATAATATTTTAAATTGCACTCTGTCCTAGGCCTTGGTCATGTCGAGTAATATTCCTATTGCATATTGTATATTATTTATAATATTTAATGCTCCTTGGATGTATTTATAAACAGCTAGCGTTGTAGATCTGTTTTTGTGAAATCCATTTTGGCAGTCATCGAAAATCTTATATTTTTCACAAAAGGAATATACACGACCACACATTGCTCTTGCGAAGACTTTGGATGCTTTAGAAAGAAGGGAAATTGGTCTATAGTTACTTGGGTATATTTTTTGCGTTATTTTTTGGATAGGTTTTATTAAGGCTTTTTTTAGTTGATTGGGGAAATGCCCTCTTCGAAGGATTGATTTATTAGTTTATAGTACGGTAATGTTAGTTTATCAGTGCATTATCTGAACAGAGTCGGTGGGAGTTAATCTATGCCGTGACTATTTTTATGTTTAAGGTTCTTTAAGATGTGGTTTACTTCATATCCGTCGACTGGGGTAAGAAACATGGTATTTTCAGTAGTGTTAATCACTGATGTTTCTCTCTGTACACTACCGGATGTGTGGATTGTATTTTCTCCAATGGATGCGAAAAAGTTATAGAAAACGTTAGCTACTTATTTAGCTTCACTTACTAGGTTTGTTGTTTGTTGTTAGTGTTGGATGCGAAAAAGTTATTGGAAACGTTAGCTACTTGTTTAGCTTCACTTACTAGGTTTGTTGTTTGTTGTTAGTGTTGGATGCGAAAAAGTTATTGAAAACGTTAGCTACTTGTTTAGCTTCACTTACTAGGTTTGTTGTTTGTTGTTAGTGTTGGATGCGAAAAAGTTATTGGAAACGTTAGCTACTTGTTTAGCTTCACTTACTAGGTTTGTTATTTGTTGTTAGTGTTGGATGCGAAAAAGTTATTGGAAACGTTAGCTACTTGTTTAGCTTCACTTAATAGGTTTGTTGTTTGTTGTTAGTGTTGGATGCGAAAAAGTTATTGGAAATGTTAGCTACTTGTTTAGCTTCACTTACTAGGTTTGTTGTTTGTTGTTAGTGTTGGATGCGAAAAAGTTATTGGAAACGTTAGCTACTTGTTTAGCTTCACTCACTAGGTTTGTTGTTTGTTGTTAGTGTTGGATGCGAAAAAGTTATTGGAAACGTTAGCTACTTGTTTAACTTTACTTACTAGGTTTGTTGTTTGTTGTTAGTGTTATATTTTGTTTCGCTTTTTTTTTTTGTTTGTCCGTTCTTTTACAATATTCCACATATGGTTTTTATTTGATGATTTGTTCATTTTATTTATGTACTGTAATTTTTTTTGGAGCTGTTACAGATTTTTTTAGGATTTTCTCATATTTTTTTATAGAATTTCGTAAATATAGATTTTTTTTTTATTTTAGACGAAAAATCTTTAAAAGATTGTTTAATACCAACGGTTAACCAGAAATTATTACGTTTTGATTTTAGTTTAAGTCTACGTTTAGGGATACATGCATCCATGATATCTATCATTGTTTTATGGAACAACTGATGGTTCTCATCGACATTTTTATTCGGCTATATAATATCGTATATATATAATAGGTTAGTGTCTTTAGTTTGGATTTGAATGTTACTTCTATTAAATAGTCTTTTATTAGCAAACCAAATGGATTGTTTACTTTGTTGTTCCAGTATCATATATATTATTGTTTCGCAGTGGTCTGAAAAACCCAATTCATCTAGCGTCGTGTACGTTTTATTATCATTAAAGTTTGTAAAAATCTAATCTAAGCATGTTGACGTGGTGTGTGAGTTACGTGTTGGTTCTTTTATACATATGTATGTTGTTCAAATTTAAACTCTAGCATGAGTTCAAACAATTGGTTTTTACGCTATTTTCTAAGGTTTTTATGTTAAGGTCTCTTTCTATTATTACGTTTTTGGTATTTATTGTTTATATATTGTAATATTTGTTTTAACTGACTAATAAAAATTACTTCCTCTCTTCTATTTCAGTACATGGTGACTATTAACAGATTTTGCTTTGGTAGCTTACATGCACATACTTGTATACAATATACAATAGTTATAAAATCTCTAATATTAAAACACTCTATTCATTCTACACTATCCTCCAAAATGATACTGACTCTGCCACCACTTCGAGAGCATTGACAATCTACTTCTGGCTTATGGCCTTGCTAAGAATTAAAACGATTTTCATTTAATTTCAATTCTGCGCAGTCTACTCTAAACAAATTACAAAAATTAATTATATTTTTGGCTTGTTATCTAGAAATAATTTAGTTACCTATTTAATTTGGGTTTTCAATGATTAACATATCTTTCAGGATTACGTTAATTACTCACATTCATTAAGTAAGGCTCCTCTTTCTCCTTTTTGGGCACTTATACGGGCCATTTGGTAGTCAAGTATCTAAGTGAGTCATGAGATTTTCACTAAGGTTAATTCGAGAAATTAAAATAATTGACTAAATTATTCGTATTTCTGGGTTTTAATTATTAAAAATAAATAAAACCCAGAAATACGTGTATTTTATTTTTTTGTAATCATCTCCAATCCAAAAAATCAATTAAATCCCAGTTTATGAGTGATAGAGGGTTAATTTTGATGAACATATTTTATATTATTTTCGGGAGTCTTTTTTCTCAGCTCTTAGGCTGGTGTTAGCTACATTTACGGACCAAAACCTAGTAAACGCAGCGTGTGATGTGTATTTACATCAACGACGAGGAATGCCCTGAAGACGGGGAATGCTGTTGCCCAGGGTGGAGTCGTCTTGGCGGTGTCTCTAGACATCGCCAATGCCTTCAATACCCTGCCCTGGAGTTGCATCAGGGAGGCACTCCGGTATCACCGGATGCCGACCTACCTCTGTCGTGTGGTCGAGGCCTATTTGACGGACAGGGCCGTCATCTACCCCGGTCACCAGGGAGTGTGGAACCGGCAAGAGATGTCGTGCGGTGCCCCACAGGGATTGGTCCTGGGGCCGCATCTGTGGGACATCGGATATGACTGGGTGCTGCGCGCCGACCTCCCTAGCGGCGTCAGCGTAGTGTGCTACGCTGACGACACGTTGGTCCTGGCGCAGGGGAGGTCACACCAGGTGGCGGCCGAATTAGCGGCACGCGGGGTTGCGACAATCGTCGAAAGGATCCGGCAATTGGGACTCGAGGTGGCCCTGCACAAGTCCGAGGCCATGTGTTTTCATGGCCCTCGGAACGCGCCACCGTTGGGGTCCCAAATTAGTAGTGGAGCATTTCCGACGTTTGGCTTCCAAACTGGAGCGGGCGGGCGCTGCATTGAAGCGGCTCCTGCCCAATCTAGGGGGTCCAAACGCCTCCTGCCGGAGGCTCTACGCGGGGGTCGTGCGGTCCATGGCCCTCTACAGGGCTCCTGTATGGGCGCGCTCTCTGGCGCTGCGGCCAGCCCGGCGGTTGAGCGCGGCCCAAAGGGTCATGGCCATCCGGATGGTCCGGGGATACCGCACGGTCTCCTGTGAGGCAGCGAGCCTCCTTGCCGGATTGCCGCCATGGGATCTGGAGGCAAAAGTCCTCGCGCACGTTTGGGAGTGGCGCGAGGAGGCGAAACGCCGGGGCGTTAGTCCGTTGCCGCAAGAAATCGCGGCAAAGCGGACGGAGCTCCGGCGGGATCTCATGGCGTCATGGAAAGTACGGTTGTCGCAACCCAGTGCTGGGCACGCCACGATTGCGGCGATAAGTCCCCTCTTTGAGGAGTGGCTGGAGAGACACCACGGCGTCCTCACCTTCCGCCTGACGCAGGTCCTCACCGGACACGGCAGCTTCGGGAGGTTCCTGTGTCGGATAAGGCGGGAGGTAACGTCCGGGTGTCACCACTGTGTGGATCGCCCGGAGGACACGGTGGAGCATACGGTGGAGGTCTGCCCGGCTTGGGCAGAGCACCACCGTGTCCTCGTGGAGGCGATCGGCGGCAGAGACCTCTCGCGTCCGGCCCTGGTTCAGGCCATGGTACGGAGCGAGAGGGCATGGGCAGCCGTCATCTCCTTCTGCGAAGCAGTAATGCTCGCGAAGGAGGAGGCGGGACGGTTGAGGGAATGGCACGTTTCGCGCCCTCTCGCCCCTAGCCGCCGCAGGAGACGCCCTGGGCGTCGGGAATCTCGGGCGGATTTCCAGCCACCGTAGGCGTGGGCTTGCGGACGGTGAGCAATGGGTAGCTCACAGTCCGGTAAGGACCAGGCCCGGGTCGACGGCGCGTCGTATTCTACGCGCGCCTCAAAGAGATGTCAGCACAAATGTAGGGGTCCACTAGGGCCGATGCCTGCCGGGGTCGCGGGAAGGTACTTATGGGTCACCGAGTCCCCTGGCAACACAGGCAACAGGAAGGAATACGGGTGGGTTTTAGTCAGTAAGAGTCTGACACACCCTCCCGCTCCGCCCAGAGCGGGAGAAGTTATTTGATGATTTCCCATCCTCAAAAAAAAAAAAAAAAAGTAGTTCCTATTGTTAAAAATAAAACTGGTGATTCTTCTGACATTTCAAATTATAGACCCATCTCGCTAGCAACAGTCATAAGTAAGGTACTGGATAGTTTGCTTGACCAACAGTTGGAAGAGCACCTACTTCTGAACGACGCCCAATTTGGCTTTAGGCCTGGCCTTTCAACTGAGAGTGCTATCCTGTCTCAAGCAAACTGTTCAGTACTACACAGACAGGAATACGCCTGTATATGCTTGCTACTTAGATCTGTCAAAAGCATTCGATACAGTAAATTATGACAAGTTGTGGCGTAAGTTGCGATAAGAGAGGAAGTTGTCACATGACATTATAGCATTATTTGAATATTGGTATAGTCACCAGCCAAATAGTGTCAGATAGACAGGGTCGCATTCGGGTTGGACAGTGGGGTGAAACAGGGGGGAATAACCTCCCCGCGTCTCTTCAGCCTATATAATATGAACCAATTCTCAAGCTCAGCAGCACTAAAGTCGGTTATTCCGTTGATGGGGTGTGTATAAACAACATAAGTTACGCGGATGACATGGTGTTGCTGAACCAGTCTCTTTCTGCGATGCGCAGGCTTTTGAATATTTGTGAGACATATTGTGACATTAAAAATTGGCAGTAGTCTGCCAATTTTCCTGACCAACTTGAAGATTTTGTTCAATCTAGTCGAAGTGTGTTACAGTACTCTATACAAATAATCTTGAAGATGATTGCGGGCCCGGCCTGACATCGTTAGCTAGATCTAGTGGAAGCTCATACAAGGAAGAGCCTATAATTGAAAATACTTCTGAAGCCAATTATACTCTTGAAGCGCCGCTGTTTAATGAGCCACATATAGTGTCACAGGAGCGACTACAAGCCAGAGCATACAGAATCTTACAGGATGATATAGATAGTAGCGAGGATAATAGTTTTGAAGACAGCTTTGTACTCCAAAGACCAACTGAAGATTTACGAAAGCGACTCTTAAGTGACAGCAGTTCGGATAGTGACATGGATTTTTTTGCAAAGAAAAAGTTTAAAAAATAATAATTTTCTAATACGTACCTATCTACTACTTATTATTATTGGTTATATTAATTATATTACGTTTGTATGTTTATTATTTAGTTAGTGCGAAGTAAATAAGCCACGGAGCAGCCAGAAATGATTTATTTTTTTTTAATTTCAGAATTTTTCGTTAATTATCGCTAATGCTAGTATGTCAATGTAAATTGATTATTTATATTAAATTATAGATTGCTATAATTATTATTTTGAAGTGCTTTACAATATCAAAGATTATTATAGAGTTTTGTGTATGATTATGTTTTGTTTTTGTATTATTTTATTGTTTTAAACTGTAAAATAATACATTCAATAAATAATAATAATAACCTATAAATTCAAAATAGGTACAAAAAAGGTATTTTGAAGTTAATGTATAGGTTTGTTTTATTACAATTAAAGGCTGATTTATCAAACTGTTGTTTTATCGTTAATTACCATTTTTTTCTACCTCATTACCATAAATAGATACCTAATTTCCGTTTGTGTTAAATCTCATTAACGTTCCTTCAAAAACACAAACGTCAATATCTTCAAAACTAAAAGTCTGATTACTGTCCCTTTGTTATATTTCACTTATCATCATTAAACACTTTCAAAAAAACATATAATGAACATGATTAGGCACATTTAATTAACTATTCTCCAAATGATGATATTCACGAAATGAAATATTCACCCTGGTGTACCACTTCCACAATTTCCACTTGAGTTCATGTCTTTAATAACTATGTGCCTCTTGAAAACCAAACCAGGGAGATCCGCTTGTAGAACGCTGATAAGGCAGTGCAGTTACCACGACACGGGAAAATCACGATAATCCCATTTTAAATCGCGGGACGTGTTAGTATCGGGGTCACCAGATGTAAGTATCTACTTATTTAAAAAATTGCTGTGCCCGACAGGATCCATAATATTGTTTATGTAAGTGTACATACTATGTACGTATTAGGTGATGTGAGTCATGTAAATAAAACAACTGTTTCCGGCGAGCGCTAGTACATAACTAACTTGAGTAATTATTTATTTCACTATTCTAATATTTGACCTGCATACAAAAAGTTTATTGATGATGCACCACATTTCTTTTTTTGTTTTTATTTACCACCTCTAATTGTACATTATGGATTGCAATAAACGATTTGAGATTTGCTCAAAAATATCCAAGAGCATAGCTAGGCTGGCACAGGGGCGTGTGGGGATGGGTCCAGGGGCGATGGACTCGGGGACTTCCGTCGCCCCCCACACAGGTGGACCCGAGCTGGCGGCCTTTAGTGTTCCACGCGCGCCAATATTGGACGTCGTAGGGGGAGTCATACACCTAATTCCCCGCGGGCCTGAGGTGGCTCGCAAAGGCAGGCCGGAGATCGTGGAAGTCGTACGTAGATCCCATGATCCCCAGTGCAAGTGTGGGAGGGGAACACCGGTGTGGTTTTTAGTCAGTAAGAGTCTGACAGACCCCTTCCAGGGCCCTCCCAGGTCGGAGGACATCTATGAGGATTTTTCCACACCGGAAATAAAATATAGGAAAAAGGGGCGTGGGGATGATGTTAATGATGATGATGATCCATGAGGACAGGTATGTCATTGTAACATACCCATATTTCAACCAAGCAGACGTTTTTACGGCACAATGCAATGCAAGTTTACTTGCATACTTTCGTGCGAGTTACTGGCATGTGTGATTGTGTATTACTTACTGGCTATACAAATTTTATTTAAAATTGTCTAGATTTCCACTGGATCTACTGGGCCGATCTAAACAAAGCAATGTTGGTATTCAGAATGTTATCGTTGTATTAAGAGCCTCTTTGTTTCTGTTCTAGAATCTTCGTTACGATGTTGGCAACTGCCCGTGGAACTTGCCAGAATCTGACTGACCATTCAAACTAATGAACTGCTTGTGACCGTAAGATAGTTGCCGTATCTAGTCTGGTTTCAGTATTGAATATAATTTTGCTCTATTCGGTTTAAACTGAATGTTTCGGTTTGCTTATTGGTGATGATGTGTTCGACGCTCATGTTTCACAACATTTTTTTTTAAATGTGAGTGGATCTGTAGTCAGAAAATATGGATAGCATAATCAGCCTATACTGTTCCCACTGCTAGGACACAAGCCTCCTCTCTTCAAGAGGAAGTGGGCTGTAGTTTACCACGTTGGCCCAGTGCGGGTTGGTAGATGTCACATGTCTTCGAATTTTTTGTGTTAGGACATGCCGTTTTCCTTCACCGTATTGAGAGTAGTAGTGATGAAATTATTTACACAAAGTAAAGCACATGTCTGGATTAGAACCTACGACCTACAACTCGTAAGTTGGGGCCACCTCAGTAAACATAACATATGTAATTTAGGCGAAATTAGAATTCGGTTCAATGGAGCTTGAAGATCGTATGTTTAGAAAATGGGTTTAGATTAACCTATGGAATAGATATAATTTTGTAACAATATTTTGTTTTAAATGAGTGTCCGTGGAGTTACTTGCCCGTTTATCTCCATAGGAATCTACTACGCTTTGGAATGGGCAACTAGTCCTTCTGACTGACTGACCCCTTGACAATTCATAAGTGCCTGTAGGTAATTGGTTTATTTGGAATAAATGCTTTGAGTTTCACTTAGAGTTTCAGAAAACTTATAAATATGCAATATCCTTTATTAAAATAAAATCCAATTCACCAAAAAAAATATTGTGCTAGGCTCCCGCATGGTTGCCATTTGCAAGGCTCAACACAGCTGCTGTAAAGTTTTAGTCACATTTCATGCGAACGTATGATTAGCCAATATCGTTCCGTTCCATGTGTTCATATCAATCTTCTTCAAAGTTTGCCTCACTGTCAGGTATATCTTCACTAAAGCGACCTCTTCAACAGGTGGTCCCATGAATATAATGAGGTCAGCTCGTGTTCTTACTATAAGTGATGAATATGTAAACGGTACTCGAGGCATGTTCTCTATGTGCATTACCAAATTTCTGAAGGGGCTTCTTCCCTGGACCAAATAAAAATAATAGGATAATTCTCAAAGTCATTAATTAAATTTATACTTAAACAGTTAGTGTGTGACTTTACTGTGATTTACTTACGGTGACTTACTGAAAAAGGAAATTACATAGTTAAAACTAATGCTGATAGAAACATGAAGAATAGTGTTCCTCATAGGGTGGAGAGGTACTAGAATAAGCACAATAAATCTATATTGTTCCCACTGCTGGGACACAGGCCTCCTCTCTGACAAAGAGTGGGCCGTAATATACCAAGCGGGTCCAGTGCGGGTTGGTAAATATTACATACTAGAACATAACATCACATGTAACTATAACGCCTGTTAAAAGGTTTGGCAGAGGTGTACCTATAGTACACCCACATTTCGCCAGTTATGTTTAAGTAATAAGGGGCGAGCCAAATGCCACTAACCGGGCACAAATCCATACTCCGGGCTGCTACTAAGAAATTCCTGATGGAAAAACCCAATAACACTTTGCCCGACCTGGAGCACGCTTTTTTTTTTTTTTTGGGTGGGAAATCATCAAATAACTGCTCCCGCTCTGGGCGGAGCGGGAGGGTGTGTCAGACTCTTACTGACTAAAACCCACCCGTATTCCTTCCTGTTGCCTGTGTTGCGGGGGCCTCGGTGACCCATAAGTACCTTCCCGCGACCCCGGCAGGCATCGGCCCTGGTGGACCCCTACTTTTTGCTGACGACATCTCTTTGAGGTGCGCGTGGAATACGACGCGCCGTACCTGACGCACGCTGGAAACTACATACTAGAAATAACAAACAACAATCTTGTTAGCCTTCGGTACTTACGGGAGGGAAAGGACAAGACCAATTTCCTGTTAGTTGCTTTGCGTACATCTGACCAAAGAATGGATCTTTGTACAAAAAGTCGCACAATTTATACTCAAACTGTACCGGTATTGGCACATAGCGTCCGCTTATGTATTCATTTAACTGCCATTTTAGCTAAAGTAAGAGAATAAACAAATAAGTAAGTACACTTGAAAATATAATACGAAAAATGTCAGTAAGGGTTAAAATTTCAGGTTTATGTCGAATAATATAATTATAATATTTTGTAGTGTATTGTTTTTTTATGTATAACCTGGTGTACAATACAGTATATATAAATAAATAAATATTAACATACTCTCCTGTTTAGTACTTGATTCAAGTCAGTGTTCAACGTGAAATTATATTAAGCCTCCACATACCTAATTAAACGTGACGTATAAGAAAGAGTGTGCAGAATTTTACTAGAATTCTTGCTGGAAAAAGGACACCTAACGAATGCACAGAAGCTCAGCCCTTTATGCTATTGTTATTTATTGTACGTTTATTGTACTTTATCTTGTGACTCTATTTCTTCTTTTTAAGGTTCCGTAGTAAACGAGTTTCGCCATGTCCGTCTTGTCTGTCTGTCTGTCTGCCTATCCCTGCTGTAGCTCAGAGACGATTAGTACAAGAAAGCTGTAATTTGGCATAGGTATACCGACATAATCACGCCGACAAAGAGCTAAAATAAAATATAAAAAGAAAAAATATTTACCTCCCTTGCACGTAATGTGGGGATGATATTTTTTTTGTCGACTACCACATGGTGTGGAGTATCGTTGGATAGGCCGTTCTAAAATATTGCGGGTCTGTGTACACCACTTTTCGACTCAAGGATCCGCTTGCGAAATATCTTAATATTACGCAAGCGGATCCTTGAATCGAAAAGTAGAAATAAGCACTTTAATGCTTACATTAAAGTGCTATTTTTTTTTAGAGATTAGTGTCCATGTCATCTAAATAGTTGTTTATGGGGATGTGAAAACATTCAAATTGCGTTGAATGTTACATTTATGATGAAACTATAAGGACAACTATCACAGCTAAGTGGGCTTTACAAATTAACGAGTAATAGTCGACCAACTTATATTTGCAGTTGGATAATTGATTGTGGCATATGTCGATGTATGGAAGAACATGTTTTTCAACTACAATGTTAAGTTTGTTTTTGGGATAAATTCATATTAACTACCCAACTACGGAACCTTTCATTGTGCGTGGTCCGACACGCACATGGCCGGTTATTGTTTTTTAATGCCTTTTTTAATTAATAAAATGTGTTGGGAACCGTACCGTAAAGTTATTGCCGTATCCAGAGGTTGCTATATAATCAAAATCGATGTAATAAGGACTATTGCGACTATGCCTTCTGAACGTGAACTTGATGTCGTGGATATGCTTGCTGCTCTCGATTATGGTCTCCAGTCTCTCAGGATATATTTCTGTGGACTAAAAGTTTCAGGAATTAAAAGCAATATTGTATTATCTTCTAAAGTTGAACAATCGGTTTCTTCGACTGAGTGGCTTGGATATACAATGTGTAACTGAATTGTTGCACAGTAAGAAAGTAGTTTGTTCAGAATCGTTTACTGAATCGTTTTTTGTCATCCCAAAAGTAATTAAAGCTACGTAAATTACAGTCACACTATACAGTCAAAACACACCATAATGGACGCAGTACCTACTATGCTAGACCCTTATACGTGTGCGACTGTGTGCGTACCTAGAATTGTACTGTGACCACAATCTGTCTCCTACAGTTTAACTAATTTAATAAATAAACAGGATGGCTTTTTGAGACGGGGCAGTAAGGGCAATTACTATTACTAGCTTTACCGTTGTAGCTACAAGGAAACGGTCTTAGGAGGCTGTCTTTAACTTTTTGAGACATTTAGATCTGCATTCTCTCGTTGTACAGTCAGCAAGAAAATGGGCAGCTTCCACAAAAACTTCTTTTGATGCCAATCGATCTTATTTCCTACAAGGATTAAATCACATCAACTCTAGTGAATCCTTTAGTCAATCCTAGTGAATACAAAAAATTACTCTCAAGCAGTATAGCAGTCGCCTAAAAAGATAGTAAAACTTACGCAAAAGTCTCAAACAATTATCTCATATCTAAAGCCGAAAACAAATTAAAAGCCACATGACAAATAATCAAATCAAACAAAAGTCACCTACCAAAGAAAATATTAAACAAATAATAGTAAGCAATCAAACCCAAGCAATCAAAACCTGACTCTCAAATGATTGCTAAATAATTTAATAAATACTTTGTTAATATAATGATACCAATGAATATATTTAAGCAATCCAATATCAGTGTAACAATAATCTGATTAATCATTCTGTAATAAACTTGTCACCTTAAAATAACAGCAATATTAATTTAAATAATAACAACAATTCGAAATTGTCATCTCACAATAATAGTAATAATAATCTAAATAATAACAATAATTTGACATTGGTATATCTCAGTAATAGTAATAATAATATAAAGAATTTAAATAAAAACAATAATTTGACATCACACAATAACTCTTATAAATCTCTGTTCTTAAACACGATATTTACAAAATAATTAAATCCCTAAAAAACACTAAAAGTACTGGATATTATGACATTACAACCTCTTCAATTAAAGAGGTAGCGCATATTATTAGCCCAATACTCAGTCATATCATCAATTTGTGTATTGAGTACGGTGTTTTCCCGAGCAAACTGAAAAAGTCTGTAGTAAAGCCGCTATTCAAGAAAAATAACAATGTGGACATGGCATCCTACAGGCCTATAGCACTGATCCCTATGTTTTCTAAAATATTAGAAAAAGTTATATCATGCAATCAGTACTCATTTTGAAAAATACAGTCTTTTTGCAAAAGAACAAAAAGGCTTTTGGAAAAATAAATCAATTGACTTAGCAATTTACGATCAATTAATACAAATATTGAAAAACGTGTTCCCGTGGCTGCAATGTTTATGGACATGACCAAAGCGTTTGACTACGTACACCATGAAACACCTGGAATAAGGGACAATGTCCATAGATTATTAGAATCTTATTTAAGTGATAGATATCAAGTTGTAGAAATAAATGACATCAGCTCTTTAAATGGTACAGAACAAAAACATTAATCGAAACCTAAAAAAGTACTATAAGGTGTCAAGGTAGCGTGCTAGGGCCACCCCTGTTCCTAATTTACATTAACTATCTGCCTAACGTCACACAACATCCTATGATTCTTTTGCTGATGACAGAACAGCTATTTTTACTGGTGAAAATATGGATACTTTTGAAGCTGACGTTAATAATACCCTTAACTTGACATGACAAACACATATTGACACAGTATGCAGTGAACTAAACCAGTACTTAGATGCTCTATACAAATGATCTAAAAATGTCGATCAATTAGCTCTTATCATCAACCCTAAAATACGCTATTATATTTTGGGGCAACGCCACAAATATAATAGCGTGGAAATAAAGGAATCAGTGTTTAAAGCGCAAAAAGATGCATTCGCGCAATTGCTGGTGTCTTTGTTCCTGTATCTTGCGATCCATATTTCAAAAAGTTTAAAATATTATATTTCCATCAGCTTATATCTATGGAGTTACAGTACTTGTTAAAATAAATAAAAATCTATTCAGTGAACTAAAATCAAAAAGATATACACTTAAAATATCTAGTATACCACATAGAACTGCTCTTCTAGGCAAAAGTTTTTTTTTTAGAATGGCACTAAAATTTACAATAAAATACCTGTAGACATTTTAAACACCAAGGAACTTTCACTATTCAAATATAAATTGCGTAATTTTTTAACTGACATAGTCTACTACACGATCCAAGATTTTCTTAATAATTAGTATACCTGCTACAATCTGTCACCTATACTACAATCTGTCACTAATTATTTTTATAAGATTTGCTTTACAAGTGATAACTAAGTTTTTTTAAACTGCATGTTGACATAATTTATTATTTTATGCCTACTAGGCAGGTCAAAATGGATCTGTAATTTAACTAACATCTGTATTATTACCTATGCCCGCGATAAAAAGATTTGATTTGATTTGGTTCATTTCCTACAAAATGTATGGGAACAGTTTTTTTGCTATTTCTGTCTTTTCTAGTACTCAAATCTTAGTTGGTTATTGTAGAGTTTATTGATCCCTATAAGAAACAGGATCGAATGGCATCGAGAATTTTTTTTTTTGTGAAAGCTGCCCATTTTCTTGCTGACTGTAATTTTTTATTCAAAATCTGTGAGCTCAGATTATAATATCTCAAAAGTTAAGGACAGTCTCCTAAGACCGTTCTCTTGTGGCGACAACGGTTGAGGTACCTACCCTTACTGCCCCATCTCAAAAATCCGCCATGTATATTATGATTATAACATAATATTCTAATTAGGGTGTTTGGTCGTAGAAGGGGGTCGAGCATGGCACCAGTGGGACCTGAACCCATCGTGCCACTTCCCTTCGGGTACCTACGCACTGTGGTAAGGAAACGCACCAGAGATAAACATCTCAAACTATGGTCGGACCAAAGTGAGTGCAGGCTCCCTACAATTGATGGTCGCCTCACGAAACGGGTTCTCTGACTAACTAAACTACAGCTGCGCACTGTTACAGCAGCTATAACAGGCCACGGGTCATTTAACAAACACCTCTTTGTCATAGGAGTCACAGACAGTCCGCTGTGCAGGGCCTGCATGAAGGACGACGAGACAGCAGCACATGTGCTACTAAACTGCCCGGTGGTCGCCACATACAGGGCAAAGTACTTCGGTAACCCACGTACCCTTCGTGAGATGGTCAGTAACACCAAGGCGTTGCTGGACTTCCTTGAGGAGCTGGCGTGGATCGAATAATCGATTTCCCACCCGTACGCAAAATACGCGCATTGACGTGGAGTTGCGGACACCAGCCCGTATTACCTATTAGGGTGTTTGGTGGTCTGCGTTAAGTCAGGGACATATTGTAGAAGGCAGATTTTAGTTCCCATTTGTAGGTATAATACTAGAAGAAGGATGGCTAAAAAAAAAGATGGATGGATTGTGTGAGGAATGATATGAACGAGAAGGGAGAATGATAGCGTGACGGTTGACAGGGGAAAAAAACATATTGCGCCAACCCCACGTAACATGGGGCAGGGGCAGGAAGATGATGATGGTGTAAAATACTGAAAAATTTCAATAAATAAACACACTATATCGAAAGATTCTGAGCCATCAAATCTTTACTAAATAAAAAAACAAAAAATAAGACTTACCGAAATAAATTGAATAGTGCAAAACAGTAAAAATAAAACCTTCATCATTTCAGAACCAGTTCCAAAATGCAGTGCAATAGGCAAACTGCTAGTGATTTATATTTGCAAAAGTAATATGAAATCAATTTTAATGACAGTTGGTTGTTTTGGTAAGTAATCATACTTATGACACTGGCATCAAATATTATTATACATTTATTTAACCTTAACAAAAGGCAGTGCATTTTTTACGTCCTATCTAATAGGACATCTGAAACAAATTAATATTCAGTTAACAGGTCACGAAATGTCAGGTAACGAAGGCTGAAATGACCCAGTCTAGTGCTATTTTTATTTTGTTTGCGATGAATTTGTGAAAAATGTATAATTTGCTTTCGTGAGGAAACCGGCGCGTCCTAGAACCAAAAATTCGAAGATATGTGACATCTACCAACACGCACTGGGCCCGCGTGATGGATTACGGCCCACTCTTAAAGAAAGGTAGCCTGTGTCCCAGTAGTGGGAACATTATAGGCTGATTATGTTATGTATATATAATTTGCTTACTTTCTTTTCTATGAAAAATCCTCTTTCAGTTCAATTTTTGTGATGAAATAAATGTTAGTGACACATCATGACCCATCCATTAGTACTGCATTTTTTTGAAGCAATCATCATTACATCAAACTTTAATTTGCGTTTACCTTTTTTACCATTACGTCGATGGCCTGCGGGGTACACAGTACCAGTGACTTTCATTTTGACAGTTCAACAACATTAAATTGCTTTATTTACGTTGTTGAGCAGACACATTTTTGGAACATTATGAAGTAATGGATTAGCATATCCTTCAAAATCATTCAGACTGTGTTTGAAACTGTGTTACGCAATTAGGGTGCCGGTGACTCTTTCACCTTGATGAGGTGAAGCTCTAAAGGCATTTATTTTGGATCGAACCTCTAATAATTACCATTTCGCGCTCCTAAACATATTATTGTACACTCTAATATATAATGATAACACTTCTTTTTGTGAACCTCAACTAATTACTATTTTAGGGTCCTAAAAATACTAAATAGCCAGTAACTGCGATTGACTTGGATGTAGCGCTCGCTTGGCTGGCACGCGGTTAGTCATAGTTCTAACCTTTTTTTTTTAGTAACGGGGTGGAAATCCTCATGAATGTCCTCCGCCCTGGGGTGGACGGAGGGGTCTGCCAGACTTTTACTACGGGGGCACTTAAGCACTCTGCAACGCAGCCCCCGGCTAGTCATAGTTCTAACTTTACCTAACCCATTTGGTCGGGGTGCCATAGGTTAGCCAAAATTCAACCAAAACTATTCAGCCATTTTTGCGCCAATTCGGAAACGGACAAAAATTCTAAACCTATATTTTCGGCGTCAGAATCGTGGTCGGAATCTTTTCTACGAGATGTGGGACACCTCGTAGCAAAAATTCCGACCTGTGTCCCAGCATAGCATTAATCTGGTTATGATCAAGGCGCAATAAAAAAATATAAAAATAAAAATAAATAAATTGTGAATTGGAATTAACACTCAATATTGTACTTTTTTCATATTTTCTCTGTACCTATCTTTATTCTCAAAAGGGGCTTGTGGCTAAGTAATAAGAGCCGCACGGGTCGATCGATCAGGTTAAGCTACGCTTGCCACGGTTGCTCCGTGGATGGGTGACCATCTTTACATACCAAGACCCCTCCGTGCCTCGGAAAGCACGTTAAGCCGTTGGTCCCAGCTGTCATTTGTTAATCTTTGACAGTCGTTACGGGTCGTCAGAAGCTCGAAAGTCTGACAACCAGTCTTACCAAGGGGTATCGTGTTACCCAGTAACTGGGTTGTGGAGGTTAGATAGGCAGTCGCTCCATGTAAAATACTGGTATTAAGATTTAAGACTGGAAGCCGACCCCAACATAGTTGGGAAAAGGCTAGGCAGATGATGATGACCTATCTTTCTTCTCTAGACCGAATGAAAGAAGAAAGAAAAATTGGTTTATTGCCTCAGAAACACGTTCAAATAAAAATTATAGATTTTTTAATCATTTTAATACAAATTAAAAAAAATAACGCATTTTACAAGAATTTTTCAATGTATACAAAACCAAGAACGGAAAATCACAGAAAATTTTTAATAGAGATCAATATACAACACCAAAATGTAATAGAATTTAGTTAAAAACTGCCGAATCGATAAAAAAACAATTGACAGAAAATATTGACATATTGACAAGATCTGCTGCTGCACGTAGAGCACATCTACCACCTCCGGACTCTTCGCTCAGCTCCGCCTCACAGCCTCGTACCCAGCCCCACTGTGAGTGCTGTTACGACACCGTCCGCGGTAAATGCGTCAAGCTCTTGCGACGAGTATTTCTCTTCGCCCACGACGCCACCACCTGTTCATCGACGGGGAGGACGCCGACCGCAGGATGGCTTAGGATCTCGAGGCCCACCGGCCTTTGATAGGGTCCCAGCTCCCGGCGGAAGTGTGCAGCGCATGAGATGGACACGATCCATCAATGAGATCGGCATACTATGGGGCTACAAAGGGGGAAAAAATCTGACTGCGTACCGTGTTCGGATGCTCTCTCGTTTTCAGGTGCTTGAGCCCGGTGTCAATATTTCAACACGACTGTTGGATCAGGTGCGGGTCATCCAGCGTAATCATAATTATGTTAGATGATACTGTACTTGATCGCCTGCGAAGTGAAATGTAGAGTAGCCATGTCATCGCCCCCCGTCGCAGGCTGTTGTCTAGTTTCACCTCAGTTCAACAGAAATCAAGCTGACGAGGGGAGTGATAACAGAGCTACAAACGTAAGTACCCAGTGCAATGAGGAATTGAGGAGTGTTTTGGAGGACGTGATAAGAGAAAGTCGGTTCATGTCGCCCGAACTTAGGCTTAACCGAAATTTTGATGACTGCGAAGACTTCACTGATACCCATTCGACTCTGTACTGCATGGCTGTAGCGGCATGTCATGTAGCTCACGTCAAATTTGCAAATGACTCTAGAGCTACACGACCGAAACCAACCGTACCTACCAGCTTGGCAGTGCAGAATTGAGCGTCGTATTGGTGAGGCCAGAGCGCTCATCGGCAAACTAATCTGCTTCAGGGAGGGCAATACTCGCCCTAGAGTGATGCGCTTTGTGAGGCGGGCGTTCTCAGCCCTCAGAACTATATGTCCCGTGTCACAGAGCGCATCGACTTCCTGAAGCAGAAAGTGTATGCATGGGCATACATTGTTCCTTACTACATTCATATTATTACGTAAAATGTATACCAGAATAATCGTAGGTCTATAAGAAATTATATTTCATACAAAAAAGTAAAAAAAAAAATAAAACAAATTAAACGTAATTAAAACTGCCAAATTACTACATAATGCGTTGCGTCAGCAGTCTGCTGCTTAATGTTTCAGAACACAATTTTGTGACAGGCCTCTACAGCTTTTTGAGTAAGGCTAGTCCAAAGACTACAAGAGTAACATTTGACAATATGCCTTTAATCCCATTGCCTTGATTTGATCGTATGATTTTACTTGAAATGAATGTATTTTTTTTTTACGAATTAATTAATAGTGTGTATATGTAATGTACATAAATGAATGATATAAATATATTTTTTGGGGAACAAATGCATAAATAATAATGATTTTAAATTTTATCTTTATGTGCATGTGTATACAGGGTCAAATTTAATTACCTAGCGAAACTCCGTAGACGTTATTATGACTTTTTTCTTTTGATCTTTTTTAGATACCGATACCCACCACGTCTGTGAAGTTTACACAAAAGAAAAAACTAATCTTGAAACTGATATTTCAAGTATTTACAGTCGTTGACCCCAAAAAAGAAAAAAAAAATTTTTTTATACGCTCATTCGCACCCACTCACACACAATATTCACACCAAGTCATACACCACAACACAAGCCCAACGTAAACTGTTGTTTTTTCTTTATTTTGTGTTCAGAATCTCACGAATGTTTTATTTTATTTTAACTCTTGTCTCTTACATCTTCTAAATCTAACATCTTCTAACTGTGAGGTAACCATTATTACTTTGTTTAATTCGCACTCCAAACATGTCATAATTGTGGCTCACCAAACATGTCATAATTGTATTCTTACTTTGTGATGAACAAACGTTATAATAACATCGGGAGTGTTTTTTCTCAGCTCTTAGGCTGGTTTTAGCTACATTTACGGGCCAAAACCAAGTAAATGCAGCGTGTGGTGTGTGTATTTAAGATGAGGGTCTGGTTTTTTCCTCTAGCTGCATGAATTTTCAAACTATTCTGCAGGTGTTTGCCATTTAAGATGGCATCTTTCTGTAGGTTGATATAAATGGATTCTTCTAAATCTATTAGTTTAAGGCTATGATAAGGTGGTTGGGCATAACGCCTGTCGTGGAGAGAAGTAAAAGAATAACGTATACTTTTTCTTGCCTCTTTTTCTTGTATCATATTTACTTATTTTTCAGATATGGGTTTTTGTAGGTTATGGGTATTGGGAACTGCAATGTCTATGAGGTAAGTGATTTTTCTTATTTTATCCTGTAGGGTTATGCCTGGTCTGTTGTAGTGGCTATATAAAAACTGTATTACGATCGCGCCATACTTACAGATATGACTATAATATTCCTAACTGTAAGTATGGCGCGATCGTAGTACATTTTGTGTATATCATTTTTAGGTTTAGTGTAGTAATTAAATTAAATGATTTATTTCTGTAAGTAGGTTTGTACAAACACTAAAAGTGTTTGGTCACTTCAATCATATTTTAAAAAATAGATTTGATCAGCGTTTCTTATCTGATTACTTTGAGTAAAAAGGCCGAAATAAACTCAGAGGTCACAGTCTCTTCTAAATGAGTAATATCTATGTTGTGTATGAATTGTTCTAGTTTTAGTTTCAAGTGCATGTAATTCTGTGTTGGACCATTTTATCACGCCGAAAGAATACGTTAGTATAGGTATAGCATAAGTATGGATTTGAATACATTTTTACTGGGTAGATGACTGATATGGATTTGAATACATTTAACTTATTGAATGAATTCTTCTATAATATTCTTATTTGAGTTTATCTTTAATAACTTTGTGTTCTTAAAGTCGTGTTAGGTTGTATTCTAAGTATTTTATTTTTCATTGCTTCTATTACTTCTTCCAAATCTGTTGAGTAATTTCCTCCCAAAATCTTACCTTTATCTATATTAAGTTTCGACTTTTGTCTAGTCCAAAATTCATTCAAATGTCTTTCGAAAATTATGTTGAAATGTCTAATAAAATATGTAAATCTGTATTTTTATTTAACTGAATTCCAAAAAGGAGCAGGTTAAATGTTCGCCTGAATACTCTTTTTAATGTAGGTATGTTCACCGTTTTTTCCGTCAATTGTGGACCGATTTAAAACAAAGATTTTTTGTTTGAAAGGGTTTTTGAAGGGGGCTCTTAAGGTGGTCCCATTGTCACCAACTCAGAATCTGATGAGGGTTTCCCATGTAAATCTAGGGAAATTCTCAAATTTTATAGGCACACCTATAGTGATTTGGATATTTTTTATAGTAACTCGTATATTTGCTCTGGGAAAGCACCATTTGGTGAAGTAGAACTGATAATGAAGGCCACAAATGGCCACCTACTTAATAATAAGTTTTTCACGGATTGCGATTCGATTAGGTACTTTAATATGGTTGCTAAGCAATTTATGCTCGTCACAATGCATAAGGTGAAGTGAAGCTGATGGTAACTTCACCATCAGCTCCAGCTGTCCTGGTAAAACCAGGAGAACTTCTCAACAATTAACGTCCCTGCATTGGGAAAAACAATATTTTGTAAAAAGTGATAAGCAGTTGACATTAGGCTATTGTAACTTATATAAATTACAAACAGACCCACTAAAAAGTGGCAATAAAAAGCTTCTTACGTAAAAAAACACCCAACTTCTTCTGTACTTTAGTTAAAAGTTTTTTTTATGAGCATATAATTTTATATCATCCATACAAAGTAAGTGCGTTATTTGGTGTAATATCGATCTATTGTTGTTGATGTCAAAACGATAAAAATGCCTGCTTACCTCATTCTATAGTTACCTACAGATTTTATGCAGTCAGTAGTAGTGGTAAATAGGTGGGTAATAGGAATGCTCACTCAGATTTTCGTGGTAAGCATGCAACTGACTCTGCTATATTTGCCTTAAAGAAAACTGTTAAATATTATATAGAGAGAAAAACAAATGTAGGTATACGAATGTTTCTTATCTAAGAAACTGTGTGTGATTTATTGTAGCAAATGCGCGACTTAAATATTTAAGTATAAGTAAAAACCGGTACACTACATGACATTGTTTACATAATGAAGTATTGGTATGAGGGCCAAGCTAACGCAGTGAAATGGGGTGAGGCATTGTCCAGCAATTATATTATCAGAACGGGCGTAACACAGGGTGGATTAACATCAACTGCATTATTTAACCCATATGTGAATGACCTGATAGAGGAGCTGAGTGGAGCCGGGATCAGCTGTTCAGTTTACAACGTACCTGTAAATAATCATAGTTACGCCGACGATATGATTCTGCTCAACCCATCTGTCACGACAATGCAAAAGTTGAGTTGTACTCGTATATGCGAATAAGCATGGTTTTAAGTATAATTTTAAAAAGAGCCAAACCACTTGTTTTCGTTACGACAACAGCACATTGCATATACCGTACATATTTCTGATCTCCAAATCTGTCAATTAATGTTTTACATATTTAAGTCATATACTGAACGAGAAACATAAAGATGATGAGGACAATTGAAAGACAAAACGTTCGCTTGGTGCCAAGAGTAATATACTAGCACGATGATTTGCGAAATGTTCAATCCTTTAAATTTGTGCCCTATGGTACAAATACACGCAGCGTGCTTACAACACATTGCGTGTTCAATAATTATAGTAACTCATTCAGATGCATACTGGGTCTGCCTTGGCGGTGTAGCGCATGCGGTATGTTTGCTGAAAGCAGGGTAGATGACTTTTACGCAGTCAAGAAAAAGTCTCAGGCTTCCTTAAAGCAGTAATGCTCGCGAAGGACGAGGCAGGGCGGTTGAGGTAAAGGCAAATTTCGCGCCCTCTCGTCCCTAGCCGCCGCAGGAGACGCCCTGGGCGTCGGGAATCCAGGGCGGATTTCCGGCCACCGTAGGCGCGGGCTTGCGGACTGTGAGCAATGGGTAGCTCACCGTCCGGTAAGGACCAGGCCCGGGTCGACGGCGCGTTGTATTCCACGCGCGCCTCAAAGAGATGTCGTCAGCACATAGGTAGGGGTCCACTAATGCCGATGCCTGCCGGGGTCGCGGGAAGGTACTAAAGGGTTACCGAGGCCCCTGGCAACACAGGCAACAGGAAGGAATACCGGTGGGTTTTAGTGAGTAAGAGTTTGACACACCTTCCCGTTCCGCCCAGGGCGGGAGAAGTTATTTGATGATTTCCCATCCAAAAAAAAAGGCCTCCTTTATGAACCGAATACATAAATCTGACAATGGAATATTGAGGGCCATGTACGAGGTAAACTATTTTTAGTATGTGGCAATTAATATTCCAACTAAAATAATACTTATAATATGTTGCTTTGTTGTAATATCATGTAATGTAATACTGATCGATTTGTATTTGTATATATAATAAATTAATCATTTGTATTCTGGTGTAAATTTTATATGGGTGAATTTTTGAAATAAAATGGATTTCAGTTGATTTTAAATGGGGCTTTATAGTTCTAGTTGCCGCAACCAGACCAGGACCAGGTCTCGATCGAAAAAAACGATCGTTGCTGGCAACTACCGTTTTTTTTGCATTTTTCGTACATCTGTCCAAGATATGGGTCATTGTACAAAAAGTCGCACAGTCTATACTCAAATTGTACCGGTATCGGAACAATTTTAAATAAGAAAAAAGAAAATAAGAGGATAAACGATTAAGTAAGTACCATTTGAATTTAAACCGAAGAAATTGATTAGTGTCAATAGGGTCGCCCGCATTCACGGTCACCTCAAATCAAGCCTCATGTTATCTGCTAATGTAGGTGACATTAGCAGAAAACATGAGGCTTGATTTGAGGCTAAACTCCATTTTTCCATACCATAGATTAGCTGTGTTACATCATTGATATACAAGAACCAAAGGCTGAATTTGTATGGAGACTAGATGACACTCAATAAATATGATTCCAAGTTGTGTTAAGCACGGAGGACACGGTGGAGCATACGGTGGAGGTCTGCCCTGCTACAAAGTAGCATTAAATAGCTCAAATTAGCCCTTACGAGTTGCGGGTATTAATTCGGTTCAGCCATCCATAAGCATTGCGACTGCCTTAAATGTCATGTCTTGGTTGTAGTTGTGTATAGTCTGTTGGTAGAGTAGCCATCTACCGTCTCTTGGTAAATGCCACACCCAATAGAAGGCTTTCTCAGGGTCCCTAGTGCCAAACACTGGTGTAGGATCCCTCGATCATGTCATAGAAAGGAATAAGGAGGGATTGAATAGTAAAAACTCACCCAATCGTTGACAAACACACTCACTGAGATTCACGCGCCTTACACACTACTAACATTATACTAGACTAATATAACCTAGTCTAAAACTACACTTATTATTACAATTTAACGTATTAGATAACACTCTTGCTATCGCGATCACTCCAAAGAGACGTAGTCTCATTATTATCGAGTTAGTTCTAACTCTCCTAGCCTAGCCTAACTCGACCGCTCTTTGTTGTGGTCTTAAACGAACTCCCCTAACTTAACTAGTCTAGGCTAGAATGTTGTATCCTTCCGCGGCTTAACACCAACTCTCCCATCAGCCTCGCTAATCGCTCCAAAACCGACGCGAGCGTGGGTTTTTTTCCCATGCCAAAAGAATACGCTGAAAAGGTTTATTGAAATTTTTTGTACAATTTCTCAATTGTTTTAAGGGTCTGTTTGGGTTTTGCCCGAGCTCAATGCATGGTAAGCAGATGTTGGAACTGGTATTATGCTCTGCGAATTTGTTGAATTATTGCTTTCGACCTGTCCGTTGTTATTTGTCTCAAGTTTGTTTCCCATTAAATAGACAATTTATGTATTTGTAAGTGGCCCAAACCATGTGGCAGTTTTAAAACAAGTATTTATATGTTGTTATTAAATAGGAGTACGTGTCAGACAGTCACATCACTATCCAGGTTTAAATTATATGTGTGCCAAATTTCATGCAAATCCGTTCAGTCGTTTTTGCGCTGTCAGAAACATACATCCAAACAAATGGACAAAAAATCTAAACCTATATTTTCAGCATCAGACTCGTTCCCACACCTCGTAACAAAGATTCCGACCCCATTTTCTCTCAGAAGGCCTGTGCATAAACATTAGTCTGGTTATGATCATGCCGCAATAAAAAATTACAAAAACTTAAATAAATAAATTGTGTAATGTACCTATCTTTGTTCTCAAGACTGAATGAAAGAAGAAAGAAAAAATGGTTTACTGCCTCAGAAACACTTTCAAATAAAAATATATAGATAATAAGAATAATAACCCTACCATTGTATCTGTACGTTGACGTCGCACTATGGAAACTATGGGTCGTTTGCTGATTAAAAATCTATATCTTCTTTATTTTTAAAGATAATGAGTTGAATTTTTTCAGCAACATAGTACATACTATAAATATTTAAATAAGTATAAATTTAATAAGCACTAGGGTTTGCTCGCGGTTTTACTTGCGTTTTAATTTGCGACGCTCTCAAAAAGCCACGTATTTTGTAATTCCACTTGAAAGCAGTTGTTGTCTCTTTTTAAAACCCTAATAACTGAAAAGGAATACAAACACGATAAAACACACTTTTAAATAAAATAAAAAATATTTATTAAGTACACCTTTTTTAAAACGAAATTATGGTATAGTAAAAAACAAAATAACTTTAATTGCCAAATTCCATTATTATACAGTATAATTCTTAACATTATAATAATATATAAAAGATAAATAAATAAATACATATAGGTAGGTATCACACCTGAACAACCTCAGGATCCGTGATTAGTTGATTCACTTTCAAGAGATGCAGAGTATCCTCGTCCAGTTCTTTAACATTCTTTTCATATGTTTTGCGAATACTTGTAATGTATGGATCTGATGTATATAATAATGTATGGAAAACATCTTCGTTTGTTGCCGATCATGAACATTTTCTCGCGTGATGTAGTCTATTGTTTTTGTAGTCTCTATTGCGAGACTCTTGCGGCTTCTGAAAGTTGTCCAATTGGTAATACACCAAAGTGATTTATGATACTCTCTCCATGAAACAATAACTTGTGTACTGATGATGGCATATAATACCAATTGTATTTAGTAACATATATTCTTGCCGTTTCTAAAGCATATTCACCGCTCTTGTTTTGTCGGGAGTTTCTTTTGAATATTCGATTGAAAAAGGCCGAAAAAACCTTAAAAATGATGATACAGGATTTTGCCAGACAATAGCGCCACTTGCTTCATCCACTAACCTTATAGGAACAAAAGAAGTAATAAACAGATTGGCATCTGAAACGAGTTCAGATTCCTCTGGAAGAATTTGTTTGTACTTACTTTGACCAGATGAGCCATCACATCCCCACTTGCTGGATAAAATTAGGCTTTTTAATCCAGTAACATTGACAGTATCAATAAATAAAATTCTAGCTGCTGTATGATCCAACAAGTCTTGTAAAGAAATATTTTTTGCATATGTATTGGTAATTTCCATCGATGTAATAGGTGGATAGCAACTTTCTTTACAGTTCTGTATTTTGTAATATGGTGGCAGGAAAAAACTGTTCTTTTTATTTTATAGATTTTTCAGGTACAAATACTGTGCTTTGGTAAGATCCAAGTCAATGTAGACACTCAAAGCTTCAGTTAGCGTCAGTTAACATTCTAATGTTTTGGGAACCAATCGAGTCCAAAATTATTTTCTTATGTTGTTTGTCTGCAGATCTAATAACTTCAATAAGGTTTGCCTCAATTACTTCGCTCATTGATCGTAATCCTTGCAAATATGCGTCATAAATGTGTTTGAATCCATATCCGTTGAGTAATGTAGTATTTTTACGCCTCTTACTTGATTTAGAAGAGTCTTCATATCCTTATGAAGACTCTTCTGAATCAAGTAAGAGGACTTCTAACGCGAAGCGAGGTAGACCTTGTATAGGAATACAAGGTCTACCTCGCTTCGCGTTAGAAGTTTGAGGCGTGCAGAGAGACGATCCATCTGTTCCTGAAGCAGGCACAGTTACAGAATATTCTGTATTAAGCCAACTGTTTTTGGTTTCAAGAAATTGGTCCTTCTTGCGTGAAGCTTGAGGCCACCGATTATTGAATTGTGGTAATAATGTCTTTTGAAAATCACTTATTACTACTTGTATGTTATCTCCTGGCATTTGATAATTTTCACGTAAAAATGTTGATAGGGCCGACACACTTTTACGGTTTTCAATATAAAAAAGTATCAATTCACGTCTAGAGCAATTAAAAGAACTCATTATGAAAGTTATAAGTATTATTTTATATTGTGATTTAATAATAAATGTGCAAAACTATATCAACACCTAGAATATATGCCAAACCACAAAAATTTGCCACAAAAACCATTTACAATAGTTATCTATTCAGCTCTTAAGATAAAGCATTTGGGACATTTTATCACATCATGCTTCATAACACCAAAAACCGCAAATTTTCGCAAGATTTTTTTAATATATTACGTAGATACCTTGTGCACCAAATAAAATTAAATTTAGAACTTCGGCAAGCTTCGCTAACTAATAGAACTCTCGTTTAAGATGAAACAACCATGTTTTGTTCATCGTTTTACGTAAAAAATATAACAGTTTTATTTTAACCCATATTATAATTAAAGTAACTTTTTCTTATTCTACATAAAATATTCTTTCTAAATATATACCACACTATACGCTTCTTTTTTAACCAGTGTTTAATATCTAACTCTGAAAATGTGTAATTTTCGGAATACAAGTCGCTGTATTTCCATACTGCCGAGTTTTAATGCGATTTTGTCACTGTTTTGTGTACTAAATGGATAAAAAACGAATTGCGTACGACTCCTTAAGATAAAATGAAAACAAAAAAGTATGCAATTTGCAACATTTCAATAAAGTATTTATGATCAGCACTTCTTCTACGATAATCCATAGTGCATCGTGGGGCTTGCGCGCTCCGAACTCTGGGTCTGTGCAGGTAGAGTTTACTTTGCCAGAACAGATCTATGCAAAGGAGATAAGAGAGATAAAGAAACCCGCAGGACAGCATGCCGTTGCGAGCTCTTAGGCAGTAGCGACCCTACGGAAGGGACCCTATCTCCTGGGAGAAGTCTTGTTCCTCATCTTAGGCTTTCCTTTGATAGCTAGCTGCAGTGACCACTGATGAGAAACAGAGTCCTACCTCATTTTTGCCTTTACTGTTTCTTTGTTTCCATATCCTGCAATACTCCTACACCAACCCCGGTTGGTCAACCCCGGGTTGTCCTTGTGTGCACTTGCATAGTGCGAACAGGGATAATCGTCGGTTGGTGCCTCAATTTAAAACGTCGAACGGGCCTCTGTGGTTTGGCTTTGGCCCCTCGTACGCCTTAAAAAGGTCCGGACCCCAGTTTCCCAAGATATGTCAAAGACATTTAAATAAATAATAATAATAAAACATTTATTTTTAAGTATCATGGACTCATAACGTTAGTAACAATTTACTTACAAACTAAGTTAATAATATTAACGAGAAATAAACGGATGGGGCCGGATTTGACGGAGAGCCAGTTTGGGTTCCGCAGGGGCACTCTACGGTGCATCATGCGCGTGCGGGCCCTCACGACGGGCAAAGGGGGGCCGACCGGCCCGCTGGTTGAACGCGGCCCAAAGGGTCATGGCCGGGTGAGGGAAAGGCAATTGACGCAAGATGAGGCGAGACGGTTGAGGGAAAGGCAATTTTCGCGCCCTCTCACCCTAGTCGCCGCAGGAGACGCCCTGGGCGTTGGGAATCCGAGGCGGATTCCCGTCCCCCGTAGGCGTGAGCTTGCGGATGGTGAGCAATGGGTAGCTCGCCGTCCGGTAAGGACCAGGCCCAGGTCGACGGCGCGTTGTATTCCACGCGCGCCTCAAAGAGATGTTGTCAGCACAAGTGTCCACTAGGGCCGATGCCTGCCGGGGTCGTGGGAAAGTCCAAAAGAAATACTGAGGCCCCTGGCAACAGAGGCAACGGAGTAAGAGTCAGACACACCGTCCCGTTTCGCCAAGAGCGGGAGAAGTTATTTGATAACTTCCCAACCAAAAAAAAAAAAATAAAGGCCTCCTCTACATAAATCTGACAATGGAATATTGAAGGCCATGTACGAGGTAAACTAATTCTTCGTATATGGCAAGTAATATTCCAGCTGAAATAATACTTATAATACATTACTTTGTTGTAATGTAATACTGATTGTTTTATAATAGATGAATAATTAAATTTGTAATCTGGAGTAAATTTTATGAGTGTATTCCTGAAATAAAAATGATTTGATTTGATTTTAAATGGGGCTTTATAGTGATCGTATCTAGTTGCTGCAACCAGACCGAGCAGTGAGACCCGGCAACCATCGTTTTTTGTCAAATACAAAGTGTCCTTGTCTGCGCAGTCCATGCATAAAATCTTCCTTAACACTTGGTCGACTTTATCTTCTGCCTCACAGTCATGTATACCTTCACGACACCAACCTGTTTAATAGGTGGTCCAATAAAAAATTTGATATCAGCGCGGGTTCTCACTATCAGTGACGCGTACGTGAATGGTAGTAGAGGAATTTTCTCGACATCTGTTACTAAGTTTTTGAAGATACTTCTTCCCTGGAATAAAGAAATAAAGTTGTAGGACTCACTGATAGACAAGGCACAATAAAAATCACCGAAATTTCAATCATGAATATCGGCGGATATGTTTTTATAAAATACTAGCTGGTCGCGGGAAGGTACTAAAGGGTCACCGAGGCCCTTGGCAACACAGGAAACAGGAAGGAATACGGGTGGGTTTTAGTTAGTAAGAGTCTGACACACCCTCCCGCTCCGCCCACAGCGGGAGAAGTTATTTGATGATTTCCCATCCAAAAAAAAAAGCCTGCGACTTTTTCTGCGTGTACTTCGTATTCCGTATTTTTTTAATACACATAAATGCAAGATGAAAGTAGCCGACGTCCTTCTCCAGGTCCTAAGCTGTCAAATTTTATAATGATCGGTTCAGTGGATTAAGCGTTAAAAGGCAACAGACAGACAGATAGAATGACTTTCCCATTCATAGTAAGTGTGAAGGCCGCAGGAATCCGCTGGATGCGAGAAGCACAGAACCGGTCAAAGTGGCGGTGCTTGGGGGAGGCTAAGTGTGTTCAGTGGGACCCTTAAACTCGTATTAAAGAACCTTCTTGCACGGTTAACAGTAATCAAAACATCAAGAAGTGCTTAAAACCAATCATATAATATTTTCTTCAAAAGGCAAAAATGAATTAAATGTAATTAGAAAGTGGTGAATATAAAAGTTCATGGATTTATTTATTTAAGTAAGCGATCAATTATTTACACAAAACATTTACAATAAATAACTTAATGATACATTTATAAGTGCAACAATTAGTTACGGATTAACACCACACGCACTTCAAGCACCATGTGTAGAAAGAAGGTGAGCAAAGAAAAGTTGAACAGATTCGAGTATTATTGAAATAGTAGTGAATGATGAGGTGATGGCCGACTGTGACCAAGGTAACATGGGACCAGTGCAGCTAGAAGAAGGTCTTAAGGAAATCTAAGTCTTAAGGAATTAGAGAATCATCATCTGCCTAGCCTTTTCCCAATTAAGTTGGGTTCGGCTTCTAGTATAACCGGATACAGCTAAATACCAGTATTTTACATGGAGCGGCTGCCTTTCCGACCCAGTTACTGGGTAACATGATACCCCTTTGGTATGATTGGTTGTCAGACTTTCGGACTTCTGAAAAAGATCTACGAATGACAGCCGGGACCAACTGCTTACGTGCTTTCCGAGGCACGGAAGGATCTCGGTGGAAAAAGTAGAGAATAAGAGTACAAAAACTTATAAGGCTGTACTCACGGGAGGGAAAGGACAAGACCAATTTCCACGCAGTTGCTTGGCGTACATCTGTCCAAGATATCGGTCTTTGTACAAAAAGTCGCACAGTTTATACTCAAATTGTATCGGTATCGGTACAAAACGCCCGCTTATATATTCATTTAACACCCATTTGATCTGAAATAAGAGGATAAACAATTAAGTCTATTATTAAGTCGATTATGTCTCTTAGGATACAAAACTACCTAGTTTAGGAGATAGGGTTACATGACCTGTGTAGATTTATGAGAATATACCATGTTATTTTGTACATCTGCTCTTGTGTATCATGAATCTTGTGTGTTTCATACGAGTAATAAAGATTATTGTTATTATGTCCTTACATATCTCGGGACCATGGGGTCCCTGTTCTTTGGAAGACGTACCAGGAGCCAACAATTGTAACGGAATGAGCCGCCAACCGACAATTATCCGTGTTTGCTCTGTGCAAGTGCACCCAAGGACAACCCCCGGTTGGTACAGGACTTTATTGGAGAACATGGGAACAATTCATATTGGGCTATGGGTTTGGGAGGCTATAGTGGTATGGTTTTCTAAGACTATGAAAAGGCTATGGCCCCTACCTGAGCAATGTTTTATATAAAATACACCGAAAAATGGCAGGGGGTGACTTGCACACTCAATAATGGGCCTCCGAAAGCACCGCTAGCACATAGTGACAAGGAAGCAACACTTCCTCAGGTGTTTGAGGAGTGGAGAGGTATTCCACGGCTTTCGGAACAATCCCTGAGCCCGGAGGATGGCCAAGATCCCTACGAGCACTTACTGGAATACTTCCTTCCCCCGAGCACGTTTGCTCTCCGTTCAAGCCAGCCAATAAAGGCAAAAATGAGGTGGGACCCTGTTCCTCATCCGTGGTCACTCCAGCCAGCCAACAAGGGAAAGCCAGAGATGAGGAACAAGACATCAACCGGGAGATATGGTCCGTTCCGTGGGGTCGTTGCTGCCCGACAGCTCGCCACATGCTGCCCAGCGGGTTTCTGTATCTCGCTTGGTTTGGCTGGAGCCAAACCAAAGTAAACTCTATCAGCACAGACCTAGAGTTCGGAGCGTGCATGTCCCACCACAACGTCAACGTAGAGATACGGCGGTGGAGTATTATTGTTATGTCGTTTAATGCGTTTATTGTCGTTTATTGCGTTTATTGTCGTTTATTGTTGTCTATATGCCATATAAAATACATTTTTAAATGTTTCTTAAATAAGATATGAAACCATTTAAAAATATAAAAAAAGTGGTCCGCCGGTATCGGGAGCAGGGTCCAAGCTACCGGTGGTTAGGGCTCCAAAGACAGTAACCTCCTCACAATGCGAGCCGTATCGAGGAGTACTGCCTTTTGAATCAGGGCCTTGACCCAACCACCTAACGAGAACCTCGAGAGATGTTGGTCGAGGCTCTCGGCCATCAGGCCATTGGCCAATGACAGCCAAGTTTATATTATCAACAACCTCGTGTGCTAAGTCGAGATATTTTATTAGTTTCACTTTCTTAGCTTTCACGAGGTTCGCGTCATGTGGAATGCTAGTCGATGTTACCATTGACTAGCATTGTGCGGCGCGCTTATCTATCTATCACCACTATATCAGGCTTATTGGCGACAATACGAGTAGTCCTGTCAGTAATGATAGACCGATCCCAGTACAATGTGACATGGTCATTTTGGAGAACTGGGTCGGGCACATACTTGTAATACGGTACCTCACAGTCTCCAAGTCTACTTGGTTATGTTTGTGCAAATACTCGCCGTTAGCCAGACGCGAAAAACCAGAGATAATATAGACATATTATCTCTAGTAATATCTATCAGACGATAGACTCACCCGGACGGTGACATGCCCGACACACGTCAACCGTGCCGTCCTTCAAAATATGCCTCCGGTAGTTATTCGTCAAGTTAACTTCGTCTATAACTGCACAGATAAAAATTTTAGTGTGCCCGAAAAAGTCCACAAAACGTAGCTAGGATACGGACGCTAAAAACTACATCAGGCTCATGAAGAGCCCGATAGAAGCGCCCGTGTAGCTTCTTGCTTTGCCATATCTCCTTGCTGTCATCCGTGGTAAGTACTACAGGTTTGTACCAGTTCTCTTTAGCCATAGAAAGTGGGGTGAGCCTCTTGTCCACTGCGACCACATAACGGTGCTTACCCACTTCGGCTTTCAAAAAAATATTCCCTGAGACTGCATATCTCGTGGTTGAGGAGGGTCTTCGCATTTTATTTATTATTATTATTTTTGTTTCTATATTTTTTTCTAGCCGGGTAGAATTGATAGCACGGGCCTAAGCCAAGTGTCCAGCAGTGGGGTTAAGTTTATGAGTAATATTATAAGTAGACTGCATGGTAGACGAAACTATATTTGAGTGAGAATATTGGTGCAAGTTGTCCGGCTTACACTGAAGAAATTTTCTAACTAGCCTGCATGTGTTAAGAATTTTCCTGCCTTCTGCAGCAGGCAGATTATTATTAAGTAAGTACGATTTGAATTTCTGCCGAAGAAATTGACTAGTGTCAATAGGGTCGCCCACATCATTGATATACAAGAACTAAAGGCTGAACTTGTAAAGAGACTAGATGACACTCAATAAATATGATTCCAAGTTGTATTAAGCACTCCGGGGATACCGCACGGTCTCCTGTGAGGCAGCGAGCCTCCTTGCCGGATTGCCGCCATGGGATCTGGAGGCAAAAGTCCTCGCGCACGTATGGGAGTGGCGCGAGGAGGCGAAACGCCGGGGCGTTAGTCCGCTGCCGCGAGAAATCGCGGCACAGCGGACGGAGCTCCGGCGGGATCTCATGGCGTCATGGAAAGTACGGTTGTCGCAACCCAGTGCTGGGCACGCCACGATTGCGGCGATAAGTCCCCTCTTTGAGGAGTGGCTGGAGAGGCGCCACGGCGTCCTCACCTTCCGCCTGACGCAGGTCCTCACCGGACACGGCAGCTTCGGGAGGTTCCTGTGTCGGATAAGGCGGGAGGAAACGCCCGGGTGTCACCACTGTGTGGATCGCCCGGAGAACACGGTGGAGGTCTGCCCGGCTTGGGCAGAGCACCGCCGTGTCCTCGTGGAGGCAATCGGCGGCAGAGACCTCTCGCGTCCGGCCCTGGTTCAGGCCATGGTACGGAGCGAGAGCGCATGGGCAGCCGTCACCTCCTTCTGCGAAGCAGTAATGCTCGCGAAGGAGGAGGCGGGACGGTTGAGGGAAAGGCAAGTTTCGCGCCCTCTCGCCCCTAGCCGCCGCAGGAGACGCCCAGGGCGTCAGGAATCCCGGGCGGATTTCCGGCCACCGTAGGCGCGGGCTTGCGGACGGTGAGCAATGGGTAACTCACCGTCCGGTATGGACCAGGGCCGGGTCGACGGCGCGTTGTATTCCACGCGCGCCTCGAAGAGATTTCGTCAGCACATATAGTAGGGGTCCACTAGGGCCGATACCAGCCGGGGGCGCGGGAAGGTACTTATGGGTCACCGAGGCCCCCGCAACACAGGCAACAGGAAGGAATACGGGTGGGTTTTAGTCAGTAAGAGTCTAACACAACCTCCCGCTCCGCCCAGAGCGGGAGAAGTTATTTGATGATTTCCCAACCTCAAAAAAAAAAAAGTTGTATTAAGCACACAGCGACATAGCTTTCAGCGTAAGCAGGCTGAAGAGGCAGTGGGCTGGCCATGTCTGTCGAAGGAACGATGGCTGGTAGAGCAGAAGAGTCCTTGAGTGGAGACCGCATATTGGCAAGTGTAGTGTGGGGGGTCTTCTCCCCCCCCCCCCCCGGCTAGATAGACCGACGAAAAGATGGCTGGGACGGACGGAATGCGAAGGACAGGGTGTTGTGGCACAGCCCTGGGTGAGGCCTTTGTCCATGTATGGAATGTGATAGGCTGATTTGATTGTTGATTGATGTGTAAAGAATGATAACCTACCGTTAAGTTATTGCCGTACCCTGCGGTTGCGTTGAAATCAAGATCGATATAGTATGGACTCTTACGACTTCGTTTTCTGAAGGTGAAGTTGATAGTGTGTAGGCAGCTGTCACCAGATTCGGTTTCTACTTTCTCGGGAATTATTTCGAGGGTCTGAAATTTTAAGAAGCAAACATGTGAGTTAGTCAAGCTTCGCAAACATTGTTATAAGTGACTTTTCCTACTTCTTCCAAACAATTCGTCCTCTTAAAATAATATGAGATTTTAAAATTATTTATTTATTTTATTATTTATGTACACACAATAAAATACACACAAATACGACATAATTATTATTTTACTACATAGGTACTGCTTATTTCTTAAGAAATTTCTTCTAGCAGACCTGTGAAAGGAAAAATGAAAAAGAAATTTAGATAAAAGTGTGTGACAGAAGAGGAAAAATATGACTATGCGGAGTCTTAAACTAAAATGTTAAATATACATACACGTACAACGCAAAAAAAAAATACATACACTTAAATAAATACATGAATGTTAAAATCACAGATAGAATAAACGATTATAACGTAAAGACTTACTGCAATACATTGAAACGTAAAAATTGTAACAAATATTATCGCCATTATTTTCATCATCGTCATAATCCACAGTGCGACTTCACCCAATGCTGAGCATATGCTTCTCTTTTCTTGTGCCAATCCCCAAGTTAGGTCCCTTCAATTCACCCAAAAACAGTGTAATAAAAAACCCCCATTAAAATCGTTTTTTATTTATTGCCTATAAAAAACAAACGATTTTAATAAGAGTTTTTGATAGCATATGATATGATATGAATATAATGATATTTATTAATAGATAACAAAAAAAATGCAATTTATTATAGATGGTAATCTATAAAAAATTGCACAATTGGGTTGGGAGTGCAATTTTTTATAGATTAACATCTATAAAAAATTGCACTCCCAACCCATATTCCATATCTGTAAAATACATCAGGGGTAATCAACACTACTAATCAACACAAAACAATTTCATCCCCGCTACCAACTAGTTTTGCCCGCGGTTATGCCCGCGTGGATGTCAAAAAATATCCCTTGGGAACGAATTACCGGGATTAAAAGATCAAAATATTTTATTTCACATAAATCTACATGGGCACATATGAAACGTCAGAAGCTAGGATAGAATATACTCTTGCACGACCCGAGCCGTGTGGGGCCGGGCATTATCAGCATCGATCCATCACCCATATTTACTAAATACGGCCCTGCATACTCATTGAGAATCTCCTGTACATATTTTTCCCCAGTCAGAGTACTATTGTATGTGTTCACGGGCGTATCGTAGTCTCGCTACTCGATGCTCTCTCTCGAGTTTGGGGCCACTCGCTGGTCGTCGGGGTTTCAGGTTTGCTTCAGCCAGTCTTCTTCTCACCGTACTGTCACTAATGTAGTCCCTTCGGGTCTGAAGAAGCTGTTGCTGGACTTCAACTGCATTTAGGTGGCGATTTCTCAACACAGTGGAAACAATATAACGGTCTTATCGGGCACTAGTACACCTGGGTCTGCCATCACCAGGTCTCCTCAAATGGTTTCCAGTCACTTCGTACCTTCGCTTCACCTTCTTGACCGTTTGTAACGTCACACCCACCATTCTTGCAGTACGACGCATACTGATGCCTAGTTCCAGAAAAGTCATTGATCCAAGCACATTCTTCAAGTGAAAGAGGCATGATAAATAAGTTTATGTGCTGTTGTCTAACTTAGCTTTTGTAAGAAGACTCATCGATCAAGAAAAAAGTGAAAACAAAAATGGAAACAAAAAATGAATGGTAAAATTTGAAAAGGATTATCTTAGATTTTAAAGTATTTTTCAGCCATTTCTTAAAAGAAGGTTACTAACTATGAAGTTTTTATGTACAAAATGAAACTATTTTTCGAATCCTTTTTGTTTCGAAAGTATATCTTGTGTACTTAAAAAGTTATTGCAATTTTAAAAGTGTGATACTTAGTTTTCCAGGCTAGTGTATGTTCTAAGACGAAAGTTGACGAAAGAATCTATGAATGAATGAATGAAATGAACCTACCCCAGCGTGGTTAAACCAGACTCGATTGCTCGAATGAACCCAAGGATTGGCACTAGTCCCTGGAGCCTCATGTTTCATGGGACTACAGAGACCATTGCATATCCAAGAGTAGATCGGGGGGCACGGTAATGGTCAGGAAGACGTGCCCTTAGGATAGGAAGGATTATTAGAGCTTACCGGATATGCATCCTTGAGCAAGCAATGGAATAGTGGAGAGACGGGTAATTTATCTATGGGAGGGCATCTTTTAACAACGTCGCTGCCAGGTTGGCTCAGGTCCAGTTGCTTCCTTGAGTCTTTTCTGTGTCACTGCTATGCTGTGTTTCACGTTGCTGTTTCCAGTGTCTTCCTCTGAGCTCTCGCTACTATCCGTTTCTGATTTCTTGTAGGTAAATCACGCTAGCAGCCTTCCTGATCTTAACTCGATCTTCGGCCGTGTCCATCCAAAAGTTGATTTCCATGTAGAACTACTTCATGTCCTGCTTTAGGTTGTCATTCCAGGTGTAAATAGGCCGGCCGACTTTCTTGGATTTGACCTTATACTGCATTGCTGCATGTAACAGATGTGGTTCGCGGCGCCTGTGCACATGTGCAAGATAGCACATCCTGTGGTTCTTGATGCGTTTGGTTACAGTTTTTCCGTCCAAGATTTCATGCATTTTCCTTTCTTTTGGTTAATAAACCAAACTGAGAACTGATAACGAGAAACTGATAATGATAGACTTGATTAACCACGCTAGGAATACCTAGCGTGGTTAATCAAGTCTCTCATGATAACTCTCTCATACCTTCTCTATCTTGACCTGTTAGCTTTAGTGGGTGCCGATACTTTCAAACCGTGTATCATACAGGGCACGATCACCATTCGATACATGAGTCTGGCTAATTTCCAATCCATCTTTGAGTTTGTTATGAATGGTAATAGTGATTTTGCGTTTCTAGTGGCCTGTACGCAGCGTGTTTTAATTGTGCTTTTCCTGCTTAATGCAGATATTATGTGTGTGCCTAGGTATTTAATTTCATCGACTGTAGGTAGATTTATTCCATTAATGGTCACATGGGCCGTTTTCTTTGTAGCTATGGGGTCTCTAATTAGTATTTTTGTTTTTGTTTCATTTATTTGGAGGCCGACACTAGCAAGTAGGAGTTTGATATGGTATAGGATTTCTTCTAGCCGTTCAATGTCATCTGTAATGAAGATAAGGTCGTCCGCAAATGATAATACTAGGGGGAGTAAAATTGCACGATCCTGATCCAGTTTGATTAATTGAGTTTCCTCTTCAAGTGTTCTAAGGACCTCATCCATGACCATTGTAAAGAGACGAGGGGACAGCGGGCAACCTTGTTTGAGTCCGTTTCCTTTGATTATCCAGCTGCTTTGCTGGCCACACCATTTTATGCATGTTCGTTCATTCATGCAAATTTTGATTATCCTGTTGGTTAGTGATTTGTTAGTTCGTTGTATTAAAATATCTCGCAGTGCGTTGAGGTCAACATGGTCAAAAGCTTTTTCTATGTCGAGAGCGAGTACATAAATCTTTTTTCCACCCCGCCATTCTTCATCCAAGACCCTTTTAAGCGTAAAGATGTGGTCATCTGTTGACCTATTGTTTAAAAAGGCAGCCTGGTAATTGCCTAATTCTTTTATTGTTTCGTCTAATTTTTTTAGTATGTAGGATGCGTAAATTCTGTAACCCGTATTACAGACCGATATGCGGCGATAGTCATTCGTAGCTTTAGGGTTACTGTTTTTCGGAATTGGTACCTGTACTGTCTCTAACCACGTGTCAGGTACTTTGTTATTTGCCCAAGCTTTGGTCATATGTTTGGTGACGGCTATCTGTAGTATTTTGGGCATCGCTTTGAATAGCTCGATTACAACTTGGTCTGTTCCTGGAGCTTTCCCGTTTCGCATGTTGTTAATGATTCCCGTTACGTCGTCCAAGGTGGGTCCCGTATTTTGTGCGTCTGTTATCTGCTTTGTTATATTAACCGTGTGTATGGGTGGGCCCTCGGATTTTTTTAGTATTTCCTCCCATTTGGTCATCGGTATATAAGCGGTTTTTTTCCGGCGTTTTGTTTGTAGTTTGTTGCTCCTGTAATATAAGTAAAGTACTTGCATGCGTTTTGAAGGGTGTTTCTTTCCCAGCCCATTAAAGAAGGCCCTGCATGCTGTTTGTTCTTCTTGGTATTTGACCTTTTGAAGTATTGCCTGACATTCTTTTACTCGATTATGTCTATTTGGGTTATCCGGTTGCCTACTTTGTAAGAATTTCGCCTTTTTAAGGTTGGTAAGGGCTATCCGATGATCCCTGGAGTGAATCGGTTGAAAAATCAGGATTTCCTGTGCAGCTGCTTTTAATACTTCAGTTATGGTACTCCATGGTATTTCATGTTTTCATCCGTTGAATTGATTCCTATATTTCCTAGTTTTTTGTTTATGCAATCTTGGTATTTTGTTTTGGTGTATTTGCTATTGAGAGCAGCATAATGGCATTGTTTATGGTTGAATTCCTTAGCATCGATGGTTGTTGCTTTTGTGGCTTGCGGTTTCTTTTGTTTTGTACCTTCGGTTTTGTTTACGATTCGACTTGTTCTTAGCTGTCCCCAGATTATTTTATGGTCGGAGGTGCCCCTATTGGCCCATTCACCTTTAATGAAGTGGAAGAGTTTTTCTGTTGTATATGGCGTAATAATGTGGTCCAATTGGGATTTCTGAGTGCCCTTCGACCATGTTGTCTTGCATGATGACCTCAAAAAAAAAAAAAGGTGCACGTTTACATTTACAAGATAAAATTCGGCCGCGGCGATCAGAATATCCTCTCCTCCCCAAACCATTTCGTTGAACTGTGCCGTTATGTATTTTGCTATCCTTTGTTCCTGGGAAAGATTGCTATTAGGAAGAAAGTCTTGAATATTATTAAGAAGTGCTAAGTGAATTCTGTTGCCACCTCGGTTAACCGAAACATATTCAGCAAGGTCTCGTCGTATAGACAAGTGGTCGAAGGTAAGCCCCATTATGTAATTAATTTGGTGACTTATTGCTCTGAATAAGCAGTTACTGCCCGTTCCATGGGAACAATTTTTGCCATTTTAAAAGCTTTTTTGGGTAATAAATTTGGCGTAAATTTGCTGTGCACGTGCGGATTTGGGAAACACAGTGAAACAACGGGGCGCCACGGGCGCACTGGCTAGCATTTGTAAGAGCTTTGTTTTTGTGAAGAGATGTATTTTGTTATGAAAGGATTTCGGCTGTTACTGGAATTCGACAGGGCCTTTGACGGGCACACATGGGTCTAATAAATCTTGATTTGCGACCTTTCGCAAGAATCGGTAGTTTGCTTAAGACGCTGACAACACCCAAACCGCGGCCACCTTCAGATTGCACAGAAAAGAAAGAGAAGCGCGACAATACAACGCCCGCAATCTATTGTAAAATGTGAAGCAATTCATTCAATGTGAAGAAATCCATTCACTCAAAATTGAGCTGAGCAATCGAAAACAAAAACCAACCAAGTACTGCATTCAAATAAGACGTTCCAGTCATTAAGACGCGGACAACACCCAAACCGCGGTCACTGTCAGACTGCATAGAAAAGAAAGAGAAGCGCGATGACACAACGCTTGTACCTTATTGCAAAATATGAAGCAATTATCTATTTACTCAAAATTGAGTTGAGTAATCGAAAATAAGAAACAACCAAGCTCTGCATTCAAATAAGACGTTCTTGTTATTAATTAAATACGTAACGTATGTTTATATTAAATACAGATATTTTGGATTAGAACTTAGGTTAGAGATTAGTTTAACTCTAGTTTGTATCGAGAATTCCTTTCAAAACGTGTTTTGGTAACAACCAAGTTCTGAGTAATATATTCAAAATTAACATATATTTTTCTACTACCACAAACTATACAGATTTGGCAATTTTTTCTTAAGAGAAGCCTATTTTGGTCGATTGGGTCTTATCAGCGCCTTAATGAAATACGTAACGCATGTTGACATTCAATGCAGATTCTTTGGATTAGAACTCATGGCAAGAGGTCAGTTTAACGTTAGCTTGTACCGAGATTTCTTCAAAACGTGTTTTGGCAACAACCAAGCTCTGGGAAGTATGCTCAAAACCAACACATGTCCATTCCGCCTGCATTTTCACAAACCATACAGATTCGGCAACTTTCCTTCTCAAGAGAAGCCCATTCCGGTCAATTGGTTCCTGACAGCGCACAGTGGTTCCGCGCCCTAAGAGAGGCGGTCATAGGGTTTCGCGAAGGTAATGACTGTCGTTATCAATACTAAATATTATCATTATGCTTTTTTGTAATACTTCATGTTATAATAAAATGAAAAAATCGAATTAATGTTAAAAAACTTATTTTATTAGAATAAATAATGCATTTATTGTACTTGACGAAGTACTTATACTAAAATACAATAAAGGAATTGGAACTTACTAACTAATAAACTTAAATATATACATTTTTATAATAAAAATAAAGTAAATACCTAATTATTACCTAACTACAAATACAGAAATGGACAAAAAATATATTATTTACATGTTAATAGTTACATAATAGGAGCTGTATTTAAAATAATGTAAATCTAGTGTTTATTATATAACTATATACATTTTATTCTATACCGACAACAAATTCAACACCTCTTTAGATAGAATAGACTTCTTTTTCCGTGGTAACCTTCTCAAACCAGAAATATAAGGATCCGAATTAAGAAGAAGTATATGTATCAAGTCGGTGTTTGTGACAACCCGGGACATTTTCCTCGTGTTGTCACGCCTAAACTGTTTAACTAACTTATTGCAAGATTCGGCGGCCTCTTCCGAAAGCTCACCTATTGACAATAATGCGTGGTCAATTACTTCCGAACCATGAATGAGGACCTTATGTACAGACGAGGGCAGGTTGTACCATGGATAGGTAGCAACAAGCTTACGTGCTGTGTCTAGAGCATACTCTTTAAAAGCCACGTTATTAATTTTGTATCCCGACGAAAGACACTGCAGCAGATTATGACATCTGTCAATAAGGTCTTTGTCTAATCCAGTAATTTCCGCTGAAATAGCTGAATTAGAAAAAACCTTCTGGCAGTGTTTCCGTCGTTGGAAGTGCCACTTCCTCCACTTCGCGGTTTGTCGACTATTAGACCAAGTCGTTGCCTAAACTGTTGCTGGACATGTTGTTTTTTCTGTGCAAGAAGAGCTTTATCGTCTGAAGAACGAACCTGCCATTTTTTGAAATCTAATCTATAGGTAACGTGAACAAAATATTCAAAGAATCGGATATGCGAGTGAAGAGGAGATAGTCCAAATTGATATTTACTACTGTCTACAGTTTTGCTACATGATTTATCTATATCATTCATGTCTTTTGGAATTAAACCACAAATATAGCACCTACTACAAGATGTATCACTCAGAGCACTGCACACTTTACCATCAACCATGGTTAATTGTAAAGAATGCCGCACCTTTATTTCACATCCATTGTGAGTGAAAGATGATGGCTGTAAACTGTCAATTTTAGTCTTGAAATAAGCTTCTTCTTGCACGGAAAGGTCTTTTGATTCTTTGGCAAATTGGAATCGAATAGGCCTACAATACCTGGTGGAGGAAGGGCGCGGGTTTTTCCAAACTATTTGGTCTGGGTCGGAAGTATTTGACTTACAAACTAATTGTAGAGGACAATATGAAGTAAGAAACATACTGCCATCATCCTCGATACCAGAATCACCAAAACACTGTTTATATTCGCTGTGCCCCGTACTCCCATCGAAACCCCATTTTCCAATTAAAACAAATTATTTATTAAGAACACACTTGTCGCCGGCTCGAACTCGTTGATGGGCTTGGTCAAAATGCATGCTATTTCATCCAACATCATGTGCGAAAGGGACGATTACTGTGATGAGCAGTAAGAAGCTAGTGCGCGCACGGATACACACTCCCGTATACAGTCTACCAACGCTAATGACGCATACATGCGCGATTTCATTGAAGGTCGGACGGCGACGACGCACAGTGGAACGAATGTATGGGAGCGGTTGGACGTAGACATGTCCGAAAAATAAGAGTAAAATTATGCCAAACTAATGATGCCATCTTATTCGATTACTTAATGCCTTCATAAATTGTGGTAATGAATTTCTTCATAACTCCCATATTTCGGGAGTAATTTGAGAAAATGTGAAATTTTACTATGAAAATGAGTGTATCGAGCTCTCTCCCTCCTGATTCCGGGCTTGTTTCAAGTAGCGGTCTCTAATATCGTAATGCTATTACTAAGAGCTATATTTAATACTAAGACACATAGTGCGCCAAATGTGCACTTTCTGGGATAAAAGGAAATGAAAATTTAAAAAAAAAACGTTTTTTCCCCATTTGTATTTACTTTAAACCGCAGACAGACTTATTAAGAGGTCTATAAATATATTATATATATACATAAATATATATTAACAAAAATATTCACAAGAACTGATGAGAGTATGACTTTTAAGTAAGTTGATAATAAATTACCTAGTTTCATTAAAAGTACAATAAATAATTAAGATGTAAGCTCTAATTTACTAAGTTACACATTTTAAAACAATAACATCATTTAATTATCTTCGTCATCATCATCATCATCAATTAATTCAAATTCAGAATCGATGTCCGCTAAATCATTTATGTTAACAAATTCGATATCACTTTTCTCAGAATCCGTAAGCTCATAAAATTCCTTAAAAGAAGATTTTTTTACAAACTTATTTCCTTTTGGACGGATACTTGTAACAAGTGGATCAGAAGACAGTAAAAGATTGTGCATAATATCTTCATTGCATGAGATACTGCTATGCTTTCGAGAATGCCCCTCTCTATATTTTCTAAAATCTTTATTTCTAGCCTCAGATGCCTCTTCGGATAGAAAACCAATGGGCACAATTGACATGTTCTGAACTATGTCTGGCCCATGCATTAAAATTTTATGAAGTGAAGAAGGCATATAATACCATGGGTATAACTCCACGTAAAGCTTAGCAGTATCAAAGCAGAACTCTCGGAATTTAGTTACGTTGATCTTCTCTCCTGATGAAATACACTGCAAGATCACACAGATTTTTCTTAAAAGCATAGCATCTATTCCGGTCAGTTCAGCAGATTTAGTGTAGTTTTCAAAAAATCTCCTTGCCGAGTTGCCATTGTTGGTGGATCCACTGCCTTGTTTCACAACATCGAGAAGTAAGACCGTTTCTCTTCTTACAGCCTCTTGAACTCTTTTCTTCCTGTCATCAACTTGCCTTTTTGCTATATCACCCCTTACTTGCCATGATTTTATGTCTAATTTGTAGGAAATGTGTAATAAGCATTCCATTGAGCGAATCCAAGCGTGAAGGGTGCTTAAGCTATATTTATACATGTCCTCGTTTGCGTGTTTATCTTTGATTAACTCTAAATTATTCATTTCTTTAGGACAAGCCTTGCATATGTCACACACTGAAGCTGCTGTATTGGATATAATGGAATGAATTTTACCATCAATCATTGTCAACAGCAGTTGGTGTTTGACACTAATTCCATCAGTGATGGTGGATGGAGTTAAGGCTTCAATCTCTGCTTCGATTTCAGCCATCTCTCTCTGCACATTTTCTTTGGTTTCCTTTATAAACTTAAACAATATTGGCCGGCAAAATGAAGTGGAAGATGGTCGCTCGTTTTCCCAAATTGTTACACCTTTTGAGACGAGCCGCAGTGGTACAAGACTAATCATAAAATTACTAGCAAGATCGATTTGCTCATCTTCACTCGTCCTTTGATGATAAATGCTTTGGCTAGATGATCCGTCAAAACCCCATTTGCTGGTCAATACGAGCTGTTGATTGGGATCAACAGGGGTTTCTAACGACCTAATAAGTCTTCTTGAGGTTAAATCCATCAAGGCTTGTAATTTGATTTTTGCAGAGCTCTCTGTAACTGTGAGATCTTCTTTGGCCGGATAGCACTTAATTTTTTCTTTAACCAACATGTAGTAACTCGGGTATTGAAGAGCTCCTTCTTGAGTGTTGAAATCCCGAAGAGTGTTATAGCGCCATTTCGATAAGTTCATCGATACATAAAGAGCCAATGCCTTCAAAGGGGATATTTCCCGTACCTGAATTGATTTACCTTCAATGAAGGCTTTGATTTTTGAGGCCTCTTCTGGATTCTCCGTCAAGTATTTCATAACATAAGCTGTATCGCTTTGTCCTGCCTTTTGAAGCGCCCTTTCGGCCGAAAACATAATTTCAGCGCTGCTACTGCTGCATGAAAGACTATCTTCAGTGCGTCTTCTTTTTTGCCGGTTACTAAGGTCCTCAAAAGATTTACGAGGACTAGGATGTGTACAAGTTGAAGCATCAGATTTAGCAGGAGAAATTATGGGCTCGATGACGTCACTTATATTTTCTGTAGAAGGTTCCATATTTTCATTCTGTAATTCCGGCCATTGAATTGCAGCCTGTAGCCAAATCTCATGTTTCTTCCGAAACTTATCTGTGCTTCTTCCAGACTGTGTCCATTTTGCATAAATGCGGTAGCAAAATCGACGACACCAGTCTTTTAAACTTGTTTCAGCACTTTCACATAACTGAACACAACTGTTATCTTTTAAAACACTGAACAAATAGTTAAAGTCGCGTAAATCTTTATGTGCGCGTGCGCATAAAGCAGCGTGAATATCAAGATTTGTATTAAAATTTGGAAAATACATTGCGAGATTAGCTTGGATACAACGAGGTGTAAATCAACACTGATTTTAAAGTTACTAATAGTGACCTATTTATATAAAATCCAGGTATCCCAGGTATCCTTTGTTAAATATTGCAAGGTAATTAGTTATTGTGATAATTAGTAAATGATGCATGCTAAATTAGTGTATTAAGAGCCATTTAGTAATTAAATAATAGCAATGTTCTTATCAGTAATCATTAGTGCATCAGTTTTATATGTAAACCTTAAGTCCCTAATTATATATCCTAATTAGCTTATATCTTCTCTAATTGGCTGCTCAGAAATGTTATTGTAATAAGGTAAACCTTTAGAAAAACGGTTTTAATCAACAAAATAAACAAAAAATAAAAAAATTGTGTTATAAAATAAACATCACTCTTTATCCCAGAAAGTGCACATTTGGCGCACTATGTGTCTTAGTATTAAATATAGCTCTTAGTATTAGCATTATGATATTAGAGACCGCTACTTGAAACAAGCCCGGAATCAGGAGGGAGAGAGCTCGATACACTCATTTTCATAGTAAAATTTCACATTTTCTCAAATTACTCCCGAAATATGGGAGTTATGAAGAAATTCATTACCACAAGTTATGAAGGCATTAAGTAATCGAATAAGATGGCATCATTAGTTTGGCATAATTTTACTCTTTTTTTTCGGACATGTCTACGTCCAACCGCTCCCATACATTCGTTCCACTGTGCGACGCGCCTACATCGCATACAATAAAATTAAAAGTATATTATTTCGGATATTGTTGGTCCTTTTTTTGGGCAGTCGTGTAACAAGGCGGCTTTCTTCAAGATCAAAGGAGCGAACATTCTGTACCTACGTAATATTTTGGCGCGGTGATGATGTAGGACATGCTTGAATTCAAACATAAACCTACCTAAGTATGACAAAATTAAATGATAGTCACTGTGTGCAACTCATATTTTATGGTACAATTAGGTAGGGTCAAACGACTTAGTTGAAAATTTTGTAGGTACGTGCATAGTGAACTTATTCTAATACTAGATCCTGCCCGCTACATCATCCGCGTGAAATTTCTTGTGCCCCCGCCGCCGCCGCCGTCCGCGCTATTACTTCGTTTTCGCTTATCTTTCTTTCCGACTTTTTTTCTCTTTGCTCGGCTCCTAAGGGTCATAGCGTGATTTTGAATAGCCTATAACCTTCAAATCCGACTGGTAGTTCCAGAGATACATACAAACTTACCAATAAATTTTACTTTTTATACATAATACCTATTAGTATACATAATACAAATTAGAGGATTATATCCAAGATAAGAATGCTTGGAAACATGCTGGTCCAGCTCCATAGGACAATCTAGAGTCTAGACAAAGTCAAACTGGTTGCTATTTTAATTGTACAATTTATTATTTGATACAAATAATAAATCAATGTTGAAATTAAATTCTGTGATTACTTTAACTCACACACTGACCTATTACTTTTTTTTTTTTAGCAAAACGTATACTTTTACAATGTTTGTAAATATGTGAGCATCATGTACCTATCACATAATTAATTTATCTGTCATTGCTTTATTTTTCATTCTTTTTTTACCTATTTTGGTATAGTAATTTTATTCTAGGTGCATCGTCTTCACGTACCTATAATTTTAAAATGTACAAAATTTTGTTAAACATTTTAAAAGCGTAACGGTCGAGTTTCTTGCCCATTCTTCTCCATACGAAACTACCTTTTGGAAGGGCAACTAGAATCAATTCTATTTTTTTTGTAAATTTTGACGTTCAAAAGTGCCTTTTATGTGCCTATTTGAAATAAATAATTTGACTTTGACTTATAGATAGATAATACGTACGTACGCCCGGCTACACATCAAGCTATACACTTCCAGTTTACACTAATCTCGCAATGTACGGAAATCCTAAACAATGCGAGATCAGCTTATACTGTATAGCTTGATGTATAGCCGTGTGTACCAAGCGTTCCCTGTGAAAGAAACGTACATAACTACACACATACCTATTATGTAGGTAGTCGAGATAGCTTTGCTTTGTCAACAGCACGACTCGATGTGAGCGCTAATACGTTAGGGTTACTACTTTGCGGGAAGGTACTTATGGGTCGAGGCCCCCGCAACACAGGCAACAGGAAGGAATACGGGTGGGTTTTAGTCAGTAAGAGTCTGACACACCCTCCCGCTCCGCCTAGAGCGGGAGAAGTTATTTGACGATTTCCCACATTCAAAAAAAAAAAAGGGTTACTACTTTATTTCTTATAAAACTTGTTCATCAAATAAAACATAGTTATTTTTAAAATATTTTTATTGATAATAGAATTTGTTTCTTTACAATGGCGTTTTATAACGGTCTTGCAGTATAGTTATAGTTATCAACAAAAGTCACGGTAGGTACTACCGTAGAACACATTGATTATAAAATGTAGTATAAAAATAAAAAAAATAAAAATCCACCGGAATATTTACGATCCGGACGTAGTCAGTGCAGCAGGAACATTTCCTTTATTTGTATTTGAAAATCTCCCTTTTACTCCGAACTTCTTTTTGCGAGCGATACTTGGCCATATGCTGGTCTTCTTACTCATCCATCAATCCTTATTGGGCTCTGTTGCACAAAAACCAAACATAATTAAATTGTGACAGAGACTATACCTAATTATTCTGTAAAAAATCAAACAAGTGCTTGCTCTAGACAAACGGAAGTATGTTAACTAAATTCGGAAAAGAAAAGGGCGACACACCGGCAGTGTGTAATTACACGAACCATTTCGAGCTTCTTTTGACCATTCATAATTCAAAAACCGGCCAAGTGCGTATCGGACCACGCACAATGAAGGGTTCCGTAGTTGAGAAGTTGGTTTGAATTTATCCCAAAAACAAACTTAGCATTGCAGTTGCAAAACATGTTCTCCCATACATCGATATATCCCACAATCAATTCTCCAAGTGCAAATTTAAGTTGGTCGACTATTACTCGTTAACTTGTAAAGCCTACTTAGCTGTGATAGTTTTCCTTTTAATTTGATTATAATATATGTACTACTGTCATTAAATTTTTCACATCTCCATTAACAACCATTTAGCTGGCAAGGGGAGGACTTGACGCTAACAAAAATTAGCCTTTTCCTTGAATCGAAAAGTGGTGTTCACAGACTCGTAATATTTTTGATCGGCCTATCCAACGATACCCCACACCATGGGATAGACGAGAAAAAAAATATCATCCCATACGTGCAAGGGAGGTGGCCTACAAACATATTTTTAAGATTTTATTTTACTAATTTGTCGGCGTGATTAATGTGTATACCTATGCCAAATTACAGCTTTCTAGTACTAAGCGTCTCTGAGTTACAGCGGGGACAGACAGACGGACATGGCGAAACTATAAGGGTTCCTTGTTTACTACGGAACCCTGAAAACCACTACACCTGCATATTTGCAATTTTGCATGTCTAATAACTAATAAGGCACCCTTGAACAGCCAGAAACCCAAATGACGCACGATGTAGACAACCCCGTACGTCATTTATACCGAACTTGAACAGCTTTTTAGCTGACTTCAAAAAAGGAGGAGGTTAGGGATTCGTCGATGTTTTTACCGATTTATTTGAGATTTCTATTCTATATAAAAACCGACTTCAAATAACACAACACATTATATAGCATATCATTAGAATAGCTTGGAGCCGGCTTCTGAAACTTTTATTTTATTGCAATCTGTACTTGACAATTTTTTTTGTACTATTTAGTGTTTTTAGAAGTTGGTTTTAAAAAAATAGTTTTTCACATTTATGTTTTTGGTGGGTTTTTATTAGGTACCTATTAAGTTAAAAAGTTAGGTACATCAAGCACCCCCGTGAATTGTAGAAAATATAATGATATACGATAATAAGAGTCAAGAAAACATTCCACTTACCCATTGTTTCTTGTACTTGCACTACTGAAGGATCACTTCACTGACGCAATAAGTCCAAATACAAACGCCAAGTAAATCAATCAATTGACTGCCGGGGTCGCGGGAAAGTCCGAAAGGGATACCATGGCCTCTGGCAACACACAAGCAACGGAAGGAATACGAGTGGGTTTTAGTCAGTATGAATCTGACACACCATCCCGCTCCGCCCAGAGCGAGTGAAGTTATATAATAATTTCCTACCCAAAAAAAAAAGTGCGCTATTGCAGCTAGTATATTGCTAAATTCAATACCAAATCATTAATCAATGACCTTTGTCACTACGCGAGTTCAATAATCGCGTGTTGAAGTACCAAGAATACTCGCATTCGTCACGCGTTTGGTACCTACGAGCGTACGATGTATCAAAATCAAAATCCAAATTTCAATGATACACGTTAAATTCAAAGAATATACACATGCGAAGTCAATCGTGAAAGGTATCAAAATCGGAATCCAAAATCAAGCCAGTGGTTAATGTTGTAAACAGATACGATAGATAGCACACAAGTAGTCTAGTCAGTAACAATCACAGCACGCGTGACGTAAGCAATAGCCGACTCACAAGCCGACCGGCGCGCGGGTGTGTGCGTGCGCCTCCCCTCCGCACACCGCGCGGGGAGATATATTCCAGTGAAATGCACGATGATTTATAACGAAAACGACCGTGTAAAATTTTATGAACAGACCTTTGGGCGTATTGATATAATGAAAAAACTACTTATTATATCTACTCAAAATAAAATTATTTGAACTTTTGAATAAATTATCTATCCCTGTATGGTCTTTATTTTGCCATTTTCATACTACATAAGTTATTTATTTACGCTCAAAGATGAGTTAAAATTAGCGTTGAAATATGGAAGTTTCGACGCTCATAACTTCCAAACCAATATTTTTTTTCCAATTCTGCTTCCATACAGGGCTAGATAATGACGAGACAAATTGATATTATTTTTAGTTTTGAACCTACATCGTCAAACAGAGGAGTAATGACCACACTACGTTTGTATGGAAAAATGACCGACTAGTGTAACCTTAAGGTCAATATTATTTAAAACGTGTTTTTGGGATTCTAGTATCCGGCATGCAGTATGGTCTAACAATGATTGTAATTCTACTTCAGCCGATGATTCCGTGATAAACTCTTGCGATGGATAACACCGCTTCTTAGCTTCCAACACTTTTGGATAAGATGGTAATGCATTCGGTGATTTTGCATTAATAAACTCTTTCATCATAAGAAACTGATGTTTAGTCAGTTTAGTCTCAGTTATGAGAGACAAGACTTCATCAGTGTTGAAATTTAAAGAAGCGTAAGCGGCGTCAGATCGACTTGAATCATCCAACAAATAATTGATCGCGGAACTGTCTACTTTACTTAACTCTGCAAGCCTGCGGCGTTTTGATCTCTTACTACACTCTTCGAAGTCCTTCCTGTGCTGATGCTGTTGAGTGCTCGTCGAAGCCTCTGCTGCTGGCCGTTGAGTGTCGTGGCTCCCTTTTGCTGCACAATTTGACAGAACGCAAACGTCAATTTCGTACAGCCAGTCTCCGTACTTAGATACCATGCGAGATTGATTGCGAGAGACTTGCTTCCAAATAGCTACAAATCTAGTACAAAGATTAGCAACTCTTTTTTCTAAGTCATCAGCAACCAAATTCTCAACGTCAGGCAGTAACTGTATCAGGGCTTGAAAAACTCGACGCCACCGTTGCAGTTCGGAATTGCTGTCCTTCCTATACATCCAAGTATCTAGTACAAGCATTCTTTTAAAAGAACACTCAATACTAGTACCTAAAACAAAACAACAAACAGTTAAATGCGGATCAAAAACAATACATATTTCGTAGCAAGTGCTACGCGCCCAGTCGCTCGGCGTAGACCCTGGCTGCACCTTACAGATGCAGCATGCCGCAAGTACTTTTTTAAATTCTAGTAGTAGAGATTTTAAGCGACATTTTTATACCTAATTCAATGGCACAAGTAGATACAAACATAAGTAAAAGCTTCAATATAAAAAAAATACAGAAATAAATACGCAAGAAATGCTGCGGCGTAACACTCTATTTAAAAAAAATGGTGTATTAAAAATGCAAAATAGTAAAGTAAATTAATAATACATACCTGTAACTTGAATGTCCATTGCAAAATAACAGGTCACAAACAAGTTCGATCTTGAAAACACGCGTCGCGTCTTAGGGTAATTAGCGCTTGGTGATAACACGGTTGATGACTAATTACATGTGTTTACTTCCGATGCCAAAAAAGGAATGTTGCGAACAATAGATTGCAAAACCTTTTATACCCTCAGGTAGTATGACAACTAGTGGGTAACTGAACCAGATATAATGGCTTAGCTCAGTCATTGCCATTGGAAGCCAATGACCTACTAACGGGACCACTGTGCAGCGCTTTAACTGGTGACTTTTGCAGGAGGAGAAAGTCAATTTGTTTAAAGTATTTTCTGGGAATTTATCTTGATGTTATGATTATAAAATACAAGAAATCAGTTAGTTAGAACCTTCGATCAATAATTGTTCGAAGGTTAGAGCAGTTGAATTATCATCCAACAGCACCCCAGAGTAAATGTTGAGGATTCACGGATTAAACAGATGATTAAGCTTGACACACACGTATTACAGTTAAAGCGGGACTGTTCAGCAGATCCCTAACAGATATGGAAAGATCTCACCAGATTAGCTTGGACAGGTTCGCTCGCCTGAGATCCGGAGCATACATAGGCCTAGATCGCCCCAGCCTTGTACTGTTCTAGCCATTTTATTATAAACACTGTTCCGAATGGTCAAACTCAACCCATCTGTCACGCACGGTCCGGTGCACAATAATATATATATATATATATACATATATAAAATATATTTGGGGATTTGACGGAGAAAAAACTACGACACGTCCGTTCACTGCGACGTCTGACGAAAGTTGACGAAAGAATCTATGTAAAATATTAATAAAAAATAAAAATAAAAACTTATTTAAACCAAATGACATGTTTGCCATTACAATTGTAACAAGTCTGAATTAATATCCTGCCCACAAAAGCCACTAATAAATAGTTTAAAATCAAAATTGTAGGTATTTAATGACAAATAACGAAAATATTATGTCAAGGAAGTATGTATAAATAAAAAGAAAAATTTAAAATAAACATCGTATTTTGGGAGCAGTTAATATACATTTACATAGTTATGCTGTTTATGAGGTACTAGGGAAGCCGCAAGTGCATAAGGAATTATTGTCAAACTTCCTTGTCTTCAACGTCGTCTTTATTCTTATTATACGAGTATTTATATTCCGGAAATCGCTTCGTATTTTGAAAAGACCTATGTTTTTGCGAACATACAAAATACTTTCTAAGATAGAAGGAGAAGGCAGAGTTAGTACATTCATTTCTTTGCATTTGTTTCTAAGGGATGCACGAGGACCCATTCTCATCCTCTCTCATCACCATCTCTTTTGTAAAATTAAAATTTAATCTACGTCACCTGCCAATCCCCAGAAAAGAACGCCATAGGACATAATATTGTGGAAATAAGCAAAGTATACTAACCTAGCTGTGGCTATATCAGTCAACTGCCTAATTTTTCTTACTGAATATGCAGCTAAACTTAATCTAACTGAAAGAGCTCTAACGTGGGCACCCCATTGCAATTTCGATTCTAGAGTAATACCTAGAAATACAGTTTCCGTAATAGCATCTAATTTCTTGCCATCAAATTTTAAAATTATACACACTTTTTTTTTTTTTTGGGTGGGAAATCATCAAATAACTTCTCCCGCTCTGGGTGGAGCAGTAGGGTGTATCAGACTCTTACTTACTAAAACCCACCCGTATTCCTTCCTGTTGCCTGTATTGCGGGGGCCTCGGTGACCCATAAGTACCTTCCCGCGACCCCGGCAGGCATCGGCCCTAGTGGATTGATGGTGGAGTGGTGGTGATTGTGCTGATGACATCTCTTTGAGGCGCGCGTGGAATACAACGCGCCGTCGACCCGGGCCTGGTTCTTACCGGACGGTGAGCTACCCATTGCTCACCATCCGCAAGCCCGCGCCTACGGTGGCCGGAAATCTGCTCGGAATTCCCGACGCCCAAGGCGTCTCCTGCGGCGGATAGGTGCGAGAGGGCACGAAATTTGCCTTTCCCTCAACCGTCCCACCACCTCCTTCGCGAGCATTACTGCTTCACAGAAGGTGACGGCTGCCCATGCCTTCTCGCTCCGTACCATGGCCTGAACCAGGGCCGGACGCGAGAGATCTCTGCCGCCGATCGCCTCCACGAGGACACGGCGGTGCTCTTCCCAAGCCGGGCAGACCTCCACCATGTCCTCCGGGCGATCCACACAGTGGTGACACCCGGGCGTTTCCTCCCGCCTTATCCGACACAGGAACCTCCCGAAGCTGCCATGTCCAGTGAGGACCTGCGTCAGGCGGAAGGTGAGGACGCCGTGGCGCCTCTCTAGCCACTCCTTAAAGAGGGGACTTATCGCCGCAATTGTGGTGTGCCCAGCACTGGGTTGCGACAACCGTACTCTCCATGATGCCATGAGATCCCGCCGGAGCTCCGTCCGCTGTGCCGCGATTTCTCGCGGCAGCGGACTTACGCCCCGTCGTTTCGCCTCCTCGCGCCACTCCCATACGTGCGCGAGGACTTTTGCCTCCAGATCCCATGGCGGCAATCCGGCAAGGAGGCTCGCTGCCTCACAGGAGACCGTGCGGTATCCCCGGACCATCCGGATGACCATGACCCTTTGGGCTGCGCTCAACCGGTGGGCTGGCCGCAGCGCCAGAGAACGCGCCCATACAGGAGCCCCGTAGAGGGCCATGGACCGCACGACCCCCGCGTAGAGCCTCCGGCAGGAGGCGTTTGGTCCCCCTAGATTGGGCAGGAGCCGCTTCAAAGCAGCGCCCGCCCGCTCCAGTTTGGGAGCCAAACGTCGAAAATGCTCCACGAAGTTCCACCGGCTGTCGAGGACGAGTCCCAGGTACTTCATCGTCGACTCGACGCCGATGGAAACCCCTCCTACCGTTATTTGGGACACCAACGGTGGCGCGTTCTGAGGACCATGAAAACACATGGCCTCGGACTTGTGCAGGGCCACCTCGAGTCCCAATTGCCGGATCCTCTCGACGATTGTCGCAACCCCACGTGCCGCTACTTCGGCCGCCGCCTGGTGCGACCTCCCCTGCGCCAGGACTAACGTGTCGTCAGCGTAGCACACTACGCTGACGCCACTAGGGAGGTCGGCGCGCAGCACCCAGTCGTATCTGATGTCCCACAGATGCGGCCCCAGGACCGATCCCTATGGGACACCGCACGACATCTCTTGCCGGTTCCACACTCCCTGGTGACCGGGGTAGATGACGGCCCTATCCGTCAAATAGGCCTCGATCACACGACAGAGGTAGGTCGGCATCCGGTGGTACCAGAGTGCCTCCCTGATGCAGGGAGTGCAGCCTGGGCAACAGCATTTCCCGTCGTCAGGGCTCGCACGCGCATGATGGCGTCCACTGTAGAGCGCTCCCTGCGGAAACCAAACTGGCTCTCCGCCAAATCCGGCCCCACACGCACCAGCTGGCCAACGAGGTGGTCCGCAATGACTCTTTCAAAGAGCTTGCCCACCTCGTCAAGCAGCACGATGGGCCGATAAGCGGACGGAGAGTCCGCAGGGCGCCCTGCCTTCTTTATGAGGACCAGTTTCCCCGTCTTCAAACGAAGCGGGAACTGGCCCCTCTCCAAGCATGCGCTTAGGAGCCCCCTTAGTCGAGGCCCGAGAGCCTCCAAGGCCAAGACCCAGGCTTTCCCAGGTAAGCCGTCGGGTCCTGGGGCGGTATTTTTGGCATTAAGCCTGCGTACCGCCGCTCTCATTTCTACCTCAGTCACCTCCGGAGCATCGTCATCGTCGTCGTCGTCGTCGGCGGTGTGGTCCGCATCGGGCACCGCAGTAGGCGGAGCCATGGGTGGGGATGTGTGTTCCCCTCGCGAAGGGAACAAAGTGCTCACCACGTCCTCCACAAGCTGGAGCCGGAGACTCTGCGTCAGCGGGGGAGCCCATGGGCGGAGTTTATCCCGCACCACTTTGTACGGGCGTCCCCACGGGTCCCTGTCTAGAGTCCCAGCGACTCCTCGCGGGCCAAACCCCTGGCCCGAAATTATACCCACTTGGGGTACATTTAGTAATGAAAACATGAGCCATTTTGTTTTGTTCGCATTAGATAACAGATTATTAGCTGCGAACCATTTCGAAAGACCACACTATCGTTGACATGTAAGACATCCGTATCTTTTCTATCTATTTTAAAAATAAGTGAAGTGTCATCAGCGAATAGAATTATATCCGATAAGTTAGCCATCATGTATGGAAGATCATTAATATAAACTCGAAATAGGAAAGGGCCAAGAATTTAACCTTGAGGCATGCCCATCTCTACTTGAGACCCCGAGAACGTCACCCCGTTAACGTTTACTGTTTGCTGCCTGTTTTGATGTTGTCTTTCTTGTTCTGTCTGTGTTTTGATGTTTTCCTATCTTACTGTTGATAGGACAGAACAAGATTAGCAGCTTGTCCACGAATTCCGTAGTAGTGTAATTTAAAGGTCAGTGTATTATGGTCAACGCCGTCAAATGCTTTTGAGAGGTGACAGAAATTGTTAATGGCATCCTGGGAATTCTCTCAGGATTCCAAAATGTGACTGATGAGTTTTACTCCTGCGTCAATCGTCCTACCTTTCGTGAAACCAAATTGGCGACTATGTAAAATCCCATTTGAATTAAAATGTGACAACATCTGGTCTAGCATGATTTTTTCATATATTTTACTCAATGGCGATAGCACAAATATAGGTATATAATTAAAGGGATTACTCTTACTACCCGATTTGAAAAGTGGTACTTACGTTTGTATTTCATTGGATCAGGAAACGTACTGCTGTCTAAACATTGATTAAATATGCCTGTTAGGACAGGGAAGTTATATTAATAGTTTAAAGTATTGAATGCCTTTTTAATTTTGACAATAGAAATGGGCTTGAAATCAAAACCTGGAAAGTTCTTAGAGAATTGATTTTTGAGAAGAGACTCAGCTAATATAGGTGACGAGGTGAGAGATTTCATAACCTCTATTGGGATGTTAGTATTCATTGTGATCTCGCTGTTTTGTGTTTCCCGTTTCTTTGTTAATTACCTGCCACACAGCTTTTATTTTATTATTAAAAATACTAATTTTGTTACTTATTAATTTAGATTTAGCTTAAGCGCAGACTCTTTTGAATATCTTAGCATAGTTTCTGACATAATTATGAAGGTCTTGATCAGAAGTCAATGATTTCTATGTCTCTATCCAGGTTATAAATTATCTGTGTGCTAAATTTTATACAAATCCGTTCAGCCGTTTTTGCGCCAATCCAACAAATCCAACAATACGTACATCCAGACAAATAGGCAAAAATTCTAAGCTTTTATTTTCGGCATCAGATTCGTTCCCACATGTTATAGCAAAGATACCAACCCCATTCTCTCTCAGAAGGCCTGTGCCCCAGCATGAACATTAGTCTGGTTATGATCATGCAATGATTAATTACAAAAACTAGAATAAATAAATTGGAAATAACACAATAAATATATTTTTTTTCATGTTATGTCTGTACCTATCTTTCTTCTCAAGACTGAACGAATGAAGAAATAGAAATTGGTTTATTGCTTGATTTAGCTCGTATACATAAATGATGCTTGAAATGAATGTTGACATTTTTTACGAATGAATAAATATTTTGAGATATAAAGTAAATGGGTGATATAAATGTACTAATTGGGGAATAAAATGCTTAAATAATAATGATTTTAAATGTTCACTTTATGTACATGTGTTATACAGGGTCAAATTTAATTAGCTAGCGAAACTCCACAGAAGTTATGGGTATTGATATCAAAATACGATTAAAAAATATTTGACCCTATATATAAACTGTGTCCTTAATTATTGTAATTCGTTTTAAACCGTTTTAAATGATACTTAGGCCAATATTCTAAGTCCGTTTATAGGAACTTCGTCGACCCATACTCTACTCAGGTTGCAATTTAGGGTGCATGACAACGGTAGCAGAAACGCCCCCTAAATGGTATTATTATTTCTTATTGAGTCGCAAGTTTGTGTGAAGTTCGGAGGTTCCACGAATTATTACCTCACGCTGTGCTTGATAAATTACATTAAAAAAAACATAATGAGCATACAGCGTGCTGCTTCAAATAATGTTTAAGATGTTATATAAAGGGAACCAGCATCCTAATTGCGTAACACACTATCAATCACAATCTGAATGATCTTGAAGTATATTTATATTGCTAATCCATTGCTTCACATGTTCTAAAAATTTGTCTACACACTTACCCCGCAGGACACCTTGTTGACAGAAGTTCAAAATAAATACCTAAAATGTACAGTTTCCTCTATCAATGTTACAAGCATCCCTCTAAATTACTTTATCAAGACAACCTTTTGAAATCTGCCCTTGGATGTCAACAGGGTGACCCTTTCAGGCCAGTAATTTTTAGTTTGGCAATAAATCCCATTATTGGACAACTAAATTCTAAATTCAACTTATGGTATTTGGATGACGGAACGCTAGGAGGTGATGTAGACACAGTCTCAAAAGATTCAACTTTTTTATATTTAGTTCTCTTCTTCCCTTTATTCCAAAAATTATGGTGTTTCATACAAAACTTACCCACTTAGTACATGAAAATACCCCAGAAATACTAAATATCCGACAAGACCCTTTGAAAACAATTTTATAGCACGATTTTAAACCTAATGCCAAGGACCCTCCTCGAGGGTCACTTAAGCGCAAAAGTAATGCCAGTGACCCTTCCAGGAGGGTCTTCTAGCAATATGTATGGAGGCATGGCATATGAGCTCTATGAAAAGTGGGTGGAGTTGAATATGTGCCGCATATGCGAACTACGCATTACAGTGACGTCACGCAAAATCCTGCATCGCGCATGCAGAGTTTACCGCGCGACTAGCATATACAACGTCCCAACATCAATAGACACAACATCCGTCTGGTCGGAGGATCCTTCCTTATCTATAGAGGATGAGTGAACTTTATGTACTTTACAGGTTTGGTTCCTTATATTTGCCAGATGAGTTCTCACCTCCACTAAGGGAAATTGATGTTTATGTCAATTTATTACAAGTTTTAACTGCTAATGTCACTAATGGACGTGGCGTCGATGTGGAGTGGAGTGGATTTGGAGTGTAGGAAATTATTAATAATATGGGTGTTTGCTATATAATTTTAATTAAGAATTTCAAAAATATTTAGATCTAAGAAAAACAGATGCAGAAAATTCGTAGTTCCATAAAAAGTCCCATTTTTTCACAATGCAACTTAACTATAACTTTGTAGTAACTAAGAAGTTTTATTACTTTCATTTAAGGAAAATTTGACTGTCATTAAACACAATTTATTTTATAAAGCCAGCATTCTTAGTTTCCGAGACTTTCAGGTATGTATCTTTAAGTGACCCTAATTCATTGCTCTCGAGTTTATTATAATAACCATTATTATTGGGTTTGTTTTATAGTATCATCCTCATGACCATGTTCCTGATGATTTTATAGTAAATCCACTCTAGACGGTTTGCAATCGTTAATTCAAAATCAAAAATCAAAATCAAAATATTTTTATTTCACATAAACCTACATGGGCACTTATGGAACGTCAGAAGCTAGGTGCATGGTTCCAATTGGTCGTTTCCTATGGAGAAGAGCCGGCAAGAAACTCCACGGTTACTCTTTTAAAAATAATTGGCTTTTACAATGTGTTTAAATTATACAAATTAGGTATGGGAGGACAGTGTAGGCCTGTCGAGAAGTACTTAACAAAAAAAAAGTTAAGATTTTGCGAACATACAAAATACTTTCTAAGATATAAAGAGAAGGCAGAGTTAGCACATTCATTTCTTTGAATTTGTTTCTAAGGGACTCACGAGGACCTATTCTACAGACTGCGCGGATTGCCCTCTTTTGTAAGATAAAAATTTAATCTACATCAGCTGCCGATCCCCACAGCAAAACGCCATAAGACTTAGTAGGTTATATTTCCACAGTATTATGTGGAAATAAGCAAATTATACTAACCTAGCTGTGGCTATATCAGTCAACTGTCTAATTTTTCTTACTGCATATGCAGCTGAACTTAATCTACCTGAAAGAGCTCTAATGTGGGCTCCCCATTGCAATTTTGAATCTAGAGTAATCCCTAGAAGTATAGTTTCCGTAATAGCATCTAGTCTCTTGTCATCAAGCTTTAAATTTAGAGCCACTTGGGGTACATTTGGTAGTGAGAACTTAATACATTTTGTTTTGTTCGCATTAAGTAAGAAATTATTAGCTACGAACCATTTCGAAAGAATATCCAGACTATCGTTGACGTGTAAGACATCCGGATTTTTTCTATCTATTTTAAAAATGAGAGAAGTATCGTCAGCGAATAGAATTATATCCGATAATTCCTCAGATCTAAGGCGCAGATATAGGATTTTGTGACTTATAAATCTGTTATTAAGGCTTCTACATACTGGCGCGACTTGTCGCGCGACAAGTCGCGTGGCGATTCTGGCGCGACATCGCCACGCCATACCTTTCACACTAGCGCGACAGGCAGCTGGCGTCGCGGCGTTGTCGCGTCGCGGCCGCTACAGTCGCGTAGCGGGCGCGACGCGACAACGCCGCGACAAGACAAGATAGTATAAATAGCGGTCCAATCCAAACTGGCCTCAGTAGCAGGCGTTCTTCGTCAGTGGATGAAGGCAGGTCTGTGCGTGTTTGCCGAGTGAGGTTAGGTTCGATTTCCCGGTCGGCCGACATAACCCAACCTAACTTATGTACCTAGACTTGACCACACGAGCGGGAACGGCGAAACTGACGAATTCGGACGCGCTAAGTGACTTATGTAGATATTTGCGGTGGTGTGTGTGTAATTAAGTTTTAATTTAAGCGACTTTGTTCTATACTATGCATAGATTGAAGTAATGAAGTAGATTAATTTACCTACCTATGTGTGTGTTCAAGTGTTGTGTGCCTATCTTATTATTTTTGTGATCTAATATTGGAAATATATTTTTATGTTAAACATTACATCCGTTAGTTTTATTCATTCTAATATATATTTACTACTTTTTGTATTAGATTCCAGTGGGTCTCATTGACTATTGCGTTTTCAAATTTGACATAAGCAAGTTTTACCAATTAAACTATTTCAGTGTATGCTCAGAAGCATTCTAAACCCTCTTGCAAAAGTTGAGTTTACTCGGTTTTATTCCAAAGTAAATTAAATCATAAGCAAAATAAGTCTTCGCAATGTGAGTCTTATCCCATTGTGATAAGGTATAAATTAGGATGTATGACGAAATTAACTAATAAATGAATAATTTCTCAATTTCAATAAATAAGTCCTCGCAAAAGTCAATTATCCTAAATTATACCTTATAACAATAAGATAAGAGTTACATTGCAATGACTTACTCATGGTTTTTGGCGGCGCGCGGCATGCTCAAAGGAGTAGGTACCTATTTGAATCTGCCGCAAGCCAGCTGCTCTACTGCGCCGCACGACGCACTTGCCACGGCTACAGTACTTACCTAGTATTATTCGTGGATTTTGACTCAAAACACGAATGTCTTATAATTTTATTTCATTTTTAACCGACTTCAAAAAAGGAGGAGGTTTCTCACTTCGACCGTATATATATATTTTTATGTGTTTTTGTACGGATAGCCTATACAATGCGAGATCAGCTTATACTGGAAAGTTATAGCATGATGTGTAGTCAGCCGTGCGCACTATTTTACCTACTGCTACAAAATAGTAGTCAAGTGCGAGCCAACTTTGCGCTGAGGGTTCCGCCCATTGGTTTAGTAGTAAGTTTGTGTTTTATAGTTTTCGCCGTGTATGTAGGTATGTAATGTGACAGTCGTTTGCGTATGTAATTATGTTTTAGTAGGACTATGCAAGTACCTACATATACATAAATACCTATAATTATGTTAGAAATTTTGCAAACCGATTCTAAACCACTGCATAAATTCAACTGCTACAAAAAACTAGTCAAGTGCGAGTCACCATTGCGCTGAGGATTCTGTAGGTACTTTGGCTTGGTAGTAAGTTTACACTGCCATTTTACAATCGTATAATATAGTTTTCGCCTTGTATTACTACTTTCTTACTTATTATGCAACTACATACCTATATAAAAATGAATCGCCGAAAGGTATGCACACGCATAACTTCCGAAGGACTGGACCAAATTGGATAGTTATTTTTTTGTCGTGTTAGTGATTCTCAGGACAAGGTTTGTATAAATATAAGATAGGTAGGGTAAGTAGGCAGATAGGTACGTACATAGGTAGGTAGGTAGGTACGTAGGTATCTACCTACGTACCTACCTACCTACCTATATCCTACCTATCTAGGTAGGATAGGGTAGGGTAGGTAGATAGGTAGCTAGGGTAGGGTGGGTAGGTAGGTAGGTAGGTAGGTATTGTATATACCATAAGTTTTTGGAAAGTAATTAAACATCGCCAAAATTATACAACATTTATTTTAATTCACTTAAATCTCTAATTAGCATATTATTTCGAACATGTCTGGGATCGCATAGCTCAGGCAACATGCATGTTATATAAAAATGTTCTAATTTTGGTTCCATTTCTTCCCAATAATGGTCATGTCTCTCTATAATTTCAACTTTGATGTCTTTGTCGCATCCAGACCATACTCCGAAAATACATTTTTGCCTACCGGTGATATGTAATTGTCCCTGCACCTGTATAAACTAAGGATGTTTTTTATTTATAACAAGTCCGTTTTTAGTTTTCTTCCAAAACTTCACTTTTTTCTTATCTATAGCTTCGTCCAAAGAGGTTTTAAATGCTGTAATTGGACACTTGATTTCAATGATTGTGTCTTCTCCCACTATTCCGTCTGGAGTTGCACCTAGAAAAGGCAACTTCTTATCTATGAAAAGACCACAAGGCCTTTTCTCCTGTTTTTTCTGATACAAAGTGAACGTTTGCTCAATTTATATTCGAATGCCTTATTATGATTGCATATTTCTTGAAGTCTTCTATAAAAATATTCAGTGTCAATTATTCTTCCTCCTTCTATACAAAAACAGCTTTTCCCTTCTACAGGATTATTAAAACTCACTTCGTACCTGAAATGACCAGAATAAAAATATTTGATGAATTCTTGTAAAACTGCATACATACTTCATACAACCTTCTTATATAGAAATCTAGCAATTACCAATTACTATCATCATCTGATGTTTCGTACTGCGGAGGGTTGTGTGAATATCTGAAAAAAAGGTAGTTTTGGTATATGAAGTAAGAAATTATAATCCTAACTTCCTAACTAATATTATAAATGCGAAAGTGAGTTTGTTTGTTTGTTACGCTTTCACGCTAAAACGGCTGAACGGATTTGGATGAAATTTGCACAGTGGTAAACCTTGACCTGGAAAAGGACATAGGCTACTTTTCATCCTGGATCGCAGACGAAGTCGCTGGCAACAGTAGTAGTAAACTAATTACTAATAAAATCAATAGTATTATTAATAAAAACAAGCATAACTTTGACAACATGAATAAATAATACGGAAGCCTAAAAAGTCTAACATTATGAAGTTTTATCGTGAACTCGCCAATTTCGTGATAGTACCGTTACGCATTAGTATAAAGCGAAATTAGCACGAAATTAGCTGTTCTCCCATGGCACTACTGCCATGGGGGAACAGCTAATTTCGTGATGATCAAACACGTATGATACTTACAAATGTTGTATTATAATTATGAAGATTTAATTTGTCCGAATTTATTTCTACATCTTTTGAATGTATTTGGGTCCTGTAACAATCACACGTGGCAAGGGTAATAGGTAATAGGTAAAACGGGCCGGTGTCCGCAACTCCACGTCAATGCGCGTATTTTGCGTACGGGTGGGAAATCGATTATTCGATCCACCCCAGCTCCTCAAGGAAGGCCAGCAACGCCTTGGTGTTACTGACCATCTCACAGAGGGTACCTGGGTTACCGAAGTACTTTGCCCTGTATGTGGCGACGACCGGGCAGTTTAGTAGCACATGAGCTGCTGTCTCGTCGTCCTTCATGCAGGCCCTGCACAGCGGACTGTCTGTGACTCCTATGATAAAAAGGTGTTTGTTAAATGACCCGTGGCCTGTTATAGCTGCTGTAACAGTGCGCAGCTGTAGTTTAGTTAGTCGGAGAACCCGTTTCGTGAGGCGACCATCAATTGTAGGGAGAGCTTCCTTGGCCTGCCTGCACTCACCTTGGTCCGACCATAGTTTGAGATGTTTATCTCTGGTGCGTTTCCTTACCAGAGTGCGTAGGTACCCGAACGGAAGTGGCACGATGGGCTCAGGTCCCACTGGTGCCATGCTCGACCCCCTTCTGGCAAGTTCATCGGCTGCATCGTTGCCTAGCGAACCGCTGTGTCCTTTAATCCATTGAATGGTTATGTTGTTGAGGCTACCCACCTGGTTGAGGCGCTGGTGGCACTCGTATATTAGCCCAGAGTCAACTGTGTGACTGTTTAGCGCTTGCAGGACAGCCATGCTGTCTGAGAGAATGCGGATTGAGTGGTCCTTAACTTCTCTGGCCATGATGGCTGAGGCGGCCAGAGAAATACCTAAGCACTCAGCCTGGAACACTGTGTTATGGACCCCCAATGGTGTGGCTATGCGTATGTTGAAGTCCTCCGAGAAGATTCCAGCACCTGTGCCACTACTTGTTTTGGATCCATCTGTGAAGATGCGCAGCTCTGCGGGGCGCAACCCCTCGCATCGGCGATCCTCGTGGAGTTGGATCTTGTATTTCTTATCAAATATAAATTGTTTGGGTACCTGGTCATTTATTGCTTTCGTGATGGGGAACTCTTTATGGTATATGGAGTCCCTCAAGCAGCGCAGTGTGTAGTGTGTCTCTCTTGCCCCAGAGATTCAGTGCATTTAGGCGTACTGCCGCCATCGTCGCTTCCTGCTGTATGAACAGGTGGAGCGGCGGCAGTCCCAGCATGGCTTCGATTGCTGCAGTTGGAGTTGTCCTCATGCAGCCCGTGGTCGCCATGCAGGCAAGTCTTTGCATGCGTTGTAGTTTATTGGAGGCTGTGACTAGCTGGGTGCGGGGCCACCAGACCACGGCCCCGTAGGAGATCATGGGGCGGATTACCGCCGTATACAGCCATAGTATAATTTTGGGGGATAGGCCCCACTTCTTACCTATCATTTTCTTGCACTGCCAAAAGGTGATGCAAGCCCTGTTTATTTTGTTGTCTAAGTGACTACTCCAGTTTAACTTACTGTCTAGAATGACCCCGAGGTACTTGACTTCGTTGGCTAACTGAAGTTCTGTATCGAACAGTATTGGTAGGCGGAAAGGGCCTAATGCTCGTTTATGGGTAAACATAACTAGTTCAGTTTTGGTGGGGTTCACCGATAGGTCGAAATCCCTACACCATTTTTCTACGATACGTAGTGCCTGCTGAGTGAGGTTGCAGATTGTTCCCGTTACTTTCCCCGAAACAAGGATTGCAAGGTCGTCTGCATAACCTATTGTGTAATAGTGGTTCGCGTTGAGTTTGGTGATGAGATCGTTTATCACCAGATTCCATAAAAGGGGGGACAGCACCCCTCCCTGGGGGCAGCCTCTGGCTATCATGGCCAGCTGTCGCTCATCCTCAAGGCGAACCACACGTTTGCTTAACATGTTTGTAATCCAGTCCGTTAGTACCTGTTCTACTCCATGTCTAGAGAGGGCGCTGCTGATGCTGGAGAAGTTTGTTTTATCGAAGGCTCCTTCAATGTCTATGAAAGTGCCCAGGCAGGTGCCTTTCTGATGAATCGCCTCCTCTATCTGTCTAACCACTAGATGAAGAGCGGATTCGGTCGACTTACCCGAGCTGTATGCATGTTGGTTACCGTGCAGCGGTATGGTTTTTAGAGCGCCGTCCCTCAACTCCCTATCACACAGCCTTTCCAGAGTCTTTAGTAGAAAGGAGGTCAGGCTGATTGGTCGATGGGATTTGGCGTTTGTGTAGTCCCCCTTACCTGGCTTAGGGATGAATGTGACTTTCACTTCCCTCCATCCTTTTGGAACGTATCTAAAGGCCAGACACGCTCTCATTAATGGCACCAGTCTTATTGCGACAGAGGTTCCGCCCCATTGTAGTAAGGCGGGGAACACTCCGTCAGGACCAGCTGCCTTAAAAGGATGGAAGCTCCGGATGGCCCATTGGAGTTTCTCCAACGTGATCACCCTGCGTGCGTAATGCCAATCGTTGTCTGATGGCGTTTGAATTACATCTTGCCAGTCGATTACCTGCGTGAAGATACATCCAGGGAAGTGAGTCTCGATAAGGACGCGTCTCATTTCTTCTGGCGAGGAAGTGAGTGTGTTATCAGGTTTGCGGAGGGTAGTGGGCCCAGGAGATTTCTGTTGCGCCAGTACCTTCCTTACCCTGTTAGCTTGCTGGCAAGATTCAATGCTACCACAGAATTTGCGCCATCCCGCGGTACTCCTGAATCTAATGCATTTTTTGTAACTGGACTTGGCTGCGTAGTAATTGTCCCAGTCCTCATCCGCACATGTGTTCATGGCTCTGTTCAGAGCTGCCCTTACCTTGCCGCGCTTGCGCTCTAGATCAGCGCCCCACCATGGTTGTTTGCCCGGTGTACTGCGTGGGGTGGTCTCTGGACAGGCAGTTTGGTAGCTATCTATCATTGTTTTGGTAAGATAGCTCACTTGTACCTCAATCTGTGTCGTGTCCGCCAACGTCGCCGGATCGCTTATTGTCGCAAACTTGGATTCAAGGTTGCGTGTGTAAGTGGCACGATCCGTGTTTCGCGGATTGCGCCGTGGTAGGGCTGGAGAAACACAGACCTGGATGTCGAAGCGGATCCACCTGTGATCAGAGCAGGAGGCCTCGTTGGAGACCTGCCACCCAGCAGTGATTTCCGCCGCGCCCTCTGTTGCCAGAGTGAGATCTATGATTGTTCGGCTACGCCTGGTTACGAATGTTGGTTCGGAGCCAGTGTTTAGTAGGGATAGGTTAGTCGAGAACAAGTATTCAACCAAGGCCTTACCCCTCTCGTTTTGCGTGTCCATACCCCACAGTTGATGGTGAGCGTTGGCGTCGGCCCCTACTACGACCTCAAACCCACATCCCTCGCAATGGCTCAAGAGGCGGGCGAGGTCGTGCGGAGGCGGCGCCTCCGCCTCGGGCATGTAGGCCGAGGCGAAAACGATCGCCATCTTCGTGGTGTCGTCACGCTGTATTACCAGCTTTGCTGCAGAGACATCTCTGCAACAGAAGTCAGTTAAAAGATGTGTTTTAAGGTTACCTGTGATATAGATGCACGCTCTGGGGTGATCGTGCTCTGTGGTGACCAGGAGCTTACCGCCAAGATTGGAAAGTCCTTGTATGCGGCCCGCCCTAATCCACGGCTCTTGGATCAAGGCAATGGCCGTGTGTTGCGCCTCCAGCCACTTGCGAAGCTGAGCCGTCGCAGTCTGACTGTGGTGGAGGTTTGCCTGCAGGACTTTACATATTGACGAAAGGGACGCCATCGCTGGTCGAACCCTCTTCGTCCCCCCCAAGTCTGAGCCCGGCAAACAAGTCGCCCTCGTCGAAGCCGTCCCCCCCCGGGCCCGAAGCCGGTGACAGGAGTATGTCGTCCAGCTCCTCTCCCGTTGGAGGGACAGCGCCCACGGAGGCGGCGGCACAGTCGGCCGACCCTGCTACAGCAGGTTCAGCCGCGGATGCGTCCGGGTTGTTTAGTGGGGGAGTGGTCTCCCCTGCTGGTGTTTGGGGCAGCTGCTTCGGCGCCTCGCAGATGGTCCCAGTGGCAGGGTCCCATCCCTGAGGGACGTCGGTGAACCTGCCGTTCCGACCCTGGAACTTCACGTATACCGTCCCCAATCCAATTGAGAGACGGCGTCCGGCTTCCATCAGGATCGGGATTTGGTCCACAGGGACACCGACCACCACAAACCATGCTGCGGCCTGTTTGTCGGCATGCAGAAGTACCCACCTCTTTATGTCGACCCAGGGGTTCTGGTAACTGAGAGCGCGCCCAATATTGGTCGGCTCTCCGAAGACTCCCTGCTCGTCTGGGATCACGACGCCACATCGTGCTCGCTTCAGGATTTCCGACTGGCTCTTGACAACTAGCGGGATGCTAGATGGGAGAGACAAGTCGGAGACTGTTTTCCTTAGCCAGGCTAAGGTGTGGTCGTTACCGCACCACAGTTTAAGAACACCTCCGGCGAACAGCGGCTTGGCGTTGAAGGTCGGTCCTGGAGTGTCTTGCTTGGGGGAGCAGGCCTCGAGAATGATCTGCTTCTGGATAGCAGCGAGTACCTGTTCCGATACGTCCTTGCTGAGGATTCCCGTGCGGTCGCAGGTGATCGCGACGTCCAGGGTTGAGCTGGCAGCTTGGGCGTAGCTTCGTTGGTCGATCCGTTTGGATTGGTCAAGACGCGGCCGCTTATGCTCCCCCCGAGGTGTCAAAGACTCGTTGAGAGCTCGCTTGGCCGCGGCCTGATCCTTCCAATCGGATCGCTGTTTATTTTTATTGCCAGCCCCCGGAACACTGGTTTGCGGTTGACTGGGCGTTGGTCTGCTTGTGCCGGCCTCTGTCTGTGACCTCTTACCCGCGGAGAAGCTCAGTTGGCCGCTCGTCGGTTTGTCCGTGCTAGTGGCAGTGGCCTGTTTGGTGCGGAAGCCCTTACCTGGTCTCCAGCGGGCTTGGCGTCGCTCCTTCCTCGTCACTCCGTCCCTCTGCTTGCCTTTAGTTGCAGCAGGTGATGGACCTGAAGGGTCAGTGCGAGGGCAACGGGCTTGTTGAGTGCGTTTACCCTTGCCCTTGCGTTTCTGCACTTGCCAGGCATGCGAAAACGCATCCTGTGTGCAGCTGGCCGTCTCCGTTTGACCGGTGACGGCCATCTGGTGGGAGGAGGCTAGAGGAGCCTCAGGAGGAGGAGGGTGTTTGGCTGGAACCCTGGTGCCGGTGTTACCCAGCACCGGGGTCGTCGCCTTGGTATGGGAAGGGTCGGTACTGGTCCCAATCAGCGCCGACGTCCTTTGTATGTTTTGGGACTGTTTTGTTTTGGTCTTGGCTGTGGTTCTCGCCACAGCCGGACCTACGCCCGCGCTGGTACCCGCAGCGTTAGCTGCAAGGCCACCAGGGGCGAGGGAAGTGCTAGCACCTCCCTTGGGAGTCTCATTGGCTTTCGCCTCCACTCCTGTGTTTATTTTTTTAACAGGCCTATTTTGATCCATGTTAAATTGGTTTTTGGATTCATCTCTCTGGCTCCCACCCTCCATGGAGCCCGCACCTGGGAACGTCTCACTATGAAAAAGCTCGAACGTTAGGACTACCAGAGAGATATAGGGGCGCAAGGCTGGCTTACAGTGCGACATCGGGTGCTCGATCGGGTTGGCGTAGGGGGTCGAAAGGCCCACCCCCAACGAACTGATCAACCCTCACTTACACCGTCAGCATGACCTTTACCTACCGCTTCAGCCGTCCGAGGACGACCTCAGCGGACCTCACGCACCTCGCCTGTGGCCCTCTGACGGGACACTATGACCATTTCCCTACCCCTGGCTATTGGGTAGGGCCACCGTTTTGCTTGAAATTCGGACCAAAGAGGGCGTGTTGCCTTACGGGCACATTACCGCCAGAGCCGCTCGGCTCAACCCCCCAGGACTCCTTCATCCCCGCTCACGGCGCTCAACTGCGCAGGTCCTAGCGCAGGTGACTTCTTACTCCTACTCGCCATCAGCTGAATTTAGTGACAGTCGAGCCCGCAACCACCCAATCACAAAGGGGTCACGGTTCGGAGTGGAAATTGGACTGGTGAAGGAAAGGAGATAAGGATGTGGGTAGGATGGGGTAAGGAGGGATTGGGAGATTTAGGGCAGGAGGGTGAAAGACGGGAGAGAATGGGGGGAATTGGGCAAAGGAAGTGATGACGCCTGGTGGTTTTTGTTACGTCTATTTCTTATGGAACTAGACCAAGAAACGGGGTGGCAACCTCGGGAAGGTGTATCCGCCAGACTTGCCTTGAGGATCTACACGACTGTAGCGCTCTCCCTCAAGACCCCGCCATCCTACCACCTCTGAAGGAGGCGGCAGGATAGGCCTGTATCTATACTACCAAGCAAGCAAAGCATGTCGTTGTGCAACCGCAAAAGCATAAATCCAGACCCTCCCCCACACGTGGCAAGTTAATAATACCTACCTAGACCTTACATATTTTTATTTATCATTTGGATATGGAACCCTAAAAATATATAAAAAAGAAGAAATCGTCCATAAACGCAGACTTGCCGCATGAATAACAATAAATAACTTACCTACGTTTATTATGGAAATACAAATTTGGTGCAGGTACGCGTGGCTACTTATCAAGCTATACTTTTCCAGTCGCTCACCTGTCATTGTACGGAATGCCTATACAATGTGAGATCAGCTTATACTGAAAAATATAGCTTGATATTATGTAGCCGTGTGTAAATAACAGATCAGTTACATGGTTTAGGTAGGTAGAAGATACTCACAAATTTACTGGAATATTCTCTTTATCACCATCGTCTTCTGGGGGGTAAGCATCACCTCTTACAGCAGTATTATTATAATATAATATTACTTCACAGTGGGAAAGTGATGGAGCTATACAGGACTTATAGCTCCATCTTTTTCTCACGCTGAAGTAATATTGAAATAATACTGCTATTATGAGGAGATGGTTACCCCCCAGTACTGTGTAATCGACGTCTTCTGGAAGAACCAATATAATGATTTAGCTAAACTAGGGACCAAGGTACGTTAGTAGGTTCATAACTTTTGTCAACATAAGGCATTATGTAGGTAGCACTCAGTCGGATAAGTAAATTACAGTTTTGTGTCTTGTAGTTAATATGTATAGGTAGGTACTTACCGAACATACTTATATTTTTTTATTACTTACTTTCTAAACGCTTGGCTGCTACACTACAAATCACGGGTTCGATTCCCGCACGGAACAAATATTTTTATGACCTACAGACAGTTGTACTGGGTCTGGCCGTTTGTGAATGTGAAGATGTGTGTTTGTAATCGCATCGTCTCCGATTCAGGAGTAAAACATTATTAAAAAAAAACAATTACGTACTACATAGATAAGTACCTATTTTTTGTATATTGTAAAAACAAACCTTGTTAACTTTTTATCTTTTATAAAAGTTGCCTGGATTTCTCTTGAATCGTGGACGGTGCGTTTACAAACACAAATCTTCATAATATGAAGATTTGTGTTTAAGCCGAAACATCTGCGATTCCTAACGCAGCAGCGAATCGCTTAGCCACTGCACCAAAACGTGTCGTATGCCATCTACTCGTACCTACATGTTTGTAATCACTAATACTGTAAGTAGATAGGTCGGTAGATACTTACTTCAATACGTTTATCATATGTTTGCCTGTTTCTTTAGGTAAATTCCCAAAGTAGTACTTACTAGTTTACCCTCATATTTTATCTTTTCTTCTCCATCATCAGACCCTGATCACCATCTAGCTATAACCTATTTATTGAGACCAGTACAATGAGCCCAAACACGATACCTGCGCTGTAAGTTGGTGAGTGAGGTAAATATCAACTAGAAAAGAGCTGATAATCTTCAAATGACTGAACTGATTTTCTTGAATCATAGCTAAGAACACTCTCGATTATGTCGCCTTTCAAACAAAAAAAAACAAAATCAAAATCGGTCCATGCATTCGGGAGCTACGATGCCACAGACACACACACACACACACACACACACACAGACAGACAGACACGTCAAACTTATAACACCCCGTCGTTTTTGCGTAGGGGGTTAAAAATAAGAAAATCAACAAAAATAATAATTACTGAAAATTTATTTCAAACTCGAAAATCGATAAAAGGTACATAAGTTAGGTTGGGTTATGTCGACCGACCGGGAAATCGAACCTAACCTCGCTCGGCAAACACGCACAGACCTGCCTTCATCCACTGACGAAGAACGCCTACTACTGAGGCCAGCTTGGATTGCACCGGTATTTATACTATCTTGTCTTGTCGCGTCGCGCCCGCTACGCGACTGTAGCGGCCGCGACGCGGCAACGCCGCGACAAACGCGTAGCTAGCGCGACGCCATATAATAGGCATAATTTCTGTGTCGCGGCGCGACAGGTCGCCCCTGTGTGTAGTGGCGCGCGCGTTTTCATAGAGATTGTTCTACGGATATAATGTCGCAGAATCGCGTCGCGCGACAAGTCGCGCCAGTATGTAGAAGCCTTTACGCCTTCTTTTATTGCAAGTAAGTTATACAATAAATGTATGTTAAACTAACACGCATACATATAAATTCTATACGTGAATATTTTTAAGTATTGTAGTAAAATACTTACGTATAAATTCAGGAAGTACTACCCAAAGAATAAAAAAACAGCCAAGTTCGTGTCGGATAACGCACAATTAAGGGTTCCGTAGTTGCGAAGTTGGGATGAATTTATCCTAAAAACAAACTTAACACTGTAGTTGAAAAACATCCCATACATCGACATATGCCACGGTCAATTCTCCAACTGCAAATTTAAGTTGACTATTACTCGTTTACTTGTAAAGCCCACTTAGCTGTGATAGTTTTCTTTTTAATTTCATTATATGTACTACTGCCATGATTTTTTTCACATCTCCATAAAAAAAACCATTTAGCTGGCAAGGGGGGGGACACTTGACTCTAACAAAAATTTGCATTTTAATGCTTAATATTACGCAAGCCGATCCTTGAATCGAAAAGTGGACAGACCCACAATAGTTTTGATTGGCCTATCCAACAATACCCCACACTAAGGGGTAGACGAGAAAACAAATATCATCCCCACATTATGTGCAAGGGAGGTACCCATGCACATAATGTGGGGATGATATTTTTTTTCCTAAAACAAAATGTTTTTCAAGATTTTATTTTAGCACTTTATCGGCGTAATTAATATGTATACCTATGCCAAATTACAGCTTTCTAGTACTAAGCGTCTCTGAGCTACAGCGGGGAGAGACAGACAGACAGACGGACATGGCAAAACGATAAGGGTTCCTTGTTTACTACGGAACCCTAAAAACGCTATTATTTTCAAACTACTTAAGATATTTTCATAATGTTTTTGTGTGAACAGACTATTTTATTGGGTTCCCTCTATCTGGCAGAATCTTGATGCTCCGCAATTTATTTGACATAACACACTTGGTATAATTTTCTTTAAACGAATATTATTAAGGCATAAAAATTACTTAATATAATTATTGTTTGCCCGAACGTTTATATGTCCGAATTTACAATGGCATACCTTTAAGATGGCAGAATTTTATTTGGCATAATTACCTTTGGCAAAGTTGAAATTCCGCATAATTTCATTTAGGATAACTTTTACTTAAAGCGGCGGTTATTTGGTACAATTTCACTTGGCATACTATGAAAAATAGTTAATATGTTAGTGACAGAAAAGAATCGCTGCAAAACCGACTCCACGTAGTCTTGTCTGCCCTACCCCTAGAGTGTAATTTAAGCCCGCGTAGGCGCGGAGGGGCGAGGCGGCCCGCGAGCTGAGGAGCAGGTGGTGTTAACGCCGCGAAGCCGGCCAGCAAGCCGAAGCTGCGGTGGTGAGAGCAAAATATAGATGGTGATTTAGCGTACACTCAATCAATTGTTAAAAAGATATTGTAGAAAAACTAACGGATATTCCGAAATAATTGCAGATCCGTAACCGTATCTGGGAGCCTACTCCCTAAGCACTAAATCCGAAGTTTCGGGCGAAGTTACGGGCGTTTCCTACTCCGTATCACCTACGGACATAAGATTACTTCGGAGCCTGAACTGAGAACGAATGACATCACGATTTGACAGTCGTCCCTACTCGCAATGTGTTTGTGCTCGTTCGAAAAATGAATGAATTAATTTTCCATTTGTTTATCTTCGTTGACGGACTTAGAGAGAAGTCCCCCTGAAACGGGTATAAAATAATTCCTGTATCTAGATCCGGAATTTCATATCTATAACATCCCGGGTCTTAACTCAACCAATCATCATTAAATTTTGCATACACGTTGTCAGAGGTACAAAAAAGGACATAAACTTGTCATCAAGAAAAAAATTACTGTTGCCTCGCAAGGGTTTTAATTAAAATTATTGCCTCGCAAGGGTTTTTATGGCTTAACAAAACATCGAGATTTCTTTATTATGTGTATGTTTAATATTAACGTATTATACAGAAAGAGCAACGGTGGCCCAGGTTCGAACCCAGACAGGTGCTTTACTTTGTGTAAATTATTTCATCACTACTGCTCTCAAAACGGTGAAGGAAAACATCGTGAGGAAACCGGCATGTCCTACAACCAAAAATACGAAGACATGTGACATCTACCAACCCGCACTGGGCCCGCGTGGTAGGTTACGGCGCTCTAGAGGGAGTGGGCCGTAATCTACAGAGAGAAGGCCTGCGTCCCAGCAGTGGGAACATTATAGTAAGATTTTACACATAAACTTTCTTTGTAAGGTTTATGTGTAAAGACCGCATTAAGATCCGTTGCGTAGTTTAGAAGAACAACGCGGTTTAAAAGACAGACATGAAAAGCTAGTTTAATTTATATGTATGTGTGTTTAGATGTACCAACAACGCGATAATAGAAGGATTCTAATAAAAACACCAATGATTATTTAACAGCAAAGATTTAATTTCCAAAATAACAACCTACACTATTAAAACTTTATTGAAATGTATCAACGGCTTGGTCTTCTTTTTGGCATCCTTCATTTTCTGCGTGATTTTTATGAAGGTTTTCCACCTGAAGACTTCTTCGTTGGTATTCGTGAAGATGCCTTGGACATCAGCTCTGGTCCTTACGATCAGGGACGAGTATGTGAACGGTATGTTGTAAGGGAAGTTCTCCAGATGTATCGTTAGATTCATGTAGTGATATGCGCCCTAAAAAGTTAGAGTAAGTAGGTAAATCTTCAATGTTAACTGAATACGTACCTTTTACGAGCTTTTATAAATCTTCTTCGAAGATCAAAATTAGTGCTATTGAATTTGGTAACTGTGTTGTGCGGGTCTAGATGCTAGGTGTGATGTGATTTGTAAGATTTCTCTGACCTTTTATAATAATAATAATAATAATAAATCCATTTATTTCAGGTCCATAAATTACACCCATAGAAACTAAATACAAAACAACTAATGAATAAAAAAGATGAGAGATAAGCATAACAAATTACGAATTACAAAAAAAAAAAATAAGAAAAATAAAAAAATTAAAATAACTTAAATTAATTTTAAGTATCATTGACTCTGATCATATTATTGGTATTTCAATCAAAGTAAGATATCTAATACATACATATCACAAGGGAGGTACTTACAGGAGGGAACGGACATGACCAATTTCCAGGAAACTGTTTGGCATACATTGTGCCGAAAAATGGCTCTTTGTATAGAAAATCACACAGCTTGTACGCTCCTATGACACCTGTTGGTATATAATGACCGCCAAGGAACTCAAATAACTCCATCTTAATCTGAAAAAAATATAAAAGACTTCATCAAAAATATTCTAAATCTGATATTTTCATCGTATATTTATTTACTTAACCAAATTACAAGATGATTATTAACATTAACTAAATTAAATTAAAACTAAGTTAAGCCTAAAAAAGGCCCTCGGGGCATTGTACCGAGTATGCTGGCAGCATTTCCTCGCTGAATTACAATGCTGATGCGTTGCGCGAGAAAGCCGCTAGCTTTTCGGTCACCAGTTACATGAACTAGACGTTTCTCGATTTCCGCAAATAACTTATGCGCACTGGGCTGGGACCCCACGGACCGAGTGTCTCGACGCTATTATATCGACGAATGATATTTTTATTTAGAAATTCTTATGAATTGGAGGCAAAGTTTTATTCCGGAAAAGTAACGAATAACTGAACACATTACACTTCTTTTTGGCAGTCATGTAAAAATACATAGTATACTTAATCTCTATTTAATATCGTTCTCCCTAGGATCTCACAACTAGCAGCCGAGGGATCTCACAACTAGCAGCCGCGCTACCGTTTACCAACTTAATACGACTGTTCTAAGATTTTGCAATCAGATCTCGCACAAAGGGTGAACAACACAATTTCTTGGTCTGTATTACAAATCGAATGTTGCTTCACAAACCAGATAGTGGCAATTTGGGAAACCATAAGAATTTATTTGCGAAGGTATGAGCTTAAGTCCCTATACTTTATTTTCAGCGGATGACGTCATTTGCGCTTACCCTTTTACCTAGCAAAAGCCTGCGTCATTTATCACAGTTAGCGCTATTTTAGGTACAAAAGATAAGATTTATGAATAAAAATACTGTTTCTACAAATAGCAGGCTTTATTTGTTGGTTGGTTCTACAAGTTTTACCACTTACAACATAATCGGTGCCCGTTAAGATGGACGGACCAAGTCTTTGATTTAAAGCCAACCAACATAAAAGTTTAACGGCTCCTACAGACTGGGGCGATATCGCGGACGCGACAAGCATATTGCTGCCTGTCGCGCCCGCGATATCGCGCTGGTCTGCACGAGCCTTAATTCTGTAAATCTAGTATTTGTTACTTATGCAATAATTTTGGCTTTTGAATACATAGATATTTAACAAAATCCTTGGACCAGATAGAACGGCTGGTCGGAGGAGTATTCTTCCTATTTAATATCACAATACCCTAATTCTACCTCAGAAATATAAAACTTGATTATCCCTAACATAAATTGTTTGAAAAATATTTACCACAAACGTTGGTGCCTCCATAACGATGATTCAACAACAATTTGGCAAACAATTTGGTCAGACATGTTCATAGATAGTTTTTTTTTGTTTTTCAAAATAGTCAATTGTACAGTTACAGTATTAAATTTTTATGTAGTGGGTTTGAAATCCATGACTTGGTCCCTTCATCTTGACGGGCACCATAATCGAGTTATAATGTTCCCATATCCTGTATCTATAATTCACTATGCGGGCCTAGTGTGGGTTGGTGAATGTCACATGGCTTAGTTTGGTTCTACAACATGACCGGTTTCCTCACGATGTTTCCTTTACAATCGCGTTATCCTTATAGTCAGTAACTTGATGGAATCCTTGGTATTGGCTCAGGCAGGATAAAGTGCTTGTCGCGTGCTTGTGCTTGTTGTGTCGTATTTTGTGCTTGTGTTGTGTTTGTCTCGTGCTTGTGCTTGTTGTGTTGTGTTGTACTTGTATTGTGCTGGTGGTTGTCTGTGTTCTTATATGCGAGTCCAAATAAATACTTGTTCTTTCTTTCTTGTGAATTCAATTACGGTGCTGCAATATACTCTTTTTTCTTGAGGCCTAATGCAGTGGTGGTAACGGCACCGCCTTACGTGTCGTAAGTTCGAACCAAGGCAGGCACTTTACTTGGTGTATTTTTTTCATCTCCACTGCTTTCAACACGGTGAAGAGAAAATCAACGTATCCTAGATTCAAAATTCGACGACATGAGAACATTCACCAACCCTCACTGAGTCCGCGTGGTGGATTATATAATAATAATAATTATAATAATCATTTTATTTCAGAAGAAACATCCATAACCAATTTGTTAGTAAGGACAAATAACGGATGAGCGGGCAACCAAAATTTCCCGCAATGACAATCAGGAGACTGTTCAAGCTGCTGCTGATCACTGCAAAGCCATCAGCAAACATTCCCGAAGCACTGTAGAAGTGTGGCAGCCCCAGCAGCATCCTAAATGCATTGTTGTATTGAACTCGAAGAACATTGATGGCTTTCTGCGTACAACTTGTCCAGAGGCTGCACATGTTAAATGTTTGACAATACACTTTAAAAAGCGTCACTTTCACTACACACGTGCAACGACCCACAATATCCCAGTCCTTCTCCCGGAGAGGAAGCTTCTGTTCCAGCAGTGGGAACGTCTTCAGCTGATTATGCTTATACTATCTGTGATCTCAACTTAATTCTTTACAAAACGCTCAAGGAAAGACAAAAACATAGTAATTGTCACTGTGGCTTAGACAATTCAGGTGTATATCAGCAGTGCTATTCTGTAATAATAACACCGTGAAAAGTGTCATCCCTGGCACAATGTGGAATTAGAGCTCACTTCACGTTCACTGCACCTAAGGTTTCACGGTGAGATTTGTACAGAATAGAGGTTAAGCTCAATCGTAAGTCTAAATAAATCAATTAGAAAAGAAAACTTACCGTTAGGTTATTACCGACTCCAATGTTCGTATCCATTTCCATATTGACATAATGAGGACTATTACGACTGAGCTTCCTAAATGTTATTGACATGTTCTTGAGATATTTGTGGTTGATATATTCGATCTCATGCCGCTCGGGGACTATTTGCATAGCCTAAAAATTAAAATGTTTTCCATTACATTAAAATTAGGCGGCTGTGCAAAAGCTAAAAAAGTCTAAAATTGTACATATGTCACTACCGGGACATCTGTGATTATTTGTTGACACTGATATTTTATTGGAAAATATGACGTTTGTAATTATGACAATGTAAGTGCAGTTATGAGCCGAGAAACTTTCAAATTGCTGATCTTTTATGTAATAATCTCAAACTCAAACTTAGGTGAAGTATGTATGCTATCCATAGAGTTAATTCCTAGCATCTGGTTGAATGACAGATCATTTGAAACTCACTTCACCTAAGGTTTACGGTGATATTTTTACAGAATAGGTATGCTGGTGCCAATTATAGATGTTATATGATGAATAGTGTCAAAACGTGCCCACTCCAGCTACTCAGGTGGAGTGGGCTGGGACATTTTGTAGCCCAAAAGATTAATAAGCCTACAAATAGTAAACTTGAAAGAAACATTCGTGTTAATAATGAGGACGTTCACGTTTTTATTCAAATGACTCACAATATTATACATTATTATGTAATAGAGCGTGTAATAGAGGTAATAACGTATGATAGAGTACCTCTGGATGGATGTTGTGTTATGATGGGCCTTGAAAGAGAAATGTTTGCCCGGGAAGTATGTAGAGTTAATTCGAGCTACGTACAGTCAATCTCGTACCTACGCTCGGTCGGCTGCTGGTAACAACGACGAATTCAGTGTGGCTCTAGGCTTGCACCAAGGGTCGGCTTTAAGGCCTTACTCTTTTTGGTGATTATGAAGGCCCTGACGTCAGATATTCAAGAAGAGGCACCTTGGTTAAAGCTGTTTGGCGATGACATTGTTCTTGTCTATGAATAGGGACCTGAGATCCAGAGCAGATTGGAGATTTGACGACCGAATCTGGAGAATGTTGGCTTGAAAATCAGCAGAACCAGAACCAAAATATGTTCTATGATTTCAGCGGTCTCTCCAGTTCTGGAGCTATAGTGCTAAATGACGCGCTTCTCCCGGTTTGCTTAGACTTTCGGTATCTCGGTTCACTCGTGCAAAGTGATGGCGAAGTAGATTGGACTGTTACGCACAGAATTAACACTGAATGGATGAAATGACAGCAGGTCACGGGAACACTCTGCGACTCCCACATTCCAGATTTATAAAACAATGGTCAAGACCTCTTGTCTTGTATGGATCAGATTGTTGGCCAACAAAAGTGATGAATGAAAGGCAATTGCATGCAGCTGAGATGACAATGCTAAGAGGGATGTGTGATGTTACGCGAATTGATAGAATAAGACATTAGTATATACCTAAGAGGAAGTTTGAAAGTGACACTGGTGACTGAAAACTTGTGTGGAAATAGGTTGTCATGGTATGGGCAGGAATGAGTAAATGTCACCAGAAAAGTTTTGAGTATGAATAATGATGGCTAAACAAGTAGGGGAAGACCAAAGAATCGATGTATGGACTGTGTGAAAGATAGAAAGAAAGGCTAGAAAGGGAGTAACTACCGAGATGACGAACAATAGAGAAACCATCATCTGCCTAGCCTTTTCCCAACTATGTTGGGAACCAGTATTTTACATGGAGCGACTGCCTGTCTGACCTCCACAACCCAGTCACTGGGTAACACGATACCCATTGGTAAATCTGGTTGTCAGACTTTCGAGCTTCTGACGACCCGTAACGACTGTCAAAGGTCTACAAATGACAGCCGGGACCAACGGTTTAACGTGCTTTCCGAGGAACGGAGGGGTCTTGGTATGTAAAGATGGTCACCCATCCACGGGCCAACCGCGGCAAGTGTAGCTTAACCTGATCGATCGACCCGTGCAGCTGTTATTACTTAGCCACAAGCCCCTCGACTAATAGAGAAGTATGGAAGATAAAGACATGTTGCGCATGTCGTTAAATTGGGATAAGGGTAGGAGAATGAAGATTAGGTAAAATATAGTATTTATGATATTAGATACATTACCGACATTAATCCCAAGGCGGCCAGCAAAGTCAATAACTTCATTGTAACTAACACTTTACTAGTAGATAAAATGTTTTTAATATTACTATGATCTATGCCTACGATCTATGATTGATACCCATTAAAATACAGATAATAGGGCGGGTATTAACAAATAAAATGCGATATTGTGCGTGACACTAATATTAAAAAGTACTTTTTGTACTTTAATTAATAACTACGGAACCTTTAAACGTCAACAAAATAAATACGTTTTTTGCAAACGTTGGTATAAATCTTGCAAACAATATACCTAACTTAAATTGCCCTCAGTCTGTCGACATCCACCAACAAAAAAACAGCCAACTCAATGGTTCTTCTGGAAACAGACGAAGAAGAGGTCAATTCAGTTATAAACAGCCTCCGGATTGACAGTGCTACGGGCTGGGACGGCATCCCACTAAAATTGCTAAAACACGCTAGCCATATTCTGGTTCCACCTATCACACGTATATACAACCTGGCAATATCCACAGGTATATTTCCCAGCGCTCTAAAAAAAGCCATCGTACATCCGATATTCAAGTCGGGTGACAGAGACAAGGTCACGAACTATCGTCCAATTTCAGTCCTTCCAGCTATCTCCAAAATTCTGGAAAAAATAATGTACAAACGCCTTAATAACTACCTCAACAAACACAAAATTGTCTCCCAAAACCACTTCGGTTTCAGACGCGGATTATCCACAGAGGACGCGGTGACATCCTTACTGGATTTTGTAGTTCACAAAATCGACAATAAGTTCCAGTGTCTAGGAATCTTCCTAGACCTTTCGAAGGCGTTTGATACAGTGTCTGTCCCTCTGCTTCTTTCTAAGCTCGAATCCATCGGAGTGCGAGGCATCGCTCACGACTTATTTAAAAACTTTCTAACTGATGAAAGAATGCAGTGCGTTAGGATAGGTGAGTACGTAAGCGAAGCAAATCCTGTGACTGTCGGAGTCCCACAGGGAAGTTTACTTAGTCCTCTCCTTTTTCTGATCTACGTCAACGAACTTTGTCAGCTATCTCTTCCATCCACAAAAATAATAGCCTACGCGGATGACACGGCAATTCTATCTTATGGCCGTGACTGGGCCTCAGCTAAAGAGACAGCCGAAAAGGGACTCGGTGAAGTGATGTTATGGCTGGAGCAAAACAGTCTCACACTAAACGTTGCGAAAACTAATTTTATTACCTTTGGCTCAAGACGTTCCAACCTACTACAAGACGGTTCACTGCTTATTAAAGCGCACAAATGTCCAGACCCTCTCTTCCTTTGCACATGCCCCGTTGTAACTATGGCACCAGTGGTACGATATCTCGGCCTTCAATTAGATGCCTGCCTGTCCTGGAAAAAACACTTACAAACAGTGTCCGCACGAATACGAAAACTTATTTTTCTATTTAAGAAGCTAAGGGCAAACAGCGAAATCCTTAAGATTGTTTACTCGGCACTGGCCGAATCAGTACTGACCTATTGCATCACTGCCTGGGGAGGAGCCGCCAAGACCGACATTATACAGGTGGAACGAGCCCAGAGAGCCGTAATTAAAGTAATTTTAAAAAGATCGTTTAGATTCCCAACGCGGCAACTTTACAGGGACTTTAAAACACCAACGGTTCGACAACTTTACGCGCAGTCATGCGAAAACACGCGACTCTTCCATACAGCTTAAATAATAGCCCGACAGTAAGAAGAAGACCCAAACCGGCCAAAAACATAACATACATACACTAAACAAACACAAATGTAAAAAAATAACTAAAGAATTCCTCCTCACCCTAGATTATGATGAAACCCCATGCAAATAAATAATTATTAGTATCACGAACACTTACACACCCACAGACACCCAAAATCATCTTCCCTCTCTACACACACACTACATAAATCACACAGTTATACTCACATCACACACCACATACTCACACACACATCACACACTCATACACTTCCCCATTACACCATTACACGCGCTTACTCACACACTATTGCTGCTCTTACACGTTTTAGCTTCCTTAATTTTGTAAAACAATCTTATTGGATGAATTGATGGCCCCTATAACACAGGATTTTCCTAGCATCGGGGACATTATTCACAAAAATTGAGCACAAATGTATTATGATAATAACGTAACATGCATTGTATTTCTTCTTTTGCTAAATAAATTATTATTATTATTATTTAAAGGACATTTTAACCAAGGCAAGGAAGCCCTTAAAAAAAATTAAAAGGTTACCTATCTGCCTATCTTATACAAATTCTAGGTAAAAGCTTAATCTATGTTTTGAAAACTTCGGTTTTTTTTACAGCAATCTTCATCTCCTTTTCAAATTAATATTTTGGAAAAAAATTACCCATAGGCAAACTGTAAATACTTATTTCAAACAATTTTAATAAGAATAACTAATACCTGTGTTTTTAGCAAACAAAGCCGAGTTCATCCAATAGTTAAATATCATTGCCATTCCGTTTAATTTTTACAAAAATATACGCACTTTATTACTTTTTAATAACTTTGTTATGTTCTGGCTTCCTGTTAACAACATAGTTTTATTAAACCTCAATTGAAAAGACTGTATAAAGTAATCAGTGCAAATGGTGGTTAGTAATGGAATTTTGAATACCGACATATTATGCAAAATGCCACATCCCCAGAAGGTATCTCAAATACTTTGCTTTTTATGAAATGAAATGAAATGAAATTGTTTATTCTGTAAATACGATATGAGAATCACTTTTACACGTCATATTAAAAAAATAAGCTAGATGGAGTCGACATTTCCTATCTGACTACCCCTGAGAAGAAATGGCGAAACAAACTCAAGGGTCAAAGTCTCTTTTAAAGTCCAGACATAATTGTGGTCAGATCATGTGAGGACCATGTAGATCCATGTCTGAAATGGTCTTTTGAGGAAAGAACCACACAAAGGAGAAGGGAAAGCCTCCATAGGTTTCTGGGCCCAGGTGTTAACTCAACCAAACTAGCCTTATTAGTAAGAGGATATAATAACAAGGCCTCACTGAAAATTTGGTGAAATTTGGCTATCCAGGAATCAAGTTATGTGAAGTATAGTAAAAGTGAGGTTACATTAATAACATTGTAGTTTTTTGGTGTTATTTGCGAAATATTTTTGAACGGCTTCGCTTGTGTAATGGGTTTTTGCATGGAGTTCAAGAAGAGAGTCTTCAAGTGTGACTTGTCGAAGATCTGACACGTTTGGCACGCCCTGGACAGTCGCTACAGTCGAAGACAAGTCCAATATCCTGAACTTAGAAGCAGTAGGTACCTTTTAAAACCGGAAGAAGAGAAAGTAAAATAAAACACCAATATATGTATAAAATATTATTATTCATCTTCAATAATTATGAGAATGTCATCTAAGTTTTGTTCTTTTCATTTTAAGTAATGTGCATAATATGTTGGGCAAGATAACAAGAAGGCACAGCAGCCTACAGTCCTTCTTCCTACAATACAATTACAATAACGGCCTAACATGGAATTAATCACGAGCAAACTCATTGCGAAGAAGGTGGTTGCGGCAGCCGACACACAACACTGGAATGGCCAACTTGGGTTGGTGCTTAAATCGGACGTCTCCCAAGAACCACATCTTGGGCCACATTCCAACATGCTGGGCATACATAGTTCTCACTGGTTACCTGAAATAAGTTAACTATTTAAATCATGTTCAACCATAAACAAGCTTCATTACATGTACTATCGGCCAAAGTTCCGCATGCTCACCTTAAAGGCGATAATCGCATAGCACGACTCACGACTCGATCGCACAATGCACGAGTTTTGACCAATAGGATGCACAAAGCGTATTTTAGTGGTGTTCGTATTAGTATAATCATGTATAGAATGTGTGACACTCACACTAGGAGCGTACTATGCTCACTTGTTTCTGCTAAGAGACGAGTTTTTAATGGGCACGGCCAGCGCGGCTCGGCGGCGGCGTGAGCTCTTTGTTATTGAATTGAATTGTTATTTTATTATTGACAAGAATTAATTTTAGTACTCATATCTTCTGTTTGTTTGGTTTAGAAAATGTATTATTGATATTGCAGTATTTACAAAAATAATTTGTAATAACTAATAAACTACAATTTATATGTATTAATCCACTTTAATATTTTCCTCTCTCTATCGGGTCTATAGATATAGGTTATTTATGAACACTTTCACTGCCTCTCCAATTTTCACCATATCCTATGTGATGCCGCATGCCGCAGCAACCGCACCATATTCCCTTCACAATAAGATGAGACATTGAAACGAACCGTTTTATTACAGTCCGTTCCACCGATTTTGACTTCTATTCCGTAGGCTTATGGATGGCATTAAAGGCAAAAAAGTGGTTACAATACCAACTGTTTACTGCAGCTGCCATTTGTCATGCCACCAACACAATAGCATTCAAAATCGATTGAACGGACATTTATGGTTTGTTTACCTTTTATCTCACGGCTCCCTGAATACGTTAGGTATAGGTGCGTTGACCGGCACTGCATGAAGGTATCAAATGTTTATATTGAAATTTTTTGTGTTTAATCGACTTTATTAAAAGTAAAGAACTATCTAAATTTCTATGTGTTTGTTTATACTTGGGCAATTTGGGAATACTTGAAAATTACAGTAATATTTGAACCAATACTCTGCGCAGTTCATACAATGTTATCAGAGCTTTTTGTTTGTAGCTAACGCAAGGCCGCAAGCCGCACAACTCTTGCAACTGAAATAAAAATAAGTTCATTATCTAAGACCCATTGTTATTTAGTGGGAATGTCTGGAAATTCGGTTAAACAATAGAGGACGGCTTAATACAAGGGCCATACGTTTTTTTATTACCTTAGGATTATCTCAAATGTTTTGCAGTTGTTCCTTGTATTTGGTTTAATACTTTTAACAGTAGGTAATTGTAATATTACCTTTTATTCATTAAAATAATACAGGGTGAAATTGAATTCATGGGCATCCTTTTAAGGGGTCATTGTACTCATCATTATGAACAACTTCAACTATGAGACCATACCTGAAATCGCGAAAAAAAAATCAGCTGTTCCCTACATTTATGTTTGCATAACTCGACAAAATGTAGGGAACAGCAATTTTTTTTTCTCGATTTCATATTTGTTCCCATAGTCAAAGTTGTTCATAATGACGAGTACAATGACCCCTTAAGAGGATACCCATGAATTAAATTTCAGCCTGTATAACGAACAAGGTATCGTTGCAATTAAAATGCCCAGGCATGCCGTGCAGGATGAGCACTTTAAGACTGGATTATAATCAAACCAACACTTTACTCTTTTATAATTCATGCTCTAGTCATAGTTTGACAATTCATGATTTTAAGCGAAATCATGCATGTCAAGTTTTTTTTTGACAAATCTAACAATGATTCAGTTCCTACGCCACACAGTGGAACGAATGTATGGGAGCGGTTGGACGTAGACATGTCCGAAAAAAAAGAGTAAAATTATGCCAAACTAATGATGCCATCTTATTCGATTACTTAATGCCTTCATAACTTGTGGTGATGAATTTCTTCATAACTCCCATATTTCGGGAGTAATTTGAGAAAATGTGAAATTTTACTATGAAAATGAGTGTATCGAGCTCTCTCCCTCCTGATTCCGGGCTTGTTTCAAGTAGCGGTCTCTAATATCATAATGCTAATACTAAGAGCTATATTTAATACTAAGACACATAGTGCGCCAAATGTGCACTTTCTGGGATAAAGAGTGATGTTTATTTTATAACACAATTTTTTTATTTTTTGTTTATTTTGTTGATTAAAACCGTTTTTCTAAAGGTTTACCTTATTACAATAACATTTCTGAGCAGCCAATTAGAGAAGATATAAGCTAATTAGGATATATAATTAGGGACTTAAGGTTTACATATAAAACTGATGCACTAATGATTACTGATAAGAACATTGCTATTATTTAATTACTAAATGGCTCTTAATACACTAATTTAGCATGCATCATTTACTAATTATCACAATAACTAATTACCTTGCAATATTTAACAAAGGATACCTGGGATACCTGGATTTTATATAAATAGGTCACTATTAGTAACTTTAAAATCAGTGTTGATTTACACCTCGTTGTATCCAAGCTAATCTCGCAATGTATTTTCCAAATTTTAATACAAATCTTGATATTCACGTTGCTTTATGCGCACGCGCACATAAATATTTACGCGACTTTAACTATTTGTTCAGTGTTTTAAAAGATAACAGTTGTGTTCAGTTATGTGAAAGTGCTGAAACAAGTTTAAAAGACTGGTGTCGTCGATTTTGCTACCGCATTTATGCAAAATGGACACAGTCTGGAAGAAGCACAGATAAGTTTCGGAAGAAACATGAGATTTGGCTACAGGCTGCAATTCAATGGCCGGAATTACAGAATGAAAATATGGAACCTTCTACAGAAAATATAAGTGACGTCATCGAGCCCATAATTTCTCCTGCTAAATCTGATGCTTCAACTTGTACACATCCTAGTCCTCGTAAATCTTTTGAGGACCTTAGTAACCGGCAAAAAAGAAGACGCACTGAAGATAGTCTTTCATGCAGCAGTAGCAGCGCTGAAATTATGTTTTCGGCCGAAAGGGCGCTTCAAAAGGCAGGACAAAGCGATACAGCTTATGTTATGAAATACTTGACGGAGAATCCAGAAGAGGCCTCAAAAATCAAAGCCTTCATTGAAGGTAAATCAACTCAGGTACGGGAAATATCCCCTTTGAAGGCATTGGCTCTTTATGTATCGATGAACTTATCGAAATGGCGCTATAACACTCTTCGGGATTTCAACACTCAAGAAGGAGCTCTTCAATACCCGAGTTACTACATGTTGGTTAAAGAAAAAATTAAGTGCTATCCGGCCAAAGAAGATCTCACAGTTACAGAGAGCTCTGCAAAAATCAAATTACAAGCCTTGATGGATTTAACCTCAAGAAGACTTATTAGGTCGTTAGAAACCCCTGTTGATCCCAATCAACAGCTCGTATTGACCAGCAAATGGGGTTTTGACGGATCATCTAGCCAAAGCATTTATCATCAAAGGACGAGTGAAGATGAGCAAATCGATCTTGCTAGTAATTTTATGATTAGTCTTGTACCACTGCGGCTCGTCTCAAAAGGTGTAACAATTTGGGAAAACGAGCGACCATCTTCCACTTCATTTTGCCGGCCAATATTGTTTAAGTTTATAAAGGAAACCAAAGAAAATGTGCAGAGAGAGATGGCTGAAATCGAAGCAGAGATTGAAGCCTTAACTCCATCCACCATCACTGATGGAATTAGTGTCAAACACCAACTGCTGTTGACAATGATTGATGGTAAAATTCATTCCATTATATCCAATACAGCAGCTTCAGTGTGTGACATATGCAAGGCTTGTCCTAAAGAAATGAATAATTTAGAGTTAATCAAAGATAAACACGCAAACGAGGACATGTATAAATATAGCTTAAGCACCCTTCACGCTTGGATTCGCTCAATGGAATGCTTATTACACATTTCCTACAAATTAGACATAAAATCATGGCAAGTAAGGGGTGATATAGCAAAAAGGCAAGTTGATGACAGGAAGAAAAGAGTTCAAGAGGCTGTAAGAAGAGAAACGGGCTTACTTCTCGATGTTGTGAAACAAGGCAGTGGATCCACCAACAATGGCAACTCGGCAAGGAGATTTTTTGAAAACTACACTAAATCTGCTGAACTGACCGGAATAGATGCTATGCTTTTAAGAAAAATCTGTGTGATCTTGCAGTGTATTTCATCAGGAGAGAAGATCAACGTAACTAAATTCCGAGAGTTCTGCTTTGATACTGCTAAGCTTTACGTGGAGTTATACCCATGGTATTATATGCCTTCTTCACTTCATAAAATTTTAATGCATGGGCCAGACATAGTTCAGAACATGTCAATTGTGCCCATTGGTTTTCTATCCGAAGAGGCATCTGAGGCTAGAAATAAAGATTTTAGAAAATATAGAGAGGGGCATTCTCGAAAGCATAGCAGTATCTCATGCAATGAAGATATTATGCACAATCTTTTACTGTCTTCTGATCCACTTGTTACAAGTATCCGTCCAAAAGGAAATAAGTTTGTAAAAAAATCTTCTTTTAAGGAATTTTATGAGCTTACGGATTCTGAGAAAAGTGATATCGAATTTGTTAACATAAATGATTTAGCGGACATCGATTCTGAATTTGAATTAATTGATGATGATGATGATGACGAAGATAATTAAATGATGTTATTGTTTTAAAATGTGTAACTTAGTAAATTAGAGCTTACATCTTAATTATTTATTGTACTTTTAATGAAACTAGGTAATTTATTATCAACTTACTTAAAAGTCATACTCTCATCAGTTCTTGTGAATATTTTTGTTAATATATATTTCTGTATATATATAATATATTTATAGACCTCTTAATAAGTCTGTCTGCGGTTTAAAGTAAATACAAATGGGGAAAAAACGTTTTTTTTTTTAAATTTTCATTTCCTTTTATCCCAGAAAGTGCACATTTGGCGCACTATGTGTCTTAGTATTAAATATAGCTCTTAGTAATAGCATTACGATATTAGAGACCGCTACTTGAAACAAGCCCGGAATCAGGAGGGAGAGAGCTCGATACACTCATTTTCATAGTAAAATTTCACATTTTCTCAAATTACTCCCGAAATATGGGAGTTATGAAGAAATTCATCACCACAATTTATGAAGGCATTAAGTAATCGAATAAGATGGCATCATTAGTTTGTCATAATTTTACTCTTATTTTTCGGACATGTCTACGTCCAACCGCTCCCATACATTCGTTCCACTGTGCGCCACTTTAAAATTCAGAAGCTTATCAAGTAATTAAACTGAACTATAATTTGTGCCTTGGCAGCAGTGAGAGTGAAAGGATTGAAATAAAATGTTGGGTACTAGTGAAATATATATTTTTAGTTTGTGTTCATTTAACATTATGCAGGATTAAAGATTTATTTAGGTTGATATTTAAATCTTATCTGTATAATAAAAGATGTATAGTAAGTGCTTTTTGTATGAAACTATCGGCTGTAATCTCAGTGTGAAAAAATAAACAGTTAGTTAAAATCTACTTGAGAACAATTTTAAGGATTTGCTGTTGTAGAAAAAAAAACAATATAAGTAAATTAATTTATTTTTAATAGACTTTTTCAAAACATTAAAGATTCATCCAGAAATTAATATATTATAACAAAAAATTACACAGAAATTATCATCAAAATGCAAAATATTATAAGTGAAAAGATTCTTACTCATAATATCATTTATAAACTGTATTTATCTACACTTATATCGTAAAGTTCAAAATATGAAATCAACACAACAATGACAAACAGACAACACAACAACAACAGGCAAAAAGCCTGTCAGTAAATAAGATTAGGAGAATATTGCTCGTGCAGTTCTAATGAAATTGAAAAGTTTTAAGATTAGTACAATTTAAGAATCTTAATAATTTTTATAATTTGCAATAATTACATTACACTACAGACTAGGTTTATCAAGCAAATGAGATCAATTATTTATGAGGTGGACGGATATGATGACACTACTGAATATGTAAAATAACAAACTAACGAGATTGGGGCTTATGACAACATTGATTGTAAATAAAACAACAAATCCACCAATAAAGGCAACATGACACTAAATTGACATCAATAATTTTACAAGAAGACTTCAAAATCGTTGGCAATATTTTAAACTATGATTACGGTCTACAGTCTACCCTGTGACATTAATCAACGAAGTAATATAATACAAATTGGAATAATAAAAATAAACCTAATAAAAATAGCTATACAGGGTTATTTGCAAGCCGGAGTCGCGGGTTGTTCGAAAGAGATACCATGGCCCTGGCACAGGCAACTGAAGGAACACGGGTGGGTTTTAGTCAGTAAAAGTTTGACACGACCTTCCGCTCCGCCCAGAGCGGGAGAAGTCATTTGATGATAAAACACTAATAAGCTCGTAGGACTATAATACTAACATCATAAATAACAACTTTTGTTGTATGACTTTTAATAATTCATAAAAAAATAATTTCATAATACAATTAAAAATATTTATTTTGATCGCTCTAAATTTGAACAACTCTACGCGGTACCAAAATATGTAAGTAGTTAAATAAACAAACAGTGCGTTGCGAATGCAGGGTCGCAGCGGTACTTACTACAAAATACAGATCTAAAAAGTGTTATTACAAATATTACAACAAAAACTTGAAAGTTTACTTTTGGTATTCTAAAAAGTCATAGATCAAAAGTGGTTGTACTAATATAGTCCTACCAGGTGTTAGAAAAATAACCCTGTATAATGTAATTATACAGTATGTTAATTAACGAAAGGCGTTCCCGTTAACCCGCAATAGTATAGCGTCCACATGCTACCAAAATATGACCATTCGAAAATTCACGAAAAAAAATCTGCTGTTAATACATTTATGTTCGCATACCTAGCTTAACAAAATGTAGGGAGCAGCTGATTTTTTTTTCGCGAATTTTTAAATGGTAATATTAATTGTAGCATGTTTGGACTATTGCGGGTTAACGGGAACGCCTTTCGTTAATTAACATAGTGCATGTTAAAAATTATATTAACTTAATATTTCGTCGCTGCTCCTCCCGCATCTATCACAGCATCGCAACGGCTACGCATGGACCTAGCCAGGACTTCGCACAAATTCGAACCTCTGAATGTGTCCCAAACTTGTTCGCAATGTGTGACAAGTACTTCCTTCGTTCTTTCTGCTCTACTTTCCCATCTCTGGACCATTAAACCCCACAAATTTTCAATGGGGTTTAAGTCTGGCGATCGGGAGGGCCATGGCACTGTTTTAATTTGTGGTTGCCCTCGCAACCACTCTTGAACAACCCGCGCACGGTGTATCGGGCAATTGTCCTGGAAAAAATAAAATTCTGGCACGTCCAGTTGTGGATACACCGTGCGCACTGTGGGTACCATGATGGTTTGTAGCACCTCTAAATACGTTTGGCCGTTTGCCCTCCCTGGTATAAAAGCGAGCTCGCCTGGTCCAGCAGCACTCATCCAGCCCCACATGTTCACTACAATTCTTCCCGATTCTGCATTTGGGTTCACATTTCGAGGTTCGTATCTTGTGTTATCTACACGCCATAAATTCCGACGACCTTGTTGGCTAGACCTAAAGCACTTTTCATCAGAAAATATGGCGTAAGAGAAATCGAAGTCCCTGTAGTCACGAGCGAATCGCACGCGAGCAGCTTTCTGCTCCTGCGTCAAAATAATTTTTTTTGCGGGACGTCTGTGATGGACTCCAGCTCGATGCAACTCGTTTCTAATAGTTTGCATCGAAACTTCGTATTCTTGTGCGAAACTGCGAGTGGGTGTGAACGGGTTCTCTTCATACGTGGCTATCATATTATTTAACTCGTTTTCGTTTATAGCCCGGGGTCGACGTGCACGAACGCGTTCTGTAATTTCTCCTTCTTCATATCTTCGCACCCAGCGGCGCACCGTTGTCCTCTAACGAAAAAAAAAAAAAAAAAAACAATCAGCATCGATTTTTTACATAATATAGGAACTAAGTATAATAATACGAGTACACTACAAAAGTCTTATTCAAAGGGCACAACTGGTACACTATAAATAAAAATTATAAGTATTGAAATACTTAAGGTGTGCATTTTGGTTGACTTCATGATAAATAAACTCTTAACTTTTCTATAACTAATTTAAGTAGTTATAACATTCATAACTATATTTTAAAATACAAGTTGTAAATGCAATAACTGAAAATCTCTTAAGGGGTCATTACTCATCATTATAAACAACTTTTACTATGAGAACCAAACCTGAAATCGCGATAAAAAAGCAGCTGGTCCATACATTTTGACGAGTTACGCGAACGTAAATGTAGGGAACAGCTGTTTTTTTTTCGCGATTTCAGGTTTGGTCCCGTAGTAAAAGTTGTTCATAATGATTAGTACAATGACCCCTTAAGAGGTTTTCAGATATTGCAATTTACACCTCGTATACCTATGAGTAAGAAAAATGGCATAGCGTAAATTCCAACATTGTATGAAACTGTCCCAAGCAAATTTGTGCTTTATCTCTACTATTTAAAAGTGTTTATCCCGTGCGGGCTGGCAACGTGGCAAATAGTAGTCAAGTGTGAGCCGACTTTGCGCTGAGGGTTCCGCCCATTGGTTTAGTAGTAAGTTTGTTTTATAGTTTTCGCCGTGTTGTAATGTGACAGTCGTTTGCGTATGTAATTATGTTTTAGTAGGACTATGCAAGTACCTACATATACATACCTATAATTATGTTAGAAATTTTGCAAACCGATTCTAAACCACTGCATAAATTCTACTGCTACAAAAAACTAGTCAAATGCATGCCACCATTGCGCTGAGGGTTCTGTAGGTACTTTGGCTTGGTAGTAAGTTTACACTTTTTACAATCGTATAATATAGTTTTCGCCTTGTATTACTACTTTCTTACTTATTATGCAACTACATATAAAAATGAATCGCCGAAAGGCATGCACACGCATAACTTCCGAAGGACTGAACCAAATTGGATAGTTATTTTTTTGTCGTGTATGTGATTCTCAGGACAAGGTTTATATAAATATAAGATAGGTAGGGTAGGTAGGCAGGTAGGTACGTAGGTAGATAGGTAGGATAGGGACCCTACCCTAGCTACCTACCTACCTAAGGTAGATAGCTAGGGTAGGGTAAGTAGGTAGGTAGGTATGGTATAAACCATAAGTTTTTGGAAAGTAATTAAACATCGTCAAAATTATACAACATTTATTTTAATTCACTTAAATCTCTAATTAGCATATTTCGAACATGTCTGGGATCGCATAGCTCAGGCAACATGCATGTTATATAAAAATGTTCTAATCTTGGTTCCATTTATTTCTTCCCAATAATGGTCATGTCTCTCTATAATTTCCACTTTGATGTCTTTGTCGCATCCAGACCATACTCCGAAAATACATTTTTGCCTACCAGTGATATGTAATTGTCCCTGCACCTGTACATACTAAGAATGTTTTTTATTTATGACAAGTCCGTTTTTAGTTTTCTTCCAAAACTTCACTTTTTTCTTATCTATAGCTTCGTCCAAAGAGGTTTTAAATGCTGTAATTGGACACTTGATTTCAATGATTGTGTCTTCTCCAACTATTCCGTCTGAAGTTGCACCTAGAAAAGGCAACTTCTTATCTATGAAAAGACCACAAGGCCTTTTCTCCTGTTTTTTCTGATAAGAAGTGAACGTTGCTCAATGTATATCCGAATGCCTTATTATGATTGCATATTTCTTGAAGTCTTCTATTAAAATATTCAGTGTCAATTATTCTTCGTCCTTCTTTACAAAAACAGCTTTTCCCTTCTACAGGATTATTAAAACTCACTTCGTACCTGAAATGACCAGAATAAAAATATTTGATGAATTCTTGTAAACCTGCATACATACTTCATACAACCTTCTTATATAGAAATCTAGCAATTACCAATTACTATCATCATCTGATGTTTCGTACTGCGGAGGGTTGTGTGAATATCTGAAAAAAAAGGTAGTTTTGGTATATGAAGTAAGAAATTATAATCCTAACTTCTTAACTAATATTATAAATGAAAAAGTGAGTTTGTTTGTTTGTTACGCTTTCACACTAAAACGGCTGAACGGATTTGGACGAAATTTGCACAGGGGTAGACCTTGACGTGGAAAAGGACATAGGCTACTTTTCATCCTGGATCGCAGACGAAGTCGCTGGCAACAGTAGTAGTAAACTAATTACTAATAAAATCAATAGTATTATTAATAAAAACATTTCGTGATGATCAAACACGTATGATACTTACAAATGTAATATAAGTAATTATGAAGATTTAATTCGTCCGAATTTATTTCTACATCTTTTGAATGTATTTGGGTCCTGTAACAATCACACGTGGCAAGTTAATAATACCTACCAAGACTTTACATATTTTTATTTATCATTTGGATATGGAACCCTAAAAATATATAAAAAAGAAGAAATCGTCCATAAACGCAGACTTGCCGCATGAATAACAAACAATAAATAACTTACCTACGTTTATTATGGAAATACAAATTTGGTGCAGGTACGCGTGGCTACATATCAAGCTATACTTTTCCAGTCGCTGACCTGTCATTGTACGGAATGCCTATACAATGTGAGATCAGCTTATACTGAAAAATATAGCTTGATATTATGTAGCCGTGTGTAAATAACAGATCAGTTACATGGTTTAGGTAGGTAGAAGATACTCACAAATTTACTGGAATATTCTCTTTATCACCATCGTCTTCTGGGGGTAACCATCACCTCTTACAGCAGTATTATTATAATATAATATTACTTCACAGTGGGAAAGTGATGGAGCTATACAGGACTTATAGCTCCATCTTTTTCTCACGCTGAAGTAATATTGAAATAATACTGCTATATGAGGAGATGGTTACCCCCAGTACTGTGTAATCGACGTCTTCTGGAAGACACATTATAATGATTTAGCTAAACTAGGTACCAAGGTACGTCAGTAGGTTCATAACTTTTGTCACCTACCTACATAAAAATTATGAGCCTATACCTAAAACTGTAATTTACTTATCCGACTGTAGTGCTACCTACTAGCACTACAGTCTGATAAGTAAATTACAGTTTTGTATCTTGTAGTTATATGTATAGGTAGGTACTTACCGAACACACTTATATTTTTTTATTACTTACTTTCTAAACGCTTGGCTGCTACACTACGAATCACGGGTTCGATTCCCGCACGGAACAAATATTTTTATGACCTACAGATAGTTGTGCTGGGTCTGGCCGTTTGTGAATGTGAAGATGTGTGTTTGTAATCGCATCGTCTCCAATTCAGGATTTTTTCTGTTCCGTGGTGTTGGGGGATTTTTAAATATTAAATTTAACTTTTATTACCTACTTTTTAAACATTATATATTACTAGTAGCTCAGACACGCTGCTATCGATACGTAACGATAAATTCCCAAAGTAGTACTTACTAGTTTACCCTCATATTTTATCTTTTCTTCTCCATCATCAGACCCTGATCACCATCTAGCTATAACCTATTTATTGAGACTAGTACAATGAGCCCAAACACGATACCTGCGTTGTAAGTTTGTGAGTGAGGTAAATATCAACTAGAAAAGAGCTGATAATCTTCAAATGACTGAACTGATTTTCTTGAATCATAGCTAAGAACACTCGATTATGTCGCCTTTCAAACAAAAAAAACAAAATCAAAATCGGTCCATGCATTCGGGAGCTACGATGCCACAGACACACACACACACATACACACACACACATGAAAACACACACACACACACACACACACACACACACATACATACATACACATACACACACACACACACACACACACGGACACGTCAAACTTATAACACCCCGTCGTTTTTGCGTCGGGGGTTAAAAATAAGAAAATCAACAAAAATAATAATTACTGAAAATTTATTTCAAACTCGAAAATCGATAAAAAGGTACATAAGTTAGGTTGGGTTATGTCGACCGACCGGGAAATCGAACCTAACCTCACTCGGCAATCACGCACAGACCTGCCTTCATCCACTGACGAAGAACGCCTACTACTGAGGCCAGCTTGGATTGCACCGGTATTTATACTATCTTGTCTTGTCGCGTCGCGCCCGCTACGCGACTGTAGCGGCCGCGACGCGACAACGCCGCGACAAACGCGTAGCTAGCGCGACGCCATATAATAGGCATAATTTCTGTGTCGCGGCGCGACAGGTCGCCCCTGTGTGTAGTGGCGCGCGCGTTTTCATAGAGATTGTTCTACGGATATAATGTCGCAGAATCGCGTCGCGCGACAAGTCGCGCCAGTATGTAGAAGCCTTTATATAGCCTATGTCACTCCCACAATTACGACGAATCTAAGGACATCTCATATGTTAAAATCCATCAAGCCGTTTAAGCTACAGAGCGTGCCAAAGAAATAGACATACATACATACATACATACATACATACATACATACATACATACATATATACATACTCTCGAAAAACATTACCCTCCTGAGGCAGTCGGGTAAAAAATCCACTCTAAACGGTTTGTAATCGTTAATTACTCAGATTTAAGGTTCTGTGTAATAGGTAATTACTGACCGGTAACAAATAGATATGCCTAGTATGAACAAGGAATATAACAATGGCCATCTTAGCAAAGGCGGAGGTGGAAGCGGAGGCAGAGGCTGAGGCGGAGGTGCAGAGTTTGACCTTCGCGGAGGCGGAGGCAGAGGTAGAAAAAGAAAACAAAACAGACAGACATGGGGAATAACGACGAATCATGAACTTAGTCAAAGTGATGCACGCTGACAAGAACATAGTCCCTGGGGACATAATACCTGCGTTGAAATAAGATTATAAGTAATGTACTAGCGCCGCGCCCCTGTCTTGCACGGTTCTTACGTCTTCAAAAAACATCGAGATTTTTTTATAATCCGTAAAAATACAACGTATTATACACAAAAACATTCCAGAATAAATTCTCTAAATGACGGTCAAGACCGCATCAAGATGCGTTGCGGAGTTTAAAAGAACAATGCCGTTACAAAGACAGACACGCAAATAGACTTTAATTTGTTATTTGTATGTACCTGTATGACTTGATCTGTCATCAGCACTATAATAGAAGGATTCTAATAAAAACACCAATGGTTATTTTACAAGAAATATTTAATTTCAAAAATCTTTATGGAAATATTTTATCAACGGCTTGGTCTTCTTTTTAGCATCCTTCATTTTCTGCGTGACCTTTATGAAGGTTTTCCACCTGAAGACTTCTTCGTTGGTATTCGTGAAGATACCCTGGACATCGGCTCTGGTCCTTACGATCATGGACGAGTATGTGAAGGGTATGTTGTGAGGGAAGTTCTCCAGATGTATTATTAGATTCATGAAGTGGTATTCGCCCTGAAAGTAAGACTATGTATATTATAAGCATTTATATGCTACTAGCTAGCCGGCCCCTGCTTCATACGGGTGAACATCGGGATTTCTGGACTATATCTAAGTTTAACATTGTATCATACCAGTTGTGGTCTGCTCCGAGAAATGGCCATATCGTGATCTGTCTGGGCATTTCACGATACGCCGCCATTTCATGATTTGTCCGGTTATACCACGATGCGCCTAATCGAAAGTCGGGTGGATCGACGAATGGGGTGCGTACCATTTGATATAATAACAAAAGTTCTAATGATCACATGACCTAATTTCATTTAATTTCCTTTTTTGTTAGTTAGTATAATATTTAGTTATTATAATATTAAAATTCTATAGTAACGTTTAATATAATTTTGAAACGTCTTCTTTATTTTGTATATTTTAGGCCGCCGATTGCCAGGTCCCCTATATTGTCGCCGCTAGTGGCACCCTGACCAAATGAGATAAGTTAGATTAGAAAAGGCAACGCAATGCAAAGGCGGGCTGGCACCAGCTGGGGATCGCGGAGGTCGCATTAAATCCCATGATCCCCGGTGCAAGTGTGGGAGGGGAACACCGGGGTGGTTTTTAGTCAGTAAGAGTCTGGCGGACCCCTCCACCCGCCCCAGGGCGGATCGGTCTGTCAGACATCCATGAGGATTTTCCACACCAGCACAAAAAATAAATAAAAATAAAAACTGTGACCAGTGCCGCGGCGGCTCGGCGGCTGGCGAGCGCTACATCCAAGTTGGTTGCTTAGCTATTTAGTATTTGTAGGACAATAAAATAATAATTAATCAAGTATGAATAGGTCGAATCTTGATCTCGAATCGGAACCTACCCAGCAATAGCTTTGCTTATATTTTTAACGCGTGTCTGAATCGATATGCCTAAGCTTCGCTGGGCAAATCGTCCAACACTGAGCGTTGAACGATATGGCGGATCTTAGATGGTCAAATCATGAAATGGCGACGTGTCGTAAAATTGCCGGGCAGATCACGATATGGCCTTTTCTACAGTCGGACCACGACATACACAGAAACATAAATAATGCATCAAAATCCATTGTGTAGGTTAGACAAACTACGTGATCACACCGACAGACACGAAGAGCTAGATATTGATTCCTACCCCTTCCTGTTCCTTCCTCTTTTGAGTAAACTTCTGTTTCTTACTAACTTTCAAAACCATTATTCTTCTAATCAAAGGTTGAATGTATTCAAAAGTAGTAACATCAATTTTACTACAAATTATGTTAACCCTAGGTACCAGTCAACAGTGGCATCTTTACTTTCCATGAGCAGTTTTACCAATGAGTACCTACTGTACTTAAATACATCTCGATTACAAAAAATCTGTTTCCACCATTTAATGTTAAAGAGATAAAAAGTAGAAAAAACGACTATTTGTAACCTATTTTTAGTGATCGAGAGATATTTAAGTACAGTTAGAAGAAAGAAAAAAGAAAATACGTTTATTTGCAGTAAACATGACGCAAAGATGGAACACAAATACAAAAACAAACAATTTGGGGGAGAATATACGCCACATTCACGCAAAACGGCCAACGCTCAGCATAATGCTGTGACCCTATGCAGGACAGAGCCCCAGCGCTGGTTTTAAGCGATTGATGACGTCGACCGGTGCAGCACACAGTGAAATTTGATAATAAAAAAAAAATAAGAGAATAAAATAAATACAAATATTTAAAATAGTACAGTACTCATGGGTAAAGTTGCTCATAGTAAGTGAAGATGCCACAGTTGACGGTATGCGACTTTAAGTCATTCGGACATTATTTGGGTTATGAGATTTCTGTCTTCCATTTCAGTGTTCAAGTAATTCTTTCAGTCACAATAAAAAGCTCAAGTTAGAGTCCTCAGCATTTCATTAACAAAAGGTTCATACTTACAGCAGGGAACGGACATGACCAATTTCCAGGAAGTTGTTTGGCATACATTGTGCCGAAAAATGGCTCTTTGTATAGAAAATCACACAGCTTGTACGCTCCTACGATACCTGTTGGTATATAATGACCGCCCAGAAACTCAAATAGCTCCATCTTTAACTGAAAAAAAAAGATAAAATACTGCATTAAAACAGTAACAATAAAAAAAATGTCTGCAGCCAAAGTGATGTCAGATATTTTTGATCACAACGAGGTATCGATATCATTAGCATTCATCTCAATTTAACAGAATAGGCAGATATTTATGATGCAATTGCAGCATCTTATATTTTGGCGTCGCTTGTCTCGCCAGATAGTTTTGGTGTGACGTATTTGTGCTGGTATATATTATAGGTATATATGCCTTCCACAAATAATCACATAATAAATCACATACATATTATATCCTTACTAATAGTATATGTGCGAAAGTGAGTTTGTTTGTTACGCTTTCACGCTAAAACGGCTGAACGGATTTGGATGAAATTTGGCGCATGGGTAGACCATGACCTATATTAGAACATGGAATACTTTTATCCCGATATTCTTACGGGATCGAGACTTATGCGGGTGAAACCACATGGCGCAGCTAGTCAAATTTATTTGACGTCATAATTATATTAATGGCTAAATCATGAAATCAGATATTATTGCTGAGCTTTCCATAGTAATATATTTATGCTCGTGACTGTACAGACTGTACGTACATCCTATTATATAGGTATGTGTGAGTAAACCAGTGCGACAGTTCAAAAGATAAGTGGTTTTACAATCAAATGACGCACACAAGCTGAACAACACAATTTCTACGAACAATTTTTTCTAACTTCGCTTCACAAACCAGTTATTGGTGCCGATTCCCTTGTTCACAAACTAAACTAAATTTAAGTTCAGTGCAGCTTTTTCTTTCTATTTCATTAAGAAAAGGACAGAAGATAAATTTTAGTTTAGTCCTGTCAAATTAATCAGCGCCTGTCACTACTCCATACAAGTTTAGACGTGATTAAAAACTTGCCTACTAAATTTACGGCAATTTACGTCAAGCGCTGAATAATTTGACAGAACTAAACTAAAATTTATCTTCTGTCCTTTTCTTCTTTGCTATAAGTGGTAGGATGGTTATAAACATCGTGAGGAAACCGGCATGTCGTAGAACCAAACTAAACCATGTGACCTCCATCAACTCACTCTGGGCCCGGATAGTGGTGTACAGATACAGGAAATGGCAACATTATAGGTCGATTATATTGTAAGTGGTAAAGCTTGTAACACCAACCAAACAAAAAAAAATGCTATTTGTAGCAACAGAATCTTCTACTAGACATATTATAAATTAAAGTCGTTTTTTGTGTCTGTCTGTGTGATCGCGTCGTTCTTCTAAACAACGCAACGAATATTGATGCGGTTTTCACCATATTTTACAGAATTTATTCCGAAAGATTTATGTATAATGCATTAATATTTACTGTATATTTATTTACATAACCAATTTACAAGATGATTATTAACAATAACTAAATTAAATTAAAACTAAGTTAAGCCTAAAAAAGGCCCTCGGGGCATTAATATCACACTTGCACTTAATAAAGAAATCTCGATGTTTTGTCAAGTCGTTAAAACCTTCGCGAAGCAGGGACGGGTCGCTAGTTATTCATAAATCTTATCTTTTGAACCTAAAATAGCGCTAACTGTGATAAATGACTCAGGCTTTTCCTAGGTAAAATGCTGAGCGCAAATGACGTCATTCGCTGAAAATAAGATGTAGGTACTTAGCTCATACCTGCGCGAATAAAATTTTATTGTTTCCCAAATTGACAATGGTGCCGATTCCCTTGTTCAGAAACTAAACTAAATTTAAGTTCAGTGCATCTTTTTCCTTCTATTTCAATCTTAAATGTCGCGTGATACACCATTGGTGCATAAGAACTTAGGTATCCGGAGTCTGGCGTTCAAAGGGAAAGAGACAGAAGATAAATTTTAGTTTAGTAAATCAAACATCAGTAGCTATGACACATTAACAAGCAGTAGACTCAAAAACACATTACGCAATAAAGCATCCCACACTGCAGTATATAGTAATAGTATTTTTTGTATGGGCATAAAAATATATAATAAGTTACCCATCGACATTAAGAACCTACATTCAATTAGTATTTTTAAACGGAAGCTAAGGACTTCCTGATTAAAAAGGCATATTACTCAGTTAAAGAATTCCTTAATGATAAATAATTATTTAATATTAAAATGATTGTGCTACTTAATATAATGACATATACATTATAAAAATAGTAAGTAAGAATAGTAGTAGTAGAATAGCATGAGATAATATAAAATGTATGAACAATGATAATTAATATAATATAATGTAAACTGTATAATGGTTATATTGGGCATGTACATTTTTATTTTTTGTTCTTATATTTATAACCATTTAAATTGCAATGCCTTATCAGGCATCTAAGTTCTAAGAACCTACCTATTGTTAACATCTTCAAAATTCTGTACACTTAGTTCGCAATAAAGAATTTGAATTTGAATAAGTTTTTAATCACGTCTAAACTTGTATGGAGAACTTGTATCAGCGCCTGTCACTAGACAGGCGCTGATTAATTTCATCATCATTTCAGGCGAAAGACGTCCACTGCTGGACATAGGCCTCCCCCAAGCACCGCCATTTCGACCGGTTTTGTGCTTCCCACATCCAGCGAATTCCTGCGGCCTTCACAAGGTTATCGATCAGGACAGGACTAAACTAAAATTTATCTTCTGTCCTCTTCTTAATGAAATACAAAGAAAAAGATGAACTGAACTTAAATTTAGTTTAGTTTGTGAACAAGGGAATCAGTACCAATGGCGTAATTATTAATGTACGCAAAACTAAGTGCATTTCAATATAAAAGGTCACAGTTTTGAATGGCTCACACGGTAAAAACATAGGTACAGGTACTTAGAACTAACCATTGATACTAAAGCATGGAACATACACATAGACACGATTTGTAATAAAGTTCGATCAGTTCTGGATAAATTGTATACCCTGAAGCCTGTAGCCAAGAGAGGACTATTGCATGCATTGTACTTGCACCGCACTTGCCGATTGGATTATCAGTTAAGGGTTATGTGGTTATGGAGTTACTGTTGAAAGGTATCTAGATAAAATACTACAAAAACGACGTCTAAAAATGTTAGTGAGCAATAAAACTAGACAAAACTTGAACAAGAAATATGAAAAATATTTAAGAAGTGCAATATATCGCCAGTTGATATGAAAGTAAAAATGACAATGATTCGGTGAACAACATTATATTAACAAACAGAAAAAATAAAATTACATAAGTACCCATATAAGAAACTCGGAATCAGCCTATAATGTTCCCAATGCTGGGACACAGACATTCTTTATATGAGAGGGAGTGGGCCGTAATCCACCACGCGGGCCCAGCGCTTGACGTAGATTTAGTAGGCAAGTTTTTAATCACGTCTAAACTTGTATGGAGTACTGACATGCGCTGATTAATTTGACAGGACTAAACTAAAATTTATCTTCTGTCCTCTTCTTAATAAAATAGAAAGAAAAAGATGCACTGAACCTAAATTTAGTTTAGTTTGTGAACAAGGGAATCGGCGCCACTAGCTGTCGATGTGTACATAATTGCTGCGGTCGATCGGCGGCCATGGTTGGCTAATGTCGTGGGCCATAACTTTGCTTTTACCTTATAGGTAGGTACTACAGCCAACGAATACCATGAGACCATCCCGTCTCATGGTATTCGTTGGCTGATACCGCTGAGTGTAGTAGCTGTGGTTGTAGAATCTATGGTTGTATGGTTAACTAATATGTACATACTGAGTAAATCGCATGGCTCTGTTCTTAGTTTTAACTTAGATTTAATTTTTAATGTTTAGTGTAACAAAGATTCGTGCAAAATTCACGAAAACCTACTGCCGACAAATTGCTTTGCAGCCTGGCAGGTGTTATGTGAAAATGAAAATCTGTAACATAACAATATGACGCAGTGACTTCATTTGATTGTTATGGAAACTATTCCATAACAATCAAGTTAAATCACTGCGTCATTGTGTGATTTAAATCTTTGCTTAAGGCAGTTATTCGATGCTTAATGCGATCCATCGCGTTGCTCAGGCAGGACGACGTGCTTGTGTACTCAAATATCTACGGTGCTGAAAAATCCCCTTTTTTTGTCCTGAGGCCTCGAGAATTTCTCAAGGAAAGACAGAAATACAGTAGTTGTCACTGTGGCTCAAACAATATTTGTAGGTGCAGCTTAATCAATTAGAAAAGATAATTACCGTTAAATTGTTGCCGGCTCCAACGTTCGAATCGAGTTCCATGTTGACATAATGAGGACTATTACGACTGTGCTTCCTAAATGTTATTGACATGTTCTTGAGATATTTGTGGTTGATATATTCGATCTCATGCCGCTCGGGGACTATTTGCAAAGCCTAAAAATTACAATGTTTTCCATTACATTAAAATTAGGTAAATTACTGTGCAAGAACAATATTGAACAGTAATGTACCTAATTTTAATGTAATACAATTTGCAACTAACGGTACATCTACGATTATTTGTTGACACTGATATGTTATAAGTAGATATTCCGTTTGTAATTGTGACAAGGTAAGTATAGAACATGAACCGAGAAACTTTAAAACTGCTGATTTTTTCCATAAAAATCTCACCGTGAAAACTTAATTGAAGTGAGCTTGAAGCGCTCACTCAGCTCACTTCAGATATTTTTTTTCCTGTGAGGAAATCCTCATGGATACCATGGATCCTCATGGTATGATCCCAGCAACTAAAACCTCACTGTTCCTTCTAGGAGTCGGCGGCCCGAAGATACTTGTACAATCGCCGCACCCCCGACTGGTACTTATCAGCCCACCATGTCCAGCGGGACCCATCAGCAAGTGCGGCCGATCCCACAACCGCACGTCTTCCCATTAGGGCGTGACACCTCTTTGAGCCTATTTGCTAGAGCGACGAGCACTATGGTGGCCGGAGATCGTTAAACAACCTTCGACGCCCGGCTGCTCTTCTGATGCGGGTAAAATGAGAGGTATGCTATCTCCCTCTCCACCACTTTCTTTGCATGCATCACCTCCTCGAAAAAAGGCGACAACATCCTACGCGTTTACACTTCCGGACTGAACCACGGCCGGAACCGAGAGATAACACGCACTAAGTGTCGCGACGAGGCCACGGTGCTGTAGGGCCCAACCTGGGCATTCCTATAGCGTATGTTGCAACTTGTCGTCGGGGCAGTCCACACAGTGATGATAAGCGGGCGTCTTTCGTGCCTCGGATTCCCGGAGAACTGGGCGCTGATTACGCCCAATTGCATCCCGGTCCCAGGGCTTTGATCCTGGCAAGAGAGTTGCTGCCTCGTAGGAGATCGTACTGTATCCTCTTATCGCCCTAACAGATATCGCTCTTTGAGGCCTTCGCAATATCGCGACGTTGTGGACTGTCAGGGTGTCCTCTCACGGGCGCCCCATAAAGAGTCAAGGACCGCATGGACCACGTATATACCTGCGGCAGAAGGCAATGGGCCTCCCCAAACTGGGTAGCTGCCGCACAAGAGCAGCTGCAACGATTAACCTGGGGACCAGCCGCTGAATGTGCGGCCCGAAGTCCCATCGGCTTTCAAGGACAAGTCCCATGACATAACATGTGCGATTATTCTCTCTAATAGCTTGCTCGCCTCGTTCAAGAGTACAATGGGCCTATTTGCCAACGGAGAGTCGGCAGGTTGCCGTGGAAACTGACCGGCTAGAGGTATGCTCTAAAACGCCTGTGAATCGGGGCCAGAGAGCCCGCATAGACAATGCTAGTGCACGGCCCGGTACGCGAAACACCCTGGCTCTTAATTCTATCTGGGTCACTTCAGGTTCGTCGTCATCGCCATCGGCATCAAATTCGATGGCATCCTCACCGAGCTCTGCTTAGGGTGGAGTCATTGGCAAGAAACATTCGTGTTAATAATGAGAACGTTTCAATTCAAATGGAAACTCACAATATAATAGAACAATATAGAATTTATGATATTTGATACATTACCGAAATTAATCCCATGACGTACAGCAAAGTCAGTAACTTCATTGTTGATATATTTTTTTATATTAGTATGATCTATGCCTACGATCTGATTGATACCCATTAAAATACAGTTGATAAGTTAAATATTAACACATTTTTATCGTATATTAATAAAAAAAACAAGCATTTGTTAAACCTTTAAACATACCACACAAACCATCGCGGGTTTAACAGCGGTATGGCCAGACACGGCAACAATAGAATTCGTTATCATGTGTGTCACTAATATAAAAACCGGCCAAGGGCGTGTTGGACTACGTACATTGAAGGGTTCCGTAGTTGGGAATTTGGTATGAATTTATCACAAAAACAAACTTAACTTTGTAGTTGAAAAACATGCTCTCCCATACATATACGTCACGGTCGATTCTCAAACTTAATATTACGCAAATGAATCGTTGAATCGAAACATAGTGTTCACAGACCCTCAATATTTTTAAACGGCCTATCCAACGATACCCCACACCATGGTATAGACGAGAAAAAAAATATTATCCTCACATTAACTGCAAGGGAGGTAGGTACCCTAAAAACAAATGATTTCCAAGATATTATTTCCCACTTTGTCGGGGTGATTAATATGTACACCCATGCCAAATTACAACTTTCTATTCCTAAGAGTCTCTGAGCTAAGCCTCGGACAGGTAGACAGACAGATGGACATGGCGAAACTATACAGGTTCTTTTTTTACTACAGAACCCTAAAAAGTACTTTTTGTACTTTAATGAATAACTACGAATCCTTTAAAGGATATTTTAAACAAGGCAAGGACGCCATTAAAATGACTGAAAAGGTTACATGTCAGCCGTACTTATACAGACTTTAGGTAAAGTCTGTTTTCAAAACTTCTTGTTTTTCACATAGGTACATATTTCCATTTTCTTTTTAAATTTCGCAGAAAAGTGACATATTGATGAATATAAATTGATACAAAGGAAAACTGTAAATACGATAAGATTAATACCTACATTTTCTGCAAACAAAGCCGACTTCATCCAATAGTTAAATATCATTGCAATTTCAACAAAAATATACGCACTTTATTACTTTTTAATAACTTTGTTATGTTCTGAGTTCCTGTTAAAAACATAGTTTTATTAAACCTCAATTAAACTGACTGTATCAGCGCAAATGGTGGTTAGTAATGGGATTTTGAATACCGACATAATATGCGAAATGCCACATCCTCAGTAGGTATCTCAAATACAAATCAACATTTCAGAAACAATGTTCAGTGTCAAATTAGATTCACAATAAAGGCTCGTGCAGACTAGCGAGATATCGCCCCTGTCTGCACTAGCCTTAAGATGTAGCTTGTGCCTAAGTAGTAACAGCCGCACGGGTCGATCGATCAGGTTAAGCTACGCTTGCCGCGGTTGGTCCGTGGACGGGTGACCATCTTTACATACCAAGACCCATCCGTGCCTCGGAAAGCACGTTAAGCCGTTGGTCCAGGTTGTCATTCGTGGATCTTTGACGGTAGTTATGGGTCGTCAGAATCCCGAAAGTCTGACAACCAACCACCCCTTGGTTCTCGTATTACCCAGTAACTGGTTTGGAGGACACATAGGCAGTCGCTCCATTAGAATACTGATTCATCTGCATCCGATTGCAGACTGGAAGCCAACACCAACATATGTAATTGGGAAAGGCTAGACAGATTGAATCGATTGATTGAATCTTGAGCTTTTTAATAGTCTCGTTCAAATCAGTTTTTGATTAAATTTGTATCCTTTGTCAATAGTTTTATTTTATGTCAAGACGCAAAGCAACTTTACTATTTCAGTCGGTATTTTCAAATATGATGGCAGATTCACATATGCATATCCTGTAGCACTGGTGCCCTGAGTAGATGCATCGCTGACGTTGCGTGCTGTCAGCCAACGGATGTCTCATAAGCAAAGTTGAGAGTGATAGTTAAAGGGGTGATGGGGATCAGTAGTGCTATTCTGTAACAATGTCACCGTGAAAACTTAGGTGAAGTGAGCGTGAAGTAAGCTGTCAGTGTCATCCCACCTGATGCTAGGGTTTGACCAAGTATTACATTTACAATCTTAATCGTTAGCATCAGTGGAATGACACTGACAGCTCACGCCACGCAAAAATGCACGGTGAGATTTTTAAAGAATCGACATGCAGATACTAGGGATTGACACTATTGACCGGTCACTTCAAGATCACTTCACCTAAGTTGTCACGGTCAGTTGTGTACAGAGTTTTGTTTAACTACATCAATCACTACGATTTAACTTTAGGCTCCCTATGCATCTAGTGTAGGGTGTAGTATCTTCAAAAGTATACGCTACGGTAACGTGATGCTAAAGCTGCGTGAACACGACGTTAGTTTCAGTACATTCATGTGTATGGTACCTACTCTAGCGCGCGAGTCTACGCGTTGTCAACCAAAGCCAGATCTATAGAAAACCATCCTTAATGATCATCCATTTTTCTGACTGTACCTCTGAAGTTTTCATTGCCGTGACCTCAGGTCTCAAGTCAACATAAATCAATGTGTAATAAAATACGGCCAGTCCTTTTAAACTAAGCTCGGTCAGTGGTTCATTCGAACACAGGCCGTGCGTATTTCTTTCACAGCTCTCGCTTTTCATAATAACTCATGCGTTAACGCCAGGGGGAAATATAAAAATGGAACAGTGCTTGAAAAAGAAATCTAGATTATCTGTATGTAGGTATTTTGTTTTCTTGCTAATGGGGATTTATTTTTATGTGTATTTTGGCGTGAGATAAATTTATTCTCAGTGTGGGGAAAAGTGTTATTGGGTTTTTCAATCTGGAATTTCTCAGTAGCAGCGCGGAGTCTGGTTTGTGCACGGTTGATGGCAATAGGCTCGCCCCCTATTACATGGGACTGGCGAAATGTGGGGGTAAGGTACTACAGGAACACCTCTGCCCAACCCTTCAGGTAAACAAGGCGGGATGTTATGTTATTTTATTCGGAAAGTATGTTGAAGATTTTCTGTCTTTACGATAGGATGTGTAAACTACCTAACTAGAAGATTTATATTAGGCATTATTAAAATAATCCAAATTCAAGAACAAGACTTTTCGATTTGTATGTATAATAACTAGAAAATTTAAATTAGGCATTATTAAAATAATCCAAATTCAAGAACAAGACTTTTCGATTTGTATGTATAATAACTAGAAAATCTTAATTAGGCATTATTAAAATAATCCAAATTCAAGAACAAGACTTTTCGATTTGTATGTATATTAAACTGGTCAACCTTCATTTTAATTACACTTTTTTTTTTGGTTGGGAAATTATCAAATAACTTCTCTCGCTTTGGGGGGAGCGGAAGGGTGTGTCAGACTCTTACTGACTAAAACCCACCTGTGTTCCTTCCGTTGCTTGTGTTTTGCCATGAGGCCATGGTATCCTTTTCGGAATTTTCAGCGGTCCCGGCAGGCTTCGGCCCTAGCGGACCCGTACACTTGTGCTGACATCTCTTTCAGGCGCGCGTGGAACACAACGCGCCGTCGACCCGGGCCTGGTCCTTATCGGAAGGCGAGCTATGGCCTGGGATTCCCGACGCCAAGGGAATTCCTGCAGCGGCTAGTGGCGTGGGGCCCGTTTCGTCTCTTAATTACTAATACTACAAAACCATTAAATATTTTCATAGAATAAACACCAAAAATTCAGCTAAATTAACCATAGACCCAAAAATCTGTACCTTATTCACGATAACAGGTATTGTTGGAGCGTTAATCATATTTTGGAATTGCTTTGTGCTCTACCCGTTAAAGGAAACCTTCTATTATTAAAATTGCGGCTTCCTTCGAGTCGGTTGTGGATTCGAGTAACGGCCATTGTACTTGAAATAATATCTGGGGAACAGCCATTTTGCTGTTAGTTTGATAGGGACAATAAATTCCAAATATTGGAATAAGGAGAGTTATTATTTCGTCCTTTTTAAGTTTCTCTGAAAGTTCTTCTAGCAGTTCGACATGATGAGTGGGTACCTACCTACCTATTAAATTGTTAATTACATACTCATAAAAATGTATGCCTGTTTTATTCTTATTAATAAATGTTCTAGATTTTGTTCCTTTTTAGGGTTCCGTAGTAAACAAGGAACCCATAAAGTTTCGCCATGTCCGTCTATCTGTCTGTCCCCACTATAGCTCAGAGAAGCTTAGTACTAGAAAGCTGTAATTTGGCATACGTATACATATTAATTACGTCGACAAAGTACTAAAATAAAATCATGAAAAAAAAAAAATAGTGCCCTTGCACGTAATGTGGGGATGATATATTTTTTTTCTCGTCTACCCCATGGTGTGGGATATGGTTGGATAGGCCTTTCAAAAATATTGCGGTCTATGAACACCACTTTTCGATTCTAGGATCCGCTTGCGTACTATTAAGCATTAAAGTGCTAATTTTTGTTAGAGTCAAGGTTTCCCCCCCTGCCAGCTAAATGGTTGTTTTTAAAATTAAAATTAAAATTAAAAAAAAATAAAATTAAAATCAAAATTAAATGAAATTAAAAGGAAAACTATCACAGCTAAATGGGCTTTATAAGTTAACTAGTTATAGTCGACCAACTTAAAGCAGTTGGAGAAAAATATTGTGGCATATATATATGTATGGGAGAACTGGTTTTTAACTACAATGTTAAGTTTGTAAATAAGGGATAAATGAATACCAACTCCAACTACGGAACCCTTTATTGTGCGTGCTCCGACACGCACTTGGCTAGTTCTTCAGTTTGAATCCAGCAGACATTTTGTTTAATGTTATTGGCACTGTTCTTCTCACTCCCGTTTAGCAGATTTAGCAATCTAACATCCTACAACATGTTACAGCGCTTTAAGCGCTTTAGGATTTACAAAAGTGTAGACTTATCGAATACTTTGCCAAAACTAAATTGAGCGGCTGCTTTGCCAAATTCTACGCTAAGAAGATTTAGGGCTTAAACATTTTCTCTAAGACATTACTCCAAGTTATTCATGGGCCGCATTCAGGCGGATAACATCTAAATACATGTTCTAACACGATAATTTCCAGTTCAATTTGAATGTTTGGCGACAAGCCAGGTCAAGCTTAATAACTAGCTAAATAGTCCAGCGGCAGCGCTGTCAGCGGTGCCGATGTGGTTTAGCGGTCGCTATTGATGGGAAAGTATATGAGAATTTTGTATGATTCGAACTTCTTTAAGTTGAACAATACCACTTCAATAAAGCGAAGTTAATCTGCAAATAGCTTATACATTATTAATTGTTACGTACGTTTGCGGGTACATTTTCTTTGTTTTTACGGCTTAAATGATTAATAAGCTCTAAGTTTGAAGCCGGTTAAAAAGAGGTTACGAGAACAAGGAGAAAGTATAATTTTCATCCCGGAAAATTATAAACTTTTCACGCTCGCGGCGAGTGCTCAACTTTACAATAACTTTTGTTTTCATAAGTTCTTACAGGAAAATAAGTTCCTATACATGAACTATCTTACTAATAATCACTGAATATAGTTGGGTGGGCACTGAATATCGCCAGTGTTTTGAATTCTGGCCTTTAGGCTACATTTGAATGTTGTTTGGTTTTATTGTGTTCAATTTGTGCAGCAATAAATCATTTTACAAGGCAGGTGTGTGTGGCAACTACAGGACGAGAAACGCTACAAAGACATATGTACATATAGTGACTTTATTGGTGATCTTCTTCGGTAAGGTCAGGTGCGTAGTAGGTACTCGCAACCGGCGTGTATGTATGACCAGTTGTATGAACGTAAACGAAGCAAAAGGAGTATGTCACGACCGCAGAACGTGACATTCTGTAGTTTCCGCCTAACCCCCATGGGAAGAAAGCGTGAGTTTATGTATGTGTATCAATAAATAATCGTCTTTCATTCTTAATTTCTTAAAACATGCATTTGTTGAAGTAGGTGCTTGTTATAACTTTGTAAAAGACAACCTTTGTAAACGGGTTTAAAGCCTTCACATAGCCCACAAAATTCTCAAACACAAAAATCTTCGCTCGCGATGCCCAAAAATATTAACGTCACAGTCCCATTGACAATAGAGAAGGTTTGCCGAGATCGGTTTCGCCACCAAATTGGTTTCGTGTCACGACTATCGAATATTCGAATTGGTTTTAACCTCACTATGAAATAACTTTCCTTATTGCGTGTTTTTTTCTGCTACTGGCACATAGCGTCGGACTTTTCTATTCATAAGTTTTTCGCTTGTATACGAACGCTGAATTGTACTGCCGTCACTGATGGAGATTTTTATTATATTTTATATTGACTTGTTTGTTTTTTTTTTTTAAATTGGTTTTTAAAAGCCAATTTTTATACTAGAATGGCCATGACAAAAGCTTTTTGTAGTTTTGGCTAAGTCTCGTAAAAGTTGTTTAGGTAAATAAACGTGTTACAAAAATTGCTTTGAATTTTGGATGGAAAAATCAGAGTCAATGAAAGAATGTTGTGAAAGGTGCTTATTTTGAATAACAATCTATCCTTTAAAAAAAAATCTGTAAAGTAACTGTTTTTTATCAACATCTCAGGCAAAACTTTCAAATAAGGGGTAGATATTAAAAACTCGACATGTCATGGGTTCGAACCCAAGCAGGCACAATTCTTTGTGTAAACAATTTCATCACCACTGCTCTCAAAACGGTGAAGGAAAGTATCGTGCGGAAACTGGCATGTCCTAGAACCAAACATTCGAAAACATGTGACATCTACCAACCCGCACTGAGACCGCATGGTAGATTACAGCCCACTCGCTCTCGATGAGAAGAGGCCTGTGTCCCAGCAATGGGAACATTATAGGCTGATTATAAATACGTCAATCAGTATTAAAATAATGAATGAACATAGCACATGACAAAACGTCAACACGCAAGCTTCACTCAGTTACGAAACCATTGTACTACGAAAATTAAATCCCAAAAATTAATCGAGACAACAATCCTTATTATAATAATAATGAGAACATTATACTCCCCACTATTGTAACGTTATTTTAAGTGATTACGTGACGTTTTTCCCCAAGTTAATTACATAAAATCCTTTGTTACCGTTCCCACAAAATTTGTGAAAGTTCAAATAATTAATATCCATTCATTATTCTAGGACTATTGTATGACAACAATAGGTTGTCACATTGTCACAATTTTCATGAATGTATAATTGGAGCCAATAGTTATTATCAATTATTATTCATTGGAAAACGCACTGGGTTGTCTAATGGCTGTTGAGTTCTTGTTACCCGACTGCCCTAGAAGGAGGGTAATGTTTTTCGTGAGTATGTATGTATGTCTATTTCTTTGGCACGTTCTGTAGCCTAAACGGCTTGATGGATTTTAACATACGCGGTGTCCTTAGATTTGTCTTAATTGTGGAAGTGACATAGGCTATATAATATTTACATAGTGCATCTGCAAATACAAAAATAAGGAGGGGAAGGTTTTTTTTTAATAAATTGCAACAATATTGGTATCAAATTAAAGCTAGTAATTTTCAAATATATATACGTATTTGTATAATTATATATTAATAAAACTAAAAAGCTTGAAATAAAACAAATTATTAAAAAAAACAAAAAACACGACTGCAAATTGTATAGATTGCTAATGCTTGTTTTTCCCTTTTATGTGTATGTACATAAAAGGGAGAAACAAGCATTATAATCTATACAATTTAGGTATCGCAGGCGGGGAAAATCAAAGTTACACCGTATTTTATTTAGGTTGTTAGTTTGTCCCGCCTGCGATACCAAAATTCTATAGATTATAATGCTTGTTTTTCTCTTTTCAGTTATGTGTTTGTGCAGTCGGGTTTTTTTTTTTTTTAATAATTTATTTTTTTATGTTCAGTTTGATTGATGAAAAATTGACAATGGTGTATACTCGTATACAAAATGAAGTTTGTGACATTATGGTCGCAAGGCTAGTTAGTTAGTAAGCCACATGTTTAAAAAAAATGATAACTTATGGGATAAAAAAGTATGAATGAGTAAGAGCTTCAGGTCGACTTCTACTTAGCGCGGCTCGGGACGCTAGGAAGGCAGGAAGCAGGATTAGCAGGCAGTAGTGGAGCAGGACGAAGACAGGGCTGCAGTGTCTTGCACCGAACAGGATCAGGAGGAGATTTTCCAAAGGAGGAAAAGCTTCTAATTCGTGAATAGGACTTTTCGTTGTAGCGTTTTATAACGCTTCACGCCAGCAGGAGGGCCGCGTTGGTATCTTATACCACGCGAGTGTAATGCTCTGACGTTAGAAGGCCTCTCTGTCCAGAGAAGAGGGTGGCGTGGCCTTATGTCACGCCGATAGAAAAGGACAGCGGAGACACTGGAGGGAGTGTCCTGGCCTCCTTCGGTATGCGAGAGGAGTGCCCAAGCGTCGGAGACCTCACTGCTCAGGAGTGGTCGGCTGCGGCGTCTTACTCCACGCGGCTAGATAGAAAAGGAAATCTGACAGATGAAAATTTATGATGAAAATGTCAAAGTATAAAAATGTTCTAAGATTTATTACGAAACATAACACTCCTTTTTTTGGGCAGTCGTGTAAAAAGAGAAAATTATTGAAAAAAAAAACAGTCAAAGGTAACTAAAGGTTTGCTTTTCAGCGGTAACAGTGCTCAAAAATATGTAAAATGTGAGTTACATGAGTAAGTATCATATGATTTCATTCTTGAAAACAAGGTTTTCGGTACGGAATTATAACAAGAACTGTTTCACACAGCAGCTCTTTAAATGATAAATATAGAAATAGAATAAAACATAATATACACAAGGCATAAGGTAAGTTAGTCCTAAAATAAGACTATGTTAAAAAATTGGGTAACAGGATTGTCATTGGCCGATATGAGGACATCGGCTATTGACAAAACAAAATGATTACATAGCTCATCATAAAATGACAAAACATCACGCTTGTATTCCCCGTAGGGTTAGACAGAGGTGCATCTATAGCAAACCCATTGCACATTTCACCATTATGTTTAAGTCCCATGTAACAGCGGTCCGAGCCTATTATCATCAACCGGGCACAAATACAAACTCCAGGCTGATAGTGAGAAATTCTAGATGGAAAAACCACCACCCAACACAACCAACTAACCAACTATAACCATCACAACAGATTTCCATATGTCATCATCTGATAACTAAGTTGATTATCATCATAAAATATTCGCAAAAACAAATTATTTAAAAAACAAAAAACCCGACTGCAAAAATACATAACTGAAATGAGAAAACAAGCATTATAATTTGTAGAATTTTGGTATCGCAGGCAGGGACAAACAAAAGTTACACCATATTTCAGGTTTTTGTTTTCTCCCCGCCTGTGATACCAAAATTCTATAGATTATAATGCTTGTTTTTCTTTTTTCAGTTATGTGTTTTTGCAGTCGGGTTTTTTTGTTTTTTAAATCATTTGTTTTATTTGCAGCTTTTTAGTATTATTATATATATATATATATATATATATATACATATATATATATATATATATATATATATATAATTATATAATTAAATACAAAAAAGGGAGGGAATTGACTCATTACAAGCTTTAATTTGATATCAATATTGTTATAATTTATTTTAAAACAACCTTTCCCTCCCTTTTTTGTATTTCTACATACGAGTAGACTATGTCACTCACACAATGAAGACGAATCTAAAGACACGAAAATCTATCAAACCGTTTAGGCTATAGAGCGTGCCAAATAAATAGACATACATACATACATACTCTCGAAAAACATTACCCTCCTTCTGGGGCAGTCGGGTAAAAATGTAGTGATAGACACGCTTCCAGCATCCAGTAATGCCTTCAGAAATCGTTTACTTGATGTTTTTTTTTTTAACTAAGTATCACGTCATGTTCTATCATGAAGAAAAACGTTGATCAAGTATCTTTTCAAGTCAACATCCTCATTGTTTGACGATTCCTTAAGAAAGTGGTGTCAAAAACTTATGATGACTCTCAAAAACCCCACATATTAAATCCAAAATAACAGAATAGTACTAGGATAAAGTACCTGGCGACACTTACAGAATCACTCACATAAAAGTGAACAGAATCGTAAGCATTTTGATAAAGACGATATTGCCCATAACAGTAACAAAGTCGTGGAAAACTGTGCAATGACAACTTTTAGCACCATTTTAGTACAGTGCAACGTTTTATCAACTGTTAAACTGTTCTATATTAAAGAAGGGTTGTAGGTCGGTATTTCTGGTATTTCTGTTTGGCAGAAAATCCGATTTGAGGAACTTTTCTTCTACATTCCGTAGAATGAAGTGGTGCTTAGAATTAAATGTACAATTATACGTCTGACTCGTTTGATCTACGCGATCGAATCAGAAATGAAGAGATCCGTAGGAGAACCAAGATAACCGACATAGCCCGAAGAATTGCCAAACTTAAGACGCAAAAAAAAAAAAAGTGGGCCCTGCACATTACTCGCAGAACAGATGGCCAATGGGGCCGAATGGTAACAGAAGATAATATATAGCGTTGGAAGGCTTCCCACTAGGTGTACCGATGACCTGGTGATGGCTGCAGGAATTTGCCGGATGCGAGAAGCACAGAACCGGCCGAAGTGACGATGCTTGGAGTAGGCCTATGTCCAGCAGTGGACGTCTTTCGGATGAAATGATGATGATGATGATGACGTCTGACCCCCTCTTGGCAGACAAACCCCGTTATCAAAACAGACTACCTACTGTCTTACTTATAGTTACTCAGACAAAAAAGAAAAAAAAAGAGCACTATTACCCCCGGGCTATTTAAAAGCGATCGCCGCGCCGTGCGGATATACGATCGTCGCGTGCATATGTCACTTTTGTTCGGAAAATTGGAAAACGCCCTTTGTTAGCGGGACCACGCGTTCAGGTTCACCGAAAAAAAAATGTCATACGCGCCGATCGCGTATTCACACGACGATCGCTTTTAAATAGGAGGTGACCTTATATATGAGTACTCGTACGTTGGATATTGCCAAACCATAAAGTTGTAAGCTTTGCATCAAAACCGATTCCCAAAACGAAGAAACGAAGCATTTTACAGAATTTTCTTTTCAAAATTTTGACATAACATTTCGCTTAAGTAATCTACTTTAGATTCCCAAAACGAATAAATGGAGCATTTTACAGAATTTTATTTTCAAAGTCTTGACCAAACATTTCGCTTAAGTAATCTACTTTAATTTACCCAATTAAATAACAACTTTATGAAACCACTGAAACTACTAAATCGCCTTCAAAAACAGTCAAGCGAACTCGCAACAGTTTACCGAACTAACTCCATTTTATAAAGCTTAAAATTGAAAATCTGAATAAAAGGGTGTTGCGAAAATGCAAATTGAAACATAGCCAAGTTCATTAAAGTTAATTTCCGTGAAATAAAATATCTGCACGGAGAATGTGACGCGGATTTGCGACACTGAATTTTTCCAGACGTGCTGCAACTGCAACGACAACGACCGACAAAAAATGTGGCTGGGCACAAAGTTGTGTGTAAAGGTGTCCCGGCCATTCACAAAAACTACTATTATTTGCAAACTCGTTTATAGGCTGTCGCGAATGTATGGTCAATACCGACGACATTGGGGCCAACATACAACCACGACAGGAGTGGTCACATACACAAGTGGCCGAGCATATCGTGATGACTACCCTCTATTTTGTGTCTGATGCGCAAAAACAAACCCAACTTCGAGCAATTGCAGCGACAGTAAACACACCGAGCCATTCCCTGGCAACATTTTGTCGCTGTGGAGGGTGGTGTGGCCTATCTGAACAGACCTTAAATTATGCACAAAACTATTTAAAATGCATGGCGATGCTGCCTGGACGCCTTCGGATATGTAATGTGACATAATGCGATCCTCGAATGCAATTAACCTAATTTTTAAATGATAAATGATAAATGATTTTATTTCTGTAAGTAGGATTTTACAAACACTTTTACACGTCAAAACATTTTGACTGTCTCATTCTCGTATTTCACCTTTCAGTTTAGAATTTAGTGTATAAGTCTTGCTAGAGCTGTGCTACGTTTATTGAATCAATGTTTTAGGATAATTCCTGGGAATCTGAGCCGGTTTTGGTAATAGGTAGGCTGGCAGCAAGCATCAGGTTTCGCCGGTCAGGTAAAATCGGTACTAGAAGTTTAGTTTCCTATTAAAACTACGGACAATGCCCACTTTCCGATAGCTAAATGCCCAGCTTTGGAACTAGGATATGAATGAACAATTAAAGCTTATTTTGTACTATACCTTTACTGCAAAATATAAAAATACAATTACATAAAATTCACCCGAATCAGTTTCTTCATCTAGAAATTAGTTTAATATTTTCTAAGATACTTACCTTTTTTTCTACTAGATAAAAGGCAAATGAAGTATATTGTCACCATAGTTTAAGGTAATCCGCCATCTGGCATAATAAAGACCTCAAGTAAAAAGTTTATTCTAGTTCTGCGTCATACCAGGAAAATAGAAGTTCACAATAAGTTGGGGCCAGTCGTCCAGTAACTGGACTGCATCGGCTTAATGTACTTTAATGAGCAGCTTTGCAATTTCCACACGTAACTCCAGGTGGGAGCACCGATTGAGAGCCACAGTTCAGCACACATTGAAGTTCTCAGCGCGATAACGTTACTTAAGCTGGCTAATTTATGCTTCGTGGAATTGGCGCATTTACCCTGCGTCCTGCAGTATTCTATGTTTGATTTATATTATGCCGTGTGATGTCACAGGTGGAGATTGGGAACTGCAATATGCTTGCTCGGATTTGACTTGCTACACGAAATATACTATTTATAACGATTGGACCTTGGACCTCATGGGAAGATTCAGTATGACGGTTAACATCCATAATTGTATTATGTTTACATGCAGACGGCAATAATAAACGTAAAAATATGTTTATTCATCAAAAACTTCATTCTTCTGCCATTGCAACGCTTACGAGTATGCCAGTGTTTATTGAAAGAATCATTCACAGTAAAAAAAAAATTGGGTGCCTGTAAAGTCGGTTTACGGACGATAGTTTTACGTGATAACGAGATAGACATGCGTCACAAGCCGAACGCTTAGGCCGATCGTGCCTCTCTATCGCTAGTTCCGCGCTCTCGCTTGCACGCTCGGCTCAGGCGGAACGTGACACTTTTTCGTGCAGCCGGCGTTCATCGATTTATAAGACGTTATCACGTCAAAAAAACAACTATTATTACAACAAAACCGCACTTTCCCATCCGACGGTGATCGAATAAAACAACTTTCAAGATCTGACATCGTTAGCATGACACTTGAACCCAGTAAACTACTTTACCCCTGCTGTTTTTACAATTGTGTGAATAGAAATAGAACCAGGGCACGCAATATTTCTATGGAACGGTGCGTGGAGTACCCTTCTACGCTCTTGCCTTATAGTAACGATCCTCTAATACGGGAAATGATGGGAGGTAGGAATGTCAAGCACTCGTCCAAAGCGAGAATGTTTTGCTGTTTTGAGTAACGTAAGAACTGGGGATGTTTTCGATGTGTAACATCTTTCCTATCGCTTTTTGTGGGAGCGATGTTGTGAAAAGGGACGGAAGTGTGTAAGTCACAGTTTTTTTTTTGGATGGGAAATCGAACTTCTCTCGCTCTGGGCGGAGCGGGAGGGTGTGTCAGACTCTTACTGACTAAAACCCACCCGTATTCCTTCCTGTTGCCTGTGTTGCCAGGGGCCTCGGTGACCCATTAGTACGTTCCCGCTACCCCGGGAGCATGGAATAAGTAAGTACTATATAGATTGTAAGTAGAGAGGGTCGAATTCCAACCAGGGGGCGACCACTAGTTACGAATAATTCTTTGAATAAATATTTCAGTATTTATCTTTTAAAATTTTGAGATTAATTTCTGCTCAGTTGCTTATTACCAACGTGAGATGTTACACATCATATGCACCTACTAAGGCTCGCTCGTTTTTTTTTTTTTTCTCGTGCACTCGTAGGATTATTCTTGTTACAATCGACGGCGCTGTGAAGGGGTTAATGTAAGTACCTATATGTATGTTGTGTACCTACTTCTGTGTTTTGTAAGCAGGCTGTTGATGTTTGGCGTGTATTTGTAAAACTAAGGACCTCTTAGGCTTTCAGTTTTTCGTAATAAAAAGTGTATTAGTTGATGGTCATGTTTTTTAGGGTTCCATACCTTAAAAGCGGAACCCTTATAGGATCACTCGTGTGTCTGTCGGTCTGCCTGTCTATCTGTCTGTCACATTTGCTCCGAATCTACTGGACCGATTTGGCACACATGAATTTCTGTGACCCAAATACGGACGTGTAACGTAATTAATTGATCAAGGACAGCTAATGATACGCAATTGATATTCTACTGACTGCGAATAGGTGTCGCGCGGGGCTTAACAGGTAAGATGAGGGTCACTTTTGAGGGACAAATTATAAAAAAATAATTATGACATATCGAATGAAAGGGCTTGTTGCGAGTCTCAATATTTTTTTAATAATTATAAAATAAATAGTTTTCAAGTAATTTAAGCAAATAGATGGAAGTTGACCCATTCCTCCTCCTTATCTCCGAAACTACGTTGTTCTTAGAATAAATTATATCTTGGGATACAAAACATCGTAGATAACATATTCATTGTACGGAACCCTCACCAGGCGAGTTCAACTCGTACTGGCCCGGTTTTTAGACGAGTTTTCTGTAATATACTGAAAAAAAATCACACAGTAAGAAGGTCTACTTTCTTTTATTAGCTAATGTTCTGCTCCTTATTCGTATCCTGTTTTTGGGCAATATTCTTCATATTGTTATTAATATTACACAAATTTCCCAGCATCTTCAGTACTATAAAGATTTTCCCGTAAATAATAACTTATTTATAAATGATCTTTCCAGAATAACAGCATATATTTTCAATATTTATTGCCATTACGTACATAAAACGTCTGTTTGGAGCGATAGCGTTAAATTGTTTGCCCCTTGTCAAATGCGAGCATTGGGCGTAAATATTTGACAACGCACTACATTAGGGATATTCGTTTATGAAAATAAAAACAATAGTTTGGTTTGGAAACGGTGCGTTGGTTTTGGGAGAAAATGTCAAAAGTTTCATTGGCTAATAGAAGTAACTAAAGAAAGTATTCGGTCTTAATTTCGAGAAGACTTGAGTACCTAACCTAAGGAAGTTGATGTACAGTCAGGATAATATTAAGCTTTACACCCTACGTCATTTTGCCGTCAATTTTTTACAAGTGTCAAAGAACGAACGATTATTGCAGTTGGTAATTAATTTGCTTAACAATTAATTTCCCTGTCTTTACCTAGGTTTTTGAATAAAGGAGATCAGATACGGAATATAATGTCAGGATAAAATGACGGCTTGATGAGCCTTTTTTTTGTTGGTTGGAAATTATCAAATAACTTCTCCCGCTCTGGGCGGAGCGAGAGGGTGTGTCAGACTCTTACTGAGTAAAATCCACGCGTGTTCATTGCATGTGTTGCCAGAGGCCACGATATCCCTTTCAGACTTTCCTGCGAATGCGGCAGGCATCAACCCTAGCGGACCCCTACACTTGAGCTGACATCTCCTTGAGGCGCGCGTGGAACAACAACGCGCCTGGTCCTTATCGGACGGCGAGCTACCCATTGGTCACCGTCTGCAAGCCCGTGGCTGCGGTGGCCGGGAATCGGCCTGGGATTACCGACGTCCAGGGCGTCTCCTGCGGTGGCTAGGGGCGTGAGTGACAAAATGAACGTAGAGTATTAATTTCAGCAATTTTCTATAGGCCACCAATATGGAATAGTAAAGATAATAAACTAAACTAAACAACACGACGCCTTTGCGACGTCACGTGATCTGCCCGCTGTCATGGAGCGTCTCCGCTCACTGCTGCCGAGAATACGGCCTAATGGCTCTAAGTACGGTCAGTGCTCTGCATTACCTGACCCCTCTTACAAAGAAGAAGAGGGGAAAAGGGGTTGGGTTATGCAGGTCACTGACTGTACACTAACGGGCGCTGGTTCAATTAAGACGAAGAAATTAAAGGCCTTTAGATTTTTTTTAAACTTTATGGTTGTGCCTTAAGTTAGGGCGTATCAAATGAACTCATTGTAGGTACACGAGAAATCTAAGAATGAGGATAATATATGTTTATATAGCGACCGACCTTTTTTCTACACAAATCCCAAATAAACATAATTAATCATTATTCTTTCCGTCCAAAACGCAATGAGTCTTGATGTATTAAATGCACTCTATGATCATCATCCTATATCATTTTGACAACAAATAATGGTAACTAAGTTATTTTAGGGCAGGGACAGATATGCGAGGGATGAGAAAAGATTACTGTCATATTTTCTGAACTCCCCCTAATAATTAGGCAAATGTACTGAAGCATCCTTCAAGAGGAGACTGTCATTTGTTTAACATGTACGATGTCATTGTGAAATATTCCTTGTTATACGGAGTAATAATCTTTGATGAACGAAGCATTTATACATATTTTTTTATTTTTTATTTTTACATTCCTAAGTATTAAAATCGCTTTTCGTGTCTGTCTGTCTGACCGGGTTATTCTTCTTAACAGTGCAACGGATTTTAACATGGTTTAACCCATCATTTACAGCATTTATTAAGGAAGGTTTATGTGTATAATACATTAATATTAAACTTACATGTAATAAAGTAATCTCGATGTTTTGCAAGTCTTAAAGTCCGTAGTTATTTGTAAAGAAATATTGAAAAGACGATTCGACCTACTTGTTGAACATTCAAAAATATTTCAAACTGAATTTCTGACGTTTCCATTTTGAAACATTTTTACGAAATATTTTTGCCCAATGTTTCAATAGTGAAAATCTTTTAGATTCTGACAGAATGATTGTTTGTTTGTGTTGTGCAAACAAACAATCATCCTATATCCTAGATTCTGAGAGGATTATTGTTTGTTTGTGTTGTACAAACAAACAATCATCCTATATTCTAGATCCTATATCATAGATCCTATGTCCTATATCCTAGATCCTATATCCTAAATCCTATATCGTAGATCCTATATCCTAGATTCTGAGAGGATGATTGTTTGTTTGTGTTGTACAATCAAACAATCATTGTATATCCTAGATCCTATATCATAGATCCTATATCAAAGATCCTACATCCTAGATTCTGAGAGGATGGTTTTTTGTTTGTGTTGTACAAGCAAACAATCATCCTATATCATAGATCCTATGTCCTATATCCTAGATCCTATATTCTAGATCCTATATCGTAGATCCTATATCCCAGATTCTGAGAGGATGATTGTTTGTTTGTGTTGTACAATCAAACAATCATTATATATCCTAGATCCTATATCATAGATCCTATATCAAAGATCCTATATCCTAGATTCTGAGAGGATGGTTTTTTGTTTGTGTTGTACAAGCAAACAATCATCCTATATCCTATATTATGATATAGGATATAGGATGATTGTTTGCTTGTACAACACATACATCTATGATCATATGTCCTATATCCTAGATCCTATATCCTAGACTCTGACAGGATGATTGTTTGTTTGTGTTGTACAACCAAACAATCATCCTCTCAGAATCTAAAAGATTTTCACTATACATAGAAACTTACATAAAATAATATCACGCCTGTATTACCCGAAGGGTTAGGCAGAGGTGTACCTATAGTACACCCATTTGTAAAATTTTGCGAAAAAAGTATCTAAATGGAAGCGTCAGAAATCCTACAATTCATACGTAGCAGTACTTCAGGGTGTTTTGACACAAATAAAACAAAAACAGAAAAATCGGACGCAATCCTGAAAACATTATTACAAACAACCTTTGTGTTAAAACGATTAAAAAACGAGTTTACTCAATGGCAGTTCATCACAGACACCGAAACGATTAAAAATATAATCAAAATGAGTTTCATTACTAAAACATGAGAGCAGGGTTTTAAGGCAATTAGTTTCACGTCATTCTGTTTTGTGTTTAATTATTGCACACATTTATTTACACATTAGGTTAACGGCAAAAACGGGTCCCTCTTTTGAAATAAATTGTCTGTGTTGTAAGCTGGACTTTATGTGCAACACGTCATTAGAAAACTCGACCATTTCACTATCATCGTAATCCATTGCGCGTTTTCTGAGGCAACATTATCTTCAAAAGACACACGACCGCTGAAAGCCAGTAATGTATTTCAAAATCAGGAGTAGAAAGATTGTGTACCGAGTTTCATTGTAGATGCCAAGGGACTTTGGACCCTAACAATTTGTTACATGTATCGTTACTTGCGTTGTGTATTTTTGGAACAAAGAAATTCAGTCTATTGTCCGAATTCTTATCTATAAGGTAGTAATTTGGTTAGGGAAAGTCAACGGAAAAACCATTGAACGGGCTCTGATAAAGAAAATGAAAAAACATTTCTGCGTTCTTCCTGTTATTTCGGCAAACATTTTATCGAAATTATTGTTTTTTTTTCCTTAAATATTTGAAGCACATCCTGTAAATTGGCGTGGATTGTATTCTTTTCGTGAAAAAATCGTTATTTTTGTGAAGTGTTTTATTTTTATAAGTAACTAGTAGGTAGCTATCGGAAAATGATCGCGTATTCAACAAAGTGAAAAAAATGCATGTAGGGACCACTACAGTTACATACTGCTGTAGCAAAAACAACGATTTTAATATGGATCAATGTTAGATCAGCCTATTTTATTAGCTTTTACCTACGAATTGTAAAACAATACCAGTTATTATGAAAGTAGTACTCCACTCTATACTGTTTAAGAGGCCGACAACGTCTAAAGCGCGGTCACTGTCGGACTGCATAGAAAAGAAAAAGAAGCGCGATGACACAACGCTGGTAATTTATTGCAAAATATGAAGCAATTATCGATTTATAAAAAAGCTAGAGATTGTATAGAAAAAATAAAACACTATTAGCTAATATGTTGCTTGTAGAATAATCTGACAAAAAATCAGAATGATTGCATGTATAATAGTATGATTTTAATCGTTAAGAGAATTTTTAAGAGGTATCTTCGTGATGTTTTTCTATCGTATCAAATTAGTTATATTATGTTTTCAACACACTATCTACCTAGCGTATATCCTTGAGAATATCATATAATTTTCTGATTTTGTTTACTACAGTGGATCATATACTTTAAGGCATTATCAAACTTATAAAATTTGCGTTTAGGTCTTGTAGTCCCCTTAAAAAACACTACAAATACAAAACGTTCCTGTGTATACTCGCTATTTGACAGAAGCATTTTTCACGAATTAGATTTATACGCGCAAACTTTTCAAAATCAATTCATCAAAAGTGTTTCCCTATTTCAACTGCATTTGTTAGTCCCCATTTAAAAATGGATTCGTTTTTAAAAAAAACATTTTTTTACACCGAATCTGAAATATTATTCTGTATCGACGAATTAATGTTTCGTTGCGCAATATTGTTCGGCTAAATTGTTTCGGAAACTACTAGGGAGAGGATAAAGAAACGAATACTCGTAAACTGTGATTGCGCAACTGTTATTTCAAACAAATATTAGTTTTCTCAGAACCAGTGATTAAACGCTCCATGATTTGATTCGATTTTGTCAATTATATTAATAAATGTTAGCTGAGGCGCCAAGGGAACCCTAGAAATTCGAACATAGCAGTAACTAATTAATTATTCTTGGGAAACTTTTGGTTCAGAAATGTTACAATGAAATTGTAATTAACAACGGATATTATATTAGCGTAAAAATAAAATGATACTCTTGGCCCGTATTTTCTAATTTATCTTACTGAAATTATAATAATACTACGTTGACATAATTTTATTTGAGATTATACAAAAACAGCGATCTTATTCAACGAATAAAAACTTCGTTACCTTAAAGCCATTGCAATCTTAGTAAATGAAAATACTACTTACTTATTACTACTTAGGAACAGCTATCCGATGCTCCATCACTATGAAACTGAGTGTTAAAATGTATTATTAATTGTCCCAACGTTCGCTCCATATGACCTTCGCATTTGTCCATTTACAATTTTAGGCTCGTATTCAGGAAAAATTGTACGTTCATAATAGCAATAATGTCCAACAATTCTTTTGGGAAACTGAAATGTCCGGTTCGTGATTGTTTAATTTTGGTATCACAAATCCCTCTTTTTTGACAAAACCAGCTCCAAATAAAAATGATCCATCATTTTATAAAATGGAAGTTAGAATGTTCTATTCTGCTTTATTATCAGAGATTTGGATCCATGTTTGTTTTTAGAATACGTGACGAAAATACATTTTAGAATAGATTGGATGTTGAATTTGTAACTAGAATTTCTATGTACCAACCTACTTTCAAATATCTGTTTGGATTTCTCTATTTAAAATTGGAAATATTTAACAGATCTTCTAAAAAATGGACCTCCTAATGTTGTATGGATTTTGCGGTGTGAGTGCTCTACACTCGTTTCCAACATAAAATTGCATTATCAAAAATCAAATTAGCAGGGAAGTTTTAAAAAACTAGAGACTTGAAATTATAAGATTCATGTAGTTTTAGACAATTAGACCCACATATATAACAAAAAATTTAATTAAAAAAATACGTGTAGAGCATTTCGTTGGGAAGTGTCTGTTTGTCGTCACCATTCACGTCGTCACACACAACGACGATTAATCTAAATCTTCTTCTAGGATAAGTTTTCTTTCATCCTTCGGATGTGCCCTATTGATTTTCGTTATCAAACTCCCGTTCAAAGATATTAACAAAAATCGATTTATTTTCTTAGATTTTTTTCACCTAAAATGAATCGTCATCATGTTTATACTTTTAGAATTCAGGCGTGTACTTTTAGATTTTCCAAATTTAATAAATGTGCCTCTAAAACGTAGTTTTTCTAATAATGCAGGTAAGCTTTTTTTTAATATGCCTGTTTTTTAACTTTCTTGCCTTTTCTCAAATTTGGTGGCAGTTGTCTCGCTATTTTGTACTTTAGGACAACATAATTATTTGAAGGTCAAAAACGAAGCACATTTATAATATAAGAGTGTAACTTAACATTTTTAGGACTTTAAAATGGGAATTATTTGTGGTTCGATTAAATACATGTCTTTAAATTCTTTATGGTGAAATCAATCGCAGATGTGATAAATGTCTTTAATAGTTTAAAACATTACTAAATTCTTGTTTCATTGGTTTAAATCTTAAAGTCACTTTAGAGATTAAGGTCTCTAATGAACCCATTGATCAAAATATATCATTACAAGTAACGTTCTAAAATCGACGTGTTATTGGATCCATCTATCTTCTCAAATCTCAGCTACATAAATTCTCGTCTTAATACTTTGACAGACAATTCACACTATTCTATACCTGTTCTATCCAACTTGATTAATCCAATTAAGCCTGAAGATCAATATAGTTCGCCCAAAACTATGTGAGGTGAGACATTAAATCGTCCCTTTACGTCCCAAGTACCAAACTTCCAATGAAATTATTGACTCTAATCGATGTAAAGTTTACGCCGTTCCAGAATTGTTGTAACTCTCTGGAATTTAATCAACCACCGAAGATATCGGGGATTCGATATTAATCACTTTGGTATTCAGTAACTTTGCATGCTTACTCTTTGACAGTTCGGATTCACACATGTTTGTTATTGTTTCCGTGAAGGTATAGTGAAGACTAAGGGGTAATATATTAAATCTCTGAGCGCAGTACCCTCGCTTTCATCGTTGCTTAGGGCTTCAGTGATTCCTTTGTGCTAATCCTTAGATTGGTTTTCGGGAGGCGTAATGGTATTTGTAATTATTGGATGTTCACTAGTTACATCACTTGCTATTGTTATTTTCTACAGCTTACAAGATATTGCCCTTTGTATCTCGTACACATTAAACATAAACATTATTACCTACTCTACAATACTGTACGAGTACCACACGAAAATAATTCGCCGTCCCTTAATTTGCGCAATGATTCAAAAACAACATCATTAGGACGGTTCATTTCCCTCCATGATTGCTGTTTTCCACTTCGTGTTGACTCATTAAGATTTTATAATAAGTTTTACCAAATAATTTGGGGTTTGGTCTTGCAGTTTATTTTCGTTTCATGACACGTCGTATAGGTATACGTGTATTGTGTACACCTTTTTATATGAAAGGCATTGATTTCAAGTTACTTGGAATTACACAATCGAATGTCGGCCATCCGCCATTAAAGTCCGGGAAATTAATTGTTTATCTGTAAATTTTCCATAAATTCAAATTACAACTGCCATTCTTCGTCAGTATGGCTGTAACACGGCAAGTTGACGTAGTATGTTAATTTGGTAAGACGTTTTATTTCCTTGGCTGTACATAATTATCATTTCTCATACAAAATTACTCTTCAATTTGAAATAGAACAAACCTACAAAGAAAAATATTTTTACCATCACTACATTTACTAAAATTCTATACGGTATGTATATAACCGATTTAACCTTGACTTTAAAAAAAATGCTTTTCTGTAAAGTCGGTTTACGGGCGATAAATTTACGTGATAACGAGAGAGAGATGCGTCACAAGTCGAACGCTTAGGCCGATCATGTCTCTCTATCGCTAGTTCCGCGCTCTCGCTTGCACGCTCGGCTCAGACGGAACGTGACAATGAGTCATGCTTTTTCGTGCGTGCGGCCGGCGTTTATCGATTCGGTTCGTTATCACGTCAAAAAGAAAGTAATAAAGATCGCCTGAGGCACCAAACTATAGAGCTAGCAATAGAGGCAATTAAAACATCGAACTAATATAATATGAAACCGTAAATTTTTCAGAAGTTATTTAAACTTTCGTATTTGAAAACGTACTTTTGAACGAGGACAAATTGTTCAATTATTAACTTTAGTTCCCAAAGGTAAAAGAAAAAATATATCGATTAAAACGTCGCTCAAAACTCAGCGCCAGTACCAACTTGCTCTTTTTGTTTTAATATTATTAAATTAAAAGTAATTTTCTATTCAGGTTTAAATTAAGATACTAGCGACACTCCGTAGACGTAATGGGTACGTGGTCGGTCGAAATCTAATCACGATAAAATAAAAATAAAAAATATTTTTATGTTTTTTGGGGGTCAACGACCGCAGTTAGTGTTAGTTACTTGGAGTATGAATCTGTTTACGGCTGGACCGATTTGGCTGCTTTTGTTTTAAAATGTTCGTAGTACAATCTAATAACTTCGTAAATAATCCGAATCTAGTTGTTCCTATAAAAAAAAAATTTGGAACAAGAATCGAGCGTCGTTGTTCTGTGGGATTTTTGTATGCACTCTTGAAATTTGGACAGGACATAATCTGGCGGGTCACCCGGTTGTATAACAATTAAACCACGAAAGCCCACATTAAGGCTCCTACACACTGAGGCGATATCGCGGGCGCGACAGGCATATTGCTGCCTGTCGCGCCCGCGATATCGCCTCTGTATGCAGGAGCCTTTACCGAACACGTATTCCAAAAAAATCCTTATTTTTAAAAATCTTATGTTACGTGTACGGTACACCAACATTTAGTTCGTCCGCAAGATTGAACTAAATGTTTATGGTGTAACATCGCGTGTTGGTCGTTCGGTGTGACAGGCGGAAATAAAGCATTGCTCGACACATCGTTAGAAAGCACCAAATTTTAAAGCGATAGCCTTAGTATTTCGATTTTTGATTCACACAATCAATCAGATTTAAGATCTTTATATACTTTATTCTGCCTAAAACATCAAAGATGAAATAAGTATAATTAGAATAGGGATGATGCTTGGGTAAAAAAAGAAATCCTATTTAGTCCGTCAGTCAGATAATCAAAAATATTAGACACATATTTTTTGCTTTATCATATTAACAAAAAATGACAGATAAAGCTAATTAAAGTTGAAAAGTGGGGGCTCGCGTCACAATTCAGTATAAAATCTAGCAAGGCGTGATGTCATGTCACATTTTTATTCAATGTATCGCCGCTTTTGATTACGTAAAAAAAGAAAAAACACGTGTCCAATATTTTTTAATAATCTTGGGACCTGACGGGCAAAAAAAATTATCATCATCCCTATTGGCATGTGTTAATTGGGCCATAGCACAGAAGTCTTTGATTTTATTTTAATTATATAAGTACCTACTCAAGTGTTATAAAGCAATCATAGACTCAATTTAAAATATCGAATTAATATAAAAAAAAATAAAAGGGACTTTTAACCAAAATAAAGAACTAGATCGTATATCTACAAAAGAAACAGATATAAACTTGAAGAAACAAGAGCTTAGAAACTTACGAAGTCTAGTCGCAATGTTTTCTCACAAAAGACATGTAATAACTATAGGACACACAGAAATAGAACCAAGCACATATAAAGTCTACAATGCGCTCTCAATTAAGCTCAAAAATTCCTCGCCACACTAAACAGTAGCTACCAAAGTACCAACAAATAAATTGAAACAAACGTAACGAATGAAAAATTCCTAGTGGTAACTATAGGAAGTAGGAACATAGAACAAGAATATAGAGAAGCGAAACTCTCGTTTCAAAAGTATTATAAATGTCTATCTATAGTTTCGGGACGTAAGAAACGTTCTACGCCCCTGTGTGAGATTGCAGAGAAGATTAGACGTAGAATCGATGAGACGTGTTCTTGAGTAGAGACCGCGAATTAGCAAACGTAGGATAGGGGCGCCCTTAGACTAGGTGAGTCGAGGATATTAGCGTTATGTCTGGTAAGAACTAGATGAAAGTAGCCAAGGATCGAGCAATCGATGGAGTACAATTGGGCAGTCGTATGTCAAGCAGTGGGCTTCTATAGGCTGATGATTATGGTGATGATGAATGCTGAACATGTTATTTATGCGCTCCGCAGCTGCTCCCGGTCATGAGATTGTCCGGTTAGACTGGAAGCCGACCCTAACATAGCTGGGAAAGGATAGACAAATGATGATCAAATCAAATCTTTGATAAATCAAAACAAAACTCATTTATTCAAACTAGGTTGTGTATGAGCACTTTTCGAACGCCAAAATTACATAAGACTGTTCCCCAAAACGCCCACCCTTCACCATTTCCTAGTGCTTTAGCTGGGAAGAAGAAGTGGCGTAACAAACTTTCCAGCAGCACAGCTGTCTGTTCAGTTAGAAAAAACTGGACTCTATACAACAGTATGCAAAATAATTTACACTACGTGCAACACAAAACATTAAATTTAATTATGAGCCATATGTCAGCTAGCACACGCCAATATATCAACAAAAAAAAAACTACTAACTGTACTCAAACAAAAATAAAAACATAAGCAACATAACTTAATAAAATATAACAAACTAAACTAACATAACTTAGTTTAATAACTTAATACCTAAATAAAAGCCTCCAGGCATACAGGGCGTGCTCGCTTACATAAAGCTATAGCTGTAACTCGAAGTCACAAATGATAAACTACGACCACCGAAGTCAAATAAATAAACATTTAATTACTAATAACAATAACAAAACCATGGTCAGCAGGACGACCAGTCACCACAAGCAGCACCCGTTCTCGAGCATAACGCAAAGATTACCACCCTCGCCATATTTGAGGGAAGGAGGCAACCCGACCCTCGGTGCTACCGCAAGCAGTGACATCTAAGGGAGCATGGCGAAATTGCTGCAGGTTGCTCCAGTAAGAATAATATAATCAATTGTCGAGGTCGAAGTGATGATGAGTTACTCCCGAACAACGGCTTTGACAATCCTGATTTGACGTAAGCAAGTGCTGCGCTGGTCGTAGAGGGTTGGGAAAAAGTGGTAGGTCTGTAGGGCTTACTTATTCTGTGGTAGTAACTACTGAGCTCTAATCATGTAGTACGGAACCACGGACACAGTAACTGGCCGGAACACTATAATACATTACGTGGACGATATGAACGTCTGGCTTCGCTTGTATAGGAATTTCAATACTAATTCTTGGAATTAGTTATGTCTACTGTTTTTCTTGTTATAACATAGCTTGTAGGTTGGTTACCTTTGTAATTAGAGGTAGTATCGTCACAACATTTTTCATCCCCGCTAACTTTATTTATAAAGGCGATAAATAAATGAAAGTTCTTTTGTTACAAGTTTCTGATAATATAAACGCTACAAAAAACTTTTCTGTAGTTTATACCGATGGTGGTCAGAGGATTCGTTAACAATATTTTAAAAGTCATGTAAATTCGCGAATACATACGCGAGTAAAATTCGGCTGATATCAGCTAACACACTTCCTTCTCAGTAAGAAGGCTTACAATACCAGTGCCTTGTCAAATTAAACTTCCAAAACTCCCCAGAAGTAAAATCATAACACAAGATAGCAGCATAATACGAGTGTACACATAAAATTAATTCACACCTAACCCCATCGCGGAAAGATAGCTACTTCCAAGGTTATATTAAATTCCATCCAAAAGAACTTTCTTTAAGATAAGGGTGGTACGTAATTTCATTTACGCCGTTTAAAACTTTAACTTCCGAGAGTCTGATTAAATTTTTAACAATATCTTTAATTTATAGACGTTGATGAAAGTTTTATTGCAAGAGTTTACGGCTGTGCGTTTCCATCATTTTATATATATTAAGTTTAAAGATGAATATCTATGTCTATATACCTACCTACATTTCTAGAATTTTCTGATTCGGAAGATTACTTAGATAATAAGGTTTTGTTTAAGTGATAATGTTTAAGTACCTACTGATGCTGGTGCTGCTGGTGCTGTTTGAGTAGTGCTGTGCTGGTACTGTTGTTATGTATTGTAGTGATAATGTCGAGGCAGCTCCGGGGAATCGAATCCCGGACGCCATAGTACAGGAAAATGAAACTATATGTATTTCACCACATAATCACGTAGGCATATTGATTTTTCTTTACATAAAAAATACAAAAACCGGCCAAGTGCGTGACATACCACGCACAATGAAGGGTCCCGTACTTGGGATGAATTTATCCCAAAAAAAAACTTAACATTGTAGTTGAAAAACATGTTCTCCCATACACCGACATACAAGTATATACGTCACGGTCAATTCTCCAACTGCAAATGTAAGTTGGTCGACTATTACTCGTTAATTTGTAAAGCCTACCTAGCTGTGATAGATTTCCTATTAATTTCGTTACCACTGCCATGATTTTTTCAAATATCTAAAAAGAACCATTTAGCTGGCAGCGGCGACGCACTTGATTCTAACAAAAATTTTCACTTTAAAGCTTCATATTGCGCAAACGGATCCCTGAATCAAACCTTTCCAACGACACCCCACACAACGGGACGGCTGAGAAAAATAAATTTTTAAGTTATTATTTTACCCCTTTCTCGGCGTGATTAATACGTATACCCATGCCAAATTACAGCTTTATAGTACTAAGCGTCTCTGAGCTAAAGCAGGGACAGAAAGACAGACAGACAGACGGACATGGCGAAACTATAAGGGTTCCTTTTTTACTCCGGAACCCTAAAAAGGGTCCGAAAGAGGTAAAGAAAAGATATAAAAACGAAACAATGATTAAAAAAACTCGGTTAGTCGCTGGGTCGGGTTGCTTTAGATTTTTAAACAATTTTTTATTTGGCGTTACAAAAATATCAGGTCACACTAGGTCCATCGATGCTTGGAATTTGGGTTCGCTTTTAGGCCTTTCCGGGCAGAAAAAGATTCGATTGCAATCGCTTCGTATAGCCCGCGTGGGCTATTCGCGTGAGTAACAACATTCATTTTGAACGAAACTATGTTACCCTTTTTTTAAGCTGTTTCTTTTAAAAAGGAAATTCAGAAAGCTGGAGAACAATTCGCACTCGGTAATGTTAAAGTAAGTGGCAGTGGGCAGAGCACATTGCTCGCAGAACAGATGGATGATAGGGCCGAAAGTTTCTGGATTGGCGACCGCTTACTGGAAGACGTAGCGTTGGAAGGCCTGCTACAAGGTGGACCGATGACCTTGTGAAGGCCGCAGGGCCGAAAGGTTCTGGAATGGCGACCGCGTACCGAAAGACGTAGCGTTGGAAGGCCTGCTACAAGGTGGACCGATGACCTTGTGAAAGCCGTAGGGCGGAAAGGTTCTAGAATGGTGACCGCGTACTGGAAGCCGTAGCGTTGGAAGGCCTGCTACAAGGTGGACCGATGACCTTGTGAAGGCCGCAGGAATCCGCTGGATGCGAGAAGCACATAACCGGTCGAAGTGGCGTTGCTTGGGAGAGGCCTATGTCCAGCAGTGGACGTCTTTCGGTTGACATGATGATGATGAATGTTAAGGCTAATTAAGCAAAAGTTAGTTCCGTAAAAAATTAAAGACACAAAGAAAACCAGTGCGGGATAGGCTACACCGGGAGCCTATACTGACGGGATGCGAGCTGACGTGGTGTAAGGTCACCCGAACATAGTCCGTTCACGCTGCCACCAGATCACCACCAGGTCGCCCGCATCGCCGTTGAGACGTCGTCGGGACCGCCAGCGCTCACCTTAGCGAAACCCACGCCAGGCGCGGCCGGCGGTACTCGGAGTCTAATAGGCTAACTGTAGCCGGGCGGTAGAGCCAATATTTATATCTGTATCTAAGACAAATAAGAGTTTCAGACCAGAGAAAAAAGCAAAATTAAATGGGTAGGTTAACTAACGAGTAGCTTGGAGTACTAAGTAATACGCCAATAGCGGTATGGTGATTCACTCCTTATGAAGAGGATATTATAGAAATTCTTAAGCCTAAACTTAAAGTCAAAGTCAAAGTCAAATTATTTATTTCAAATAGGCACATAAAAGGCACTTTTGAACGTTAAAATTAACAAAAAAAAATTGAATTGATTCTAGTTGCCCCTTCCAAAAGGTAGATTCGTATGGAGAAGAATGGGCAAGAAACTCCACTGTTACTCTTTTAAAATGTTTTACAAAATTTTGTATATGTACATTTTAAAATTATATGTGAAGACGACGCATGCTTAATAGAGGTGACTGTGTACCTCGACTTTACAGAAACATGGAGTAGAAGTTTTTTTCTTTATTACATATATTTCACCATTATCAATTTCATTTGTCCTTTTCGAGAGAAACCAGACGACTGACGTTCATAACCGAATCTTTGACACCCATCCTTCTAAAAGTTTGATTTGAAATTAAGAAAAAAACATGCTTGACCGTTTTTGCGTAAAAAGAGGTCTAATTGGCAGAGGTAACGTTGCAGTATCTAGGTACGTTTAATATTATGACACTTTTCTTTCACCAAATGCTAATATGTTTTTTTATCCTTGCTTATTATGCTTCACTGTCAAGATACTAAGGTGGTGTCATTAAAAATATAATTACCGTCATATGATTTACTTCATTTAAAAGAAAATTATACATACAAAATTAAAATCCTCTATTAGTTTCTTCGTTCTATATTCCCAACCTCTGACCATTATGTACTACTATTATTATATTAAACTAACATTTTACACTAACCAAAACTGTTCATATTAATGGGTAAACAGATGCTGCTCCCTCAAGGGTCCGTCCATTTGGGGGCCCGTTGAAAAGCCGGAAAAGCACTAATCCATCACAAAGAGTTACGACGTCCTAGCGGTTATATACGATCGTGGGACCCACGCGATGGAGCGCTCATATTGGGGCTACTTGTATCGGAGTTAGTTTGCTTTACTTTGGAGATTTTGCTGCGTGTTGCTACACATAGTATTATATTGCTATATATAGTTCTCTCGTATCGGCAAGAATTTATCAAAAATAGCTCACGCTATGGGTGAAAATATAGTTTAAGGTGCGCCAGACGTAAATTAAGTACTGCCTGCTTCATCGAGGTTATTTTAACCCTTTGACCGCCACGTCAAAAATGCAAAAACGTGCCCTCGGCGCCGAGCTACGTATTATTCCTTATAAATCTGTCATGTAGTCGTGAACGTGGCGTGCTGGGCACATTTTGGTTTGTCATCTATACATGACTGTGGCGGTCAAAAGGTTAATGCACCTTAGTCATCACTACCCTAGGCTTTTACTAACTTTGTTGGGGTCAGCTATTATTCTAACCGGATGCACTGCTGAATACCAGTATTTTACATAGAGGGATCTGGAACCTGACCTTATCCAGATCAAACGATACCACGCAGTAATACTGGATATCAGACTTTGGAGCTTCTGATTACCCAGACTGTCAAGGATCGATGAATGACAACGTAATATGGACACACTGGATTTCCGGCCACCGTAGGCGCGGGCTTGCGGACGGTGAGCAATGGGTAGCTCACCGTCCGGCAAGGACCAGGCCCGGGTCGACGGCACGTCGTATTCCACGCGCGCCTCAAAGAGATGTCAGCACAAATGTAGGGGTCCACTAGGGCCGATGCCTGCCGTCGCGGGAAGGTACTTATGGGTCACCGAGCCCCCTGGCAACACAGGCAACAGGAAGGAATACGGGTGGGTTTTAGTCAGTAAGAGTCTGACACACCCTCCCGCTCCGCCCAGAGCGGGAGAAGTTATTTGATGATTTCCCACCCTCAAAAAAAAAAAGTATGGACACACTAGACATTGTACACTGAATAAGAATAAAAATACCAATCCAATCTCAAACAATCAACCAAGTGTCTACCCATTTCTCACCTTTCATAATCGCAGTCCAAATTCCAACCCTTATTCAAATGACCACAAAATACCAAAGAATAAACAAAACAAAAAAAAAAGTCAGACAGCACAAAACGGAACACAGCGCGAGGTAAAGTTGTTTACGGAAAGAAACTACTTGGGATCGGGACGCGGAACGGGACAAAAGTTGTGCGTCTGTGGTTTGTGTGCAGACAAACAAACAACCAATCTAATTATATGGCGCTCTGGGTACCTTCAATGCTTATAAACAAATAATTATAAGCAGATGACAAAGATGCACCAAATTATAGGCTTTATGACCCTTCCAAATGGAGGTAGGGGGTAGGGTTAGTAAATCATACTTATAAAGGCAAACGTAAAAAGTTATAAATATTCAATGATATTTAACATATTCAGCCTATAATGCTCCCACTACTGGGACACAGGCCTCCTCTTCGTGGTAGGAAGCGGGCCCAGTGCGGGTTGGTAGATAACACATGTCTTCGAATTTTTGGTTCTAGGACATGCCGGTTTCCTCACGATGTTTTCCTTCACCGTTTTTGAGAGCAGTGGTGATGAGATAATGTACACAAAGTAAAGCGCCTGTCTTGGTTCGAACCTACGACCTACAACTCGTAAGTCACGGCCGTTACCACCACTGCTCTCACATCACTGTTCAATCATGATCAAACCAAAATGATGTCTGTTTATTTCGGTGTTTTTTCTAGGAATAGTCACATAGGAAACTCTAACCTCATCAAGTTTTTATTAAATATTATTGACGTGTGTGTTCATAAACCTACAGAAATTAATATCATTTATCATCATCTTAGAGGACCTCCATCAATTGGGTCTCAAAAGGGAAGGGGCTGGGAAATCTAAGTTCAAAAGTTGACGAATTCTATTGCTTAACTTTCCTTTGTCTGGATACTTCACATACAATCTGTTTTACTTTATCTATGTCCTGTCAATACTAATCTGTGTAGCTAATTCTGCCATCGCTTTCACGGTTTTGTCATTTCCGTGGGTAGTTCGTGATATTACGCCGCAGTTTAGATGACATCTCGATATATTCTGTTGATACTAATTTGTTCGGTTTTATTTTTTGGATGGGAAATCATCAAATAACTTTTTCCGCTCTGGGCGGAGCGGGAGGGTGTGTCAGACTCTTAATGACTAAAACCCACCCGTATTCCGTCCTGTTGCCTGTGTTGCCAGGGGCCTCGGTGACCCTTTAGTACCTTCCCGCGATCCCGGCAGGCATCGGCCCTAGTGGACCCCTACATATGTGCTGACGACATCTCTTTGAGGCGCGCGTGGAATACAACGCGCCGTCGACCCGGGCCTGGTCCTTACCAGACGGTGAGCTACCCATCGCTCACCGTCCGCAAGCCCGCGCCTACGGTGGCCGAAAATCCGCCCGGGATTCCCGACGCCCAGGGCGTCTCCTGTGGCGGCTAGGGGCGAGAGGGCACGAAACTTGCCTTTCCCTCAACCATCCCGCCTCCTCCTTCGCGAGCATTACTGCTTCGTAGAAGGAGGTGACGGCTGCCCATGCCCTCTCGCTCCGTACCATGGCCTGAACCAGGGCCGGACCGTATGCTCCACCGTGTCCTCCGGGTGATCCACACAATGATGACACCCGGGCGTTTCCTCCCGCCTTATCCGACACAGGAACCTCCCGAAGCTGCCGTGTCCGATGAGGACCTGCGTCAGGCGGAAGGTGAGGACGCCGTGGCGCCTCTCTAGCCACTCCTCAAAGAGGGGTCTTATCGCCGCAATCGTGGCGTTCCCAGCACTGGGTTGCGACAACCGTACTCTCCATGTCGCCATGAGATCCCGCTGGAGCTCCGTCCGCTGTACCGCGATTTCTCGCGGCAGCCGAGTTACGCCCCGGCGTTTCGCCTCCTCGCGCCACTCCCATACGTGCGCGAGGACTTTTGCCTCCAGATCCCATGGTGGCAATCCGGCAAGGAGGCTCGCTGCCTCACAGGAGACCGTGCGGTATCCCCTTACCATCCGGATAGCCTTGACCCTTTGGGCCGCGCTCAACCGGCGGGCTGGCTGCAGCGCCAGAGAGCGCGGCCATACAGGAGCCCCGTAGAGGACCATGGACCGCACGACCCTCGCGTAGAGCCTCCGGCAGGAGGTGTTTGGACCTAAATTGGGCAGGAACCGCTTCAATGCAGCGCCCGCCCGCTCCAGTTTGGGAGCCAAACGTCTGAAATGCTCCAAATTTATTCGGCTCAACCCAACATCGCTTTCACGGTTTTATCACTTCCGTGTGTAGTAATATTGGCCCTCAGTCTCGACAGCATCCCGTAAACATGGCCAGCCCAATCCCACGTGCCAACGTATACTAGTTGTATGTTACATTCAGTTGTAATGACCCAGAAGAAGGAGTAAATGTCTAGTGTAATGAGGTTTGATCTTGTAGGGTCTTAGAAACCATTTCTATAGTGTTCTGAGTTTTCCGGTCAATGGTCATTAAGGTTTGGTAAGGTCTTTTTTTTTTGGTAGGAAATTATCAAATACCTTTTCAGAGTTCTCTTCTCGGTGTTTCAGACTCTTACTGACTAAAACCCACCCGTGTTCCTTCCGTCGCTTGTGTTGCCAGAGGCCACGGATATCCCTTTTGGACTTTCTCACGACCCTTTTTTTTCAGTAGGTTTTGTAAGGTCTGATACTTACACTAATTCCTAGCATCAAGCAAAAGACAGCTTAGCGGTAGAGTTATATTGAATTTTCATTTGTAATATTGCAATAAATTTGCTAATCAATAAAGTAAATTGTGAAATTAACGTACATGAGCAATTCAGTTATTGTTTTCAAAACTTTTCATAAAAGTTAAATTTGACAGAGCCGCATCAGTCAAGCAGATTAAAATTAAATTAAGTGACAAAACAATTAGTTTCTAAAAAAAATAATTAAATCTAAGCCCACGGCAATCAGGCTTAACTTATCGCAATTCAATCCACGAAGGCAGACTGGATAACTTTTATCTTTTATTTTTTCTTGTGATAAAATTAAATGCTTCATAAGGAAATGCGACGATAATTTTATATTCTTGTAGCGTTCTCTTGTGGAGATCTTTTTTATTTACTTCGTATTTTACTTGCTAACTTTTTATCGTCTTTGTATTTGCTTGAGGCCTTTTCTTAAGGAGGTTAAAAATCTTTTCGTATCTTAGACCGAGACTTTCTTTTACGCCTGAATAAAAGGTCCCTGTATTTATTTATATTTTATTTGTCCCTACCCGCTTTCGTTGAGCAAAGAATAACGTTTGTTGCTTTTTGTTTGTGCTTCGTAAATAAACTTTCTAATGTCAGGAGATAAGTCTCTCAAGGGTTGTTTAATATGTAGGTTTGATAAACATTTGAAAATGACATAGAAATGGCTACTTTTGACAAATGTTAAAACGTCAAGACTTAATTTTCTGTTTGTTTCAGTGTACTAATACTCGTCTACAAGGTTAACAGTAAATTCAATAATTAACAAATTACATAATGGATTTAGGTTTTTTATTTTTATTTTTTTTCTTCCTTCGCACTTTTTCTCACCACATTGACTTTGGCAAAATTGTCGACATCGGTAACATTGCCATAGAGAAAAATAGAATTGAACTTAATTTTATTTGACCTTTTGACAGCGGAAGGTTATGTACAAGTCTATGCAGACCCAATAATTTTGACTATTTCCATGATTTAAGTTTGCAGCTGACAAATATAACAAAATAATTCCGTTTTTTATTATTTTTAGACTGGTGAAAGCTTTTTCCTTATATTGGGAGACAAACAAGCAGTTTAAATTACTTACTTGTAATAAACCAGGACCAAGCCCGAAAGAAAACAATATCAATTGTCAGCACAATATTAATAAAAACCTAGCCATACATACCTCGGGTATACAGGTGACGTGTCTAAAGCTAAGTAAATAACTTAAAGTTGAATAAGATAATTTCATAATTCAGGGATGAAACACCCACTACAAATATAATTCCAAGTGGAATCTTAGGACTACAGGTAAATTACTTCACTCTTTTGTGCTTCTTGAGTGCTCGCGATAATCCTGAACATTCTGAAAATCTTACTGAACATTGGGTAATGAACTTGATTGACTTACAAATCAAAGTTAATGAATATCTTTTATGAATTTAATCCAGAGCCAAGATCGCCTTGCATATGGTGTGCTGGGTTCATCATACAAATGATAGGTACGCGCAGGTACTCTTTACTAACTCTGGCCAGCGCTCACAAATCCGCCGTATGGTTGACTTATATAATAGCAATTTTGAAAATATTGACATATTCAATTATCCAGTGAGTAGATTCTAAAGCCTCACCCGCTCCATTTATAAAACCAATGTGTGTTTTCAGCAACTCATCAGACTTACTAAGGTCATATTTTATACTATGTAATCTTTATCTATATTTAAAACTTTATTAATACTCATTGTAAAACTATTTACAGCTCGTATTGCTACTAAAACTCCTAGCAATAAAACTCTTTTTTTTACTTTTATGTCTACTTGTGGACAGCGTTGTGGGTTATATTATAACTAAAATTGTTTATGTTAAATTAGTTGTAAGTTCTTATAATGTAACTGTTTGATGTTCCTTTCAATAAAAATAAAAAATAAAAATGAGGTCCTGGGTTTAATTCCCAGGTCGGGCTAAGTGTTACTGGGTTTTTCCACCCTGAGTTTGTATTTGGGCCCGGTTGATGGCAATAAGCTCGTCCCCTATTACATAGGACTTAAAAATAACTGTCGAAATGTGGGTGTACTATAGGTACACCTCTGCCTAACCCTTTGCCCTAATACAGGCGTGATGTTATGTACACATAATCATACATAATCGACATACACATATGATACATACATATGATACATAATCGTATACACCCTGTATACTATTATGTCTACAGCCTGTGGTTTATTAGTATTTATTTGTTTTTCATAAACATCTAGATTGATGATGTCTGGACTTTTGTTGATGTATGGACAAAAATGTTGGTGACGTCATTCTGTTATTGGTCGTAACTAAGTTCTTTGTAGATAAAATTATTTTAAAAAATCATAGGAAGTGTGTTTTGTTGTGATTATAAAAAAAAATGATAAAAAAAAATGCGTCAGTTACTAACTGACGCAGTTTTTTTAACATTTTATTTTCTGCTTTATTGATTTCTAATTTCTACCGTTTTTACCTTCTTACCTACCTAGGTAGGAATAACTGAAGAGATTAAAGTCGATTTTCTGGACTAGAAAAAAGACTTATGAAATTAAAAACAGTTACAGCACTTTGAAGAAAATACCTAAAGAGTCATCATCATCTGCCTGCCTTTTCCCAACTTTTTCGGGGTCAGCTTCCAATCTTACCGGATACAGCTGAATATCAGTATTTTACATGGAGCGACTGCCTAAAGAGTATGAAATTATAATGGATTCAACAGGCTTAGCACGAGAACTGTAGAAAAGCGTTTTGTCGACGGAAGAGTAGACAAAAATGACGTTTCCGAGTTGACAGTATTCTAGCGAGAAATTTAGACAAGCGATTTCTATTCTACAGTAGAGTAGAAATACGTAGAAAGCGTCATGCTAAGCCTGCTGATAATCAACAATCTTGGGCTCAAAAAAAACACGCGTTTTATTTCCATAATTTTGCTATTTTGTGGGTTATACTCGTCCACTGCTGCCTAGCCTACAACTTAGATTAATGGCTTAGCTTTAAAGTAAACAAATCTACCTATTCAACCTTCAATCTTTTAAACAAAGTGGTGTCCCTGATGCTCTCACATTTATTGCTCTTCGGTTCAATGACACAGCGTCAAGTCTTGTAGCTATAAATCTCTCAAAGCCTTAGTACCGGGAATTTCAGAGGAATTTGTGAAAAATTGTATGCTTTACTGTCTAGAGACACGGTGTAGCACATGCGTAACATTTTCCTTTCGGATATGTGAAGACAATGTATGTAATTCACAGTACGTATGGCCTAGAATTAAAATGTAGGGATCTAATATTATTAATTTAAAAATAAAATGAGCCCCTCCTTTAATTGAAAGAAAGAATTTAGAATATGCAATTCTTTGTAGACCTCATCCGAAAGCTAAAGGCGCTGATAAGACCCAATTGACCAAAATAGGCTTCTCTTAAGAAAAAAAATTGCCAAATCTGTGTAGTTTGTGGTAGCGGAAAAAATATATGTTAATTTTGAACATATTTCCCAGAGCTTGGTTGTTACCAAAACACGTTTTGAAAAAAAATCTCGATACAAACTAACGTTAAACTAAACTCTTACTTTGAGTTCTAATCCAAAGTATCTGCATTAAATATCAACATACGTATTTAATTAATAAATAAAAAGAACGTCTTATTTGAATGCAGAACTTGGATATTTTTTATTTACGATTACTCAACTCAATTTTGAGTAAATAGATAATTGCTTCATATTTTGCAATAAATTACAAGCGTTTTGTCATCCCGCTTCTCTTTCTTTTCTATGCAATCTGACAGTGACCGCAGTGTAGGTGTTGTTAGCGTCTTAAAGCCATTATGGACCCTGCCGTACTAGCACACAATCTCGATAACAAGCTGCACAGTAGCTGGTTAGTAGACTAGACTTTAATCGGCCAAGGACAGCTAATGAGACAATTGATTTTCTATTGTTTTACACCGAATCGGTGTCGCGCCGGCTTAACTCTTTAATTTAACATCGTAACCATATTCTTCCTATTATTACATACAGTGCCGAAACGTGGACACTGAAAGTCGGGCTGGTCCACAAATTTAAGGTCGCTCAGCGCGCCATGGAGTGGGCTATGCTCGGAGTTTCTTTGAAGGATAAGATCAGAAATTAAGTTATCCGGAAGAGAACCGGAGTTACCGGACATAGCCTGCAGAGTCAGCAAGCTGAAGTGGCAGTGGGCTGGCCATGTGTGTCGAAGGACCGATGGCAGGTGGAGCAGACGAGTCCTGGAGTGGAGACCGCGTATCGGCAAGCGTAGTGTGGGACGCCCCCCAGCTAGATCGACCGACGACCTTGAAAAGGTGGCTGGGACAGACTGGATGCGGAAGGCAGAGGACAGGGTGTTGTGGCGCAGCCTGGGAGAGGCCTATGTCCAGCAGTGGACTGTTATAGGCTGAGTTGATTGATTGATTGAACCATATTCTTCAGGAAGGTCAGGTGCGTAGCACTCGCACCCGGCGTGCATGTATGACCAGATAATACATATTGCAGTATTATTCCTGGTTTTAAGGATCGGGTGATCGACGTTGACCTTGGCCATACAAATGCGCGTCCCACTCACGCCGCGCCGGGAGTTTCGGTTTCTTATGGAATTTATATCTTTAGTAACGAAAATATTAATAACTGAAAAATCACAGACAGAATTTATAGATAATAAAATCGTCTGTTCATAAAAAAAAATATAAAAATATCTTAAGGAGTTTTAAAGTAATATCGTTTTTTATGCTTAAGGTAGACATTGCTTCCTGAATTTATTTCATAAAGTATTTTACGATAATATTTAAATATTCACATATTATAGAATTGATGTGTATACGTTCTAGTTCAACATACATGTTTTGCATAACTTGTTTGAATTATCTGAAGGCGTAATAACAGATTTAAAACTCACTAAAATCATCTGCGCCTTAAATACTAACGCGCAAAGCGGTTAAATCATTTTTGCGAGGTAAACGGTCAACTTACTTTTTTTCTTAAATTTTGAAACATTCTAATAGATTTTCTTTCCAATCAACCTAGTCAAGAATGTTCAGAGTAGCTTGTCAGTCGTGAGATTTTGATTTTCGACTAAACGCCTAAATTAAGTAAAGGCTGTCGGGTTTATACCAGTTTTAATACGAAAATACCTTATATCCTCACCGCTACTTGATTGAATTCTCCAGTGCGACTACACTACGTGCGTGTTCTCTTATTATGTGGTAAGTATCTATTTCATATAGAGGTTCACCACTCTGCCCTCAGCACAACCATTAATTAGTCTTTGCTGGCCTAAAACCTGTTTATTTTGTTGTCATTAGATGTAAAACCAGTTAAAAGCCATTTTTTTTGCCTTCAGAGGCCTTACGAGCGATTCTCCTGGTAGCCTCCGTTTGGTGGTAATCGACTGTGCCCTGTACGATCCAACTCGGAGTCTATCAAGCTGCTTAGGCGGTGTGCGCCTAAAGATCCGGCCAGCAGGCTGTACTGTGCGTCGTCGTTTTCCGCTCCGCGTATTAATTAGAGTGCGTCGTGAGCGCACCCAAGTAGATACTCATAATTTCCCAACCGTCTTTAACTTCGTAATTATTTTGAATTAATCCCAGCGCACCTTTAATTTACAGTCAAAAATTCTAGTTCGTTATACTAAAACCTAACGGCTCATCAATCGCTTTCCCGTATTCTAGGCATTAATAACGTATGCGGACGGTTTTTTGAATAATTGCAATATATTCTCGCGATAGCCTATGACTAAACGTGACCAAATTTATTAACTGCTGTTCCTTGAGTTACCTAGTTACCCCTTTTACAAAATCTTTTCAAGAAAAAAATGAATTGATTTAGATATCAGATTTTTTTAAACCATTTCACGACGGCTTCGTCCCTACTCTCACCGATACCGGCTCTACCCGATTCAAAAAGTCCCAACTCTACACGAAACGATAAAAACGTACAGTCAGAATGAAAAACATTTAGACGAATAAAAAATACTTTAATCACCATGCTTAAATAACAAGTGGCTATTTTACAAGCCATGTTCCACAAAAATGACACAGGTGGCGCTGTCCTTCACAGCCTTCACCGTTTTCTACTCTCTTTTTTATCTCCTTATTGTTATATTTTTTTTTTCTTCTTCCTTAAATTATACGTGTATTTATGGTGAATCAAATGTTTGATTTTTTGACATTGCTGTCGGGGTTCGAGCTCCCGGCGTACCAGCCTACATTGCAAATACGATATGGCAATCCTCACACATTTCTCACTACAATATGAATAATGTAAACGAAGCAAAAGGAGTATGTAAAGATCGTTGCAGAGGCGTTCTGTAGTTTCTGCCTGCCACCATGGGAAGAAAGCGTGAGTATATGTAGGTATATACTTATTAGGGATGTAGGGGATATTCGCATCTGCAATTGCGGAGGTCCCGCATTTATTTAGAACTCCGCATCCGTATCCGTATCCACATTAATCAATGCGGAGCTCATGTGGATGCTAATGTGGTAGAAAAGGGTGAATATAAGTAAAACCATCATCAACAAAATGGAAATGAATCATCAATATTGCTATAAATCATCACATTTGCACGAAATAGTCTTATATTCATCAAACACATATGATTTCGAGAGGTATATTGATTTTTAAATGATGAATAGTTATTTTATTATAATCGCCGCGAATTGAATTATGATCAACGTACAACGAAACAGCGCTGCAATTTGCTAGAAGTAAGGAATTTTAAATTTCGCCTTACCGCTTTGACGGATCCCTTAAAAAAAAACTTGAGATCCGCATCTGCATCCAGATTCGCGGATGTGAGTCACCAAAAATCCGATGTTAAAAAGCTGCGTCCGCAACATCCCTAATATACAGGGTGACATTGAAAACATGCGACAAATCGAAATGGAAGATTGTACTTATCATTATGAACAACTTTTACTAAGGGACCAAAGCTACAATCCCAAAAAAAAACTGCTGTCCCCTACATTTATGTTCGCAATACCTCATCAAAATGTAGGAAAAGCAGATTTTTTTTTTGGGATTACAGCTTTGCTTTGCAAACTTGAACGTAAAAGTTAGGGTGTGGCGTGTAGGCATACGATTAGCGGAAAACAATAAGCTGAATTCCCTCGAAATCATTTATTTTTTTTTGGATGGGAAATCATCAAATAACTTCTCCCGCTCGGAGCGGGAGGGTGTCAGACTCTTACTGACTAAAACCCACCCGTATTCCTTCCGAGTTGCCTGTGTTGCCAGGGGCCTCGGTAACCCTTTTGGACTGCCACATGACCCCGGCAGGCATCGGCCCTAGTGGACCCCTACACTTGTGCTGACGACATCTCTTTGAGGCGTGCGTATAATACAACGCGCCGTCGACCCGGGCCTGGTCCTTACCGGACGGCGAACTACCCATTGCTCACCGTCCGCAAGCCCGCACCTATGGTGGCCGGAAATCCTCCCGGGATTCGCGACGCCCAGGCCGTCTCCTGTGGCGGCTAGGGGCGAAAGGGCGCGAAATTTGCCTTTCCGTGAACCATCCCGCCTTTTCCTTCGCGGACATTACTGCTTCGCAGAAGGAGGTGATGGCTGCCCATGCCCTCTCGCTCCATACCATGGCCTGAACCACGGCCGGACGCGAGAGGTCTCTGCCGCCGATCGCCTCCACGAGGACACGGCGGTGCTCTGCCCAAGCCGGGCAGACCTCCACCGTATGCTCCACCGTGTCCTCCGGGCGATCCACACAGTGGTGACACCCAGGCGTTTCTTCCCGCCTTATCCAACACGGGAACCTCCCGAAGCTTCCATGTCCGGTGAGGACCTGCGTCAGGCGGAAGGTGAGGACGCCGTGGCGCCTCTCTAGCCCCACTCTTCAAAGAGGGGACTTATCGCCGCAATTGTGGCGTGCCCAGTACTGGGTTGCGACAACCGTACTCTCCATGTCGCCATGAGGTCCCGCCGGAGCCCCGTCCACTGCGCCGCGATTTCTCGCGGCAGCGGAGTTATGCCCCGGCGTTTGGCCTCCTCGCGCCACTGCCATACATGCGCGAGGACTTTTGCCTCCAGATCCCACGGCGGCAATCCAGCAAGGAGGCTCGCTGCCTCACAGGAGACCGTGTGGTAGCCCAGACCAGCCGGATGGCCATGACCCTTGGGGCCGCGCTCAATTGGTGGGCTGGCCGCAGCGCCAGGGAACGCGCCCACACAGGAGCCCCGTAAAGGGCCATGGACCGCACGACCCCCGTCGTCGAACAAATTTTGTTAACCTTCGAATCCTAACTGTTGAGCAAAAAACCCCCGTCATTGAGGTAACCCTAGAAAAAGCAAATAATATAAACGTCAACAACTCGTAAATATTAAGCAGGACATCGTTGCTGTCGTAAATATTGAGCACGTATAGCCGGCAACGTAAAATGTTATTATTTGAATTAATTCTCTGAATATTGTTTGACGTAATACATAAGCACTGGCCCTTTATCAGGGGGAACATTATAGGCTCATTATGCATCAGCCTATAATGTGGCCTCCTCTTGGCGAGAGGGAGTGGGCCGTAATCTACCACGCGGGCCCAGTGCGGATTGGTAAATGTCACATTTCTTAGATTTTTTGATTCTAGGACATGCTGGTTTCCTCACGATGTTTTCCTTCACCGTTATGAGAGCAGTGGTGATGAAATAATTTACAGAACGTAAAGCGTCGCAGCCGTTACCACTGGGTCACCACTGGCCCTATGGACTCTCCAAATCAAAGTTTAATTGTCTTTGAATCATCATACCTACTTGTCCTCGAATCCTATTAAAATATTACAAAGGGTCAGGTATTTTCGTGTATGGAACAGCTTTACGTACCTTTACATATACAGTACTAGAATCAATTCTATTTTCATGTAAATTTCGACTTTGATTTGACTTTGACTGACAATTCTAAATTCTGGTATCTTAATAATCAACCCGACTTTAAAAACACTATTGTTGATATCAATAATGGTAACAAAGCGATATTAATTTTAATAAATAAAAATATTATAATATGAAGGACCTGCTCACAAAATGCACTGCTTCTTTGTGTTTATATTTTTATGTTTATAGAAACGTATGCATGTGAACAGACCTGGCCACAGATAAAATAATTTACAGATACTTAATTTATTATATAGGCACACGTTCTTCTTTCAAACCTCACTATATCGTGCCATGTCTGCAAAATATGATTATCCAGATCGTTATGCTAGCTTCACTACGGTCGCCGTCGGACAAAATCCTATGTATTGCAAATAACACGACGTCTAACTTTGCCATGTCCCGTGGTCTTGAATCACAATAAGGTAAGCCAAATATTATTTTGGCTTTAAACTGGATTGACATGAGCCATTCATATTTATTAAACAAAAATATTAATCCGTTTCTTTTACTAACACGACGTGTGTGTTCATATTCATCAAATAATCATCATCCCGCTCCCATAAGCTTCCTCATATTACACAAAATAAATTCAAGCTGAAAAGCTCTATTCACATCATCCGCTAAACGTACCATATCCCGACCCTTATGGGCCCGTCACGTACCCTCGGAAGTGTCGCCAACAGAGCATGCAATTAGGCGACGTTTTGTGCAAATAATTATGCCCAGAGTATTTCGTTCCTCAGTTTGCACCTCTTAATTCACAACAAGCAGGTATCGTGTGAACCTACCCTCGTTACGAATAGGACAGATTAAGGCGTCTGAGAATGTCGGTTGAATGAACATGTTGAATTCTTAACTCGTTTCTCTATTTTCAGTCCAATGTATGAAGTCGAACAAATTAGACCAAAAAGTAAAGGGAGAGATTTATACATATTAGTCAATTATATTCGAGAGTATTTCGAAGTAAAAAGACAATGTCTGTGATGTGACTATTTGATTAAATTGAAAGTTGGAAAATAAAAAAGACAGTCTTTTGTTTGTTGATTAAATTGGAGTTGTTGATGAAATGTTGGATTGGATTTCTTTGAGGTTGTTGGCCTGTGAAGCTAGACAATGGTACAGTACTAAAAATAATAATGAAAATGAAAGACTGAGCTTGTTTTTCTAATTGTAATTGAATTGAAATGACGAAGCCATTGTAATTAAGAACCCGTTTTTTCTTCTTTTGTTATATTTCGTCACTGGTAGAAAAAATATTTAGTTTTAAATAATATGAGTGACGTGTAAAAGTGCTTGTACAAACCTACTTACAGAAATAAAAACATTTATCATTTATACCTAAATTAAGTACATCGCAAGTACGAGTATGAGTTTACTAACTTTTATAAAACAAAAACAACATACAAAATATTTAAAGTTCCACTTTGTAACAAAACTGACGTCATGCCACTTCCATGGTGCTTTAACATCAGCACGGAAGTGACATAAAGAGCAGCTCTGCAGCTATAAACCGTCACCGGCACCTTTCGCTTTGTGAATGATCGATGCCAAAGATTACTTTGTGATGGTGTGCCGGTCCTTCTTTCACTTAAACTAGTTAGCCTGGGGCTAAAGTGTCGTATTACACGAACATAGGGACACGCAAGCAGGGTTAAGTGGTATGGAAGTGTGTTGTTACTTGTTAGGTTTTTATGAGAGGCAGAAAAAAAAGGATTTAAAAAATGTTTTTCCCGTATTTCAAGCATTGGTTGAATGACACAAGGACTGGTAATTTGCATGAAAACGAAAATAATTACATGTTAGATGTCCGTCAAACAACTCGGGAGCAAGTCTGCTGTATATACGGGGTACCAAATTTAAAAAAAATCATTATACTTTTATTTTAAATTAAAATGATGTTGCCCTAATACCTAAAGCTACCTAGATTACAACTAAGCGTTACTGAAAAATATGGTATTCGAAAACGACTTGTTTCATTCCGTATATTCCATACCTAAAATAAATACATAAAACCAACCGTAAACAAAACAAATCATATTTGTATTCACAAATCTGCCCACTCCAACCAAAATATTAAAGGCCTCATTAAAAAACAAACAAAAAACAATGAACCGCTTATTAAACAGTGAAAGATGTTCAAAGAACGTAACAAAATGGAATGAATCAATGTTCAAACAAAGCGCGCATACCGTCGCGATCATTGGCAAACGGAGCGTAGTCTAGACGGATTGTAGACGAAATATGGACGTTTTAATCTGAGGTACGAGAGTAAAACGATATTGTGACGAGTTAATTTGTTGTCTTTATGTTTGTAGGATTTTCTTACTGATTGTCTATTTGGTATAAAAAATGCACCTATAGGATCAGTTTGCTTTTCTTAGATGAAATAAGATTATAGGTTGATTTGGCATTTACCTATTTATTTAACCTTTTTTCATTTCATTTATGTACACACACTTATAAACAGACAAAAGAACAGGAAAATACGTACAAAGGCGATGTTTATTTCTAAAAAAAACTCTGCCAGCGTACATGCGATAGGACAGTAGATAAAGAGATATAGACAGACACCTATGATACGTGGAAAGATAGTGTTCTTTCAATTTTCTTTTAAATACTGCAACAGTTTGGCAGTTCCTAATGTCAGGCGGAAGTGAGGCATTTGTGGAGTCGATAAGATTTTTTTCTACTAAGGTAGCGCAATTACTTTCCCACCTCTTATTTTTTACCTACTTAATGATCACACCTCACCTTCTCTCTTTAGTAAATGAGAATGATCTCTTCAGATGTATTTATTTTTTTGTAACACTAAACTATTCAGTCCTGAGATTTTCACGTAGCATTTACTGGGCAAGAAATGTCCAGTAACCTGTCACCTGGTCATCACGCAAAATCGCCACTTTTCATGCACAAATTCGCTCCCAAAAAATTGTAACCTCGTAACTCTTCATAGCCATCTCGCCTGCAGTCGGGCAGTGGTGGGCGTAGCAGTGATAGCAGGCAACTGTTTACTTTATACCGTACCGCGCCCCCTAATACATCACATTCTTATCTATAAACTGCAGTGCGCCGTGGAAGCACTGGGCAAAATTAGCGGATATTTTCTGGGTGAAACTCTAAAACAATAGGCTGCTGGGCGGCATTGGGTCGTTAAATGGAGAACGGATTATGCTCATCTTCTTTGTATTGTAAATATAGCCTACAAGAGCTGGAGAGCTCGATGATTAAGCTAACAAAAATGATAAAAAACTAACCGTGTTGTTAAATAGGGTTAGCTGAATCTCAGCTTATCACATCTACCTTATAGAATTATTATATACACTGTTATTAGATACAAGTAAGATACGCAAAAAATAAATTATACACTAGAACGCATACACATCAATTCTATACGTGAATATTTAAGTATTGTAGTAAAATACTTCATGAAATTATTTCAGGAAGTAATGTCAAAAATATCCTAAAGCATAAAAACGATATTACTTTCAAACAACTTAAGATATTTTCATGATTTTTTTTTGTATAAACATACTGTTTCATTATCTATAATTATATGTTTTTTTTTTTTCAAATATTTATATTTTCATTACTAAAAATAAATACTCCCTTTGAAACCGAACAACAGCGCGGCGTGAGCGCGACGCGCATTTGAATGGCCAAGGTCAACGGCGTTTAAGCGGTTGTTAGTGTTTTACCAATAACCCTGTATAATTTGTACTGAGCAAAGGCTGTCTCTGGAAAAGCTGATGAGAAATAAAAGAGGGAAAGTTGAAATGCTGCCGAGCTTCAGCAAACATTACTTTATGTCAACTTAAACACAACAAAATAGTCTAAAAGGGAAGCTGCCTTATTATCTGCCTGCCTGAATGCCTCGTTGGTCTAGTAGTCGCAAGCGCTACTGCTGAGCATGAGGTCCTGGGTTCAATTCCCGGGTGGTCGAGTACTTAGCCATGCGAGGGTACTCCGATAAGCCACAGTGCGATTGTGGAGCTGCATCTCAAACGATCTCCTGTCGTGCTTTGTGTGCAATAACACCTGCACTATGAACGACCTTTGCGAGCCCAATGCTAACGCTGTCGACGGTGCCGAATTCTGATCGAAGCATATTTTAAATTATAAAAAACCGGCCAACTGCATGTCGGACCGCGCACAATTAAGGGTTACGTAGTTGGGATGAACTTATCCCAAGGACAAACCTATCATTGTAGTTAAAACACGTATTCTCCCATACATTCCAACTGCAAATGTAAGTTGGTGGACTATTACTCGTTACAGCTAAGTAGGTTTTACAAAGCCTACTTAGCTGTGATAGTTTTCCTTTTAACTTCGTTATACATTATATGCTATTGCCGTGAATTTTTCACATTTATACAAAAACAACCATTTAGCTGGCAGGGGGAGACTTGACTCTAAAAATGAGCACTTTAAAGCTAAAAAATATTTCTCAAAAGGATCCCTGAATCGAAAAATGGTTTTGACATACTTGCAATATTTTGACCTTTCCAACAACACTCTACACAACGGGATTAAAGAGAGAAAAAGGTCATCCCCACTTTACGTGCAGGAGCGGCATCATAAAAAAAAGATTGTAATGCCCATGCTAAATTACAGCTTTCTCGTATGTACTAAGAGTCTATGCCGCGGAGAGACAGACGGACATGGTGAAACTATAAGGCTTCCCTGTTGACCACGGAACCCTAAAAATGGAATTATTGATACGACGAAAAAGAAGACCACGCTGGGCAAGTAGTTTTATGACCGCAGAACAGGCACAAGTAGGCAAGGTAACACTGCAGTCTTTACTGGTCTGGGAAAGGGATGACTGGAATTGAAACCAGGTTTTACTGAAACTGTTTTTTGATATTATAACGATAGAACCAGCAGCAGGCTACTAAACAGTTACAATGAATAATCATGGGAACATATTGCTCAAATAAATTCTCACGCATGTCAAGCAGATTTGTCATCAGAGTCACAATAATATTGCATGCTGTAGCTAACAATTTGATTTTCTAATCTAACGCGAGGTGATACACTAAGTTATCGGACGATGTCGGTTGAAGTAGTGTACGCACCACGAAGTAAATATACATACCAGGTTTCTTTTTCAAATGTTTGGTTCGATCGGCCGAGTCCGGCCGACGACATATACGAGTATGTACGAGAATATTTCGGCCGATGACGTCCGAAGTGATTGTGTGAATTTGTGTTAAGACGCTGACAACACCTAAGCCGCGGTCACTGTCAGATTGCATAGAAAAGAAAGAGAAGCGCGATGACACAGCGCTTGTAATTTATTGCAAAATATGAAGCAATTATTTATTTACTCAAAATTGAGTTGAGTCATCGAAAATAAAAAACAACCAAGATCTGCATTCAAATAAGAAGTTCTTGTTATTAATTAAATATGTAAGGTATGTTGATATTTAATACGTTTTGAAAAAAAATCTCAATACAAACTAACGTTAAACTAACCTCTTACCTTGAGCTCTAATCCAAAATCAGATATTTTGGATTAGAGCTCAAGGTAAGAGGTTAGTTAAACGTTAGTTTGTATTGAGATTTTTTTTCAAAACGTGTTTTGGTAACAACCAAGTTCTGGGAAATATGAACCAAAATTATCATATATTTTTCCGCTACCACAAACTACACAGATTTGGCAATTTTTTTTCTTAAGAGAAGCCAATTTTGGTCAATTGGGTCTTGTCAGCGCCTTAAGTGTACGCGAGCCGCAAGACCTGAAAAACATTAGGGAAACCAAAGTTATTTGGAAGCACAAAAAGCAAAACAACTGAAAGTATAATCTATACAAAATGTTATGTACACTTCACCAGTCATAAATTCATAATGTTTACAAACTCAAATTGAATTTCTTGATCGTTCAAATTACTGAACCAAAAACATTCTTAAATTAATTCAATTAAAAAACTTCCAGAAATAAAACAGACAGGATCCTGCAGAGAATTGATAAAAAGAGGAATCATTAGAAACAAAGATGGCCAACTTGAAAAGAAATAACACAATGGACGAATTAGTAACAATGACTTTGCGTAAACGTGGACATTTCTAAAAGAATAATTAATTAAAGCAGTAATTTTGTCATCACAATGTCATTTTAATACAATAAGAAGCTACATAGATACAATACATTGTACGCCCTATTCGCTCATTGTTCTAAAAAGAAACGAAATAAAACTGATTGCATTAGTGTTTCTTTTTTAATTAATGAGTCCTGAAGAATACCAAGTACCTACCAATCAAGCTAAATATGATGTTTTTTGTTAAGTGAGTGATACAGGTGATCTTATAATGAACCGGTAACTTACTTTATAATGGACCTTATTACAACAAATTTTAGGTATGTATACGAGTATTTAACACAAACTACTTGAGACTACAGATTTCTGTTGAGGAACAAATAAAGTACACAAGATATGTTCTTACCTACCTCCTGCAGACAGGTGCGACGCGACAGTGCGACTCGACTGCAGTAAGAACTCGTGAAAGAACATTAGTTGTCGTTGTCATTTTGTTCTCCTTGTTAGCTGTATTAAAATATCTATAGTAATAATTTATTTTCGTTGCTTATACAGTTAGTACATACTAACACACTATACTAACTAGTAGATACATAGATGAATACATATTTATCTATGTATCTATTATATAGCATAATTATCTGTGTATTAATTATATTATATTGTACTTATATACTTTTTATTTGCACCAAAGACAACCCGATTTTATGACCAGAAAATAACTGTCCATTCCGTGTTTGTCTGGAAGAGATAGCAGTAAGCGATAAGGCCGCCCATTGTATATTTTGTAGTGTATATATTTTTTATGTACAATCTGGTGTACAATAAAGTATATATAAATAAATAATACATAAGAACAATTTATATGAAAACGTCATGGAAATGGTTCAACCAGAATCGCGTCGCACCGTCGCGTCGCGCCTATCAACGGTAGCCTTAAAAAAATGCACTTTCATCTAAGATTGTGTACCTTAGTAATGTTTGCTACTCCATCGTGCTAACTTCAATGAGGGTTTTCTGGCTTGTCAAAACTGTCAATGCGCCTATATTTTCTTTAGTCCTGACTGAATGATGAACGAATGATTGAAACGAATGATAACGTCATCATAACGTCGTCGTGTTTTTGAATATTTTAACATTAAGCTTTTTGACAATAAACATTACGACATATATTCTTCATTGTATGTTATCCGAGAGATTTATATGTAATTAATTAATTATTTTGATTTTTTTTATTTTAGTCTGATCTGTAACTAACTATTAAATTCGACTATGGCTAATAATAAACGTAATAGCTGTATCTATATTACTACTGATTGAAACCTAATATTTTGCATGCCGTAAGGTAAAATGCATCGGTTCACTTAATAAATATTCCAACTTATAATATGTATACCTACATTATCAGCAAATAAATGATTTGTTTCTTTCTTTCTTTTTTCATATATTTTATATTCATTGTCAAAATGGAAGGCCTCTTGTCAAAGTGGCGCCAACTGGTGGCGTGAATTTTCATAAAATCCCTCATTATGACAAAACCTTTATTAATATGAATAACTAATAAAATAATTATTAACATTTACTTACATAACCAAATTACAAGATGATTATTAACATTAAATAAATTAAATAAAACTTAGTTAAGCCTAAAAATAGCCCTCGGGGCATTGTACTGAGGATGCTGGCGGCATTTCCTCGCTGAATTGCAATGCTGATGCGTTGCGCGAGAAAGTCACCAGCTTTTCGGTCACCAGTTACATCAACTAGACGTTTCGCGATTTCCGCAAATAACTTGTGCGACCTCGGACCACGGACCGAGGGTCTCGACGCACAAAGTTGTACTAATTATTTACCACAGTTTCAATATAAGTTGGAAAATAATCCGATATATTAACGACATTAGTTCTAATGTCTCGTGAATAACGTCTTTATGGGCCCATTCTGTAGACATATAAAGTCTAGACAATACAGTAATATCACTACGCCTGAACTGGATATAATACGAGTATGTGGTGCTAAATAGCTCTCTACAGGGCACTTAGGAAAATAGACAATTGTCATGCATGCCTTGTAATGTGTGTCTATAACAATTCAAAACCGGCCAAGTGCTTGGCAGACCAAGTGCAATGAAGGGTTCTTTACTTGGGATGAATTTATCCCAAGAACAAACTTTTTTTTTGTGGGTGGTTAATCATCAAATGACTTCTCCCGCTCTGGGCGGAGCGGGAGGGTGTCAGACTCTTACTGACTAAAGCCCACCCGTATTCCTTCCTGTTGCCTGTGTTGCCAGGGGCCTCGGTCACCCTTTAGTACCTTCCCGCGACCTTGGCAGGCATCGTCCCTAGTGGACGCCTACTTTTGTGCTGACGACATCTCTTCGAGGCGCGCGTGGAATACAACGTGCCGTCGACCCGGGCCTGGTCCTTAGCGGACGGTGAGCTACCCATTGCTCACCGTCCGCAAGCCCGCGCCTACGGTGGCCCGAAATCCGCCCGGGATTCCCAACGCCCAGGGCATCTCCTTCGGCGGCTAGGGGCGAGAGGGCGCGAAATTTGCCTTTCCCTCAACCGTCCCGCCTCCTCCTTCGCGAGCATTACTGCTTCGCAGAAGGAGGTGATGGCTGCCCATGCCCTCTCGCTCCGTACCATGACCTGAACCAGGGCCGGACGCGAGTGATCTCTGCCACCGATCGCCTTCACGAGGACACGGCGGTGCTCTGCCCAAGCCGGACAGAACTCCACCGTATGCTCCACCGTGTCCTCCAGGAGATCCACACAGTGGTGACACTCGGGCGTTTCCTCCCGCTTTATCCGACACAGGAACCTCCCGAAGGTACCGTGTCCGGTAAGGACCTGCATCAGGCGGAAGGTGAGGACGCCGTGGCGCCTCTCTAGCCACTCCTCAAAGAGGGCACTTAACGCCGCAATCGTGGCGTGCCCAGCACTGGGTTGCGACAATCGTACTCTCCATGTCGCCATAAGATCCCGCTGGAGCTCCGTCCGCTGTGCTGCGATTTCTCGCGGCAGCGGAGTTACGCCCCGGCGTTTCGCCTCCTCGCGCCACTCCCATACGTGCGTGAGGGCTTTTGCCTCCAGATCCCATGGCGGCAATCCGGCAAGGAGGCTCGCTGCCTCGCAGGAGACCGGATTTGTTATCATGCGTGTCACTTATATAAAAACCGGCCAAGTGCGTGTCCGACCACGTACATTGAAGGGTTCCGTAGTTGGGAAGTTGGGATAAATTTATCCCAAGACCAAACTTAACATTGTTGTTGAAAAACATGTTCCGCCATACAATCCAACTGCAAATGTAACTTTGTACGCACAATATTGAGAGATTTACCAAGTTCTTTTAACACCATAGACTTCTTGGTTTCCCTTCTAGGTTTTCCTGTAATCTATGTGTAAAGAACAATTTTCTTTATATGTAAAAAAAATATAAGTTCGGTAGTTGAGAGATGAGGAGGATGATCAATTTCGTCTATTTTCTTAAATAACTTTAAAACTGTTAATTTTAAAATAAAATTAAATACATATATATGAGACCCTCAACAGCCCCTTTTTTTTTTGAGGGTGGGAAATCATCAAATAACTTCTCCCGCTCTGGGCGGAGCGGGAGGGTGTGTCAGACTCTTACTGACTAAAACCCACCCGTATTCCTTCCTGTTGCCTGTGTTGCGGGGGCCTCGGTGACCCATAAGTATCTTCCCGCGACCCCGGCAGGCATCGGCCCTAGTGGACCCATACCTATGTGCTGACGACATCTCTCTCAACAGCCCCTTGGTTTAATATGTCACACGTTGCAGTATGCAAAACTTTTATTTCAATTTTATAATTTCCCCACAAAAGTAACCCGCATATTCAAAATTCATTATTTACGACACACCTGCGTGTTTGGGTCACTAAAATTCATGTGTACTAAATTTCAACTCAATCGGTCGAGTATATTTGGAGCAAATCGGCTGTGACAGACGCAGAGACAGACAAACAGACACACGAGTGACCCTATAAGGGTTCTGTTTTTCCCTTTATTTTACCAAATTAATAATTAATTAATTTAACGTTAATTTTGTGTAATACTGTAATCAGTATTACACAAAATTTGAGCTACAGAGTGAGTAAATGTATAACCCACGACATTTTCCACATATTATAAAGACAAATTATAAAACAACTACACAACTACAATTAAAAAACTTTTGAAGTACGGAACCCTAAAAATAAACCAAAACCTCCTGTAATTCCTCGTCACTTAATATTTTGGAACGCCACGTAACAATAATTAAACACAATAACAAGTATTTAATAAAGCCTCATTGCCACCTAATACAATATAGTTTAAGAAGGATATGTTGTTGTTCAAAAGGCTTATTAAATTGTAAACTTTGACGACGGGAGTTTGGCTAATTAAAACATTTGTTAAAATAATCCTGTTATTGGAAACGTGTAGGTACTTAAGCATAATCGTTTTGGGAATATGAGAATAGAACGTTCAAGTTTAAATCGGAAACGTTAAATACTTTAATGACAATTTTAGATAAGGAACTCTGGCATTTTTCCTTTCAGAACTTATAGAAGACTGTTCACCGTGCTTAGGGCGGTAAGTCAATGGTTTCCGTAGATACGCTGCAACATGCTGGCCCGCAGGTTTTCCCAATGTACAGAGGCGGTCAAGATTACTTTGTTTAAATAATTTTGCTCGTCATTTTACACGTGCAGCCTGAGGACTAGTTATAGTCTACGTGCTTATAGCGATCTACGTGTCCAGTATAAAAAATAACGCACTAAGGATACTGTTGAGGCTGCCATAGCGATGTAGTGCCTCAAGAATGTTTGCGGAAAGGCATATAGATGGTTTTGCGGCCAGCATACGAAAAAGAAGCGATTCTCTGCTTGGTCGTCTTCGTGGCTGTACCAACACTATCTTGAGTTTACTCGCAGATGGATGGGAGTCTCCGATGCTGCGACATTGGATGAAACTCCACACTGAATAAAACTTGTATGTGAACTAACACTAGTATTTAAGACCATTGCTTCTAATACTATGGGCGTGGCCCGAAATAAATGCTATAACAATATCATAATACTCAATACTCAATAATATTTCTTTCATGACGAGAAAATAAATATACATAGGTAATTACGAGTAAGTTCAACCTGGCTTAATAAAAGTCACCTCTAATATTTCTATGGCATTATCGCAACTTAATCAATAAAAAAACCAACCAAATGCGTGTCGGAATACGCACTATGAAGGGTTGCGTAGTTGGGGTGAATTTATCCCAAGAACAAACTTAACATTGCAGTTGAAAAACATGTTCCCCCATACAATCCAACTGCAAATGTAACTTTGTACGCACAATAATGAGAGATTTACCATCTATTTTAACACGATAGACTTCTTATAGGTTTTCCTGTAATTTATAAGTAAATAACAATTTTCTGTATTTGTTGAAATTGATGCGAGAGCGGTGGTGGCCCAGGGAGAGCAGTGGTGGCCCAGTGGTAACGGCCGCGACTTACTAGTTGTAGGTCGTAGTTTCGAACCCGGACAGGTGCTTTACTTAGTGTAAATTATTTCATCACCACTGCTCTCAAAACGGTGAAGGAAAACATCGTGAGGAAACCGGCATGTCCTAGAACCAAAAATTCGAAAACACAAGACATCTACCAACCCGCACTGGGCCCGCGTGGTGGATTACGGCCCACTCCCTCTGACACAGAGGAGGCCTGTGTCCCAGCAGTGGGAACATTATAGGCTGATTATGTATGTGTATGTTGAAATTGTAGGCTCAGTAGTTTCGGAGATTAGGGGGATGGTTAATTTTTATCTATTTTCTTAAATAACTTTAAAACCGTTTATTTTAAAATATAAAAAAAAAATTGAGACCCTCAAAACAAGCTCCTTTATTTGACATGTCACACGATACAATTTGCAAAACTACTATTTCTATGGCATTATCGCAATTTAATAAATAAAAAAACCAACTAAGTGCGTGTCGGACCACGCACAATGAAGGGTTCCGTAGTTGGGGTGAATTTATCCCAAGAACAAACTTAACATTGCAGTTGAAAAACATGTTCGTAGTCGACCAACTTAAATTTGCAGTTGGAATGTGTGGGAATAGATTTTCGACTTTTATTTGTTAACGTGAAGCCTACTGTGATAGTCTGTCTGTGTGCCTTAGCTGTGATAGTTTTCTTTTTAACTTCGTCCATGTATAATAAAACATCAAAGCAAATCCAAATTCGTCATCTTAATAAATATGCCCGTAAAACCGAAATTTTCAACCTTCTAAACTCGTTGAATTATGACAATACTGAAAAATAATTAAAACCACTACTTAACTAAATCACCAAATATAACACATGCTCATTACATCATTTAATTTCACTACAAACTCACACACACACAAACACTACACTTTTCATACATAAATATAAACAAATGACAAGCGGTATAATTGCGACCTACTTTTACTTTTTTATTTTACTTTTCTTTTAAATTTAATTTTAAAATAAAATTAGGATCACCTAATTTTATTTTTAGGATCTAACAAGATCTGCTAAAAAAATGTGCAACCTATAATTTGGTAAACAAAAAGAAGCATCTAAAAACCTTGCATATACTATGTCAACTTTAAGAACTACCTACAAAGTTAAAAAGAACAATGCCAAAATGTTACGTCTACCCAATATATTTGACTTACTTAGTTTTATTATCAAATCAAAATACATAAATGTCACAAGTCTAATGTTGCCTATGTATACCGCGAACGAGGAAAACTGTTCCACCGTAATACAGTTTATACTACTCGTAGTACGGGGGACAGAGTGAATCAGTTCCGTATATACTAACAACCAATTATTATTATGTATTATATTAAATAAGAGTCAGCGTAGTTTACATCTTTTTTAAAGCTGCAATAGGAAATATTGCGCAGGGTTGTTAGGTTCATTTAGCAAAAAAAGAAAGTTTTTTTTTTTTATATACTTCTGCTAAAGCTTAATATTACGCAAACGGATCCCTGAATCAAAAAATGATTTTCGCAGACCCGCAATATTTTTGAATGGCCTATCTAACGATACCCCATACCATGGGATAGACGAGAAAAAAAATATCATCCCCACTTTAAGTGCAAGGGAGGTAGGCACCCTACAATTTTTTTTTAAAGATTTTATTTTAGCACTTTGGCGTGATTAATATACAGGGTGACATTGAAAACATGCGACAAATCGAAATGGGAGATTGTACTCATCATTATGAACAACTTTTACTAAGGGACCAAAGCTACAATCCCAAAAAAAAAAAACTGCTGTCCCCTACATTTATGTTCGCAATACCTCATCAAAATGTAGGAAAAGCAGATTTTTTTTTTTTGGGATTACAGCTTTGGTCCCTTAGTAAAAGTTGTTAATAATGATGTATACAATGTCCCATTTCAGTTTGTCGCAAGTTTTCAATTTCAACCTGTATATACCTATGTCAAATTCCAGCTTTCTAGTACTGAGCGTCTCTGAGCTACAGTGGGGACAGACAGACCGACAGACTGACATGGCGATACTATAAGGGTTCCTGGTTTACTACGGAACCCTAAAAATGGATGTTAAATAAATGGATCTACTTATTTATTATCTCACCTAGCTTACAAAGAATCCAAAAAACTTTTAACGCAATCATCAAATTGACGAAACAAAGTCAACTCGATGTCTAATCACTTGCTATGAACTCGTGGACCGTGACACACGGACGGGTAGTATGGAGAGTAATCGTGACGCGACGGGCGTACTCGGCGTACTCGAAGCGACATCTCACGCGACTTCGTTCCTATCCATTTCATTTCACTTGTCTGAGCCGCCTGTTTGTTTGTTGGTTGTGAATGTTGGGAAATACGGGTTTGAAGTTTGTTAAGCAATTTGAAGCTTAACACATTAAATAACACAAAGGAGCTACCTAGGGGCTACGTTCCAGTACGGCCATATCTTATCGGCTTAATCTTTTTCCAAATGCCTAGTTGCTAATACATAAAACAGTCAACTTTGAGAAGATAGATGCCTTAAGTGTTCCTTCTTCTTTTGCCTTTATTTATAGGTATTTCGTGTCTTGCTATATGTTAGGGCTTCTTACAGGATTTTTAAATAATAACGACGAGACGTATCTTCAACTTGTTTATTCGTAGAACACGTAAAAGGAATGTAGTTTTTAGAGAAAAACACTTCGCGACCGGGGCGCGCGCGTCTCGCGATATTAGTTCTCGCGCCAATCAACAAGATGGCGTCACCGTTGCCTATCGATTGGTGCGCTAGGTGCGCGTGGTATCGCTAGATGGCGTTGTGGGTAGCAAACACTGTATCTAAAATAAGTAACCAAAAACAAACAACTCACAATAAAATGTTTTTTTTTGCAAAAAACTAAGCAGATAATTTATTTACATATTTATTTTTACTATAGGTAACATACAAGTGCAATATAAGCAGTGGTGGCCCTTTAGTAACGGCCACAGAGTACATTATACTATTGGTAACGGCCGTGACTTGCGATTTGTAGGTCGTACGTTCGGACCCAGACAGGCGCTTTAGTTTGTGTAAATTATTTCACCACCACTGCTCTCAAAACGGTGAACGGTGCGTGGTGGATTACGGCCCACTCCCTCTCACAGAGAGGAGGCCTGTGTCCCAGCAGTGGGAACATTATAGGCTGATTATGTATGTGTGTGCTCCATAACCACAAGACGGCTCAAAGGTAGTGAACACAGTGACGTCACGGTGACAGACAGTTATGATGTTGTGTTCACAAGCCACCAATTGCTTGAACTGACATGAACTGAACACAGTCCTAGCAAGCATAATAGCAGAAGCATAATATTTGGCTTAGTTGGAGGGGTTTATCGAAATAGGAGAACACAAACTTAGATGTACTGTTTTGACAGCACATCCAAGTTTACTTATGAAAATCGAGTTAAATATTAGCTTGTATACAAGTGCAATCTGCCAATTACATTAGCTTTTTTTTTGTTTTTGGGTGGTAAATCATCAAATAACTTCTCCCGCTCTGGGCGGAGCGGGAGGGTGTGTCAGACTTACTGACTAAAACCCACCCGTATTCCTTCCGTTGCCTGTGTTGCCAGGGGTTCCCGAAACCCCGGAATTGCAATAGCTAAAGATACAATTAGACAAAATGATGAGCTGCTCAAAACCTCAAAGCTCCACATCCTTATCACCAGTATGTAACGTTTAATTACGCGCCGCTACTCGACCGGGCTCTGATAAACGACTCTCCAGCCAGTTCTACCCCATGACATGTTCAGGGTTTTAAGCCTCGCAGCCAACAATACCGCTTATTATCATTATCGGGTTAGGATTGAGCTAAACGAGCGATTTGAGCGGATGAAATTATTATGATTATTGATTTAGATATTACACAGCAATATCTGTTTCTGACATAGGTATGATTTTAATTTAACAAATAAAGGCTCGTGTAGACTGGCGGGATATCGCGGGCACGACACTTTCCATGAAGTTTTCATAGAAATTGGGCTACTAGTGTCGCGTCGCGCCTGTCTGTGAGAGCCTTAATGCTTTGTGGTAAGGAATGAATAAACCACTTTCTAATAGAAAATATCCCGTAAAGAGGATGGGCAATATGATTAAATTGGACGATATTAAACAAATGTACCTTCGAAGAAAATCCGACAAAAAAACTACCATCCAAAAAAAAATTATCATTGTCATAACATTTTCTACAACACTCATATTACTTTATAACATATGGTGTGGCAAGTTATTGCCCCTTACATTTTTTTGATTGTGGATGGTTTATAAGGTGTCTGTAGTCTGTCTTAGGCTTATATTGCAGCCGCGGATATTGTGTGTCGCGGGATTTAGAGAATCCTGTGGCTAGTGACAGCTAATGATGGCTGTCAGATGTCATAGTGCACCGGCGCCGAACGGAAGCATTTCGTCTCACCGCAAACCACGTTTTTTTTCAATCTCAGTTCATCGCGCCCGCAAAACCGCAAAACTTTATTACGTTATCCCGTAATCCTTGGGGATATACTGTGCTACGTTTTCAAAATTAAAAATAATAACCCGCGTCCGATTAAATCCAAAATATAGACTTTCAAGTGACCAGTGTACGGGCAAGCAAGGTGGCCACCTGCCCAGAAGGATTCTTCAAGACTTTCGCCAGGAGAAGCACAGGTACCGCTTTTGCATTATTTGCTGGAGTTAGGCTACAGACGCCACCTGACCGTCACCAATTCCTCTTTGAAAGTTTGCTCAAAAAAAAGGCAAATTGAATTATTATGCATTCCAGATAATAATTTTTCTGTCGTCCTCGACCCGCAAGGATACACGGCTATTTTATACGCCTGTCCCTCCAAACTTTATGGTCCATTCGAGCCTGGATAGGTATCAGTTAAATAAGTACAAGTCATTGCAAGTACTTACGATAATTTACAGCAATTAATATTAGATAGTGCCTTATAATGGCAACTCAAAAACAAGAAACTAAATTAGCTCAGCTTATTGCTAAAAAAGAAGTAATTTTTGAGCGAGTTAATCGCTTGTATAATTCTTCCAAAAGTATATCTAATTATGATTCACGCTCGAACGAGTTATTCCTAGCGCAGTCTGAATCTATTGGTGAATCTTACAGCAAGTTTGAAACAATAATTGACCAGATCAATGAGTTGCAGTTTGAAATTGATGAAACCCCACCCGACTATGGGAGTCTAAGTTCTATTGAAGACTTATATTCAACTATTAAATACAAACGTAATCTCATTCTTTCAAGTGGCAAAACATTAACATCAGATCAGAAGGGAGGTAGAAGCATAAAGTTACCACCAATCGAGTTACCATCGTTCGACGGTAGAACTGAAAATTGGCCCATGTTTTATGAAATGTTCCGTACCAATGTTCACTTAAATACTGATCTGACGGATTCGCAGCGTGTGCAGTATTTAATAAGTAAATTAACTCATGATGCCTTAAAACTAACTGCAGGCATTGTTCCCACAGGAGATACATACAGTGTTATGTGGAACAGTCTTGTCAAAAGGTATCAAGATAAACGTAGTTTAGGTATTCATTATCTCAATAATATACTGGACATTAAAGGATGCGCCGGCAATGCTGCTAGTCTGAATGCATTTGTAGAACGATATTCAGCGTCTGTCGCTGCATTGAAGCAGTTAGACATTTCAGACTTATTAGATTTTGTGATATTACACTGTGGTTTAAGAAAGGTTGGCTCACAAACTGTTCAACAATTTGAAAGCCGTGTGAGTGGCAAGGAATTGCCTTCCTATACGGAGTTTATAATATTTATGCAAGACTATGTTAAGGTACTCCAGCGCTCACACGTTAATAATTCACAGACGGAATCGCGTGCTAAGTCTAGTTTAGCTAACAATCGAAGTAATACTCAAAGTACCGCTAAAGCGTTTGTATCTTGTAGCGAACCAGCTTCGAATAACCGCTGCCCGCTGTGTGACGGCGATAACGTCGATCATCGACTGTTTGATTGTCCACAATTTAAAAATATGAATTCTCCGCAAGCTCGTTTCGAATTTATTAAAAAGAAACATGGCTGTGTAAATTGCTTAAGTCTATCCCACTCTTTGGTTAAATGTAAATCACGGAGTGTTTGTAAAACTTGTAAGAAAACACATCATTCATTGTTACATTTCTCCGAAGTAAAAAGTGGTTCAACGCCGAGCGAGCCTACCGCTACGTCTGTCTCGCTTAGTGCCGCCGCTAAAATATGTTTACCGACAGAGACAACTATTTTGTTAGCTACCGCGCAGATATACGTATATGATAGCAGCGGCCGAGATAAGCTTGTTGTCAGGTGTTTAATAGACAATGGATCGCAAAATAATTTAATTACTGTGGACTGTTGTAAACGTTTGAACTTACCCATAATTAAATTACACAATTCGTCATTACAAGGTGTTGGTATGACCTCACGACCTGTACACGGCTTTATTTATCTCAATATAGAATCTCGGATTAATCCTCACAATAAGTATTATATACACGCATTAGTTGTTGATTGCATTACAGATAGACTTCCCGCTAGTTTTATCAGATTAAATGACGATATGTCATATTTAAATAATTTACCGCTTGCTGACTCAACCTGGAATGTACCTGGTGGAATCGATGTTGTGCTTGGAGCACAGCTGTTCCCTTTTATTTATTTAGGTGATAGGGTTGACTCAGGCACCCGCGCACCCCCAGCTATACTGACTGGTTTCGGATATGTACTGATGGGTGATATTGATTGTCATAGTAGTGACGTAACACACATGGCATCTTCGTTTACCGCGCTTGCTAGCATTGACGTCGAGTCAAGTTTGCAGAAGTTTTTTGAGCTAGAGGAAATTCCATCTCAGCGTTTTATTAGTCCGGACGAATTAGAGTGTGAAAATAATTTTAATTCTTCAGTTTTATTTAAAGACGGTAGATATTTTGTCGATTTACCTTTCGCGCGCAGTCCCTCCGAATTAGGCAATTCACGCGGTGTCGCTCATCGGCGGCTACTTGCGCTCGAGCGTAAATTCACGTGCGTGCCAACCCTACGCGAGGATTACAATAAAACTATCACCGATTATATAACTCAGGGGTATTTATCGGAGGTACCCGACTCTGAATTAACAGAAGAGGGTTACTACATACCGCATCACGCCGTTATAAGACCGGACAAAGACAGCATTCGAGTGGTTTTGGACGCTAGTGCCAAAACACACTCGGGGTTGTCACTCAATGACATTCTGCATGTCGGACCTAATTTACAGGCCGACTTGTTTTTATTATTACTCGATTTTCGTACCCTCCCTGTCGCAATGACAGCGGATATAAAACAAATGTTCCTACGGATCGGTGTAAATGAGCACCACCGCAAATATTTACGAATTTTATATCGATTCAACAAAAATGAACCTATACGTACTTTTCACTTTAACCGCGTTCCCTTTGGATTAAAGCCTAGTCCTTATTTAGCGATGCGCACAATACGCAATTTAGCGTATGAGCATGGCGACCGCTATCCTGAGGCTTCTAAATTAGTAGAAACTCAGTTTTTTATGGACGATTATGTCTATTCTGTTCCTGATGAACAGATTGCTATACAATTATCCCGCGATTTAATTGAGTTATTTAAGTTAGGATCCTTTGACCTGGTCAAATGGGCTACTAACTCACCCGCTTTGTTGGAGATTCTCCCAGAGTCTCACCGCTTACCAGTTAATTTTTCTGGCATGGATAATGATAAACATAATTTCAAAATCCTTGGATTAACCTGGGAACCCGCTGATGATTATTTTTCTTTGACAACAGTCGCTGTAGATGATAAATGCACTAAGCGTGCGATTCTATCGCTAGTTGCCCGCTTGTTCGACGTACTTGGTCTCGTAGCACCCGTCGTGTTGTACGCGAAAATCCTAATTAAGGAACTTTGGTTAGCTAAAATAGGTTGGGATGAGGTTCCTCCGGACTCCATCACCAATCGGTTTTCCGTTTTTTTGCGCGATTTCCCCTCACTCTCTTCTCTAAAGGTTCCTCGCCACATTGGCGTCTTTAGAGAAGCTGTAGTGAATATCGTAGCCTTTTGCGACGCCAGCTTTAGTGGTTATGGTTGTTGTATTTATTTACACATAACTGACTCTAAAGGCAATATCAGCGTTCGGCTTTTATGTGCAAAGTCCAAAGTTTCCCCCGCTAAAATAACAACGCTAGCTCGATTAGAACTTGTCGCCGCTTTACTTCTGTCTAAGCTTGTTCGCGTGGTCAAAGATAAACTTTCCGCTCATGTACCTATTGCAGGTGTCTACGCTTTCTCGGACTCCACCATAGCTCTTTCGTGGATCCACTCATCTCCCCATAGATGGTCTATTTTTGTCAGTAATCGCATTGCTAAAATACAGGAAAACCTACCTGCCGCTAGTTTTAATCACGTGTCCGGAAAGGAGAATCCTAGCGATTGTCTCTCCCGCGGCATGCTGCCATCTGATTTAATTGAACACTCGTTATGGTGGAACGGTCCTACTTGGCTCCATCGACCCATTAGCGAGTGGCCTTTAAAATTCTCTCCTACTGAATGTGAAACATTGCCAGAGTTTAAATCAAAGGTTTTTCTTGTAGAAACATCAAATACTGAACCGCGTATTTTAGATACAATAGCTGACCGTGTTTGTTCATGGAATAGATTGTTACGTGTATTTATGTACATTCTTAAATTTACGAAGTACTACTTAGTCATAGCTCTGTTAAAAATAAACAAACCGCCGAAAATTTCATTATTCGAATAGTTCAAAATACGCATTTTTCTAACGATTTAAATTTAATTAAAGCAGGCGAACTTCCATCTAAGAAGTTGCGCTGTTTGTCTGTCTTTATTGATAGCTACGGAATCTTACGTATTGGGGGCAGATTGTCTAAATCTGACTTACCATATGAAGCCAAGCATCCCGCGCTTTCGTGACCGCGTAGTTGATCACTATCACAATACGTACTGCCACACGGGTCCCGGGTTATTGATGTCTATTATAAGGCAGCGGTTTTGGATATTAGATGGACGAACAGTCATACGTTCCCGCTGTCGGAAATGCAACACTTGTTTCCGTCTAAATCCTACGCATCTAACACCCAAAATGGCTGAACTTCCTGGATACCGTGTCCGTGATACTAAAGCCTTTGTGCACACTGGAGTAGATTTCGCCGGGCCGCTTGCTTACACACCTATTCGCCGTAGAGGTCAACGTTCGCAAAAACTTTATATATGTTTGTTCATATGTATGGTAACTAAAGCCATACATATCGAACTCGTATCGGACCTCACATCCGAGGCTTTCTTATCCGCATTTAAAAGATTTATTTCTCGCCGCGGTCCAGTGTCTGTCATGTACTCAGACAATGGTACCAATTTTGTTGGCGCTAAGGCGCAACTTGATGATATACCGCCGCGAGCTCCGCACTTCGGAGGTATTTGGGAGTCGAACATTAAGAGTGTTAAAACTCACTTGTATACAGTCATAGGAAAGCAGCTTCTCACTTACGAGGAACTCTCTACCGTACTGGTACAAATCGAGTGCCTTTTAAATTCTCGACCGCTTAGTGTTCTCTCATCAGACCCGCATCCGGACGTGCTCACGCCTGCGCATTTTCTAATGTCCAGTCCACTTAAGCATTTGCCTTCTTCTGAATTGACAGAAGAAAACATAAATTTAACAAACCGCAAAAGGCTTTTGGATCAGCTTGTGTTATCCTACTGGAACAAATGGCGAGTTGAGTACTTGCACACGTTGCAAGTTCGCCAGAAATGGTGCACTCCCGATCGCCCTATAGAGATCGGTACTGTCGTTCTCTTGGGTCAAGATAACGTACCACCATTGACTTGGCCATTGGGCATCATAGTGGAAGTTTTTCCGGGATCGGATGGTGTAATTCGAGTAGCTTCAGTAAAAACCGCGTCAGGTACATATAAACGTCCTGTCACCAAGTTATATCCTTTGCCAACCCAATAGAACTATATTATTTCGTAGTTTAATTTAGTTTATAATTTACAATAGTATATTTCTCAATGGTACGCCATTACATAGTTATAATTTAGCTTAGTAATTCAACTTTGTCTTAATTTAATCAAACTGCAATTTCATTCTTTGGAATCTGATAATTAATTTCGAACGCCGTTTCCTAGTAATGGTGTTTAGAACTGCTGCTTGGGATTCTCTTGATGCTTTCAGACTGCCAGATATATAAACATCATCTCATCCTCCCAACCGCACCAGCTTTTCAGCGTATAGATTATCATCTTTGAAAGCTCGGGACCTTTCAAGGCGGGGAGTATGGTGTGGCAAGTTATTGCCCCTTACATTTTTTTGATTGTGGACGGTTTATAAGGTGTCTGTAGTCTGTCTTAGGCTTATATTGCAGCCGCGGATATTGTGTGTCGCGGGATTTAGAGAATCCTGTGGCTGGTGACAGCTAATGATGGCTGTCAGACGTCATAGTGCACCGGCGCCGAACGGAAGCATTTCGTCTCACCGCAAACCACGTTTTTTTTCAATCTCAGTTCATCGCGCCCGCAAAACCGCAAAACTTTATTACGTTATCCCGTAATCCTTGGGGATATACTGTGCTACGTTTTCAAAATTAAAAATAATAACCCGCGTCCAATTAAATCCAAAATATAGACTTTCAAGTGACCAGTGTACGGGCAAGCAAGGTGGCCACCTGCCCAGAAGGATTCTTCAAGACTTTCGCCAGGAGAAGCACAGGTACCGCTTTTGCATTATTTGCTGGAGTTAGGCTACAGACGCCACCTGACCGTCACCAATTCCTCTTTGAAAGTTTGCTCAAAAAAAAGGCAAATTGAATTATTATGCATTCCAGATAATAATTTTTCTGTCGTCCTCGACCCGCAAGGATACACGGCTATTTTATACGCCTGTCCCTCCAACATATTTATTTATTTCTCAAAATCTCCCTTACCTTATCATTACAGGTGCAAACGTAATGCCATAGCGCGGTCTTAAAATTAACTTGCTTACAAATTAAAACTAACTATGGTTTTATGTCGTCAAATACAAACAAGTAAATTTAATCCTGCAAACCGATTGGTACACCGCCAGGTCTGACAATGTCAGACTCCAGACAGACTAAGGGTCAGCGCAGACAGAGAGGAATAATCCCCGCGCAGTCTCGGGCATTTTCTTTACGCTCAGATCGCGTATGCTCGAGCTTGCGCGCGAGGACGCGCGAGCATTTTTTGTCAGGTTCAAGCGTTTATGCACTTTATTGTAATAATTTTAAAGTTTATTTTCAAGTGCGTTAATAAAATCCTCTCTGCTGCGCTCCGTTCAGTCTGCGCTGAGCCTTACTGTCAGTGTCGACTGGACGACACGGTTGGCGTAATGGCTGGGCGGTCGACTGCTGCGCAGCGTGTCGCGGGTTCGATCCCCGCACGAAACAAATATTTGTATGATCTGCAAGTAATTGTTTGTGTTTGTGAGTTTTCTATGTTTGTAAACGCACCCACGATACAGGAAGAAATTCCTAGTGTGGCGCAAAGTTTAAAAAAAAAAAAAAGAAAGTGTCAACTCTCGCACTAGGCGCTCTTGGCGTAGACAAATCAGATGACCCAATTGTAATGTAACATTCAGTTAGGGCTCCCACACAAAACTGCGAATTCGCATCGCATCGCAAAAATCTGCGAGCTCGATGTCATTTTATTATGAAAAACTGACATCGAGCTCGCAGATTTTTGCGATGCGATGCGAATTCGCAGTTTTGTGTGGGAGCCCTTTCTCTTAATCTACGAGTATATGTATACATCTCTTTACCATCTATACACTCATAATAAAACTGAAGATTTTGTTTTTTTTTTTGTTTTTGAACGTGCTAATCTCTGGAACTACCAGTGGGCTTTGAAGAATTCTTTTTCCATTTGATAGCTTAATTCTTGATCGGTTATAGGCTATTTATCATCACACTACTACCCTAAGGAGCCAATGAAATAAAATTAAAAAAATCAGAAAACACGTTAAGCCAAAACAAAGTAATAGCGCGAGCGGGCGATGCAATGCGACGAGGTGCGAGGCCGAGGGCGGCCGAAGGATATATTTCATGTTATGACGCTGACAACACCTAAACCGCGGTCACTCTCAGATTGCATAGAAAAGAAAGAGACGCGCGATGACACAACGCTTGTAATTTATTACAAAATATGAAGCAAATCTCTATTTACTCAAAATTGAGTTGAGTAATCGAAAATAAAAAACAACCAAGTTCTGCATTCAAATAAGACGTTCTTGTTATTAGTTAAATACGTAACGTATGTTGATATTTAATACAGATATTTTGGATTAGAACTCAAGGTAAGAGGTTAGTTTAACGTTAGTTTGTATCAAGGTTTTTTTTTCAAAACGTGTTTTGGTAACAACCAAGTTCTGGAAAATATGTTCAAAATTAACATATATTTCTTCTACTACCACAAACTATACAGATTTGGCAATTTTTTTTCTTAAAAGAAGCCTATTTTGGTCAATTGGGTCTTGTCAGCGCCTTAAAACAAGAATTTCACGCGGTTGAAGTCACAGGCAGAAGCTTTTATTTAATATGAATATTGTGGCTTATGGACGTTCTCTTTAATATTCAATATGAATATTGTGAACGAATAATGTATGATATCTAGGCTTACCAATGGCTATCGAGTTACTCAGTAACTGGGTTGCGGAGGTCAAACATGGTCGATACCCCACACGGGTATCGTTGGATAGACCGTTCAAAAATATTGCAGGTCTGTGAACATCACTTTTCGATTCAAGGATCCACTTGCGTAATATTAAGCATTAAAATGCTAATTTTTATTAGAGTCAAGTGTCCGGGGCCCCTGCCAGCTAAATTGTTGTTTATGGAGATGTGAAAAAAAGCATGGCGATAGTACATAAAATGAAATTAAATGTAAAACTATCACAGCTAAGTAGGCTTTACAAGTTAACGAGTTATAGTCGACCAACTTAAATTTGCAGTTGGAGAATTGACCGTGGCATATATCGATGTATGGGAGAACAGGTTTTTAAACTACAATGTTAAGTTTTGTTTTTGGAATAAATTCGTCCCAAGTAATTCCAACTACGGAACCCTTCATTGTACGTGGTCCGACACGCACTTGGCTGTTTTTGTTTTTTAATTATGCCTATCAGCTGCATTAAGGGTACAGTTTGTCGGAAAATTGCTTTATCACGTATACTTAAGTATTACATATCACGTATTAATTTTACTATGAAGTCTATCATTTTCTTTTTTTTTTTAACAAAATGACCTACATAGATTCCGTGCAAATAAGTAGTTATTAATATTAAATATAACATCCCTAGAATACAATAAGCAGAGCCTACACGTGTCCGAACAAAAGAGTCACTGATTTTGAGGGGACTTTCACTGGCAGCTAGCTGATGTTATAAGGAGCAATTAAGGCGCTGACAAGAGGCAAATTACCAAAATAGGCTAGTCTTAAAAAAATGCTAAATCTGTATAGTTTGTGGTAGCGGAAAAAATATATGTTAATTTTGAACATATTTCTCAGAACTTGGTTGTTACCAAAGCACGTTTTGAAAAAAATCTCGAAACAAACTAACGTTAAACTAACCTCTTACGTCGGGTTCCAATCCAAAATATCTGTATTAAATATCAAAATACTCGTACGTTACGTATTTAATTAATAACAAGAACGTCTTAATTGAATGCAGAACTTGGTTGTTTTTTATTTTCGACTACTCAACTCAATTTTGAGTAAACAGATAATTGCTTCATATTTTGCAATAAATTACAAGCGTTGTGTCATCGCGTTTCTCTTTCTTTTCTATGCAGTCTGACAGTGATCGCGGTTTAGGTGTTGTCAGCGTCTTAAGGGTACTTATATTTTAGAAAAAGCGCAACAGCTATTGTTTATAATTAAGATTATAATCTTAGCTTTTCTCAACCCTTGGACACCCAAAGTGTGGAAGCCTAAATATGGTGTTGAACTGGCTCACATAAACTATCTTCATACGAAGTAGATGAGGGTTATCTACACATTGTCAAGACTAACCCTTACTTGTAAGTTGTGTACCTAGATAGTTGTTAAATTGAAACTATTAATCGTTGAAGGTCCACGTTCTTGTGGTAGGTGATACTCGGTTTCAAAATTAAGATGTTCTATGGATCTACGCTACCACCAAGGAACCAAGGAACTCTCACTATTCAAAAATAAATTGCGTAATTTTTTAATTGACAATGCCTACTACACGATCCCAGATTTTCTTAATAATTAGTACCTGCTACAATCTGTCACCAATACTACAATCTATCACTAATTATTTTTGTAAGATTTGCTTTTTAGGTGATAACAATTTTTTTTATACTGCTTGTTGACATAATTTATTATTGGCAGCACATAACGGATCTGTAATTTACAATGTATAACTTATGCCCACAATAAAAAGATTTGATTTGATTTGATTTGATCTTAAGGGTCAGGTATTCGCCTTTGATCTTGGTCATACAAATACGTATCACACTCACACCGTACCGCCGCGCCGTTCGGTTTCACAGGAAATATTTATTTTTAGTAACGAGAATATGAATATATGAAAAATCACAGCCAAATTATAGATAATAAAATAATCTGTTAATATAAACGTGGTTTGAAAGTAATATCGATTTTTATGCTTTGGGTAGACATTAATTCCTGTATTTATTTCAAAGTATTTTACTACAATACTTAAATGTTCACATATAAAATTGATGGGTATGCGTTTTTGTTTAACTTACATATTTTGCCTATCTTAGTTGCACTACATGAAGGCGTAATAACAGATTTAAAAGTCACCAAAAATCATATATCCTCGCCTTAAGCCGTACACCTACCTCCTTGCCGGATTGCCGCCATGGAATCTGGAAGCAAAAGTCCTCGCGCACGTATGGCAGTGGCGCGAAGAGGCGAAACGCCGGGGCGTTAGTCCCCTGCCGCGAGAAATCGCGGCACAGCGGACGGAGCTCCGGCGGGATCTCATGGCGTCATGGAAAGTACGGTTGTCGCAACCCAGTGCTGGGCACGCCACGATTGCGGCGATAAGTCCCCTCTTTGAGGAGTGGCTGGAGAGGCACCACGGCGTCCTCACCTTCCGCCTGACGCAGGTCCTCACCGGACACGGCAGTTTCGGGAGGTTCCTGTGTCGGATAAGGCGGGAAGAAACGTCCGGGTGTCACCACTGTATGGATCGCCCGGAGGACACGGTGGAGCATACGGTGGAGGTCTGCCCGGCTTGGGCAGAGCACCGCCGTGTCCTCGTGGAGGCGATCGGCGGCAGAGACCTCTCGCGTCCGGCCCTGGTTCAGGTCATGGTACGGAGCGAGAGGGCATGGGCAGCCGTCACCTCCTTCTGCGAAGCAGTAATGCTCGCGAAGGAGGAGGCGGGACGGTTGAGGGAAAGGCAAGTTTCGCGCCCTCTCGCCGCTAGCCGCCGCAGGAGACGCCCAGGGCGTCGGGAATCCCGGGCGGATTTCCGGCCACCGTAGGCGCGGACTTGCGGACGGTGAGCAATGGGTAGCTCACCGCCCGGTATGGATCAGGCCCGGGTCGACGGCGCGTTGTATTCCACACGCGCCTCAAAGAGATGTCGTCAGCACAAACGTAGGGGTCCCCTAGGGCCGATGCCTGCCGGGGTCGCGGAAAGGTACTAACGGGTCACCGAGGCCCCTGGCAGCACAGGCAACGGAAGGAATACGGGTGGGTTTTAGTCAGTAAGAGTCTGACACACCCTCCCTCTCCGCCCAGAGCGCGAGAAGTTATTCGATGATTTCCAACCCAAAAAAAAAACCGTATACCTAGAAAGCGATTGGACTGCAACACATTGCGCAAAGAAGCCTGTAAAAGTTTTAGCCGAGGATTATTTTCAGGTTATATTTCTACGAACTATTTGCGCCTTCGGCGGTTGAGCCGCCGCATCCGAGGTACACTTGGCGACACTGACGATCTCCAGTGGCCGCGTATAGTAACCGTACCATACGCGGCCACTGGAATCTTGACAATTTTTTTCATTCGATTTTGAACTTAACCATCAACATTTTATGTTTTAATACATATGGAGAAATTTGACAGTTTAGTATAACTTGATGCGCTGGCGACTATAAGTACATACTAATTCTATTGGCCATGTTAAAACTTTAAAAGCCGCGTATAGTAAAAAATATGTCATCATCATCTGCCTAGCCGTATGAGCGACTGCCTATCTGACCTCCACAACCCAGTTACTGGGCAATACGATTACCCTTGGTAAAACTGGTTGTCAGTTTCGGGCTTCTGACTACCCGTAACGACTACCAAAGATCCACGAATGACTGCCGGGACCAACGGCTTAGCGTGGTTTCTGAGGCACGAGGCATGTAAAGATGGTCACCCATCCACGGACCAACCGCGGCAAGCGTAGATTTTTTCTGATCGATGGACCTGTGCAACTGTTATTACTTAGCCACAAGCCCCTTAATAACAAATAATTATATTTTTATTTTTGTTCCGTAAAAACAAATCTCCTTTGGATAAGTTCTTATGTAACAAATATAACTTAGAGAGATGTATGAACGATTTTAATGATTATAATTCTGTAAATACATATTTGTTATGATCGCAAATCATATTTTGATCAATATACAACCTGACACTGATCTGCAAATTGCAAAAAACATAACAAAATTTGAATTTATCGATCTATCACTGCGGAGCCACCTTAAAAAACAACACAAAGGAATTTGTTTGTGAAATAAAATGATTTTGATAGGTACTAAAATTGAACGCTAAAAATTCTTAAGTTCCTACGGTATGAATATTTTACTAGTCATGTATAATGTTATAGGAATAATAAGGTTAATAACAATATGTGATCCAATTACACAAAATTTACATCCATGCGTGAGTGACATCAAGTTAGCAACATAATGACAGGGTTTCGAAAATAATATCTGGAACAATCAAAGTTCTAATACACGGACATTATACCTTATTAAAATTTTAAGTATCTCTTAATATGCATAAGTATGACGACAATTATTACCTACATGGGCTACGCTTGTATTGAAAAAATAAGGGATTTTTTTGTTCACTTTGGAAAAATAAGTACAAAGGTCGTGCGTAACCTTAAATGATTTCCTATTAAGTGGAAATCATTTAAGGCGCTGACAAGACCCAATTGACCAAAATAGGCTTCTCTTAAGAAAAAAATTTGCCAAATCTGTATAGTTTGTGGTAGCGGAAAAAATATATGTTAATTTTGAACATATTTCCCAGAACTTGGTTGTTACCAAAACACGTTTTGAAAAAAAATCTCGATACAAATTAACGTTAAACTAACCTCTTACCTTGAGTTCTAATCCAAAATATCTGCATTAAATATCAACATATGTTACGTATTTAATTAATAACAAGAACGTCTTATTTGAATGCAGAACTTGGTTGTTTTTTATTTTCTATTACTCAACTCAATTTTGAGTAAATAGATAATTGCTTCATATTTTGCAATAAATTACAAGCGTTGTGTCATCGCGCTTCTCTTTCCTTTCTATGCAATCTGACAGTGACCGCGGTTTAGGTGTTGTCAGTGTCTTAAGTCGCCCTTAATAACCATTAAGCAATAAGCATGAAGTGTGTTAGAATTGTCCTTCCAAATTCAAAATCATGGCATCATTATCAACATTTAAAACGCCCAATTTTGCTCGAGCTCTGTCTCAAAATATTTTATTTGCCCATTCTAAGTAATATTATAATTGCGAAAGTGAGTTTATTTGTTTCTTACGTTTCGGATTTGGATGAAATTTGGCACATGGGTAGACCATAACCTAGAGAAATAAATAGGCTACTTTTCATCCTGGGATCGCAGACGACAGCTAGTATCTTATAATTAATAAGGGTTGGTGTAGGTCATCCTGTATTCCTACAATTACCTACATAGGTTACATTTTGTGTTTGTATTGAAAAAATTCATGACAAAAGACGTTGGTTATCAAGTGGAAATCATTTAAGTCTCCCTTAATAACCAACTAAGCAATAAGCATGCAGGCCGTAATTCTTCCTAAATCAAAATCATGGAATCATTGTCAACATAAGCTCGAATTTCACTCGAGCCCTGTCTCTTAAAATATTTTCGCTGCTCATATCCTGTAATTTAAGTGGGGGAAACGGGTGAGGTAGGTCATCCTGGATTGGTTTTTACGCACCAACATCCAACGCCATTAGAGGGCTCAGTCAGCGGAACAATTTAATTGATTTATTTATCCCTATATCCAATTAGGCTGGCACCAAAAATTGCTTGATGAAATTCAGGCAGAATTCCCTTCATCGCTGCCAGATACACAATTCGACGGCCAGTGCTCAAACATGACAGATATTCGCTTTAAAATGATTATGGATTTTCATTAAATGAAGGTTTGTGAGCAGAACTAACGGTATTTTAATTACAGACATTCTATTCTGTCTGGTTGACAAGTCTGCTCTATTTATTATTTTACAATATTTTAGGAGGTCTAAATATATTAGAACATATACACAAACTCACGCCCTCTTCCCATGGGGGTAGGCAGAAACTATAGAACGCCACCTGCTACTTATATACTCATTTTGCTTCGTTTACGTTCCATACATCTGGTCATACACGCACGTCTCGGTTGCGAGTACTACGCACCTGACCTTTTGAAGAACATCATTGATGAGGTCACTATATATCTTTCTGGGGCGTCCCCTCCACTCACATCTGCTTTGTAAATACCTTTTGTTAGTCGCCTGAACGCCTGTCGCGTTTGTGTGAACTGTTTTGTGTTAACTCTAGTGCAGCGATGCACAGCCAGCGGTCCGCTGTCGGTACGCATGCCGCCCGCCAACAAATTAAAGAAATGTGGCAAATAAAAGAAAATTATAAAATAAATGTTGACAATGTTGTATACCTAATTACCTACATTATCCGTGCATCTGCCGGGGTCACGAGAAGGTACAAAACGGTTACCGAGGCCCCGAGCAACACAAGCAACAGAAGGGACACGGGTGGGTTTTAGTCAGCAAGAGTCCGACACTCCCTCCCGCTCCGCCCAGAGCGGGAAAAGTTATTTCATAATTTCCCACCCAAAAAAAAAAATATATCCGTGCATGTGATGCCAACTTGCGATCGGAACTATTGGGCTCGGGTAGCACTTGGGTGAGTTCGGGCAAGTGGGGTGGGGCGCGGCACGCAAAAATATCGTCACGGCAATGCAATGCCATGCATCAAACTAAATACATATTGAAAGTTTAAAAGAAAAGGTACCTAATTAAATTCTTTTACAACGTTTACCTAGTTATTATTGTTCTTTGGGCACATTATGAATCAAATTCTTTGGGCACATAATGTGTCCGAGTGGCCCCAATTCTCTATAAGTCTGTGGGATGCACAGACTTATAGAGAATTGGGGCCACTAATAATTGCATATAATTTAAAAACATTTTTACTATAAGTAAAGTGATTCTAACATAACATAACATTATATTATTACGCCTGTAATCCCCGAAGGGTTAGGCAGAGCTGTACCTATAATGTACCTATTTATAAGTCCTATATAATAGGAGACGAGCCTATTGCCATTAACCGAGTACAAATCCAGACTCAGGGCTCGCGGGAAAGTACAAGAGGGTTACCGAGGCCCCTGGTAACACAGGCAACGGGTGGGTTCTTAAACCCACCCGTATTCGTATTCGTTTTTGTTGTTGACTAATCAGTAAGAGTCTGACACACCCTCCCGCTCCACCCAGAGCGGGAGAAGTTATTTGAAGATTTCCCACCCAAAAAAAAAGGGCTGCTACTGAGAAATTACTGGTAGAAAATCCCAATAACACTTTGCCCGACAACGAGGCAGTCAGGCATTCTATTTGTATTCTTTATTTAAAATATCATGCTTTGCTTATGAATTTCTTTTATTAAGGGATACAATAAGATATGGAGACCTATTTTTAGATACAATAGGGTAAAAGGCTTCCACGCACAACTTTTCCCCTACCAAGAAATAATACCAATTGTGAATGAGAAGTCCTATAAACTTAATTTGAGTTAGAAACGAAATGGAGGGGAATGTTACCCAACCAACAGTTCTAGAAGATGACTTAAAAAGTACTTATCCTGAAAATAACCATATTCAACTCTTTCCTTATTGCGACAAGTTTTTCTATGCTTTACAAAGTCATTATTATATTATTTCAATGGTTTCAGCGAAAAAAATCAATTACTTATTTATTTATTTGCTGTGCCCCGTGGTTTCATCCGCATAAGTCTCATCATATGTCCTAACCCAGGTCAAGGTCTACCCATGTGCTAAATTTCATCCAAATTCGTTCAGCCGTTTTAACGTGAAAGCGTAACAAACAAACTCACTTTCGCATTATAATAATAGTTAGACTAAGTTAGTAGTACGATTAATTAAGTACCTACTAATATGTTCCACTTATAAGTGAAACCTGTTCAACATTCTTCAAAATTAGAACTTATTCCGTTTCAGGAATCAAACGTGGAAGTCAAAGGAAAGTGGGGCAAAGTAAAGTAGTTGTATACCATTGATATTAAAGAGAGTAGTGGTGGCCCAGTGGTACCGGCCGCGACTTACGAGTTGTAGGTCGTGGGTTCGAACCCGGACAGGCGCTTTACTTTGTGTAAATTATTTCATCACCACTGCTCTCAAAGCGGTGAAGGAAAACATCGTGAGGAAACCGGCATGTACTAGGACCAAAAATTCGAAGACATGTGACATCTATCAACCCGCACAGGGCCTGCGTGGTGGATTTTTTTTTTTTGGGTCTGAAATCATCAAATAACTTCTCCCGCTCTAAGCGGAGCGGGAGGGTGTGTCAGACTCTTACTGACTAAACCCACCCGTATTCCTTCCTGTTGCCTGTGTTGCCAGGGGCCTCGGTGACCCTTTAGTACCTTCCCGCGACCCCGGCAGGCATCGGCCCTAGTGGACCCCTACACTTGTGCTGACTACATCTCGTTAGAGCGCGCGTGGAATACAACGCGCCATCGACCTGGGCCTGGTCCTTACCGGACGGTGAGCTACCCATTGCTCACCATCCGCAAGCCCGCGCCTACGGTGGCCGGAAATCCGCCCGGGATTCCCGACGCCCAGGGCGTCTCCTGCGGCGGATAGGGGCGAGAGGGCGCGAAACTTGCCTTTCCCTCAACCGTCCCGCCTCCTCCTTCGCGAGCATTACTGCTTCGCAGAAGGAGGTGACGGCTGCCCATGCCCTCTCGCTCCGTACCATGGCCTGAACCAGGGCCGGATGCGAGAGATCTCTGCTGCCGATCGCCTCCACGAGGTGCGTGGTGGATTACGGCCCACTCCCTCTCACAGAAAGGAGGCCTGTGTCCCAGTAGTGGGAACATTATACGCTGATTATGTGATATTAAAGATACTATGAAGTACCTGTAATGTTATAGTATTTTAAGCTCAATAGTCAACCCTGTTATTTCTGTGGACTAAACACACACACACGGGTCGGCCATCGGACGCTATTTAACTCAATACTCGGCCATTAAGTAGCTAGGTACGTACATACATTACAATATATCTCATCCTACCAAGTAACAAACAAAACAAACATTTTTTCTTTAATAATCCGGTTCAGTACCTACGTAAGTACCACGAAATAAACCGTATAACAAATAAGCCCCAATCATGTTCTCAATAATCTGTAATATCATCTCATTTATCTGAAGTGATCGCAAAATTGTTACTCACACAAAATCCCTGAACAATTCGTTAGCAAAAACATTTCAATTTTCCCCTCAAGATATCAAATCACTGGAAAGTATAATTCAAGTCGTGGAAATTTTAATATCCGTTTAACCGAACTGTGATCAGACCGACAGACGAGGCCATTCGGCAGACTTAATGGACTCAAACATTAGCTTTAAGGCCTTTCCAGTAATAATGTGGCTGTAAAAATATTTTCTTTTCAACTGAGTTATAATCCAGCTGAATAAGCTGGTCTTTGGAATTAATGAAGTGGTTGTTGCACAGTTAATAGAATTTAAAATTTTATTGCTATAACATTTGAATATTGTTGTTGCTGTTAAAGTTTGTATTGCATTTATTTTGCTAGGACTTGTTGGGTTGTTTGAAAATATCTTAGCCTGAAACTCTGAAAATTCCAAAATTATTTGATCGGCCAGATCGCATCCCAATTCTACTTAACTAAACCTAAACCTAATCATTATCCAAGTCAAGTCCAATACAACAACGCTTTCAGGGTGCTCTTGGGGCTGCTTCGCTTCTGTAGCGCGTCGGGGATGTTTGCCGAGGCGTGTGTGGATTGTTTCCACACAATCATGCGCAAGCGGTGCATATCCCTGGTGGGTAGGGTGCGGGCCAGCCGCAACATCATCCTGAACGCTTTTGCCGAATGTTTCGACTGTCAGTACGTGAACCACTAATGCATGATTCACGTACTGACTAATGTTAAGATATTATTTTAATTTTGTATGTAATTCTTTAATTTTATTCATAGTTTTTAATTTATTTGTAATTTTATGATCCAATATTGATTGAAATATAATAAATAATAATAATTATTATTATTATTTTGACAAATTCAACTATAATAAATACAAAGAAACAGCCTTGATAATAAAAACAAAGAGAGGTAGCAAAACGAGTTCTAAAAAATTGTGAGAAAAACAGTACTTAATCTAACTTAGAATAAAATTAAGGTATTTCCGCTACCTACAAACGCGAAAGTAAAAATAAAACATTCACAAAGGCACGTTCAAAAATAAATATTCATATTTTCCTTACTGTCTTCGTAAAAAAAAAATTACGAAACTGAAAAGACATTTAGAGCTCCACAAAAGACGACGAAAGTATATAATTAATGTCCTGTTGAATAAGTAGGAATTTCGACTTGTGCGAAGTTGTTTGTTTTAATTCAGGGAATGTCACGTAGCCTCGTTAAGGGTTAAGTACCGTTGAGCTACTGCTAGTCAACGCTCACTTGTTTTTAGTGTTTCCACTCTGTTTATTTTTTACTCTGTGGGAAGATTTGAAAAAGGAATTATGTCGCGTATTTGTTTTTTTTTAATTTTTACTGGACTTGACTTGTTTCACGCCAGTATTTTTCTAACGGAAGAAAAAGTAAGTATACTTTTCCTATTTTATTATTTTCATTTCTCATGCTCTAAAAGTTCGTCTTTATGTTGTGCGCAGGTGACATAAAATATTAAGCTCTAGTGCATAAAGCAATGCTTTTTTCTAAGACTAAGAAAATCAGGCCCAAAAGCCATACGCCTAATAAAATGGCGCAGAAAGTCGTTATTTTATTTCATTTGTTTTAATTCATATCAGTTCCGTGTTTTCTATCGTTAATTTAATAAAACCAGATAAATTAGTTGTAATTTATTATTTAAAAACGCAAAAAAATAACGTTTTTATGACTTGGCAGCATAAAGTACCCAAGTCGAATGAAATATGTTGAAAATAAAAATGAAAAAAAAAAACCTTCGTGACCGGAATTAGCTATTCTCTTCTTCAATTTTCCAACATTTATGACAAGTGAAATACTGTTATATACTTTACGCCTGTTTCATTTTCTCGCAATCGAAGTGAAAAGCAAAGTGATATTACCAAAATAGTTTCTTTTATGCACTTTAGTTGTACAATCTACTATTTTATTGATCTGAGAAAAATAAAAATACTACGATGGTGCAGCATTTTAAGCCACAAAGCCTTCGAAATTCAAAAGCTGCATCTAACATTTGCATGACTATTATCGATCTGTCCATTTGAGAGCAGTTTTCATACTTTTTGCTTTCAATACCTACCGAAGTTAATTTCAATTTATGTTAGGTCGGTACCTTTCGTTTTGTTTGTACCGTTGCGATGTTTATTATAGTACGTCACTGGCTCTTGGAATAATAATATTTCCCCCACATTTTCTATCGCCCCCAGGCGCTATTAACAAACTCATTACCTACTCCCACAAGATTTAAAGCAAAAATTAGGTCATCGACACACACCTTTCATGTTACTCCAAGCAATTTCCCGTTAATAAGGCCGAGTTCCGACGGGCGTTAAAAACAAAGGTGGTCGGTGGGAACGCGAGCATCGTGGAATAGGCTCGTTAACTTTTCAATTTTCCGACGTAAGTTTAGTAATAGTTACTCTGTGACGCCCCGCAGTGTGGCCCTACCCTGTTATTTACTATTATTACGACCTGTAGGCATGCATTGAATTGTTTATGGGACTTTCTTTGCGGGATTGAGGTGGGAAGGTGTTATTTTTTGTGAATGTTGTGTGTGTAAAGCCACCATAAAACTTTGCCCACATAGTAGAGCAAAATAATTTCTTATCATCTTGCATCGTGCTGAAAATTGAAAAACAAAGTATTAAGGCTCTTACAGACTGGGGCTATCACGGGCGCGACAAGCATATTTGTGCCTGTCGCACCCGCGATATCGCCTCTGTTTGTAAGAGCCTTAACGGGGCTAACCTAATCAACATTATTTACAGTTGAATGGGATAAGTTAGTGTACGATACATATTATGCAAGGAAATGAAAAATGAGTTTAAGACTCATACATACATACATACATAAACCCACGCCTTCTTCCCATGGCAGAAACTATAGAACGCCACCTGCTACGCTCCTTACATACTCATTTTGCTTCGTTTACGTTCATACATCTGGTCATACACGCACGCCGGTTGCGAGTACTACGCACTTGACCTTTCAAAATTCAAAAATCATTCAATTTCTATTTCCTGGCACTTATTCCAATTTAATTACCCGTAATTATTCATAATTCAAATAAGTCATCAATAGAGAAACAAATCTCCGTCCACATACCCAAACCACGTACACACGATCCTATATAGGGACCTGACAACCGAACCACAGAGTTCACAGTAAAGGCAACCTCACGTCTATGGTAACAATTTGACATTGACAGCGTCTATATGTCATGATGTATAAAAATTGGACTAACGTCGCCATCTTGGTTTTTCAATACATTTCACAAAACAATTGCACAAATGTTTACTATCAGAGCCCCCTGTCAACGTCATTCTAGACCATTTTCTATTTTCTTAAGTACCTGGTACCCAAGTACCAGGTACTTAAGGACCTGCCTGGTGTAGGCCTGTCACCAATGACAGGCCCACACTGTCCTCCCATACCTATTTAACACTGTAATTTGAAAACATTGTAAAAGCCAATTATTTTTAAAAAACTAACCGTGGACTTTCTTGCCGGCTTTTCCCCATAGGAAATTACCAATTGGAACCGTGCACCTAGTTTCTGACGATTAATAAGTACCCATGGAGGTTTAAGTGAAATATAATATTTTGATTTTGATTCGATCGTAAATGATTATTGTAGCAATGTAGAAATAAGGCTAGTTTTCCTAGTTCAAGTTACCAGTGGTGGCCCAGCGGTAACATACGATTTGCAAGTCGTAGGTTTGAACGCAGGCAGGCAATTTACTTTGTGTAAATTATTTCATTACCACTGCTCTCAAAACGGTGAAGGAAAACATCGTGAGGAAACCGGCATGTCCTACAACAAAAACATCGAAGACATGTGACATCTATCAAACCCGCACTGGGCCCGTGTGGTGGATAACGACCCACTCCCTCTCAGAGAGGAGGCCTGTGTCCCAGCAGTGGGATCATTATAGGCTGTTGTTATGCTATGCATTATGCTAAGTTACCAGGGGCTGCAGTCTCGACATAAATACCGATCGTTTTGCAACCAAATTCAGTTGAAAAACGATCGGTATTTAATGGGGTCCTTAGACAGTCAAAATTGATTGACAAGCACGACAAAATCACAAACTTGTCAAGCAATTTTGACCGTCTAGGGGCCCCATTAGGACTTTGCGACCGAATTCGGTCGTAAAGCGATCGCTATCTATGTCGATACTGCAGGGACTGTATTCCCACTAACGTTTTGTTGACTGTATGCTCAAAGCTCGTATAATAATAGTACGGTGAGTAAGATTAAAACATTAGATTAGTACCTAATGAGAAGTAGCCAGCCATTGCTTACAAGTAGCTAACTATTTTCCTAGCTGACTTCACAATTTGTGAGATTCTTAGCTGATAATGTTTATGGCTTTTTTTGTTCGGTCGGAGCTATGTTATACAGTGGTGAATGACTTTTGAACAAAATGATGCTCGATTTAGGGCAACCCTAAATCAAGCATCGTTTTGTTCAGAATTTACACAAAGTAAAGGCTCCTGTATACTGAGGCGATATCATGGGTGCGACAGGCAGCAATATGCCTGTTGCGCCCGCGATAACGCCTCAGTCTGTAAGAGACTTTAAGCGCCTGTCTGGGTTCGAACCTACGATCTACAATTCGTAAGTCGCGGCCGTTACCACTGAGCCCCACTGCTATTAATTCATATAAATTACCACCATTTATATGAATTAATTGGTCAAGAACAGCTAATGAGACACAATTGATTTTCTATTGGTTGACACCGAATCGGAGTCGCGCGCGCGGGGCTTAACAGGTTTAATGCAGTGGTGGCCCAGTGGTAACGGTCTATAGAGAACGAGATTTCACGCTAGTATCCGCGGTGGTTCAGTTCGGAGGTACTAGTGGGAACAAAGGTTGGGAACAAACAGTGTCACCAGTACCACTAAGTAAAAATGGTGGTACTACAGAGAACGAAATTTCCCGCTAGTACCACCGGTGGTACTGTTCAGTGGTACTAGTGGGAACAAGGGGAGCTGAGTGCTGAAAGTAGAAAATCCATTTAGGTGTCGTCTAGTGATAGTGAAAACGGTCATAAGAGTACATGCCCGTTTTTAATATCGCTAAGCGCGCTGTGGGATTCTACTTTCGACGCTGAGAACTAAACAACAATTTAAAGGGAAAAACTAAAAAAAGTGTATAAAAAAACTATGTTGTAATTTACGACTGCCAGACATCTCAATCTGCCTAGCCTTTTCCCAACTATGTTAGGGTCGGCATCCAGTCTTACCGGATACATCTAAATACCAATATTTTACATGGAGCGACTGCCTATCTCTACTTTTTTGGTGGGAAATCATCAAATAACTTCTCCCGCTCTGGGCGGAACGGGAGGGTGTGCCAGACTCTTACTGACTAAAACCCACCCGTATACCTTCAGTTGCCCGTGTTGCCAGGGGCCTCGGTAACCTTTTGGTACCTTCCCGCGACCCCGGCAGGCATCGGCCCTAGTGGACCCCTACGCTTGTGCTGACGACATCTCTTTGAGGCGCGCGTGAAATACAACGCGCCGTCGACCCGGGCCTGGTCCTTACCAGACGGTGAGCTACCCATTGCTCACCGTCCGCAAGCCCGCGCCTACGGTGGCCGGAAATCCGCCTGGGATTCCCGACGCCCAGGGCGTCTCCTGCCGCGGCTAAGGGCGAGAGGGCGCGAAATTTGCCTTTCCCTCAAACATCCCGCCTCCTCCTTCGCGAGTATTACTGCTTCGCAGAAGGAGGTGTCGGCTGCCCATGCCCTCTCGCTCCGTACCATGGCCTGAACCAGGGCCGGACGCGAGAGATCTCTGCCGCCGATCGCCTCCACGAGGACACGGCGTGCTCTGTCTAAGCGGGGCAGACCTCCACCGTTTGCTCCACCGTGTCCTCCGGGCGATCCACACAGTGGTGACACCCGGGCGACTGCCTATTTGACCTCCACAACTCAGTTACTGGGTAATACGATACCCCTTGGTAAGACCGGTTGACAGACTTTCGGGCTTCCGACTACCCGTAACGACTGTTAAAGATTTCCGAATGACAGCCGGGACCAACGGCTTAATGTGCTTTCCGAGGCACGGAGGGATCTCGATATGTAATGGATGGTCTCATCCACGAACCGATCGCGGTAAGCGTAGTTTAACCTTTGGTCGACCCGTGCGGCTATTATTATTTAGACACGAGCCCCTCCCAGATATCTGCCTGCTAGAAATTAGAAATTAATAATTAATCAAACTAATTAGAGCAAACTAATCGTGGAACTAATTCGTTTCGCTCAATGCTTTTAGATTGCTTATCAAGCCCTAGCGATGAGCTATTCAATAAGCTCTAAGTACCCATCAGAACATAATTTAATATTGAAAATCAAGGTACAATAATATTGCATTCAACATGGAATATTAATCCAATTTTATATGGACGCAAAATATAATTGGAAGTAAGTTATGAAAAAGCCCGCAAATGACCCATTTTTTCGCTCATAAAGTAAATAATAAATGTCAACACTACTTCTGTTTAATATTCGAAATTCAAATATACATAGGTTATGGGATATTTTGTTGAAATTAAAAAGAACAAATGGAAATTGTGGATGAGACCTTTACGTAACCTGATCGGCCAGTTATTGAAAACTTATTCAACGAATTTATATTTCAAATAGTGATATTCACTGGCAATAAAAAAATGAAAGGATTTTAATTTAAAATTTATATACCAGCCCACTCAGAAAGTATTGCGAAAAAAGTTTTTATATAGGAGAGACTTGCCAGTTATAATCTATTTTGAAAATATGATTATTTGTAAGTAAAAATAGTTCCAATTTCAAAATTTCCCTCCACATTGTTTGCGAATTAATTTAAATTATCGTGTCTCATATAAAAATGGATCTGCGCCGGGAACATTTTCGCGCTATGATTTTGTACGATTTCAAGTGTCGCCTGAAACCGGACGAATTGTACGATAGACTTCAAATGGCATTATTGGACTAAAGCCCTTCTAAGGCAACCGTGTATCGTTGGTATAACGAATTCAAGCGCAGTCGACTAACTTTGGGGATGTAGAAAGAAGAGGTCACCCTTTGACGGCTGTAACGGAAGAAAACGTGCTAGCAGTGAAAAATTTAATTCATGACAATAGGCGAGTTACGTATCAAGAGATTTAGCACATACTGCAAGTTGGATCGGGAAGCCTTCACGAAATTCTACATGTGCAACTTCGCGTGAGGAGGATAGTTTCACGCTGGGTGCCGCACAACCTCACCGATGCTTCGAAGCACGCCCAGGTGGAATGATGCCGTGATATGATAAACAAATTTGACTCGGCTCGGCGTGTTTACGACAACATTACAGGTGATGAGTCTTGGATTTATCAATACGATCCAGAAATGAAGCGCCAGTCGACGGTTCGGGTGTTTCAAAACGAATCAACGCCCACCAAAGTGAAGCGATCTAGAAGCGGGGGAAGATTTTGATCGCGAGCTGTTTTAATTTGACTGGCTACTTGGTGTCAATTCCTTTACGGAACCAAAGAAGCATAAAGGCTGAATTGTATACTACCAAATGCTTGGCAGAAGTTTCCTCTGTTGTGAGCAACAAGTGACCAAACACAGGGCTCCGCGGGCTACTGCTCCACCACGACAACGCGCCTTCGCACACCACGCTCTAAACGAGAGACTTCCTGGACAGCATGCCGTTCAGAATCCTGGGTCAGCCCCCCTTACAGCCCTGACTTAGCACCGTGTGACATCTTTTTATTCCCGAAAATAAAAAAATCAGGTCAAAGGGATACAATTTTCGTCGCCAGAAGATGCGCTATCAGCGTTCGAGCAAGCTGTAAACGAGGTGTCTGCGGCGGACTAGAAAAAGTGTTTCGAAAACTGGTTCAGACGCATGAAACTTTGTATAGAGGCCAGTGGAGAGTATTAGAAAAGATTTAATAAAAAAAATATTTACCTATAGAACATTATTTTTTAATTTTCGCAATTTTTCTGAGTGTTGCACGTAGATAGAAAAAAGTCCAAGTACCTATTGCTTGTTGTTTTTTGGTTTCTCACAATAAGGAATTTTCTGTCTTCATTTTACTTCACACGTGGCACTATGCGCATTCAGGCAGAGAAACATTGCCATTATCCAGTGTATATTGTACTCACCTATATACTTTTTATTTGCACCAAAGACAACCCCATTTTATGTCCAGAAAATCACTGTCCCTTCCATGTTTGCCTGGAAGAAATCGCAGTAAGCGATAAGGTCGCCCATTGTATATTTTGTAGTGTATAATTTTTTATTTGTAGTGTATCAGGTGTACAATAAAGTATATATAAATAAATAAATAATAAATAAAAATTACGGGTGCCTGTGATATTGTAGGCACACGGGAGAACATTTGCATTGTGTTGGTATTGGCAACACATGACATGAACTACTTACCCATTTGCATTTACTTCGGGTCAATACTTATTTAATTATTTTAATAAAGTACAGCCACATTAAGGCTCCTGCAGACAGGCGCGACGTGACACTAATAACACAATTTCTATGAAAACTTCATGAAAAGTATCGTGCTGCCAGTCGCGCCAGTCTGCAGGGGCCTGTACATACCTACATTAAACTTATACTAGAAACAATCTTAATAACTAAAGGATTAATGTACCTACTCGTACATGAAAATTAAGGCATACACAGTGTTTATCACAATATCTTGCTGCCTTAAAATTGTATTGATCTACAGACCAACGTTATTAAGACTGGATACTTGACACGAAGAAGACCGTATCGACAAACTTCTTGTTACTAGTTGAGTATGATTGGCTTATGACCGGTTTCTTATTGATCTTTCGCGCTGTGCAAGCCTCACGAGCCTAAAGCCTAACGCGTTATGTCGACGCGTGTAAAAAATCCTCCATGTTGAATAGTGGATAAACTTAGGGCATATCCACCCCGATTACTACTCCACTGCAGACTGTAGAATTATGAATTCTACAATTATTTTTTTGGTATTCGATCTTGAGCCACGTCGTGTGGTCTGCGATTTCGCGACGTTACCCGACTCAGCTACAGGATTTTTTCAGATAATCATTGAATGTTTATTTTTTATTTTGCGGCTAATGTGCGTCTTCTACGCACCTAAAGGGGTTGATTGCAATCATCCATTTAGGTAGTAGTCATCACCCTACTTTTATTCACACCTGAAATCAGATTTTTTTTTTATTTGTTAATCTAATAGTATTTTTTATTTTAGAAATTATAATTATGTTTATTTGCCTCGTACAGCGCGTTTTCTTTTAAACCACACCACAAGACGTAGAAACGGACTTCTCGTTGAATGCCTATAACGTGGACCGCCAAAATCTTTGCGCACCTATCACATGCAAAATAAAACTCCCACGGTGCTATTAAAACAAGCCACGAATAACACTACATTAACCAAGATTTATGTACTCCACAAAACGAATAAAAACATTAATTTCCATAACAACGGGACCGCACTATAATTAAACTACATACCTACGGAACCTACCTACGTATTCGTGAGTGTGTGAGTGTGTAGTATAAAGTGTTAGTAGTGCAGGGTATGAAAATGCAATGGAGAGGGAAAGGCTCGGCGGCCATTACGCGGGCTATTTGATTAAGCAACGGATAATGAAATTTCCGACGGAAAATTGTGTTGGGCCCTCGAAATAGAAATATTATTATTGTGGAAAGATGGATGTTTTCATCGGTAAGTAACTATTTAAGTAACTATTACAGGAACTAAACGTAAGTTTTATAATGCCTAAAAGTATATGATCCACTGCAATAAATAAAATCAGAAAAATATGTGATATTCTTCAGGATATATGCTAGGTTGATGGTTGTTGGTTGATGGTTGGTTGGTTGGTTTGATGTTGGTAGTGTGTTGAAAAAATAATAGGTACAACTAATTTCATACAATAGAAAAAAATCACGAAGATACCTCTAAAAAATCCTTTTAATGATTAAGAACCATACTAATATACATGCAATGATTCTGATTTTTTGTCAGATTATTCTACAAGCAACATGTTAGCATAGGTAATAGTGTTTTTATTATCAAATCAATAGATTTTTTTGTAAATAGATAATTGCTTCGTATTTTGCAATAAATTACCAGCGTTGTGTCATCGCGCTTCTCTTTCTTTTCTATGCAGTCCGACAGTGACCGCACTTTAGCTGTTGTCAGCCTCTTAATCCGCTTATTTATAAAAGTTGTTAAGTAATGATATCCATAAATGTTTGACGTTTAATCTTCTCTTAGCTTTAAAGAAACGTTTATAAATAAGAGGGTAGGTTATGTGTGAACTATAGGTCATACAGTCTCTGTTAATGTCATATGACATATTATTTATAAAACCGCCTTTTACGTCTTTACTTTTAAATAATGTTTAATTAGGGTATTAACGCTCGTGAAAACTGAGGCAAAAACGCGGGCGCGACAGGCAGCAATATGTCTGTCGCGCCCGCAATATCGCGCTAGTCTGCGAGAGCCTTTAATGGCATTTCTTGTGCATATCTAATAAAATTTTTCACGTTATTTTCAAAATATTCTTGGGAATGAAAGTGTACTTTTATTAAAACATCACGTTAACGAATTACTGCCTTTGTAAGTTTAATATTATTCGCATAAAAATTCTCGAACATTAATAAATGACTTTACATCGAACTTTTTAGAGGTAGCTAGAAAATTCAGCATTACCTTGATTAAAAATTCTACTCGCATTTTACAGGGTATTAGGTTTAGCGAGGGACATAATATACTAAAGTGCATGATCAAAATGTAAAGAATAGCTGTTTTTTTTTTTCATATTTCAGAGTAGGTCTCATTGTAAAAGATGTTCATTTTACCCGACTACGGCGAAGCAAAAATAAAGGTTATGGTTATGGTATGTATGTATGTTCAACTGTTCCCTCATAACTTCTAAACTACTTATCATAATTTGACAAATGCGGTATCCTTGGATTGGTTGATCGTCCGCTGGGCTAGCAAAAAGCCTAAAAAAAAATACATTCTAACAGTAGTAAGCGATCATAAGTTTTAGGGCAAAGTGAATAAGACCACGGCTATCCTGAACATCAGTTTATTCAGAAGAGGATAAATATAGAATAGTTTGTACATAACAATTTCAGATGAGAATATTTTCTTGTTTCATACTTTTAGGGTTCCGTAGTAAACAACGCTTATAGTTTCGCCATGTCCGTCTGCCTGTCTGTCTGTCTGTCCTCACTATAAAGGCTTCTACATACTGGCGCGACTTGTCGCGCGACGCGATTCTGCGACATTATATCCGTAGAACAATCTCTATGAAAACGCGCGCGCCACTACACACAGGGGCGACCTGTCGCGCCGCGACACAGAAATTATGCCTATTATATGGTGTCGCGCTAGCTACGCGTTTGTCGCGGCGTTGTCGCGTCGCGACCGCTACAGTCGCGTAGCGGGCGCGACGCGACAAGACAAGATAGTATAAATACCGGTGCAATCCAAGCTGGCCTCAGTAGTAGGCGTTCTTCGTCAGTGGATGAAGGCAGGTCTGTGCGTGTTTGCCGAGCGAGGTTAGGTTCGATTTCCCGGTCGGTCGACATAACCCAACCTAACTTATGTACCTTTTTATCGATTTTCGAGTTTGAAATAAATTTTCAGTAATTATTATTTTTGTTGATTTTCTTATTTTTAACCCCCTACGCAAAAACGACGGGGTGTTATAAGTTTGACGTGTCTGTCTGTCTGTCTGTGTGTGTGTGTGTGTGTGTGTGTGTGTGTGTGTGTGTATGTATGTATGTATGTATGTATGTATGTATGTATGTATGTATGTATGTATGTATGTGTGTGTGTGTGTGTGTGTGTGTGTGTGTGTGTGTCTGTGGCATCGTAGCTCCCGAATGCATGGACCGATTTTGATTTTGTTTTTTTTGTATGAAAGGCGACATAATCGAGAGTGTTCTTGTTGTCTAATGACTGATTTTTATGAATCATAGCTAACTATGATTCATAAAAATCAGTCATTTGAAGATTATCAGCTCTTTTCTAGTTGATATTTACCTCACTCACAAACTTACAGCGCAGGTATCGTGTTTGGGCTCATTGTACTGGTCTCAATAAATAGGTTAGGTATAGCTAGATGGTGATCAGGGTCTGATGATGGAGAAGAAAAGATAAAATATGAGGGTAAACTAGTAAGTACTACTTTGGGAATTTACCTACAGGGGCGCAGATTTCGGCGAGATACGTATCGATCGTTCTACAACTGACGGACAAATCGGCGAAAACACATAAAAATATATATATATATATACGGTCGAATTGAGAAACCTCCTCCTTTTTTGAAGTCGGTTAAAAATGAAATAAAATTATAAGACATTCGTGTTTTGAGTCAAAATCCGCGAATAATACGCGTCGCACTTGCCACGGCTATAGTACCTAACTATAGCCGTGGCAAGTGCGACGCGCGGCGCAGTAGAGCGGCTGGCTTGCGGCAGCTTCGAAAAGGTACCTACTTCTTTGAGCATGCCGCGCGCCGCCAAAAACCATGAGTAAGTCATTGCAATGCTTATCTTATTGTAATAAGGTATAAGTTAGGATAATTGACTTTTGCGAGGACTTATATTGAAATAGAGAAATTATTCATTTATTAGTTAATTTCGTCATACATCCTAATTTATACCTTATCACAATGGGATAAGACTCACATTACGAAGATTTACAATTTTGCTTATGATTTAATTTACTTTGGAATAAAACCGAGTAAACTCAACTTTTGCAAGAGGGTTTAGAATGCTTCTGAGCATACACTGAAATAGTTTAATTGGTGAAACTTGCTCATGTCAAATTTGAAAACGCAATAGTCAATGAGACCCACTGGAATCTAATACAAAAAGTAGTAAATATATATTAGAATGAATAAAACTAACGGATGTAATGTTTAACATAAAAATATATTTCCAATATTAGAAATCACAAAAATAATAAGATAGGCACACAACACTTGTCATAGGTAAATTAAACTACTTCATTATGCATAGTATAGAACAAAGTCGCTTTTCTTGTCTCTCTATGTGACCGCTTAGATTAAAACTTAATTACACACCACCATTACATCTACTTATGTCACTTAGCGCGTCCGAATTCGTCAGTTTTGCCATTCGCGCTCGTGTGGTTAAGTCTAGGTACATAAGTTAGGTTGGGTTATGTCGACCGACCTGGAAATCGAACCTAACCTCACTCGGCAAACACGCACAGACCTGCGTTCATCCACTGACGAAGAACGCCTGCTACTGAGGCCAGTTTGGATTGGACCGCTATTTATACTATCTTGTCTTGTCGCGGCGTTGTCGCGTCGCGCCCGCTACGCGACTGTAGCGGCCGCGACGCGACAACGCCGCGACGCCAGCTGCCTGTCGCGCTAGTGTGAAAGGTATGGCGTGGCGATGTCGCGCCAGAATCGCAACGCGACGCGTCGCGCGACAAGTCGCGCCAGTATGTAGAAGCCTTTACTCAGAGACGCTTAGTACTAGAAAGCTGTAATTTGACATATGTAGGTATACACATTAATCACACCGACAAAGTCCTAAAACAAAATCTTGAAAAAAAAAATCTTTAAGGTTAACCTTGCATGTAACGTGGGGATGATATTTTTTTTGTCCCATGGTGTGGGGTATGTTGGATAGGCCGTTAAAATATGATGCAGGTCTGTCCGCACCATTTTTCGATTCAAGGATCCACTTGCGTAATATTAAGCATTAAAGTGCTAGAGGAGGAGAGCGATGCGGGGTCGGAAACCGACGCTGCATCCGGCGCAAAGAGCTCCGGGAGCTCAAAGCGCGAAGAGATCGCGGAGAGGAAGAGAGGGTTTTTAAGAGCCTCGAAGCGCCCCAACTCGGGGTCATCCTCCAACGAAGGGGTCGGGTGGAGGACGAAGAAGATACACTCCAGCCGGCGGGGTGGAGCTCGAGGAAGTAAAGGGGTGGACAGAGGGCCCTCCACTAGGGACCCCAGCAAGCCGAGCCGAGCCAGCCCAGCCGAGCCATGCCAACCAGTACAGCTCAGCCAGCTCAGCGAGCCGAGAAGCTCGCCAAGGAGGGGCCCCTCTCTGAGGTTTCTGGCGGGGGACACTGCTGGCTCCAACTCGGAGCGTGTGGCTGGGTTTGCGGAGGTCGTGGCCGCGGCGATAAAGGCTGTATAGGTTAAGAGGCTCAGGTCCTCTAAGGCCCTCCACGTCGGGCCTTCTCCGGACGGCATGTCAGAGATGCGGGCGGAGGTCATCCGCTTGACTGCCGCCATGGAGCTTCTCCGAAAGGAGAATGAGAAGCTCCGAGCGGATCTGGCTGGGTTCCGAGGATCCGGCTCCCAGATGGAGCCGCAAGGGGGGCAGCAGCAGGGACAGGGACGGCCCGTGTCTGTAGAGGACCGGGTTCTGACCCTGGTGCGGCAGGAAATGGCTGCCTTGTGGAGTCATTTCTCCGCCCTGGAGGCCATCGTCCTACGCCCTCCGTTGGCGGTGAGTCAGCCGGCCTCAGGCCAGCGCGCGACCCCGTCATATTCTGCCGCCACAGCTGCCACGGCTAAACCGGGCTCGTCGGGGCAAACAAAGGGCGGGAAGAATGCGCGGGTCGCGAAGGCTCCAGCCCCAGCGGCGAGGGCTTCAGCCCCGGCGGTGAGGGCTCCAGCCCCAGCAGCGAGGGCTTCGGCCCCGTTGGCGAGGGCCCCAGCCTTGGTGGCGAGGGCACCGGCCCTGGTGGCGAGACGGCCGCCCCGCCTCCTAAACCTTTTCCGGCTGATGCCGAATGGCAAGTAGCCGGAGAGAAGAGGAAGGCGGCCAAGGCAAAGAGGGCCACCAAAAAGAGGGAGAGGCAGCAGCGGCGCAAAGAGCGAACCGCCGCAGCTAGGCTCTGCGCCCCGAATTCCGCAGCTGTAGTGATTACGCTACAGCCGGATGCGGAAAAGAAGGGCGTGACCTATAAGACCATTATGGTGAAGGTGGGTGAGGTGGTGCACCTTGAAGAGCTCGGCGCTGCCAATGGCCTCATGAAAATTACGGTGACTGGGGCCCGAATGGTGCAAGTCCCCGGTGCGGCCAGTGGCCCCACCGCTGACGCCCTGGCCGAAAGGCTTAGGGCGTCCCTAAATGCGGACGAAGCCCGAGTGTCCAGGCCCACCAAGTTCGCTAACGTGCGCATTATGGGCCTGGATGACTCGGTGACGGAGGAACATGTGGTCACCGCAGTGGTTAACACTGGGGGGTGCTCTGCCGAGCAGGTGACTCCACGGGGCTGCAAACCATTATGGTGAGCTGCCCCGTGTCGGCGGCCAGGAAAATAGCCGGGGAGGGCCAACGGCGGACTGGTGGACTGGGTCTCCGCGCAGGTGAAACTGCTGGAACCCAGACCTCTGAGGTGCTTCCGCTGCCAGGTGGGCGACCACGTGCAAGCGAATTGCACCTCAGAGGTGGACCGCAGTCGTCTTTGCTACCGCTGTGGTCTGCCCGGGCATAAGGCCGGCTCGTGCAATGCCACGCCGCACTGTGCCATATGTGCGGCGGCTGGCAAGCCGCCGAGCACCGGATGGGGGGCAAGGCCTGCGCCCCACCCGCCAAAGCCAGGGCCAGAGGCAAGCCCTCAGCCACCGCCGTCACCACCGCAGCCGCCACCACTGCCACCGCCGCTGCTGCCTCCACCACCGCCGTCGTCGCCGTCGCCACCATGGCCGCTGCGTTAGGACCCTCTCAGGGGGCTGAGAAGGAGGCTCAAGAGGGTGCTGACATGGAGTGCCAATAATGGCCCCATTATGCCTCCTCCAGGCGAACATTAACCACTGCGCCACCGCTCAGGATCTGTTGCTCCAGAGCATGGCGCAGTGGTCGATTAACATTGCCGTGGTCGCTGAGCCGTACTTTGTCCCGCCCAGGGATGACTGGGTGGAGGACCTGAGCGGCTCAGTGACCCTAATTTCGTCGGCCGCCGCCGGTACTCCGTCCCTCGAGGCCGTCAAGAGAGGACGAGGTTGCATAGCAGCACGGTTCGGGGAGATTGTCGTAGTGGGGGTCTACTTCTCTCCGAACCGAACTCTTGCCGAGTTCCACAACTCCCTTGCGGAGTTGAGAGACGTCGTCGTCGGGTTTGGTTCCCTCCCCGTGTTCGTCCTCGGGGACTTCAATGCCAAGAATTTGGCTTGGGGTTCCCGGTTAACGGACACACGGGGCAGGATGGTGGAGGACTGGGCTCTGGAGACAGGCCTGGTCGTCCTAAACCGGGGTTCTGTCCCCACGTGTGTGCGGATGCGGGGTGAATCAGTGGTGGTCATCTCGTTCGCCAGCCCCGCTCTGTCGCCGCGTGTAGTTGACTGGCGCGTCATGGAAGGGGTGAAGACCAATTTCGATCACCGGTATATACGGTTTGACATCTCCGCCCAGACCTCGAACGCGCCGGTCCGACGGGCTCCGAGTGGTCCGCGGTGGGCGCTTTGAAGCAGCTGGACCGGGAGCTCCTCCTGGAAGCCTCGATCGTGCAGGCCTGGGTGTCACCACCGGACAGGCCTGCTGACATCAACGACGAGGCGGAGTGGTTCCGGGAGGCCATGTCCGACATATGTGACGTGGCAATGCCCCGGGTCCAGCCTGGACGTGCCTCGCGCCAGGTGTACTGGTGTTCGCAGGAGCAATAGGCTCAGCGCACTGCGTGCGTGGCTGCGCGACGCTGGTACACCAGGCACCGCAGGCTCCGTATCAAACCTCCGGATACGGAAGCCATTCAGGCGGAGCTGTACGAGGGGTATAGAGTGGCGAAGACCGCCCTCCAAGCGGAGATCCTGCGGGCCAGGAGATTGGCCTGCGAGGAGTCGCTGGGGACTCTGGACAGGGACCCGTGGGGACGCCCGTACAAAGTGGTGCGGGATAAACCTCGCCCATGGGCTCCCCCGCTGACGCAGAGTCTCCGGACCCAGCTTGTAGAGGACGTGGTGAGCGCTCTGTTCCCTTCGCGAGGGGAACACACCTCCCCGCCCATGGCTCCGCCTGCTGCGGTGCCCGATGCGGACCACACCGCCGACGACGACGACGACCACGATGCTCCGGAGGTGACCGAGGTAGAAATGAGAGCGGCGGTACGCAGGCCGTCGGGTTTTGGGGCGGTATTTTTGGCATTAAGCCAAAAATACCGCCCCAAAACCCGACGGCTTACCTGGGAAGGCCTGGGTCCTGGACATGGAGGCTCTTGGGCCTCGACTTAGGGGGCTCCTAAGCGCATGCATGGAGAGGGGCCTATCTGATGGACAGGGCCGTTATCTACCCCGGTCACCAAGGAGTGTGGAACCGGCAAGAGATGTCGTGCGGTGTCCCACAGGGATCGGTCCTGGGGCCGCATCTGTGGGACATCGGATACGACTGGGTGCTGCGCGCCGACCTCCCTAGCGGCGTCAGCGTAGTGTGCTACGCTGACGACACGTTGGTACTGGCGCAGGGGAGGTCGCACCAGGCGGCGGCCGAATTAGCAGCACGCGGGGTTGCGACAATCGTCCAAACGATCCGGCAATTGGGACTCAAGGTCGCCCTGCAAGGTCCGAGGCCATGTGTTTTCATGGTCCTCGGAACGCGCCACCGTTGGGGTCCCAAATAACGGTAGGAGGGGTTTTCATCGGCGTCGAGTCGACGACGAGTTGACCTGGGACTCGTCCTCGACAGCCGGTGGAACTTCGTGGAGCATTTCCGACGTTTGGCTCCCAAACTGGAGAGGGCGGGCGCTGCATTGAAGCGGCTCCTTCCCAATCTAGGGGGTCCAAACGCCTCCTGCCGGAGGCTCTACGCGGGGGTCGTGCGGTCCATGGCCTTCTACGGGGCTCCTGTATGGGCGCGCTCTCTGGCGCTGCGGCCAGCCCGCCGATTGAGCGCGGCCCAAAGGGTCATGGCCATCCGGATGATCCGGGGATACCGCACGGTCTCCTGTGAGGCAGTGAGCCTCCTTGCCGGATTGCCGCCATGGGATCTGGAGGTTTTGCCTCCAGATCCTCGCGCACGTATGGGAGTGGCGGGAGGAGGCGAAACGCCGGGGCGTAAGTCCGCTGCCGCCAGAAATCGCGGCACAGCGGACGGAGCTCCGGCGGGATCTCATGGCATCATGGAGAGTACGGTTGTCGCAACCCAGTGCTGGGCACGCCACAATTGCGGCGATAAGTCCCCACTTTGAGGAGTGACTAGAGAGGCGCCACAGCGTCCTCACCTTCCGCCTGACGCAGGTTCTCAATGGGAGTGAGCAATGGGTCGCTCACCGTCCGGTAAGGACGAGGCCCGGGTCGACGGCGCGTTGTATTCCGCGCGCACCTCAAAGAGATGTCGTCAGCACAAAGGTAGGGGTCCACTAGGGCCGATGCCTGCCGGGGTCGCGGGAAGGTACTTATGGGTCACCGAGGCCCCCGCAACACAGGCAACAGGAAGGAATACGGGTGGGTTTTAGTCAGTAAGAGTCTGACACACCCTCCCGCTCCGCCCAGAGCGGGAGAAGTTATTTGATGATTTCCCACCCTCAAAAAAAAATAAAAAAAAGCATTAAAGTGCTAATTTTTGTTAGAGTCAAGTGTCCCGGCCCCCCTGCCAGCTAAATGGTTGTTTATGGGGATGTAAAAAATGCATGGCAGTAGTACATATAATGAAATTAAAAGGAAAACAATCACGGCTAAGTAGGCTTTACAAGTTAACGAGTTATAGTCGACCAACTTAAATTTGCAGTTGGAGATTTGACCGTGGCATTTATCGAAATATGGGTGGACATGTTTTTCAGCTACAACGTTAAGTTTATTTTTGGCATAAATTCATCCCAACTTCCCTACTACGGAACCCTTCATTGTGTTTGGTCCGACACGCACTTGGCCGGTTTCTTTAGAGCGTTATTTTTCAGTAGTCGGGTATTAGTTTCTGAACTTAATTTTAAATGGGAGTACTAAACTCTCTTAAAGTACGAGTATCCCTCGTTTAACAAAACACCCAGTACTTTTTAACCTAAGATTCGGTATTAACAATAAGTATTCTATTATCCCAAAACCAAAAACTTAACACCATAGTGGTATAAATGATTCCATTTAGTCATTTCAGACAACATTTCAGAATTATAATTAGCAGAGTGAGTGCTCAGTTGATTTCGTATTGAATAGAGCAACGGGTCGCAACTGTTTGGAAATCAAATGCTAATTAATTCCCTTTAGATTTAGGTAAACAATAATAATAAATTATGCTTTTAAACATTGAAATTGATGTTGTAATTGTATCTGGAATTTGTGCAGGTTATATTGAAATGGGATTATTTACTCAATTTTAGAGTACCTTTGTTTTGCTGTTTGGTTTAAGCTAAATATACAATTAATAAGGTCTAGTGGTCGCCTACTGGTCACAATTCGACACCCTCTACTTACAATCTATATAGTAGTTATTAATTCCATCCTATTAAAAAGTACTTATGTGTTCCACGCTCAAGCTGTCACTTCTGTCACCTACCTATCTTCAAGTCATGAGGCCCTGGTACTATGTGTGACAATCGCATGATAGTGTTAGTAAAGTTTTTTTTTTATTTTTCTTATCGTTTATTAAATAAAAATATTAGCTGTTGCACTCCTATAAACTTTAACTGTGCCAATTTTCATAGTCATCCGTCCGCGTAATGATTATTAAAAATAAGTGAAGCGAAAACTATGTAACCCTTTTTACGATTCGTAAAGAAAAAGTAATTTGCTGATTGGCGTAATAATCATTAAAATCGACCCAAGCGTTTGGTCTCTAGAGCGCCACAAAGGAACAAACATACATACAAACATAGGCTGATAAACACATAACCCACCTTTGCGTTGCGCAGTCTGGTAAAAAGGGGTACAAAATGTTCGCTTCACGTATTAAGAAACATAATGACAGTGCCATCCGTAAGTACAGTCAGCCTCAAAAATCTTTGTTCTATAATATTTTATATTGTATCAATGTGTAGCCTCGAAACATATTACACATTGAGTACTTAATAGTAGCTGCACACAACAGAATTATGGAACACAAATTGTACACAGTCAAATGAATTCTTGTCGATGTATGTACCATTGATGTTTCAGAGAAGTCCAACATGCTTTGGAAATTAACACACTGATTTTTCACGTAACTATTCTAAGTCAACATCTTCACCTTTGTTGCGTCACTTCTTCTTCCCAGCTAAAGCACTAGGAAGTGGTGAAGGGTGGGCGTTATGGGGGACTGTCTTTTGTATTTTTTACGTTCGAAAAGTGGTGATTCTCAGCCTAGTTTGAATAAATGACTTTTGATTTTAATTTTGTTATTGAGTAGATACAGCACCCGAATCCCAACTTGAACTTGAAGAACTTGTGAACTTTGGCATTTGAAACATACCTATGGCCTATGGTGTTATAAATTATCCGAACGTGATACTTCGGAGGCCTTTCGATATTCCTTTGGGCTTTTCCGATAGTATACGTTGGACTTCTAGACATTCTAAAATATGTGATATTTTTCATAGGTGAATTTTCGTGACGGAAATGAAACAAAAATATGCACACTGTCGTGCTCTATGTATAAACTGATATTGATATCACCGAACGCTGGCTGTAAGCTAGTACCTATAAGTGGAAAATTTTGGTCGTAGCAAAACGTACCTACTGTGTCAAAGGCAACCGTGTCCAAATCCACATCGCATAAGACAGACAACGACTTAAAACGCTGGCATATACCTACTAATATTATTATAAAATTTGAATAATTAACCTTATGAAACATTAATTTAACCCTAACACCCCATTCGTTCTACAAAGTAATTCCCATCACATTAACCGGAATCTCTCACGGCAATTAACGCGACATTATTAAAACCCCTACACGCCCAAATAGCTCGCAGAGTTTCCACTTCATCCCTTGGGCATATGCACCGTAAAAATAATTACGCACTGCACAGAATCCATGGAAGCTTCGCTGATAAACCATGGTCCATACCCGTTGCCGGCTGCAGTCTAACAGATGGGTAAGTAATATATCAAAGATTTTGGGTTTTGAACTTGCGAAAAAATTCGTGTTGAATTTGTTGTAGTTTCAGATTGAATCCTTTAGTTTTTCTTACCCCTTTTTGGGTGAAAAATTATCAAATAACTTCTCCCGCTCTGGGCGGAGCGGAAGGGGGGCTCTTGCCGACTAAAACCCACCCGTGTTCCTTCCGTTGCCTGTGTTGCTAGGGGTCTCGGTAACCCTTTCAGACTTTCCTGCGAGCCCGGCAAGCATCGGCCCTAGTGGATCCCTACACTAAGGTTTTTCTTACCTAGTTTAACATCAGACTAAAACAGAATTATCTTATGCTTTATTACTCTCTCTTTCTTCAGCTACACAGGTAACTTCTCTATCATTCTCTTCCACTTTGATTCATCTTCGACATCTGGGTTGGAAGTTGCATGTCACTTATCTCTGTCGTCTACATCTGTCCTTCTAGTTTATATACGAGCATCTATTTAAACTTTTCGCACAAAAAGAAACAAAGGCGGACTTAACGCCTTAGGCATTCTCTACCAGTCAACCAAGGTTGGTAAAGAGATTAGATGGCAGGTGCTCTGTTTGAGAGGAACATAATAATAAAAACAAACCGGCCAAGTGCGTGTTGGACCACGCCTAATGAAGGGTTCCGTAGTTGGGAATGTTGGGATGAATTTATCCCAAAAAGAAACTTAACATTGTAGTTGAAAAATATGTTCTCCCATACATCGATATACGTCACGGTCAATTATCCAACTGCAAATTTAATTTGGTCGACTATTACTCGTTAACTTGTAAAACCTACTTAGCTGTGATAGTTTTCCTTTTAATTTCATTATATGTACTACTGCCATGATTTTTTCACATATCTTAAAACAACCATTTAGCTGGCAGCGGCGACGACACTTGGCTCTAACAAAAAATAGCACTTTAAAGCTTAATATTACGCAAACGGATTTTTGAATCGAACAATGGTATTCACAGACCCGCAATATTTTTGAATAGCCTATCCAACGATACCCCATACCATGGCATGTCGCGGGAAGGTACTAATCATGGGTCACCGAGGCCCCGGGCAACACAGGCAACAGGAAGGAATACGGGTGGGTTTTAGTCAGTAAGAGTCTGACACACCCTCCCGCTCCGCCTAGAGCGGGAGAAGTTATCTGATGATTTCCCATCCAAAAAAAAAAAAAATACCATGGCATAGACGAAATATCATTCCCCACATTACGTGAAAGGGAGGTACCCTAAAACCCCTTTTTTCAAGATTTTGTTTTAGCACTTTGTCGGCATGATTAATATGTATACCTATGCCATATTACAGTTTTCTAGTACTAAGCGTCTCTGAGCTACAGCGGTGACAGACAGACGGACATGGCGAAACTATAAGGGTTCCCTGTTTACTACGGAACCCTAAAAGAAGATATCATAATGAATTATAAATAAAATAGGTAGCTACACAAGTATAAACTTGTAAAACAGATACTGTAGCGTTACAGTTAGCCCGTCCTTTAATTAATAAGTCGAACCGAAAGTTTGATTAATAAGGCGAACTGTAGGCCGCAAGTCATTTGAAGAGTATTATTTACAGGTTCAGGCGGGTGGGTCTTACATAGGAAGGCGGACCTACCGAGAGAGGATAGCTACTAAAAGTTCAGTATCAAACTTAAAACTAGTTAAGCAGGCCGGTCGCTGTCGTTCTCAGGATCCCGGGAGCCTCTGGTCGGAAGAAAAGCGGCGCTCTCACGCCGTGCAGCAGGGATGGCCTGGACTCTGGGCTGCGGTGCTCCTACGTCGCGGCGAAGCATGACAATATTTACCTTAGATACGTCAAAATATCAAACACTAATATGAAAATATAACTAAAAGTGGAATTTACTATATAATATAATAGGTAAACTTTCCAAAGTTTGCAGTATTCATAAAAGTGTAAAATATGGCTTAGATGAATAATGAATACAATTTCTTGACCTAAAAATATGTATATACAAATTCAAGAGAAAGAGTTAATTGAAATGACTCTACGCTATTTATTTAGAAAATAAATCTGCAATTTCAATCAAATAGTTGATTATAGGGAAAATCAAGATCTGCACAAGCATAGTTTTGGTCTAGTTCTCTCAAGAATCTTGAGCGACGAACAGTTTGTTATTTTGCTTAAAAATAGCTAAACTCAAAAATCATGTTTTGCTACTTACTACCAGTTTCGTTTACACACAGCAGCATCGCACAATACGAAATCCGCGCTGTAATTATAAATCATTCGGACCACGTTCGTTTAAACAGCTTACTATATTTAAATTTTATTATAATCTCCGCTTTTGAACTGCTCCCTATTTAAACCTGCGGCTTTTTGGTGACTCCCTCTTAAGCTTTGTGCTTACACAGAAAATAGAGTGTACATTTCCATCGCTTTCAAAGTAAAAATGCATTTTCATAGCTCCTGTTTGCGTTTCATTGCATATTCGAATTATTCATTGCAATGTACGTAATATGAAATATGTGTTATAAAGTTAAAGTGAAATAGTGTTTTTGTGTTACGAATATGTATTGCGTTTAAACAACAACCCGTGAATGAATTTATGCCTTGCTCAGAATATAGCCTAGCCATGGATGGTGTTTTAATTCTATATTTTTTTTGTCAACTATTTTTATTATTTGAGGTACATATAGGTAAGTTTGGTACATTTTATTTATTAGCTTGAACGCAAAAAATCATCAGTTTTCATGAATCATCAAAATAAAACAAACGAGACAAACGCTCTTCCCTCTTTATAAAATAAAAATAAAAAGTCTCGAAATTACCTGTAATTATTCCTTTATTAACAAACAAAAGACGTAATATTTCGTCTTTAAAAAAACATTAAAATGGACGTCAAATATAATAGCAAGTCAAATAAATTAGAGTCGCCTACAATAAAAGAATGGGGCAGTGAAAAATAAAGAAATTTAATCTCGTTCAGGAGTCTTCCGCTAATCGCCAACAGAAGTTTGTATTGGGGCTTCCCTTTGTAGTCTTCGTAATGAAGGTAAATCAGAAAATCAAGGCTTTTATTTTTATTTAATATGGACTATCACATATGCAGGTAATTTCTGATAGTGAACCCTAATGATATGCTTGACCGCGCAGCAAGTGGTGCCATCTAGTTTTGTTACGAAGTTACCTATATTTTAGGAATCACCGAAAATGTCGGATAAGAGTGACACTGGCTGGTGACAGTCACTTTAGCAGAGCGTTGCATCGATGGTTGCGTGGCGGCTGTCTTCTGACTATCATCAGAAGAGAATGTCAGGGGAGCCGTCGTACCAGGTCCACAACGAACTGCTATATTCTAGCACGTTCCTGATGATATTGAAGCTGCTGAACCACTTATCGGTATAAAATGATCACATCTCGTAAAAGCTATTCTGCGCCGTTATACTAATGTCACGGGGACAGAACCGAAGTGGAAGGCCTACAGAAAAATGTTATAGCTGTAGCAGTAGAATTGGGGACGTTGAATGAAATGAAATGATGTTGATGATGAAATCGAATGTTAGTCGAAAGCTTCTCAATTGCAATGAACTCATCTTATTATGTAAAAAAATGATTAACATGGACAGTGCAGATTCACAGTGACCAGATAATTCTTTCACGACTAATATCTAAGTAAGTAATATTTCTCCTTCTGTCACAAAAATTACCCAGAGATAATAAGAGGTTAGTAAAACTGCAAGAACATCAGGCAGAAGTTGCACACTCGCAACAGTCTTCTTCGGCGACTAGTCTCATTGAAGTGAGGAGCTTCGCCTGACGTTATGCGGACTACTGGGCTGGCGCTAACTTTTTCTGCGGGTGAATTCGCGTGCCCCGTGTGGAATCGTTTTGCTCATACAAAGTTAGTGGATAGAGCTTTGAATGAAACGTGCCCGATCATCACTGGTTGCCTAAAACCGTCTCCGGTACTAATGCTGTATCCATTAGCAGGAATAGTACCACTAGTAGCTCGCAGAGTGGTGGCAAGCTCCAGCGAACGAGCCAAAATGATCTCCGACACACGACACCCTTTGCACGACAACATCCTTGTACCATAACGGCTGAAAATCCGAAACAGTTTTTTAAAGTGTGTCTTCCCACTCACTGGCGAGTGATCAAACGAATGACTGAAGCTTTGGCGAGACAATGCTACCTTATCCAAACCATACGTCCCACCTGCTGAAGATCTCCCACCGAATAAATTACTATATAATATATATTAATAATTAATATCACGTCTTTTTTTTTTTTTAGGGTGGGAAATCATCAAATAACTTCTCCCGCTCTGGGCGGAGCGGGAGGGTGTGTCAGACTGTGTGTGTTACTGACTAAAACCCACCCGTATTCCTTCCTGTTGCCTGTGTTGCGGGGGTCTCGGTGACCCATAAGTACCTTCCCGCGACTAATATCATGTCCTGCGTTTCCTGTCAGCTGCACGTTACAGGGACTGATGGACGCTAATGATGGCGCCAAAACCGTAGCCGAGTTCTAGGCCGAGTCCATTTAGATTGCCATTGACACGCTAAGAAGAAGAGAGGTTAGTGGAGATGCTATTAATTTCAGCATTTATTTAAAAGACGCCACCAAGTTGGCTTTCTCCAAAACAACTTTATAGTACGAAAGGTTGTGACATGGCAACAGGGGAATAAAATTAATGAAGTTGTTCATTAAACTTAAGTGGGATTGTCGCTAATGTCTGGCCAGGGGAAAAAATATGTAGCAGACCAACGATCAGATACCAGCCTTAATTAATTGATAAGGAACTTATCTAAGCTATTGCCGAAGAGTTATATAGTAAGTTTTGCGAACAAAGCCTTTAGGTAGAAACATACGAGTATATAGCTGTTTACTTACATTACGTTAGGTTTTTTTTTCTCGCTAACTCATTCCTTTGGGCCTAAAAAGAGAATTAAGGGATTCTTTCAAAACAGTGAGTTTCACATTAGTGACAGTTGCTTCTAGGATTATTTAAATAATTATCTCAACATAAAAGGCATAATTATTTATTATTTGTTTATTTATTACAACTTTGTGCACAAGTAAAAAAATACTGTACAAAGGCGGACTTAATGCCTGAGGCATTTTCTACCAGTCAACCTTAGGGTGATACAGAGACAACATAACGGATAGATAATTCGAAAATCTAAAAATATATAAATTCAAATTCAAATTCAAAATGTTTATTTGAAGGAAAATACATAGTTTACACCCTAGATCTTACACCCTTAAAGTCATTGTATTCTGCCTGCAAGCAAGCGTGCAAATTATTTATGTTTAAATGTCATAAATTCATAATGGGATATTATAAATTGCATATCAAATAAATAATCGCCTATCAATACATACCTACTCATCATTTATATTCTTATTTACATCTAATAACTTACTTCACTACAAATAAACTAAATGTTTAACAAAACTCAAACTGCAGATAATTCGAAATTATACATCAATATAACATTACATTTTTCCTCATAATGCAATACAGTTAAATTTATTTTTGTACAAAAATACTACATACATAGCATAAATACTGACTGTACAGCAAATTTTTCAGTTGTTGGGTTAGGTTAGGTTAGAACAGTGACCATTAACGCGCGAATGCGAGCGAGCGAAGCGAGCGTGTCGCGGCAGCGACCGCCGAGCGCCAGATGCCCTCTATTACCAAAACAAAAATTCGATGCCAGTTTAAATTAAAACAAAGCTAACAACTGATTATTAAGCTGCTACATTTTACTTATATGTACGTTATGGGGACAACGGGAAATAAATTTAATCACGTCCCGCTGTCCCCGTAACGACTGTGACTAATAAAATGCTGTTTTATTTAGAAAAACTGCTGTACATAATATAAAAATAGAAGCTATATTTAAAAGAAAAAGAGTTAACATGTATAATGTGCATTAAGATTATTAGCTGTGCATTGATAAAAAAGCTTTTGCTTTAGGAAAAATCGCTGTACGCTGCGAAAATAATTTGTAGTGTGTTTAGTGATATTTTGAGTTGAATATTTTGCTGTGCAATCAGTAATTTTGATGGGAATTCGGAATCTTATTGCATAGAAAAAGGATATTTTTTGATTTGCGTTTAAATACTACCCATTCATAATTATTATGCAGATTATATTATTATTAGTAGGTGCATTATTATTACATTACCATTACATTACATTATAGGGTACTAATACATAGATACATACGTATATATAAACAAAACAAAAGTGTCAGGAGAATTAACAATTGGCAATTTTAATGATCACTTCAAGACGTATTCGTGTTTATTTAGTCTTAATACCTAATGCAAGTGTCAAGACCTACAAGTAGATTCGCGCTAAATAACTACATTAATAAAGTTGGTTGGCTTGTAAAAGAGAACTTTATGGAGCACATAAGCACACATCATTTTATAAGCGCACACAAGACTATAAAATTAATGTAAGCTGTAAAAGAAACAGAAAGACTGTGTTCATAACGTTACGTTAACTTTTATAAAGGAAAAAATATGGAGCGCTGAGCCGTTTGACAAGGTCGACCCGTTTAAATATAATATTATATTATAGGGGGACATAAAGTTACCTTTTCGTATATAACATTTTATTTCACAGTATTTTTTTAAGAAATTAATTTTATTTTACAACCGTAGTTCACGTGGACATAAACTTTTATTGTGCGTGTATATATTTAGTAGCAAAAATGTACCCAAAAATTTTTTTTTTTTTTTAAGAAATGTCATCTCGCAGGTCAAATCTGGAAGGTTCTCAGGTTAACTGGACAATCCAGTGGGGCCTCCAGCCAGGGCATACACCTTATAAACTAAGCAACTACAAGCTATTATGGCAGATATTATTAGGCAGGTAGGTTATAAAAGCCATTTCACATGATGGTTATGAGAAATAATTATGATCATATGAAGTTATATGAACACCAGTAGGTATTTTATTAAAAGCTAGTTGCTTACATTTATTAATATTACGAACAAAATACGCTTAATACACAGGTATGTACAAATAAAGTAGATAGTGAATCGATTGTGTAAGAAATTCAGGCCAGATTTAGATTACGTTTAAAATCTTACCCAATTTCTTAGAGCGAACTTAATAGGTACCTACTACTCAGATTACAAATCCAATACAAAACAGTCCAATTATTTACTTATCTATTCAAAACATTTACGATCCCCGTGTTTCAGATTTCAACCTGACTAAATCGAATCTAATTTCTGGGTAAATTATTTTCTCTTCAAATCCAAGCCCCGGGCAGAGATCAAAGAAAGGAATTAATTTAATTAACTTTTGTGTCGATAACGTAAATCAGATTTAACAAACAATGTTAATGTTTGACAGCGTATTGTTGGAGCTGCTGAAGATTTCAAAAACTATCTTTGCATTGTATAAATTCAATCACTTAGCATTGTATAGCAACTATACAATGCTAAATGATTGAATTTACAGCACATTGTTATGTGAGTAATATGTACTAAAAAGCTGCCATTTACTAGATACGTCTTTCATTGACTTGAATGGGCCCTGGCGGCTGGGAGTATGTCGTGCTCACTCTAATGTCTCGCTGATGGTGGCGCGTGTGTTGGATCATTTAGCTCCCTTCAAAATGGTTGAGCTGAATAGTGCTAATCCATGCGTCATGTTCGTGAACGGACGCCGTCAGTAGAGACTGGTCATCTCTTAGCTACCACGGCTTATTTTGATTTTTGAATTGCTTTTGTTTTTGTTAACATTTTTATTACGGACGCTTTTACGTTTTGCATCGTTCTCACATGTATAATTTCAAAATGAATGATGTAAACAATATTTTGTAACCATAATACGTTGATTTAAAAGAGTGTCCGTGGAGTTTCTTGCCCGTTCTTCTCCATAGGTACCTACTACGCTTTGGAATGGGCAACTAGCTTCATCTTTCTTAGTGACCGCCCGCCCCTTTTTTTTTTTTTTTTTTTGAGGGTGGGAAATCATCAAATAACTTCTCCCGCTCTGGGTGGAGCGGGAGGGTGTGTCAGACTCTTACTGACTAAAACCCACCCGTATTCCTTCTTGTTGCCTGTGTTGCGGGGGCCTCGGTGACCCATAAGTACCTTCCCGCGACCCCGGCAGGCATCAGCCCTAGTGGACCCCTACTATGTGCTGACGACATCTCTTTGAGGCGCGCGTGGAATACAACGCGCCGTCGACCCGGGCCTGGTCCTTACCGGACGGTGAGCTACCCATTGCTCACCGTCCGCAAGCCCGCGCCTACGGTGGCCGGAAATCCGCCCGGGATTCCCAACGCCCTGGGCGTCTCCTGCGGCGGCTAGGGGCGAGAGGGCGCGAAACTTGCCTTTCCCTCAACCGTCCCGCCTCCTCCTTCGCGAGCATTACTGCTTCGCAGAAGGAGGTGACGGCTGCCCATGCCCTCTCGCTCCGTACCATGGCCTGAACCAGGGCCGGACGCGAGCGGTCTCTGCCGCCGATCGCCTCCACGAGGACACGGCGGTGCTCTGCCCAAGCCGGGCAGACCTCCACCGTATGCTCCACCGTGTCCTCCGGGCGATCCACACAGTGGTGACACCCGGACGTTTCCTCCCGCCTTATCCCACACAGGAACCTCCCGAAGCTGCCGTGTCCGGTGAGGACCTGCGTCAGGCGGAAGGTGAGGACGCCGTGGCGCCTCTCCAGCCACTCCTCAAAGAGGGGACTTATCGCCGCAATCGTGGCGTGCCCAGCACTGGGTTGCGACAACCGTACTTTCCATGACGCCATGAGATCCCGCCGGAGCTCCGTCCGCTGTGCCGCGATTTCTCGCGGCAGCGGACTAACGCCCCAGCGTTTCGCCTCCTCGCGCCACTCCCATACGTGCGCGAGAACTTTTGCCTCCAGATCCCATGGCGGCAATCCGGCAAGGAGGCTCGCTGCCTCACAGGAGACCGTGCGGTATCCCCGGACCATCCGGATGGCCATGACCCTTTGGGCCGCGCTCAACCGGCGGGGTGGCCGCAGCGCCAGAGAGCGCGCCCATTCAGGAGCCCCGTAGAGGGCCATGGACCGCACGACCCCTGCGTAGAGCCACCGGCAGGAGGCGTTTGGACCCCCTAGATTGGGCAAGAGCCGCTTCAATGCAGCGCCCGCCCGCTCCAGTTTGGGAGCCAAACGTCGGAAATGCTCCACGAAGTTCCACCGGCTGTCGAGGACGAGTTCCAGGTACTTCATCGTCGACTCGACGCCGATAGAAACCCCTCCTACCGTTATTTGGGACCCCAACGGTGGCGCGTTCCGAGGACCATGAAAACACATGGCCTCGGACTTGTGCAGGGCCACCTCGAGTCCCAATTGCCGGATCCTTTCGACGATTGTCGCAACCCCGCATGCCGCTAATTCGGCCGCCGCCTGGTGCGACCTCTCCTGCGCCAGGACCAACGTGTCCTCAGCGTAGCACACTACGCTGACGCCGCTAGGGAGGTCGGCGCGCAGCACCCAGTCGTATCCGATGTCCCACAGATGCGGCCCCATGGACCGATCCCTGTGGGACACCGCACGACATCTCTTGCCGGTTCCACACTCCCTGGTGACCGGGGTAGATGACGGCCCTGTCCGTCAAATAGGCCTCGACCACACTACAGAGGTAGGTCGGCATCCGGTGATACCGGAGTGCCTCCCTGATGCAACTCCAGGGCAGGGTATTGAAGGCATTGGCGATGTCTAGAGACACCGCCAAGACGACCCCACCCTGGGCAACAGCATTCCCCGTCGTCAGGGCTCACACACGCATTCTGGCGTCCACCGTAGAGCGCCCTCTGCGGAAACCAAACTGGCTCTCCACCAAATCCGGCCCCACCTGCACCAGCTGGCCGACGAGGCGGTCTGCAATGACTCTTTCAAAGAGCTTGCCCACCTCGTCGAGCAGCACGATGGGCCGATAAGCGGACGGAGAGTCTGCAGGGCGCCCTGCCTTCTTTATGAGGACCAGTTTCCCCGTCTTCCAGCGAAGCGGGAACTGGCCCCTCTCCATGCATGCGCTTAGGAGCCCCCTAAGTCGAGGCCCGAGAGCCTCCAAGGCCAGGACCCAGGACTTCCCAGGTAAGCCGTCGGGTGCTGGGGCGGTATTTTTGGCATTGAGCCTGCGTACCGCCGCTCTCATTTCTACCTCGGTCACCTCCGGAGCATCGTCGTCGTCGTCGTCGTTGGCGGTGTGGTCTGCATCGGGCACCGCAGTAGGCGGAGCCATAGGCGGGGAGGTGTGTTCCCCTCGGGAAGGGAACAGAGCGCTCACCAAGTCCTCCACAAGCTGGGGCCGGAGACTCTGCGTCAGCGGGGGAGCCCATGGGCGGAGTTTATCCCGCACCACCTTGTACGGGCGTCCCCACGGGTCCCTGTCCAGAGTCCCCAGCGACTCCTCGCGGGCCAACTCCCTGGCTCGCAGGATCTCCGCTTGGAGGGCGGTCTTCGCCGCTCTGTACCCCTCGTACAGCTCCGCCTGAATGGCTTCCGTATCCGGAGGTTTGATACGGAGCCTGCGGTGCCTGGTGTACCGGCGTCGCGCAGCCACGCACGCAGTGCGCAGAGCCGTCAGCTCCTGCGACCACCAGTACACCTGGCGCGAGGCACGTCCAGGCTGGACCCGGGGCATTGCCATTGCTGCTACGCAGCCCCGTCCTCTCTTGACGGCCTCGAAGGACGGGGTACCGGCGGCGGCCGACGAAATTAGGGTCACTGAGCCACTCAGGTCCTCCACCCAGTCATCCCTGGGCGGGACAAAGTACGGCTCAGCGACCACGGCGATGTTAATCGACCACTGCGCCATGCTCTGGAGCAACAGATCCTGAGCGGCGGCGCAGTGGTTGATGTTCGCCTGAGGAGGCGTAATGCGGCCATTATTGGCACTCCATGTCAGCCCCCTCTTGAGCCTCTTTCCCAGCCCCCTGAGAGGGGCCTGCCGCAGCGGCCACTGAGGCGACGGCGACGACGGCAGTGTTGGAGGCGGCAGCGGCGGTGGCAGTGGTGGCGGCTGTGGCGGTGACGGCGGTGGCGGAGGGCTTGCCTCTGGCCCTGGCTTTGGCGGGTGGGGCGCAGGCCTTGCCTCCCATCCGGTGCTCGGCTGGCTTGCCAGCCGCCGCACATATGGCACAGTGCGGCGTGGCATTACACGAGCCAGCCTTGTGCCCGGGCAGACCACAGCGGTAGCAAAGACCGCTGCGGTCCACCTCCGAGGTGCAATTCGCCTGCACGTGGTTGCCCACCTGGCAGCGGAAGCACCTCAGAGGTCTGGGTTCCAGCAGTTTCACCTGCGCGGAAACCCAGCCCACCAATAGTCTTTGGCCCTCCCCGGTAACTTTTCTGGCCGCCGACACGGGGCAGCTCACCATAACGGTTAGCAGCCCCATGGAGTCAGGACGGATGATGCCTACCTTCACCTGTTCGGCAGAGCACCCCCGGTCCTAACCACTGCGGCGACCACCTTCTCTTCAGTCGCGGAGTCGTCCAGGCCCGTGATGCGCATGCTAGCGCATTTGGTGGGCCTGGACACTCGAACCTCGTCCGCATTTAGTGACGCCCTAAGCCTTTCGGCCAGGGCGTCAGCGGCCGGGCCACCGGCCCTACCGGGGACCTCCACCATTCGGGCCCCAGTCGCCGTCACCTTCATTTTGAGGCCTTTTGCTGCGCCGAGCTCGTCCTGGCGCACCACTTCACCCACCTTCGCCATAACCGTCCTATAGGACACGCCCTTCTTCTCCGCATCCGGCTGTAGTGTGATCACTACAGCTGCGGAATTCGGGGCGCGGAGACTAGCTGCGACGGTTCGCTCCTTGCGCCGCTGCCGCCTGTCCCTCTTTTTGGCCGCCCTCTTTGCCTTAGCCGCCTTCCTCTTCTCCCCGGCTACTTGCCATTCGGCATCGGCCGGAAGAGATTTAGGAGGCGGGGGCGGCCGTCTCGCCACCGGAGCCTTCGCCACCAGGGCTGGGGCCCTCGCCGCCGGGGCCGGAGTCCTCGCCTCTGGGGCTGGAGCCTTCGCGGCCCGCGCATTCGCCCCGCCTTTTGGCTGCCCCGACGACCCCGGTTTGGCCGTGGCAGCTGTGGCGGCAGAATACGACGGGGCTTTGCGCTGGCCCGAGGCCGGCTGGCTCGCCGCCAACGGGGGGCGCAGGACTATGGCCTCTAGAGCGGAGAAACGACTCCTCAAGGAAGTTATCTCCTGCCGCACCAGGGTCAACACCCGGTCTTCAGCAGGCACAGGCCGCCCCTGCCTATGCTGCTGCCCCCCCTTCGGCTCCACTATGGAGTCGGCTCTTCTGAGCCCAGCCAGGTCCACTCGGAGCTCCTCATTCTCCTTTTTGAGAAGCTCCATGGCGGCTGTCAAGCGGGCGACCTCCGCCCGCATCTCCGACATGCCGTCTGAAGGAGGCCCTAGGTGAAGGGCCTCCGCTGCCGCCACAATCGAGGCCGTGGCCGCAGATATGGCCTGGTCCTTAGAGGACTTGAGCCTCTTCACGGCCACACCCTTGATCAGGGCTAGCACGACCTCTGCGAACCCGGCCACACGCTCCGAATTGGAGCCGCCAGCGGCGTCCGGCCCACCTCGAGAAACCTCAGACAGAGACTCCTCTTCGGCGAGCCTCTCGGGTCGCTGAGCCGACTGGGCCGGGCCAGGTAGCCCGGCCGGGCTGGTCAGCTCGGCAGGGCCAGCCCGGCCCGGCTTGCCTGCCTCCTTAGTGGGGGCCCTCTGTTCACCCCTTTACCACCTCGGGCTCCACCCCGCCGGCTGCAGTGGATCTTCTTCTTCCTCCGCCCGACTCCCTCGTCGGAGACCGACCGACCCCTTGACAATTCAAAAGTGCCTGTAATTGATTTATTTGAAATAAATGCTTTGAGTTTGAGTTTGAGTGCTAAACAAAATGGCGGATAGATACATACTCGTACTGATGCGTTTCTGTTTAAACCAAAAATGTTCGTTGCAAATTGATTTGTGAGCTTCGCCAATAATTGTTTAAAAATATTGCAGATTGTGTTTATGATGGAATTGCTTTTAAAATTAGGCGTAAATATGTTGAGGGTGTTTCAAATACTTACACATAACATCACGCCTGAACATAACACCCGAAGGGTTACTCAGAGGTGTACTTATAGTTTTTTTTTTGGGTGGGAAATCATCAAATAACTTCTCCCACTCCGAGCGGAGCAGGAGGGTGTGTCAGACTCTTACTGACTAAAACCCACCCATATTCCTTCCGTTGCCTGTGTCGCCAGGGGCCTCGGTAACCCTTTAGTACCTTCCCGCGACCCCGGCAGAGTGTACTTATAGTAACACCCACATTTCGGCAGTTATATTTAAAGGCTCATGCAGACTGACGCGACGCGATGGCGTGACGTGACACCGGTAAAATAATTTCTATGAAAACTTCATTGAAATTGTTCTACCGGTATCGCGTCGCGCGACAAGTCGCGCCAGTCTGTGCGAGCCTTAAGTCCCATGTAATAGCCTATTGTCATAAACCGGGCACAAATCCAGACTCCGGGCTGCTACTGAGAAATTACTTAATCCTTTTTGTTCAATATTAGAGTTTTAGTGGTTGGTACCTATTGGTTTTTGTATAATGGTTTTGAAGGGCTATGTTCTATCAGACATCGGGCGATGAGGGTTTTCATGAAAACTCACGCCACCAGTTGTCTTCCATTTTGAATATATATGATGACGTTCATCATTCAATCACGAGAAAAAAAAAATTGACAGGCGCTTTGATGTTTGCCCAATCGCGTACCTACAGATGGTTTCGATGCTATCATCTGGAAACAGGTGGCTTCGCTTGTGAGGAGGATTCCTAGCAATAGCATCCTGAAAGTCGTAGCTGAGGACCCGAGAACTCCTGTGCTGAGGCATCTCATGCCGAACCATTCTCCGCATGAAGTGCCTCCTAAGTACATGACTAAGTTTAGCTGATGTACATAAGTTTGTTACTAATCATAGTGTATAAGTTTTAGTATTTAAGTTTTACTTGCAACAATGGTTCCTATGTTGTCCCAAATTAAACAAATTTATTATTATTTGACATTTTTGCCCAGACCTGACGTCTCAGTGCTGCCACAGAACGTCATTTCAGAAAATCCTTAGAATATTCCATGTGCTAAAAATATTACACCACTTACAACCGATCACTGCAGTAAATTATGAAGAAAGACGTTCTTGTAAGAGCGGTTCTGCACTGCATCCGATCCGAATCCGAATTCTAGATCCGAGTTCTATCCGAATTGGGATTGTTCTAAATTCGGGACAGAGTGCGTAGCCCGTCATACAGATGCTACTGTGGCTACTTCGTACCGACATTTCTCGAATTCGGATTGAATGCAGTGCAAAACCGCTCTTAGAGGATTTAAATATTACTGTAACAATTTTTTTTTTTAACTCTCAAGAATTCTATTGATATAAAATAGCGATTACCTATCATAGTAAGTTTCAGGTAATTTACCTATTATATAACATTTTTTTATATAATAGGTATATATAAATTTATTTTCGATGGTTCTCCTAGAGCGAAGGCCAAAACGTAATTTTAACATAGTAATGAATCTACTATTAATAAATAAAACTTTAGACATATGTTTGCCTAAAGTTTTTCTATATAGAACTAACTTATAGCATCCAGCCACTGCCTAAACGTACCTACTTACCTTTTCATGCCTAAATTATCGACCTAATCAATATGTGACGTCACTAATATATCAAATTACGCAATAAAAAAGACAGACTTCCAACCAACGCTATATTAATAGTAATAACTTATGTCTATCGACCACTACCGAGGTGATTCCCCATTAAAGGTCGTCCCAATAACGGCCATATGTTCTGAAGGGATAATAGGGACCGACGTAAATGGGACTTAGTGACCTTTAGGGTGAGTTTAACATAAAGCTTCGGACCGCTGCGATTTTTATTAGTGAGTTTACTATAAGGTGGTACGAAATAGAGCGTCTTTTGTGTTATTAGAGACAATGACAGAACTTCTGATGACTAACGAGAGGGGAAGTTCCCATATTTTTTTTAATTAAAAAAACATATATTACTTATACAGCTAGTTAATACCCGTGTCTTCATGCGTAAACATTAACCCCCCAGGGCTCAAGGATCCTGCCGGGGTCGCGGGAAGGTACTTATGGGTCACCGAGGCCCCCGCAACACAGGCAACAGGAAGGAATACGGGTGGGTTTTAGTCAGTAAGAGTCTGACACACCCTCCCGCTCCGCCCAGAGCGGGAGAAGTTATTTGATGATTTCCCAACCTCAAAAAAAAAAAAAAAAAGGGCTCAAGGATGCATAAAACTTGCGTTCATAAACCCCGTTTGGTTTTTCAAAATTCTATTGTAATGAAGGCACCAGCCGATTGTAAAAATTGTTTTAATTATATACACATTTAAAATTGTTTTATTTGTATACACTGTTGACAGCTCACTTCTTGCTCACTTCGCTTACGTTTTCAAGGCGAGGTTTTTACAGAATATGTCATCAGTATATGATATAATTTCAATAACAAATTTTAAGCAAACAATACAGCCAGCAAAACCAAAATAAAAAGTCAAGTCGAAAAAAGTTCGCATCAAAAAAGTCTTGTAGGTACACAAAAGAGGTGTTGTGAACAAACCTTTAGGCAAAGTTAGCGGGACTTTCCCAACCATAACAGTAATAAGGATTTTGGCTTAGGATACGCAATTAAGGGGAGAAACTTTTAATAACCAACAATCGTATACGTAAAACGATGAAGGAATTGTATACGATAGATGTTTATGAGTTTACGAGGAGTTTTATTGGTTTCGAGTGCTGGGTTTGGATGTAATAGGGTATTGGGGTTATAAGGGTCTAAACATGTGAAATGTTCTTGGTGTAATGTGATTTGTATGACGCAAGAAGAAGAACATCCATTGGTTTGAAGATAGACCATCCATTTGCACCCCCAATACCCATTTCATACAGTAATATGAAACAGGTATTGGGGGTGCAAATGGATGTTCTTTCTGCTCCGCATAATAACATGCTGAAATCAGTCATCAGGTTGTGTTACTGCCCCGACGCCGCCAGATGGCACACGGCAGAACTTACCATCGCCATGCCTGCGTGTAGCCATGCCGGTGGGTCGGACGCACCCACGCTTTTTTTTCCGCTAGGGGCGCCAGTAGTCGTCCAAGCATCGTATTGCAGACGTCGCTCATTATTTTCATCAGTTTTATATCAGATTCGTATTCGAATTTATCAAACTTGTAAACTAAAATACAACAGGTTAGTACCAGTAAACGTCCATTATTTCGAAGCCCAAAAAGAAAAAAATCACAGTGGCAGCAGCCGGAACAGGCTGGTTTTCATAGGTCAAAGTCTATCTAAAATGTGATTGTTATTAGAGACAGTTCACAAACAAAAGGCTGTTGAAAAAATAACCAATCTTTGAGTAATAAGTAAGAAGTGAAGGTAGCAAGCAGTATTTCGATTAGATCTAGTAAAACAACTTAGCGTAGACATACAGCACCTGACTCTCTGTTAATGTTTAAGCATAGAAGACGTGAAATACAGTAATGCATCATCATCATTGCAGCCGAAAGACGTCCACTGCGGGACATAGGCCTCCCCCAAGCACCGCCACTTCGACCGGTTCTGTGCTTCCCGCATCCAGCGGATTCCTGCGGCCTTCAAAGGGTCATCGGTTAAACTTTGTAGGAGGCCTTCCAACGTTACGTCTTTCGGTATGCGGTCGCCACTCGGAACCTTTCGGCCCGATCGGCCATCTGTTCTGCGAGCAATGTGCCCTGCCCACTGCCATTTAAGTTGGGCACTTCTTCGGGCTATCTCGTACAGTACAGTACAGTAATGCAATCCTAACTACAATAATATTATAAATGCGAAAGTGCATTTTGTTTGTTACGCTCTCACGCTAAAACTTTTAAAAGATTTAGATGATTGGCGCATGGGCAGACTATGACCTGGGTTAGTACACAGTGACAGGATAATTTTTGTCCTGATATTCCCACGGAGTCTAGACTTACGTATGTGGGTGAAACCCCGGGACACAGCTAGTATTCTATAAGACAGAAGCTCTTTTAAATAAACAACATTTAAACGTAAGTGAAGCTATGTTCGTTCATAACATTATGAGCGCTAAAGCAAAACGTTGAAACACAATATTTCATATTAATTTTACTGACTCGAGCTCGGGAGTATTCCTACCTACACTCGGGCGCTTTTAATTAAAAATTAACTTGCTTGAGTCGCCGGCTTTTCTAATAGTTTCATAACTCATCTCGGCCTTCATGTCTTATAAAGAAGTTGGTTTCGTGACATGCAGGCAACGTTTAAACCACTAGAGAGAACATTATACAATTTTAAAGACTATGGCAAAAACAACACACAAACAACAATACAATCATCATCTGCCTAGCCATTTCCCAACTATGTTGGGGTCGGTCTCCAGTCTTACCGGATACAGCTGAATACCAGTATTTTACATAGAGCGACTGCCTATCTGACCTCCACAACCCAGTTACTGGGTAACACGATACCCCTTGGTAAGACTGGTTGTCAGACTTTCGAGCTTCTGACGACCCGTAACGACTGTCAAAGATCTACAAATAACAGCCGGGACCAACGGCTTAACGTGCTTTCCGAGGCATGGAGGGGTCTTGGTATGTAAAGATGGTCACCCATCCACGGACCAACCGCGGCAAGCGTAGCTTAACCTGATCGATCGACCCGTGCGGCTGTTATTTCTTAGCCACAAGACCCGAACAACAATACAATACCGACAGAATATGTAAAAGTAAACAAACCTTAACGTCACTTCTGTATTTTTCGAAGAGATAGGATAGATAATGTGAACACCCAAATTTGGCCAGATTGTTAAAAAGTTCCATTAAATTGGAGACTATGCTGGACACGAAAATTCCGGACTGCTACCGAAACATTTCATAAGAACAACCGTAACGATACTTAGGAAATTGAACCCAGAACCTCAAGCTCAGCAGTAGCGCGACTAGTAGACAGTACAAAGATGTAGAAGAATAAACTTTGGATTTTATAAAACTTCACCCTTGATTTACGTTGGGCAGAGGTACGAGTATACCTATAGTCCATATACAATTCGCCAGTTATGGTTAAGTCTCATATAAAAGAAGGCGAGCCTATTGCCATCAACTGGGCACGAATCCAGACTCCGGGCTGCTACTGCGAAATTCCAGATAGAAAAACCCAATAACACTGACCTGGGAATCAAACCCAATACCTCAAGCTCAGCAGTAGCGCTTTCGACCACTGGACCAACGAGACAGTCATCCTGATTTATTCACTATTTAGGTTTTTATACGAACAAGTATCGATAACAAACTTTTTCGTATAAAAACTTAAACACTACTTCAGTAACTCGATATGGTTGTCAACAAGTTTCTTAAGACGTGCATAGAATTAATATTAAGTGTTGGACTAATTCCTTGGGAAAGTGTGGAGTCACGCAGCTTTGTTGGTTTCACCTAAGCTATGAGGCGCGGGATTTTGCTGCCATTTATTTATCTTATAATTGATTTTTGTTTGCTTGGATTACTTAAGGTTTTATTTCGGGTTGTTTTGAGGTTTTTGATGTCTTCTCATCTGTCCTCTCGCTTTCTGTGGTAGATTTCGTGAAAAGGGACGGTAGTGTGTAGAGAGGAAGTTACAGCATGAGCATGGAATAAGTAAGTTTACTTTTCAATAGCATACTTACTAATTCCATGCTATTATATATTACTTAATAACAGCCGCACGGATCGATCAATCAGGTTAAGCAACGCTTGCCGCGGTTGGTCCGTGGATGGGTGACCATCTTTACATACCAAGACCCCTCCGTCCCTCGGAAAGCACGTTAAGTCGTTGGTCCCGGCTGTTATTTGTAGATCATTACAGTCGTTATGGGTAGTCAGAAGCCCGAAAGTCTGACAACCAGTCTTACCAAGGCGTGTTACCCAGTAACTGGGTTGTAGAGGTCAGATAGGCAGTCGCTCCATGTAAAATACTGGTATTCAGCTGCATCTGGTTAGACTGGAAGCCGACCCCAACGTAGTTGGGAAAAGGCTAGGCAGATGAGATGATAATATAGTACTTACTAATTGTAGGTACTATATAATAGCATGGAATTGGTGTGCTTGTGGCGGCCATCTACATCGCCACATGCGAACTACGCATCACACTGACGTCACGCAAAATCCTGCATCGCGCAAGCAGAGTTTACCGCGCAACTAGCATATATACAACATCCCGACATCAACCGTCGGGCAGTTGCCCACCAGACACAACACCCGTCTGGTCGGAGGATCCTCACTTTTCTATGGAGGATGAGTGAACTTTACACCCTGTTCCTCATGCCTCTATACTGGTGACCCCGAATATGAACGTCAGCGCAGCCTTCGTGCAACTACATCAGCGTGACGTCATAATCATCACTTCCTCAAGCTTTCGAGCGGCGAGTCACACAGCCAGCCAGCACCCACGGCTTCAACGGGTATCCTGACCACCAGCATGCAGCGACCGCGCATACCTGGTTATCACCCTAAGCCTCATCAGCAACCTTGGCACAGCACACTGCACATGGAATTAGTAAGTACTCATGGAATTAGTAAGTACTATATAGATAGTAAGTAGAGGGGGTCGAATTTGAAGCAGTAATGTTTGCGAAGAAGGAGGCGGAACGGGTGAGGGAGAGGCAAACTTCGCGCCCTCACACCCTTAGCCGCCGCAGGAGACGCCCTGGGCGTCGGGAATCCCAGGCGGATTTCCGGCCACCGTAGGTGCGGGCTAGCAGACGGTGGGCAATGGGTAGCTCGCCGTACGATAAGGACCAGGCCCGGGTCGACGGCGCATTGTGTTCCATGCGCACCTCAAAGTGATGTCAGCGCAAGCGTAGGGGTCCACTAGGGCCGATGCCTGCCGGGGTCGCGGGAAAGTCCGAAAGGGATACCGTGGAACCTGGCAACACAGGCAACGGAATAAACACGGATGGGTTTTAGTCAGTAAGAGTCTGACAGGGTTCCCGCTCCGCCCAGAGCGGGAGAAGTTATTTGATAATTTTCCACCCAAGAAAGAAATAAAAATAAAAGGGGGTCGAATCTCGACCAGTGGGCGACTACTAGTAGTGAATAATTATTCGAATAAATATTTCAGTGTTAAATTTTTATTTTTTTTTTAATTTTCTTTTAAAATTGTAATGTTAATTTCTGTCGCTGCTCAGTTGCTTACCAAGGTGAGATGTCAGATGTTCGCTGGCGCTCGATTTCTTTTTTTAAGGTTCAATATTGCATGAGCGACTTTAAAACACAGTGCTTTCACTGGTTTGTTACAGATATTAAGTAAGAACTACTGTAACTTCAATCAATCTTCTATATTTATCGCAGCAAAGTATTGCTATGATCAAAAACCTCACAACAATGAATATAAAAGTTTTCCATCGCCATTATAACACCTTTTCTACTAGAAAATAACAAAAAAAGATGTCTACGTGAAAAATGTCTAGACTTTTAAGATAAATGGTAAATACCTATGTTAATATAAAAGAAAGTCAGGTAAGACACAACATTGTCAATGTCAGACACTAACGTAGACACAAAAATTAATGGCCTGGAATAACTATATGGCAGAAATCTTGATAACATTTTCGGGCCTAGTAAACGAAGAAAATCTCTTTTCGGGAGATTTCTACAAGAAAAGTTGTTAGGCAATATAAAGCTTATTCTTGAAATAAATGGCTCTGGTTTTGCTTTGATATTACGTGTGGTGAGAAGTATGAAACATTTACATACATATTTTAGGTAGATACATAACTAAATTTACATAATTCTGGGAATTTTCCCCTGTGTTAGATATTCCAATTGTTTTTTAGACTTTTGTTTCTTCTTGACATACGACAGTGTACCAAACCAAGTTTCTATTTATAAAAAATACACATAAACTTAACTCACACCATTTTTCCATGGGGGTAGGCAGAAACTACAGAACGCTACCTACTACGATCCCTATACACTCCTTTCGCTTCGTTTACGTTCATAAATCTGGTCATTCACGCACGCCGGTTGCGACTACTATGTACCTGACCTTTCTGAAGAACATTCCCAATAAGGTCACTATATGTCTTCCTGGGGCGTCCGCTCCCGGAGTTTTCACTCACATCTTGTAAAAACCTTTTGTTAGTCGTCTTTAGTTTTTTTTTTATTATTATATTTATATTATAAATGGCTCTGTACTTCGCCATAGTAAGTTATTAAAACAAGCTTCAGCATTTTATGAAATACTTAAAAAGGGCAATAGAGAGCTATGCTTGGAGTTTCCCTACTTTATCGAATCAGAAACAACGAGATCCGCAGGTGAACCAACGTTACCGACATAGCCCGAAGAATTGGCAAACTGCAGTGGGCAGGACACGTTGCTCGCAGAACAGATGGCCGATGGAGCCGAAAGGTTCTGGAGTGGCGACACCGTACCGGAAGACGTAGCGTTGGAAGGCCTCCTACAAGGTGGACCGATGACCTTGTGAAGGTCTCAAGAATCCGTTGGATGCGGGAAGCACAGAACCGGTCAAAGTGGCGGTGCTTGAGGGACCTGCTGCTTGAGGGCCTATGTCCAGCAGTGGACGTCTTTTTTTTTTTTTTTTTTTAGGGTCGGAAATCATCAAATAACTTCTCCCGCTCTGGGCGGAGCGGGAGGGTGTGTCAGACTCTTACTGACTAAAACCCACCCGTATTCCTTCTTGTTGCCTGTGTTGCGGGGGCCTCGGTGACCCATAAGTACCTTCCCGCGACCCCGGCAGGCATCGGCCCTTGTGGACCCCTACTTTTGTGCTGACGACATCTCTTTGAGGCGCGCGTGGAATACGACGCGCCGTCGACCCGGGCCTGGTCCTTACCGGACGGTGAGCTACCCATTGCTCACCGTCCGCAAGCCCGCGCCTACGGTGGCCGGAAATCCGCCCGGGATTCCCGACGCCCTGGGCGTCTCCTGCGGCGGCTAGGGGCGAGAGGGCGCGAAACTTGCCTTTCCCTCAACCGTCCCGCCTCCTCCTTTGCGAGCATTACTGCTTCGCAGAAGGAGGTGACGGCTGCCCATGCCCTCTCGCTCCGTACCATGGCCTGAACCAGGGCCGGACGCGAGAGGTCTCTGCCGCCGATCGCCTCCACGAGGACACGGCGGTGCTCTGCCCAAGCCGGGCAGACCTCCACCGTATGCTCCACCGTGTCCTCCAGGCGATCCACACAGTGGTGACACCCGGACGTTTCCTCCCGCCTTATCCGACACAGGAACCTCCCGAAGCTGCCGTGTCCGGTGAGGACCTGCGTCACGCGGAAGGTGAGGACGCCGTGGCGCCTCTCCAGCCACTCCTCAAAGAGGGGACTTATCGCCGCAATCGTGGCGTGCCCAGCACTGGGTTGCAACAACCGTACTTTCCATGACGCCATGAGATCCCGCCGGAGCTCCGTCCGCTGTGCCGCGATTTCTCGCGGCAGCGGACTTACGCCCCGGCGTTTCGCCTCCTCGCGCCACTTCCATACGTGCGCGAGGACTTTTGCCTCCAGATCCCATGGCGGCAATCCGGCAAGGAGGCTCGCTGCCTCACAGGAGACCGTGCGGTATCCTCGGACCATCCGGATGGCCATGACCCTTTGGGCCGCGCTCAACCGGCGGGCTGGCCGCAGCGCCAGAGAGCGCGCCCATACAGGTGCCCCGTAGAGGGCCATGGACCGCACAGCAGTGGACGTCTGAAATTATGAATGATCATGATGACATGTTGAAAAACGTAGTAGATACAAAAAAGCACTTAATTTTGAAGCAGACTGTATCTACTTGAGTATGTTAGTTTACGGTAAAGTAGGCAAGTTTATGTAAGGCCGCAAATCAACTGGTGAAGGTTCTAGAATTTTAGGCTTTCCTAAGTACAATGGAGCAATGAATAAGTATTTAGAAGTTGTTATGCCGTTAGCTTCTTGTAAGTGTTTGGAAAAGGATTGGCGCAGTACCTTAGCAGTGTTTGGTGTTTTTTGCAGTAAATATTGCTTTCCAAAATATACAAAACATTTATAACAGGCAGAAACTCTAAAACCCCATTTATATGATGCCCTTTTTTTTGGGGTGGGAAATTATCAAATAACTTCTCCCGCCCTGGGCAGAGCGGGAGGGTGTGTCAGACTCTTACTGACTAAAACCCACTCGTGTTCCTTCCGTTGCCTGTGTTGCCAGAGGCCTCGGTATCCTGACGACATCTCTTTGAGGCGCGCGTGGAACAAAACGCGCCGTCGACCCGGGCCTGGTCCTTATCGGACAGCGAGTTACCTATTGCTCACCGTCCGCAAGCCCGCGCCTTCGGTAGCTGGAAATCCGGTGGCAGCTAGGGTAGTGAGGGCGAGAAATTTGCCTTTTCCTCAACCGTCCCGCCTCCTCCTTCACGAGCATTACTGCTTTGCAGAAGGAGGTGACGGCTGCCCATGCCCTCTCGCTCCGTACCATGGCCTGGACCAGAGAGCCGGTCGCGAGAGATCTCTGCCGCCGATTGCCCCCACGAGGACACGGCGGTGCTCTGCCCAAGCCAGGCAGACCTCCACCGTATGCTCCACCGTGTCGTTCGGGCGATCCAGTTTCTTACCTGAGGCATACAATTAAATTGAAGCAACAAAATTCCTTGATTCCTTGCATCGTTTAAAAATAGTTTAGACGGTGCAACATTTATTGTAGCTTCAACATATATGCGACAGGCAATTAAATCGCACCATGTAAATCACGATTTAGGGATAGGCACACTTGTACTTACGTAAATATCCACTTTTCGCTAGTTATGTTTTGAGACACGGAAAAAAACAAGACTTCCACTGTATGGCCACCGCCCCAACGTCGACGAGAAACGAGCCTATTCGAAACGAACGTGACGACCTGGATGGCACCGCGGCGGTGCTGTGCGGTGGACAAACGGTCATACTAAAAGTAGCGCTACTTCGCGCCGTCATCTCGATCTCGTTGACGTCCTATTGGCGGTACCGGTGGACAGACAGCCTGCGAACTGCTATTAAGAGTTTCAACAACATTTTGTCAGACTCGGGAATTAACCGTGGTCCCCACTCCCAGCAGTCACAACCTCTAGCCAAACAAACACCTCGAATTTTAGAAGGGGACTGTCTCAGAGGTATGAGTGACGGATACGAAGCGATGCCGATGCTCTATCAACAAGCTCTAATTGAGAAATTTCTTTCTTTCTACTTATCCATGCGTCATGTTCATGAACGGGCCTCAGCTAGGACTGGTCATCTCTTAGCTGCTATGGCTTACATTTTTTTTGTTTCTTTTGTATTTTTTTTTTCCTATTTACTTGTACTATGGACGATTTTAACGTGTACGTCTTTATTTACATCGTTCTCACATATAATTATAAATTCAAAATTAATGATGTAACTAATATTTTTGTAACAATATAATTTACATAAAAGACTGTCCGTGGAGTTTCTTGCCCGTCCTTCTCCATGGGTACCTAATACGCTGTGGGATGGGCAACTATATATAGCTCTATATTTCTGACAGACCGACTCCTTGACAATTCAAAAGTGCCTGTAAACGGTTTAATTGAAATATAAATGCTTTATTAAGTTTGCGTTTATGAACATCTTTTACTATGGGACCAACCTTGAAATCGCGAAAAACAAATGAACGTTTCTCTACATTTTGACGATTTATATGCGAACACAAATTTATGTGGAGCAGCTGATTTGGTTTCGAGATTATTTTAAGAATTGTGTTGTTACAGCCAAACTTTTCTACAACTCATTAGTTTAGCTCAGCTCAGTTTCTATTCTCCCATTTTGAGGCATTTTGTGGAGAGGATGGCCAAATGAGAAACTTGGTCATCTTTTGTGCAAAATGCTTCAAACTTATAATAAGTAATAATATTACTTTACTCACTGACCTTATATATATGGTTTTACTAACATTATGGAAATTTGTTGTCTTAATAAATAAATTTGATTTGATTTTGATTTGATAACATTACGCCTATACTCCGGAAGGGTTGGACAGAGTTTTCGCCAGTTATGTTTTCAGTCCCATGTAATAGGGGGCGAGCCTATTCCCCTCAGTTGGGCAGAATCCAGAACCCGGGCTGAGAAAATAATGGAAAAACTTGATGTGTATACATATATTAATGGCCGCGTACACAAGTTACCTATATGCACTTTTTAAAACACAAACATGGAAGGAACGTGATACATATGTACTACACACGCCCGTCCCGTCGCTGCGCCTCAAATATGCAGACACGGAGTTACATTCACATTTACCGCTAACAAGCTTTTGCCCGCGGCTCTGCTGGGCAAAGTTGACGGGATGCCTTTTTGTACTGTCCATGTTTTGCGCCGTTAAATATGATGGCGTATGGTAAATTTTAAGTATAGTGTGACGTTATACAGACATACATATTTACAAATCCCTATGGCTAGCTTTCACAGTCCCTTGTCTATTTCGTTTCAAACGTAGAAACGGGAAGCAATAAGGTGTTAGGACTTACAATACGAGTATAAGATACAACCGCATTTGAGAGTAGTTAGTCATGCTGCAAGCTTTCAGACAATTAAACTGTATAATAAACTACCCCACACAGGTGAGAAATGTACAAAGTTGGCATAAACTATACAAAAAAAAATACCAGCGAAATGCGTCTTATCTATTGTTAATCGAATAACGATGGACTAAGCAAGCTACCCGCGCACGCACATACCCGTGAGTGACTCTTCCTGCTGTCTATCTTTGTCCAAAGTTTGACTTGTTCAGCGGCGGATGTGTTCGGTAGTGATGGCGATTTTTTCAAAAGAATCAAGGTTTAAAAAATCGATATTCCAGAAATCGATCTTATTTCGATGTGCTTTTCGAGTTTGTAATTTCTTTATTCATGTTACAAAATACGTTTGTAATACAAACGTATTTTTTATTTATTTTTTTTACCTATTTACGGGTGACGAAGGAAACTATGTACACAGCCATCTAGCGAGTTTTTCAGTAATTAAGTGAACAATAAATTCAACTAATTGTAAATAATTTATGATTCAGGTTCTTATCAAAACAGAAAAGCCGAGTCTCGATTATCTAGGGTGAAATATCGATTCACTGGATCGATTTCGTACTAGATATCGATTTAAAAAATCGATTTGTTTGGTCCAAGAAATCGATTCTTCGATTAATCGATCTCAGATCGCCATCCCTAGTGTTCGGTTCGTTTTAACGTGGTTTTTTAGTCCATTTTGCGTGATATTCAACATTTCTGAATGGATTCTGTCCCAGGAGGTAATGAAATTTTGTTAAAAAAGTTTTATTTATGCATTAAAAAAACATAATCACATTAATTGGATACTATCTATAGTGGTGTTTGAATAAGCTTTTATACATTTTAACGGCAAATTAACTTCTGCCACTCGAAAAGTACAAATTACTGCCGTAACTCGATTTAAAACTCGAAGTTTTCTGAGTCTCTACTCATCAAATTATAATAAAAATTAGACGCTAAATAATGCTTCGAATAAAAAATCGTTTATAAGTATCAAATGACAAATTTTAATTATGTTTTTTTGTAGGATATAATTGGGAAGAGATTCAGATCAGTAGAAGGACTCTCGTGGAGTGCTATAGAGAGTGTACTTCAAGAAACGATGGGGACAGGATGAATTTCTTATATGCAAAGTTAAACAATGCTTGAAAACTGAAGATTTATCTAGTGATATAAAAAGTGTTATCAGTAAATTGATCTACATCTACACACAAAAACTAAAAAAAATATCACAGAAACTATGAACTCTGGAAAATTACACTGATTGGTTTGATACCTATGTCGTATTTTCTGTGAAGAAAGACCAACGGAAGAATAGAGTAGTGGTCCATCACAATTTTCATGGAAGTTTTCACGCACGATGGCCATGGAAGACATCTATCACCGGTTATTGGTGTCATCAGATCCCTACATTACAGGGTTAAGAAAATTAACCCCAAAAAATGTATAACCTTTGGAAATTAGCTTACTTTGTGAAGAATAATAAATAATAATCAGTAAACATAGTTTTAGTATATTGTTTTACCCAAATTACCTATTTTAAATGCGAATGTGATGAATTTCGTATAATATTATTGAATAAAAAAATGTTAGGTGTATACCTATTTAAAAACTATGAAATTTGTAATTGTAACTAAAAAAATATATTTTTTATTATTAAAATACTGTTTAAATTTAATTACTCAAAAAATCGAGGCAAAATAGGTTTATGCCAACTTTTATGCATTTTTCATCATTGTGGTAGAATTAAAGTCCATTTGTGATATAAATCATTTTAAGAACCACCTAAAGTCATTTCTGATGGAAAAGTGCAAAACAACGCAAAACTTTCTGAGTGTCCTACGTACTCGTATATAACGTGGGACACTCAGAAAGTGTTGCGAAAATTTAAAAAAATGTTTATTATGTAAACATTTTATTATTAAATCAATCTCTCCACTATCCTCTATACATAGTTTCATGCGTCTCAACCAGTTTTCAAAACATTTTTTCCAGTCCACCGTAGACACCCCGTTAACAGTCTGCTCGAAGGCTGATTAAGAATAATTAAGATTAAAGGATACAATTTTCGTCGCCGGAAGATGCGCTATCTTCCAGCGACGAAAATTGTATCCCTTAGAGCTGAGTTTTTATTTTTGGGAATAAAAAGCAGTCACACGGTGCTAGGTCAGGGCTGTAAAGTGGGTGACCCAGGAGTTTGATCGGCGTGCTGTCCAGGAAGTCCCTCGTTTTGAGCGAGTTGAGCGAAGGTGCGTTGCCGTGATGGTGCGATGTCGCGACGGAGCTCTGTGTTTGGTCGCTTGTTGCTCACAACAGAGAATACACGGTTGCCTTAGAAGGGCCTGCATCCATGAATGCCATTTGAAGTCTATCGTACGATTCGTCCGGTTTCAGGCGACACTTGGAATCGTAAAAAATCATAGCGCGTTCCCGGCGCAGATTCATTTTTGAATGATATTATCTCGTTTGTCTTTTATCAATAGGTAGGTACAGTACGTGACCAACGAGACGTACCGTACAATTTTTTCTCGGTGCTGTTAGGGCCGATTCAAACCGGAACGGGAGAAGCAGGCAGCGGCTGAAAGCGGCCGGAAGTGGCCGGCACCGACGCGACGCGAGCTGTACCGCTGACAAGACGAGCATGGCCGCGAGACTAATCGTGGCGCGGCGAGCAGCCTCGTGGCACCGCGGCCGGCCGCACGACCTTTTCGAGCTTTTCAAGCGATACTGGTCGTATCGCTAAAAATTAAGCTAGAAAAGATTTAATTATGTAGATAAAGTTTAAAATTATTTCACACTGAAAGAGCTCGCCGCGCCGCTGCCGACCGCTGTTTTTCCGGTGTGGATCGGCCCTTAACGAGCAAAGTAGGTACAGCCAGCAACAAAAGTCAATTAACATTTTAGTTATTGAAATCTTAGTTATAGAGCAAAATATTGAATTAAAATCGCGGTAGAAGTATAAAGAACTAGCGACCCGCCCCGGCTTCCTACGGTTTTTATGACTTGAAAAAACAGAAATTTCTTTGTAAGTTTAATATGAATGTATTACATAAATAAACATTCCGAAATAAGTTCTCTAAATGATGAACGACAATTGAATAATGGAGTTCAGAAGAACCCGGTCTACGGGACCGGGTGACCGACACGAAAAGCGACTTTAACTTATAATATGTATTGGTATAGACATAAACTCTACTATAACCTACATGAAAACATTAAAAAGCAGTTTATCAAATCATTTTGTGTCACTTTTAATGATAAGTACTTAAAAGTGACGTTCTTAATGAACTTTTGTTACTGACCGTACAAACATCAGCGTTCCAAATTCAAAACCCATCTTATTGTTTCAAACTCAATAGACATCCCCGTCTATCACCTGCCAGTTCGCTTGCGTTTCAACTTGAAGTACCTGCTACTACTACCCATAGACAGTAGAGTATTCACACGTCGAGTATCACTTGCGACGAACCGCTAATTGGGTCACATCACTAGCACAGATTGAAATCAAACAGAGCTTGAAATGGAGTGTCGGGATGCGTATCAGTGGGTTCGGAAAGTCTTTGTGAGGTGGTTGCTGTAGGGTGATGAAGTTAAAGGAGTTGAAGACTTGTTTTGTAGGGCAAGGCAAGAAATTTTATGCTGAATGTAGATTAGATTTATTTATAAGTTACATTACATACATAAACTCTCACCTTTCCATAGCAGTAGGCGGAAACTACAGAACGCGACCTGCTACTTACGATCCTTAGACATACTCCTTGCGCTTCGTTTTTATAAGTCATCAATTTTGCTAGAATAGTGTTCATGGGAATTGTCCTTAATTTGCCCTCCACATTTATTTAATAGGGACCATACTCTTCCTGCCTTGTGCTTACAATAAGTAGAAGTTAGTGATACTGTAGCGGCATCTACATCGCCACATGCGATCTACGCATCACACTGACTTCACGCTAAATCCTGCATCGCGTAAGCAGAGTTTACCGCGCAACTAGCATATATACAACATCCCGACATCAACCGTCGGGCAGTTGCCGACCAGACACGACACCCGTCTGGTCGGAGGATCCTCCCTTTTCTATGGAGGACGAGTGAACTTTTCACCCTGTTCCTCATGCCTCTATACTGGTAACCCTGAATATGAACGTCAGCGCAGCCTTTGTGCAACTACTTCAGCGTGACGTCATCATTACACTCAAGCTCTCGAGCGATGAGTCACACAGCCAGCCAGCACCCACGGCTTCAACGGGTATCCTGGCCACCAGCATGCAGCGACCACGTATACCAGATCATCACCCTAAGCCTCATCAGCAACCTTGGCACAGCACACTGCACTTTCGGCCAGTCAACAAGCAAAGGTCTTCAACCCTCTCCTGGTCGACTCCAGCAGGTCCGTCAGCCCTCAACCCGGCGATGTACCACCTCCGACTCACTGGAGTACAACGCAGCGCCACCCCGACTCACTGGGGCATCACCACAGACAGTTCCGACCCACCGCGAACTATGCGACAATCGGTTCCGACCCACTTTTTTTTTTTTTTGGATGGGAAATCCTCAAATAACTTCTCCCGCTCTGCGTGGAGCGGGAGGGTGTGTCAGACTCTTACTGGCTAAAACCCACCCGTATTCCTTCCGTTGCCTGTGTTGCGGGGGCCTCGGTGACCCATTAGTACCTTCCCGCGACCCCGGCAGGCATCGGCCCTAGTGGACCCCTACATTGTGCTGACGACATCTCTTTGAGGCGCGCGTGGAATGCGACGCGCCGTCGACCCCGGCCTGGTTCTTACCGGACGGTGAGCTACCCATTGCTCACCGTCCGCAAGCCCGCGCCTACGGTGGCCGGAAATCCGCCCGGGATTCCCGACGCCCAGGGCGTCTCCTGCGGCGGCTAGGGGCGAGAGGGCGCGAAACTTGCCTTTCCCTCAACCGTCCCGCCTCCTCCTTCGCGAGCATTACTGCTTCGCAGAAAGGTTCCGACCCACTGGAACCACATCTGGCACTGGCAAGCATCGCAAGATACACGACTCAGCCCACTATCGACCTCCGGTCTCCGGAGGGGAGTGATGTAGCGGCATCTACGTCGCCACATGCGAACTACGCATCTTCTGCTTGTGCGACGCAGGATTTTGCGTGACGTCACACTGACGTGGCATTGCGCAAGCAGAGTTTACTGCGCAACTAGCATAATACAATATCCCGACATCAACCGTCGGGCAGTTGGCCACCAGACACGAAACCGGTCTGGTCTATGGAGTATGGGTTTCAATGGAGGATGAGTGAACTTTACACCCTGTTCCTCATGCTTCTATAATACTATCGGGATGAGTCTTCATGAACTATCGTAATGTAAGTATCTTCAACGACCTCTCTCCCTCTTTTCTCTTATCAATTCTTATTTCTATTTAACTCCAAAAAACAGAAAATATTCTGATACCTACTTACATAACATAGATACATTATCAGCCTATAATGTTCCCACTGCTGGGACACAGGCCTCCTCTCTGTGAGAGGGAGAGGGCCGTAATCCACCACGCGGGCCCAGTGCGGGTTGGTAGATGTCACATGTCTTCGAATTTTAGGTTGTAGGACATGCCGGTTTCCTCACGATGTTTTCCTTCACCGTTTTTGAGCAGTGTTAATGAAATAAATTACACAAAGTTAAGCGCCTGCCTCGGTTCGAACCTACGACCTACAACTAGTAAGTCGCGGCCGTTACCACTGGGCCACCACTGCTCCGCACCGCTGCACCGCTGCTGATACTTAGCTCCATCAAATTACATGGTCTACACTCTGTTTGTAATCACAACATCTCCAATTATGAGGCCTGAAAAACTTTTACTGGAAAATATCCTTGTAACGTTGGAAAATGATAAGCAAGCTTCCAACAAAAACATTTTATTTCATACTAACTGCAAAGCGCTGAGTATCCTACCCTAGTTGACTGTCCTTTTTTATCAGTTGGTGTGAGGTAATTACGGTGGACTTTGGGTTAGGACTTTAGCTTCCCTGCACTAGATACTCTAACATTTTCGCTACAAATAATAATATAATTTATAGCGAAAATTTATATGTTCTGTATGTTATTATGTTGTACACACGGCTACATCTCAAACTATACATTTCCAGTATAAGCTGACCTCTCGTTCTACGGAAATCCTATACAATGCGAGATCAGTTTATGCTGGAAATGTAAAGTTTGATATGTAGCCCTGTGTAACATTCAGAAATAAATTACACTACTCATAAATTTTCAGTTGGAACGAGAATCTTGTGTAACATCACGCCCGTATACCTCGAAGGGTTAGGCAGAGATGGTATGGTGGATGGTGCACCCACATTTCGCCAGTTCTGTGTATATGGAGCGAGCCTCTCACCATCAACCGGGCACAAATTTAGACTCCGGGTTTGCTACTGAGAAATTCCTAATAGCAAAACCCAATTAACCTGTTAACCCCGCGCAACAACGATTCGGAGTCAAACAATAGAAAATCAATTGTGACTCATTAGCTATCCTTGACCAATTAAAGTTCGTGCGATCTGAGAATCGATCCCAAGACCTCACGTTCAATGTAGGGGTCCACTAGGACCGATGCCTGCCGGGGTCGCGGGAAGGTACTTATGGGTCACCGAGGCCCCCGCAACACAGGCAACGGAAGGAATACGGGTGGGTTTTAGTCAGTAAGAGTCTGACACACCCTGCCGCTCCGCCCAGAGCGGGAGAAGTTGTTTGATGACTTCCGATCCACAAAAAAAAACAAGACCTCACGTTCAGCTCGATCTCTTGTGTCTTTGCCACAAAATAAATAAATGCCTTCATTTCTATATTTTTTTAATAAACCGCTTCCTCAATCCAGCTTTTCATAATCTTCACAGAGATTATTACGATATTCTATAATTATGACTCAATACAACTCCAAAATGACTCCAAAACGCCCAAAGAAGTAACAATCACCACATTTAACACCCACAAACTAATGTTTGTGGGTGTAGTTTGGAATAATTTCCAAACCAACCCAGAACTGTCCTTTTTGATCACCCTGTGACGTAATTACCCCGTGCCTGTGCGATAATTAAGTTGTATGTTAGACTACAAAGTGCAGTGCCCCTAAGTTTGCCCATTACCGGACCGCCTACCGGAGTTGGCCTGAATTCAGCTTTTATACTAGCTAACTAGTTAGGGTAGACATTTTCAGGGGTTTTCGGTAGTTTATGTTGGTGTTTATTGTGGATAAGCGGCTTAGTTTTTTTTTATCGGGATGGATATTTGACAGATATTTAAAAAATAATGAAGTGATTTTTTGAGACGGAAAACTTAACCTTTGTAGTTGACGGTACCATTTTTCCAAATTCAGAATGAATTAAGCAAAATCTCAAAGCTAAGGACAGTCTCCTAAGAATGTTTACCTGTATCTACAACGTTTAAGGTCCTTACGGGTTACTGCCCCATCTCTAAAATTCACAGTACTGAAAGGTCGTGCCTCCTTTAAACCGGACAAGTGCGAGTTGAACTCGCGTGGTGAGGGTTTCAAACAATGAATAGGTTATCCTAATCTACCATGTCTTTTTATCCCAAGAACAAACTTAACTTTGTAGTTATAAAACATATTCTCCCAAACATTGCAACTGCAAATGTATATTTGTACCCACAATATTGAGAGATTTACCATGTTATTTTCATACCATAGACTTTTTATAGGTAATCTATAAGTAAATAACTATTTTCTGTATTTTTTTCAACAATTTAGGCTCAGTAGTTTTGGAGATAAAGGTCAATTTTCATATATTTTCGTAACTAACTTTAAAATTATTTATTTTAAAATTATACAAAATATATTTGAGACCCTCACAACTAGCCCTTTCATTTGATATGTTACACGGTACAGTTTGCAAAACTTTTTTAATTTTCTAATTTGCCCCCCAAAAGTGACCCTCATATTCAAAATTCATTAAAAATTATAGATTTATTTACATAACCAATTTACAAGATGATTATTAACATTAAGTAAATTAAATTAAAACTAAGTTAATCCTAAAAAAGGCCCTCGGGGCATTGTACCGAGGATGCTGGCGGCATTTCCTCGCTGAATTGCAATGCTGATGCGTTGCGCGAGAAAGCCGCCAGCTTTTGGTCACCAGTCACATAAACTAGACGTTTCGCGATTTCCGCAAATAACTTATGCGCACTGGGACCGCAGGGACCGGGGGTCTCGACGCCAAAGGGCACACAGTTGTACTCTCTGCCAAGGCCTCCAAATTTAATAACTTTCAGATTTTCAATTAAATTCATTTATTTAAGTTACACGTCCCGTCACGTCACGTCCTGATTCGGTCACACAAATTTACATGTGTACCAATTTTCAACTTAATCGGTCCAGTAGATTCGGAGCAAATCGGCTGTGATAGACGGACAGACAGACAGATAAACACACGAGTGATCCTACACAGGTTCCGTTTTTTATTTTTGAGGTACGGAACCCTAAAATGGGAAGCTAATCTGAAAATGCCTACTCAACCAGATAGCTTTTCATGAATTTACTGGCTACCGTTGTAAAAATTGTATTAGATTACTTTCATACCGTAAAGTATTACCATCTTTCATTGTACCAAGTAAATACTTATGAATACAAATTCTGAACCTTCAGGCTCGTTAAATCAAGTATTCTATTCTATTATTTACGCATACAGTATAAGCATAAAACAGCTCTAAACAACACCCTCATAAGTAAAAATATTCCACAAACAAATCGTTTTCCCAACCCGACCAACCTAACTTCCAAATACAATCCCACTCCGTATATTTTACGCAGTTTCACATATATAAACTACTTACACAAACAAAAATATTTGCGACAAAAAGAAAGCGATAACATAAATCACTGCCGACGGACAAACTCGAAACTCGAAACTGATACTTGGGAAAACGCTCACACACCGAAGGGTCCTATCAGCTTATCGGGACTGGAACTGCACTGCGAGCTATTTGTCAAACTTTCGCCGGCAACGAAAACATAAGCGAACATATCCAGTATATTTTGACCCCTCATTCCACCTTTCCCTTCCTCTGTAGCTCCGGTATCATTAGCACAAAAGAGAGGCAGAGAAGGTCAGGTTAACTGGTAACGACGGGCGACAGATTGAGACTATCATCTCATGTATAATTCACACGCGAGTTTGAATCGAGAGCGCAGGAGTTCGAACATAATGCACTGCTGTTGCATTCTATGAAAGATTGTAGCGAATAAATGAATATTTTACGGTGAAATGATTCCATTTGGATGAATACCTTATCGTTCATGCTTCCGAAATGGGTGTGGGAACTGTTTTCCTAACAATTTAGATGATCCATTTGGTGTATCAGGAATGTTTTGATAGAGTTCTCGCAAATGGTTCTGAGTGCAAAGTTTTTTATCGTTTTATGTGCCATTCCTTCGTCCATTAGACGAAAAAGAATGTACCTAAAGATAAAGTTTGTGTGTTGATGTTTTTCTTATAGCAATGGTTTATCGTGATAAGTGGAGACTCTTCGTCGAGTTGGTGTGATCTTGCAGCTGGCGTCCCTCAAGGCGGTATATTATCTCCTCTTTTGTTCTCCATTTTTATTAATCTCATTACCACCGAGCTTCGGGCTGCGTATCATCTCTATGCCGACGATTTGCAGCTTTACTGCCATGCAAGTGTTGATAACATTTCTGATGCGATTGAGGAGCTAAATCGGGATTTAGGTGTGGTCAAAAACTGGTCTGATCGATTTGGAGTGGCGGTTAACCCTGCTAAGTGTCAGGCTATCTTAATAGGGAGCCCCCACAGCATAAGGAAGCTGAATGACTTATCTTTGCCACCTGTAATCTTTGACAACTCAGTCATTCCGTTTAGCTCCGATGTTAAAGATCTTGGTCTGCATGTCGACATTTGACTTGACTGGCAAAATCAGGTGACGACTGTTAGTAAGAAAGTCACCGGAATGTTGCGGTCGCTCTATCGGTTGAGAAATCTTCTCCCATCACACATAAAGGCAATGCTTGTACAGTCCTTAATCTTTCCCATAATCGACTATGGTGATGTGTGGTACTATGACCTGAATGCAGATCTCCTCAATAAACTTGACCGACTTCTCAATAATTGCATTCGATTCGTTTTCAATCTTCGTAAGTATGACCATGTATCCGCACACCGTGTGCTTCTAAAATGGTTACCCATTCGTCAGCGCAGAGAGATGAGGGCTCTGTCTATGTTGTTCTCTATTCTCAACAAACCCACTTCTCCCTCTAGGTAAGAGACTTCCCATATTCAATACTTGTGCTCTGCCCATAGTAAAAATCTTCGTTCCACCAACAATCGTCTTCTTCGATGTCCTTCTCACCGCTCTGGTTTCATTCGCTCTTCTTTCTTTGTTCAGGCTGTCTTTCTTTGGAATGCGCTCCCTCTGAACATCAGAACGTTGACCAGTCGGTTGTCTTTTAAACTGAAGGCACGTGAACATATACGTAATAAGTTGGCAGAAACATCCCAGCGCTGATATTTTGCTGGATTCGTTTTCTCCTCTACAGATCGTTATTTCCCCACTACCGATCGTTATTTCTCCTGACAAAGTTTATTCTGTTTACATGTATGTATCTACGTATGTATTCTTGTATTGTAAAGTTATTTTCGTGTTATCTATCCCTTAAGTTGCACCTGCCATGTGTCTTCTCTGCATCACCCTAAGGTTGACTGGTAGAAAATGCCTCAGGCATTAAGTCCGCCTTTGTACGGTATTATTTTTTTTATACTTGTGCATAAAGTTTTAATAAATAAATAAATAACTACAAGGAAAATATTTCGTGGACGTAGCGATAAACGTTCAAAACGATACTGTAAATGATCGGTACACAACCGAGGCATAAGTCATTAAATAAAAACGGTTCGACGTACCTTCGATCAATAAGGTCGTCATTTTTCAATCCTTTATAGTGAATGCTTCGAAAAAAGAATCATACAGCCAAGTAGAGCATCACAAAGTAATTCACTTAATACACTTCCAATCCAATAAGCAATGACATTGCGATAAATCCAAGTGCACAACGCATAAATCATGTTTGAAAATCTCAGTTAATACCAACTTTAATGTAAAGAGCTCATGAATCACTATTTCTGACATTTAAATAAAGCAGGAATTTTTGAATGTCGTGCACGCAAAATAGTCCGTATCTAAAGAGATTTTTCCAGTCAAATAGCTGCGAAATATACCCATCCAAAAGTAAAACGTTTAACAGAAATATTCCATGCATTTTACAAAATTTACTTTTCAGAAAACTCCATGCGTGAAGTTGCCTCTAAAAAAGTTAAAAACATATTTGAAGCAAACGAAGTGCGAAGTGCGTCAATGACTACGACTTCTTTTTTTAAATACTCAAAGAGCGGGTCGAGTTTTCTAATTATTTGCGGCCCACTCGTGAATGAAGTGGACAGTAGGTACATTTTAATTCGTGGTCTCCGGAACGAGTAAGGGCCGACCAATGAATTTGAAATGCGAACAAAATCAGAGGGTCAAATATGCATAAATAATAATGTGGAAGCAACTACTTATTGATCTGCGAACTTTTTTATAGGTCACGCTTTTCCCACGCAGGTAAGTGAACTGGATTTATTTTGCACGAGGAAGTTATCTTTCTAACGTAAAGTTCGGCTGAATATTATATGTGGGATTTATGTACATATGAGGTATTGGTTCACAGGATTTGAAAAGCTACTAGGAAAAGGTGAAAATGTAAGGATGAATAAATGTGTTGCTATACAGATCTATGGTGTAAATAAAGCGAAGAAAAGAGCTGAGAGGAATTATTTCCTTTTCAATTTAAGCTTTTCGCTAAGACTTTAAACGTTTTATTCACTTTGTACCTAAACACGACACCTGTCTTATTAAATTAACGTTCCAAAACGCTTCAAAAATTCATGAACATCTTAATCTTAACTAAATATAAAGAGGTATTTTTTTTTTTGTTGGGAAGAGCTCATCTCTGAAAGTACTGATCCGACTACAAAAAATATTTCACTGATCCTCTCTACTGTCAAAATTTTTGGCGCGAAGCGCGTTATGTCTCCTTACCCTACGAGTCCGCGCGCGATAGAGGCGCCCTGTGACTAAAATGACGATATCTCGAAAGTTAAGTACGGGAGCTGGCTACTGGATACGTTGTTAGAATCTTTATGAAATAAGCTAACAACTTATCTATAGACTAGTCCAGTTTTGCCTTGTAATGTAGTATCAATTCTGGTTTGAAATCAGTGTGAGGGAATTTTCCCCGTTTCTTGTACAAAAGTGTTTTAAATAAATAAAATAAACCATTAATTCAAAATATTTTTAATTCTATAACATAAAGAGACCATGTTTCACACTAATCAATAAAAAAAACAAACCACTCAGAACATTCTTTTCATCACACAATGTTTACAAAAGCTTGACGTCATTTCGCGCAGCTGCGCGGCAAACAAAAAAAAAGGTATGTTTACACTTCACTTCCGAGAATGCTATCGGTCCTGTCGCTTGGGCTATTAGTTTATATTATTGTTTGGCTCACATTCTTATCGCAGACAAGAGGTTCCGCTGTTAGAAGTTTTAGTTTACGAGTGTCAAGTATCAAGCCAAGGCTCTTGAAAATAAGCACAAAAAAGATCGTCTCAGACTTTTGATTACAAAGTAAATTATATGGCGTTTATTTTAAATATAAATTAACATTCTACATGTTGAAGATATTTACAAGTCGATAATCACAATAAAAAGGCATGCTGCCATAGAAAAACATTCCAGAAATCAACAACCAAAATGAGCAATTTCACTACAAAAAACACCTGTACATAGTCCAGGACGACAGAAATATGGATATGCCAATACATATCACATCTGAACATGACAAAAATTTAATTAAAAAAATTAAATGAAGCATTACACTAGTCGAGAATCTTTTGGAAAAAAAAAAAAAAAAAAAAAAAAAAAATAAATAAAAATAAAAAAATAAAAAGACGACACCGCCACCGCGTCAGAAGAAGAATCACTAGATAACAATACCGTGACTATGAATATTTCAAAAAATATGTAAAAATAAAATAGACTTTACCTACCTCAATGATAAAATATAAATAAAAATACTGAAAATGTCTTTAGACATTAGACTTGAAACATAAATTCAATTAACTCAATGAAAACCTCTTTATTTTGAAGTTGGTTAAATAGATCCTATCCAGCTATTCGCGAATCCGAGAAAACGTTAGCTTAAATCTAAAACTCCTGTCTGTCAAAACGCCAGCAGACGGTCGATGTTTAAGAGGCGTGCTAGGGTTTTCAATATTACGCAAATTTGTTACGTTATTATTGAAATGTAATGCTTATTAAAAATACTACAATAGGTAACGTAATACGTAATAACGACAGTTTGATAACATTCGTGTGTTTATTATTCTTAAACACCCATACAAAAACGTGCATAGCGCCGGCTCGTCGCAGATAATGGCGAACAATGATTGTTAAAATAACTATTTCAGTCCAAAATCTTTATCCACAATAGATGCAACAAAACTGTTTGTTACTTAACGATCCATGTTCTGGGAGCAGCTTCCCGTTCGGGCACTTCACAATATGTGTACACATTTAATTACAACTGACTGGCGCTTGTTCGAAATTTGAACAGAGGGGCGCGGGGGGAAACGTCTAGTAAACATCGGTGAAGTGTGTTAGATATTGAAGTGGGGGCATTATGGCATGCTAGTTCTTTCCTTTAGTCGTTGTAGAAATTAAAGCGGCATAGCTAGAGGTGTCATAGGCAAAAATGACACATAACTGACGTCAATGTCAAACGACCGTTACACGGTTGCTTGACAGACGTCATGTTGAAATCAGCCGTGTAACGGTTCCTTGACAGTAGAGTGGTGATACAGCTACGTTATTGCCAATAGAGATGATGACTTATTTTTTTTGTTGTTCGTCGGGTAGATTATTATACAAATTGGACACGATTTTTTTCTTTTTACCCGACTGCCTCAGAAGGAGGGTAATGTTTTTCGAGAGTATGTCTGTATGTATGAATAAAATTTGTTATGACATCACGCCTTGATAGATTTTATACTGAATTGTGACGTAGCAAGCCCCGACTCTCCAACTTTAATGCGTTTTATCTAAGTATTTTTTTATTAAGGCACTGACAAGACCCAATTGACCAAAAGAGGTTTCTCTTAAAAAAAATCTGTATAGTTTGTGGTAGCGGAAAAAACATAGGTTAATTTGGAACATATTTTTTAGAACTTTGTTGTTACCATAACAGGTTTTGAAATAAAAATCTCCATACAAACTAACGTTAAACAAATTGTTTACCCTGAGTTCGAATCCAAAATATCTGTATTAAATATCAACGTACGTTACGTATTTAATTAATAAAAAGAACGTCATATTTGAATGCAGAATGTGGTTGTTTTTTATTTTCGATTACTCAACCCAATTTTGAGTAAATAGATAATTGCTTCATATTTTGCAATAAATTACAAGCATTATGTCATCGCGCTTCTCTTTATTTTCTATGCAATCAGACAGTGACCGCGGTTTAGGTGTTGTCAGCATCTTAATATGACAAAGCAAAAATACGTGTCTAATATTTTTTTTATTAGGTACCTGACTGATGGACTAAATAGAATTTCTTTTTTTTTTACCCAGGCATCATCCCTTTTGCCATAAGATATGTTTCTTCCACGTGGACCTAGTCACGGGCAGAAGCTAGTAAATAATATATTTCAAAATCTTCCATTCATCTGCCCAGCCTTTTCCCAACTATATTGGGATCGGCTTCCAGTCTAACCGGATACAGCTCAATACCAGTATTTTACATGAAGCGACGGCCTATCTGACCTCCACAACCCGACGACACCCTTTGGTAAGACTCGTTGTCAGACTTTGTGGTTTCTGACGACCCGTAACGACTGTTTAAGATCTACGGATGACAGCTGGGACCAACGGCCTTTTTTTTGTGGGTGGGAAATCATCAAATAACTTCTCTCGCTCTGGGCGGAGCGGGGAGGGTGTGTCAGACTCTTACTGACTAAAACCCACCTGTATTCCTTCCGTTGCCTGTGTTGCCAGGGGCCTCGGTAACCCTTTTGGACTGCCACGCGACCCTGGCAGGCATCGACCCTAGTGGACCCCTACATTTGTGCTGACGACATCTCTTTGAGGCGCGCGTGGAATACAGGCTTAACGTGCTTTCCGAGGCGCGGAATCATCATCTTCCATTATATGGTTAAAATGCAGTCACCAAACAACATAAAAACTCGTTCCTTCTCAGTATAAGAAGAAGCCATTTAGCTACCTAGTCTGTTACATGATTCATACGAGTACTTTGACCAAAAATCTTACTCACACATTCTACCTATACTCAATTCTTTATTGCATTCCATAATTATGTATTACATAGATGGTATAAAAAGTAAAAGACCATTATGGACCCTGTCGAGCAAAGCAAAATTAGGAGAGAGGGAGAAGGCTAAATAGCAATTCAAGCAATTCAATATTATTATAAATTATTAGATGTGTTTAATTAGTTATATGATTATGTACATATATATTATTAGGTTTGTGTATATAGGTATAGTATATCATAGTTATTTTTAATTTATGTATTGCATAAGAATAATTCAGGTAATTATTATGAAATTCTTAGAAGTATTTTCATTTAAATTATTTTACTATGTATGTATTCATATTTTCTTATTTATATTTGATTTTCTATATTCCATAATTATTATATTATTTTATTTTATATATTTTATTATTTTGTAATCGATTTATCATCTAAAAACTCCTTTACTGAATAGTACGACTTGGATTCCAGAAATTGTGTTTTTACCTACCTCCGCCTCTGTAAAAAATCAAAAGTCTTCCGATTTACATGAATAGTCTGGCCTACGTCCAAAAATCCTTAATGGAATTCTGTGCGACTGTGACCAACCACTTCACAAAGTACAATTGGATGTAAAAAATATGCACCGTTTCATTTGAAATATCCTTTTACTAAGAAGCCCCTTGGTGTATCGGTAGCACCAATATGTTTGATGCATCGACTTTATTGGCTGTTGGCGTGAGTAGGTGAAGTTTCGAAGAAAAACTATGGTAAAGGTTGTTAGTTACCGTTCTTAAGGCGCAGATATATGATTTTAGTGACTTATAAATCTGGTATTACGCCTTTATACGATGCAAGTAAATTAAGCAAAAAATGTGTGGTAAACTAAAACGCATGCACATCAATTCTATATGTGAATATTTGAGTATTGTAGTAAAATACTTTATGAAATACAATTCAGGAAGTAATCTCTTCCCGAAGCTTAAAAAACGATATTACTTTCAAACTACTTGAGATAATTTCATGATTTATTTTTGTTTTGTTTTTTTACGTTGTTTGTGAAAAGAAACGCATAATTATTTGAAAAAAAATCTTTCTAAATAAGCTATGTCATCTAAAATGTAAGACCGCATTGGTGCGAAAAAGTTTGTTTGGTATGGCACCTAAAGTGTTTAATAAAATTCCTGATGACATAAAAAACATGACATTGGCGCCGATTCCCTTGTTCACAAACTAAAGTAAATTTAAGTTCAGTGCATCTTTTTCTTTCTATTTCATTAAGAAAAGGACAGAAGATACATTTTAGTTTAGTCCTGTCAAATTAATCAGCGCTTGACGTAAATTGACGTAATTTTAGTAGGCAAGTTTTTAATCACGTCTAAACTTGTATAGAGTAGTGACAGGAGCTGATTAATTTGACAGGACTAAACTAAAATTTATCTTCTGTCCTTTTCTAAATGAAATAGAAAGAAAAAGATGCACTGAACTTAAATTTAGTTTAGTTTGTGAACAAGGGAATCGGCGCCATTATATAAGTTTAAAAAAGCTCTCACTAAATTATTAATTGACAAATGTTATTATACCGTAGACGAATATTTGTACGACCAATTACTAAAATGATGCAATTTTACCTTTAGATAATAAGTACTGTGACTATTTATTCCTTTTAATTATATTAAAATATTTAAGCATGCATAATCTAACGACATCTAATGGGTCACTTATAAATTTGTATGTTATTATTATGACAAAACATAGCGCACCCACCTATTTCTGTAAACACCTATGTTTCACAAATAAAATGATTGATTGATTGATTGAACAGACTATTTTATTTTCTATAATTATATTTGTGACTTTTTTCAATTATTCATATTTTCGTTACAAAAAATAAATATTCCCTATGAAACCGAACGCGCATTCGGCGCGGCGTGAGCACGACGCACATTTGTATGGCCACGGTCAACGGCGATTACCCGTCCCTTGATCAGGTTGAACTCGTTTCAGTTCCTCTCCTAGCCAACCTATTATACTCCTTGTATATTTTAACGTATTGTTATAATAGCCAAACCTAGGGCTCCCGTCATAGCCCTTACAGCAAATTGTCTGTCTAAATGTATCAGTAAACAGACAGACTCTAATCGACATAGAAATAAATCACCAAAGTTGTGTCTATCATTCTTCAATTCTTATCCCTTAACTTTTAAAAGGATTTTGACTAGCAATGTTAGACCGTAAATAAATAATACAACATTAAAACCTCTATAGTCTATACCCTCTATTCAATATAGATTTCAAAAATAAACACGACATAAAGAACTGTATTAAGACGCGACGTTAAGCCCTGTATCAGGGATGGCGCTCGTTAAATTTTCAATTTGCCGCGAGAGGCAGGCTATTGACAGCTGGAGTCATTACGCGTCGCTTTCTCTATGGACCACCGTCTAGTCAATGGATAGTAAAAAACTTGGTTTTAGTGCGCGGAAAATATGGTATGTACCTATTTATATACATACCATATTTCCGTGGAGTTGTGGATAGATTCGGGAGTAGGTAGTCAAAAGGCAAAGTTGGAGTAAGGTTTTCACGTTACAGTAGCGTTCGGTTGATCTAACATTTTCTAAATTATTTACTACTTGGCAACTAAAGAATATATTGAAAAGCCTTTGCCAAACGAGCGTAATATATGTCGCTAAAAATGAGTCAAGGAATTTGCCTTCTACTCGACTTTCTCAATTCGCGAAGACTCATTCGAGTGCCAGCGGTGCAAACCGAAAGTTTTGTTTCGGGAACTCACTTTGAGCATTTACGCGTGGCGTTTTCAAAAGGCTACCGTCTAGTCAATGGATAGTAAAAAACTTGGTTTTAGTGCGCGGAAAATATGGTATGTATGGACTGTGGATCGATCGATCGAACTTTTATAAAAGCGCCAAAATTAAGGGGCTTATTCATGGTGATGGTTGTATTTGGTTTGGTAGTTTTGTAATATTTTGCATTATATCTAAAAATTATAGGTCAGTTAGGGTCGAAGTGCGTTATGTGCAGCGCTCAAAATTAGTCGAGAATAATGTTCGACATAAATTACTACTTTTGCGACAGCTCATTGTGCGTCGAGGGTGGTGCAAGCAACGCAATTTCAGCGAATTACTTTTTGTTGCGTATATTACGCTAGGTTTCTGCTCGTGCCCCCCATATTCACACAGTATGTTCACATATTCAAACTCATAGTAATAATGCTCACATCTGCAAATACATCAACAAAATATAAACGAAACTGAATCTTACATTGCAATTAAGCTGCACTTCTTAATCGACTTACATGCACTAAAAGCATAGCAAGATATTCTAAAAACAGCTGACATAATCATTTCAAAGATACCTCCACCTCACCCAGTGCCCGACTTACACGAAAATACTTGAATCCGCTTCTAGTTTAATCATAATATTTTCATACTTACTCTGTTCAAAAAGCTACGAAGAAAATCGAGTCAAAGCGAAGATTGTATTTGCTACACACTGATGTAAAGAGGAATGTCTTTTGAGATAAAATATGGTACGAAGATGGTACTATCTTGTAGAAACAGAATCAGAGATACAACTAAAGCGGGTTTCTTTTGCAAATACTTTAACTTAAGTCGTAAGTGTATGTACTATTTACATAGAGAGCAGACTAATCTTGCTAGATGTTCTTATTTTCAAGGAAAAAGAAGTAGGAATACAGAAAATTGGTTTGGCTAGCCATGATGTTAAAAATCAAGGAGACTGGTTTTATTTTTATCATGAGCGGTTCTTCTACATAGTTATAAATACAATTTACGTGTCTGTTTGGAATATCAAAATAACATTTTTGACTAAATGCATAATTATGAAAGTATAATATGATACGGTACGTATAACAAAAAAACAATTTTTTTTTTCTTTGTTTTGACTAATCCCCGAAACAGCTAGACCGATTTTGACGGGACTTTCACTGGCAGATAGCTGATGTTATAAGGAGTAACTTAGGCTACTTTTATTTTTGAATAAGCTACGCGAGCGAAGCCGCGGGCAGCAGCTAGTTTTTAATAAACAAATATCGACAAACCAAGTGATTAAATCATAGGGTCATAGGGCGTGGCCTTGCGAATCATGATCTTTTGTTTTTCAGGAACAGTGACGTGGCATATAAGGACCAGATCACACGTACAACAACCACACCACAATGACAACACGTGGTCGGGCGCTAGTTTGTATGAAAATGAATAGTTTATTCACACGGACCACATTTGGCAGTCAATATCAACCGAGCTGGTGATGTCGACCACATCAAGGCCACGTCGCAGCCACAACGCAACCACCAGCGAGACCGTCCACTAGCAGCCGGCCACATCACAAACACAACCTTGCGTCGGCAACTGCAAGAAGCTGCAGCGACACTATTCACACGTAACCACTGCTTGCCGACAATTTGTTGCAGCGATGTGGTGTGGTTGTGGAAAATGTGAACGGGCCCTAAGTCTTATGCACGATAGAAATCAATAATGTATTTATTTATTTAACAGTCTATGTACACACATATAAACAAACAAGAAGAAAGGAACAGAAAAATACGTACGTACGTTTATTTAAGTATGACTTATTAAATCGTATGCAGTTGCATTCAAACTTTCCTCAAACGATTGTAGGAATGTATGTTAGAATCTGCTGTATATTAATCTCGCAAAACTTATGCAATACAGACAACTGTTACTCATAGAACTAAAACTTAAATGAGAACTAGATTGTAGCGATGCACTAAAGTGTGTTCTTCTTTACTTGTCATATAAGGTAAACAAACATGGCGGACTGACGTTTCAATTATCGGAAAATTAATGGGTTTAAATGGGTAATTCGAAGCAGTATTGGTAAAAGTTACTTAATAAGAGTACATACCTTATGATGTGTTTCTTATAAAGATAAAATCGTTTTTTACCTTCCTTGAAGTGGGTAATAGATACGAAAACACACTGTACTTGAAGAACTCAACGCGATCCTTTTGAAAAATGTTGACGAGCAAAGTTTGACGTCAGACAACGTTTCTGGCGCCTTCAACTTCCAACACCCATTCTTATCTCGAAACGATTCAATAAAAATCAGTTTTCCAAGTTGTAGAGGTAAACCGATTTGTCCAGTGTTATCAAGGAAACTGCTCTCAGTTGGCAAGTATGCGATGTTTTCCAAATGGGTGCGTTGACCGGGTTAGCTCGGCCAGTAGAAATGATGAATGGGGTTTTTTGACGTTCGATGGTGCAAGATTGATTTCTGTAGGGGTGAAAATGTTTTTGTAGAGGGTGAGTTAACACGGTTATAGTTTTTGGGATTTAGAGTGGAAAATAATCATACAGCATTCACTATTCATACGTATACGAGTTGGAATTTCTCGAAGGATTTTTGCTATAGGCATCAAAACGAATGAAGATCAAGTGTTACATTCTTTAAACCAAATACCCCTTCTCTTTAACATATACTTTATAGATATAAGATTATTGCTTTCCAAATACCTCATGCAATATTTCGAAACTTTACTAATATCCATTTCCTTCCTTTCCAGATACCCTGAAAGCCAAAAACCGACTTGAAACACGCCACACCTCACAACATAACCGTAGCACGCTCATTGGCTACATTTTCATCTAGCGATTCTTCGTTACGTAATAGCCCAGTGACGTGAGGTGGAGTTGTGTCGACTTGTGTGAGATAATTGGATGTGGTAAGTGTGTTTCCTTTATGAGTAGTTTCGGATTACGTTTCTTGTTTTCGAGTTCGCAGTAAATTGAATAATAGTTACAGTGCCTCGGGGAACAATGGATGGCTTGCTTTGTTGCGTTAGACAGTTCGGAATGGATTCCTTCTGTGTATCTTATTGCATTTTAATTTATTTTGTTTGTGTTACTTAACGTTAAAGTGGTTGAATCTTGGGCACTAGTTTTGCGGATGTATTTTAAGCATTGAATAAGTTCAATTGTAACGCTTTTGTACTGTTTTCTATGTTTAATGTTGTATAGAATTGAAAGGCTCTTGATAACTTCACTATGAACTAATCTTGCGTAAAATTGAAACCTAGCAACCTCAAAGGCATTTTCATTAATAAGAAGTTATTTCCATGCAACTTCTGTTGTGCTGTTGCCGTTTCTATAGCAACGCGAGTTACAAAATCCAGCTAAACTGATTAGGAAGACAGTAAAAAAGATACCAAATACATCAAAGGCACAGTTTTATTGTTCATTTAGATTTAAATACTATTTAATGAATAGTTTAAGTAGATGGATTTATTGTAGTCAGGGCTGATTTTTCAATATTCAGTTAGCTTTTATCTGCTGAATAAATATGGCGGTTTAGCATATACGGTGATTAAAAAATCGGTACTTAATCTAATCTTAAATGATACATTATTGTTTTTTTTAGAAAAGAGGCAGTGCTCACAATGAAACCGGCGAATCTTCACGATTTAATCACTGTTATTCACTCACCAGTTTTCTAAATATCCCTTTCATGCTACCCCCAAACTGTCACCCATCCTTTGTACAATACGATTTGAGTCGAAAAATTGGAAAAAGAGGTTCTATTGCAGCCGCCCTTCGCGTCGGAATGCACATAATTCCGCTCCGCCCAATATCACGCGACGTGAACTACGGCGACGTGCTGCTATCCGATGGAAGATAGGTAAAGGTGGGAGTACTATGGGAGAAGATGATTTTTTTATTTAGAACAAAAGATACACTTTCTCTTCTCTTGCAAATTCTCTTGCATACAGTCAGCATTTCTTTTTACAGTGGAGACATTAAAATTTATTGTATTTTGGTTCAGATAACTATATTGTGCTACGGAAGGGATTCGAATACTCGACACCATAGCCGTTAAGCTCATCAAAGTCCATCAATATTATCATTATTTCCTTATATATTTTTTGCATGGTGCAGACTGTAACTCCGTTTTAAACTATTCATAATTTGCAATACAATTGTTTTATAGTCGTCACTTGCGACGGCTCATATTTTTTTTTCCAGTTGATAGTAAAATGAGGTGTCAGTGACGATAGACTTACCGTACCGTAAAACGGGATGAATAGGGATGCAGGGGTGAATCGGGACGAAACCTAGAATGGCTTTTAACGTTGAAATAATACAGTTTGCTGCCAACAAGGAAAGTTAGTCGTTAATTATTATACAGTTTAAACACATTAGAGTCCTTTTCGGCAACAAACTATATTATTTCAACGTTAAAATCCATTTTAAAGTATCGTCCCGATTCACTCCTGCATAGGGATGCAGGGGTGAATCAGGACGTAACTTTCAAACACTAACACTTTAAATCTTACCGTAAAATGGGCTGAATAGGGATTCACCCCATTTTACGGTACATGCAATTCCATAGACCATATTAATTCACACAAAATAAAATACCAGCGTATTATTATCTTACTGCAGGACAAAGTCCTCTTGTCATACAGAGAAGGATGGATGTCGTGATGGCCACGTTGTTAAGGTCTCGCTTCTCATGCACGTATAATGTACGCATACGGATTTGAACGGGTTTACCCACAACCCGTGGGTCCAAATCATTCTTAATTCGCACGAAAACTCACCCAAAAATCAAAATAAACCCAGTGCATCCCCCTCCTTACGTCAGAACAAGACTGTTATTTTCAGTGCGATGCCCTTAGGGAGATTGACCCGTGAATGACCCAACATTTACTTAGATATATGCACCTCCACACTCCATGAAGACGAAATGAAACGTAAGTGGCAGTAACTTATGAAAATATTTGACAGTTTGACGATAATTTTGTAAGTATATGGTGGTATTAGGTGGAGGGAATTGTGTAATTTGATTTTGTTCGAGCTGATTTGAGTCAGGATACTGTAGTGATGTTATCATGAAACTCATTGATAATATCACACCCGTATTTCCCGATGGGTTAAGTAAAGGTATAATCACATAAATCCGCTCGCCGCGTGCACTGCTGTGCGTATTGTCCCGGGTTCTATGCCCGAGTCTGGCAAACTGCTAGTGAGATTTTCGCTGAGAAATTGTTCAGTAGCACTCCGATTTATGGCAATAGGCTGGCCCCCTATTGCGTGGAAACCTAACCTAACTGGTGAAATAGTTTCTTCTTAAACGGCTGCTTACCCTTTAATGTTATCTCATGTGCTATTCCTTCTGACCTCTTGCACCCATTTACCACATTAGTAGCTTCGTTTAAAAGATCAAGATTTATTAGTCGGTCAGCCATTTTCCTCCATTTCCTCATTCCCACTGAAACGCATTCCCCTTAGTTAATGTTTACGGCTTTGGTAGTTAAATAAATATAATTTGTATTTACGTTCCAGTTTTATTTGTTGTAACTCAATTATAACACTATACGAAGCGCCTTTAAGCTTCCAGAGTGGATTGAAGTTGGCCAGATGTGCTGATTTTTATGATTCTAACTGTAAAAATATATGTCGATACTGAATTCCGGAACTCAATAGAACCGAATATAGTGTGTGTCGATAAAAACTAAAGCCGGGACCAGACGTGTGTAAAATGTGTAATGTAACGCGAATTCTGCTTGTGGACGGCACTACGAGCATTCGGTACATGTAACACCCGGGCCGCCCGCGCTGATCCAACGGCTGTCCGTTTTTAGCGCGAACACAAAGGCTCTCCCAGTCGAACACACAACAGGATTTGCGTCGAGTTAGTATGCTGTCCACACTATTCGTATTACACTACACGATATATATTATTACATTACTCATCAGTCTTAACACACGTCTGGATCTGGCCTTTAATAGGCAATTCGCTAATTTTGAAAACGTTCGCATTCTAGTTAATCTATTATATTTCAATCTGTCAAACATACAATTAATTTACCTCTTATTACTCGCCATTTTTGACAAGTTTTTGACATTGATTGTCGCTGAGATGATATTGCGACTTGAATTTGAACGTTTTTTTTAGTACGGGACTTGGCCTTCTAGAATACCGAACAAATTCATTGCAGCGTCATCGTCTGTCTAGACTTTTCCTATGTTGGAGTCGGCTTCCGTGCAGCTTATTAAATCTCAACACGTTTTATTAACCTTGTAGGTGCGTTATGAACGAATGAATTGTAACAAATCCTAAAGATAATCCTCATTTTGCCAAAGATTTGTTCGTAATGCTGTAAATCATAGACTCCAAAAACCCATTTTCCTTCCGCAGACTATTAACAGTTAGTTACCATTGCATGAAACCTGAGCCAAACTCAATAAAACCCAGTCTCTTACCTCAAAAAATATTTTGCAAAAAAGTAATATTCAGTAACTTAAAACAGCAAAACATTAGCTCTTCCGAGAAAAGCTACTGAATAACGTCTAAACGGAAAAGTATCCACGCGTTTTATAGGAAAAATGGTGCAATTAACGCGAACTAATGGAGCGTGGGGTAATAGTTTCAGCTTGCAAACCAATGGAAAGTCGTGAAGGTAAAAAGATGTTTTAATCCTTAGCGTATTTTAATGGGAGTATACATAGTACCTATTGGAGAAAACGTATTTTATTTTGTTTCTTATTTTTTGTTTCGTTTAATTAATTAGTGGACGGATTTTGAGATCGCGGTTTCACAAAAAATAAGTAGCCTGAAAGTGAGATAAACATGACGTAACGTTTCTTGCCCATTCTTCTCCATATGAAACTACCTTTTGGAAGGGATGACTAGAATCAATTAAATGTTTGTAAATTTTGACGTTCAAAAGTATATTATATATGCCTATTTGAAATAAATAATTTGACTTTGACTTTGTAAAAAAAAAACTGCTGTTGTTTCGCTCATAGGTAAGTACACTGACACTCATGCCTGTTTTAACATAAGGCAACATCGCGCTATTGCATTATCTACTTTTGGCACTGGGCCGAGCCTTGCAAATCCAAAAACGCGCTTTTATTTACACATTTGTTAAGGGATCGTCCATTGTTAGTGAAATCGGGCATAATTTGACTTCTTTAACTAAGCATGAGTTTGTGGTCAGCAAAACTTGCCAGCGATTACTGTCCTAATACCAGCGCATGGTAATAAGATGTTTAGATTTGGATGAAGTTTCGCCCCCTTTAAGGCAGGAATTCAGTGGTGGCCCAGTGGTAACGGCCGACCCTGACAGGCGCTTTACTTTATGTAAATAATTTCATCTCTACTGCTCTCAGAACTAGAACCAAAAAATTCGTAGACATGTGACATCTACCAACCCGCACTGGACCCACGTGCTGGATTACGGCCCACTCTCTCTCACCGAGAGGAGGCCTGTGTCCCAGCAGTGGGAACATTTTAGGCTGATTATGCTAAGGCAGGACGCATGCTGGTAAAGAAATTTTCAAGCATGCGGATGTTGAGTTAGGCGGAGGTGTAGACTACATTTCGCCAGTTATTTTTAAGTCCCGTGTAATAAGGGATGAGCCTATCGCCATCAACATATCACAAATCCAGACTCCAGGCTGCTACTGAGAACGAAAAACCCAATAACACTTACACAGACGTTATTTATGAGTGTTTGCTCTCAAATAATAACGTACTTTCAAGAAAATCTAAATCAAAAGCCATTTATTCAAACTAGGCTGAGAATCAGCACTTTTCGAACGTCAAAATTATATAAAACAGTCACCTAAAACGCCCACCCTTCACCACTTCCTAGTGCTGGGAAGAAGAAGAAGTGGCGCAACAAAGTCCCCAGCAACACAGCAGTCTGTTCAGGTAGAAAAAAATGGTTTCTATACAACAGTATGCAAAATAATTTACTTTATACACAATAACACCCAGATTTTAATCAAAAGGTCAGACATACTCAGTCTATGTATACCCAACTATCCAGGGACTAAAGGTTTGCAATCACGACTCAACGAAGCCTCATAAATGGAGGTCCCTATTGTTGTCAATGTAACGCTAATAATGTACGTAATACGGCCCTGACTTGCTATCGGGTTTTATTAGTGACTGTATTGATTAGTTGTGATTGGCTTGTTACCATGTAATAATTGTCGTTCTAGAAACGGGGTTAAGTATTATAGTGCGTTTGTTTTGAAGGTTGAGATTTTCATGTAGTTCCATGTTTTGAGGTTCCACGATTTTTATGTAGTTTCATGTTTTGAGGTTCCATGATTTTCATGTAGTTCCGTGTTTTAAGGTGCCAGGATTTTCATGTAGTTCCATGTTTTGAGGTTCCATGATTTTCATGTAGTTCCAAGTTTTTTCTGCTGGGGAGTTTGTTGCGCCACTTCTTCTTCCCAGCTAAAGCACTAAGAATTGGTGAAGGTTGGGCGTTTTGGGGGATTGTCTTATGTAATTTGACGTTCGAAAAGTCCTGATTTTCAGCCAAGTTTGAATAAATGACTTTTGATTTTGAGGGCGACTTGGTTTTTAAAGTATTTTCTATTCGATAAATAACAGTACGCCTCAATTAAAATCAATTAAATTAATATTTATTGCAATCCATGATGTACACATACAGGTGGTAAATAATAATAAATAGAAACAATTATTTACCCTGTCGGGCACAGCCACATTTTAAATAAGTATGAGACAGGAAGAGCGCTTTAAGGCAAATATTTTGTAATAAGGACAATTATTAAAGGCTCGCCAGACTGGGGCGATATCGCGGGCGCGACAGGCAGCAATATGCCTGTCGCGCCCGCGATATCGCCCCAGTCTGGCCATTTTTTTATACAAGGTGTCGTTTTGCATCCTCGCCAAATTTCAGAAGGCTGCTATGAAAGACATATATAATCAAATAAAATTACGATACCTGCTCAATAATTAATACATACTTGTTTTTTTAGTTATTTACGTTTGACAGTATTTTAGAATACACCACTTTCACAGAACAGAATCACCCCGTTGTGTATGCGGTAGTGTGTGTGTTTTTACACACACACTACCGCATACAGTTAAGTGTGTGTTGTGTGTGCGCAGTTACAGTGTGGTATCACACGGGCCGCGTTTTAGCATGGGTGTCCCACACATGCGGATTTCTGAAAATTTGAAGAAAAGTAAATACCTGCTTATTTTATTATTCATTCGTGTCGATAATCATTAGCATAGTTACCTCCTTGAATTTGACGAGGATGCAAAACGACACCTTGTATATACAATGACATAAATATTTACTTTTTGAAGTATTATATTTTTTTTTAATGATTGCGAATGTAGACTATGTGAGTTATTGTTTTTATGTTTTCTCTCAGTTAGTTTTAATCATGGTCTAGCAGTTTGAGTCACTTAAGCGGCTTACCCAAATGTCCTTTCTTTGGTATTGTTCGTCGAATCGTTGAGTTCAATAAGTTCTGAGTTGAGCTGCACGATTACTGACAAATGCGTGCACTGACTGGATAGGTCCACTCAATCTGTGAGGTTCTTTCCTCAAAATACCATTTCAGACACCAATTTACGAGTACATGATCTTCACATGATCTGACCAAGATTATGTCTGGACTTTAAAAGAGACTGTGACCTCTGAGTTTGTTTCGGCCTTTCTTCTCAGAGTAGTCAGATAGGAAACGCCGAGCTCATCTATTTTTTTTTTTCTAAATATGATTGACGTGTAAAAGTGTTTGTACAAACCTACTTACAGAAAATAAAATCATTTCATCATTTCATTACAAAATATTTAAATTATTTTCTGTCTATCTGCCTCTATTCCACGAAGGGTATTTCACATGGTTCTACGTTTCTTAGGCAACTTTGCTTTCAAAGTCGTTTATGTTTAATACATATGAGTAACATGAGAGAGATTGAGACATAATATTTCTGATATTCTGGTTAATCATTACTACTCTATTTAGCATATTCCCACGAGACACGTGTCAAAACGGAACTAAAGCTTTGATTTCCTAGGAAAGCGGTTCCATGAACTTATAACTACCATCATGAACATCTGTCATTTTCAATATCATTTCACATTACTGTGTTAAAAAACGCTCCGTATTTGCCATCCGGTATTATATGTTCACAGGTCTCTTAGGAAACCAAAGACTTAGAAATAAATAAGTCGGTAAATTAAATTTCGTTTCGTTTTCGTTTCGTAGGATTTCTTTATTTACATTTTAACAAAGGTCTATCATGCGTCCGTCTCATTTATTTATCAGTATTTTTATTGTTTTGTTAACAATTATATTTAAAATCAGAGTCCGACTCGCACTTGGCCAGTTTTTTTTCTTTCAAATTGCTTTTCCAACATATATTTAATTTTAAATAATATTTTCAATGGATTCAGCTTACCAGTAGCACAGTGAGCTTAATTGGAACATACCAGTCCCAGGAATCTCGCGTCCACCTCCGGCCTTATTATCACTTACCATCAGGTGAGATGAAGGCCCAAGAGCTTCCCCGTTGTGGATATAAAAAAAAACTAAACTTATTCTGATTATTTTATATAGAATAACGTAGACGTTGTATTATATTTTAACGCAAAAATAGTTAAGTTCGCATATAAATTAGTTCTCAACTTAAAGGCGCTGACAAGACCCAATTAACCAAAATAGGCTTCAATCATGAAAAAAAATTGGCAAATCTGTAAAGTTTGTGGTAGCGGAAAATATATGTTAATTTTGAACATATTTTCTAGAACTTGGTTGTTACCAAAACACGTTTAGAAAAAAAATCTCGATAAAAACTAACGTTAAACTAACCTCTTCCCTTGAGTTCTAATCTAAAATATCTGTATTAAATATCAACATACGTTACGTATTTAATTAATAACAAGAACGTCTTATTTGAATGCAGAACTTGGTTGTTTTTTTTATTTTGGATTACTCAACTCAATATTGAGTAAATAGATAATTGCTTCATATTTTGCAATACATTACAAGCGTTGTGTCATCGCGTTTCTCTTTCTTTTCTATGCAATCTGACAGTGACCGCGGTTTGGGTATTGTCAGCGTCTTAAGGTTTTTTTTGTTGGTGGGAGATTATAAAATAACTTCTCCCGCTCTGGGCGGAGCGGGAGGGTGTGTCAGTCTTTCTACGACCCTGGCAGGCATCGGCCCTAATGGACCCCTACTCTTGTGCTGACGACATCTATTTGAGGCGCGCGTGGTACACAACGCGCCGTCGACCCGGGCCAGGGTCCTTGTCAGACGGCGAGCTATCCATTGCTCACCGTCCGCAAGCCCGCGCCCACGGTGGCCGGAAATCGGCCTGGGATTCTCGAAATATGAAACTTATTGTGATTATTCTAGATAGAACAACGTAGAAATTGTATTATATTTTAACGCAAAAATAGTTAACTTCGCATATAAATTAGTTCTAAAATTTAAGGTTGACGTTAGTGTTATGAAGGTAACTTGTCAAATATACATAATTTAGTTTTTAATACTTATAAGGTAAGGTAGTGTTCCGTAACATGTGTTAATGCTTTAAAATGTACGGTTGACGCTGACGCTTTGACCGCTGCCGCCTTGATTTTTGATTTTGACCCCATAATCGTTGTCAGCGTCCTCGAAAAGCATGACAAAGACACCCAAGACGAAAAATTTGCAAATTTTTGTTGGCGCCTATTTGAGTTTGGATGTTGACCCCATTATTGTTGTCAGCACCCTCGAAATCCACGAAACCGACAACAATGTAACAACATGTGTACCCATGCCAAATTACAGCTTTCTTGTACTAAGAGTCTCTGAACTAAGCTGGGGAGAGACAGGCAGACAGACAGATAGACTGACGGACATGGCGAAACTATAAGAGTTTCTAGTTGACTACGGAACCCTAAAAATCTACGACAATAACTACGTCGCCTAATTGGACTATTTACTTCCAGTCTATCTGTAAGTTGAACATAACTGGCGAATTGGGGGTGTATCTACTAATCACAGTATACACCCTGCCCAACCCTTTTGATGTTATGAAGAAATCTCAGATCCGCCACTTTCCGCGCAAGTGAATTCGCGCAAGTGTCTTTCGCGCAATTGTCTTTCGCGCAAGTGTTTTTCGCGCAAGCTACCACGCAAATGTCCATTCGCACTAGGCTGACTAATGGTATATTAATTGTTGCAAAAAAGTTTGTGCTTGCGAGGTCTACTGTTCGCAGAACTACTAGTATTAGAAAGTAGCCACATTTATCTAGGTACTAGAATATTAAATCTAATTTAGCCTCTGTAACTACAATAATAAGAAAATTACCTTCTAATTGACAAATAGGCGGTTTGCTACGCCGTAGCAGGCGTAGAGCGATGATTTCGTAGCAGCGTAGGCGTGAGGCCTACAAAATGTATGATTCGGTAACTTGAATACAGCGTTTGTTTTGTATTATCTAAGAAATTGTATTGTTTCCAAGAAGTTGTTACAAATCTATTTCATATTTATCAATTATTGTATTTCAGTTGACAATATCAATCAATATTAATCAGCCTATAATGTTCCCCTGCTGGGACACAGGCCTCCTCTCGGTGAGAGGGAGTGGGCCGTAATCCACCACGCGGGCCTAGTGAGGGTTGGTAGATGTCACATGTCTTCGATTTTTTGGTTCTAGGACATACCGGTTTCCTCACGATGTTTTCCTTCACCGTTTTGAGAGCAGTGGCGATGAAATAATTCACACAAAGTAAAGCACCTGTCAGGTTTCGAACCTACAACCTACAATTCGTAAGTCGCGACCGTTCCCTGGTTCAGGCCATGGTACGGAGCGAGAGGGCATGGGCAGCCGTCACCTCCTTCTGCGAAGCAGTAATGCTCGCGAAGGAGGAGGCGGGACGGTTGAGGGAAAGGCAAATTTCGCGCCCTCTCGCCCCTAGCCGCCGCAGGAGATGCCATAGGCGGCGGGAATCTCGGGTGGATTTCCGGCCACCGTAGGCGCGGGCTTGCGGACGGTGAGCAATGGGTAGCTCACCGTCCGGTAAGGACCAGGCCCGGGTCGACGGCGCGTCGTATTCCACGCGCGCCTCAAAGAGATGTCGTCAGCACAATGTAGGGTTCCACTAGGGCCGATGCCTGCCGGGATCGCGGGAAGGTACTAATGGGTCACCGAGGCCCCCGCAACACAGGCAACGGAAGGAATACGGGTGGGTTTTAGTCAGTAAGAGTCTGACACACCCTCCCGCTCCGCCCAGAGCGGGAGAAGTTATTTGATGATTTCCCATCCGAAAAAAAAAAAAAGTCGCGGTCGTTACCACTGGGACCGTTACCAGTTGACAATATTGTATTGTAATTGGAAGGCGCTGCATGGATGGCCTCTCCCACAAGGTGGTTTCTCTACCCAGAGAAGGTCTTGGGCAACCACTAGATGTGGGCAGCACAAGACTTGTCCCTATAACATTGCTTGGAGTCTATTTCCATCAGAGGCTGTATTTATTTTTACGATGATAATACTTGAACAATATAATAATATGAGCATTATATTGCTTCACCAAGACAAAAGCCTCTTCTCATACCGAAAAGAAAAGAGCATTGATCATTATGCTTGCTCAAGGTGAACTGGGGATTTCAAATAAATGGTAGCTCAAGAACAAAAATCCTCACTACTTCAAACTTCTGCATAGGTCTAAACGAGTAAAATTTACTGAGAAATAAACATGGATTGACGTAAAACAATTATTTCCCGGTACCGTAGGCGTTAACTCATTACCATAGTAAGTGACGCACCTAATTAAAAACCACGACACGGCCTCAAGGCCTAGTACGGTGCTAATTACATCATTTATTATTGTCTCTCTCACTTCCCACACGTTAGAGTGTACAAACATGACTCCGGAAAATTAGGATGTTATTGTAAGTGTCGCTAAGGTCGCTAAAGTTAGTTCTGCCTGGTAGCCCTCTAGGGAGTTAATAGGGAAACAATATGACATAACATGTTTATTGTATTTAGCGAAATTTATAGTTTTTTCAGTATTTGGCACAAGCTATACGTACAAAAGTATCTCATGCTGTAGTCAAAAATATAAGTCAGTCAGCAAGAAAAATGATATTATTTCTGTAAATAGGTTTTTACAAATACTTTTGCACGTCAATCTTATTTTTAAAACTAGATCAGCATGTCGATTCGGTAAAAATCTCACCGTTAAAACTCGCGTGGAGTGAGCTGTCAGTGTCATCCCACTGATGCTAGCTAGGGAGTGACCAAGCATTACATTTATAATTATAATCGAGATTTTAATAATATTTTTATGCTAATTCTATTGATAATTTTATATTATTTCAAAATTAGTATTTAAGCGCTGAAACCTTACAATTTAGGGTTTTTTAAATAAAATAGCAAAACAGAAATTCAGTCAGAAACTTAATTCGGTTTTTTTATTCCAAAAGAATTGGTAATTTTCGCAGGCGCCATCTTGCTTTTTAGATTTGACCTCACTATTGGCTTTAGCTCCCCCGAAAACCATGAAAACGACACCCATGATGAAAAATCTGAACATTTTCGCAGCCGCCATCTTGCTTTTTAATATTGACCTCACTATCGGATTTAACACCCCCGAAAACCCCGAAAACGATACCCATGATGAAAAATATGATCATTTTCGCAGCCGCCATCTTGCTTTTTAATTTTGATCTCACTATCGGATTTAACACCCCCGAAAACCATGAAAACGATACCCATGATGAAAAATCTGAACATTTTCGCAGCCGCCATCGTGCTTTTAATTTTGACCTCACTATCGGATTTAACACCCCCGAAAACCATGAAAACAATACCCATGATGAAAAATCTGAATATTTTCGCAGCCGCCATCTTAGTTTTTAGATTTGACCTCACTATCGGCTTTAACACCCCCGAAAACCATAAAAACGACACCCGTGATGAAAAATCTGAACATTTTCGCAGCCGCCATCTTGGTTTTTAGATTTGACCACTTTATCGGCTTTAACACCACCGAAAACCATGAAAACGACACCCATGATGAAAAATCTGAACATTTTCGCAGCCGCTGGCCGGTGCGCGCGCTGCGCGAGTGTCAGTTGAACTGTTGAATTTTGTTACAGTATTGATGACGGTGATTTTATGAATATTATTTTATTATTGGCAACGCGTGGGTCGGTATAAATTTACCTACTTAAAATAAAATATTAGAAAGGTACTTATTAAACAATCCGCACGGTTTTTATTCAAATGGCTTATACAGACACACACATCGTGTAGTTAGGTTTCCACATAGTTTGTGAGGGGAGAAATTCTATGGTCCGTCAGCCAGACACACTTTTAGCACTCGATCACTTGACACACTCGGTTATCTCTTCTTATTGAAAAGATTTGGGTTAATAACAACGCTGAATAACGTCGCACAGGCTTTAGTCAACTCAAAACACATCGCAGTTGGGTCATAGAATTGCGTTTATTTAATCAGTTAACTGATTATGATCAATAGAATTAGTATAAAAATATTATTAAAATCTCGATTATGATTGTAAATGTAATCCTTGGTCCATCCCTAGTATCCGGTGGAATGACACTGACAATTCACTCCACGTTCACTTCACTTAAGTTTTCACGGTGAGAAGGTTACAGAAAAGCACTGCTGGTCGGCGTTACCTATCTGACTACGCTGAGAAGAAAGGCCGAAATAAACTCAGACGGCACAAAAATTCATCATTGTCAATGTGTCTATAATAATGTAGACATAATCTTGGTCGGATGATTTGAGGACCATTTAAGAACCCAAACATGGTGTACTTTTTAAGGAAATAACCATACAGATTTGAGTGGACCTGTCCAGTCAGTGCATGCATTTGTCAGTAATCGTATAGTTCAACTCAAAACTTAAGGTGGTGGAGGGGTTGTATTCCTGGTATTGCTGCATGACCGAACGGCACCTAAGTTGTTCACACTGAAACAAAATTTTGATAAGTGCGGTTCGTTGGAACAGTTTATTTGGGTGAGACGGACGCACATTTAAAATTGCCTTCAAGAAGTTGAGTGATACATACTCAGCTTCTTGGAGGCAATTTTAATGCAGGATGCACTGTTGAAGCTTCCTCCGCGGCAATAACCGGCTCTCCGAAAGTATTCATAATATTTACCAAAAACAGAGAAATAGTACCTGTGGTAAGTACTATTTCTCTGTTTAACATTCATTAAAATTAAAAACACCAGATACAGAATCGCATACTCAGCGTCTAAACCTATAAAATATCATCATAACTACTAAAAATATTTCCGGAATCTCACAAAACTAAAACTGGTGAAGCAATATCTCATCTCGGAGGCTAATGAAAAAGTTTGAACATCCAAATATGATATAGTTGAAGTGTGCATTCGCCGATATTTTCGATATCTGTTGTACAGGCACGCGCAAAATGATTTCAATACTTAGAGATATGTATTCAATAAGGAATTTCTATAGTCTTCCGTTTGTCCTATGTGCTCTTCTTACATACATCTTTATCAGTCGACTTTTCTATATTTAGCTCCTTTCTAGCCGAATTTTAGTTCAGAAATAAAATCAAAATATTTTATTTCACATAACTACATTTAGCACTTATGAAACGTCAATAGCTAGAAGCACGGATCCAATTGGTCGTTTCCTATGGAGAAAAGCAGGCAAGAAACTCCACGTTTACTCTTTTAAAAGTAATTGATTTTTACAATGTTTTCAAATTACAGTGTTAATAGATATGGGAGGACAGTGTAGGTCTGTCAAGAAGTACTTAACAAAAAATAAATAGGCTATAAATCAAGCGTCTATTTAAGCCTACAACGTTTTCACATTCACAAAATATAAAAGAATCTATGTAAAATATTAATAAAGATAAAAAATTGTGTGGTTTTATGAAACCACGATGCAAGTGAAACCTTTTTTCGTCGGATATTTTCGCACTATTTTGGTTTTTCTCTCATTGACCGGTTTATTTGACTCACTATCTGTATCGTTGTCCATCACGATCAAGTGAACAACAATATTTACATCAATACACTGATCAAAACACACAAATACCGCGGAGCAATTGCATGAATGAGTGAGAATATAAATGCTACACCGTTAACTGATGCGAGCCATGGGCGCCACCATATTGGCCTTGGCTGCTCTGCAAAGCGCACTTTACCCCTACTCCGTGGCCAGCTGTAACGCGACATGCGATAGATGAGCGAAAAATTTGAGGCGATGGAAAAAAAATCACTTTAAAAACCTATTTAATCCAAATGAAATGTTTGCCATTACTTGAACACTATATCCATTCAATATTCATACTCAAAACTTTTATCACGACGACATGTTCCTCATTCCTTTGCATCCCATACCGACTTCCAGTCAACTTAGATCACAGACTCCACTTTCAGACTTCGTGTTACACATTCATTTCTAATTAATAAATACGTGTTGTGCAAATAGTACCTACAATCATGAAACGCAATTGCAACGTAATGGAAGCAAATTATTTCAATATTATAATCAAAAGTTTACAAGAAAGCCGTTTTTCTTGCTAAGTGTTTAAGTTACTTGTGATGTAAAGGACATATTATAAGTAATTTTAACACGTTTTATTACGCGTACCGAACAACCTTTAATTTACCTATCTAGGTATCTTTTTGTAAGTGACTGTACCACGATCGTAAAGTGCCAAACGATAGAGTTATGGTCTCTCATTGGTGTCTTCATTCGACTTTGGTGATAGCTTAAAATTTATAGTTTTATGTTATGTGTGTACCTACTAGGTTTTATAGTGGCACTTTTAAGTTTAGTGTATTGGGTTTAATAAATGATACGCTATTTTTCTTTTGCGTTTAAGATATCCGAAAATAGGAAAACCAAAAGCTTGAAAAGCACCTACATATTCGATAGAAAAGTTCATATCGTCAGTTGTAATATCAATTAATGTAACCGCCAAAATGACGTAATTGAGTTAAATCAACAACAGTTCGACTGCAAATTTTCCGCTCTTTATCGATAAAATCTCGATATCTTTCAAAAAAGGCGATTACGTCAATAAAATCAGAACAGTTGTTTTTTTTTTCATTTCTTAATTGAATTCAGTTTTTTGCCTCTCCAGTAAAATCGTCTATTGGCGGTTACGTTAATTGATATTACAACTGACGATATACCATGTTTATGATAAATGAGAAAATAGAAAAATCTATGATACGAGCTGGTCTCGGAAAAAGAATCCATTCATTTTATTAGCTAGATTTTTTTACAATAAGATACCTACTGCTAAAAAAATGTAGCTAATAAAATAGATATTTGTGACTTAATTTTACTTCAAAACTTAGTTTTTCTTCAATCTGTGGTGTTACATTATTTTCCACTCAGATAAATCTCATAATTAACAACGAAGAATTCGACGTCCTTAAGCGTACCATAGACACTCAACTTTTATTAAACTTGATTGTATTTCGCCAAGACGTGAATTATTCAGTTAGACTCGAGTTTCATCAAAACAAACTCAAGAGCGATGAATAGGTATTTTAATTGGAATTTAAATTTATAAAATATCGCATGACTGAAGAATGCAGTGTTGTTTCACGAGTTAAGTTTGATTTTCAAAGGTCACGTCAATGAGCTCGACCGAGAACATTATTTAAGAAGTTAGAGGAGACAATAAAATGCCAAAGAGACTTTGTCGTAGATTACGTGAATGATAATATAATAATAATTTATTGATACGTAAAGATTTAAAAAGTATGCATTACATAACATGGTGGTACATCAGACGAAAAAGAAATTAGTATTTGAGCACGTACTCATGCACACGAACAGCAGTTTGCAGTCGACGCGTCGGCGGCTACCGTCGATGCGTCGACGACTGACGCCGACGAGTGTCGCTTGTTGCAGTTGCATTAGCCGTTGGCAACGTGCCACTCGTGTAGGCATATGAGCACTTACTTAGAAAATGTTTATACAGGGTGAAATTGAATTAATGTTGAATTCGCGAAAATAATAATCTGCTGTTCCCACATTTGAACACATGTTCGCTTAACTCGTCAAAATGTAGGGAACAGCTGATTTTTTTTTCGTGATTTCAGGTTTAGTCCCATTGCAAAAGTTGTTCATAATGATGAGTACGATGACCCCCTTTTTTTTTGGGTGGGAAATCATCAAATAACTTCTCCCGCTCTGGGCGGAGTGGGAGGGTATGTCAGACTTTCCACGACCCTGGCAGGCATCGGCCGTAGTGGACCCCTACATTTGTGCTGACGACATCTCTTTGAGGTGCGCGTGGAATACAACGCGCCGTCGACCCGGGCCTGGTCCTTACCGGACGGTGAGCTACCCATTGCTCACCGTCCGCAAGCCCGCGCCTACGGTGGCCGGAAATCCGCCTGGGATTCCTGACGCCCAGGGCGTCTCCTGCGGCGGCTAGGGGCGAGAGGGCGCGAAATTTGTCTTTTTCTCAACCGTCCCGCCTCCTCCTTCGCGAGCATTACTGCTTCGCAGAAGGAAGTGACGGCTGCCCATGCCCTCTCGCTCCGTACCATGGCCTGAACCAGGGCCGGACGCGAGAGATCTCTGCCACCGATCGCCTCCACGAGGACACGACGGTGCTCTGCCCAAGCCGGGCAGACCTCCACCGTATGCTCCACCGTGTCCTCCGGGCGATCCACACAGTGGTGACACCGGGCGTTTCCTCCCGCCTTATCCGACACAGGAACCTCCCGAAGCTACCGTGTCCGGTGACGACCTGCGCCAGGTGGAAGGTGAGGACGCCATGGCGCCTCTCTAGCCACTCTTCAAAGAGGAGACTTATCGCCGCGATTGTAGCGTACCCAGCACTGGGTTGCGACAACCGTACTCTCCATGTCGCCATGAGATCCCGCCGGAGCTCCGTCCGCTGTGCTTCGATTTCTCGCAGCAGCGGAGTTACGCCCCGGCGTTTCGCCTCCTCGCGCCACTCCCATACGTGCGCGAGGACTTTGGCCTCCAGATCCCATGGCGGCAATCCGGCAAGGAGGTACAATGACCCCTTAAGGGGACTACAGGACCTAAGCGCAAATTTTGTAAGTTTTATGCGTAAAAGTATATGATACACTACAGTAAACAAAATAAGAAAAATATATGATATTCTTCAGGATATAGGTATGCTAGGTAGATAGTGTGTTGAAAACATATTATGATTAATTTGATACGATAGAAAAAATCACGAAAATACCTCGAAAAAATTATTTTAACGATTAAAAACCATATTACTATACATGCAATTATTCTGATTTTATGTCAGATAATTCTACAAGCAACATATTAGCATATTAGTGTTTTATTTTTTTTCTCCAATCAATGTATTTTTTGTAATAGATAATTGCTTCATATTTTGCAATAAATTACCAGCGTTGTGTCATCGCGCTTCTCTTTCTTTTCTATGCAGTCCAAAAGTGACCGCGTTTTCGGTGTTGTATGCCTCTTAAGAGGATGCTCATGAATTCAATTTCACCCTGTATACAGTAGCGCCAACAATAGGCAGGTAACCAAAATTAAAATAGTAGCTCATAGCGTGTAGTGGAGAATCCACGAATAAGAACAGGACTTGAACCTTAAGATTATTAAGTAAGATCTAAGTTAGAACTTTCAGTTACAATAAACGCCAATCACTTTCATAGAACTTAAGTCCAAACTTTATCCTAATATTTTCAATAGCACTTAGGTATTCTCATCTCACAGTTAAGTGCGAACTAAGCCATTGAATATCTGAGCCCTATTCACTAACTTAGTTTGACGGAATCTCGTGAACTTGAAGCAATCGACTGGAAAAATGAAATAACTCTGACCGAACATTTTCTTTCAATAATAATACAATGTAACTAACATTGGGTAGGTATTACATTGTGAAATTACACGCAACGTGAAAAAATTGTTATCTATCCGACGATTAAACGATATACGACAACGACGATAGGTAAAGTCAAGGAAATTAATTGATAATGTAATTCACTACCAACTTAAATTCTTCGTAGGTACTCGTATATTCAAATCACAGTATGAAGTGGCTATAACACGGTGAATTGACGTAGGGTGTTCCCTGACTGTACACAGATACTACTACGGATTCAGCGTTCTACAGGCACAACCCTGAAAGTGAAAAATCCACCATTACGAAGGTATCATCGCGGACACTAGCGTCGAACCGTCGTTAGTAATTAGGTTGAAAAGTGGTTCAACCTTAGTAATAAGTTTGAAAATTAGTTCACCTCAATAATAAGGCTGAAAAGTAGTTCACCTTAGTAATAAGGTTGAAAAGTGGTTCACCTAGGAGGTACTCTATTACAAATCATACGATTCCTCCTTTATTATTCATCTTTCTTGTCTGACTACACACATTACATAATAATATTTTGTACCTAAATACCTAAGTGAATGAGTAGGTAAGTATCTACTACCGACACAAATCATCGGTAGGTAATATTGGAAGTAATACTTTATGCGAATCGAAAATGTTACTTACAAGTAAGTAATCCTCCATTAGAGTATGAGATCCGATCTGATATCGTCATTGTGAGATTCACAAAGAAAAAACGGTTTCTGTATTAAACGCACCAACGTAGGTGGGTATCTATCTTTGTTATAATATTATAGAGTAGAAAGATATTGGGACCAAACGTATCTAGCTAATGGATAGGAAGAAAATATTGAAGGATTATTATTTATGTTGAGGGATAATTGAATCGAATAAGTATAGGTAGGTTTCAGGTTCTTACATAAGTACTTTACAGTAAAATAACTAGTTTTTTGAGCAAAGGTAAAAATAATATATAATTATTAATTTTTAAAAGGTAATATATATGACGGCGCGTTCATATTATTTTGCGTATTTTTGTGTTTTATTTAATTTGTGTAGTGAATTTGGTTGATTTTTGTTTGAATATCGAATTATTTGCATTATAAACTCTGATTTAGATTTTCTTTGTAATTTAAAATAAGAAAATAAGTCACTAAACCAAAGAGGGGACTGCTTAGTCCGTGTGGGCTTGCGAGTGACGTCAGCGCTAGTGACGCTTGTTGTAGTGAAGTGGGGGTGGTGGGGCGACCGGTGCCTTTATAAAGCAGCCGACGCGCTTTACAAGAACACTTTGACTTGAGCCGTAGCGCTGACCGTACGCTCGCAATTCCGCATACCTCTTGGTGTTGTTTTTTTTTAAAAATTAAGTGTCGTTAATTTATTAACAAAAATAAAGTTGTTTAACGTGCTTTGGCTTGTTTGTCAAAACCTCATTTTCTGCGGCCCGTGGATACGACTGAACGCTATCGTCAGCTCGGAAATCCTTCATCAGGAGTGAGGATGGACCAACAAGCAGAAAACCATAATGAAGGACGCGCCAGTCCTATATTACGTACTGAGCGAGATTAATGGAGAAGTCTTTTGGAATCTCAACATCGCAGTATGATGGAATTGGTGAAGACTATCCTTGAACCGAAGAAAAAGGAGCCTCAACTTATTTTTCCGGAATTTAATCCTGACGACCAAGAGTCGGATGCACAGGCGTGGTGTAATACAGTAGACATCTGTTTGAAAGAGAACCCTTCAAGCGGAAGCCAGTTGGTAATGCTTCTCAGCAGGGCTCTGAAAGGATCTGCGGCCACATGGTTGGCACACAACAGTCATCCTGATGTTACATGGTCAGAACTAAAGCCCCTTTTCCTATCTTGTTTCGATACTATCGAAACACCAGCTGCTACTTTATACAAGATTTTATCAAGCAGTCCAAATGACGGAGAAAACATGTCAACGTATGTGTCTCGAATTTTAAACACATTAACGACACGATGGCAGAACATGACTGTGGAGCAAGTGGCAATAAGTGTTGCCTTGGCACATGTGGCACGAAATGACAATCAAATCCAAAGAATGGCTTTTACAACAGAAATCAAGTCAAGAATTCAACTACAACGTGAGCTAATGCCGTTTGTGTATAGAAAGAGAAGCCTGCCAGTTTCTGACAAAATTAATCGGTCAAATGATGCTAAGAAGCCACGTTTGGAACCACCGCGACGATGTTATAACTGCGGCAAGATTGGCCATCTAGCTATCGACTGTCGTGGCAATACCAGCAAGGATCAGAACAACGTGAATCGTTTCCAACCAACGACTACAAACAACTCGCAGCAACGCAAGGAACCGAGACCAGTTGTCTGTTTCCGCTGTGGTGAGGCCGGGCACATAGCACCGCGCTGTACCCAAAAGGAGAAGAAGACCGAAGACCGTGAAGATACACCCACAGCCGAGCGAAGGGTGAATATCTGCACCATCAAGCCTGCAACGGACCACCTCTACAATCAGGGTGAGAAGTTTCCATTTTGCTTTGATTCCGGATCTGAATGCTCATTGATAAAAGAAACAGTAGCTCAACGTTTTCCGGGTAAAATAAATTATGATTCAGTTACACTTTTAGGCATAGGAAAATCAAGCCTACGTTGCAATACTCAAATTATTGCTACGGTTACACTTCAGGGTTATTCTGTTGAGTTATTGTTTCATGTGGTCCTTGACTCTTCATTAAGTGATGACATCTTAATAGGACGAGATTTAATTAATTTGGGCTTTTCAGTCGAAGTTTCACAAAATAGTCTAACTATCACTAAAACTAAAGTTATTTTGCAATGCGAGTTCGGTGAAAAAGTGAAAGATTTTAGTAGTATCAATACCGATGTTCCCCCTGAGTCTTTTGCTGAACTGAAACAGTTACTTGAAAAATATTCAGACTTCTTTATTGAAGGTATACCTATAGGCAAAGTTAGCACGGGACATCTCGAAATAAAGCTTGTAGATCCAAGTCGGACAGTGCAACGTCGCCCATATCGAATGAGCCCTAATGAACGCGAGTTAGTACGTAAAAAAAATAAAGAACTCCTTGCCGCTGGTGTTATTCGCGAAAGTTGTTCTCCCTTTGCAAGCCCAATACTACTTGTAAAAAAAAAGGATGGCTCCGATCGTCTCTGCGTGGACTATCGCGAGTTGAATAGCAACACTATTCCAGATAGATACCCACTACCCTTGATCGGTGATCAGATACAGCGCTTAGTTGGAGCTAAATATTTTAGTTCCTTAGATATGGCCAGTGGTTATCACCAGATTCCTGTACATCCCAACTCAATAGAACGAACAGCCTTTGTAACACCCGATGGGCAGTTTGAATATGTTACAATGCCATTTGGCCTCCGAAATGCACCATCAGTGTATCAACGAACTATCAATAAAGCTCTTGGCAACCTTTCTGAAACTTTTGCTGTCTGTTACATAGATGATATTATAATTCCATCCCAAACTATTGAGGAAGGTCTTCAAAGATTAAATTTAGTATTGAAAACTTTAACAAATTCTGGTTTCTCTCTAAACTTAAAGAAATGTGCTTTTCTTAAAACCCACATAGATTATCTTGGATATCAGGTGTCATCTGGTCAAGTGAGACCAAACTCGCGTAAAATAAATGCTTTGTCCCAACTACCTCCTCCACAGACTGTCACACAGCTGAGACAGTTTATTGGTCTTGCATCATACTTCCGCCAGTTCATTCCAGGCTTTTCTCAAATCACCGCGCCCCTTTACAGACTTACATCCGGCAAAGGCAACATAAAGTGGACCCCAGAATTTGAAAACATTCGCCAAAAAATTATTGCAGTCTTAACTGATAAGCCAGTTCTAACTATTTTTGACCCTCAGTGTCCTACCGAATTGCATACGGACGCCAGCTCTGAAGGCTATGGTGCCATACTTATGCAAAGAAAAGATGGTAAACCCCATGTTGTTGAATATTACAGCAGAAGAACAACCCCTTGCGAATCCAAATACCATTCATATGAACTCGAGACGTTAGCAGTAGTTAACGCAATAAAGCATTTTAAGCATTATTTACAGGGTCGCAAGTTTGTAGTAGTAACGGATTGTAATGCCGTGAAAGCATCAAAGTCTAAAACAGATTTAACACCTCGTGTTCATAGATGGTGGTGTTTCCTACAAAGTTTTGATTTTGATATTGAGTATAGACCTGGAAAACGAATGGAACATGTAGATTTTTTGTCTCGAAACCCCCTCCCTCAAATACCTGAAACAAAAATAATTAAAAAGAGGGTTAATCTCACTGAAATAAGTGATAGCTGGTTCCAAGCAGAACAGCAAAAGGATCCTGATATAACATCAATTATATCAAGCCTGCAAAATAACAGCCTTGACCCTAATGTTGCGGGAACATATGAACTCAGACGTGGAATTTTGCACCGAAAAATAGAAAGGAATAGTAGAAGCGCTTGGTTGCCTATTGTTCCCAGGTCATTTCAGTGGGCTGTAATCAATCATATACATGAAAGTATTATGCATTTAGGGTGGGAGAAAACTTTAGCAAAAGTCTATTGCCATTATTGGTTCCCACACATGAATAAGTACGTACGCAAATTCATTGAAAACTGCATTACCTGTAGGTTATCTAAATCTCATTCGGGTAAAGTACAAGCAGAATTGCATCCCATCCCAAAAGTATCTACACCTTGGCATACCATTCACATAGATGCCACAGGGAAGCTTAGTGGTAAGAATGATACCAAAGAATATGTGTTTGTGATGATTGATTCATTTACAAAATATACTGTTCTGTATCACACACTTAATATCGATACCACCTGTGCTATCAAAGCTCTTAAATATATTGTTTCTTTGTTTGGTGCCCCAACTCGCGTGATAGCTGATCAGGGTAGATGTTTCGCTAGCAAAGATTTCAAAAACTTTTGTAATACACACGGTGTTGCTCTTCATCTGATAGCCACGGGAACTAGTCGAGCCAACGGTCAAGTTGAGCGAGTAATGAGTACTTTAAAGAACTTGCTTACAGCTGTTGAAGTTGGAAACAACAAATCATGGCAAGATGCGCTGCCTGAAGTACAAATAGCCTTAAACAGCACAATTAATCGTGTAACAAAGTCGAGTCCTTTGGAATTATTGATAGGTAAAGTAGCAAGGCCCCTAGACCTTATGACCTTAGATGATGACACAAGTGAAAATAATGTTGATTTAGCGGAAGTTCGTCAACGTGCAGCACATGCCATACAAAATAGTGCTATTACTGAAAAACAACGATTTGACAAAACAAAGGCAAAAATTAATCACTTTAAAGTAGGCGATTTCGTACTTTTGGAAAACCATGAACGGAATCAAACCAAGTTGGAGGCAAAATTTAAAGGCCCTTTTAGGGTGGTTCAGTTGCTTGATGGGGACAGGTATTTGCTGAAGGCCTTGAATTCCAACAGAACATACAAATATGCTCACGACCATGTACGTGCTATGCCAGATTGTTATGTTCCGTTGGAATTGAGTGCTAATTTAGAGATACCTGGAAGTGCCGATGACGGCAAAAGTAAGTAGATATAGCAGTGTTAACCTATCATGTGACAAATTGTCTGTGTGACAATCGGTCTGTGTGACAATCGGTCTGTGTGACAATCGGTCTGTGTGACAATCAGTCTGTGTGACAACCCATCTGTGTGACAAAATGTTTGTGTTAACCCATTGATATTACTATCCCTCTATGAGATAATTAGATATGTCTGAATGACAACCATTTTGGGTGATGTTGATTAAAGAAAGAATAGGGCCAGAATGGCCGAGCTTGAGTGTACTACTTACCGTAATTTTGCTCTTTACAGATAGTTCCGACGACGAGACACACGAGGACGTGTGAAGGCGCAGGACGGCCGTGACGGCGCGTTCATATTATTTTGCGTATTTTTGTGTTTTATTTAATTTGTGTAGTGAATTTGGTTGATTTTTGTTTGAATATCGAATTATTTGCATTATAAACTCTGATTTAGATTTTCTTTGTAATTTAAAATAAGAAAATAAGTCACTAAACCAAAGAGGGGACTGCTTAGTCCGTGTGGGCTTGCGAGTGACGTCAGCGCTAGTGACGCTTGTTGTAGTGAAGTGGGGGTGGTGGGGCGACCGGTGCCTTTATAAAGCAGCCGACGCGCTTTACAAGAACACTTTGACTTGAGCCGTAGCGCTGACCGTACGCTCGCAATTCCGCATACCTCTTGGTGTTGTTTTTTTTTAAAAATTAAGTGTCGTTAATTTATTAACAAAAATAAAGTTGTTTAACGTGCTTTGGCTTGTTTGTCAAAACCTCATTTTCTGCGGCCCGTGGATACGACTGAACGCTATCGTCAGCTCGGAAATCCTTCATATAATTATTTCTCATACTTGGAAAGTACGGTTGAAGTTACCTGATCAGAGGGATGAAAACAGTACTTTTCGTCCCTGGGAAACGATTTGCCCTGCTGTCAAATAGTAGATTGTACAACTAGTGTTGTAATTTGTACCTAGATTTAACTATTGTAAAATGGCTCGTTTATTACCCGATTTTATACACTCTGTTTTTCACTTCGATTGTGACAAAATGAAACAGGCAAATATTGCAAAAATGAAGAAGAGAATAGCCCCGTGACGCCACGTGACTTTAATTTGCGACGTTTTATTGTGCGTTGGGTCTGATTATCTTAGTTTTAGAAGATAAATTATTTTAATAACTACTTTACTTACTTTACTTAAATACTTTTAATTACTCTATGCACAAGAGCACAAAAAGTTAAAACCACTTTTTGTTTTAGAGCATGAGAAGTGAAAATATTTAAAAACTATGTAAGCGATGTCACAACTTTTTCTACAGCCACTCTGTTAATACGCGGCGTAATATTGTCATTAAAAAAATTATCAACAATTTAGTAACACGACTTTTTACTTATAATTGACTTTTGACGAAATAACTATTTAATTTACAAATATTTGAGCTATCTGTATCAGTATAATTTATCATTGATGATAGTAATCATCAATGATAAATTATACTGGCTGGTAGAATTCCACAGAAAAAGAAACATTAAAAAGGCGGGAAAACGGCAATTCGATCTTCAGTTGTGTTGTCGAGTACTAATTTTTACGTACCTACATAAACAGATATTTGTAAAATGATGATGAGTTAATCAGATTTAGATATGAATTTAACGGCTGATTTCATTATAAAAGAGGCTAAAAGAGTAGTGGAAAACCTTTTACCGCCAAAATTAATAGAAAGACACCGCGCGCCGTTTCTAAAAACATCGTAAGATTTTAGGAAATCTTACGATATTTTTAGGAAACGGCGCGCTGAAAAAAGAGTCAAGATTTTTTTCGGAAAACGTGTTACTAACACATTTCAATGAATTATCTAAGAATGATGAATTTTTAACTCTGTGGAGCGTGTATTCAATGTTGAATACGAGTTAAAGTTCAAAGCGAAAAAATCCAATGTTTTCATTGTACAAGAGGTCCAAACCTTCTTAAGTAAGGAAACTTAGTATCATCGCATCTAAGAAATTTATCTTTAACTGTAATTAGGTAAGTAAGTACTTATGTATAGATATTATAAAAGAGAACTACCCATCAAAGATTTACCTTTAATTTCGAGGTCGTCATGATATTAGCTATAAGTTGTACTTGCAGAAGCATTGAACTGGTGAATATGAAGGTTGGTACATGACACAGAGAAACAAGGTGAAATAATACTAGAAAAGTGAAGAGGTACTACAGTTTCGTAGTAAAGAAAGAATTTGTACAAATAATAGAAAAATACCATGGACTTCGACCTAGAGATATGGAAACGTTTGATCGTTTTTTCCTGAATTACCAAAAAGGGAAAGTTTTGAGGCAAGTAATTGGCTTAAACAAAATGTCTGGCATCCCGAAACAGAGTTTACTAAATCCAAACTAATATTCTGGTTACTGCTTCCGCAGAACTTGAGCTACTATGTAAGCTGATTCAGGCGCAGATTTGACTACAATTAAAAGACACGGAGGATAGAAATCGAGTAAAGTAGTTAGAAGAATCAGAGTAAAATATCAAGTAAAGTAACAAAAATTAAAAATTATAATTACATTTACATTCCTTGGAATTCTCTCCGCAACTTAGTACTTCGAAAGCGGAGCGAAGCCTGCCTATCCGGAGCGAAGTAAAAAAAATCTATTCCAGCTGAAGAAAATGACAAAATATTGCAATTGCAAATTTGCGAAACTCGAGTTTCGCAAAATATATCCAACATTAATATACCAGGAAAAATCCTTTTCCTTACGTTTAATAATTCCTCTAGTTTTAATATTAATTTTAAATATATATTATCATACCAATATTGTTTATTTATGTTTAATAAAATATTGTTTGTTAGTCTGTGATCAGGTTTTTATTTACTTTCCTCATATTCTAAATGAAAAGCAGAGTGTTTACCTCGGGTGCAAGACCTATTTAGGCACTCGAACTATTCGCGACCTCGCCGTGCCTAAATAGGTCCCTTTCATCTCCTGTATAACAATCTACTCAAGGGCGGATCCAAGGATGGCGTCATGGGGTCATGACGCCCCCTGGCTGGCTCAAGGTCGACCACTGATAATTTTAATAAAATAAATACATACTCCGGATGAAGGCAAACACATACGCGAACGACGCGCATATCTAATACGACTTTGTGCTGTTATTATAATTAAATGATGCACCAGTTCATTAATTGTTCGCACGATTTCAAGTTTGATTCAACCGCGCTGGGCCCGCGCCCGCCGCTCCATTCGTTCGCGGCCGCGCTTGCTTTGTCATTGTACCCGATGTGTCGTTGCCACCCATAAAATTAGTTAAATGATACGAGTGTCCGGACTACGAAAAAGGGAGCAACTAGAGCAAAATAAGTAGCTGAGCAACTAGACGTGGAAATTAAATGAGTGGAGATGAAATGAAAGACAAACCACCCCGATCCCGGAGGACCCCCAAATCTTAAGATGTATTTTTTAATCAAATCCCAAACTCGGTCAAATATATTCAGAAAGAAGCAGTTTGCAGTTGGAGGCCCCGTACGTATGCAAAATATAAATGTAGAATGCTAAAGGTTTCGAGCTCGCTTCGCTTGCTCTTGCAGCCTACATTCTCAAACTTTTCTGCATAAGTCAACATAAAGATCTAGATTTCTGTAATAATGTTCAATTGAAACCTAACCGAGAATTCCAAGACGGGGTGCAGAAAAATTTCGAGCTCGCTTCGCTCGCTTTTGCATCCTACTTACCTACATTCTTGCTTTACGTAAATAGCATATTGAGGAGATGACAATGCACCTCCCTGAAATAAATATCCTGCAGTTTAATTACGCACTAGGTAAAATTATCAGTATAAGTACGCACGTTATACCTAGGTACTTGTTTTTTTCTTTATTTATTTGAAAGAATCACTTAGTGATAATGTTACCCTCATAACAGAACATTCAGCAACTTAAAACTAAACAATGGGTAATAAACATGTTTTTTTTATTACTCAGTTTTTGCAAAATGTAGGAAGGTAACATAAACTGAGAAGAACGAGGGGCCTCATTTTATTTTGCCACCCCAGGCCCCCAACAGGCTTAGTGCGCCACTGATTGGAGCCTATCCTGACTGGACCACGATTATGTGATCTGTCTTGAAGGCTGGATCCGCCCTTCAATCTACTATTTGTTCGGAATAAATTTCAATAACTCCATAAGTCACTAGTCCGTGTGGAGACGCGTCTTTGACACCTCATACACGCGCCTAGTGACTATAGAACTTCAAAATGTAATGGTTGGTTTTATAAGTAGGTAAGTAACTTTAGCAAGCACCTAAAGTTCGTTTTTGTAATTTGATTATTATATATAATTATTATTATATAATTAACCAGATAGTAATTTGACATTTCAAATCATTGTTGTTTGTTTTTTTTTTAATTTGGTGTTTGACATTTGCGCCTGTCAAATTAATACCTGGGATTCAAAAACGAAATTGACTTGCCTAGTAGTGTTATTACACATATAATAAGGTCCACCTACTAGCCTCAGAGCAAAAATGCCTCATTCATATAAATACGGGTAGGTAGGTAGGTACTACGAGTACGTATTGAAAAGAAATGAGCAGTAGATATTCAGCAAGTTTTCTGAGATATATTGTGATTTGATCATGATCACTGCTAAGAAAAACACCTTGAAGAAATCATTCTTCAAGGTGTTTTTTTTAACCCTATATCACAGAACTGGGTAGGTACTTACTATCTTAAGCGTTGTTAGCTAGGTACCTACCTACTGAAAAGCGGTTGTTCCAATTTATCATAAAAAAAGAAACCTAACATAAACACCTGAATATTGTGTATGGTCGTATCGTTGTTAACGATGATAAGTTGCGAGTCTGTCGCGATGAATCGTCCCACTAACAAGGAAAAACGACCTGATATTTAGATTTTGGGTCAGTTGTTAGATGAACTCTGGTACACTGAATATCTAGTCAGAATTTAGAATGCGATTTTTGACTATTGTTAGGCTAATGCCCGTTTTCACTAACCCTTGGCAACAGCGACACCTAAATTAATCCCTAAATAATAGCGCGCTGTTGGACTTTGACTTTAGGGGCTGAAAATGCAACACCGCGCATTTAAGTGTCGCCTAGTGTTAGTGAAAACGGGCATACGTAGGTAGCCTACCTAGGTATAGAACTCGACCGAAGCCCTTAATCTTAATCAAATGCCAAACACGGTCTAACATATTTAGAAAGAGTTTGGAGTTGGAGGCCCCGTACGTATGCAAAATATAAATGTAGAATGATAAAAGTTTTAAGCTCGCTTCGCTCGCTCTTGCAGCCTACATTCTCAAACTTTCTTCATAAGTCGACAAAGTAACTCCTATTACTGTGCAAAGTATCTATGACTGTTCAAAAGAAAACCTTAGGTCCTACACAAGGCGGCGGGTTAAAATTTTCATCATGAGCTATTTCATGGCAGTAATCTATGTAAAAATAGCCAGAACTAATAACCAACTATGAACTACCACATAATATTGCAAATAAATTGTAACTTTCCGTTGATATTCTCTGAACCAGATCTAAATCCAAAAATACAAACAAAACTTTCACAGGAATTTGTTATAACATTTAATATTTTAGGCCAACCTAAAACAACTGGGCAGAGCTTATTAATTCCAACAGAACTATAATCCTCTTGAAACACACACGTAACGAATGATGCAAATATTTGTGTTTCATTTTCGGACTTAACGATGTTTTTAATCCTCAGTGGTCATGGAGTATGCAAAAATGGAGCTCTACAGTACAAATCGGACTAATTTGCAGTTATACTATGAATTTGCTTAGTAGGCTAACAGGGTCGTCAGTCTCTTCAGATTTAGATACAAACCACATTTCTACTTGTCGTTAAAACCAAGATTATTACTAAGTACTTAGGTAGCTTGCAGTTTGCGCACAGTTGAGCTGTCTGCATTGGAATTGCACACGTAGGTACCTACCTACTCAACACTGCAGTATGATTGACTGCAATTATTTCAGTTATCAGTCTGTTCTTCGTCTCTCAGTCACTATTAAGCTAAGCCGTGAGTAAGTGATATGCTACGGGACGCCAAACAAACATCGATTGATTTTTTTTACCATTCAGCAGTTCATTTTGTTATATACTCCGTGTCAGCGTTGGCCGACCATTATCGCAATGCGCAGAGCGTTACACGTCAGATTTAAATCGCAATTTGACGGCAACATAGGTCATTTTTGTTGATGAAAGTAGATAGGTGTGTCGTTGTACTTATTGTTGTAAAAGCTATGTAGGGACGTCGGGAAATAACCTAGCTACCGTATTCATCCTATTGGGTGAATCTGAATAAAAACTTAAGTTTTATTGCCCAAAATGATGTTCCTATAACAAACAATACCTACATAACATACATAATCAGCCTATAATGTTCCCACTGCTGGGACACAGGCCTCCTCTCTGTGAGAGGGAGTGGAATCCATCACGCGGGCCCAGTGCGGGTTGGTAGATGTCACGTCTTCATATTTTTGGTTCTAGGACATTTCGGTTTCCTCACGATGTTTTCCTTCACCGTTTTGAGAGCAGTGGTGATGAAATTATTTACACAAAGTGAAGCGCCTGACAGGCGCTTTACTTTGTGTAAACTTACGACCTAAAACTCGTAAGTCGCGGCCATTACCACTGGGCCACCACTACTCTCAACTGGACCTAATATTTAGATACCTAAGTAGTAGTAGGTACTCTCGCGGACTAAGAATACAGGTCCGTACGAAAAACTAAAATTACTCTTAAAATACAATTATTTTAAGAGTAATTTTAGTTTTTCGTACTGACCCGTATTCTTTGTCGGCGATTTTTTTTATTAAAAAAACGCACTTTAGCTCAACAGCTAAAGTGCGTTTTTTTAATCCCAGAGACTAATTCGACATTTCCAATTATTGTTGTTTGGTTTTTCAATATGGAGTTTGACATTTGCACCTGTCAAATTAGTCTCCGAGATTAAAAAACAGACTTTAGCGGCATGAATGAAACTGTATGTTGTAATAATAATAACCTATTGCGAAAGTTCTGGCTATTTCATTATCACCTTTCTCATTTTTGGTAATTTCTTGGAAAGCCTCTTGGATGCTTTCTTCAGTCCAACTAATGTGACGGGGGACCACGCCCAGTTTTCTTTTATATTTACGAGGCATTTCTTCCACTTGCGATATGAAAACATTAATAGAAATACTTAAGTAGTTATGGATAGATTTTTGATTTGTGACAAATTTGGGCACACACTACATCAGGTGGGGCAACTATAAGTTATTTACTTATAGCAAAGGCATCTATCTTTTTTAATTAAAAATAAGATTAAAGAAAACTATAATTTAAAGCAATATTCCGTGTACTTTGAACTGTAATATCAGCAAGTAAATAAAATTAAAATAGAGTTTATAACGGAGGGAACAGTTGATATTCGATAGTAAGTACTTACGATTATAATTTTAACGCTTGCTAAGGTCCCGCCGCGGAAGAAATTTAACACTTACAGGCGAAACGCGTGCGCTCTCCCCTACGGTGGGCGTGGGCCTACGGTCTACGAGGGGGGGGGGCGCTTATATTCTCTCGTACGATTTTGGCCTACAATATTTCTAACACAAAGTATTCAAAGTCACGGCACCTATCCCATTGGGGCACCTCTCCTGGATTTACCCTACATATCTTGCACTAGTTAGCGTAGGTACCATTTTCTGTCAGCACTGGCTCCGTGCGACTCTCCGAAGAGATTCCCGCCCACAGTGGCGGTACCTTCATATAAGCCCAAAAGCCCAAAGCAAATGCCTTACTAAAATGCTCGATAGAGAATCAATATCAAACCCGAACTATTTAAAAGTTCGCGCGCTTAATTCTTATCAAAATAACACAAAGTATCTACCTATGCTACACTACTACACATCGCGATTGTTCGCGCGCAGAGTTTCGCATTTGTAGCATCTACATATAGCTATCTCGCTTACACGCACCGGCTTTTACCGGGCTTTCAAATACTATATCTGTCACTTTCGCACTTATAGCGATGTGCCGTATAACGAGTTAGACCTTGTGCATAGAACAAATCGATCACTATGGCAGATTTAAGCCAGGCTTTCGGTATGCAGTTGCACGCGTATGCGTGACCTTGTCAGCTTGCCAACTCTGCAGTGTTGCCGTTTTAGCCACGTTGTGAGAGTTTTAACGAGTTTGGAAACTTTTTTAACATTTAGCAACAATAAAAACTAGCGACTTTTTAAAATAACGAAATTAAACATTCAAGCAATATCTTAAAAATAAAAAATTTGCGACATCTAGCTAGATTTTTCATATACCTGGCGACTTTTTTTGCCTAAATGACAACACTGAGTAGTTCCCGACATCCCAGACTGCAACTAACTTCAGTTTCATTTGCTTGAGTGGAAAAAGGTTTTGTTGTTAAAGTTTTTTGTGTGTTTTCTTAGATTTCCTCAGTGATACAATTGTGTTGGTGACTTACCTACAACAATGGAGGTAATTGTACCTTGTGAGGATTTAAAATGCGTTCAAGTTTTGATTGGCGAAGATAAGGTAAAATCTTTAAACTTTGCTCAGAAAAAACAGTAATTTCTTCATTAAAACCGACGCCTAATCTGTGTATTTCTCAGACTAGTAAATCGCATAAACGAAAATTTAATAGATCAGTGTATAAAACTAGTTAGATTGTTGGCTGTAATGTTTTCGAATTAATTGATTTAATGAAATCAATGCATGAGAATAACCTCGAAGATGCCTTTCCCGAGCTGTTAAAGTTAGCGTATCTTGTTGTAACTATTCCGGCTACAAGTTCTTCCGCGGAACGTGCTTTTTCGTCTCTTAAACGTATTCATACCTATCTGAGAAACACACAAGGTCAAGAGCGTCTTTCCGAATTATCAATGATAGCTATTGAAAAACAGTTGTTGGTAGAATTAAAACGATCACCAACATTTTACTCTGATGTAATTAAATCATTTCTTAAGAAAGATAGACGATTCCAATTAGAATATAAATAATTTATTTAAATTCCTTATTACATTCTATCTAGCTATTTTTTAACTTTCGTTTTGTAACTTTTTGTTTTGTTTTTTTTTTGTCTGTAACCTGGGTCCTGTTACGAAGGAAGCTACTTACCATAACTAGGTACTTACCATAACTTTGTTCCCTCAAGCAATGAAGCAAACCAAACGGCTTTTTTAAAAGCCACCGGAGGTGTGCAATTGCTGATATGTTCATTATATTCAATCTAGCACTAGCATGCCTTCAGTGTGCTTTGGTTACCTCATTCACCGCACGACAAGCAAGAGTGAAACTGAAGAAAGAAGAGGAAAGAAGAAGATGGATGGATGAATTCACTTTTAATTTATTGTACCTAACCAGTAGTTTATGAGAAAATTGGGATGATACATACGTAGGTACCTACATAATCAGTCGAAAACTGAACTTTCTTTTTTTGAAATCGGTTAAAATTTTATTGGGCTTGCGTTATTTTGAAACCCTAGGCACGCCACTGCCCGCCCAAACCATAACAGATCTAACGCCGAACGGCACTTTTTCGTCAAAACAAGCTGGAATAAAACTATTTGCGGGTCTATGTGGGGTCAAATTTTCAAGGAGCCGCCGCCTTACAGGACTGTACTCGCTTACGTTGACTATACGGGTCTCCCCAAGTTGATTTGTTACTTCAACTCCCGTGAGGTACCGATTTCGGAGCATGGTCGTAACAATAAATCGATCCTCTAGAGCCGTAGTAGGTAGGTACTGTATGACGGTCTTCCGGTCCCTGATGTTCTTGTGATCTGCCCAGTTTCTCGGAAACGTTGGACGACTCGCTGTACTGTAGAAAGTGACACGCCTAATGTTCTCGCTGTACTTCGCTGACTTCTGCGTTCTTCTAACATAGTGACGAAACGTGTACCTACATTCTTCTGGTGTTAGCGACATGATAGTAATATAATAATGATGGTGGCAGACGACAAAGACCGATTTTTATCCTTTTATTACAGATTGAAAACAAAAATGAGGAAACCTAGTCATAATCTGATGAATCCACGGGAGCATACCGTTTAAAAAAAAAAAGATTTTTTTAAATCGTTCCACAAATTGACGGAGAAATCGGCGAACACACATAAAAAAATATACATATCGGTCGAATTGAGAAACCTCCTTTTTTAAGTCGGTTAAAAACAAGCAAAAGTGAAACAACCGCGAATTGAGTTTATTTCCAAATTCGAGGATTTTTAAATTTTAACTTGTTTTTAAATCTCTTAAATGTCACGTGATACACCGCGTTCAACGCGTGGCGCGTGGCGCGTGTGGCGTGGCGTTGTAGATCCTTTAAGGTTTTATTTCGAGCGATATTAAAATTATCTTTAATATAAAGACATACATGCACATACATGCATACATGTGCATACATGCACAGTCGCCAGCACATCAAGTTACCACAAAATTTCTTATTCGATTTTGAACTTAGCCGTCAACATTTTAAGGTTTATAATCATTTGGAGAAAGAAAGTTTCGTAAAAACTGATGTGCTGTTGACTGTACCATTATTAATTTGCAAGTTACAGGGATTTTCGTCATCGACCCGTATTATTTGACCGAGAGTGTACCTAGTAGACCAGCAACCTAGGTAAAAATGCTAGAATGATGGGCTGCTGGCGACTGTACCTACACCTATTTGACATTTAACGCTTTATTTATAAATTCAATTTTCACAGCATCACTTGAACGACCGTGTGGATACATGCGGTCTTCATCGCCACATGCGAACTACGCATCACACTGACGTCACGCAAAATCCTACATCGCGCATAAACGAAAGGGAACAAATTCAAATGCACTTCTTAAAGCTTATGGCAAGATCTTTACATAAATGTTCTTTCCTAAACCCTAGGCAATACAAAAATGCTTAGCGAATACAATATGATTTTTAAAACGGTCGAGTTTCCAGCGAGCGTCCAGTTTGTGCTGACCGGATATCTAATATGAATATGTCAGCAGTCAGAATCACATGCATGGCTCACGTATGCAGTGCTACAGATATTTCGCTATTACCGGACCTATCCTGCCGTCTCGTCGATATTTCCGACGACAAATGAAGTTGTTCAGCAGAATAAATAATGTAGTACCTAGGCACCGAGTGAATGTGGCAGTTTTGTTTCTTTAGTAAACAGCCCACTGAGTTTTCGTTTAGTGTTGTAAATAAGTGTTTTAAAATTATATTTGGGTCCCGTGTGTGTGAATTTTGTCTGTACTTGAATGAGTTTTCAATTAAATTACCTACCTATTTGAATATGGAAATTGTGCCGCCGTTGTTTTGCATCAGTTTTTTTTGTAAGCCCTAAAGAAATGGACTAAATTGTTGCCTTTTGTGGTACTAATCTACAAACGGGTCACAGGTTCTAGGTATTACGCACTGAATGGAAACACAATCAAGATAAAAGATTCGGGTACCTAGGTACATTTACACTTATAAAACTATTATTATTCTAGGAGATATAAACATTAATATTTCACCTGATAATGCTGACGCAAATTCTGATACTTACTTAAACACACTTGCATCGCATGGAATGTTGCCCAGTCATCTCTTCTGCACTCGTAAAAACAGATGCTTAGCTCACGCGATAATTAAGACCAACAAACCTGCCATTACTTTGGTTGTCGACTCTTTTATTACAGACCATGCTCCAGTAGGTAGGTACCTAATAGTGTTTTGCAAACTTAAAATCAATCTCCCTAAACAAGTTATAACTACGCGTCGCGTTGATGTAGGTGCTTGCGTGCTCGAACTTGAAAGAACCGACTTTTTGTGTTCTTGACAGTAACGATGCAAACAATGCTGCTACCAAGTTAGTGTCCTTAATTTCCTCGGCGGTTAAAAATAATACTTGCACTGCTGTTGTCCCTAGTAAAAACCGAATTATTAAACCCTGGATTACGCCTGGGCTATTGAGGTGCATCCGCAACCGGGATAAAATGTACCTACCGAAAGACAAAAAGAGATCCTGATAACGACGTTCTTAAAATAACTTATAGGTACGCGCTATAAAAAATAATAAATCATCGGCTAGTGTACTTTTGTCGTTAGGAGCTGACCCCAACCAGTCACTTAGGTAATGTAGTAAACCATTTTTTCGCAAATGTCGGGAATACTCTTGCATCTAAAATTACGCCTGTAGGTACTTATTAGGTAACCCTCAAACAGTTCCTGAACCTAGTGCGTGCGCCAATAGCCATCTTAACTACGGACTTTGAAGAATTAGAGCGAATTGTTTTTAGTCTTAAAGTAGATAGCGCTGTTGGTTGGGATGGCATATCTGTTGTCTTCTTAGGGCTGCTAGGCATATTTTTATTCCCCACTGTTTTTAAAAAGTTGTCGTACACACTACACACAAGAGCGGAGACAGAGGCAGTGTCAATAACTATAGACCTATATCCGTTTTGACTACGCTGTCAAAGGTCCTTGAAAAAGTACTTAACAATAGACTTATAAACTACCTCAATTCCCAAAATATTCTCGCCGCGAATCAATATGGTTTTAGATCAGGAAAAAATACAGAAGACGCTGTTTTGGAACTAACTAGTACCTACTATTATTGCCTTCCGAACTTCTACCGAAAAATTATATAAGAGATGCTATTGCTACTCATGCTAATAGCTGATGTTAGATACCTATTAGGAAAAGTGGCGTAACTACTAAAGTGCAAACTGATGCGGGGCACCAGAGCCCGCGGTGTTTGGGGGCCCCACTCTGCCCGGGCCGGGAGGTCCGCCAAGTCAACAAGGCACACGCCCCAGAGGGTCTTAGAATAACATATTAAGCTGAGAAGAAAGTGCACTGTAATTCAAAAAGGCATGGCCCAATTTGTACTATATAAACTAGCAGCCTATCCGAGGCTGGTTGCTAAAAAGGTCGCGCTCGTTTCGCTCGCTCTTGCAGATTAGGTTCTCCTCTTAAACTCATAAATCGACAAAGTAGCTGTTTCTGTATGAAGTCAAGAAAATTTTACGTACCTATCCGTGGCGTATTGCTAAAATTTTCGAGCTCGCTTTAGCATTCAGGGTTCTCTGGGTGAATTGACAAACAAACCTGGCCTGGCCATGGCAACCAGCGCTAGCGACCAAAAAGCTGGCAGCGTTAATACAATGTGTTTCGATATCAATTAATGAATTCATACAAAAGTTAGTTTATTGGTAATCCGAAGAAAACCAAAAAGTTTACAACTTTTTTTTTTTTTTGAGTGTGGGAAATCATCAAATAACTTCTCCCGCTCTGAGTGGAGCGGGAGGGTGTGTCAGACTCTTACTGACTAAAACCCACCCGTATTCCTTCCTGTTGCCTGTGTTGCCAGGGGACTCGGTGACCCATAAGTACCTTCCCGCGACCCCGGCAGGCATCGGCCCTAGTGGACCCCTACATTTGTGCTGACATCTCTTTGAGGCGCGCGTGGAATACGACGCACCGTCGACCCGGGCCTGGTCCTTACCGGACGGTGAGCTACCCACTGCTCACCGTCCGCAAACCCGCGCCTACGGTGGCCGGAAATCCGCCCGGGATTCCCGACGCCCAGGGCGTCTCCTGCGGCGGCTAGGGGCGAAAGGGCGCGAAACATGCCTTTCCCTCAACCGTCCCGCCTCCTCCTTCGCGAGCATTACTGCTTCGCAGAAGGGAGTGACGGCTGCCCATACCCTCTCGCTCAGTACCATGGCCTGAACCAGGGCCGGCCGCGAGAGATCTCTGCCGCCGATCACCTCCACGAGGACACGGCGGTGCTCTGCCCAAGCCGGGCAGACCTCCACCGTGTCCTCCGGGCGATCCACACAGTGGTGACACTCAGACGTTTCCTCCCGCCTTATCCGACACAGGAACCTCCCGAAACTGCCGTGTCCGGTGAGGACCTGCGTCAGGCGGAAGGTGAGGACGCCGTGGCGCCTCTCTAGCCACTCCTCAAAGAGGGGACTTATCGCCGCAATTGTGGCGTGCCCAGCACTGGGTTGCGACAACCGTACTCTCCATGACGGCATGAGATCCCGCCGGAGCTCCGTCCGCTGTGCCGCGATTTCACGCGGCAGCGGGCTTACGCCCCGGCGTTTCGCCTTCTCGCGCCGCTCCCATACGTGCGCGAGGACTTTTGCCTCCAGATCCAATGGCGGCAATCCGGCAAGAAGGCTCGCTGCCTCACAGGAGACCGTGCGTTATCCCCGGACCATCCGGATGGCCATGACCCTTTGGGCCGCGCTCAACCGGCGGGCTGGAAAGTTTGCAACTTGAGTTTAAAAAATCAGTAACAAATAAATAAATAGCCCGTGTTGTGTTTTCCCACCGCAGGGCCAAGGCCCTTTCCATTTTCCACTCAACTCTATCCAACATGGATGTACCAGTCCCGCCTATAGGTGTACCTACAGTTCGTCCCGTCATCTACACCTGCAGGGTTTTTTTTGGGTGGAAAATTATCAAATAATTTCTCCCGCTCTGGGCGGAGTAGGATAACGATCTTTGTCTAGGTCCTTTTTTATTTATGTAGACTATTTCAGAAGAAAGTTTATATCCCAAACAGTCAAATACACACTGACAACTGACAGTTGTCTAAGGTAGTGAAGACAATTTGCGTTTTTCTACTCGACGGCCACAAGGTAATATACAGGGTGGAATTTTGTAATGCCACCTGGAGGGAAAGTACTCTTAATACTGCAGATAGAAAATTTTACTCAAAGGAAACATTTGTTTATTTTTGAATAGAAAGCAAACTGCATTCAAAGATTTTCAAAAATTCTCTCCTCCCACACCCGGGAATCGAACCGGCTAAAATCTGAAAAAATTATACCCTGTACTTTTATTGCATCGATCGTTAGGGTCAATTATAAGGACGAAATCTCTCTAACAAACATGATAAATTAAATGAAAGGAAAACCAGGAAATCTGAAGTTACAAATTCAATGAGTCAAGTTAAAGCTCTTTAACTAACATCCATCTTTTGTAATGCAGACTCCTTTGCGACATACTCGTAGCTGCGTGTATGAGGTAATTTAAATATGGAATGTTAGATTAAAATTTGATAATTAGATTGTCATAGTTGTTATTCACATTTGATTGTTTTTACAACTCATTTCACATTTTGTCTCACGGTGAAAATGGCTTATCAAGAACAGTTTGATTTAATGGAAGCTTATTTTTTAAACAACAAAAACGTGAATCTAGCTCTGCGGTGGTATGAAGAGAGATATCAAGACCGACAGGCACCAACTCGGTTCGTATTGAAAAGAATGGTAGAAAATTTAAAGAATACGGGTGGTTTCAAGAAGAGACGGCAAACAATTCAGCAAAACTATTTCGATTTTGAACTAGATGTTTTAACATACTTTGAATCATTTCCAAAGGCTTCAAGTAGAGATGCTGCCGATGAATCAGGAACAACCCACACTCGCGTACTTAAAGTGCTGAAAAAGTATAAGTATAAGTGCTATCGTGAAGGTCGGTTGGTGCAAAAATTGCATATTGGGGATCGTGACAGACGATTACAATTTTGTGAAAACATGCTTGGAGAAATTGACCGAAACCCTAATTTTTTGAGTAACATTGTATGGTCTGACGAAACCAACTTCAGCAATAATGGCATGTACAATCGCCGCAATAACCATTATTGGTCTCGAGTGAATTCTGTTCGTGTTCATGAAACTAACAATCAAGTAAGATTTTCTTTTAACGTTTGGTGCGGAATTATGAGAAATAATGTAGTGTTAGTCCACGTGTACGAAGGTCATTTAAAACACTGTCAAGTATATTGAAATACTGGATCTCTTAAGAAACGAGTTAAATGGTTTCCCCGAGGAAGAGCGAAACCAAATAATTCTACAGCAAGATGGTGCTCCAGCACATAACAGCAGAATCACTACTGCCTACATTAATAACCATTTTAATACCTGGATTGGTACAAACGGCACAATCACATGGCCTGCGAGATCGCCAGATCTCACCCCATTAGATTGTTTTTTGTGGGGATATGTAAAAAATCAAATTTACATGAAATCTTATGCGAATGACAACGAGTTGAGAGTTGAAGTTCAGAATACGATTTATAATATTCACCACAACACTTTATTAAAGGTTACTAGAAATGAATTCGTTAAAAGAATAAATTTGTGTATCCAAGAGAATGGAGCCCATTTCGAGCAACTAATTAGTTAGTTTACCATTTTTTGTAAATAATTAAATTAATTTAAGATTTCCTGGTTTTCCTTTCATTTAATTTATGTTTGTTAGAGAGATTTCATCCTTATAATTGACCCTAACGATCGATGCAATAAAAGTATAGGGTATATTGTTTTCAGATTTTAGCCGGTTCGATTCCCGGGTGTGGGAGAAGAGAATTTTCGAAAATATTTGAATGCAGTTTGCTTTCTATCCAAAAATAAAGGAATGTTTCCTTTGAGTAAAACTTTCTATCTGCAGTATTAAGAGTACTTTCCCTCCAGGTGGCATTACAAAATTCCACCCTGTATATGGTTATCTACAAGGTCATGATTTTACAGGAGAGCGTTTTGAACGCAAAACTGTCATAATTAATAGAAGAACAAGGCTATCTTCTCCTATTTTACATCATTTAGTTAATAGGGCATTACCAAGGAAATGGTGAAGGCCAATATTACAATAATATTTTTTTGTTCCAAAATACGGTACTTCGACACTTGAGAAAAATTGATGTAGTTGTCTTTATATACGTGACTTAATATCAGTAAAAATTGAGAATCAAACAGAAAAAAAAACCTTGGGACAAAATAAACAATTCAGAGTCGAATTATGTAAACATAAAAAATGCAGTTGACTCTTTCTACTTTGCTGTCGTCGTACTTTTTACACGGAACGTCATTTTTCTCTTTGCTTCCATAGACAAAACGGTGCTCGTGCTCCTGCTGGGTCTGCCGCGATACCGTTGGACGTTTTCAGGGACCCACGTTGGTCTTCACGGAGAGATGGGTGAAGGGGGGGCCCCTTCACGCATTTCCCCGGCGTTTTTCTTTTCCTCTTTGAAGCAGGGCAGTCTCATCTAAACTGACTCGAAATCGAATCCAGGAGCTATTTTGATTTGAATAACTAATTGGCCTATTGAGATATTTTATTCTTGGACATCATTGAGTCTTGTCTGTGATAACCTGATTTAGTCGATTAGATACGCATGGGACCTTTTTTAAAGATATAACAGCCAACGTGAGAATCAGAAACCGTTATCTTAAATTAATTGTAAAATAAACTTTATTTGTCCATTCCAAAAAGGAAGAAATACAAAACAGTCATGTAAATTACACTATTTAATTACACTTAATAATTATAATTTGGTTCAGGCGGGTGTGGCGGGAACGGGGGGTGTCCAAACGGGGGTGGTCCACGGGGCGGGAACTGCGGCCTGAAGGATGGGGGCGGCGGTCGCCATGGGGGCGGCGGTCTTGACCCTGGGGGTGGTGGGGGGCCAAATCCTGGGGGTCCAAATGGCGGTGGTGGGAAGTGGTGGAATGGCGGCGGCGGTGGTGGGGGGCCGGGAGGGGGCGGGGGGCCAGGTGGTGGCATAGAACTTGGAGGAGGCGGTGGCGCGGACATCGGTAGTGGTGGCGGTGGTCGTGCGTTCATCGGCGGCCCTTGTGGCGGCATCGGGGACGGCGCCGGCGGCGGCGGCGGCGCCATCAGCACGGGGCCCATCATCGTGGGCGGCGCGTCCGCGAACAGTTGGTGAGGGCGGTCCGCGTGTGACAGCGGGTTTTGGGCGGCGAGTAACCTGTGAAAGAAGCGACGTTTAATCATCATTCTCCTGCCCTCCTCCGCATCACATGCCCGTACCATGACAACCGATTTCCGCACAACTTTTCAGTCACCGGTGCCACTTTCAGACTTCCTCTTATGTACTCATTTCTTATTCTATCCATTCGTGTCACACCACACATCCCTCTTAACATTCTCATCTCAGCTGCATGCAATTGCCTTTCATTCATCCCTTTTGCGGCCCAACATTCTGCATCAACATTCAACATCCATACAAGACAGAAGGACTAACCATTGTCTTATGTATCAAAAAACAAGACATTTACGTGACCGTAGCTTGCTGGGCACATTTTGGTCTGTCATCTATACATGACTGTGGCGGTCAAAAGGTTAATAAAGCTGAAACGCTTTTTCGACCGCACTAATCTCTGGAGTCGGATTTGAAAAAACCCGACTGCAATAACATAACTGAAAAGAGAAAAACAAGCATTATAGCAGGCCGCAGGCGGGGGCACAAACAAAAGTTACACCATATTTCAGGTTATTGGTTTCTCCCCGCCTGCGATACCAAAATTCTATAGATTATAATGCTTGCTTTTCTCTTTTCAGTTATGTTTTTGCAGTCGGGTTTTTGTTTTTCAAATAATTTGTTTTATTTCAAGCTTTTTAGTTTTATTAATAAGTATATATGTGTATGTATGGATATATATATATACGGAATTGACTCATTACTAGCTTTGATTTGATACCAATATTGTTATAATTTATTTAAAATAATAACCTTCCCCCCCTTTTTTGTATTTGATTTTTTTTTTTTCGAATCTAACGACACCTCTTATGTTAAAATCCATCAACCCGTTTAAATTCTATAGATTATAATGCTTGCTTTTCTCTTTTCAGTTATGTTTTTGCAGTCGGGTTTTTGTTTTTCAAATAATTTGTTTTATTTCAAGCTTTTTAGTTTTATTAATAAGTATATATGTGTATGTATGTATATATATATACGGAATTGACTCATTACTAGCTTTGATTTGATACCAATATTGTTATAATTTATTTAAAATAATAACCTTCCCCCCCTTTTTTGTATTTGATTTTTTTTTTTCGAATCTAACGACACCTCTTATGTTAAAATCCATCAACCCGTTTAGGCTACAGAGCGTGCCAAAGAAATAGACATACATACTCTCGAAAAACATTACCCTCCTTCTGGGGCAGTAGGGTAAAAAATATTTTTGCAATTGATAGCCCAATTCTTGAGGAAGGCTATAGTCTATGTAACATCACGCTAGGACCCTTAAGAGCCGAGAAAAAAGAAAAAAAAAGCCTGAAAGAATGCTAAGCGAAAACGAAATTGCGGGCAGAAGAAGCTGCTAGAGCTTGCACCGAAATAAAAACCAAATACGTTATGTGTACAAACCTTTCAGCAGCAAATCCGTGCCTCTCTCCCTTAACATCCTTCTTGAACGCATACGACACAGAAATGGGTCTGTTACAGAGATACTGATTGTTATGTGTACAAACCTTTCAGCAGCAGATCCGTGTTTCTCGCCCTTAACATTCTTCTTGAACGCATACAACACAGAAATAGGTCTGTTACAGAGATACTGATTGTTATGTGTACAAACCTTTCAGCAGCAGATCCGTGTCTCTCGCCCTTAACATTCTTCTTGAACGCATACAACACAGAAATAGGTCTGTTACAGAGATACTGATTGTTATGTGTACAAACCTTTCAGCAGCAGATCCGTGTCTCTCGCCCTTAACATCCTTCTTGAACGCATACGACACAGAAATAGGTCTGTTATATAGATACTGATTGTTATGTCTACAAACCTTTCAGTAGCAGATCTGTGTCTCTCGCCCTTAACATCCTTCTTGAACGCATACGACACAGAAATAGGTCTGTTACAGAGATACTGATTGTTATGTCTACAAACCTTTCAGCAGCAGATCCGTGTCTCTCGCCCTTAACATCCTTCTTGAACGCATACGACACAGAAATTGGTCTGTTACAGAGATACTGATTGTTCATAGCTTCTATCGCCGCGTCAGATGCCTCGAACGATGCGAAGTTTATAAACGCGAAAGCCTTTGAGTTGCCCGTCTCGGGGTCTCTCATGACCTGCAAGAAATAATTTGAATGTGTTGTTGCTGAAATTGTATTGAGTTATTGTCAAAATTGCTGTAAGTAATGTCAGGAATTAAACAAACTTGAATAAATGGAAAAGCAATGTGCAACTTTGGTTTTCCTAAAATGCTTTTTGCTCTATCACTCAGAACCTTTTTGTTTTATTAAACAATTTATTGTACACAATAAAGTGTTTAATAATACAAATATATAATTTAAATATGACACACGGACTTTCAGAAAAAGATCACTTGATTGGCTTTGTAGAGTTTCATCGCAGTCATTCATATTTGTATGACAATCACTTACTAAAGCTTGACGAGCCATATCAGCCATATCGATGCCCTGGTACCGTAAAACTGAGTGAATAGGGATGCAAGGGTGAATCGGGATGAAACTTTAAAATGGATTTTAACATTAAAATAATACAGTTTCCTGCCAACAAAGAAAGTTAGTTGTTAATCATTACACAGTAAATACATTAGAGTCCTTTTTAGCAACAAGCTATATTATTTGAATGTTAAAATCCATTTAAAGTTTCGTCCCGATGCACCCCTGCATCCCTATTCACCCTGTTTAACGGTACTTTATATTAATAAAAAATTAATAACAGCCTGTTATTGTCAATATGTCACCCTGCAGGACAACGGCTTCTTCTTATACAGAAAAGGCATGAGCATGGATGAGCACGCTTGCTCAAGACGGGAAAGCAATTTCAGACTTATATAAATATACATTCAGATTTCCTCACAACATTTTCCTTTACCAATGTTAGTTGTGTCCAAGATAAACCAAGAAAGTACAAATGAATTGAAAAGACACATTGGTACACATATAACAAAATATTTACGATGGTCCAACTCACTGTTAGTTCAATAATAATAAGAATGTAGCTCAACTTATGTGCACACAAATTCACTTGAAAATATGTATGTTTGTAAGTAGAGCATTATTGTACCCACTTAAAAAAGTAAGAAACATAACTATAATGTATCCTCTGTTGCGTAGTGGGTAGGTAATTTATGCAAATAGAAAAATATACTTAATCTTCAATATTTTACCTTAGGTGTCTGCAATATAACACCAAATGCAGAGAAAGTGTCATACAATAGCTTTTCATCCACTTCTGGGTCCAAGTTTCCTATGAACACATTGGCTCCTACGTCCAGATTCTTTTGATGGGCTGATGCCTTGTTCACCCTTACTGGTTTTCCATATAGCTTTATCATGTTCATCACCTGTAAAAATGGAAAGTTTGTCATAAGATTGTGTCTATGAAGCTTAGGGCCTGTTTTGCAGTGTCCAGAATGGCACTATGTATGAGATTAATTCCAAAGTGCAACAGAATTTGTTTGAAATTACCTGCTTGATATGTTAACTGGAACAAACTAGGATGTTATTACATAACACTAGAGTATTCTGTTGGTTGCATTCATTTTTCAGATAGATAGGAGCTATTAAATGAGTCTTATAATATCAAAGCTAGCTCCCGACTCTTCCAGTATTGGTACAAAAAGTAATGATGTAAATAATTTCTCTATAGTCAATTCTCAATATTGTATAACAAAATTCACCTCAAAAGCGGCATTTTCTCATAAAACGCAATCGGAATATAATTGGTGGTAACAAAATCAACAATCTCCATTAATGTTTTTTTCAAATAAATGGCTGTCTCCGCTCCAACCAATCAGAGTCCAGCATTTAGTATAGTGGTTGCCCAAACGTTCAATTCAAATGTGCCAATATCCAACACTGTCAGTCTACACAAATACACTTCAAATTCGGCATTCAATGGAGATTGCCGAATTTGTAGTGTATTTGTGTAGTTTTAAATAAAGTCAGTTATTGTTGTATATAAATTCGGTAAATGTGGGTGTACTACAGGTACACCACTGCCCAACCCTTTGGGGAAACAAGGCGTAATGTTATGTTATGTGTTAAATAAAGTTTTAAATAAATTTATTAGTAAAATGTTAAAGAATCGCTACATTTAGTCGAGAAATGTTATTGTTAACTGTTACTAAATTAGAACACATCAATTAAACATTGCTTTTCAATGTATTATCATTATCAAACAAGAACGTTTTTCATTGATAACTCAAATTTGAGAGAAGTGGAGATTGCCAACTTTGATACTATAGGTTGACTCAAATTATGTGTAGGTGTAGAAACACTAAAACAAGTTTTAGTGTGAGGGAACACCTTCTCTTTTACACAACAGAACAACAATGAACTTAGTCCATAGACAAAAAGATGTCTGTTCCATGTGACTGAATGCTTAAAATTTAAAAAATGCATACCTTTATGGCATAATCAGCATCCTCCTCACCCATAAACTCAACAAATCCATATCCTTGGTGAGTTTGAGTTACTCTGTCTTTCGGCATGTGGACATTAACTGAATTGAAACACAAAAGTTTTAGCAAAACCATCTTGTTTTATATTAATAGAAAATTTCTATAAAAAATGTGTGTTGTGTGCAACCATAATGTTAGTTAAATTACATTATTCTTAGCTTTACATTTTATGGTGCTGGTTTCTTTATATGTTATTTAGATATTAGTTGACCTAGATAAGCTTTGTTAATATAATCGGTTTTTACATATTGTACCAATAAAGTTGGATTTCAAAATTAAAATTGGTTTTATAAAGAGCTGTTAAGTTCATGTTCATTTTAATACATACCCACAGGCCCAGCTTGTACAAATAGCTCCCATAATAAGCTTTCTGTGACTCGGTCGTCCAAACCACCAACATAAATCGTAGCATCTGGAAGTGATACAAATAATCTCGTAAAATCCTACGAAACATACTGAAATGAGTATGTATGTATAACAAACGAATGACAACAAAGTTATTCATCTATATACAGCTAAAAACAGCCACATAGAAGTAATTTCGTTTAGTAAACGGAGACTTCAAAACTATACTTAACCTCAAAAAGTTTGACTACGTAATTTACTTAGAACGGAGAGTGCTTTTGATTTTTTGTTATAATAGCAATAATGATTTTAGTTTCGTGATTTTTCGGGATGGTTCGATGAAGTAATTGTATCAATAAATACCTTGATTTCTTTCGGCGATTGGTCCCGCTGCCATTTTTATTGACAAGCATCAATCATGACAGATAATTGAATGAACTATAAAGTCCACAGGTTCAAATAGCATCAGTTGGCACTGATATTCTCACCTATCTATCTGAAATAATAATGACTACAAAAATATTCTACGGTTTAAGGTGATTTATTAAAAAAAGAACTAACTAATTCTGCAATATTTTGATATTTTGTGCGTTTCGATTTCGAGGATAAGTTCGTATTCAATTCGATTTCGTTTATGTCCAAATTGACCTGCGATTCCGGTTATGGGTTTGTGATGTTACTTAATATAACATATTTCATCTTTTGTTAATTGAACACTCTTTAGTGTACCATAATTTGAAAGAATTGTGTTCTTGATTATTTATACCGATAGAAATAAAAAATCGTTTATTATATGTGTCAATACATGCAAGACAATAAAAAACAAATATCCTTGTGAGTATGTATTAAGCTTTGTAACATGTTATGAAAATATAGATGTTTCAAGTCAAGCTTTATCATAATCATAATTGCGGAATGGTGCTTATGTTTGTGTTTAGTGTAATTGTGTTGTTTGTCAGCTGTCATTAAAAAAACATTTCATTTCATAATTCATTCGAGCGTACAACTTTGTTAAATTCGTTCGCCTGAATTTTTCCACCAAGAATTCTGGAGACGGCTAACTAAATTAGTTAAAATGCAAAGTTCAGATGTAATATCTTCCTTGTTTTGGTTTAAAAATGAAACTGATGTGGACGAAGAAAAAGAACCGCAAATATTAGAGCAGTTTGTTCACAATGTTGAAGATTTCAGTTCTCAGTATGGAAGTGAAATTAGTGTTTCCTATACCGCATTCAATCTTCGTGGACCACCATCAAATTTTCCTGATTACGGCGACTATCCACAAGCCTTCGTAATGGTAAAAGTAGCTATATTTTGTTTATTATATTTTCCTACACGTGAAACTTTATTTATATTTTATTTTCTTATAAAATAGCACTACTGTGTTGCCGCGGAATTTTTACCCCCGTGGCTTCCAAAATAAAAATTTATATTCCTATTCAAAGATATTAGTTTCTAAGATAATAATTATTTTGTTTCTTCAGATATTATTCATTGATAGCTATAACACCTAGAAAAAAATATAAATAATAAATTATTAACTAAGACAACCCTCTAACATCTGAGGAATCCAATGGAAGAACTAATTAGGTATTTCATAAACAGAAAACGTATCTAACCTTTTCTATGGGTCCTTTTAGAATATTATGATATCATAAACAAAAACGATGTGCCCTGGCTTGTATAAATAATAACATTTTTCGTTTGTTTCTCGTGTAAACTAGTGCAGTAAAGTCATACTATTTATTATATTTCTCCTCTAGCATATAATCTGGTCACAAAGCACATCCGGGCCACTGACCAAATATTGAAATTTAAGAGCCCTGGCTTGTATAAATAAATACATTTCTCCCTTGTTTCTTGTGTAAACACTAGTTTACAATATAGTAATGACTTTACTGCACTGGCAGTAAAGTCATTACTATATTACTTATATTTATAATCTGGTACAAAGGACATGCGGGCTACTCTAGTTGAGTTTCTTCATTCTAATATTTATTCAATTTCGTGGTTGTTTTCTTCTCTAAATAAACCAGGCTAAAACCTAAGTCAGGAAATGCCGCACTGGTTTAATTTTCTTTATTGGCTCTACATAGTTTTAAAAGATCATCATACTATAAAATAGTTTTGAATGAAAAGACAATCATTTTACAGTAAGTTTTAAAATACAAAGTGGGAGTGTCTTTTTTATCAGTATCAGACAAAGGCAACACTGCAAACTTCCTTATGAAAATAAAAATCAAGGGCATCCTATTAATAAACCACCAGAAACTAACCATTTTTTTCTTTCATATGTGAAGGGAAGACAAGTTTGTGTGTTTTTAAAAGTGAACAATACATTATCCAAGGCTTTTATAACTTTTGAGGCCTTGAAGTTGTAAATGTGTCTGGCACTGGCTGGTTTTTGTTCTTTTAAATTTGTTTTATTGCTTGTCATTAGTAAAAAAATAAACAAATACAACAACTTTTTAAATTGATATTGTTGCACCAGGAACAGCCTACCAATTGTTAAATTATATTCTATCAAGTTAATGACTACTTAAACCATTGAAAACAAAAGGAGACATGATCACCTTCTGGAGGGAGGTGAGTCACCGACGGCTGCCATGGCCCACACACAATAGTCCACCTGAAGTACTAAGTGCAGAAACCAACCCCTCTGACATAAAACACCTTAATTGAATACTACAGGAAGTCTTAAAAAATGCTTACAAGGAACTGCAATCTCATAAACATTGATAGAAAGACTTCACAACCCTCAAAAAACAATGCATGTCTGGAAAAAGGTCCTACACATAGCCATTAACTTTTATGAAAACTTGTACTGTGCCCCAGTCCATTAAGACTTATAGACTAAAGTGAATCAGAAAATGATGACAACACTGTAGAAATAAAACCAGTGGAGGAACTAGAAATTATAATGGGAATCAAAGGGTTAAAAAGCAGGAAAGAGTCCAGGACCTGACAGAGTAAAGGCTTCTGCAGAAAAGCGTGATGCGACACTAGTAGAACAGTTTATGTGAAAACTTCATGGAAATTGTTCTACAAGAGCCAGGTCGCGTCGCGCCGTCGCATATCTCGGCCATAAAAATAGCTGGCGCTTTCCTAGTAAATCCTCGGACACATTTATTGAATTTGATATTAAGTTCCTTTACAACACCTACACAGTGGTCTGAGTCTAATATTATATTGTAGTTTAAAAAAGGCAACTCAAAAATCATAGGCAATTATCGACCAATTAGCCTTCTTCCATCACTTTATAAATGATCGTAATCTACTATAGAGAAGAGAATCAGTACTACACTAGAAAAAAGTCAATGGATTGAAATAGCTGGGCTTCGAAGGAGCTATTCCACAATATACCATATCATCTTTAGAATAGCTTATTGAAAAATATAAATGTTCACTCTACATAGGTTTGAAGACTACGAGAAAGCTTTTGATACAATACATCCCTCAATATGGAAAGCTGTACAATCACAGATAGTGAAGAAAAAATACGTGCAAGTCTTAAAATACCTTTACGAGAAAAACACGTAGAGTGAAACTATAGACCGCAGGAGCCCATCAAAACAGCATTCCGGCAAGGCGACCCTCTATCGCCTCGAATTCTTTATATAGCAGTACTGGAATCGGTTATCGGTAAATTAAATTGGGATAGAGCGGGTATATGTATAATAGGGAAACATATTAGTCACCTAAGGTTCGCCGACTGAGCAAAACAAAACTCACGACAAATGCCGCTCAAAACTCAATATGTCTTGACAATACACCATTAGAGTACGTTAGTGCTATATAAACTATACTATACTAGGGAACTATACTAGGGAAACAAATTTCCTTCCAAAAACTAAAGAACGATGCAGAAGTAGAAAGAAAAATAATAACGACATGGAAAAAGATTGGAAGTCTAAAGGATATTCTAAAGTCAGATGCCGATGGAAATTAAGAACAAACGCCTGTCAAACCTGGAAGTTCACCAAAAGAGTTAAAAATAAAACCATGTCCTGCCAGCGAAGCATGGAGAGAAGTGTCGCAAAAATCAGGAAATGTCAAAAATTCGCCACACTACCATCAGGCAAAAGACAGGAGTAATAGATGCTCTCATCTATGCTCTAAAGTTAAAACGAGAAAAGATGGGCAGGATATGTAGCGAGAATGAGCGACGATCGATGGACAATTCGCATGATGTCATGGCCAGGTCCTATACGCACTAGGAAAAGAGGATCACCTGTAGCTAGATGGGCAGACGACATAATCGAGCCTCAGGCAAAAACTGGCTGATAGAAGCCAAAGACCGAGACTGCTGGTGTTCTCTGGAGGAGGCCTTCACCCTCACTACTTGAGGGGTTCATGCATGCTATTTTTATTTGCATTCCATCGCCTCAATTTTTTTCGTCCATCTATCGCATGTCGCATTACAGCCGGACGCGGAATAGGGGTAAAGTGAAAGGCGCTCGGCAGAGCAGCCAAGGCCAATATGGCGGCTTGCATCGGCTTCACTAAAGTTTCACTGGCATTGTGGTTTCATAAAACTTTTATAATAATAATAGTTAAAATGTTATTATAACTATTATTATATTTACATTTTAACTACTATCGGAAATTAGAAACAAATGAAAAGATGTTATGGAAATTATTAATGAATTATTATGAAATGATAACAATAACTAATGTAACGTAAAAAAAAACGTTAAAGAATTCTCAATGCACGAAATATAGGCTTTTAATTTAATTTATTTTATTTTATTTAAAAAAGAAGCATGCCTTTTAGTTTTTAATAGCTGTTTAATTTATATGTGGACATAAACTAATATAACTATTTATTAACATGTTATTATAGAATACTGAAATTCAGCCCTATTTCTGGAATTACTTTGACATACCATACCTTCAACTATGGCTGAATTAGGCCAGCTATAGGCAAGAATAGGTTGATATTAATCATTTTCCCTTGTTCTTATCTGATTTCTAATCATTCAGATTTATTTTTAGAGAACCTATGGGACTTGGTGGGAAGAAGCCCCTTCAGCACAGCAAGACTACATGCCACAAAATGCCAGTGCCATCACCAGTCAAGATTTTGTAGGTAAGTTTTATAAATTGCGACTGAAATACAATGTTTATTATCAATATTTGGATAGCTCGGTAGTCAAGTGACAACTAACATTTTGACCCAAAATTGAGTTAAGTATGTGCATTTTGGATTTTAAAATGGTTTCCCTGTTAAGCCCCGCGCGACACCGATTCGAAGTCAAATAATAGAAAATCAATTGTGTCTCATTGGCTGTCCTTGACCAATTAAAAGCCAAAATGCACATAACAATTCAATTTTGGCCAAAATTTTAGTTGGATCACTTGGCTTCCAAGCTATCCATTTACTCAGTATAAGACAGCATTTTCATATTTGCAATTCAGTTTGAACACGCAGCTTTGATACTTCAAAAATATTGTAAATGAATTGTTCCATTTGCTATCCATCCACATTGAATGACCATTTATGCCATCCGCTACTAATTAAAACTACCTATCTGTCATTGAACTGGCCAAGTGCGTGTCGGACCATACACAATGAAGGGTTCCTTAGTTGGGAAGTTGGTATGAATTTATCCCAAAAACAAACAAAAAGTTAGTGTTAGTGTAGTTGAAAAACATGTTCTCCCATACATACGAGGGTCATTCAATAAATACTTAGCCTACAAAAAGTAAACGAAAATTTTGGAAAAGTGGCAATTTATTTTTCAACAAAGTCTCCTTTTAGTTCGATACACTTAGCCCAGCGATGCTCCAACTTTTTTAACCCGTCCGAAAAATAGTTTTTGTCAAACTCTGCAAAATAGGCCTCCGTGGCGGCGATGACCTCCTCATTCGATCCATATCTATTCCCGGCGAGTGATTTTTTCAGATTAGGAAACAGAAAGAAGTCATAAGGGGCCAAATCTGGAGAATACGGTGGATGGGGCAACAATTCGTAGCGTAATTCGACCAATTTGGCCATGGCAACGGCAGACGTGTGAACCGGTGCGTTGTCGTGGTGAAACAGCACTTTTTTCTTCGCCAGATGGGGTCGTTTTTTCTTTAATTCGGCGTCGAATCGGCCCAATAAATCGGCATAGTAAAGCCCTGTAATTGTTTTACCCTTCTCGAGGTAATCGATGTAGATCACACCTTGTGAATCCCAGAAAACGGTGGCCATAACTTTTCCGGCCGATTTTACAGTTTTCGCCTTCTTTGGAGCACGTTCCCCGGTCTGGATCCATTGTTTTGATTGCTCCTTGGTCTCTGGTGTGTACCAGTGGATCCAGTTTTCATCGACGGTCACAAAACGACGCAAAAACTCCGCTGGATTCCGCTTAAACAGCGCCAAACACGTCTCCGATGTGGTCTCACGGTTGCGCTTGTTTTCTGGTGTGAGTAAACGCGGCACCCATCGCGCCGACAGCTTTCTCATGCCGAGTTCCTCGTGATGAATATGATGCACTGTTCCTTCTGAAATGCCTACAGTCTCAGCTAGCTCCCGAACCTTCAATCGGCGATCTGCCAATACGAATTCATGGATTTTTTTAATGTTTTCCTCCGTAGCAGCTGTTTTCGGTGCACCTGGACGTGGTTCATCAAAAACCGACGTACGGCCACGTGCAAACTCGTTGAACCAATTCTTGACGGTGGCCATCGATGGAGAAGAGTCACCGTACACAGCATCCAAGCGCTCTTTGATTTCGATGCGCGTTTTTCCTTCCAAAAATAGGAATCGAATCACCGAACGATATTGCTCTTTTTCCATTTTTGTAAAACCGATCGGCACGTTCGCTTCCATAAGTTGTCAAATTAAAACAAATCAAGGGATTGGAATGAAAATTTGAAAAAAGAATTAAAAAAGAATGTGCTACACTGTGGTAAAACTCTTTTGAAACTACAGCGCCCTCTGGCGATGAGGCTAGGTACTTATTGAATGCACCTCGTATGTAGATATATGCCACGGTCAATTCTCCAACTGTAAACTGAAGTTGGTCGACTATTACTCGTTAACTTGTAAAGCCCACTTAGCTGTGATAGTTTTCCTTTTAATTTCATTATATGTACTACTGCCATGATTTTTTTAAAAACTCCATAAGCAACCATTTAGCTGGCAGTGGGATACGCAAACGGATCCTTGAATCGAAAAACGGTGTTAACAAACCCGCAATACTTTTGAATGGCCTATCCAAGGAAACCCCACACCATGGGATAGACGAGATAATAAATAGCATCCCCACTTTACGTGCAAGGGAGGTAGTTACCCTAATAAGTTTTATTTTTAAGATTTAATTTTTGCACTTTTTCGACGTGATTAATATGTATACCTAGCCAAATTACAGCTTTCTAGTACTAAGCGTCTCAGAGCTAAAGCGGGGACAGACAGACAGACAGGCGGACATGGCGAAACTATAAGGGTTCCTTGTTTACTACGGAACCCTAAAAAAACATGCCTATGACTCACTTTGCCCGAAGGTAATTACGAACACGCACCATGCGATAGGATAGCTTTTTTCCATCTTCATATCCCAGTATAATGACGATGAAGCTCAATGCGCATAGGCCTTGGGCTTTCCTGGCCGTCTGGGCTCGGGAGCCCTGAAGCGTGGACAAGTTCATACAAAATAAATGCAAGCAATACTTTTTACGCTGAGCCCAAGTGACCTGGTCCGAAATTTCAGCAAGGCCTTCACTGATATAAAATGTACGCCGTACGAAAACTTATTAGGTACCTTTCTTATCATTGACGAAGTTTTTGAACATGGTATCCAAGATCTCGTTGCAAACAATATGAATTTCGGCAGAAGTGTCCTTTGAAAAAGCAGTCTACCCACTTGAAGTGTCGATTTTCGAGACATACAACCCTGGAGCCCTGGTCCGCATTTGGGGCTTAGGCCCTACGGCCTGGATGTTACTATGGGAAGGAGAGCCAGAGTATGTTGGAGATACGCCCAGGATCTTCAGCCCACCGATACGGCAACTTAATGTGCCAACACGGTGAGTTGTCTTTGCCTTTGTTGTTTATAGTTATCCAAGGTTTACCTTATCAATTTGATTACTGAGCTAATAATATCTCTAGTCATTAAACGAATTGTTTCTTAAATTATTAGCAATATTGTAAAGGATATTAGTTCAGTCCTTCACATATTTGACATCGTCGATCCTATAACTACCTACTTTGCATTCAACATTCCCGATTTCTCCACTTGTTGTGCTAATTCTGTATTGTTTATGCCATCAAGTTAATTATATATAATTTTTTTAATAAGTACAACGGCCGAAACCTGTTAAAAACAGCTGTAATAAAATATAAACCCATTAAAATTTGTGCTCTTCATAAAACTTGAAGCACGTTTTGTGCTACGTATTCCGTTGTGTACTTATTAAAAAAAGCGTAGTTTAAAAGAGAAAGCCCAGAAGAATTAGTTTGGTAAATTCGTATGCTTTTCCTTAAGTGAAAACTTTCCGCTTTCCGATACTTTGAGGACTAAGTCACGTTTTCCTAACGTATGTTAATATTAGATATAAATATTACGCCGTCAACTTGATTAAATCAAATGGACGCTGTTTACCAAATTACTAAGCAGTAGATACGAAAGATCACTTTTGTAGATAACATTAATTAAACTTCCATCTAAAAATGCCGTTGTTTGTATATGCCTTGTTTATGCTTTTTTTGGTGCCAATTTCTTCATATACTTATCTTATCCGCCGTTTGAGGCGTGCGTTGTGAAATTGGTATGTTGATCTCCTGGCTTTTATTACCACCGGACCTTACCTTACCTTACCTTATTGGCATCTGCACAGGCTCTGCAGTCTCGACATAGATAGCGGTCGCTTTACGACCGAAATCGGTCCCAAAGTTCTAATGGGATCCTTAGACAGTCAAAATTGCTTTACATCACGGATATCCCAATCTTGTCAAGCAATTTTGACCGTCTAGGGACCCCAATAGGACTGCGACCGAATTCGATCGTAAAGCGATCGCTATCTATGTCGAGACTGCTTTTGCTTGATAAACCAATTTATTTTAACAGAATCCTAAGACTGGAGTTCAACCACAAGCTGCTTCCCTACTATACTGAGTTAGATGCCGTGTTGCTTCGTGGCAAACAGCCGCCGAATCTAGTAAGGCATATGAGGAATAACTTCTCTTATTCTTCTCTGTTTTACAAGAAAACCCAGCCTGTTGTTAAGAAGGGTAAGTTTTTTTTATCGATTTAGTTCTTTTTTGGTATGGTCAAAGAGTGACAATTTCATCTCTACAAATAAATAAAATTGAAGTGTCTGTTTGTAATGTCAAAACATATGCATTTAGTAGTGTATATGGTAGTTGCAAAGAAAAAAACATTTGTTTTTAATTTTTTGTCGTCTGTGTGTCTGTCTGTTTGTTCTGGCTAGTCTCCGAAACTGAAAAGCTGCACCGATTTTGACGGAACTTGATAGCTGATGCTAAAAGGAGTAACTAAGGCTATTTTTATTTTAGAAAAAGCCACGCGGATGAAGCAGCGCGAGCGGGCAGTAGCTAGTTTTCATTAAAAATGCTGGCAATGACGTAGTTGGTGGCCGACATTTTGTAGAAGCTAAGCGCGCTCGCACATGGCATACTCTTTGTCGGTCCTACAATCGGTCAAATGATTTCGCCCTACGTTATTTAGACCTACGTTTTGTAGGACGTGGGCTGCCGGCCCACGTCAGATAATCGGTGACCGATTTTTGTAGGAGGAAAATTGAATGTACTGATGGCAATAGTGCAACGCACACGTCCTACAAAGAGTCGCTCGTATAAATGTATAGAATTTGAATCGGCCCGATACGAGGGCGGCACTGAAAATTTCGGGAATTAAGGAAGTGACACAACATTACTATTTAAAAATGTATTTATTGCTTTTCGAAGTATTCTCCGCGAAATTTGACACATTTTTCCATAGGATGGAACCAATCATTGAAGCAACCATTCCATTCGGAAGTTGGGGTCTCTAAAATGGCCGTTTTGTAGGCGTCCACAGCTTCTTCAGGTGATGAAAATCTCTGTCCACGCAATTTATTCTTTATTTTAGGGAAAGTATAGAAATCATTAGGGCTTAGGTCGGGGCTGTACGGCAGATGTTCTAATAATTCTATGTTTTCTTGCTCTAAAAACTCTTTTGTTCTGTGCGCGGTGTGAGAACTCGCATTGTCGTGATGGAGGATGATGCGGCGGATGCAGTTCTCTTTACGGAGTTCAGAAACGACCTGTGGCAAACAAATGCTAGCATACCATTCTGCATTAACCGTTCTTTGTCCCTCAAGAGGAATAGTCGTAACATGGCCGGTTTTGGAGACAAACGTGGCCACCATTTTTTTTCCAACACTCCGTGAACGAACAATTTTTGTTGGCTCGAACAATTTTTGTTAACTCATTTTCGAACACCCAATCTCGTGACTGGTTTTTGGTTTCGGGTTCGTACGCGTATATCCAGGATTCGTCACCTGATACGATGTTGTATACAGCATTTGAGGATCCTGCGTGGAATCTTTCGAGAGTTCTGACGCACCAAGTAACGCGAGCCGCTTTTTGCTCTTCACAGAGCGAATGCGGTATCCATCGGGAAAACAACTTTTTTACACCTAATTGTTCATGCAAGATTATTTGTATTTGACTCATGCCAATGTCTAAAGTTGCCTGAATTTCGCGGTATGTCACATGTCGATCTTCCTCAATCAGCTTACGCACAGCATCAACGTTTTCTTGGGTGACTGCAGTTTTTGGACGACTTTGACGGGGATCATCACTGAGCTTGACACGTCCACGTTGAAATTCAGCAAACCAGCGATAAATTGTGGTTTTGGATGGGGCTTCATCACCAAATGCAGAAATCATCCGGTCAACACACTGTTTTTGTGTTAAACCACTTCGAAAGTCATAATAAATCATCGCTCTTGAATTTTCTCGAGTCAATTCCATTTTCTCAACGACTAAACAAGTTTGACAAAACCTTGTGACAAGACCGAGAATCTTTTTTTAAATAAATAAATACATGGTATTCGGTTTTTAAAACCAAGAAGTTTTCAATTAAAAAGATTTTAATATGACAGGAACAGTGGAAATATTCCTTTCCCGATACTTTTAGTGCAGACCTCGTAATCGGCTCTACAAAAAATCTGACGTGTGCAAGCACCCTTGATCTCTACTGTTTCAAAAGTAGGGATCAAATTTATCAACGCACACGTCCTACAAAACGTAGGTCATATAACTTGGCGATAAAACACGGCGAAATAATCTGACCGATTGTAGGACCTACAAAAAGTACGAGTATGCCGTGTGCGAGCGCGCTGGGTGATTGTATGTATTTCTACTCTGTGAAATGCCAAACAACAGGATGTCGCGTTCCGTTCTTTTGACTATTTCTAACTTGTCACCCGCGAATTATGATGTAGGCCCATAATCCGCCATATTTTCTATGCAAGATCATCCCGAAATCATTAGTTACAGTCATGTCAACATAAGATGGATGTAGAAATTATTTAAATGGATTAATAACTCCCACCTTTGATAATGCCAACCCAGGTTTCTGCGGGTAGGTCTTTATAGGTATCGTTTACCTTTAGATAAAAATCTGATATCATTATCATCATACTCAAGGGAGGTATTGAGGTTGCTGTAACTATATTTTTATTTAAAAGTGTCCAAAAAGTTGCCCGTTCTTCTTCATAGGGATCTACTACGCTTTGGAACGGGTAACTAGCTACATCTTTCTGACTGACCGACTCCTTGACCATTCAAAAGTGCCTGTAAATAGTTTAATTGAAATAAATGTTTTGAGTTTTGAGCTTTTTTTTGGTGGGAAATTATCAAATACTTAGGTAACTTCTCAGTATGTCAGACTCTTACTGACTAAAACCCACCCATCTGGTCCTTATTGAAGGCGAGCTACCCATTGCTCACTGCCAAGCCCGCGCCTACGGCGGTGGCCGGGAATGAGGCTTTGAGCTGCCCATCTTAGTCGTTTTTAATTCCTTTTTGCCTAGTGATATTGAGCGATTCTACAAAACGCTTCCTGTCCATGGGTTACGAAATTATCGTTTCTAACTGATCTTAGAACTACTTATTTGATAAGTCCGATAAGCTATTTCCCTTTTCTTAGGTGCTAATTATGTTTAGTTTCTTATTAAGGCGCTGACAAGACCCAATTGAACAAATTAGGCTTCGCTTAAGAAAAAAAAATTGCCTAATCTGTATAGTTTGTGGTAGCGGAAAAAATATATGTTAATTTTGAACATATTTCCCAGAACCTGGTTGTTACCAAAACACGTTTTGAAAACAAAATCTCGATACAAACTGACGTTAAACTAACCTCTTACTTTGAGTTGTAATCCAAAATATCTGTATCAAATATCAACATACGTTACGTATTTAATTAATAACAAGAACGTCTTATTTGAATGCAGAACTTGGTTGTTTTTTATTTTCGATTACTCAACTCAATGTTGAGTAAATAGATAATTACTTCATATTTTGCAATAAATTACAAGCGTTGTGTCGTCGCGCTTCTCTTTCTTTTCTATGGAATTTGACAGTGATCACGGTTAAGGTGTTGTCAGCGTCTTAATCTAAAAATAGAAACAATAAGGTTATCGGTATTATGCACCGTTCACGTTTCTATAGCAATATTTCTCAAGTGCCAACGCAGAAGTAATACTGAAAAGGTTGTTCATGGTCATGGTCAAACCGTGATTTATCGATTTCCAACTTTATAGTAAGAACATAAATATCAAATTAAGTAGGTACATCATATTATTTTAATTGATGGATGATGCCGTGCCGCTGTATCTATAATCGTTCAATTTTCATCTTTATTTTGAAGGATATACGTTTTAAAATGTCATTTTAAACGGTTGACACTGTGAGTGTACGTTGTATCTGTCTAAAATTTAATAAGATTGAATGTCTTCACGTTTCATGACAGTTCCATGACGTCAGAGTATTTCCAGTTATCTTCTAATGAATATCTCTCTATAGGTCTTACAAATTATGCATTTTTTTATTGAGGAAGGTAACCAACAATTGCAGAATCTTGATTGAAAACTGATAAAATTGATGTCTAGTTATCATGCCATAAAATAATTTAATGTAAAATTCAATTAAATTGTTAATTCAGTACTCTATTTTTTCACAAACAAGTTTAGAGTAGGTACTTATTTATAAATTGTTTCTGGTAATTATAAAATGAATAAGTACAACAAAAGATACAGTCGTATTGTAGTATTTTTGGATATGAATAAAAATTCAAATTAGGTGTTTTATTTTGTTTTGTTAAGTTGGTCGTCTAATTACGCTATAACTATATCCTGGGCGGGCAATTATTATAGCATAGCTTAGAAGATTCATCATCCCTACCCTTATCTCAATTTTTTGGAAGTCGAAGCAGCATATCTCAAACTCATACGATTTATTTAAACTAAACCACTTACAAGGCACTTATGAATCGTCAAGGAGTCGGTCAGTTAGTCAGAAAGTTGAATTTTGTTGCCCGTTCCAAAACGTAGATCTCTATGGAGAAGAACGGGCAAAAAACTCCATGGACAGTCTTTGATATCAAGATGTAACAAAATAATGGGTGCATTATTCTTGTTGCTTCTAATATTTATCTGAGAAAATCTTTGACTGTTGTTACGAGTCATCAGAAGCTTGATAGTCTGACAACGAGTCTTACAAAGGGATGTCGTATTACCCGGTAACTGCGTCGTGGAGGCAGTCGCTCCATGTAGAGTACGAGGGTGACACTGAAAGTTCTTAGAAAATCAAAAACTGAACAAACTAGCAAGTTATTAGTTTTATTATATCTTCAAAATAGTGTCCATTTACATCAATACATCGCTGCATCCAATGGAACCACTGAGAAAAACACTTTACCCATTCGTCCTTAGAAGTCTCTTGGACGGCATTTTGAAACGCAGCCACTGCTTCCTCGGCGTCCATAAAACGTTTTCTTCGAAGACTTTCTTTTATTTTCGAAAATAAATAAAAATCGCAAAGTTCGAGGTCGGGGCTATAGGGCGGGTGACCCAGTAATTCCACGTCTGACGTCGCCAAGTAGTCGATTGCTTTCTTGGCGGTGTGCGACGAGGCGTTGTCGTGGTGAAGGAGGATCCTACTGCGAGTCGTTTCTCCCGAACTCTTTCCAAGACAAGTGGCAAAAAATTGTTAGTGTACCACTCTGCTGCTGTTGCTGCTGACAGCAACTGTTTTTCGTTCTTCTAAAACAGTTGTTGCGTAATGACCTGTCCTTCCGAAGAACGAGGCCACCATTTTTTTTTCTACGCTTCGACCTCTCTTCACTCTAGTTGGCAACTCCTCGCGAGGAAACACCCAGACAGCAGACTGTCTCTTAGTTTCAGGATCATAACAATAAATCCAGCTTTCGTCACCCGTAAGTATGTCGAACACAGCATTTGAGTCACCTCCGTTAAATCTTTGAACCATTTCACGACACCAATCAACACGACGGAGTTTTTGGGCCTCTGTCAAATTATGGGGTATCCACCGGGCACAAAGCTTCCTGAACGCTAAATGTTCATGCAGGATTTTGTGCACTTGACTCATACCGATGCCTGAGCTTGTCCGAATCTGCTGATAAGTCACTCTTTTGTCAGTCTCTATCATACGCCGCACCACAATGATGTTGTCTTCAGTCGTCGCCGTAGAAGGCCGTCCCTCACGCAGATCATCGGTGAGATTAGTGCGACCACGTTTAAACTCATTAAACCAGTTGTACCTACACAGTGGCACGAGATGGGGATTCAATCGTGAAAGGCCAATCGAAGTCTATCATAACTTTCTTGTTGATTTAAATGACATCGAAAGTCATAAAAAATCATCGTACGAAAATTTTCTCGCGTTAGATTCATGCTGACGTGACACAGACAATTTTCAATTTGCCGCCAAATCGTAAACAAATGACAAATTAATAAAATACATACACAATAATATTGGCAGAGTTCCATTTTCAAAATTTGAGCTGTTTTTTTTTATTATATCGTTTACAAGTGGCCAGTTCTAAACACTTCCAGTGTCGCCCTCGTACTGGCATTCAGGTGCATGAGGTTAGACTGGAAGTCGACCCCAACATAGTGGCGAAAAGGCAGGCAGATGATGAACAATGTAAAAAAACAAATTATTTAAAAAACAATAAACCAGCGGTCGGGTTTTTTGTTTTTTAAATAATTTGTTTTATTTCAAGCTTTTTCGTTTTATTAATATATATATATATGTATATATTAATAAAATAATAGCAATTATTTGATATTAATATTGTTGTAATTTAATTTAAAAAAAAACCTTCCCCTTCCTTTTTTTTGTATTTTCAGATGCAGTATATAATAATTATATAGCCTATGTCACTCCCACAATTAAGACGAATCTAACGACACCTCTTAATTTAAAATCCATTATGCCGTTTAGGCTACAGAGCGTGCCTAAGAAATAGACATACTTACATACATACATACATACATACACATACTCTCGAAAAACATTACCCTCCTTCTGGGGCAGTCGGGTAAAAACAAGTATTTTTTTTTCATACACCTCTATCAATCATCATCTCAGTCTTCATTCCCTTTCTAGCGACATCTGTCACACATTTGTCATAGGTAAGGAAAAATTAACAAAGCTAATTCGTCATAATTTTTCAGGGCAACTTCTGAACAGGATAATAGCGTCAAATCTTCATGAAGCTATGGTGCCCCAAATCCCTGTGACTCAAAACCTCAATCAAATTGATACAGGACCACCCCTCGGGGACTTCGAGAGATTACCTGTAAGTTTTAAAATATGTAACATTAATGGTTTGATTTGAATATTATTCAGGATTTCTTTTGAGAATGCGTTAACGAACATGAAATCTCATGTAAAACATCCAGATGTAGTCGTACCATGCTTAGATCTTACAAATATTTTGATCCGTTCGGGGTCACTACGGTGGTAGTTTCATAGCATAATCAGCCTATTGTGTTCTCACTCCTGGGACATAGGCCTCCTCTCTGTGTGGGGTGGGCCGCAATCCACTACGCAGGCCCAGAGCGGGTTGGTGGATGTCTGTCTCACATTTGTCTTCGAATTTTTGGTTCTCGGACGATTTCCTCACGATGTTTCACTTCAGCGTTTTGAGAGCAGTGGTGATGAATTAAAATACACAAAGTAAAGCGCCTGCTTGGGTTCGAATCCACGACCGTATAACTCGTAAGTCGGGGCCGATGCCACTGGGCCACCACTACCCTCGATAGTTTCAGAGTGGAATTAAACTTCTTCATAATTCAGTGGTAGTTAAGTGCTCATGATGGAAGGACCATCTTACTGAGGTTACTAACCTAGTATCGACAAGAGCTGGCTTGAAATCCATGCTATGCTATCCTACCTAATATTATAATTGTGCGAAAGTGAGTTTGTTTGTTAAGCTTTTACGCTAAAACGGCTGAACGGATTTACATGAAATTTGGCTCATGGGTAGATCATGAACTGGATTAGGACATAGGATGAACGGGATCGAGACGTATGCGGTTCAAACCGTGGGGCGCTGCTACTAATACTATAAGTACGAAAGTAACTCGTGTCTATCTGTCTGTCCGTTTGTCAGTCCATTTGTCTGTCTGTCTGTGATTTCGATGAAAGACACAAAGTTAGACTATCCTAAGCCAGGTCGGGTTAGGACATAATGTGTACCGGTAGTAGGTTCTCGTAGAATAATTTCCGACTTCGACGCGGGCGAAGCCGTGGCAAAAGCTAGTCTTGTATGAAGCCTTCTTTAATATCTTAAATCTTATCGCTCCGATATCAAAGCCATCCCATTCCAATATTTATAAATGATCAGCTGATAATTGTTGAAATTAGATCATTATTCAGTTGACAATAAATTCACGGGATAAATTTAAAACTAAGGCCGTTTTTGAATCACTACTTAAAAACGCTCCAAACTTAATTAGCGAACTAAACTATAAACGAGACTTAATTACGAAAATACGAGGCTTAATTTAAGTAGCGAACTAAATCATACACTAGAACCAGAACCGTTACAATTATTGTTTTCCAACTGAATTCGAAATCGTAACGAACGGTATGTGGAAACACGTCTGCCTAATTCAGAAAACAGAAACCAGACAAAAATAACGCCAAATCTGGATTTTGCGGCCGAATTCGGTCGTAAAGCGATCGCTGTCTATGTTGAGACTGCAGCCCCTGGACCATACTTAAAACATTGCTGGCAATGTATTGTGGCCATACATTGCCCGTTTAGGAGCGCTCTCTCTTACAGCGGCTTAGCACGAGCACCGTTTTGTCGACGGAAGAATAGACAAAAATGACGTTCCGTGTAGAAAATCCGACGGCAGCAAAGTAGAAAGCATCAACTGCACTCTTTACGAAATTCACTCTTTTACATAATTCGACTCAGAATTCATTGTTTTGTCATAGGATTTTTTTTCTGTTTGATTCTCAATTTTAACTGGTATTAAGTCACGTATATAAAGACAACTACAATTTTTTTTTCTCAAAGTGTCGAAGTAACATTTCCTTAGTAATGCCCTATTAACTAAAAGATGTAAAATAGGAGAAGATTTGCTTCTATAAGCTTAGTTCTTCTATTAATTATCATAGTTTTGCGTTTAAAATGCTCTCCTGTAAAATCATGATTTTGTATATACCTTGTGGCCGTTGAGTAGAAAAATGCAAATTGTCTTCATTACCTTTGACAACTGTCAGTTGTCAGTGTAATTTTGACAGTTTTGGATAGAAAACTTTCTTCTGAAATAATCTACATAAAAAAGGAGCTGGACTTAGATCGTCAGAAACGAAAGACAAAATGACAGATTGCAGAAGGATTTCTACGGTGCGATGTCAAAAATAGAGAAACGAAATGTCACTTTGTATATAGAAAGAGCTTATGTCTATTCTTCGTAGAAATAGAAAGCGTCATGCTAAGCATACAGAAGGTCAATACCTGTATATATTTAGATAGCAGACTATCTGAATTGCGTCTTTAATTTCTATCAAATGATATCACGTCATGGTCATGTCTTAAAACCATTATATTAAATGTGTGTTAGTCTGATCAACATAAAAGCTAATTAACTTTAGTACGTAGCGTGAGAAATAGCCATTCAAATTATCGTTTCATTTTTAAGTATGCAGAAACAAATCTACTTAACACTACCGCGTCATTGAACTTGGTCTATTTTAGTGATATTTAATCTATTTTATTTTCCGGGTACAGAAAATGTATTTACAGTTTAGAAAAAAAAAAAAGTTTGGGCAAATCTGACAGGATATGACGAATACTTATGTGTACCCACCAAATCCAGGAATGTTATGATTTATGTATTATTATCAATTAGGAATCAATTAGGAATGTTATGATCAATTAGGCAACACATCGGGAATCCCCATGTTTTGTATTTTATGTTCACAGTAATCAAAGTCTGTAAGGTGACGCACGGAGGTAGTCCGTACGCTATCCATCATAATGATAATGACGCACTGTTTGCCAATCGATACGAAGCCAGATAATCTATATAATAACACAATGAATGGTTCCGTAGTTGGGATGAATTTAACAACAGTTGAAAAACATTTTCGTTGGTCGACTATTACTCGGTAACTTGTAAAGCCTACTTAGCTGTGATGGTTTTCCACTTAACTTCGTTATATATACTGCCGTGATTTTTCACGTATCTAAAAAAACCATCTAGCTGTGGCCGCTGGGACGACGACGACGACGACGACGACACTTGTCTCGAACAAAAATTAGAACTTTAAAACTTAATATCACGCAAGCGGATTCCTGAATCGAAAAATGGTTTCCACATACCCGCAATATTTTTGATCGGCCTATCCTACGTTGCCCCACACCATGGGATTGACGAGAAAAAAAAAATAATCCCCACTTTACGTACAGTCAGCGTCAATAATATCGGGACGAACAGACTGTTCAAAATGATCTAAGCAACTATGAAAATTAAATATTAACTGAATGACAGAAGAACTGTTTCAAAATGATCTAAGCAACTATGAAAATTAAATATTAACTGAATGACACAAGAACTGTTTCAAAATGAAGAAAGTACACGACAACTGTCATTCTGACAAGAGTTTTATCAAATCGAGTTAAAGTTTACTTTTCTTAGTTGTTGAGATCATTTTGAAGAGTCGGTTCGTCCCGATATTTTTGACGCTGACTGTACAAGGAAGGTAGGTATACTACAAAATTTATTTTTTCATTATTTTGTTTACACTTTGTCGGCATGATTAACATGTATATCCATGCCAATATTACAGCTTTCTTGTACTAAGAGTCTCTGAGCTAAGCCGCGAACAGACAGACAGACCAACATGGCGAAACTATAAGGGTTCCTTGTTGACTACGGAACCCTAAAAATGTGTATCAATGCATGCATGGAAAATCATACCTGTTGCATTTAGCACGGTACCAATAACATATAATCAAACTGACCTAGACCGTATGAGTCATCAAGAAACAGTAGGTGCTATAATTAGACTAATATGTATGGACGACATGGAATTTATGGATCTATACCTAAATATAAATAATGATACTGTACAAGGTGTCGTTTTGCATCCTCGTCAAATTTCAGGAGGCTGCTATGAAAGACACATATAATCACCTGCTCAATAATTAATACATACTTGTTATATTAGTTATTTAAATTTGACAGTATTTTAGAATACGCCACTTTCACAGAACAGAATCACCCCGTTGCGTATGCGGTAGTGTGTGTGTAAAAGGGCAGTTTCAGTGCGGTATCACACGGGCCGCGTTTTAACATGCGTGTCCCACACATGCCGATTTCCGAAAATTTGAAAAACAAAAAAAACCTACTCATTTTATTATTGATTCGTGTCGAGAATCATTAGCATAGTTATCTCCTTGAATTTAACGAGGATGCAAAACGACACCTTGTATAGAGTCTACAATACCTCGTCGTCACGGGTCGTCAGAAGCTCAAAAGTCTGACAACCAGTCTTACCAAGGGATATCGTGTTACCCAGTAACTGGGTTGTGGAGGTCAGATAGGCAGTCGCTCCGTGTAAAATACTGGTATTCAGCTGTATCCGGTAAGACTGGAAGCCGACCTCAACATAGTTGGGAAAAGGCTAGGCAGATGATGAGTCTACAATACCTCAAATTGCTTAGTAATATGATCCTCCGTTATATCTAAAACACTGCAGCATTAATTTTGAAATTAATATATGGTTAAATTGAGGATTAATGTTACGTACTATGTTTGACGAAATCACGATTCCATAAAAATTTATTGACAGACAAAAATTACAAAGTTACCTCCAAACCAAACAATAAATTGCTAGTATTAAAAATACTTCAAGTTAGATCATAAAACTTTGTATAACAATTAATAACGGAACTAAATATAAAGCAGATACTATGTTTTTCTTTTTTAATTACCATAATTTTCACCGTAAGAAGAAATTACCTAAACTATCGGTGCATTGGAGCCTTCTCCCTGCCGCCCTGTCTCGCTTGCTTTGCTAAGATTTTGATGCGATCTTCACCAACATTTAGAGAATTATTCCGGAAGTTATAAATGGAAATGTTAATAACACTATTACTAAAATTACATAATAACGAGATTTCGATGTTTTGTGTTCAAGTCGTAAAAAGCGTGCAAAACAGTGACGGGTCGCTAGTATTATACGAATCCCGTATATTTACAGCAGGTACCGGTTACCTAAGCAGCCATCTAATTGCACTCACTGGGACTCAATCTATTTAATTTAATATTTTGACTAATTTATGGATTAAGCTGTGGTAATGGCGAAAAGTTTTCGAGGAAACATAATCGTTAACTGTGATATGTAGAACGATCATGAGATCTGTGTTTAGCTCTTTTTTTTTTATAAAAAAAAATGATTTTGATAAATTTTATTTTTTATGATACAGCAATGTAACGCCGTCATTAAACCACTCAATTAATATTAAAAATAAAACAAAAGTCATATTAAAATCCTTTTCCTTAAACCACTGACTACCTGCAGTATTGTCTCTCCTTGTCCCTTTAAATCATCCAAGGGTTGTCTTTAAAAGATCGCTTTTAGCGTAAAGACCGCCCATTGTGTCAATCAATCAATCAACTCAGCCTATAACAGTCTACTGCTGGACGGAGGCCTCTCCCAGGCTATGCCACAACACCCTGACCTCCGCCTTCCACATCCAGTCTGTCCCAGCCACCCTTTTAAGGTCGTCTGTCCATCTTCATAGCTGGGGGGCGTCCCACACTACGCTGGCCGATACGCAGTCTCCACTCCCATTGTCACCCTATGTAAAATTTCTACATTTATATCTGTAATTCGTTTGGTGAACAGAATGAAGAGTATTCTATTCTTTCTTTTTTTCAGGATGAAACCATACTATGTGTGATGAAATATTTGGACATTCAGTCGCTCTGCCGATGTGCTCAAGTGAACAGACATTTCTACAGGCTGGCTTCAGACGCCATACTTTATCGAAGCATAGACCTCAGACCCTACTGGCATTGTGTGCAGTCACAGGTAATATTCATTGAATTTTCAAGTTCTTACTAACTTTTCTTCTAAGGGATAGTATCCTCGAAGGGATGGGCAGAAGTATATATTGAGTATAGTATACCCACATTTCGCCAGTTATGCTTAAGTCCCATGTAATAACAGGGAGCGAGCCTATTGCCACCAACCTGACACGAATCCTGACTCCGGGCTGCTGAAAAATTCTTTATGGAGAAACCCTATAATATTTTCAGGGAAAAATGATTGGGTTTTAAATCCTTTTTGGTCTTGGTAATCCAACCTAGAATCTCACGCTCAGCAGTTGCGCATACATAAATCAGCCTATAATGTTCCCACTGCTAGGACACAGGCCTCCTCTCTGTGAGAAGGAGTGGGCCGTAACCACCACGCGGGCCCAGTGCGGGTTGGTAGATGTCACATGTCTTCGAACTTTGGTTATAGGACATGCCGGTTTCCTCACGATGTTTTCTTTCACCGTTTTGAGAGCAGTGGCGATGAAATAATTTACACAAAGTAAACCTGTCTGGGTTCGAACCTACAATCTACAACTCTTAAGTCGCGCCCGTTACCACCTGGGCCACCACTGCTCAGTTGCGCATGCGTCCATTAAACTAAATATGCAGTCTAAGGGATTATTAACATGAATCTTTGTCACTTACCCGAAAGACGTCCACTGCTGGACATAGGCGTCCCTCATTGCCGCATCGACCGGTTCTGTGCTTCTCTTATCTAGTGGATTCCCGCGACCATCACCAGGTCATCGAACCACTTGTGGCGTTAGACATTAACACCTGGTTTTAGAAAACCTGATCAAGTATCTTATCAGTAAATCTAATGTCTCTTATGATAATGAGATTTAGATAGTTGTGGCCAAAGATTTAAATAGATTCACCCCGACTGCGTCGAAAGATGGTCGCACGTTTATTTATCGGTAACGTATGGAGGCGTTTTCGCGCGACTTTAGTAGGGTGAGGGCAAATCTTAAGATTTAATTCCTTGGTTGTATAGCAGATAAAAATTTGCTAATGTGTTACTGAAACAAGACTGGGCGGATAGCTTATTGACATATTTTAGAAAAAAAATCAGCTGCTTCCTACGTTTTTACTAGTTATGAGAATATAAATGTGAGAAACAGCTGATATTTTATTCGCGATTTCACGTTTGGTCCCATAGTAAAAGCACCTCTTAAGAGATAGTGCGCTAATTTTAATTACATCTTGTAGTACGCGTCAAACTTGATGGCGGCTCTGAAGTGCGCTACTCGCTACGCAGTACCCCACCCGTCACCCCCGCTGACACATGAATTCGCTACTGCGCAGTGACTCGCCTCATGTTCCGAGCCGCCATAAAGTTTGAATCGGGCTGTACAACTGCTATGTCCCTCCCGCCATCTCCTTCGGGAAATAAACGTAACGTTATACAGGAAAAACAATAAACCAGTGCGCAAATTAAACTTGCGAGTTTTATTAAACATATATGTTTTATTTGAATAGCAAGTCACCACAAATATTTCAAAGTAAACATCTTTTCTTTTTTTTTTGTACTATGACATACAAAAAAAAAAGAAAAGATGTTTACTTTGAAATATTTGTGGTGACTTGCCTTTTTTTTTGGGTGGGAAATTATCAAATACCTTCTCCCGCTCTGGGCGGAGCGGGAGGGTGTGTCAAACTCTTACTGACTAAAACCCACCCGTGTGCCTTCCGTTGCTTGTGTGTTGCCAGAGGCCAAGGTATCCCTTTCGGATTTTCCCGCGACCCCGGCAGGCATCGGCCCTAGTGGACCCCTACACTTGTGCTGACATCTCTTTGAGGCCCGCGTGGAACACAACGCGACGTCGACCCGGGCCTGGTCCTTATCGGACGGTGAGCTACCCATTGCTCACTGTCCGTATGCCCGCGCCTACGGCGGCCGGGAGTCGGCCTGGGTTTCCCGACGCCCAGGGCGTCTCCTGCGGCGGCTGGGGGCGTGAGGGCGCGAACTTTGCCTCTTCCTGACCGCCTCCTCCTCCTTCACGAGCGTTACTGCTTCGCAGAAGAAGATAACGGCTGCCCATGCCCTCTCGCTCCGTACCATGGCCTGAACTAAGGCCGGACGCGAGAGATCTCCGCGGCCGATCGCCTCCACGAGGACACGGACTCCGGACGATTTACGCGCCGGCAGGCAAGTTACCATGACTTGCCTGCTGGCGCGGCGCGGGCGCGCGGTGTAGCGGAACGCGCAAAGGTACCTAACCAGCTGTGCGCTCGCTTGATTTACGGCGTAGGTTTTTCAGGTATTTTATTAGGAATTCAAGTCGGAAAAAAAGGTATTGAACAAATAATGGAAATGTGTTCTATTACTGATACTGTGGTTCAGTATCAGTGGTCAGTACCAAAAACAATTTGCGCGCTGGTTATTTTTTTTTTCTCCTGTATTATTGATTTTTCTATCGTTTTCATAGACAAGCCCTACTAACATCGCGGGAGTCGGCGCGTATTGTTTGAAGTCACGTGTTGCAATCACGTTTAGAGTTCAAGTCTTTATCTATAAATTAATTGAACTTGTTTATTGTTTTGCCTTCTTGTTGTTTATGTTATTGAAAATTGTTTTTATTTTAATTCTTACGCATTTCTGTAAAATATTGTTTTTGTTATTAAACAAAATGATGAAAACCAGACGAGTTGATGTCGCGTGATGAGGGTTCCGTACAATAAATATGTTATCTACCATGCTTTTATCCCAAGAACAAATTTAGCATTGTAGTTGAAGGACATGTTCTCCCATACATTCCAACTGCAAATGTAAGTTTGTACGCACAATATTGAGAGATTTACCATATTTTCTTAACACGATAGACATCTTATAGGTTTTCCTGTAATATATAAGTAAGTAAAAAACTATTTTCTGTAATTTTTCAAAATTTCAAATGGTAAATTTTCATCCTAAATAACTTTAAAACTATTATATATTAAAAAGATTACGGGAAAACCTATAAGCAGTCTATGGTGTTAAAATAACTTGGTAAATCTCTCAATATTGTATGTACAAACTTACATTTGCAGTTGGATTGTATGGGGGAACGTGCGTTTCAACTACAATGTTAAGTTTGATCTTGGGATAAATTCATCCCAACTACGGAACCCTTCATTGTGCGTAAGTGAAAACTTTTACTGGCGCATTTTTGGTAGAGCAAAACTTATGGGTCCGCGGAACTGTCTTATGTATCTTTGACGTTCGAAAAGTGCTGATTCTCAGCCTAGTTTGAATAAATGACTTTATTTTGATTTTGACCGACATGTTTTTATTTTTTTTGGATGAGAAATCATCAAATAACTTCTCAGACTCATCAGACTCATACTGACTAAAACCCACCCGTATTCCTTCCTGTTGCCTGTGTTGCGGGGGCCTCGGTGACCCATTAGTACCTTCCCGCGACTGACCGACATGCTAATGTTGACACTTTTACACTATAAATGTAGCTATGCATAGTTTTAAGTTTTCATTTCGAGCTTCAGTCGGCAGTCTGCCTCTGTATTTTTTTTATAATGTTTGTTTATACATATTTACAAGCCGTGTACCCTTTGATATTTTCCATCAGAAAAATTGACGAGCTTCCATACCAACTTTCAACCATTTAAATTTTCAAAAATCAGGGGTTGAATTTTCAAAATCCTTTTGTTGGAGCTCATTTTCGCTGTTTGGAACTCTTATTCACAAAACGTCATGCTTCTGGCCCCAGCGGCTTAGGCTATGCGTTCTCTGTCAGTGAATTGAAGATTTTTATTAAGTAGTCCTTTGATATTTTCCATCAGAAAAATTGACGAGCTTCCATACCAACTTTCAACCCCATTTAAGTAAGTAAGTAAGTAAGGGATGAGTTTTCAAAAATCCTTTTGTTGGAGCTCATTTTCGCTGTTTGGAACTCTTGCTCAAAACGTCATGCTTCTGGATTCAGCGGCTTAGGCTATGCGTAATCTGTCACTGAATTTAAGATTTTTATTAAATAGAAACATCTAATTTCAGGTCCTCATAACCTTATCAATGCGGTGCAAGTTCCTACAGAAGCTGGACCTATCATGGTGCGGCAGCCATCTCATGATACAACCCAATTACGTAGTGAAGTGAGTGATAAATATAATTACTGCTATAAACGCAAGTAACGTGAACTTGAACAATGACGTAAATTGTTGCAAGATTAAGGCTGTTTGTTCATTAGTTTTATCTTTTTCTTGGAGTAATTACGAATGGGATAGTAGTACTTTTTGGTGTATTTTTTTTTAAAACTTTATCCAGACAAAAATTTTTGTCTGGATAAAGTTTTATGTTTTAAAGTTTCATGAAATTAAAAAAAAAACTACTTGATTATGCCCATTGTTCGCTCGGGAGTTCTACCTTCACGTTTTAAATTACTAATTATATCTGAATTTCTAATAAAAAGCTAACGTCCGAAAAATGGTCTCTATATTACACTTTGCGTTGCTGTGATTGGTTGAAAGATGTATCAACAGCCAATTACAGCAGTTTACGCATGTTTAACAATTTCTCACATTAATTTTACAATAATTTTCGTTCTAGAAATTGGCCCTTAAAGATCAAACTCCCATATTAACCTTTTGACTGCCATAGATAGATGAAAGAGGAAAATGTGCCCAGCACGCCTCGGTCACGACTACATGACAGATTTTAAGGAATAATTCGTAGTTTGGCGCCGAGGGCACGTCTGCTTTTTTGACGTGGTGATCAATACCTATTGACCACCACGATACTATTAATACTATTAACCTTAATAGAATACTGACCTATTAGAGCATGAGTCAAGTTACGATTTCTGCATTTTTTTGCACAGATTTAATCAATGGTTTTTGAAAAGTAGGTCTTATATTTAACTATAAATTACTTATTACTTAAATTGGCTAATAAGCCGACTAGAACCCAATTGAACCAAATTTAACGGCGATTTCCCAGAAATCTACTTTTTTGAGTTAAGCCAGTAACCGAGATTTTTTTTCAAAACACGTTTTGAAAAAAAAACTCGATACAAACTAACGTTAAACTAACCTCTTACCTTGAGTTCCAAACCAAAATATCTGTAGTAAATATCAACATACGTTACGTATTTAATTAACAACAAGAACGTCTTATTTGAATGCAGAACTTGGTTGTTTTTTATTTTCGATAACAACTCAATTTTTGAGTAAATAGATAATTGCTTCATATTTTGCAATAAATTACAAGCGTTGTGTCATCTCGCTTCCCTTTCTTTTCTATGCAATCTGACAGTGACCGCGGTTTAGGTGTTGTCAGCCTCTTAAGCATGCGATATTTTGTTCTTAGCAATCATACAAATTTATATAAATTCTGAACAACCTAATTAATGTATCACGATCAAGGAGTAACTCAAGGTTTTATTGACAGTTTCCTCAAAGACAGCGGTGCTGAATTAACACATCTGCGCATGAATTGCTGCCAATTCGTTGACAACTCCGTGCTAAGAGCCATCGTTGACACCTCCACTAGTTTACAAGGTACGTTTGTTGCTATTATTATTAAACATTTATTTCAGACCAGCTTCATATTCTTGTTAGTAACAATATACTTAAGAACTAATGTTAGTATGCAAACACAACAAAAAATTAAATTAAATTGCGACATGAAGTCGCACCCATCTTCGCAGCATGGGGGACTCCCCCGATCTGCAAATACCCCCAGTATAGAGTTGGAACTACCACGAACGCGAGTGAGTATGGAGGCACAGCTTTTCCTTATGACAGCGGCAAAACCATCAACCCGCGCCTCAGAAAAAATCCCCGACGCACTGCAACGCCATGGCAGCCCCAATAGTACCCTGAGTGCATTGTTGTATTGGACACGCAGATCGCTGTATGCCCGCTGCGAATAACTAACCCACAGGTTGCAGGTGTAAAAAGATTGGCAATATGCTCTAAAAAGCGTGATCTTAACCGCATTCGTACACCGTGCAAACCTGCGGGCCAGCATGTTACAACGGACTGCGTTCCCTTTCTATGTCCACATTATCACTTAAATCAGCGGTGACCCAGTGACCCAAATATTTAAATTTAGACACTCTGCACAGTGGAGTGCCATAAAGTGACACATTCGGAAATGCTGGGTAAGAAAAACCACTTCCTTTGAAGAGCATTAGTTGACCCTTCCCAACATTATACTTGAGCCCATGAGTCACCGCATATGATTCACAAGTAGACACTAGCCGCCTCATGGCACCAATTGATGGACTCAGCAACACCATGTCGTCTGCGTAACTAAGATTATTGGTACACACTTCGTCAATATGACATCCAACCTTGGTGCTGTTGAGTTCAGCAATCAGCCGGTTTATGTACAGGTTGAACAAGCGAGGTGAGCTTAATCCCCCCTGCCTCACTCCGCACTTCAACCGGTACACACTCGACAGAGAACCATTCCACCTCACACAATTGCATTGATTGCTATACCAAAACTTAAATAAAGACATAACTACAGTAGGTAAAGAAGTTTCGGTAAGCAACTTATCCCACAACACTTCATAACTGACAAGATCGAATGCCTTCGATAGGTCCAAAAAACAGGCAAAGACAGGCGTTTATGATTATGCGTGGCTTTTTTATGATTGAAATGTGTTGATTTGTAGTTATACTAAAGTCAACCAGCAGGCTTAGCATGACGCTTTCTATTTCTCTACTGTAGAATAGAAATCGTTTGTCTACATTTCACGGTAAAAAAACCGTCAACTGTCTACAAGGAAATTCGGTAATTTTTAGGGTTCCGTACCCAAAGGGTAAATCCTATTACTAAGACTCCGCTGTCAGTCTGTCTGTCCGTCTGTCACCAGGCTGTATCTCATGAACCGTGATAGTTAGACAGTTCAAATTTTCACTGATAATGTATTTCTCAACAACAAATACTAAAAAACAGAATAAAATAAATATTTAAGGGGGCTCCCATACAACAGGCATGATTTTTTTTGGCGTTTTTATAGATAATGGTACGGAACCCTTCGTGCGCGAGTCTGACTCGTACTTGGCCAGTTTTTGTCTACTCTTCCGTCGACAAAACGCTTCTCTACGGTTCTCGTGCTAAGCCTGCAGACGAGATAAATTTCATGTTTTGGGATTAAAAACTTTAACTTAATTGCTTATGGTTCAGTTTTCATTGGAACTAAAATTATTTTATGACGTTTAGCGATAGATTTTTTCATTCAACAATCAACTTCGATAACTTGAGTTTAAAGTTGATATTTGTATAAGTTGCAGCTTTTATTTTATAATCTCGTAGCGTTGGCTTTAGTATAGTTAGGGTGGTGTTTTTAGAACTCAGTGTGCGCTTTTATAATCTGTAACGTGACGATATAATCGTGGACGTCCACGTCCATAAAATGTATGGAAATACATGCACGTTTACGTGGACAGAAATTTAAAAGCAGCTTCATATTTTTTACTTCCCTGTGTTATCGTGATAACGTGACGTGGACGTGGACGTCCACGATAATATCGTCATGTTAGAAATTCTAAGAGCGCACTTTCAGTTCGATTTTAGGCCGGGTCCAGACGTGTGTAATGTGTAATGTAACGCGAATTCCACGTGTGGACGGCACTACGAGCATTACGTGTAACGCTTGGGCTGAGCCATCGCATGTCGATTTTAAGCGCGAACACAAAGGCTCTCACAGTCGAACACATACGCGATTCGCATTGAGTTTGTATACCGTCCCCACTATTTGCATTACATTACACATTACACGCGTCTGGAGCCAGCTTTATTGATTATTAGGTATTGGTTGTCAAGTTGTGCGCGAATATGAATACAAATATCTTTCATTAGCTTATTAACCTACCGTAGCTTATAAGGCAAAGTTTGACATGGAGTCCATGTCTGGACTCCAAAGAACTTGAGAACTGGAGTCCAACTCTGGAACCTAAAACCTTTTTACTCATATTTCTTAAAACCCGACTTTTTGAGAATTCAAAAGGCCTGTAATAAATGGTCCTGTATTGCTTTGATTTTTTTTTTATATTACCAAATAAGTACATTATTTTGTTTATCTACTTATGCGCGGAATTACTTTGAATTATTACATTATAATTTTCAGAGCTATGCCTTCGATCTGTGGTCGGGTGTTCGGACTGGATATGTCTCGCGGCGCTAAAGAAGTTAAAACGCCTGGACCTATACAGAACTGATATCACCACGACTGCTGCAGTCGCCATCATCAGGTCCAACCCTGCACTTCGTCATCTTAATGTTGGTAAGCATTTACTTTTGATGTGAAACTTCTATTGGGGCGCCTTGGGGGTAACACCACAGGCAACGGAAGGAACACGGGTGGGTTTCAGTCAGTAAGAGTGACACACCCTCCCGCTCCGCCCAGAGCGGGAGAAAATATTTGATAATTTACTACCCAAAAAAAATAAAAGGGTTTAACACAGACTCGTATGCCGTGACGCCAAACGGCATGACGCTGTTTTAGATGTTTGACATCTGCCGGCCGTCCCATGACGTCCACATTTTTTTGTTAATAATGAAATTTTTATATTAATAAATGTAGCCTATTTGTTTATTATATTTAATTATGATGCACATAAAAGGGAAAACATAAAATGATCGTATAGGTATAAAAGTTAACAACAGTTTCATAAATCCCTGTCACAGTAATTCTGACATGCCAATAAAATCGTCGTCTTAATTTGTTATATTAGAATCCAAGAGATCATTAAGTACGGCCAGAGTACGTGGTAGTGGGGACTTAGCGCGCGGTGCGACACGCCTGTAATGTTCTCACAGCCCTCTCTGTAAAAGAGAGCAAGCAGTAACCCATCTCACAATACCAGTGTGAGATGGATGTCAACAGTTTAAAAAAAAACCGGACAAGTGCGAGTCGGACTCGCCCACCGAGGGTCCTGTACAAATTTGTAGATTCAAAATATATTACTAACATATAGTTCAAGAATCGAGCCCCGCAGTTTTTTTCCGAGCTTTCCCCGAAATTCAGTTTCCGATTGCTTAAACTCGATGATTAATTACGTACTTTAAATAAAGGCTATATTTTTTTATGATATAATTAAAAATGTATAGTTTTCAGATTTTTCCCTGTACTTGTAGTATAAGACGATATTACTTGCCAAATTTTATAGTTCTAGGTCAACGGAAAGTACCCCTATAAATTTTGATTACCTTGAGAGTTTCGAAATATACGTTTTTTGCGGCATAAACGGCCGTATCTTCTTTTAAATTAGAAGTTTGATTTATTGACAGCTTCAAGGCTTCTGAGTATATATATGCTTTTAATTTTCAACTCGGTACCTCCACGCGTAAAGGGTATTGACAGACAGGCGGACAAACAGACGGACAACAAAGTGATCCTATAAGAGTTCCGTTTTTCCTTTTGAGGTACGGAACCCTAAAAATAGGTTTTGGTAATTTTTACATATTAGTTCCAGTTAATGAACCGGTATTTAAATAATGGTTCCTAACGAATTTTGAACCCATGCCCTACCGATGTATTCTGTAAAAATCTCACCGTGAAAACTTATGTGACTATAACTTAGGCTATATAAATAATATCTATATTATTTATAGCTCACCTAAGTTTTGAAATGAAGCTCTTTCACCAATAGGTATAACTATTTGTGAAAGAGCTTCATTTTCAGGTTTGTCTCTGGAATGGCCAGGCCAGGACGGCTACTTTGTTAGCCACCTAAACCTTCCAGAATGTAATATTGTAATTATGTTGAAAATCGCATCATAATCCGTTACGTAGTTTAGAACAACAACGCGGGTAGACAGACATACACAATAAGCGATTTTCAAGATTCCGATTGCGATTTTTATTTTTCAAGTTTTGTCTTGATTACGAGGCTTTTGGCTATTTTGTATGTGCTTATTTTATGTATTTTTGTTGTAATGTGCGTTTTGTTCGTGCAAAATAAACAGTTTTATTTCTTTTTTTTTCTATGTTTATTTATACGCCTTGTTTCCCCGAAGGGATGGGCAGAGGTGTACCTATAGTACACCCACATTTCTCCAGCTATGTTTAAGTCCCATGTAATAGGGGGAGAGCCTATTGCCATCAGCCGGGCACAAATCCAGACTCCGGGCTGCTACTGAGAAATTTCAGATAGACAAACCCAATAAAACTGCCCGACCTGGGAATGGAACCCAGGACCAGCTCACCAGTAACGCTTGCGACCACTAGACCAACGAGGCAGCCAAGAATTTATGATATGTGTACATAAAAATGTATTTCCACAGGATCGTGCAAAATGATATCTTCAATGGATGAAGTGGCAATTGCTCTTGGCGGCAACTGTCCGAACCTGGTGTCTGTGGACTTTTGGAAGTCTTACTCCTTGACTCCGAACGGCATCAGAGCGCTTGGCAACTGTAAAAAGCTCCAAGAGTTGGATGTTGGCTGGTGGTAAGTTTCTTTTTTAAATTGTTCTTGTTTATTAGGCCTAATAATCAAGTTAGGCTAGGTTTAATTTTGGCAATAGGCTCGTCCTCTATTTCATGGGACTTAAACATAACTGGTCACTGGTGGAAAAAAAGTAAAAGTGTGACTTTATTTTGATCATTTGGCGGAACGGAATATTTATAAAAGTTACGATCACGTTTAAAAGCTGTTAACATTTTTTTTTTTTCATTTTAGAGTATTTTCTGATATAATTATGGGTGTAAAGCAAGTGACAAGGGTTTTTTACAAACCTCAATGGTTAAGGTAGCTGTTATTAGCGCTAAAACTATTATTCAGTAAATTAAATGAGATTCTTTCTCATGAAAACCATGAAATTCACCATGTAACTTTTTGTGTAGTACAAGTGTCATTTTGACAGACAAATAATGATCTTTTAGGTAGCGAGATAAAATGACGGTCGGTTACCTGGTGAATAACATTAAGGCCAAGATTAATAAACATAAGTTAGCACGGGCTTTGCCTATATATGACTCCTGTCTCTATCGCACAACTATCGAACTAACTATGCAGGATAGAGACGGGAACATATCTAAACTAAAGCCAACGAGACGAGATAAATTTCATGCTTTGCGATTAAAAACTTTAACTTATTTGCGTATGGTTCAGTTTCCATTGCAATAAAAATTGTTATTACGTTTATCGATAGCTTTTTCATTCGAAAATCAACATAGAGTACTGGAGTTTAAAGTTGATATTTGTTTGCAATTTTATGTATTTATCTCGTATCGTTAGCCTGAGTTTAGTAACGTTTATTAATCTCTGCCTTACCGTTCTCTGTATTTCTTCAACTTAACTTAATCATTAACAAACAAACACAAGCATGTATTTATTCGACAGTTTGCAAGCGGGTGGTTCCGGCGAATGGCTGGCGTGGTTATCAGGCGGGGAGCTACGCAAGTTGTTCCTAGGAGCCCTACGAGGTGTTTGTGACCGTGATTTAAGAGCTCTACTGCCTAGGGCTCCGAAATTGGCGCAGTTGGACTTGTTAGGCGTCAGGGCTGTTACGCCAGATATTTGTGATGCGTGAGTAGTTTTTTTATTATTATTTATTAGCTTTACCCGGCCCGGCTTCGCACGAGCAGCACTAAGTATCTAGAATAACCTACCTACCTACCCTACCCTACCTACCTTATTTCATCCAAATACTATCGTGAATTCATGCAACCCTAATACTTTCATATAGGTTACTACTTTTATATATTAGTTACTACTTTTTTACTACTTTCATTGCAATTTCTTTATATTTACTCACCTATTAAATCTTTCTTGGACTTCTACAAATATTTCAAAACCAAAATTAGGCAAATCGGTTCAGGCGTTCTCGAGTTTTTGTGAGACTAACAAACGTCAATCCATTTATTATATATAAGTACTAGCTTTACTCGACCCGGCTTCGCACGGGTAGCATTAAGCATCTACCCTACTTACCCAACCTACCCTATTATGTCTCACCTTTTAAACCTTCCCTGGACTACGACAAACATATCAAAACCAAAATCAGCTAAATTATCGGCCCAGCCGTTCTCGAGTTTTAGCAAGACAAACGAACAGAAATTGATTTTTATATTTATAGATATAGATTTTGTAGGTGTAGTTGAACTCTTTGGCATGATGTCCGCCTTAGTAACTTAAAGGCTAGCGTACATTGGGGCGGGCTGCGCTGCAACGCAATGCATTGCAAAAATCCTCCTTCGTACGTACGTTTTCCATGTTTGGTTCATGGAAAACGTAAACAGTACGGGCTGCCCGCCCCGCACTTTTTTGTATAAAAATGCGTTGCGCTGCGGCCCGTTGCGGCTTTAATGTGCGGTTGGCTTTATTGTGAACAAAGTTGAATAAATAAATCAACTTGTATTTGCTTCATCACCTTATGGTTGAATGTCTTTGCACGTCATAAAATAATTAAGTCTATTTGTCTAAATGACAGATAACTATTTTCAACCTTAAGCGAAATTTTAATTAACTGGAAATTGTTGTCAATAGTTGTACTTAAAGCAATTACGAGGTCAAGGCCTACAACTTGCAAAAACCGAAAGTTGAAATATTAGAGAAAGGCAGAACTGTTGCTATGTAACGTCCAGACTCATGGCAGTCGAGGTCATATAACATGAGAGTATCGTTATACTTTCTCACCTAATGCTACGCTCCCACCTTTTATGATCACGACTTTCGCCAATGTCTACGTAATAAGCTGCTATAAGCCTGATACATAGTTAAAATTTTAAAATAAATTATATTTTGCCGGCCTGACAATACGGTAACTTTTTCTTCTCTCTCTCTCTCTCTCTCTCTCTCTCTCTCTCTCTCTCTATATACCATATTTCTAACGCTGTATTTTGTTAACTTTACAGGATACTAGCCGAATGCAGGCATCTGAGACTTCTAGATGTCAGTTTCTGCGATCAAATTCAAGAATCTCAGGTATGCGTTTTGTTATACTCGATATATTTCTTTCTATAAGCGGCGTTGTATAAATATCAAAGTCAAAACTAGATGGATATTAAAATAAAAAATAAGTCATTTAATTCAGGTAAAACCTACGTTACATCTATTCAAATTTCGCGCTATATAAACAAAATAGTTTAAATTAAAAAAAAAAAATTAAAATGCAATTTAAATATTAAAATCAAATAAAATAATAAAACCAAAATAAATTTATTAATTTAACCATATGCGTACACACATATAAACAGTCAAGAAGAAAAAAAAATAGGTACAAAGGTGATGCTTATTTCTAAAGAATCTGTTCCTAGCATACCTGCGATGGGACAGTAGACAAAGAAATGTAGACAGCGTGTGTAAGAGTAGAAGAGAAAAAAAAAATACAGTATCTTGAAAGTTTCAAATAAAAACTTGAGTTAGGTTAGGGGTCGATTTTTAGACCTCGTCGTCCCCCAAAATCAGTTTTCGTTTATGTCGACCCTTGGGAAACCGATTTCGACCCCAAGGGGTCGATATCGACCACTTTGGGAATCCCTGCTCTAGAGGATGGATATCCGGTAAGGCTCTAATTATCCTTCCTATCCTAAGGGCACGTCTTCCTGACCATTACCGCGCCCCCCGGTCTAATCTTTGATATGCAATGGTCTTTGTAGTCCCATGAAACATGAGGCTCCAGGGAGGGTGCGAATCCTTGGGTTCATTCGAGCAATCAAGTCTGGTTTAACCACGCTGTGGTCGGTGCATTTCATCCATTCATTCATTAATAGGAAAAGCAAAGAGTAACACAGTACATTTTGCAGGAAGAAATACAAAAATGATACGACCAAATGTGTAACATTTTCCACGGAATACACATAAAAACAATCTTTAACCGCAGCATGAGCTTATTGGCTCGTGGCTAAGTAATAACATCCGCACGGGTCGATCGATCTGGTTAAACTACGCTTGCCGCGGTTGGGCCGTGGCTGGTTGACCATCTTTACATAACAAAACCCCTCCGTGCCTCGGAAAGCACGTTAAGCTGTTCGTCCCGGCTGTCATTCGTGGATCTTCAACAGTCGTTACGGGTCGTCAGAAGCCCGAAAGTTTGACTACCAGTCTTACCAAGAGGTATCGTTTTACCCAGTAACTGGGTTGTGGAGGTCAGATAGGCAGTCGCTCCGTGTAAAATACTACTTTTCCCAACCATGTTGGGGTCGATTTTATGATGATAAGATTGAGGTAGTTGGTGCTAAATATTAAGTTAAGAGTTTTTAAGTGAACTGCAACTCCTCTGTTGACTATTATACAGGGTGGATTTTTGAGACGGGGCAGTAAGTTTATTTTCGGCAAATCTGTCCATCATAAAAAAGTAAGTTTGTAGTTTCTTTCCAACGAAATGTATGGAAAAAGTTTTTTGCGATTTCTGACTTTTCTAGTACTCAAACCTCGGTTGGTCTAATAGAGTTTTTTGATCCCTGTAAGAAACAGGATCGATTGGCACCTAAAAAAGTTTTTGTGAAAACTGCCCATTTTCTTGCTGACTGTACATTTTTAGCAAAATCTGTGACTGCAGATCTAAAATGTCTCAAAAAGTTAAGGACGTCCTCCTAAGACTGTTTTCCTGTAGCTACAACGGTTAAGGTAGCTGCCCTTACTGCCCCTTCTCAAAAATCCATCCTGTATATCTAAGCACCATGTCCCTCTTTTTTGTACTATTTAAATGGTCAAATAACTATTCAATCACTGGCTATTGACTATTCATTTCAGGTATTAGAATGGCGTGAGCAGTATCCTCATGTAAGCATAAAGCGATCATTCCAATCAGCTAACTTGAACACCGCACCGAATCCACTGTTTTTGGCCCCGAGTTTAGAGTAAAAAGTTTACTAAACGGCCTGCTTCACACTCCTATAATAAGTACTGGTTAATAACTTGAAGTTATCTACAGGATAAATTGATACGTCACATCTTTTATCTGAAGAAAAAATATAGCGCTCTGATATTTTTTTTCTATACAAAAGCTACCAAACAGCAATTTTTAATCCAAAGATAAAAGTAATCTGAAGATAGAAAACATATCCTTTAAAATTCTAAATTTATCTGTTGGGTAGTGCTTATCCGGGGAGTGTGAAACAAGGCCTTTTGGCTCATTTACACGGAGTAATTTAACTAATAACTTAAATCATGTACTTGGTAAATCTCTCTTTTCTCATAGCCATATAGTGACATCTAAACAATGTTTAATTAGTTTATTGCTCCGTGTAACTGTGCCTTTACCGACACGATTTAAAAGACATTTTTTGTTATTCCTGTATGTTAGTATTTTTGTGTTGTTTCAATGTTTATTCGGTATACGATATTTAGGTCATTAGAGAAGATTATTTTTAAAATTAACCCAATTCTGAAACAAGACGAGTCATTACTTAAAAAAATACTAGTTTTCCGATAACACGTAAAGATTTTTGCCTTAATGTAAAAGATATTTTTTATAAACGCGCTTCGCTCTTAAGTTGATAATGTTTACATATTCAAAAGATTTGTCTACGATTCGAAACAAAAAAAAAACAAATAGTTTTGTTTTGTTGTTGTAATAATTATAATTATCATAACACCCGCCTTGATTCAAGTGATACAGATTTAAAAACGAATTAAAAATTACAAATAAAAAAGTGCTGACTTGAATGTAAAAGTGATCTATTAATATTTGGCTTTAAACAATCTTACTATAAAAAGACTGACTTAAATAATAAAAACCAATTCCTCTTGACTAATATGCATTTAACTGCAAACTATTTTGTGTGAATTTTTCGCCAAATTCTATGCGTCTTGCAGGAAGCCTTTTGTACGTAACATTTTTACAAATGACGGCTAAAATGGTTAATTAATAAGAATATTGTAATGTTATAATAACGATTTAAGGCGCTAACAAGACCCAATTGACCAAAATAGGCTTCACTTAAGAAAAAAAATTGCCAAATCTGTATAGTTTGTGGTAGCGAAAAAAAATATATGTTAATTTTGAACATATTTTTTCAGAACTTGGTTGTTACCAAAACACGTTTTGAAAATAATCTCGATACAAACTAACGTTCAACTAACCTCTTACCTTGAGTTCTAATCCAAAATATCTGTATTAAATATCAACATACATTACGTATTTGATTAATAACAAGAATGTCTTATTTGAATGCAGAACTTGGTTGTTTCTTATTTTCGATTACTCAACTTAATTTAGAGTAAATAGATAATTGCTTCATATTTTGCAATAAACTACAAGCGTTGTGTCATCGCGCTTCTCTTTCTTTTCTATGCAATCTGACAGTGACCGCGGTTTAGGTGTTGTCAGCGTCTTAAGGGAGATGCGCTTTAGTGGCCCAGCCAGTGTCAAGTTGTATCAAAATATGGTTCACGATTCACGACGAATATATATTTACATAAATCATCAAGACAACTCTCTGATCTTAGAAGAAAAGAAGACCTGAAAATTCCATAAAACGTAAGATTTTCAAAATTAGAATTTCTGGGCTACCCTAGCGCTTTCGCTTTAAGACGCTGACAACACCTAAACCGCGGTCACTGTCAGATTGCATAGAAAAGAAAGAGAAGCGCGACGACAAAACGCTTGTAATTTATTGCAAAATATGAAGTAATTATCTGTTTACTCAGAATTGAGTTGAGTAATCGAAAATAAAAAACAACCAAGTTCTGCATTAGAATAAGACGTACTTGTTATTAATTAAATACGTAATTTATGTTGATATTTAATACAGATATTTTGGATTAGAACTCAAGGTAAGAGGTTAGTTTAACGTTAGTTTGTATCGAGATTTTTTTTTCAAAACGTGTTTTGGTGACAACCAAGTTCTGGGAAATATGTTCAAAATTAACATATATTTTTTCCGCTACCACAAACTATACAGATTTGGCAATTTTCTTTCTTAAGAGAAGCCTATTTTGGTCAATTGGGTCTTGTCAGCGCCTTAAGGAAGAGAATATGTACTTTACGACTTAAGACTCATTTTCATTTGTCTTCTGCCTCATTATATCTTTTGTAAGTCGTACTATTCTTATCTCGAAAACAGACAATTTTAAAGTTACTGCATGGGATGGCGTAGTGGATTTGAACCTTATTGTAGGATAATTTTAGAATGTATTTTTGATTATTTCTATTTATTGATTTGCTGCTTGAGAACTTAAATAGTTCAAAGTACAGTGCTTCTATTTTCTTAATGTCTCTCGGCAATCACCAGATTTCCGAATACAAACGAATGCTAATTTCCATGTCCATTTTATAAGATAAGTAAAAAGAGTAGTAACAACTCTATGAACTTCCAAGTCGATTGAAAGCTTCCGATCAGCACCAAGTGTAAAGGGCAACTGATAGAAATCAGACGAAACACGAAGTTTGCCGAGAGACATTAAGGAAATTGAAGCACTGTACCTATATTTGGAAATTTTTTTTTTTGCTCGTGTTACATAATTTGGTATTAGTCGCCATATACAAATGGAATATTTTCAGTTCACTTTCTGTAGTTTATGACGATAAACATATGTAGTAATTATAGATGGTCTACGTTTAAAAGCTTAATTACTTTGTAGACGCTATTTAATTATGGTACGGTAGAGACAATTAACGATTTAGTTGCTTCCATGATTATTTTAAGGAACGACCATTCAGATTAGATTTAAGTTATATAGAGGAGTGTTGACACTGATAAAAAAAAAACAAATAAAGACATAATTTAAAAAATAAAACTGGTGGCATAATTAAGCCTTCTCGCAGACAAGGCTACATGCGACAATAAAATGAATTTACAAAAAAAATACTGAGTTGCCTTAGAGTGTCGCATAGACTTGTAACAATAAAAGAAAACAAAAACGACATTTAGATTCTATTCTAAGCAGGCTAATATTATTATAAACTTTCTTGTTGCCTTGTATACGTAAATGCCACAACGGCAATGTATTTTTCGTCAGTTTATACCATCTAAAATTATTTAACTTTACGATACAACTCGTGGCAGGCGCGGTCAGAAAACGTGGGATAACACAAGTCTACGATTTCGATATTCTTTACTAAGGTCAGGGGCGTAGTACTCGCAACCAGCGTACGTGTATGACCACATGTATGAACGTAAACGGAACGTAAGGATCGTAGCAAGGGGCGTTCTGTAGTTTCTGCCTTCCCCCATGGGAAGGCGTGATTTTATATGTAGGTATGTCCTACGACTATCCACCGTTCTACTAGTACGTTTTGTGACCGCAACTGCCGAGAATCTTGGCGTTACCTACATAATATATTAAACCTATATAAGATTATAGTGCTGGGTGCATAATGTGGTCTTAGCATAATATTTCCTTGATATTTTGGAAATGTTTACATGATATTTCGATATTTTTGCGTACTTTATAGCTCGGTAAGATTAATATTAATATAATATGTGTAAGATAACTTTAACCTTATTATATTTTAGTATTATTTTATTCAAAGACTTTGGACTTGGAAGTGTTAGGTAGCAAATTTCTTTAACGCGTTTTGTTTGACGGCTTTCAAATTCTAAATAAACATAAAAAATGAAGAAAAATAAATGTCGTGATTTTTGTTTATTGCAAAGTTAAATGTTGATGCGGTTCCAACTGTAATATAAAGTGTTCTGCTCTGTTTTAGGGGAAAATAACCAAAAAAATATTTTTTTAATTATTACATACTGTATCTCAAAACGCGTGGAAATTATCATCTAATAATATATTTAAAGGGAGTCAGTGCAATGTCACAGGTCCAACATTTCAGTCATAGATGCTAAGATTGTAATAACTTCTAAATAATAAAATATAAATGTAATACTGGTTTGTTTTTCTGGCCTTATAATAACCCCATATATTTTTTATCTATTACTAGCTGCGAGGATCGAGACTAATGAGGGTGAAACCCCCGCGGTTTCACCGTTTTCCCGCGTTTTACCGTGGGAATATCGGGATAAAATATCCTATGTCCTAACCCAGAGCATGGTCTACCCATGTGCAAAATTTCATCCAAAGCCGTTCAGCCGTTTTAGCATGAAAGCGTAACAAACAAATAAACAAACTCACTTTCGAATTTCTAATACATGTTTGGGTTTCTAAGCTAACATTAGAGGCTGTCAAGTGGGTATTGTCGATAGAATTTATTTCTCTGTAATGTTGATAAATCTTGTCATTTGTGGATCTTTGACAATCGTTACGGGTCGTCAGAAGCCCGAAAGTCTGACAACCAGTCTTACCATGTATCTTATTACCCAGTAACTGGGTTGTGGAGGTCAGATAGGCGGTCGCTGCATGTAAAATACTGATATTCAGCTTCATGCGGTTAGACTGGAAGCTGACCTTAACATAGTTGGGGAAAAGGCTAGGCAGATTATGAATGTTGATGACTCTCGTAAGTACGAGAGTCAGGAGTCAGGAAGTACAAAAGTGGCAACCAAAAGAGGAATTGTAAGTTTGTATGGTAACAATTTGAGTTCAGCCTTAATTTCGTAGCCGTAGTCCAGTCAGGGAAATTAATTGTTATGTAAGTTAACATAACATAACATAACATCACACCTTGTTTCCCCGAAGGGTTGGGCAGAGGTGTACCTGTAGTAGGTACACCCACATTTCTCCAGTTATGTTTAAGTCCCATGTAATAGAGGGCGAGTCTATTGCCCTCAACCGGGCACAAATCCATACTCCGGGCTGCTACTGAGAAATTCCAGATAGAAAAACCAGTAAATTGGCACCCTCCTAAATTTCCCGTATTATAGACATTTCATGCAAATGTCTAAGAATAACAGTTGTGTACATGAATAAGTATTTATGGAAAATTTAAGTTGATAGACAATTTGCTTGACAATTGACTTCCCTGACTTTACTTCAGTGTTACAGTACCGAAGTTGCACGCGAGTGGCCTAAAACTTTTTATGAGCTCTCGGAAGTTGCACGCGAGTGGCCGTAAAACTTCATGAGCTCTCGGAAGTTGTACGCGAACAGCCTAAAAGTATATTAATAGCTAACATAACTTATCATAACATTAAATAGATACCTAACATTTTTTATAGTACCTACTAGACGTGTGCGCCACGCCGCGGCCGCCGCTTGGAGTACTGAGGCACGTCACCGCCACCGCCGCCACCGGTCTCAAGACGTGTCTTTTTAAGTTTATTCCATTGGCAAGTAAACGCCGGGCGCAGTGGTGGCCCAGTCCCTCACGACGGGGAATGCTGTTGCCCAGGGTGGGGTCGTCTTAGCGGTGACTCTAGACATCGCCAACGCCTTCAATACCCTGCCCTGGAGTTGCATCAGGGAGGCACTCCGGTACCACCGGATGACCTACCTCTGTCGTGTGGTCGAGGCCTATCTGACGGACAGAGCCGTCATCTACCCCGGTCACCAAGGGGTGTGGAACCGGCAAGAGATGTCTTTCGGTGTCCCACAGGGATCGATCCTGGGGCCGCATCTGTAGGACATCGGATACGACTGGGTTCTGCGCGCCGACCTCCCTAGTGGCGTCAGCTTAGTGTGCTACGCTGACGACACGTTGGTCCTGGCGTAAGGGAGGTCGCACCAGGCGGCGGGCAAAGGGTAGCTCGCCGTCCGGTAAGGACCAGGTCCGGGTTGACGGCGCGTTGTGTTCCACGCGCGCCTCAAAGAGATGTTAGAAAGAGTGTAGGGGTCTACTAGGGCCGATGCCTGCCGCGGTCGCGGGAAAGTCCAAAAGGGTTACCGAGGCCCCTGGCAACACAGGTAACGGAAGGAACACGGGTGGCTTTTAATCCGCAAGAGTCGAGTTATTTGATAATTTCCCATCCAAATAAAAATAAAAACAAAAGTGGTTGCCCAGTGCTAACGGCCGTGACTTACGAGTTAGGTCGTAGGTTCGAAGTTTCGAACCCAGACGTTCGCTTTGCTTTGTGTAAATTATTTCATCACCACTGCTCTCAAAAACAGTGAAGGAAAACATCGTGAAGAAACCGGCATGTCCTAGAACCAAAAATTTGAAGACGTGGCCCCATTGTCACCAGTCATAATCTGATGAGGGTATCCCATGAAAATCGAGGGAAATCCTCAAATAAAGGCACACCTATAGCGATTTAGGTATAGTAACTTGTGCATTTGCTCTCGGAAAGCACAATTTGGTGGAGTGGAATTGATGATGAAGACCACAGATGGCCACCGGGACTACTTAATAAGAAGTATTTAATTAACGAGTTGCGATTTGAATAAGTACTTTAATATGGTTGCTAAGCCATGCTCTTCACAATGCATATGGTGAGTGACAGAAAAGAAAAAAGAAAGAAAGAAAATACGTTCATTTGCGGTAAACATGACGCAAAGAAGGAACACAAATACAAAAAGAAACAATTTGGGGGAGAATATGCGTCACATCCACGTAAAACGGCTAACGCTCAGCATAATGCTGCGACTCTATGCGAGACAGCCCCAGCGCTGGTTTTCAGTGATAGCCGGGAGGAGTTGAGGAGTTCTCCTGGTTGTTACCAGAAGAACGCTTCAACAATTAATACTCAATATCTTTATTGCTTTACCATAATGTGTACTATATAATTGAGATCATTATGGACCCTGTAGGGCACAGCAAGAGGGTAGGAGAGAGGAAGCCGCGTTTAACGTCCCTGCATCAAGAAAAGCAATATTTTGTAAAAGGTGATCAGCAGTTGACGCTAGGCTATTGTTACTTAGATAAATTACAAACTGACCCACTAAAAAGTGAAAAATAAAAAACGTTTGTCAAAAAAAAAAAAACAACCGACTTCCAAAAAAACACTACAAAGTGAAAAATAACTTTAATTTCGGAAGTCGGTGGCAAAAAAACTAAAATACTAAATCCAAAGACACCGACTTCCGAAATTAAAGTTATTTTTCGTTTTTTTGGAAGTTGGTTGTTCTTTTTTGTAAAAAGTTCTTTATATACAAGTTCAGGATGCGACAAGACGGGCAATTGAAGATATCGCCGTTCTGATGAAAGGACCTTGGCAGCGTTATAGTTGACTACATTGCACAGACTTGCGGTAGACCAGACTAATAGTTTATAATAGGCGTGAAATACGTTGAATTCTATTAAACTCGTGATTTTGCAATGGCCTTCTAGATTAAAATGTATACAGGTGTCCCGTAAAGATGGTTAAAGTATATCCAAACCTTGAAATCGCGTATAGTAGACCTTACGGCCGTTCTAGAATAAATATATCCCAAATAATACTTAAGATTTTTAACTATATTTTTTTACCTTATTTTAAGTAAGTAGGTACATTCTTCTTCACCACGACTAAAAATTAATACATTCCGTCGGTTCTTTGTTGTTGTAACATTGTAGGTTGACTATGCCGATAGAGAAGCAATACATAATGTGACTAGGAATTGCACAGTATTAAAAAAAAATGTAAAGCGTAGAAAAAAAAATAACAGCTTTATTCTTATTTGTTTGACACTATATAGTTGAGCATTTATTAATGTAATTTATGTTTATTGAACACTTCAATTGAATCACAGATTAAGAAGATATTGGACGATTTCCAAAGTTCTCGATTTGGTCCATTTTGCCCACATTTTAGGGTACCCTAAGAAAGAAAATCAACATTAAGCGCACCTACTCAACAGCACACCTCTCACAAATAAACCTAACATCTTCGTCATCGTCTTCAACACCGGCACAGCTACAGTGAAATATTATATATATAAAGAACATTCTGGACACTGAACCCATCCCTCTGTTGATTCAGAATATAAATCGAACACGAAGAAGATGTTAGATGTTTTTATTGTTCTCAATAAAAACATCTAACATCTTCTTCGTCTTCGTTGGCTGATGTCGTAGTATTGTTCTTCTTCTTAGTAACTTTTTTAGTCAATTTTCCTTTAGCCAAGTTTCCTTTTTGAGTCTTCGTTGTCTTTTTCCTCTTCTTTTCTAAGAATAGATTCTTAGATAGCCGCCATGGGATCTGGACGCAAAAGTCCTCGCGCACGTATAGGAGCGGTGCGAGGAGGTGAAACGCCGGGGCGGGAGAGAGCTCCGGCGGGATCTCATGGCGACATGGAGACTGCGATTGTCGCAACCCAGTGCTGGGCACGCCACAATTGCGGCGATAAGTCCCCTCTTTGAGGAGTGGCTAGAGAGGCGCCACGGTGTCCTCATCTTCCGCCTGACGTAGATCCTCACGGGACATGGCAGCTTCGGGAGGTTCCTGTGTCGAATAAGGCGGAAGGAAACGCCCGGGTGTCACCACGGTGTGTATCGCCCGGATGATACGGTGGAGGTCTGCCGGCTTGGGCAGAGCACCGCAGTGTCCTCGTGGAGGCGATCGGCGGCAGAGATCTCTCGCGTCCGGCCCTGGTTCAGGCCATGGTACGGATCGAGAGGGCATGGGCAGCCGTCACCTCCTTCTGCGAAGCAGTAATGCTCGTTAAAGAGGAGGCGGGACGGTTGAGGGTAAGGCAAATTTTGCGCCCTCTCGCCCCTAGCCGCCGCGGGAGACGCCCTGGGCGTCGGGAATCCCGGACGGATTTCCGGCTGCCGTAGGCGTGGGCTTGCGGACGGTGAGCAATGGGTAACTCACCGTCCGGTAAGGAACTAGCCCGGATCGACGGCACGTTGTGGTCCACGCGCGCGTCAAAGAGTTGTCGTCAGCACAAGTGTAGGGGTACGCTAGGGCCGATGCCTGCCGGGGTCGCGGGAAGGTACAAAAGGGTTACCGAGGCCCCTGGCAACACAGGCAACGGAAGGGACACGAGTGGGTTTTAGTCAGTAAGAGTCTGACACACCCTCCCGCTCCGCCCAGAGAGGGAGAATTTATTTGATAATTACCTACCTACAAAAAGTACACTGACAAAAGGCGACTAACAGGTGGATATAAGTTGGCAATAGATGGCGTTAATAGTTTACAAGTTATAAGTATGGTCCGTCTTACCTTCCCCTCCCCTAGGATCAGTCATGTGTCTGTCTGTCTGTCCATCTGCCACAGCCAATTTGCTTCGAATCTACTGGCCGAGACCGATTCAGTTGAAATTTGGTACACATATGAATTTCTGTGTGTATCGTAAATACATGTTTTTTTAATATCCCTCATATTATAATTTAAAAAAAGGTTTGCAAACTCGCAAAATTCGAGAGATCGCAGAAAGCGATAAGGCCGCCTAATGTATATTCTGTAGTGTTTGATTTATTTTTGTTATGTTTTTTGCTGTGTACAATAAAGTATATATAAATAAAAAAATAAACTGTACCGTGGGACATATCAAATAAAAGGGAGGGTCTCAAATATTTTTTTTTATAATTTTCAAATAAATAGTTTGAAAGTTATTTAAGAAAATATTATAGATGAAAATTGACCATCCCCCTTATCTCCAATACTACCTACTGACCCTAAAATAACAAAAAAAATACAAAATAGTTCTTTACTTATATTACAGGAAAACCTATAAAATCTATGGTGTTAAATTAACTTGATAAATCTCTCAATATTGTGCGTACAAACTTACATTTGCAGTTGGATTGTATAGTGGAACATGCTTTTCAACTAAAATGTTAAGTTTGGTCGTGGGATAAATTTATCCCAACTACGGAACCCTTCATAGTGCGTGGTCCGACCCGCGTTTTTTTAGAACGGCCATAAGGTCTATTATATGCTCTTTCAAGGTTATCTATTCTTTACGGGACACCCCGTATATTATGTCGAAGACATCTTCATTAGAGAGAATTTTAATACCTAATACTTACCTACTTGAAGAGATATGGAAATACAGTAGCACTTCTCAGTAATGAGTAGGTAGGTACTGATAACAATACTTACTGACGTCTTCAGCATTCTACCTAATATGAGGAAACGTGGTCGGTGACGTTCATTCCATACTAACGTATTCCTCTATTATCTCCCTGGTTAATGATACTAGTTTAAATATTTTTACGATATGATGTATTTCTACCACTGATAGGTCTCTACGTTTTGTATTTTGGCGTAATGATATTAATTTTAGAAAAAAAATAAAAAACCTCTAGAAATATTAGGACCAGGGAGGAAACAGGAAAACGTTAGTATGGAATGAACGTCAACCACCACGTGACAGCGATATCTCTGTGGTCATGTGCACTGCTAAAAGTTATCAAAAGTTATCAAATCTCATGTAGAGCAAAGCTTCTAACTCTACACGCCCTAACTCTACAAGCCCTAACTTCACAAACTACACCTTATTCAAATTATGTGGCTTGGCCATTTCGCCACATTCTCATGGGCGTAAGGTGAAAAATTTATTCACTGTTCATTAATTTTCTGTTATAAAAAAAAAAACTTTTATTTACAGACTACATAGGCCCACATTGTGTTAGTGTCTATATTATCTTATAAACTATGTTAGTATATACTTAGAACAGAAAAAACTAAAAAGGATAATACACTTCTGGACACATCTATTGGCCCACCTTAGAGTTTAGGTTTCGATGGCCCCTACCGAAATATGATTGCTAGATTGAACAAAAACTGTTGATGCAGTTTTAAACCTGATACATTTTACCATCTTTTTCGATCGTATTGTTTTAAATTTGAATTCAGAATACCATACGACATGGAGCTACGCCTAACATCGGATATGCGCCTTGTTAAAGGCAATTGATTTTTGAATAAAAAACATGTTTTATCAAATAAAGGTTTAATTTAATAACGCGTGTTGCCTCCATGGGCATCTACCACAGCTCTCATACGATTAGGCATAGAGTTTATCAACCGCTCTATGAAATTTTGAGGGATCATCTCCCATTCCTCTTCTATGGCAGTTTTCAACTCCTGCATCGTCTGGGCAACTGGCTGACGAGCCCTAACACGTCTTTTTAGCTCGTCCCACATGTGCTCAATGGGGTTCATGTCTGGGCTTCTGGCTGGCCAGTCCATAACTGTGATGTTCACATCCCGAAGATATTCCCTGACGATGCCGGCCGCATGGGCTCTTGCATTATCATGCATAAAAAGGAAATTTGAACCCACATAGTCCGCGTATGGTATCACGTGAGGTTCTAAGCACTCACGAATGTACCTTTCAGCATTTAATGTTGGCAGCCGTGGTCCTGTAACAACCTCAAGTTGAGTTTTGCCGCTCGCGGATATACCGCCCCAGACAGTCCATGAGCCACCGCCATAAGCAACCCTCTCTTCAAAGCAGCATTGTACGAAACGCTCTCCCTTACGTCGGTAGACCTTCTTCCTTCCATCATTGCCATGTAACACAATTTTAGACTCATCAGAAAAGAGTACACGGCTCCAATCTTGCTGTGTCCAATTTAAATGACTGCGTGCGAAATGAAGGCGCGCTGTTCGGTGGGCTCGCGTTAGTTTGGGCCCATTAGCTGGCTTGTGTGGTACCATATCGCGTTCTTTTAACCTTCTCCGAACAGTTCGAGTGCTCACAGATACTCCGTGGAAGTCGCGAAGTTGGTTTTGTATCTCAATGGAGGTAAGGTGACGATTTCTCAAGCTGGTCGTCACGATGAATCGATCCTGCCTTTCAGTTGTGACCCGAGATCGTGGCCTTCCTTGGCGACGAACAAAGCCGCCAGTCTCTAGGTACCACCGATAAACATTTCGGGCCGCAGATCGACTTAAATTAAGTTGAGAACTCACGTTTCTTTGGCTGTGTCCGGCCTGAATAAGTGCCACAGCTTGGGCGGCGACTTCAGGTGAAGTATCCATAGATTATTGATAGAACCTCACCTTAATGTTAAGAATAAGTAATGTTTGTTGCAAAACCAAAGATATCAATCACTTTTTCAAGAATTAAATCCAAGTAAACCAATAAAACCAAATTTTCTTAGTATTCGATTGTTAGATATCAACAAACAGGCTCCAAATTGTCTTTTGTTTCTTTAAATTCTGTGTTCGAAATTCAAAAAAAGACTATTGAATGAAATTGTGAATGTGCCAGGTTCAAAACTGCATAAAAACTTTTTGCTCGACCTAATATAAAATTTTAGCTAGGACCAAACGAAACTGAAAATACAAGGTGGGCCAATAGATGTGTCCAGAAGTGTATATCGACCACAGATAGTTTAATCACGCCCCATGTAATACGGGAAGCTTGATAAACCTACCCATGGTAGGCCCATCCAGTCTTTCAGTAAACACCCTGAAGATACTGTTGGTGCTTCCTCCCACTCTGCGTGTCACCTTCAATGCCACCTTCTTACGCATTATTGCAAAATAGTCGTCAGTAAGCGCATCGGCGAACATACCTGACGCATTACAATATGGTGGAAGGCTCAACAGCACCCTTTTTTTTTTGGATGGGGAATCATCAAATAATATCTCCCGTTCTGGGCGGAGCGGGAGGGTGTGTCAGACTCTTACTGACTAAAACCCACCCGTATTCCTTCCTGGTGCCTGTGTTGCCAGGGGCCTCGGTGACCCTTTAGTACCTTCCCGCGACCCCGACAGGCATCGGCCCTAATGGACCCCTACACTTGTGCTGACGACATCTCTTTGAGGCGCGCGTGGAATACAACGCACCGTCGCGCGTCGACCCGGGCCTGGTCCTTACCGGACGGTGAGCTACCCATTGCTCACCGTCCGCAAGCCCGCGCCTACGCCTACGCTTGGAATAGTGAACTTTTACTGGTACTGAGCAACCAGCAAACCTTCGAGCAACCATATTTCCCCTCACACCCAATGCCCTGCGCTCCCTTTCCATATCTGTGCCGTCTTTTAGGTCTTCGGTAACAATGTGGCCCAGATATTTTAACTGGGTTACTCTCTGTAAAAGTAAACCGTTCACTAGGGCCGATGCCTGCCAGGGTCGCGTGGAAGTTCGAAAGGGTTACCGAGGCCCCTTTCACTATCAAATATCTGGGGGCACGGCAGTGCACCCGCCAAGACGTGCCAAGCGAAGCACAAGGGTACTATCCTTGCGCTTCGCTTGGCACGTCTTGGCGGGGGCACTGCCGTGCCCCCAGATATTTTTCTATTATTAGTCATTGTAATGTTCAATGTTTATCCTATTAATTAAAATTGGATTACTGCGCCTTTTGTTATTACACGCTTGCAGATAACGGACAGGTATTGACCGCAAAGTCGCTTTGTCTCTTTCTAGAGAGTGGTCACTTTTGTGTGATTAACGCTCAGTCCAATTTTCTGTCTATGGTATAGCACCCCTTAGGTACTTATACCTTTGTTGTACGATGCATGCATGAATAACCAACTCTTTTGTTAACTGCACTTGTACTCATGACGTGTAGTGTTACATGCATTTTATTAAATGAATTGTTTGCTATTAAGTTGAAGTGTTTTGATTTAAAAGATCATTGTTGTGTTTAAGTCCTTCCGTTGAACAGCCGTGTACTGTATCTACACGATATGTAAGTAAATACTGTAGTATTTTTATATTTTGCCTGTTTCATATAACTATTAGTTATGCTATTATCATGTGCATGTGTATTTGGCAATCATCAAATGGTAGGGTAAGCGTTGAGGGACCGACTTTGTAAATCGTGTCCTTTAAAAGTGCAGATTATCATTATATTTGAATATGTACTATGTATGTATTTACGGCTACATATTAGGCTACATTTCCAGTTTAATCTGACCTCTCATTGTACGGAAATATGGCTTTTTATTTGATACAATGTACTTTCTCACTAGTCTTGCTATCTGTACTTAGTTTGCCGGAACATCTATTTCAATTAAGATCTAAAATTAATTTAATGTTATTCTCAGCATGAGTGAAATTTAGTCCCATACGTTAGTCAGTTAGGCACGCAATATTGCGCATTATAATTATGTAGGAAGGTAGTACAATGAATAGGTACCTAAGTGTTAGAAAATCAGACTTTACTTTCGCCTGGTTGTGTGGAAAACAATGTACAGTCGCCAGTACAAGTTACCACAAATTGTCAAATTGCTCCAAGAGATTTTAAACTTTAAAATGTTGATGGTTAAGTTCAAAATCAAATGAGAAAAATTGACAGTTTGTGGTCACTTGATGTGCTGGCAACAGTACCTAATAAATAAAACTTAATTCATATTGAAGTTGAAGTAAGTAGATCATGAGCACCAATACTCGTGCAATGGTTTGAAAATAAAATCTTAATTAATGCAGATTTTATTCATTGCAAGGGGCAACAAGACTCCTAATAATTTGTTACATTTTTAGACAATGTCTCTGCTCGTGTGGCTATCTTTCTGCTCATTATTTGGCGCGGCGTTTTCCTGCGAGGCTTACATCAAGACTAACCAATGGTCCGACCGTTCCGTCATCGTCCAAATGTTTGAATGGAAATGGTTAGATATTGCAGACGAATGTGAGCGGTTTCTTGGGCCTAAGAAATATGGAGCCGTACAAGTATGTGTCGATTTTAATAAAATAGTTGCGAGTCCGTAGTTTGCGATACAAAATGTTATTTAATTAACAGACTTCGCCGGCATCAGAGAATTTGGTTTTACACCTCGATGGCAATATAAGACCTTGGTACGAGCGCTACCAACCCATGTCATACCGGTTGACCACCCGGTCAGGAGACGAAGCGGCCTTCTTGAATATGACCACTAGGTGCAACAAAGTTGGCGTCAGGTAATTATTTATCTAAACAATACAAGTAAATAAAATTTAAGTGTCTAATTGTAATGTCAAAATAACAGCTTTTTACTAAATGCTTATTATTATGAAAGTAGGTATAGTAAACGGTACTTAAAACAAAAAAAAACTTTTTTTTTTGTTCATCAGTCACCGTCTGCTTGTTCCGGCTAGTCTCCGAAACAGCTGGACAGAATTTTCTAGTACTCAAACCTTAGTTGGATCCATAGAGTTTTTTGATCCTTATAAGAAACAGGATCAAAAAAGTTTTTGTAAAAGTTTCCCGTTTTCTTGCTGTTTACCTATACTTCTTTTTTCAAATTCTGTAAATGCAGATCAAAATTTCTCAAAAAGTTAAGGACAGTCTCTTCAGAGTGTTTTCCTGTAGTTACAAGGGCTGAGGTATCTGCACTTGCTACTCCTTTTTAGGGTTCCGTAGTAAACAAGGAACCCTTATAGTTTCGCCATGTCCGTCTGTCTGTCTGTCTGTCTGTCCCCGCTGTAGCTCAGAGACGCTTAGTACTAGAAAGCTGCAATTTGGCATAGTTATACATATTAATCCCGGCGACATAGTGCTAAAAAAAATCATGAAAAATTTTTTTTTAGTTTCTTTCCTTTGCATGTAATTTGGGGATGATATTTTTGTTGTTCTTCTACTTCATGGTGTAGGGTTCATTGGATAGACCATTCAAAAATATTGCAGGTCTGTGAACACCAATTTTCGATTCAAGGATGCACTAGCGTAATATTAAGCATTAAAGTGTAAATTTTTGTTAGAGTTGGGTGTCCCCCCCCCTCCCTGCCAGCTAATCGGTTGTTTATGGAGATGTGAAAGAAATCATGGCAGTAGTACATATAATGACATTAAAAGGAAAACTATCATGGCTAAGTAGGCTTTACAAGTTAACGAGTTATAGTCGACCAACTTAAATTTGCAGTTGGAAATTGACCGTGGCATAATTATATCGATGGGAGAACAGGTTTTTCAACTACAATGCTAAGTTTGTTTTTGGAATAAATTCGTCCCAAGTAATCCCAATTACGGAACCCTTCATTGTGCGTGGTCCGACACGCACTTAGCCGGTTTTTTTTAAGACTCGACACTCTTTCGATTCTTTTCTTTCTTTGGTACTGTTTTGATTAAAGTCGTTACTACGCAATTGTTATATTGAACAATTAAATAATTACTGATGCAAACTGTTATCTTGCATTAGTCTCGGTTGGTCGAGCGCCTCATTCGCACATGATAAATGTTGATTGATTACTGATTAAGATTAAAATCAACACATCGCATATATTCAATAATTTGATTATGTTCTGATTCAGTGGACGAAAAAATAAGACGGCATTACTGAGGTTTATCTCAAAACTAACTTCTGCCGGCGACTTCCTTCGCGTGGAAGTCACCACAATAAACTAAAATAACAGCTACATTTCCCGCCCGCGCTATTCATTCGTTTTAAATGATAAATGATTTTATTTCTGTAAGTAGGTTTGTACAAACACTTTTACACGTCAATCAGATAGGCGTTTCCTATCTGACTACTCTGAGAAGAAAGGCCGAAAACTCAGAAGTCACAGTCTCTTTTAAAGTCCAGACATAATCTTGGTCAGATCATGTGAAGACCATGACCGTGTGTGATCATGTGATATAGGTGCACGCAGTGTGTGATGGAATAAGGTTTATAATTGATTGTGTAGTACGTTCTGATTTATGAATTGCGAGTGAGTGCGTGACTTCAAATCTATTGCTTTTACTGAACTTCATGTATAGTTGTGGCGAGTGGTAGGGACAAACGGGAAACACCGGGTTCCGAAATATTTTCGACTCCTATATACCTCCTTCCTTCTTCATACATATCTACATATCTCTTTCTTTCTTATATCTATGGTACAAACACTTTTACACGTCAATCATATTTCTTAAAACTAGATGAGGTCGGCGTTTCTTATCTGACTACTCTGAGAAGAAAGGCCGAAACAAACACAGAGGTCAGTCTCTTTTTTGAAGTCCAGACATAATCTTGGTCAGACCATGTAGATTGGTGTCTGAAATGGTCTTTTGATGAAATAACCACACAGATTGAGTGGATATGTCCAGTCAGTGCACGCATTTGTCAGTAATCGTGCAGCTCAACTCAGAACTTAAGGAGCTCAGCGATTCGACGAACAATACCAATGAAAGGACACCTGCATAATTACCAGTGATAGGAATAGGTAGTGCCTATTTGCCTAAACTTCGAAGAACAGAGACAAGAAACGGAGACTTCCTTAGGACTAACTTTTTTTCCGAGACATCTGTCCCGAAATTTCGAGACAACACATAAATACATTTAAAAAAAATGTTATTTAAGTAATTCGTCTATATTTACCTAAAGTTTGCGACTAGATATATCATAATAAATAACATACACAGTCGTTACAACCATAAAATTTTCTGAATTTTTTTTTGGAGAACATTTTGTAAATGACTTGTTGATCGTAATACACAATGAATCACAATGTTTGAATAAGAAGCCGAAAACGTTTCGAAGTAAATATCTTCTTTCTAGCTCACTCTCGGCTACGTTTAATGAGATTTCTAAAGTTCAAGTGTAAAAAAGGCATTATATGTAACACATAATATGATTTAAAAGAGTGTCCATGGAGTTTCTTGCACGTTCTTCTCCATAGAAACCTACTCTTTGGAACGTGCAATTTAGCTTCACTTTTCTTGGACTGACCGACATTTGACTATTCAAAAGTGCCCGTAAATGGTCTATTTGAAATAAATGCTTTGATTTTGATTTTATCGGTATTTAAAATAAATAAATAATTCATTTATTTGCCAGAATGTAGGTATACAAAGTGGTATGATCTTAATATTAATGAGGTCCCTTTACATTCTACCGTTATACATGATGTGCAAATATTTAGTTACAAATGAAAATACAAATACCTTTTTTTCTTTCATCTTAATGAAATATATTTCTAAAGTATATTTAAAAATGTGCATGATATTAAAATAATTGCATAATAATGGTATCACATTATCACATTTTACGGCAGCGCGTTTCGTTATCTATTCTTAAAAATTACAAAAGGTAACCGCCATGGTCGCATACCTGTGCGGCGCGGGGAGGGTCTACATACCCCCTCCCCCCCTACTCCTTACCGCCCCGCGTGCGCGCAGGTTACCTTCACTTCAATCCTGTACTTCGGTTTGTTAAGTGCGCATCTTCCTGTATTGTTTTTGTGAATATTGTTTTTCACCCTCGCTCGTTTTTTGGTTCATTGGATCTTCTTAATACGACTACTTTGGCTTGAATTTATGGATTACGATTTGCTGCAATAACATTGTTCCTGTCTGTCTACATCAAATAATACGGTAAGTCAACATTTATTACTTTTTAATGTTTTGGCTAAAGTTATTTATTTTATTTCTTGTAGGGAAACAAACAGTAAGTTAGATATAAAGAAGAACATTAATGTATATATTATTTTATCTTAAACTAGCAATTTGACAGTCTAGATTGATATGCAATTGTATGAACTTGATATTTTTTAGTGGAGTTTTTAAGATAATTATTGTGTATGAAACGTAGTTAAAGAAAAAAAACATACGCATTTAACTTTTGGTTCAAATATAAAAGTGAACTTCAATACTACCAAGCATAGTAATGTTATATCTTTGGTGTCATAAAGAATTGCTAAGGTGGACAAATTCTATCAAAATATATTATTTTTCTGGCCGGTTCTTTTAATATTTGAACCAAAAAGGAATATGTCTTTTGCGCATTGACTAAAATGCGAAAAAAAAAATTTCAATAACAATGATGTTACGCGTGTTCATATTATCTAACCGTTTTTCTTTATTAGAGCGTAAAATGAAAGAATAAAATCTTTAAATCGATACAATCGATGCACCTAGCTGGAATGCGCGCACCTCTCCCGCTTTCCATTCCCCCTCCCTGTATCTATAAAGGTTCGTTATTCCTTTTGAGGCATGGAAAACTTAAAATTTTATTTTATTTTAGGTACTTGCCATCGTACATCTTTTTGGAGACCAGTAAGATTGGAGATGGCGAACAAGCCTAAGAAAGCAACAGTACAAAGTTGGATTGGACTTCATCCTGAATTATATTACGACCCGGCCAGTAATTTGATTTACTGTTCTAAGTGCGAGAGCAGTATAACAGCTAAACTTAGTAGTGTCGAGAGGCACGTTAAAGGTCCGAAACACAAAGGGACAAGTAAAAAACCAAATGAAGAATTTTATTTGGACCTAGTACAATATCTCATATTATGTAATATACCTTGGATTCAAGTAAACAACCCCGCTTTCAAAAAATTCTTCCATAAATATATTTGCTGCAATTGTACAAATCGACAAAAGCTTCCTGAGCAATCATTGCTGAGAAAAGTTTATTTAGATAAGATTTTTAAAACTAAAATTGACTCGATTTATGAACAAATTGCAAATCAAAAGCTGTGGGTATCTTTAGACGAGACAACTGATTTTTTAGGCAGATACATGGTACATTTACTTGTAAAACCTTTAAATGCGATCACACAAAAACCATTTTTAGTTGCTTGCAAAGTACTAGAAATTGTTAATGGGAGCACAATTGCCCAATTTGTAATAGACTGCTTTGAAAATATGTGGTGCGATTTGTATGAATCCAAAGTAGGAGACGTTGCTGTATTATGCACTGATAGCATATATGCTAAAAGCGGGACGTGTGCTGAAAAATTATTTGCCCAACATGATATACGTCACTTGCTTAGCACATGCACTGAATCTCGTGGCAGAAAAAATACGATACGAATACTCGGATGTAGATGAATTAATTTCAAACGTAAAAAAATTATTTTTAAAATCACCTAATAGAGTGCGCTTGTTAAAAAACACCTTTCCCCACATGCCGCTTCCTCCAGAACCCGTTATTACAAGATGGGGTTGGAGGCAGTGTCATATTATGCAAAATATTATGATCAAATTAAAACAATTGTAAATCTTTTAAGAAGTTCCGACGCGCTATCTATTAGGTGTGCCAAAAATGTTATTCAAAAGGAAAACTTGAAATCGGACTTGGACTACATTGAGGAATATTTTAAAGATATACAAATTGGATTAAAGAAATTACAAAAATCGAATTTAACTCTAACGGAATCCTTTGAAATATTTGATCACGTGAGAACTGTGCTTAGCTGGTGTTCATCTGAGCTTATAAAAAATAAACTCGTAAATGTCATGGACAGAAATCCCGGTTTAGATAAAATTAGAGACATATGTGAAGCGATAACATCAGGAAAGGATGAGCGATCATACTATATCTACGCGCCTTTAACCTCAGTTGATGTTGAAAGGTCATTTTCAACTTATAAATGAATTCTTAACATAAAAAGAAATCGCCTGACAGTTGAAAATATAGAAAAAATTATGATTGTGTATTTTAACTTAGATGACTCATCTGATAAAGAAAATTTCGGTTCTGATACTGAACTTGACGAATCGAATCACGATGATTAAATTAAAATCGTTCTTTATTTTTTATGGTATTTGTAACACAAATAAAGATTTTCAAATTCTTAGCAATTTTTGATGCATCAAGTTCTTTATCAAAACCGAACAGTTAGTAGTTCAGTATTAAAACTGATTGTCCTAAATGCTTCAAATATTAATTTGTAAACTTCAAAGGTTAATTTGTACTTTGATTTGAGTAAAAATTGCATCCCTCAACGTCAGTAAAATAAATATGACATAGATATTTAAAGATAGATAAACATAAATTTGTTTCTTAAATCTTTCCTTCTGTACATTTTGTTTCATGGTTTCCAATTACGTCATATTTTAAAATAATATAAATATACATATATTTGTTACAACAATATTCTATGTGTTTTATTTTTCCTTTAGAGCCCATTAATTATTTAATGAACCTAGAGCGATATCGACCGGCGATTTTTGAGCATTTTTTCTTTCGTTTTTTTTTTGCATAGAAATCTCCAAAAATCGCCAGACAATATCGGTGGTGTGAAAGGACCCTTACGTTTTTTTTTTAACTAGTTAATGCCCGCGGCTTTTCCCGCGTGTACTATTGTTTTTGTATCCCATGGGAACTATACTTTTTTTTTAATAGGAAGTAGCATATGTGCTATTCCACACCTGAATCTATATCACTACCAAAATCAGCATTTTCAGTGGCATTGAGTAATGGACATCCATACAAACTATCACATTTATAGACAAACTTTAGATAAATATAGACGAATTACTTATTCCAAATAACACATTTTTTTAAATGTATTTAAGTGTTGTCTCGAAATTTCGAGACAGATGTGCCGGAAATAATTTAGTCCTAAGGAAGTCTCCGTTTCTTGTCTCTGTTCTTCGAAGTTTAGGCTAATACGCACTACCTATTCCTATCACTGATAATTACTCAACTTGCCAGACCAAGATTATACATGTATAACAATCTACTATTTCGCGCGTTATTTCTTATTTTTTCCTTTTTTCTCGGCTCCTAAGGGTCGTGGCGTGATGTTAAATAGCCTTTCGCAAGAATTGGGCTATCAAATGCAAAAAGATTTATATTTTTCAAATCCGACTGGTAGTTCCAGAGATCAGCGCTCTCAAACAAACAAACAAACTCTACAGCTTCATTGTATTAGTATAGATAGTATAGATAATTATAAGTGGTAGATACCTACTTATTTACCATTCTTTGACAGCAATAATGATTATGGTATAGTTAAAGATTCTCGAAAAAAATTACGTAACCCTCTACTATATTACTGAATACACAAGCATCCTAATTGTGTAACACACTGGTGCCGAGTCCCTTGTTCACAAACTAAACTAAATTTAAGTTCAGTCCATCTTTTTCTTTCTATTTCATTAAGAAAAGGACAGAAGATAAATTTTAGGTTAGTTCTGTCAAATTAATCAGCGCCTGTCACTACTCCATACAAGTTTAGACGTAATTAAAAACTTGCCTACTAAAATTAGGCGCTGATTAATTTGACAGGACTAAACTAAAATGTGTCTTCTGTTCTGTTCTTCTTCTTCTTCTTATTCTACATGAAGGGCATGCAATCTTAGCTAACACGATATCAACTCTTCAATATTGATGAGTACTAAACTGATTTCAATATCGCCTATGAACACCTCATGCAAAATGACAAGAAATCTCTTGGTACTTTGATAAAAACGTCCACTTATTTCGCAGAATTTACGTGGACGTCGTATTCAACCATATGACAGGAGATCACGACACAAGTGTAGGAACTGCTGGCAGTACTGCCACCACCCAAAATAATTCATTTCCTGGGGTTCCGTACACAGACCAGCATTTCCATCACCCAGTGTGTGAAATGGAAAATCTGAATAATGCTACTGAGGTTAGTTATTTTGATTTCGATGCAAATAAAGTGACGTTAAGATGTGACGTGAAATGGCGAGAGTGAGTTAAAAATTGGCAATGGGCTCGCCCCCTGTTACATGGGACTTAAACATAATTGGCAAAGTTTGGGTGTGCCATAAGTACACTTCTGCCTAGCCTAACCCTTCATGATGATGGGTGATGATGTGTTAAAGTGACGAATGCCGTCACATTATTTGCTTAAAAGTCAAATTCGTATGATTTATGTGGTGTTTATCTTTGTAGTATCCGATAAAGGGTATTAATCTTATCTTCATCCCTTCATTGGTTATTTCTGTCACCATTATCCATGGGTCCAAACCCAGGCAATTTTGCACTACTATTATGTTGTAATTTTTGTCTGCTTGAGTACAGTTTTCATTGTTTTGTTGGTATATTGGCGTGTGCTAGCTAACATATTGCAAGTAATTTAATTTAATGTGTGTTTCGTAATGTTAATTACTTTGCATACGATTTGTATAGAATTTAGTCTATATAACTAAACAGACAGGTGTGCTGCTGGGGAGTTTGTTGCGCCACTTCTTCTTCCCAGCTAAAGCACTAGGAAGTGGTGAAGGGCGGGCGTTTTTGGGGGGACTGTCTTATGTAATTTTGACGTTCGAAAAGTGCTGATTCTCAGCGTAGTTTGAATAAATTACTTGATTTTGACTAACTTTGTGCAATTGATTTTATGCCGTTGGCATGTCCTAAAACAAAAATTGATGTGTCTTCAACGAACCCGAACAAACTCGCATAGGCCCGCGTGGTGGATTACGGCCTACTGTCACAGAGAGGAGGCATTAGGAACATTATAGGCTGATTATGCGTTATTTCTCATGATTCAGGTTCGAGTTTGTCAGTTGACTGGACTCAAGGACTTAAATCAAACAATGCCGTATGTTCGCACGCAGATTATCGATTACTTGAACAATCTTATTGATCTTGGGGCAGCTGGTATAAGGTAAGATTCGATTTTGTTAACACGTATTCGTCTAACATTAGAAATTCTCCGACCGACAAACCGATCGGAAAATATTAGTGACCATTTTTTTGTGTGGTAATTACAGAAACAATTAAAAAGCCATTGCGTCTCGCGTAGATCTACGTTCCGGCCATATCAAGGGTTCATTTTTTTTGAAAGGCACACCTACATATAGCGATTTGGGTATTTTTATAGTAACTTGTGCATTTGCTCTCGCAAAGCAACATTTCATGAAGTGGATCTGATGATGAAGACCAGAGATGGCCACCGGAATTGCTTAATAATAAGTATTAAACGAGTTGCGATTCGATTAGGTACTTCAATATGGTTGCTAAGCCATTTATGCTCTCCTCGATGCATATGGTGAGTGGCAGCTTTCCCGGTTATTACCAGGAGAACTCCTCAACAATTAACGTCTCTGCATCGGGAAAAGCAATATTTTGTAAAAGTTAATGAGCAGTTAACATTAGGCTATTGTAACTTGGATAAATTATAAACTGACCCACTAAAAAGTGTAAAATTATAAACTTTTTACAAAAACAAAAACATCCCACAAAAAACACTACAAAATTAAAAATAAAACTAAGTTCCAAAGTTGGTGGCAAAACTAGAATACTTACAGATCCAAAGACACCGACTTCCGAAATTAAAGTTAGTTTTCACTTTGTAGTGTTTTTGGAAGTCGGTTTTTTTTTCTGTAAATAGTTTTTTTTTTACAAATTCATAAATCAAAATACAATCAAAATCAAAATATTTTTATTTCACATAAACCTACATGGGCACTTATGAAACGTCAGAAGCTAGGTGCACGGTTCCAATTGGTCGTTTCCTATGGAGAAGAGCCGGAAAGAAACTCCACGGTTACTCTTTTAAAAATAATTGGCTTTTACAATGTTCTCAAATTACAATGTTAATAGGTATGGGAGGACAGTGTAGGCCTGTCGATAAGTACTTAACAGGTCTACAAAAGATCTAGTCTATTAAGCCTACAACGTTCTCACATTCACAACGTACACAAGAATCCATGTAAAATAATCTTAAAATAATAAAAATAAAAACCTATTTAAACCAAATGACATGTTTTCCATTGTATATAATGTCAAATAATGAAATTATTTTCCACCCAGAGTGGATGCAGCAAAGCACATGTGGCCAGAAGATCTAAATGAAATTTACAAGTACCTTCATAACCTGAACACAAATCATGGATTCCGAAGAAACTCAAGACCATACATTTATCAAGAAGTTGCCAAAGGTGGTGTTGTCACCTATAATGAGTATAAAGACATGGGAGACATCACAGAATTTACTGTAAGTAACATAACATAACGTTTGTTCTTCCCAAAGGGGGTAGGTAGAGGTGTACGTATAGTACACCCACATTTCGCCAATCTTACTGTAAGTATTAGGGTCAAAGGTAAACGACTTTCAAAAGCATAGGACCTACCGTCATTTCCTAACTTGATCTTTATTGGGTACCTTCTGGATTGTCAACAAAATAAAATAGGTCATCCGCAAAAAAAAAACTTGAGATTTGTAGAAAAAAGTATTTATATTTCGTTTTTTCTACGTCTCTTCCTCTTCTGTGGATGTGCCTGGCCCTTCGGGAATACAGGCGTCGTGTTATGTATTTATTTATTTGCATAATGTACACTCAGTTACAGGCTAGGCTTAAACATATGAGTACATGACTCTGTTAGGGCGCAGCAAGTAGGTAATATTTAACTTATATCAAGGTTAAATATTTAGAAGTTAACATTACATTGCATACCTACTAGATATTAATATCACAACATTAATTATTATTACTAATAATATATAATCGCTTATTCTCTTATTTATTTAAAGTAATTTGAACTATATAGTAACATTAATAAAATAATTTTATATAGATAGATACACACACACACACAGACATACATACACACACACACACACACACACACATGCACACACACACACACATACACATACACACACACACACATGCACACACACATACACACACATGTGTGTTGTTATGTACGTCTTCTCTTGCACTAACCTATTGACCGCCTCGGCAAATTATTCCTTAAAATCTGTCATGTAGTCGTGACCGTGCTGGGCATATTTTGGTTTGTCATCTTACATGACTGTGGCGGTCAAAAGGTTAAGGAGCATGTGGAGACCGATTGTAATCAGATCGAAATTTTAAGAATTTTCTGTGCGTCTGTGTTCATTCAGATTCAAAAATATTTAATTTTCCAGGCAGGGTCAGAATTGGCTCAATTTTTCTCTGGTCAAAAACCTTTAAGATATTTAAGCTCATATGGAACCACAGAACTGGATATGATGCCGAGTGAGAACGCTGTGGTTTTCGTTGACAATCATGACACACAGCGTGCTGATGGTATACTGACATATAAAAATGCTACAATCTATCAGGTAATCACGTTGCTTTGTAAATTGACATTAATTCCGAAGAATCCGGAGGTCTTAAACATTAAGTTAGTCTTCCTAACGAAATACCAAAAATAATCTTGCATGCATAATATTACATTCAAATTCTATTAACATCTTGTCTTATATATAGATAATTATTTGACCATCTAATATTTAAAGACCGGTTACCATGACAGTTTTTTTAAGTGTGTCGTCCCACTCATTAGCGAAAGACTGAAGCAATGGCGAGACAGTGTCTCCTTACTCAAACCATTTGTTCCACCTGATGAAGATCTCCCACCAGGACCTGGGTTGCCTCCAAGCAAATCCTCCCAAGTAATCCCAACTACGGAACCCGTCATTGTGCGTGGTCCGACACGCACTTGGCTGTTTTTTTTTTAAATAATCATATTTTTTTCCTACAGACAGCTCTAGCATTTCTTCTAGCACATCCCTATGGACAAGCTCGGATAACAAGCAGTTATTATTTTACTAATTTTAAACAAGGCCCACCCGCTGATACCGACGAAAATATTACGCCTCCAGTTTTAGATACGGTACCTATTAAATTATTTTTTTCTTTGATACACTGTTTTTATAGAAAGTATACTGATACTGTATTGTTATATCATTCTCTAATAGGACGGGCAGTGCACGTCCGCAAGTGGTTGGGTATGTGAACATCGCTGGAGTAGCGTTTACAAAATGGTTGGCTTTAGAAATGAAGTTCATAAAACTGAAGTTGAAAACTGGTGGGACAATGGCAACAACCAAATTGCATTCAGTTTGGGGAATAAAGGATTCGTTGTATTCAATACAGAAGGAGCAATGAACAGAACGTTACAGGTATGTGCCGATATCCCAAGAAAAGTATGCGTTTCGGGAATCATCTTCGGAAATACCAACGCGCGATGATGATATCTAATAAAGCCGTTACAAACCCCATGGTTATAAAGGCTAAGTAAGGACTTGCCAATTTTGTATTTTCAAATCCAAAAAACTATTTAAAACTTTTGTGTGTCAAATGACAGTCTGCGAACTTAGCGGCTAAGAAGCATTGCCTCCGTGAGGGGTTACTCTGTGCCGCACGTTCCTGCCAATTCGGAAACACGAAGATTACCGAAGCCCATATCTCTTGTGGTTTACCTGTATCTACTTTAAAATTCGATAAAAGGCACATGAAGAACTGGGATGAAACTAAAAACTTGACTCTTTAAGACGAGAAAGACTGTATAAAACCAAAATTATAGACTGGACTTCCTGCTGGAACCTACTGTGACATCAGATCTGGACAGAAGGAAGGAAGTGCGTGCACAGGGAAGACCGTGACTGTATCAAGTACAGGCCAAGCACTAATAACGTTATCGGGAGATGGAGAAGAATTATATCTAGCCATACATGTTGGAGCAGAGGTATGTAAAGAAACCGTTCGTTAATAGTTCTTATTCACTTGTTCTATTAAAGTGAACACTATCCTATTTTGTTTTCCATGAATTTGTTCCATGTTCGAATTGGGAATTTGTAATGCACGGAGGAGTGATCTCGGTGGACAAAAGTCAAACTTCACAAACCTGAGGGCTCGAAACCTAAGACAACAGGGAAGTGTGACAGAGCAAAGGACTTCATGGGCTCTTTTACCAGACTCTTAATAAAATTAGACTAATGAAGAATTTCTGACGGGTCTGACGGAAAAGATAACCGAAACTCAACAGCAAACAGCTGTTGAGTTTCGGTTATCTTTTCCGTTACCTAATCTTAAGGCAAAAATGAAAACGGACCAAATGATTTTTCAAAAATCAACCCCTGTCGGGGTGAAAAGAGGGTTGTTTACCCTCTTTTCACCCCAACAGGGGTTTGTATAAAAACATTCCTTTGGTTAAGAAATTGAAACTTGGCACAAATACTTAGATAAATACCGTAATGACCAGTTTTCCAAAACTACCCTTTTTTTTTAGGTGGCAAATTTTCAAGCAATTCAGCGGAGCGGGAGGGTGTGTCAGACTCTCACTGACTAAAAACCACCTGGGCTCCTTCCTTTTGACGCAACGGAAGAAATACGGGTGGGTTTTAGTCAGTAAGAGTCTGACACACACTCACGCTCCGCCCAGAGCGGGAGTAGTTATTTGATAATTTCCTACCCAAATACAATAAAAAGGGGTGAATGCTGTGAAGTTCGTAAGGGAAAGTATGAAATCCACGCAGGCCAAGTACGAATCGATTCATTTGGGATTTGACGCAAATCCGCATAGCTATTCACAATCGTCCGATACGTATCTGTGCCGAATCGAACATCAATCAATGTTATCGAAGTAGTTCTCTAAACGCTGTTCGCAAATCCGAAACCCTTTTATTTTGTCAGTTTAAATCAAATAGATGACCGCTAGTCTTCCGACAGCTATTTACTATCGAGGGCAAGGCAAATCGGGTAATCGAAAGTGTGTCATTTTCGACATGACAGCCTGTCGAATGGTTGTGAATAGCTATACAGAATTAATTTTGTCAATATTTGATACGAAATAATAATTCAAGTCTTTAGTACCTAATATGCTATCTCGATCATAATCTTTTATATTGATTTCATTTTATAACATACTAGCTGACCTTGTGGAAGTCCTGTCCAAATTTCAATAATTCATACAAAATTATTAGAAAATGCACTATCAGTTTTCCCGAATTTTCGGGATCTTTTTTTTTTTCGTAACAACCTGATGAACTATTTCGAACGTTTTAAAATAACAATTTTCCAAATCGGGCCAGCTGTTCCGCTTACCAAGAAGCAGCATTTAATTTTTATTAAATAAATTGTTATTCTTTTCAGTCATCTCTTCAGACTAGGCGATAAGAAAGTTTCGGTGACCCGGATTCAATTTTGTGCTTGTTTATTACATATTAGCTTTCGTGCTTGTTTTTCCTTCAAATCTAAAAAGCTTGTAAAATCTATGTATGATTTATAATTTATCTATTTTGTTTTTCTGTAAAAAAATCATTTTCTTTAAATATACCTAGTATCACTGAATTACAGTAAATTGTTTTCTTTTGAAAAACCTTTCCTGTTTGATATAACTATACATATATACCTAATAAAATTGTAGCGCAGTCAAAACTGTACATTTAATATTTTTGAAAAAAAAGTAATTGTTTCGAGGTCTGGGAACGATTATAATGCCGAAAATATCATTTTCAGAATTTTTGTCTGTTTATATGTTTGTCTGAATGTATGTTCCAGCATCACAAAACTACTACCAGATAGATTCTGTTGTTCAAATTTTGCTTAAATATTTCCTATACGTCTAGTCGGTCTGTAGGCTATAAATTATCATGCTATGCGGGATGAGCAATATTGCATTATGTTTGTATTCTTCTGCAGTTTACCGCAAATTATAAAAAGGCGAGCTAAATGGTTAGAACATTGCAGATAGCTACAGATTTAACTTTATGAATGATTATCATCACGCTATACTTTTCTGATGCTAAGCAGTCAATTATGCAAGACACAAGCAAATAGCTTAGCGGTTCGACGACTGCTGTACAAACCTGTGGTTGTAAGTTCCACTCCCATCTATTGATATTTTTTTTGTGATTATTTTTTTATATCTTGCTATAGGTACTACTATTTATCATAAAACATCAAGTTTAAGCCTCTTCTGTCATCTGTGGTTGTAATAAAAATAAATGTCTATCGTTAGGTGACTGTTAATGTGAAATCCCGTATGTTTACAATCTACTGCTATATGCTTTTAGTGATAGCCGTTCGTCAGGAATAATCTGTAGGTTGCATCAGTCATTGTATCAGTGTTGTGCCATTACGTAGATTACGTAGTCATCATCATCATCATCATTTCAGCCGAAAGACGTCCACTGCTGGACATAGGCCTCCCCCAACGCATTACGTAGTATATGCGGGTAACCTAGGCGGTCATTAAAAACTAAAAAAAAAGCACTAGGAAATTGCTGCTGCGGGTGTCGACCTCATGACGAGCTGCTTCTCACACGGACAACTGAACGTCACTTGCACGCGCGTCGCCAGTCCTGATTTTCAGTATATTTTGGCTGCTGAGACCAAAACTACAAACATAGTATACAGGGAAGTATTTTTTATAAAAATGTTGTTATTTTTGTATGTCGGTGTCATACGACTTCCACGCGAAAGAAGTTGCGGGCAGAATCTAGTATATACTGGGTAACACAATACCCCTTGGTAAGACTGGGTAGTGGAGGTCAGATAGGGAGTCGCTCCATGTAAAATACTGGTGTTCAGCTGCATCAGTTAGACTAGAAGAAAAGGTTAGGCAGATTGATGATTGGAGATATTTATACTTACAGACCACTATTTACTCCACACCCTGGTGTGGAGTAAATAGTGGTCCAACGTTAAAGGGTCGATTCAACGTATATTTAGCTATTACACCACAATTTGATTTTTCGATTTGTACACCATTCGCATCCCTAGTCACATAATTTTCTAGAGTCACGAGTTGAATTTTGAATTAAACGCATTTCTTTTAGTACCTTTAAATTGACGTTTAACATATTATTTGGATGTGATAGCACATGTATTCCACAAATATATACAACAAACAAAATGAAAAAATAGTGTCATTATTAGAAATGACAGACAAATTAGGCAAATCGTTACTTTTTCAAAAAATTATTTAAAAAAATATTTCATTCTGAGACCTATGGAAAAAAATGGTTCGACCCCTTAACGTTGGGCCACCTTTTTTGCCACACCTGTATAGCAGCTCAACTTACTGCAGGCTTAGCATGAAAACCGTAGACAAGCGTTTTGTCGACGGAAGAGTAGACAAACATGACGTTTCCGTGTAGACAGTTGACAGTTTTCTACCAAGAAATGTAGACAAGAGATGTGATTCTACGGGAGAGTAGAAATAGAAAGCGTTATGCTAAGTCTGCTGATAAGTGATAATATCTTAACATTAGCCATGAAACTAAATATTTTTATTTTTATATGCTACCTAATTTATTTATTTATTTTTAATTAACATTTAGTAGGTAATGTAGGTCTGTGTGTATCTCTTTCTCAAATTTAATGTACATGCTACTTTATTATCCTTCCGTAATAATTTAGCCGGTTATTTTCAAAAAATAATAATTTATGGTAAAAAATATCGGCATTCAGTTTTTGTTTTGATTGTATGTTGTCATCTGCCAGTGTCGCTACACAGAGTAAATATTACGTAATGGGCAGAATTGTCAAACTTATATGGCTTCATTATGAGGCTTTTGGCTACTTTGTATGTGTGTATTTTATATTAATTTTTGTAATGTGTGTTTTGTTTGTGCTGAATAAACAATTTTTCTCTCTTTTTTTTTCTTTTTTCTTTATAATTTAGATTACAATTATAGTGAAATAATATCTAGTGTTTTCTTTGTAAGCCTGTCCCTATCACATTACATATTTTTGTTGCTTAAAAAGTCAGGAAATTCTCTCCGACCAGAGCGCAGTCACACACTTCACTACAGCTGGATCCTAAGATGTAGTAGGTATCATACATAGAATTAAAGAAGCACAACATCGTCGAGGGCGGCCTTTTTTTTTTTTGAGGGTGGGATATCATCAAATAACTTCTCCCGCTCTGGGCGGAGCGGGAGGGTGTGTCAGACTCTTACTGACTAAAACCCACCCGTATTCCTTCGTATTGCCTGTGTTGCGGGGGCCTCGGTGACCCATAAGTACCTTCCCGCGACCCCGGCAAGCATCGGCCCTAGTGGACCCCTACCTATGTGCTGACGACATCTCTTTGAGGCGCGCGTGGAATACAACGCGCCGTCGACCCGGGCCTGGTCCTTACCGGTCGGTGAGCTACCCATTGCTCACCGTCCGCAAGCCCGGACCTACGGTGGCCGGAAATCCGCCCGGGATTCCCGACGCCCTGGGCGTCTCCTACGGCGGCTAGGGGCGAGAGTACGCGAAACTTGCCTTTCCCTAAACCGTCCTGCCTTCTCCTTCGCGAGCATTACTGCTTCGCAGAAGGAAGTGACGGCTGCCCATGTCCTCTCGCTCCGTACCATGGCCTGAACCAGAGCCGGACGCGAGAGATCACTGCCGCCGATCGCCTCCACAAGGACACGGCGGTGCTCTGCCCAAGCTGGGCAGACCTCCACCGTATGCTCCACCGTGTCCTCCGGGCGATCCACACAGTGGTGACACCCGGGCGTTTCCTCCCGCCTTATCCGACACAGGAACCTCCCGAAGCTACCGTGTCCGGTGAGGACCTGCGTCAGGCGGAAGGTGAGGACGCCGTGGCGCCTCTCTAGTCACTCCTCAAAGAGGGGACTTATCGCCGCAATTGTGGCGTGTGTATACTTTGTATGTGTGTATTTTATGTTAATTTTTGTAATGTGTGTTTTGTTTGTGCTGAATAAACAATTTTTCTCTCTTCTTTTCTTTTTTCTTTATAATTTAGATTACAATTATAGTGAAATAATATCTAGTGTTTTCTTTGTAAGCCTGTCCCTATCACATTACATATTTTTGTGGCTCAAAAAGTCAGGAAATTCTCTCCGACCAGAGCGCAGTCTCACACTTCACTACAGCTGGATCCTAAGATCTAGTAGGTATCATACATAGAATTAAAGAAGCACAACATCGTCGAGGGCGGCCTAGGAAAAGCTGGCGCAAAATACGCGCTCATACAGGGTTACTGGTAACTCGACGTATTCCTTGCAGGACGTCATAATATAGGGTTAAAATGCCACCAAATGTTCTATTGAAGTTCAGTAATTTTTGAGTTTGTTAGACTTTTAGTTTTTTTTAGGAAAAATCCCAGATTAAATCATTTGAAGCCAATTTAGAAATGATTTTGCGCGCGAGTGTACTGAAATGTAATATATTGTCATAGTTTATGCCGTAGCAGGGCTTTGTTAATCATTAAAAGTTCGAGGCCCCCACCGCCAGGGCCGGGGCCCCCGCCACCGGGGCCAGGGCCTTCGCTGCCTGCGCATTCGCCCCACCCTGCCCCGACGAGCCGTGTTTGGCCGTGGCTGCTGCGGTGGCAGAAAACGACGCGGCCTTCCGCTGGCCCGAGGCCAGTTGGCTCGCCGCTAATGGGGGGCGAAGGACGATGGCTTCTAGGGCGGAAAATGACTCCGCAAGGAAGTCATCTCCTGCCGCACCAGGGTCATAACCTGCTCTTCAGCAGACACGAGCCGTCCCTTCCCATGAGTATCATGGGAATCTTCCCATGATGACGGTCCCTGCGGCCCCACCCGGGGGCTGGCTCCTCGGAGACCAGCAAGGCCTGCTCGGAGCTCCTCATTCTCCTTTCGGAGAAGTTCCATGGCGGCTGTCAAGCGGGCGACCTCCCCCCGCATTTCGGACATTCTGTCCGACGGAGGCCCGAGGTGAAGGCCCTCCGCTGCCGCCACAATAGAAGCCGTGGGCGTGGATATGGCTTGACCCTTAGAAGACTTGAGCCTCTTCACGGTTACACCCTTGATCGCGGCTAACACGACCTCCGCAAATCCGTCCGTCTGAATGGAATTCAGGTTGAATAAGCAAATACGGTTAAAAACCAGGGGTTGACCTTGAACTCTTACCTATCGTGAACTACCCATGTTGCTCAAGTCAGTCACAAAGTGCACTACACGTTCCATTCGTTGAAATGCCTCCAAAGCTCTTGCCCTTGAATACCAAAATCTCCCTTGCTCAAACTTTCATACAGCCCATCATAGACTACGCTGATGCCTGTTATTTGGATGCCACCGAGGAGCTTTTGAATAAACGTGAGCGTTTGCAAAATATCTGCATTCGTTTTATTTTTAACCTTAAAAAGTATGATCATGTTTCTAACTTTCGCAAGATTCTCAAGTGGCTCCCCATTCATCTTCGCAGGAACTATCGTATATTGTGTCTGCTATTTAACATTCTTCATAATCCTAGAGATAGAGCCATCCTATCTGCGGGAACGTTTTTCCTTCGCTCGTCCTTCTGATGCACCTTGCAGGTCACATATTAGAAATCTCCTTAAATCCCCTCTCCACTCTACCGACTTCTACTCCTACTCTTTCACTGTGCACGCGGAATCTCTCTTGATAGAGAGATTTCATCCAGCCCATAACAGCAGAATCACTACCTCCTAGATTAATAACCATTTTAATAGCTGGATTGGTACAAATGGCACGGATGGCCTGCAAAATCACCAGATCTCAACCCTTTAGATTTTTTTTGTGGGGTTTTTTTTGTCTAATTCTCTAGTAAAAATTTAATCTAGATTAAATCTTATGCGAATATAAAAGAGTTGAGAGTTGAAGTTCAGAATACGATTTTTAATATTCACCGCAACACCTTATTATAGGTACTACTCGTAGAAATGAATTCTTTAGAAGAATACATTCCGTTTTCCTATCATTTAATTTATCAAGTTTGTTAGAGAGATTTCATCCTTATAAATTGATCCTAACGATCAATGCAATAAAAGTACAGGGTGTATTTTTTACAGATTTTAGTCGGTTTGATTCCCGTGTGTGGCAAGCGAATTTTTGAAAATCTTTGAATGCAGATTTATTTCTATTCAAAAATAAAGGAATCCTTTGAGTAAAATTTTCTATCTACAGTATTAAGAGTACTTTCCCTTCAAGTGGCAATTACAACATTACAAAATTCCACCTTGTATATAAGTATTTTAGTGATATTTATTTTAGAAATATGTATGTGTGTAAGTATATCCTCATAATGTTTATTTAGATTAGTAAATAGTTTTTGTTTTTATGTACATATTTTGTTTTCTCTCCTACTCTTACTCATGGTGTATACAACTCTTTGTCTACTGTCCTATCGCAGGTATGCTGGAAGAGATTTCTTTAGAAATAAGCGTCACCTTTGTACGTATTTTTCTGTTCCTTTCTTCATGTCTGTTTACATATATGTGTGTACATAAACTGTTAAATAAATAAATCAATAAATTAACACTAGTAGATTCAAAGAAAAAGAGACCAAGAAATAACTAACAGCACTTAATTGATCTAAGTTTGTGATCTACATTTAAAACTCGGTTTTATTGTTTTGAAATAAGATTACTTTTATCTCTACGAATTGCGGTGAAACCAATTCGTCGACCGACTTTACTTTTGAATAAAAGAATAAAAGGATAAGCTGTCTAGTGGCGGGTGCAGACGTGTGTGTAAAACAAACATTGTTTTGAGAATTCCCTGTGATTCGCTAACATTATTTGTGGGCTCATACGCAAGTTGCGTAGTTCAAAGTATTTTGTTAGATAAACGGTCGACCGCAAATGGCCGCGATAGTACGGTCAGTGTTCTGCATCACCTGACCCCCCCTCTTACAAAAAAGAAGAGGGGAAGAGGAGTTGGGTTAAGCAGGTAACTGACTTTACCTATCAATAAGAAAGCGAAAAAAAAAGATTAAATTTTGTTTTATATTAGGTAAGTAAATACCTTATTAACCAAGGCATTCTGCTGAATATATTCTGCAAACTGAAGTCCGTTTTGAGAAATATCTGCTTCCAAAACATGACATCTAACGCGTACCGCGCGCAAGCGAACAAATCACACCTAACACCTCACACTAGGTCCTTAAGCAATGCCAGATAGTCACAAATAAGCTGATATCGGAGTCAAATAACGAACCGGGGTCAGTAAGTCGCAAAACAATCCGATAGTAACACAAAAACAAGTAGCGTAAACAACATGCGAGCAACGACTGTTTACCATTGACCAACATTCCTATTCTCCTTGTTAGAAGCTGGAGGAGAAGGGAAAGACGATGTGGTCTCAATAGCTATCTGCGTGCACGACGCACGCGCATGTACACTAAAATAACAAGAAGAAATATTTTGTTTGCTACGAATATATTGTATGGTTTCTCAGTATTGAAAATGATTCAAAACACCACGTTCGTGCTCGATTTTGACTTGTATGCATTAAATAATACCCCAAAAGCCTTCACATGGCATAAGTTTCATTACTCATTTGTTTCATTGGTTGCTCAGCCACAAGCTGGACAGCCCCCTTCTGGGGCACTGGGTTCAAGCACAAGTGCGTGTGCCCGGGGCCCCAGAGGGCGGCAATTACTTAAATTAATATTGTAATTTTAAATACTAACATTTACTAACAATATGTATGGGCCAAATATGCCTGGAATAAAAATATTTATTTTTTTTATATTTCATTACTGTTCAGTTTGGTCCAAAATGACTCATGGTCCTTTGGCACATGGGCAGATCATGACCTGGTTTAGGACATAGGATACTTTAATCCCGATATTCCCAGGGATCGAGACATATGCGGGTAAAACCGCAGGGCGCAGCTAGTATTGCGGCAGGAGAACAGAATTCGTTCGGAATATTGCTATAATCTCTGTTTGACAAAAGTATGCGAGCGGGGACGCGGTGTGCAGCTGTGTGTATGGATCTAGCTATTATTAGCTGTACTTACCGTTCATTCATAACGACTCGAAGGCATTTATATTTATTAGTAATTAGGTATGTTCATTATTTGCTTTATTTTTGTTGACTACTTTGGAAAATCGTTAGTATATGTGTGGCGACTGTGTCTCACGTACCCATCCCTTGCGTAATTGTTAAGAATTGTTTTTCTAGAAGTACTTCATCATCATCATCAATATTTCAGCCGAAAGACGTGCACTGCTGGTCATAGGCCTCCCCCAATTAATGGGGAGGGGGGGGGGGGGGGTTGCCATAATAGCCACGCTTGGCAGGCAGGTTGGCGATCGCAGTATGGTGTTAAAATGCATAAAGAACGCTGCTGCTCATTCTCTAGTAAGTCCCTTAGTCGCCTTTTACGACACCCACGGGAAGAAATGGGAAGTACTTATTGTAATTATTTTAGAATGTTTCATTTTGTGGTTTCCCACGTTCCCACATCTGCAAAGCAATTTAAGTTATAGGTACTATTGTCTTTTAAGATGCTTTATGTTTAGTTAAGGTTCATTGTTCTGTTATTTTTAGTTATCTTTTATTGTAACCATTTGTACATTTGTATTACATATATATTATACTTTTACTTAACAATCGTTTTGCCGCGTACTTTGTTGAGTAAACTGCAGATGTGGGAAGTGGTTCCGAGCTTCGGACGAGGCATTCAGCAAAGACTACTATATACTGGCAAGCAGTCAGTCTGTTTCCAACTAAGATCGTGCGAGGTCCTTTTCTGACCCTAATCATTACCCGCCAAAGCTCGCCGTAATCTTGTTTATCTAGTTTTAACCTTTCATATAACATTATCTAAGTTTACCTCTTCGTGTCAAGCATAACTGTTAGCTTTAGCTACTTGATATTTTAATAAATTTAATCGTTACTTAACTACGACTTATTTTTGTGTATTACTTGTTCACGCGGTCGCGAATCCGCACCAATGTAATGCGTTTTCTGGAAATTTCTTTACAATTCCGTTATCTCAACATATTACCTATGATATAGCTGTTAGGGTGTTATATACGACATTTTAAATAAATGAATAAATCACGAGATCTAGGCCTTGTAGAAAAAATCTAGTTACCTATATTATATCGTTACCGCGCGTTGTCTTGGGGGTGCCACACGCACGTCACGTAAATATAAATTATTGGGATACCAATTTATTATTATTATCTTTATTAATTTTAAGCCTGTTTATGTTTATTTATTTCTTTTAGGGCGGTCTCAACTTTAAAAACGAACGAAGGGTTCGGTAGTTGGGACGTTTGGATGAATTTATACCAAAAACAAACTTAACATTGTAGTTGAAAAACATGTTCTCCCATACATTGATATATGCCACGGTCAATTCTCGAACTGCAAACTTAATATATTGGTCGACTAATATATTTTTTCAAGATTTTATTTTAGCACTTTGTCGGCGTGATTAATTCAAATTCAAATTCTTTATTGCGAACTAAGTGTACAGAATTTTGAAGATGTTAACAATAGGTAGGTTCTTAGAACTTAGTTGCCTGTTAAAGCATTGCAATTTAAATGGTTATATATATAAGAACAAAGACTAAAAATTTACATGCTCAATATTACCGCTATACAGTTTAAATTATATTATATTAATTATTATTATTCATACATTTTATATTATCTCATACTATTCTACTATTACTACTCTTACTTACTATTCTTATAATTTATATGTCATTATATTAAGTATCACAATCATTTTAATATTAAATAATTATTTATCATTAAGGAATCAGGAAGTCCTTTAGCTTCCGTTTAAAAATACCAATTGAATGTAGGTTCTTAATGTCGATGGGTAACTTATTATATAATTTTATGCCCATACAAAAAAATACTATTTCTATATACTGCAGTGTGGGATGCTTTGTTGCGTAATGTGTTTTTGAGTCTACTGCTTGTTAATGTGTCATAGCTACTGATGTTTGATTTAACTAAAATTGAGCCCGCGTACAGACTAGGAGAGTTAATATCTTAACTTTAAATTTTGATAAGACAAACTTTATCCCCTTCTCAATTAAACAATCTTCGCAACCCGATGAGTCGTTTGCCATCAGGGCACATATCTGTAGTCAACAATTAGACCAATGCTCCTGCCTTCTCCTGACCAGAGCAACCAACGTCAGATACCTAGGCATCGTTATTGACTATCTTATGTCGTGGAGTATGCAGATGAAGGCGTTGTCTGGCAGAGTGAGGAAGCTTATCTCAATCTTTAAAAATCTAGCGCAGATTTTGATACCCTGCGAGTATATTTCTCACTGTGCCAGTCAGTGCTATCGTTTGGTGTGACGGTTTGGGGTGGCGCTCCAAAAACAAACATTTTACAATTAGAAAGAGTGCAACGAGCTGTCCTTAAAGTTATGACGTTTAAACACTTTCTGTATAGCACTAAGCAATTGTATAATAATCATCTGGCAAAACGAAGATCGACTGATGTCTGTCCCACTCATACGCATGAGGAAACAGAAAACCTATTAGAGACCGACTTATTTATTCTTGCAATAGCGCAAACATATACAGTAGGCCCGCACACACACACACACACACACACACACATATATACACTTAGAGAATGGCTACAGTTTATAGTTTTAAGTTTTATTTTATATAATTTTTATTCCATTCTTTTGTTTTGTATTAAACTATAATAACCATGCTGCTTGCTCCGGCAATCGCTAGTGACACTAATCACTATGTAACTCCGAACTTGTATAAATTATCTGGTAAATGTTTATAGAGAGAGCCCTGTCACCCATAACACAAGTTTAATCTTAGCTTGGGTGCCAGAGGTTTAAACTCAGTGGTATTTTTACAATTGTTTAGGTTTTAAACTCTGTTCTTCATAGTGCTGTTCTGCTAAATTGTAAACCTGGAAATAAAGCATTATTATTATTATTATTATCTTGAGGTTTACGAATTGAGGTTTACATGAATCTGTTTGGTGTATCCCACATATTGATCTAATACACTTTTTTTTGCCTTGAACGCAATTTCTTTATCAGTTGAGTATCCCCAATATAGTATCCCATAAGAAAGAGTGGATCCCACATAGGCATGATAAGCGCTCAGTAGTGTGGTTTGGTTAGATACTTTTTTGAGCATATATAGGGCATAAGAGAATTGGTTTAATTTACTACATATACTATTTACATGTGTTTTTCATGACATATTAGAATCTATATAGATAACTAGAAAATTTGTACTTGTAACCTCAGATACAGTTGCATTATTGTACTCAATAGATAATGGAATTATTTTGCGTTTTTATTCTTGAAATTCATATAATGGGCTTTTGTAAGATTTATTTTTGGATTATTTGTTGTCAGCCAATTTATTAATTTACATAGGGAATCATTTATTTCTAGTTCATGATTTTTATTTTTGTTATTTGTGAAAAGAGCCGTACTGTCATCTGCAAATAAAACCATAGGGTGCCGAATAGCGTTAGGTAAATAATTTTTATAAATGAGAAATAGTAGTGGTCCTAGTATCGACCCTTGAGGTACACCATATTTTACAGATCTTGGGCTCGATGTATATTTATTTTCGGTTTTCTAAATGGACATAATTGTGTTATTTCAGTGAACTGTATTCTATTACTGAGATAGGATTATATCCAGTGCTTTACCTCGAACTCCGTATATTTCTAGTTTATGCTAGTCCATGGTCAACATAATCAAACGCTTTTGTCATGTCCATATATAGAGCTGCAACCTGTTTTTTTTTTATCTAGTTCCGTTATAATTTTTTGTAAAAACTGATGCATTGCTGTATTAACCGATTACCTTTTTCTGAATCCAACTTGATTATCTATTATTATTTTATTTTTTTCGAAATATTCATTAACATTATTATATAGTACTCTTTCAAATATTTTAAATATTATAGGAATGAGAGCTATAGGTCTATAACATCGTACATCTTCCGTGTTTTCTTTTCTGAATATTGGTGTAACTACAGTAGTTTTCAAATATATCGGGAAAATACCTTCCTCAAGACACTGATCTATTATGTAAGTGATGATTGGAGCAATTTTGTAGACTACACATTTTATTATTTTTGTTGGAAATTCCATCACAACCTGTACTGTTAGTGTTTTTTAGTGTCATGATTATTTTGACAACTTCGGAAGGGGTAACAGGTGTTAAGAAACAGGAGTTTGGTTTGTCATAGGTTAGTATATTAGCGTAGTTTATTTCATTATTCGTTAGTTTTGAAATGTCATCAATGAAAAAATTGTTGAATGTTTGTGCTATAGTATCAGGAGCAGTTATAAGTTGGTTATTACATTTTATTATATTATTTTTTTCCAGGGGGTTATTGTTTTTGTATTTAATTTGCCACACTGCTTTAGATTTATTTGGGCTGTTTGGATACGATAGTTGTTTTGCGACCGTTGAGTGAGTTTTATGATTCTTTTAAACCATTTTGCATATTTCTTAAATCATTCCTATCTCTAGTTTTACCTGATAGTCGATATGTTTTAAGTAGCATTGTTTTACGGAGGGAACATACTTTTACTTCTTTACTGAGCCAGTTAGTATTACGTATGATTGGAACCCTAATTTTTTTATGTTTGGAAAGCAGAGGTCATAGAAAAGTTTAAACAGTTTATGGAATTCTTCAAAAGCAGCATTTGGATGACTTTTTTCATAGCAATCACTAAAACTCAGGGCTTTTGATACATTTGATAAATTTTTCAACATTTTCGTTGCTATAGTCTCTTCTAAATTTGTACCAATACAACTAAAACGAATGTGTATACCTATGCCAAATTACAGCTTTCTAGTATTTCTCTGAGCTACAGTGGGGACAGACAGACACAGACATGGAGAAACTATAAGGGTTCCGTAGTTGGGATGAATTAATCCCAAAAACAAACTATACATTGTAGTTGAAAAACATGTTCTCCCATACATCACCCGCAATATTTTTGAACGGCTTATCCAAAGGCACCATGGGATACACAAGAAAAAGAAATATCATCCCCACATTACATACGTGCATTAACATACTATAAAAAATAGGTTTTATTCTAGCACTGTTGGCGTGGGTAATATGTATACCCATGCCAAATTACAGGAGAGGAAGGTTCGTTAAAGTGGCGGGTAAAGTCGCCACCTTGATTTTAAAGATCAACCTACAAGCGCCATCTGTCAACGGCGTGTGGAAATAATTCAATACCCGACGCCATATTGGTTCAGTATACAAGGACACGTTTAGTTCACGCGGAAAGATTTAATTACAATACACAGTGATTTACGTGGTCTCTGATCTAAGGTGAGTGGTGTAAACACTGTAATGAATTACTGTGTTCAACATAAGTTATAAACAATGTGATGTTTTATCGGTTTAATACCTGTAATGAAGTGTTTATTTCACGGCAAAGGAGGATAATATAACCTCATTTGACATCGGAGTTGTTTATTTTTTCGCCGCGTTCCGTTTCGGCTAAAGTGACCTATTCAGTAGGTAGGTAAAGTGACCTAGTAGGCCACTTTACCCGTCAGTGCTTTTTTTTTCAGTAAATATAATTAGTGTTGGCTATTGTTTTAGATATGACAAGTACATACAAACGGACGTCGCAGCAACAGGCATGGGACCCGGATGCGATGGAAAAAGCTATAAGATTTGTACGAAACGAAGAAATTTCTCAAGGCTAGCAAAGAATTCAAAGTGCCTCGATCGACGCTCAAAAGACGTGTAAAAGGACTAAACAAAGAAGCTATTGAAAATAAAAAAATATTGGGCTTTTGCCGTTCAACTTTTATTAAGGAGCAAGAAGAAGAATTGGTGCATCACATTATAGAAATGGAAAAGCGATTTTACGGATTAACTTTACAGGATGTCTTTCTTTGCGAATTTTGTGCTTAAGATTAATTTGTGTGGATGATTAATTTCCAATAAAAAATAATGAATAATTAAGAAACTGAGTTTCTTCATTATATTTAATTACTTATTTCATGTGTTCGATATAAAGCTGGAATTAATGTGACAAAATATATATTTTATTGAGGCTACTTATGCACTTTACCCGCTTCATTGGTTTATGTAGGCCACTTTACCCAACCTGGGTAGGTAAAGTGGACAATTTCCCATTTTGATTTAATCCTGTTGAATATCTGTTTATAAGTGAAAATAACAATCCGACGTCAAAACTACATTAGTTTAAGAGAATAAACTAATAATGTAACATAAAACATGTTGATATTGTATATAATATGTATATAATAAGGTAGTCATTCAAAGCTTAGGGTGGCCACTTTGCCCGACCTTCTTGCATCTCTGAGCTAAAGCGAGGACAGACAGACAGACAGTCGGACGGATATGGCGACACTATTAGGGTTCCTTGTGGACTGAGGAACCCTAAAAACTAAAAGGTCTTCTGTCTTATTTCTTTATTTCTAATATTGTTGTTACTAAATAATGACTACAAGTAAACAAATGATAAAAGTGTAATGCAAAGTAAAAGATAAATATTGCAATAATTTATATTTCCGCGATGTCAGTAAAATACAGATTATGGCGGACTCCACACATCCGTTGAATGTAGGTATATTTAATATGTGCTGGTTTAGTTATAAGTTCTTAGTATATTCCTAACTACTTTCATAAATTCGGTATCGTGGTGTTATTTCGCAGCACCAAGCATTTATCAATTTATGTAAGTATTAATATTCCTTAAAAAGATTGTATTTTACTACTAACGATCTAGCTAGCGCGCCACGGCGACCGGTTCCTTATCGACGCAGGCGCTGGAATTTTGAGGTGTCCTAGATGTGTGCGGGCATCGCCCGTAGTGAGGAGTCCCTCACTCATGAGGTCCCTCGTTTGAGGTACTTATGATCGCAAATTGAAAGAGTTACTCGAATTTCCTCATTGAACCACCTCACCACACCTCACTCGTTCACGCATCCTCAAAAATTAACATTGACAATATGAAATCGTAGCGAGGGGTGAGGCGAACGAGTTCGTGACTCTCGATTACTCGCGAGTCGCGAGTGAGTAGAGACTCGTGAGTACTGTACTCGTGAGTCGTCATCACGCTCGCCCGCCCGCTTCGCTCCCTCGTACGTTCGGCTGAATTCGGCTCGGGATCACGAGTCGTGAGGTGAATACGCCGTTGACGATTCCTCACCTCAAATGAGGGATGCCTCGTGAGGACCTCACGATGTAATGTGAGTTCCTCCCTCAACCTCAAATAAAATGGATGAGTTACCCATGACTAATCGCCCGCGGCCGCTCGCCAGTCGCCAGTCGAGACACCTCTCCGCCGCGAAGCGCTTGGTCATTCCTGCCATTGCTTTTGTGTACGTAATTAAGTAGCTTGCTTACCTGCGGTGCTTTCTTAAAATTTGTAGAAAGTAATCTATCTCTCTTGACTCTTTCTCCTTTTATTACTATCTGTCTGCTTGTGCCCGAATTGTAACTGTGCATGTGGAACAATACAAAGTGTATCACAAGAAAACCCGTACCTTGTTATTTGGATTCCCCACACCTACGACAACGTAAGAATTCTACACATATAAATAATAGCGTTCTGAGCTAAGAACGATAAAAATAAAAAACAAAGATTTTTAATAAACATTTATTTAGTTATGTTTATTTCTATAAATACGTTTGTACAAGCACTTTTACACGTAAATTATAATTACCTATTTAAAAAAAACTAGATAAGGTAGGCTACTTACTTCGTCGACGCTCGACGCGATTTTGCTCCTTATTTATATTTAGTTACAGATCAATGTTTGAGGAACGAAGCCACGGCGCACGCCTTCTCGAAACAATAACAAAATATGTTATATCTCTGTCGATCGCACAGTGTTTTCATTAGAACAAGCCACAGACTACAAGAATAAGCTAGCTAGACAAAACTATACAGGGTGTCCAAGAACCTGGCGTCCAACTGGATTCCCACGATGCCCCAAGTTCTAACAGTACTCAGAAAAATATTTTAAAAAATCCACCCCATGTACTTACAGAATTATACTGATTTCAAAAAAAAAAGGGGAAATGAGCACCCTGTGACATACTTTTGAATGCTGTGACTGCTAATGCTGATAATTTCGATATTTCTTGGAGGTTTTCTAATCTAGGGTATTGCTGTGTCTAAATAGAATGTAAAAATAAAGTACTTATTGTACCATTTTAAAATAAAATATTATTTTAACTAAAGGTGATATGGAAAACTATTGAATTTCGCAACTTTGACCGACTGTAGTGTAAAAAAAATGTACCAAAATAGTATGGCAAGTGACGTCAAATTTTGACGCGTTTATTCCTCTTTTTAAAAAGGTATAATACTTACACATTAATTTGAAAAAAAAAATTTTTGATAATATTTTTACTCAACAACCCAATTTTTACGATGTCTTACAGAATTCTTAGAAAGAAAAATTTACGACGAATTGAATCTAACCTCTAAAGAATTACTATTGTATGCTCATAAAAATAACAACAGGCCTCTCAAAAAACAGGTTAGACCGTAAGGGACGGTATGTGCATGCATCTCACCATAGTGATTCGTTATTACAACAGGAGGGAGCAAGACAGAAACTATCTTTGCGATTTGCTGGTTCTTCTTTATGGTACCCCATTATTCAGGTAAGAGTGAGGGAGAAAAAGGTTAGAGGTGCGAGTGAGATAGATAGTGACGCTATCTGGGATCGTGCTATTTAGGATAACAGTACGGTCAGTACGCGTCACTGCCTCCTGCCGTTACTACGCACCTCTCTCTTATTGTTACCATTGATCACGTACTACGATTTAAAGCTTTGTTTATTGGACTCGATTACTCTTTGTGCTCTGGACTTTGAAACGAACTCTTTACGACGACCTTTGCCTGTGTTTGGACAGTTTGTGTTTTGTGTGTGCTACCATGGCGACCTACACTCCGCAAGAATACGCAAATATGCACTACATTTATGGAGAATGTAGAGGTAATGGACGAGCTGCAGCGAGACTTTACAGAGAAAGGTATCCGAGGGCTACGCGATATCCCGACCATCGAGTTTTCATTAATGTGCACAGATCACTATGTGACGGGCGGTTCCCCAATCAAGTAGCTGGTGAAGGACGACCCGTAAATGACTTCATACGCGATGAAGTTTTAGAGGCGGTGTCGGCAAATCCAAGCATCTCTGTGCGAGGAATAGAAGCTGATACGGGGATACCGAAGAGCACAGCACACAGTATTCTCCAAAAAGAAGAATATCATCCGTACCACGTACAGCGAGTGCAAAGTCTTTTACCTCGAGACTATCCGAGCCGAGTCGCGTTTTGTGAAACAATCCTGCAAAAACATCGAGAAGACGAAAACTTTATCGACAAAATTTTGTGGTCAGATGAATCAACATTTAAGAAGGATGGCTACATGAACCTACACAACTTGCACGAGTGGCATGTGGAAAATCCGCACTTGATGCGAGAAGATAGATCCCAGTACCGGTTCAAAGTGAACATGTGGACCGGTATTCTCTGTGGGAATATTATTGGTCCATTTGAGATGCCCGAGAATTTGACTGGCGAATCATATTTAAATTTTCTTCAAAATGATTTGCCAAACTTACTAGAAGAGACCCCACCAGATATGTGGTTCCAACACGACGGCTGTCCAGCACATTTTCGCGTATCCGTTAGAGAGTTTTTGGACGAGCAATACCCGAACAGGTGGATTGGGCGATCAGGAACAATCCCGTGGCCAGCCCGCTCACCTGACTTAAATCCGCTGGATTTTTTTTTCTGGGGAACTATGAAGGAGCTCGTTTATGCGAAGCCCATTAATGACATCGCTGACCTTCGTGAGAAGATAACACAAGCAGTGCAGGTGATACGTCAAAAAAGTTACTCGCGAAACATAAAGCGGTCCTTTTTAAGGAGAGTGAGAGCTTGTATTGCCGCGGGTGGTCAACATTTTGAACATTTATTGTAATAAAATATCTTTAAACTAACATTCTTTGCTTTTATTCTACTGGGAACCCATCTACCTGTGTGTATTTCCTTCTTGCTCACTCTTGGAACCGAAGTAAATAATAGTAGTAACATAACAGTTTCTAAGATAAGAAAGGGTCCGACAGTTACCGTTAGTAGGTAGGCAACTGGAATCCAGTTGGACGCCAGGACGTCCAACTGGATTCCCACGATGCCCCAAGTTCTAACAGTACTCAGAAAAATATTTTAAAAAATCCACCCCATGTACTTACAGAATTATACTGATTTCAAAAAAAAAGGGGAAATGAGCACCCTGTGACATACTTTTGAATGCTGTGACTGCTAATGCTGATAATTTCGATATTTCTTGGAGGTTTTGTAATCTAGGGTATTGCTGTGTCTAAATAGAATGTAAAAATAATGTACTTATTGTACCATTTTAAAATAAAATATTATTTTAACTAAAGGTGATATGGAAAACTATTGAATTTCGCAACTTTGACCGACTGTAGTGTAAAAAAAATGTACCAAAATAGTATGGCCAGTGACGTCAAATTTTGACGCGTTTATTCCTCTTTTTAAAAAGGTATAATACTTACACATTAATTTGAAAAAAAAAATTTTGATAATATTTTTACTCAACAACCCAATTTTTACGATGTCTTACAGAATTCTTAGAAAGAAAAATTTACGACGAATTGAATCTAACCTCTAAAGAATTACTATTGTATGCTCATAAAAATAACAACAGGCCTCTCAAAAAACAGGTTAGACCGTAAGGGACGGTATGTGCATGCATCTCACCATAGTGATTCGTTATTACAACAGGAGGGAGCAAGACAGAAACTATCTTTGCGATTTGCTGGTTCTTCTTTATGGTACCCCATTATTCAGGTAAGAGTGAGGGAGAAAAAGGTTAGAGGTGCGAGTGAGATAGATAGTGACGCTATCTGGGATCGTGCTATTTAGGATAACAGTACGGTCAGTACGCGTCACTGCCTCCTGCCGTTACTACGCACCTCTCTCTTATTGTTACCATTGATCACGTACTACGATTTAAAGCTTTGTTTATTGGACTCGATTACTCTTTGTGCTCTGGACTTTGAAACGAACTCTTTACGACGACCTTTGCCTGTGTTTGGACAGTTTGTGTTTTGTGTGTGCTACCATGGCGACCTACACTCCGCAAGAATACGCAAATATGCACTACATTTATGGAGAATGTAGAGGTAATGGACGAGCTGCAGCGAGACTTTACAGAGAAAGGTATCCGAGGGCTACGCGATATCCCGACCATCGAGTTTTCATTAATGTGCACAGATCACTATGTGACGGGCGGTTCCCCAATCAAGTAGCTGGTGAAGGACGACCCGTAAATGACTTCATACGCGATGAAGTTTTAGAGGCGGTGTCGGCAAATCCAAGCATCTCTGTGCGAGGAATAGAAGCTGATACGGGGATACCGAAGAGCACAGCACACAGTATTCTCCAAAAAGAAGAATATCATCCGTACCACGTACAGCGAGTGCAAAGTCTTTTACCTCGAGACTATCCGAGCCGAGTCGCGTTTTGTGAAACAATCCTGCAAAAACATCGAGAAGACGAAAACTTTATCGACAAAATTTTGTGGTCAGATGAATCAACATTTAAGAAGGATGGCTACATGAACCTACACAACTTGCACGAGTGGCATGTGGAAAATCCGCACTTGATGCGAGAAGATAGATCCCAGTACCGGTTCAAAGTGAACATGTGGACCGGTATTCTCTGTGGGAATATTATTGGTCCATTTGAGATGCCCGAGAATTTGACTGGCGAATCATATTTAAATTTTCTTCAAAATGATTTGCCAAACTTACTAGAAGAGACCCCACCAGATATGTGGTTCCAACACGACGGCTGTCCAGCACATTTTCGCGTATCCGTTAGAGAGTTTTTGGACGAGCAATACCCGAACAGGTGGATTGGGCGATCAGGAACAATCCCGTGGCCAGCCCGCTCACCTGACTTAAATCCGCTGGATTTTTTTTTCTGGGGAACTATGAAGGAGCTCGTTTATGCGAAGCCCATTAATGACATCGCTGACCTTCGTGAGAAGATAACACAAGCAGTGCAGGTGATACGTCAAAAAAGTTACTCGCGAAACATAAAGCGGTCCTTTTTAAGGAGAGTGAGAGCTTGTATTGCCGCGGGTGGTCAACATTTTGAACATTTATTGTAATAAAATATCTTTAAACTAACATTCTTTGCTTTTATTCTACTGGGAACCCATCTACCTGTGTGTATTTCCTTCTTGCTCACTCTTGGAACCGAAGTAAATAATAGTAGTAACATAACAGTTTCTAAGATAAGAAAGGGTCCGACAGTTACCGTTAGTAGGTAGGCACTTCGTAAAAATTGGGTTGTTGAGTAAAAATATTATCAAAATTTTTTTTTTCAAATTAATGTGTAAGTATTATACCTTTTTAAAAAGAGGAATAAACGCGTCAAAATTTGACGTCACTTGCCATACTATTTTGGTACATTTTTTTTACACTACAGTCGGTCAAAGTTGCGAAATTCAATAGTTTTCCATATCACCTTTAGTTAAAATAATATTTTATTTTAAAATGGTACAATAAGTACATTATTTTTACATTCTATTTAGACACAGCAATACCCTAGATTACAAAACCTCCAAGAAATATCGAAATTATCAGCATTAGCAGTCACAGCATTCAAAAGTATGTCACAGGGTGCTCATTTCCCCTTTTTTTTTGAAATCAGTATAATTCTGTAAGTACATGGGGTGGATTTTTTAAAATATTTTTCTGAGTACTGTTAGAACTTGGGGCATCGTGGGAATCCAGTTGGACGCCAGGTTCTTGGACACCCTGTATATTGGGATGTTTTGCGACGTACGGCTATCTTATGATGTTTTAATGCTGTTTCAGTCCAAAACGCCCAAATAAAAGAAGGCAGGGCCGCGTGTACCAACAAAACAAAAAAAAACAATACGTAGATATTTCGTATATTGAGACAGGTAGAAAAATAACACATAAATAACTATTACTCGTAGATCAAGAAAGTAAAACTTTTGCGATTGGGGGATCCCCTTTAGGAACGGAGTTCCTTCTCAAGTATGATTGCCACTACGGGATCCGGAACACCGCTCTGGATCTTCTTACTTCATACTTGAGTAATAGGATTCAGAGCGTTGACGTTAATGGGAAAAGATCTTCCGGATCTATAGTAACAATGGGAGTCCCACAGGGCTCAATTATTGGTCCTTTCTTGTTTCTTATTTACATTAATGATTTGCCATACCTCATAAAGGATAATCATGATATAGTGTTGTTTGCGGATGACACTTCACTTTCCTTTAAACTTAAACGTCAGCAGCTGGTTACTGACGATGTTAATAGTGCGATCTCAAAAGTAGTTCACTGGTTCAATGTTAATAATTTACTTCTTAATGAAAAAAAACCAAATGCATTAAGTTTACGCTACCTCACGTTAGGCAGGTGAAAACTAATGTATTGATAAAGGGCGAAGAATTGAACCCTGAAGATAGCACAGTATTCTTGGGATTAACTTTGGATGCTAAGCTTCAGTGGGGTCCACATATAGATAAATTGTCGAAAAAGCTAAGCTCCGCAGCACACGCTGTTAGAAAAATTCGTAATTTGACTGATATAGAGACAGCCCGTTTAGTGTACTTTAGCTATTTTCATAGTGTAATGTCGTACAGTATTCTGTTGTGAGGAAATGCCGCTGACATTCAGACTATCTTTGTTTTGCAGAAAAGAGCTGTTCGGTCAATTTATAGATTAAGTCCGAGACACTCTCTCAGAGAGAAATTTAAGGAGATTAATGTAAGGACTGTGCCCTCCCAGTATATTTTTGAAAATATTTTATATGCCCATAAAAATATAAAATTGTTTAAAAAATACAGTGATATCCATAATATAAATACTAGGAACAAACACAAATTTGTTGTACCTACAACAAGGCTCAAGAAAATAGGTGGCTCATTCAGATGTCAATGTATACGTTTTTATAATAAACTTCCAAGCCACGTTCAAGATTTAAGCCTTAATAAATTCAAATCATTTATTAAAAGTAAGTTGTGCCAGAAAGCCTTTTATACTATTAAAGATTATATTGAGGACAAAAAGGCTTGGGATTAAGCTGCTCCAATTATTGCATACTGAAACTTTTATTTTATTTATATACCATTTTGACATATTTACTTTGTGGAGTTCAATATACTCTTTGGAACTTAATATTTACTTGTAAAGTATTATATTGTTTTCAATTATTGTGAATGTGAAGCCTATGTGGGTCATTATTGTTTTTTTTTTTTCTCATTTAGTATTAATCATGGTCTGGCAGTTTGAGTAATTTATGCGGCCTACCCAAATGTTCTTTCTTTGGTATTGTTCGTCGAATCGTTGAGCTCCTTAAGTTCTGAGTTGAGCAGCACGATTACTGACAAATGCGTGCACTGACTGGACAGGTCCACTCAATCTGTGTGGTTCTTTCCTCAAAAGGACCATTTCAGACACCACTCTACATGGCCTTCACATGATCTGACCAAGATTATGTCTGGACTTTAAAAGAGACTGTGACCTCTGAGTTTGTTTCGGCCTTTCTTCTCAGAGTAGTCAGATAGGAAACGCCGACCTCATCTAGCTTTATTTTAAAAATATGATTGACGTGTAAAAGTGTTTGTACAAACCTACTTACAGAAAATAAATCATTTATCATTTATTTATCATTGAAAACAAAAAGAAAGTTTTCGCAGCCGCCATCTTGGATTTACATTTTTACAACAGTCATAAAATACTCAACTACTAATTACAGAATGGCACATCATGGGACATCATTTACTACTCATTAACAGCTCTCGCGGTTTACTTTGCATGCGTTGTCGGCGCGGGGCAGGAGTGTCAACGTCGTGCTGTCAGCGTTCGAAAGATCACAGCGGCGGCGCCGGAGCAGGATAGCAATTATGGTGGCTGCTTCATTTCCTCGCGGGGCGCGGGTATGCGAGCGCACCTCCGCTGTGTGGATGTGCGGTGTACGGAAGAATAGCAACTGGACACTTAATGACATGCACTAATATCGGTTAATTTAACTAACTAGTTAATGCGTAGCAATTAGGTAGTAGGTACGTCTATTCCCGATGCGAGTTTGGACGAAAGAGATATGAAAACATATTTAAATTTAGTTACGTTTAGTGTAAAGACCTAATTCGGACCTATAAATAAAAACCAGTGGACTGTAAAACTAACTTATATTATATATCTTTTACACGTCATGTTTTAGAAATGGTAAGTCAGTAAACAACCGTAAGCATGTAGGTAGGATGTACAGTCAACAAAAAAGATATAATTTTGTACCTACTACCTATGCATTTAAAAAATAGTTACCTACATTTCATAAAGATACTACGTTTATAGAAGCATTATGGTCCACTAAACACAATTCTTCCACGACCCACTGGTCGTCTTAGGGGCGAAAAAAAAATTCGAAAGCCTATTTCTCGGAAAAGCTGCGTCGTAGGGTCATGCTTCTCAGAATCTAAATAGTTTCTATGGACAATGTTTACCCGATACTGCAATAAAATTGGTAAATTCCCGAAAAAAAATCCTCGCCTCATAGCGCCCCTATTACACTCCAACCAGCATTGTTTCTAACAAATTTAGATCTAAATAACAAACATCAAAGTAGTCTAATTTACATTTAACTTCAATTTATTTATGGCAGACTAAGTCTGTTTTCACAGACAGACAGACAGATAGGTAAGGTAGGTATTTGTATTCTATATTATCAGCAGCAAAAGCAACACTGACGTCGTCAGCCAAAATAATTTTACCTACCGCAAATATGTATAAAGTTAGGTGCATACCTAACTTTTCTGCTAACTCTGTGGTTCCTACTCCTGTGTTCTGACGTTTAAAGTGTTATTTAAGTGGTTTGCTATTATGTCAAAGTGTTTTGATTTGAAAGAGCACTAATTGTGGTTAAGTTTTCCTGTTGATCAGTTGTGTTAATACAATAGAGATGTAAGTATATATTCAAGTACTTATTTTAGATTAATATCTTTTGTATTATCTACATTGTGCCTCACATTTTAACTGGAATATCCATCTTAATGCATAAGGCAGGATCGATCCTTCGTGTTTTTATTATGTAGGTATCAACATTTGGTTTATTGGTGTTTCCGAAGTAGGTACCTACGTCTTTTTCTACGATAGGTACTTCCCAAATTAGCCGTCATCTCAGTGTTAACTGCCGTCCTACCAATATCATCTTTAGCAATCTGTTATATTTTCAGACAATGTCACTTTTAGTGTGGGTTTCTTTCTGCTCACTATTTGGCGCGGCATTTTCCTGCGAGGCTTACTTAAAGACTAACCAATGGTCCGACCGTTCCGTCATCGTCCAAATGTTTGAATGGAAATGGGCGGATATTGCAGACGAATGTGAGCGGTTTCTTGGGCCTAAGAAATATGGAGCAATGCAGGTAAGTTTGTTCTCTACACAATATGCCATTTGACTTTGTTTGACCTACAAATGACCTCATGGCGACCTACCTAAGATGCAAAACAATACAGAGGCCGATGTTAGTGAAGGCTACTCAAGCACAGATCTCGCTCTGAGCATATATATGAAGCTATTTGATTGGTTGAATCGGGTTTTCAGGACAGTTCCCCCATTTCGTGATTCATACTAAATATTTCCGTCCTCAAAGAAGTTGTATGACATTGACATACCGCATCCCGCACGGGATGAGTCCAGCTTGCCCTCCAAATGTCACCAAAAGTTTGGACTCTACTTAAAATGTTTTTCAACCAACAGACTTCACCGGCTTCAGAGAATTTGGTTTTAAACCTAGCGGGTGATATAAGACCTTGGTATGAGCGCTACCAAGTCATGTCGTATAAATTGACCACCCGGTCAGGAGACGAAGCGGCTTTTTTGAACATGACTACTAGGTGCAACAAAGTCGGTGTCAGGTAAATTATTTTCTCATTTCCATGTTACAGGATCGTCATCATCTACGAAAATAGGACACTTGTTTAAATTATTATAATCTAAATATCTGGTCTCTATAAGTACCCCCCCCCCTCCCCTTTACTCCTTTATCCTTTCTCGACCTTACTCTTAATATGCTCAGCACAGCAGTGCAGTTGTCTTTCATTCACCCTTTTACGAGTACTATCCAGACATTCCAATTTGTACAAGACTAATCATGGCGATATTTTGGCGAAAAGGTCAAATCATGGCGATATTTTTTAATAATGAATTACTACTACTCTAGACGATGTGACCAAGTAATGTGTTTAAAAAATCCACTCTTTCGCAGAATTTACGTGGACGTCGTATTTAACCATATGACAATTCCCCAGGAATCAACAAGTGCAGTAGTAGGGACTGCCGGCAGTACTGCCTTCCCTCACAATTATTCTTATCCGGCGGTTCCATACACAGAAGAGCATTTCCATTTTCCAGTGTGTCAAGTTGAAAATTATAAAAATGCTACTGAGGTTCGTTTTTATCTCGTATTGTTTCTTTTTTTCAATGTTCCATTTCCAGCCATTTATTGGTTTCTTTCGCAATTCTGTATATCCTCACTCACATAAGCATCTTTTTACAAATGATTATTTATTTTCATTCAGCTTCGAGTTTGTCAGTTGGGTGGACTACAGGACTTAAATCAAACAAAGCCATACGTTCGTCAAAGGATTATCGAATACCTCAATAAACTTATTGATCTTGGTGTAGCTGGTTTCAGGTAAGATTCGAACTCGTCTAATATAATAAAATATCCCCAAAGAATGTCAAGGCTTCGAAAAATTGGGTGGGGAATCCTAACTTAATTACTTTTCATTCAGAGTAGACGCAGCAAAGCATATGTGGCCAGAAGATTTAAATGAAATTTACAAGTACCTAAATAACTTGAACACAAATCATGGATTCCGAAGGAACTCAAGACCGTACATTTACCAAGAAGTTTCGAAGGGGGGTGTAGTCACTTTTAATGACTATAACGCTATGGGAGACATCACGGAATTTACTGTAAGTAATTGGACGAGCATACGAATTTATCAAACATATGAAGCATTAGCAATTTCCGTCAAAATCCTTCAGTTTGGTGATTAAATGTGTGTTACGCAATTAGGGTGCTCTTTATTTACAAATGTTGATCTTGAGCATCATAATAACATCAATAGAGCTTTAATCCGTGCATTATCACATCGTTCCCATCATCTAATATATTATCATCAAAAACCAATATTATCAAATGGTATAATTGTTTGTTTGTTTGTAGGTAGTCTCTGGAAGTACTGATCCGATGCTAAAAATTACTGATAAAAAAGTTTCACTATTGCCGTGTGCCATAGGATATTTTTTATGGTATAATTGCCTTCCATGCAGATGAAGTCACGGGCAGGAGCTAGGTTAATATTTGTGCTGAATCAGGTTAAATCATAAAGCGGTTAACGTCTTTAAAATATTTTTGCTTCACAGGATAATTTCCGAACATTTTAACTTTATACCAATTTACAGAACTAAGATGAAATCTTCTGAAAGTAGAACACGGTGCAAGAAAGGATTTTCATGACTCTGCAAGATTATTTATTGCTGAATCATGGAGAAATTATTTTTCATTAACTATGTTGGCATGACCGCGCGTTTACATTGAAAAAGCAATTTTGTTAGAACCTATCTCAATTATGTTATTTTTAACAACGAAATAGAGCGAGCAGGTATATAATCAAAATTTATTATGTCAAAAAATACATACTTAAATTATTTTTCAGGCAGGGTCAGAACTATTTAAATTTTTCTCTGGTCAAAAACCTTTGACAAATTTGAGCTCATACGGAACTACAGGACTGGATATGATGCCAAGTGAGAACGCTGTGGTTTTTGTTGACAATCATGATACACAACGTGTTGATGGTATATTGACATATAAAAATTCTACACTCTACCAGGTAAATGCAATCTTTTTATTATCAATTACAATCAGATTTAAAACATATAATATAGGCATGGGTAGTTTCATCAAAATAACAAAAACTCATGTTATCAAGCATCGTTAGAATACACATAATCTGTTTGATTTTTACATAGCAAACTTATCACAACCCAAGATTATGTATGTAAATAAAAGTAATAACATATACTTTTTTCTGTTTGGTACTAGGCAGCTCTAGCATTTCTTCTAGCACATCCATATGGCCAAGCTCGGATAACAAGCAGTTTTTATTTTACTAATTTTGACCAAGGCCCACCCGCTGATGCTAGTGGAAATATTCAGGGTCCAGTCTTTGATGAGGTAAGTCTTAAATTATTTTATTCTTAAATTATTATTATAGAAAATAAACACAGTTAAAACTGATACTTTATTGTCATGTTATCTTTTAGTTAGGACAGTGCACAACTGAAAGTGGTTGGGTATGTGAACATCGCTGGAACGCCGTTCACAAAATGGTCGGATTTAGAAACGAGGTTCATAATACTGAAGTTGCAAACTGGTGGGACAATAGCAACAACCAAATTGCATTCAGTTTGGGGAATAAAGGATTCATTGTATTCAATACAGAAGGAAGTGAAGTTAACAGAACGTTACAGGTGTGTATCTACTTTAGAATTCGATGAAAGGGAGATGTGATAGACCAAGACGAAAATAGAATCTGAACTCGAAAGCCAAGTACATAATTATATCCGTAGTAAAGATAATATAACATAGCAAATAATGTTAAGAAAATCGAGCCGAATAACTCTTTTAAGACACAACAAAGATGCTTACGTAAACCCAAAATTACAGACAGGACTGCCAGCTGGAACCTACTGTGACATTAGATCAGGACAGAATCAAGAAAGTGCTTGCACAGGGATGACTGTGGCTGTATCAACTACAGGCCAGGCACTAATAACGTTATCTGGCGTTGGAGAAGAATTGTATCTTGCCATACATGTTGGAGCAGAGGTAAGTCAAGAAATCGAATAATGGAATCCTATCCTACATCTTATAATCTCGATCAATTTGAGATCCAATATAAGCCTCTTCCTCCTGCCCTTATTCTATAATGACTTGGGGTCGGTGTAAAATGTTTCCTTCTTCCATTCTCCTTGTTAGCTCTCTCATTATCATCCACTCCATGTTATCACTCTGTTAATCACATGCGATTCATCCATCTGCATCAGGATGACTGGAACAAGAGAGATTTTGGAACTTTGAGCAATACCATATTTTTGTACCTATTTGGTACTATTTGGTACCAGACATCAAATAATTAGAACCACGCTAAAGAGAGAAAACTGTTACGAGGGAAGTAGCCAGTGATTCTGACTTCAGAATGGCTGGAAGGGCTGGTTTCACCTAGTTGTAGCCGTTATAACTAGTTATTTTTTTCGCTAAAATTTAGTACCTTATTGGTACCTCAACATGTTTATCTTAGATTATTTCGATAACCCAAAAAACCTAGAAGAAGTATTGCATGTAATCTGAACCACGTCGTTTTCACCTATGTAGTTGTAAACGTAGTTCATCTTTAAACATATTGTTAGTAAAATATATAGTGCAGAGATACAAGAATCTTGAACAAATGTGGACTGTTCTTTAAACAAAATTAGTACGAAATGTGCCTTTTGCTACTTGAAAACACCATAAAAGTCAGTCTGCCGCAAATTCAATGCTAAACAGTGACAGAAATATGTCAAATTGTAGACTTTCAAGGCATAAGGAAGCACCGTATGCCTTGAAAACCAGAAAGTCTAAATATAAGTTATAAATCATTTAAAAGATATTGCTGCTTTTTAGCCCAATTATGACGTCAAATTTTGCATTGACTTGACGTGTCAAGTAGAATCACAATAAGTAAAAACAAAATGTATGCACACTGTTATTAAAATGCAAAAAAAAAATCAATAAATAAATAAATACGTAATGTTTATATATGTATGATTTATTTTCGGCAATTAATTTCTTTCTACAAAAATAAACATTAAATGCAAAACTTCTTCTAGGATTCTTTTTGGTTTATTGAAAATATGTGAAAAAAAAGATATATTTAAACACCAATGATGTACAAAATTTTAACGAAAAGATGAACTAATCAAAACGCCTACAACTAGGTGAAACCGACGTGGTCTAGCCATTCTGAAGTCAGAATGGCTGGCCACTTCCCTCGCAATAGTTCTCCCTTATTTGATGTCGGGTACCAAATAGGTACCTACAGAAACTTGGTATTACTCAAACTTCCAAAACATCTCTTGGTCTAGTCATCCTGACGCAGACTTTTATCCCTCCATATAACATGTTCATAACAAAATAGAACCAATATGAGCAAATATATTGATTTGCATGCCAGCTTATTTTTTTATTCAGCAAGCAGATTTAGACTTAAGTGGCTATATGATAATGTGTTAATTTCTCGCTTACGTCACGATTTATCATTATCGTTGTCTTTTATTAGCCTAGGTAGCCTTTAATGTAGTTACCATGTCATTGATGTCTTGTTCTGATACTTATATATATGTATATTTAATAGTCATTAACTAATATTTCATAGTCACTGAAATCCTAACTCATATTATGTATAAGAGCAGTGGTGGCCCAGTGGTGACGGCCGCGACTTACGCGCTGTACGTCGTAGGTTCGAACCCAGATAGGCGCTTTATTTTGTGTAAATTATTTCATCACCACTGCTCTCAAAACGGTGAATGAAAACATTGTTAGGAAACAGACATGCCCTAGAACCAAAAATTCGAAGACATGTGACATCTACCAACCCGCACTGGGCCCGCGTGGTGGATTACGGCCCACTCTCATAGAGAGGAGGGCTGAGGTGTCCCAGCAGTGGAAACATTATAGGCTGATTATGTATATGTTATTATGTTATGTTATGTATTATAAATGCGAAAGTGAGTTTGTTTGTTTGTTACGTTTTCACGCTAAAACGGCTGACCCGATTTAGATAAAATTTGGCACATGGGTAGATCATGACTTGGATTAGGACATAGAATACTTTTTATCCCGATATTCCCACGGAATTAACACTTATACGGGTGAAAACGCGGAGCGCAGCTATACATACCTACATATACAATCGGTTTGCGGTTGCTGTCTTTTCCATTAACGTCGTTTATATTGATTATCATATTACTCTTTTCAGTCAGCTCTTCAGACTTCGCGATGAGAAGCTTAGATGACCTGGGGTCAATATTATTTATAAGAGTTCTTCAAATCTATGTAAATACATTTAAACATTTTCTATTGTGTGTTTGTCGAAAATTACTGTATCTATTTGTAATAATAATATAATAAAATTGCAATATGCAAATTGTTTTTGTTTTTTTGCAAAACCTCCTTTAAGTTTTATTAACTTGTCAACATACTTAATCATTTATTTATGTACGCACGAGGAACAGGGTGTAAAGTTCACTCATTCTCCACAGAAAAGGGAGGATGTTCCGACCAGACGGGTGTCGTGTCTGGTGGGCAACTGCCCAACGGTTAATGTCGGGGCGTTGTATATATGCTAGTTGCGCGGTAAGACTTAGCTTGCGCGATGCAGGATTTGGCGTGACGTCAGTGTGTTGCGGAGTTCGCATGTGGCGATGTAGATGCCGCCACACATTTCATAGAGAAAAATACTCAAAGATAGAAGAGCACAAAGGTATCATCGTACGTACGTAGTTAGATACCTACCCAACTATTATCTCATTGCAAGTTAAAAGTCTCTTCTCATACAGAGAAGACATGAGCTTTGATCGCCATACTTGCTCAAAGCGTATCATCCATTTTTCTCCTGCATTATTAAATATACCTAGGTATCAATATGTTTCTACACTGTTTGTTTTTCAAGTAAAACGTAGCTATTTATATAATAATACCACCCGTATTATTCAATTCCTTATCATAATAAAATAAAATATAATATAATAATATAAATAAGCAGCGGTGCCGCAGTACAGTGTGAAAGCCGTCTGTATGCATATAAACCGTTTAGGATTTTTCACTGCTATCATGATTAGACAATCAATTTTCAAATCTTCAAAACCTACAAAATTATATAAACTCCGTCAATGTTAAGTACCTAGAAAATTATCGTTCCTCAACATCTTTAGATTATTATTGTTTTCGGACCTTTGTATCAGAGATTATAGTAATTAAATAGATAATATCATATTTCAAATCTCTGACAGTGGTTTTTATCTCTTGGTATATAAAGTATTGTCGCAGTAGGAGGGCCCATGCAGATACACTGATTTTCAGTGGTAGTGCAAGCGGTAAAATACAAAAGGTGAGTGAACTTTCGAGAATTTTCAATCTGCAAATACTCGTAGGACATGCCTATAACTTGAACGAAAATATGCAAGTAAAAAAATAAATTCTCTAGATAATGGTGAATGTCAAAATGGTGCAAGTTACATGCATACTTTTATTAGTGCAAGTTATTGTACTCCTACTTTGTGCCTTTTTTTGTCCTGGATTCGATTCTTAGGTCGGGAAAAGTGTTATTGGACTTTTCCTTTAGGAATTTCTCAGTACCTAGTCGGAGATAGGAAATTGACGGTGGGACCCCCTGTGGCTAGTAAAGAACGTTCAGCAGTTGGTCCTGCACCTACCTGATCTCTTTCTGGTCGAGTCGGATTGCCGTTCTATCGGAATACTCATAATCCAGTCTGCGCACACACTTGTGCACTAAAATATTTCCCGCGTGATGGGTAGTCTCCGCTGAGATTGGTCACCATGACTGAAATTTAGACAGAAGGGGACTATTTCTTCTGATCTCATAATCTTAATATTATAAATGCGAAAGTTTGTAAGAATGGATGGATGGATGTTTGTTACTCTTTCACGCAAAAAGTACTGAACGGATTTGGACGAAATTTGGCACACAGATAGTTTATAACCGGGAATAACACATAGAATATTTTTTATCCCGATATACCCACGGGGTCAAAACTTATGCGGGTGAAACCGCGGGGCGCATCTAGTACCTAATAATTACGTGATACAAATAGGTACCTAACAAAAGAATTTGTTTAAACAATACACAGTAAGATATTATGAGTCATATGGAGATTAGTTTCGAATGTGCGTATGTAAATGATTCAATAGAATTTCTATTTTTACATTGCACTTTGTACATAACTGTTGCAATAGTCGTTTTGTTATCGGAAACAAATGAGCTTGTTTAATGAGGGATTCATTGGCAGTGTTTAACAAAGTAATAGAAAGACTGGGTTAATTTGTTTGAAAGTGTGAATTGATGGTTATTTAATTACGCAAAAAGTACTGAGTTATCAACTGTGTTTTTAGATTTGTTTTGTTTAAGTGTAGATCTACATTCGAGTAAGTTAACGTAAAATAGGTGAATATTTCGGATACTCTAGAAACTGGTTATAAATAATAATGTATATTTCTGGTATTTTTTAAAAACCCAGCTTGTTTTAGTCATGTCAATCAAAATTGGTTTCTCTATTCACCAAATGAAAAATTGATGTTTTACGATTATTGAGTAAAAACCTATTATGCAAATAATTATGCGGCTTCAACATTCAATGTATAAATAACAAACAAATAGAAAACTATGTTATATATTCTTTGATATTGTCAGGTAAGAAGAACAACCATTGTACTTTTAATTATGTTTTGTTATGTAGCACTAGCGTCACGTTAATATGAAAATATAATAACATCATTTAACTAGTACATACTGACCGAGAACATAATCATTATGGGTCCTACAATTTATACTGTCAACCTGTTGATAATAGTGTTTACATCTATTGTAGTCATGTAGTAGAATATCGTGAACAAAATAATATTATTATTATAGTGACCAGACAAAGAAGTCATGTTGCCGTTTGACACTGAATAAGACAAAATTGAAAACAAAATATTTTCATGAAGAACATCTTTGTTCGCAAGGTTATACAGGGTGACATTGAAAACATGCGACAAATCGAAATGGAAGATTGTACTCATCATTATGAATAACTTTTACTAAGGGACCAAAGCTACAATCCCAAAAAAAAAACTGCTGTCCCCTACATTTATGTTCGCAATACCTCATCAAAATGTAGGAAAAGCAGATTTTTTTTTTTTTGGGATTACAGCTTTGGTCCCTTAGTAAAAGTTGTTAATAATGATGTATACAATGTCCCATTTCAGTTTGTCGCAAGTTTTCAATTTCAACCTGTATATACAATACAAGGTTATATTATAGTTTATCTGTCATATTGTGTACTGATTTCAGGGGTTTTTAGTTCACCAAACTGTATTTTAAGGAGTTTTCTTTTAGAGGAATAAAAGAATGGTTTGTTGCTAATTGAAAACCTTGTAATCAAAGGGATGTAAATTTAGTAGTTTGTTTATGACATCACTCTTCCAAACAGATAGTATACTAAGTATCTTCGGAGATAAGAAAAGATAGACCAGAACTTTAAAATAGAGTGCCTTATGAGGGATTTAGAATTTCTCAAATTCACCCTCAACCACTTTGTCATCAACCACCGTCTTCATTTCATATAATGTGTCCTTTTAATCAATCATACTTTCATGTTCCAGGATGTTTCGTCTCATCCTATGCCTGTCGGCCTTGACTGTGGCCTTGGCCTACAAAAACCCTCACTATGCCTCAGGCCGGACCACCATGGTCCATCTGTTTGAATGGAAGTGGGATGACATCGCCGCTGAGTGCGAGAGGTTCCTTGGACCCAGAGGATTCGGTGGTATTCAGGTAAGAAAGTATGTCGCCATTGATTTATGAAAGAAAAAAATATATAACATAACATTTTGCCTGTAATCCCTGAAAGGTAAGGCAGAGCCCAGAGGTACCTTAACACAAAAATAGTGTAAGGTAAGCTCTAACTCAAGCATATATTTAATTGAATTGGCACTTTTGTATAAACATAATAAACGTTAAAAAACTGTTTGATATTGAAGAGATGATTTTACAAAACGATGTGGTTATGTCGTTACGGGACGTGAGAAGCCCGAAAGTCTGACACCGGTCTTACCAAGAGGTATCGTATTACCCAGTAACTGGGTTGTCAGATAGGCAGTCGCTCCATGTAAAATACTGGTATTCAGCTGCATCCGGTTAGACTGGAAGCCAACCACAACGTAGTTGGGAAAAGGCTAGGCAGATTTGGTGTTATGTCCATGGTAAAAATTGTGATTATGTTATTATTTTTATTTATTTCATAATAATGATTATGAAACAAATAAAAATAATAACATTTTTGATGATCGTATGTTGGTCTGATTTATGACAAGTGATATCTTATCTTTAATGAGCAACAGTAGTTATCTACAAATTAATTAAAAGATTATGACTATGACAATAATACTTTGATTTAGCGACCTACCTGACAATTAACACGGTTACGATAACCGTCAGTGTGAGGCTATTAATTTATTTATGGCATCAAATGCATCTAGAAAAATTATCCTTGTATAATGTTTGGTTTCGCAATCCAAGTATCATACTTGCATACCTACCAACTTGTACATCAAAATCAAAGGTTATTTATTCAATTTAGGCTGAGAATCAGCACTTTTTTAACGTCAAAACTACATAAGACAGTCCCTCAAACCACCCGCCGCCGCGCCGGTCATCACTTTCTTGGGCTTTTGCTGGGAAAAAGAAGTGACGCAACAAACTCCCCTGCAGCAAGAACTTGATACTATATAATACATACGAGTACTATCATAACCTTTCGAAACAAAGAAACACAAAACATTAAATTAAATTATTCGTTATATGTCAGCTAGCATACGCCAATATACCAACAAAAATATTGAAAACTTAACACAAGCTGAAATATAACAGAACTTAATACCGAAATAAAAGCCTCCAGGGGAAATAAAGGACTCCATAAAGTACCCGCTTACATGTGCAATACTGGATTATGCATATAGCTGCAACTCGAAGTCACAAATCTCAAAATTAGCCTCGACTTATGAGACACAATTGCTGTTATGTATGTTAGAGAGCCATCTCTTGCGTGTCGGCGGCTCTGAAAGGTAAAATCTAGTTTTCCAGGATTAAGCAATGCTTATAGATCTCCCCTCCGAACGAGAACCTGATCATCTGGTCGCAGCAACGACCATGGTGGGAACGCTACCAGCCCATTTCTTACCGCCTGGTCACTCGCTCCGGAAATGAACAGCAGTTCACTGACATGGTCCGGAGATGTAATGCTGTTGGTGTCAGGTGGGTCACTGATTTTTTTTCTTTTCTTGATCGTTTTCAGACTGAATACAGTTTTACCCTTAATTCCCTTTTCTATTGCTCGTGTAATTACCTTGTACTATTCTACTTAGAAGTTGGCGAAATTTTACAAAAGTGATGGGTGAGTAATAATCAAATCACATCGTGCTTGTGAAGTTTCGCTAACTTATGGAAAAAGAACTGCTATTGGGTTTTATTCTTCAATCTTATAAATATTTCCTTGTTCGTATAACCTATTCTACTTTATACGTTAAACATCAAACTCAATCTCGAATCTTCCACAGAATCTACGTAGACGCGATCATCAACCACATGACAGGCACATGGAATGAGAACACCGGCACTGGAGGCAGTACCGCTAACTTCGGAAACTGGCACTACCCATCGGTGCCTTACGGCAGAAATGATTTCAACTCACCCATTTGTGTCATCTCTGGCAATGACTACGGCTGCTGTCCTGATAGGGTAAGATTCTTCAAAACTACTTTTATTTAATTGTTTTTTTTTGGTCCGATATAAATTCTAATGATTTCAATAATAATTTTACAGGCGGTGGTATGTTGATTTGCTTAAGGCGCTGACAAGACCCAATTGACCAAAATAGGCTTCTCTTAAGAAAAAAAAATGGCAAATCTATATAGTTTGTGGTAGCGCAAAAAATATATGTAAATTTTGAACATATTTCCGAGAACTTGGTTGTTACCAAAACACGTTTTGAAAAAAATATCTCGATACAAACTAACGTTAAATTAACCTCATACCTTGAGTTCTAATCCAAAATATCTGTATTAAATATCAACAAACGTTACGTATTTAATTAATAACAAGAACGTCTTATTTAAATGCAGAACTTGATTGTTTTTTATTTTCGATTGCTCAACTCAATTTTGAGTAAATAGATAACTGCTTCATATTTTGCAATAAATTACAAACGTTGTGTCATCGCGCTTCTATTTCTTTTCTGTGCAATCTGACAGTGATCGCGGTTTAGGTGTTGTCAGCGTCTTAATACTATCTGTCTCCACTTACTTAATGTTCAATAATCACATTTTTTTCTGTAACAGTTTATTTTATGATTACCTAACGATACTTTATTTCAATCGATCAGTTACCCTTTTATTTAGTTACTCTTTTATAAATCTTATTCTATATCTCTGTCTTTGTATCTCAGGTACGTAATTGCGAGTTGTCCGGTCTTAAAGACTTGAACCAGGGCACAGAATACGTGCGTCAAATGATCGTCAACTACATGAACCATCTCATCACCTTGGGTGTAGCTGGTTTCAGGTAAGACATTTTATTTATAAGTGCTATTTTATGAACTTTTCACAGTTTGAGTTGTGTCGTAGTATTTTTTTATTTATTTTTTGTTTTCATTTGATGTGCTGTTGTGTTGTATGTATGTTGATGTTAGATGTATTTGATAACCATTTTTTTTTATAAAAAATAACATTTTTCCTACAGAATCGATGCCGCCAAACACATGTGGCCCGGAGACTTGCGTGTCATCTACGACCGTCTACAAAACCTCAACACCAACCATGGTTTCCCCTCCGGCGCCCGTCCTTACATCTACCAGGAAGTCATTGACCTCGGAGGCGAGGCCATCACTCGTGACGAATACACTTCCCTCGCTGCTGTCACCGAGTTCAAATATGGATTGGAACTTAGCCAAGCATTCAATCGCGGCAACCAACTTAGATGGCTCGTCAACTGGGGACCTAACTGGGGTCTTCTCTCCTCCGACGACGCTCTCACCTTCATTGATAACCATGACAACCAAAGAGGTCACGGTGCTGGTGGAGCCATTCTTACTTACAAGCAGTCTAAGCAGTACAAGGGTGCCATCGCATTCATGTTGGCTCATCCTTATGGCTGGCCACAGTTGATGAGCAGTTTCGACTTCACTAACACTGAAGCTGGTCCCCCAATGGACAACAGTGGCAACACCATCTCTCCTTCTATTAACTCTGTAAGTATAACAGCTTTTGTATTTACCTAAAACCATGTTAAAAAAGATTGGTAGTATATACAAAAAATATTGTTTTAGGGTTCCGTAGTAAACAAGAACCCTTATAGTTTCGTCATGTCCGAGTGTCTGTCTGTCCCCGCTGTAGCTCAGAGACGCTTATTGCTAGAAAACTGTAATTTGGCGTAGGTATTAATCACACCGTCAAAGTGCTAAAATAAAATATTGAAAATGACTTTTTTTAAGTTACCTCCCTTGCACGTAATGTGGGGATGATATTTTTTGGTCTACCCCATGTTGTGCGGTATCGTTGGATAGGCCGTTCAAAAATATTGCGGGTCTGTGAACACCACTTTTCGATTCAAGGATCCGCTCACGTAATATTAAGCTTTAAAGTGCTAATTTTTGTTAGAGTCAAGTGTCCCCCCCCCCCCCCTGCCAGCTAAACAGTTGAGATGTGAAAAAAATCATGGCAGTAGTACATATAATGAAATTAAAATTAAAACTATCACACCTAAGTAGGGTTTACAAGTTAACGAGTAATAGTCAACCACCTTAAATTTGCAGTTGGAAAATTGACCGTGGCATTTATGGATGTATGGAAAAACATGTTTTTCAATTACAGTGTTAAGTTTGTTTTTGGGATAAATTCATCCCAACTTCCCAACTACGTAACCCTTCATTGTGCGTGGTCTGACACGCACTTGGCCGGTTTACTACTACGATGTACTAATTGCACATTCTTATGTGGAGCCTTATGCTAAGATTTGAACTATCCTCCAGAATGTATAATTCATATTTTGTTCGTTTGTAGCTTCATAGTTTCCTTTTTTAGCCACTTTAATTCTGACCTCGGCCAGACTCCGCATAGACATATTTACATATTCATCATTTTTATTATTATCTTCCATTACCTATTCCTCAGTCTCTCTTTCTTCTTCCAGGACAATACCTGTGGCAATGGCTGGATCTGCGAACACCGCTGGCGTCAAATCTACAGCATGGTCGCCTTCAGAAACCGCGCTGGTAACACCGCTGTTTCTAACTGGTGGGATAACGGCAGCAACCAGATCTCTTTCTGCAGAGGAAACCAGGGCTTCGTTGCTTTCAACAATGACTACTGGGACCTGAACCAGACTCTTCAGGTATTTTATAATCCAGGGGTTTTCTTTTAAAAGACATACATATAAATTATCTCCCAAGTTATCAGCTGGTTGATTGTCTATAGTTGAGGTAAATTTTTATACTACGCTATAAGTAAATGTTCCATTGAAAAAGTTGTTCAGTTTTATAATTAGAATCACTTGTTCGTAAGATTCGTGATTAATCAAAATGAACCATATAGTAAACGTTAATAGAAATGTTACGTTGCCACCTCCACTAAAGTTTTCATCCTTTATAATGCCAGTCAGTGCTTCAAGAACTAACATTTCTATATTTTCACCTTACAGACCTGTCTTCCCGCTGGTAACTACTGTGACGTAATCTCTGGTGAGAAGAGCGGTAGCACCTGCACTGGCAAGCGCATCACTGTTGGCAACGACGGACGCGCTAGCATCTCACTAGGAGCCAACGAGTTTGACATGGTGTTGGCCATTCATGCTGGAACCGAAGTAAGTGAAGTTGATAAATGAGATTATATGTAGGGTTGACATTGAAAGGAGTGCAAATGTTTTGTATTGGAACCAAAGATTATGCCCAGATTATGACAAATAACTTAAATACAGAGAGCTTTGGCTTGCTGTTGGAGGAGTCAAATCCTTGTCAGACGGAGGTTCCACCTTCCTCGTTAGAGGCAACGAAAATGTTTTTTGTTTACCAATCCTCATTGTAAGTGAAGTTTCAAAGTAATATGTACCATATTACTTTGAAACTTCACTGTAAAAAAAGACTATAAACAAAAAGATGCAATGTTGAAACTTTTTAACGCTGCGATGGGCCCAAGCTTGCTCTTGTTCGCACTGATGTTCCAAATCAAACCTTAGTGCTGTAAGGTTTACTGGGCTATGTTTGAAACCTAATAATTCTGACTTCTCATTGGCTACATACTTATATTTCCTTTTTTGTTTCAGTCGAGACTGTAACACCCAAGAAAAGCCGTTCTGGATCGAGTCAGTACTTATAATCAATGAAGGATAGTTTTTTTATTAAATCTGCGTTGTCATTAATCTGTGATCTTTTCATTTATATGAATAAATCCATCGTTTTTTTAAATGAAATAAAACAAATAAATAAAATAATACGTTTGTATTTCAATGTTCCTAAAAATATTTTCACGGGGCTAGCAACCGTTTTGTATTCATGAAAGCTTTTAATTTGCTATCAATAGTGTGCATAGTAAGAGACGACAAAGTCCCGAAATAGAACTTATACATATAGTTTGGCTTATTAATAAAGCTTCCACGAATGACAACAGATTGCAACTCTGGACAGTTACAACTTCGCTTCCAAAGTTGCTAACTGACTCATAATTTCGGCACAACGCACTGATCTTGTCTCCACAAACCACGAGACTAATCTTTGTTCGACTGACGAAAGTTCGGTTTTGAATCACTCACCACGTGAACTCATTCATCACACTGCGCCAAAAACAGATCTACGTATCCAAAAATATCCCAATGCAGTATTTATAGAACATTATGCGTACGGTGAAAGGCAACAATCGAATTCGTTTAGCTGATAAATCCTTCATAAATCGATCGCCACCTACGAAATCTGCATTATCCGTATAAACAAGGCGTTGGTCGGTTGTAAATCGGTTATTATCACAAACATACCGACAGCTTGCTTAAACAGTATTGAGTAGCCAATGTAAATATTTTATACTGCTAAAAATATGACGATTATTATGCGAAATCCGACTGGTAGTACCTACCTACTGAAGTAGTAGGAATGGAATGGACAGGTCCACTCAAATCTGTGTGGTTCTTTCCTCAAAAGATCATTTCAGACAGCAACCTCAAATGCTCTGACCAAGATTGTGTTCGGATTGTTATATACACATTGACATTGGTGAATTTTATTTATTCAATGACATGAGTATTTATTATGTGAAGTATTATATTATTATTTATATTAATGTAAATGTGAAGACTATGTGGGTCATTGTTTAATGTTGTTTTATTCTCAGTTAGTTTTTAACATGGTCTGGCAGTTTGAGTATTTTTGCGGCCTAATCAAATATCCTTTCTTTGGTATTGTTCGTTGAATCGTTGAGCTCCTAAGGTTCTTAGTTGACATGCACAACTATTGACAAATGCGTGCACTGACTGGACAGGTTCACTCAATCTGTGTGGTTCTTTCATCAAAAGACCATTTCAGATACCAATCTACATGGTCTTCACATGGTCTGACCAAGATTATGTCTGGACTTCAAAAAAGAGACTGACCTCTGAGTTTGTTTCGGCCTTTTTCTCAGAGTAGTCAGATAAGAAACGCCGACCTCATATAGTTTTAAGAAATATGATTGACGTGTAAAAGTGTTTGTACCATAGATATAAGAAAGAGATATGTAGATATGTATGAAGAAGGAAGGAGGTATATAGGAGTCGAAAATATTTCGGAACCCGGTGTTTCCCGTTTGTCCCTACCACTCGCCACAACTACACATGAAGTTCAGTAAAAGCAATAGATTTGAAGTCACGCACTCACTCGCAATTCATAAATCAGAACGTACTACACAATCAATTATAAACCTTATTCCATCACACACAGCGTGCATTTAACATGCGCCATACAATTTACTCACACGAAAATATTGGCCGATATCGTTGTTCTGTGCAAAAGCCATTTATTTTACGTATACGTTAATGATTGACTAAATCGGAAAGTTATCGATTCTTCCATTTATTATTTTATTAATAATTTTGTGGGATCCTGAACATAAAATTAATAAAACGTTAAACAGATACTAATATAATATACATAAACAATAATGTAGCGAAAAAAAAAACAATGTTTAAAGTAAATAAAAAAAATAAACAATATTAATAAAATTAAAATGAGGGGCTTGTGGCTAAGTAATAACAGCCGCACGGGTCGATCGATCAGGTTAAGCTACGCTTGCCGCGGCTGGTCCGTGGATGGGTGACCATCTTTACATACCAAGACCTCTCCGTGCCTCGGAAAGCACGTTAAGCCGTTGGTCCCGGTTGTCATTTGTAGATCTTTGATAGTCGTTACGGGTCGTTAGAAGCTCGAAAGTCTGACAACCACTCTTACCAAGGGGTATCGTAACCCAGCAACTGGGTTGTGGAGGTCAGATAGGCAGTCGCTCCATGTAAAATACTGGTATTCAGCTGTATCCGGTACGACTGGAAGCCGACCCCAACATAGTTGGGAAAAGGCTAGGCAGATGATAATGAGAAAATTAAAATTAGTAAAAAACATTATTTCACCTGGGTCTTCCAATTGGGTTAAAACGGTTGACAAAATGAAGAATAAACTATAATAACAATATTATTAATTAGGCAATCAATCGACATTGTTGTCGATAGCCTACGTTAGTGGATCTGCACAAGCGCATCATTAACTCGTAGCATGACACATACACATAGTACGCGATGCATCCGCATAGACAAAGTATCGTTTTGTGGTTTTTACATTGCTTGTCCAGTCTACTTAGCGACATACTTAGGCAGTGGTTAAGGAGCAATATATTTATTGCACAAAAAGTACAGGTCACTGTGATATTTGAAAACAAAAATAACGTAGTAAAAGAATGAAATATTTAACGATTTGTTGGTTTTCATGATTTTAAAGACAAATATAGTAAAATACTTAAACTTACTTAAGGTAAGAGATTCCATGATTTACAAAGTTTTTGTTTTGGCTTTGGTATTTACAAGAAACCACTGAACAACACGGCATTCTTATATGTTGACACGATCACGGTCGAAAGTCCACTACTTCGCGGAAACGACCATTTGCCTATGACATGAGCATTTTGACCATGTCGTGCGGACACAGACACGCTCCCTTGCCACTTCTCTTGTTTTTTTTATATTTCTATGGTTTGTATAAACCTTCTTACAGAAATAAAATAATTTATAATTTATCAATGAAGATGATTAGGATCATAATAACCTGCATTGGATTGATTGTTTTGGGTTGGGTTCCTTACCCAAAAGTAGTCAACGGGACTCTATCAAAAAGCTCCGCCGTCTGTCAAGCGTTTGTATAAGTATTCTAGCCGTAATTAAAAGCCCCTTGAGATTTTAGGAGAATGCGTGTTACTAGACGCATCTTTCAACATTGGGATATACCAACTCTTTTTGTATCAATCAACAATGGCAGGCAACATAGCACTCTTATTATTACAAACTAGCTGCTGCCAGCGGCTTCGGCCGTGTGACTTTTTCTAAAATTAAATTAGCCTAAGTTACTCCTTATTAATACAGCTATCTGCCAGTGAAAGTCCCGTCAAAATCGTCCAGTCGTTTCAGAGATTAGCCGGAATAAACAGACAGACAGACAGACAGACAGACAAAAATTGTAAAAAAAATATTTTGGTATATGTACCGTGTATACATCCATATGCATTTAGTAAAAAGCGGTTATTTTAATATTACAAAGAGACTCTCGAATTTTATTTATATTTATAGATATAGATAGGCGAATCAAATGTTATTTAGTTCATTAAATATTCTTCACCCGCGCCGTTGTCCGGGCTCAAATGTCGTATGCTGGCATTTATACCCCGGTTCATTTTTCTCATTATAAATTAATTGCGAGCAGTATATATGCACCCTCACACCTTCATTAATGAGAAATCTAGATTTTAAATGAAACCATATCATCAATTTTTTGTTTGTGTAGATTGAAATAATGATTGGACAGCGCATTTGAAAATACATAATATACAAGCACAAATTAAAATAGTTGAATGATTTTGGAGGGTAGTCAAGAGAATGAAGACAGGTATTGCCTCAGGGAATTCAGGTAGACTACCCACCTCAATGTAAGCATGTACGCTGAAAGTACTTGAGTACGTAGATATCAACTAAATCTTACGACAGTTCTTACCTCGACGGGATCGTATAGTGACTCTGTTGGCCAACTTGATTTTCTTCTGCTGGTAAAAGATTTTTGGGGTCGATGTTCTACAATGTCAAAGGTCTCCTGTAGTTTTGGTTGGACTTTTGCAACCATGGTCGGGTTTGATTAAACCAAAACTTATTTTTTGTCAACGTCTCTTTAACTTTTAATTTTCAATCAATGATAATAATTATAAGTAAAAAGGGGTAGATAGGTTCAACATTCGATCTTCAAAAACGACACAATGGTGCCGATTCCCTTGTTCACAAACTAGACTAAATTTAAGTTCAGTGCATTTTTTTTATTCTATTTCATTAAGAAAAGGACAGAAGATAAATTTTAGTTTAGTACTGTCAAATTAATCAGCGCTTGACGTAAATTGACGTAATTTTAGTAGGCAAGTTTTTAATCACGTCTAAACTTGTATGGAGTAGTGACAGGCGCTGATTAATTTGACAGGACTAAATAAAATTTATCTTCTGTCCTTTTCCTAATGAAAAAGAAAGAAAAAGATGCACTGAACTTAAATTTAGTTTAGTTTGTGAACAAGGGAATCGGCGCCATTGTCATACTACTAGATGACACGTGGAAGTAGGACGGCATGTCGTAATTATTGGGAGCGAAAAAGAGAAAAGACGATACGCAACTAGGTTAATTAGACAAGTTTTGACGTGCCACTTGCGGAGTGTGTATAACCTATCTACCTCTTTTTAGTGTTCCGTAGTCAACAACAACCCTTATAGTTTCGCTATATCCGTTTGTCTGTCTGTCTGTCTGTCCGCGGCTTAGCTCAGAGACTCTTAGTGCCAGAAAGCTGTAATTTGGCATGTACATATACATATTCATCACACCAATAGTGGTAAAATAAAATCTTGAAAAAATAAATTGTACCTCCCTTGCACGTTAAGTTTTTTTTCTCGTCTATCCCACGGTGTGGGATTTTTGTTAGAGTCAAGAGTCCCCCCTCTGCCAGCTAAACTAAAACTATCACAGCTAAGTAGGCTGTACAAGTTAACGAGTAATAGTCAACCATATTAAGCTTTAAAGTGCATTGTTAGAGTCAAGAGTCCCCCCCCCTGCCAGCTAAACTAAAACTATCACAGCTAAGTAGGCTGTACAAATTAACGAGTAATAGACAACCAACTTACATTTGCAGTTGGAGAATTGACCATGACGTATATCGATGTATAGAAGAACATGTTTTTCAACAACAATGTTGAGTTTGTTTTTGGGATAAATCCATCTCAACTACGTGCATTGTGCGTAGTCGGACACGCACTTGGCCGGTTTGCTTATAATATCATTGGTCTCAATCAGTAGAATACAGCACCTGTGCCTCTTAACTCTAGCCTCGAAGCATTAGAATTGAAACGATTACTCAAAATATCCTTTAAGTTAGCCCAACTTCAGTTTACAAGACCTGTAACAATCCATAAGAAAACTTTACACTCACAACAAAAACTTATGACGTCGGTCGTACAAACTTGTGCAGTTGTAAGTTACAAAAAACTTTTACCCATAAAATAAGTTACGTTTAAACGACCGGGACATTTGGACACTTCGGGGAACAGGCAAATCGGCTAAATCGTGTACAAGTTGTAAAACGAACTATCGTTTTCGTTGTATCGTACTTTAGTAATACGTCCGCGGCGTGTACGACATGACGCGATTTTTTTTAATTTGGACGTTGCGCGTCGAGATGCAGCTCGTCGAGTTTTTTGTTGATGCTTGTTTCGTGATGTCTGAGATGGACATAAAATTGATACTGTGGCAGATTAAAGGCTCGAGCAGACTGAGACTTATATCGCGGGCGCGACAAGCATATTGCTGCCTGTTGCGCCCGCGATATCGCGCTAGTTTGCACGAGCCTTAAGAGCTACCCTGTTTTTATCGGTGCTGATGACGATGAGGTAAGTATTTATTAATATTATTTTGGAAAAGCTCCTAACTGCGCAAGATTCTCGCTTTTTGGAGGGTATCGTTTTATATTTAGACTAGTGACCTGGTGACCAGCCCCTACTTCATACTGCTTGGTAAAACACGGAGATTTCTTTATTATGTTCAAGTTTAATATTAATGTCTTATAAACAATACATAAACTTTTCGGAATAAACCCTCGAAATATTGGTGAAAACCGCTCAAAATCCGTTGCATAGTTTAGAAGAACAACGCGAGCAGACATGAAAAGCGACTTTAAATTATATTACGCATAAATGGATGCGGGAAACACAGAACCGGTCAAAGTGGCGGTACTTGGGGGAGGCCGACGTCCAGCAGTGGACGTCTTTCGGCTGAAAGACGATGATGAATTGATGATGAATTCTGTAAATTGGAAATAAAAACACTTTTTACGCATCATAATTAAATTATTTGATAAAACTAGATGAGTTCGGTGTTTCCTAATTGATTACTCCGACTAGAAGAAAGACCGAAACAAACTCAGAGATCGCAGTCTCTTTTAAAGTTAAATAATCTTGGCCATATGACGACCATGTTAATTAATGTCTGAGAAGATCTTTTGAGAAAATAACCATACAGATTTGAGGGGGACCTGTCCAATCAGTGAACGCATTTGTCAGTAATCGTGTAGCTCAACTCAGAAACTTAAGGAGCTCAACGGCTGGACGGACAATACCAAAGACAAGATATTTAGGTAGGCCGTATGAACACGGTCGAGCGTACGGTGGAGGTCTGCCCGGCTTGGGTAGAGCACCGCCGTGTTCTCGTGGAGGCGATCGGCGGCAGAGATCTCTCGCGTCCGGCCCTGGTTCAGGCCATGGTACGGAGCGAGAGGGCATGGGCAGCCGTCACCTCCTTGACGGTTGAGGGAAAGGCATGTTTCGCGCCCTCTCGCCCCTAGCCGCAGCAGGAGACGCCCAGGGCGTCGGGAATCCCGGGCGGATTTCCGGCCACCGTAGGCGCGGGCTTGCGTACGGTGAGCAATGGGTAGCTCACCGTCCAGTAAGGACCAGGCCCGGGTCGACGGCGCGTTGTATTCCACGCGCGCCTCAAAGAGATGTCGTCAGCACATAGTAGGAGTCCACTAGGGCCGATGCCTGCCGGGGTCGCGGGAAGGTACTTATGGGTCACCGAGGCCCCCGCAACACAGGCAACAGGAAGGAATACGGGTGGGTTTTAGTCAGTAAGAGTCTGACACACCCTCCCGCTCCGTCCAGAGCGGGAGAAGTTATTTGAAGATTTCCCACCCAAAAAAAAAAAGGTAGGCCGTATGAAGTACTCAAACTGCCAGATTATCATTAAGACTAACTATGAAGGGTTCCGTAGTTGGGATGAATTTATCCCATGAACAAAGTTAACATATACGTCACGGTCTCTTTTTTCTCCAGCCGAAATGTAAGTTGGTCGACTATTTCTCATTAACTTGTAAAGCTTACTAAGCTATGATAGTTTTCCTTTTAATTTCGTTATATACCTACTGCTGCCATGATTTTTTTTCTCATATCCAAAATCAACCATTTATCTAGGAGGAACACTTGACTCTAAAAAAAAATGCATTTAAAAACCTAATTTTACGCAAACGGATCCCTGAATCGAAAAATGGTTTTCACAGAACCACAATATTTTTGATTGGCCTATCCAACGATACCCCACACCATGAGATAGATGAAAAAAAAGATATCATCCCCACTTTACGTGCAAGGGAGGTATCCTACAAAAAATAGAAAACCCTAAAAACGCTGTCGATAACAATAGATGCTCGGGATTGAGCAATAAGATACTTTTTTTTTTTTGAGGGTGGGTAATCATCAAATAACTTCTCCCGCTCTGGGCGGAGCGGGAGGGTGTGTGACTCTTACTGACTAAAACCCACCCGTATTCCTTCTTGTTGCCTGTGTTGCGGGGGCCTCGGTGACCCATAAGTACCTTCCCGCGACCCCGGCAGGCATCGGCCCTAGTGGACTCCTACTATGTGCTGACGACATCTCTTTGAGGCGCGCGTGGAATACAACGCGCCGTCGACCCGGGCCTGGTCCTTACCGGACGGTGAGCTACCCATTTCTCACCGTCCGCAAGCCCGCGCCTACGGTGGCCGGAAATCCGCCCGGGATTCCCGACGCCCTGGGCGTCTCCTGCGGCGGCTAGGGGCGAGAGGGCGCGAAACTTGCCTTTCCCTCAACCGTCCCGCCTCCTCCTTCGCGAGCATTACTGCTTACGCAGAAGGAGGTGACGGCTGCCCATGCCCTCTCGCTCCGTACCATGGCCTGAACCAGGGCCGGACGCGAGAGGTCTCTGCCACCGATCGCCTCCACGAGGACACGGCGGTGCTCTGCCCAAGCCGGGCAGACCTCCACCGTATGCTCCACCGTGTCCTCCGGGCGATCCACACAGTGGTGACACCCGGACGTTTCCTCCCGCCTTATCCGACACAGGAACCTCCCGAAGCTGCCGTGTCCGGTGAGGACCTGCGTCACGCGGAAGGTGAGGACGCCGTGGCGCCTCTCCAGCCACTCCTCAAAGAGGGGACTTATCGCCGCAATCGTGGCGTGCCCAGCACTGGGTTGCGACAACCGTACTTTCCATGACGCCATGAGATCCCGCCGGAGCTCCGTCCGCTGTGCCTCGATTTCTCGTGGCAGCGGACTTACGCCCCGGCGTTTCGCCTCCTCGCGCCACTCCCATACGTGCGCGAAGACTTTTGCCTCCAGATCCCATGGCGGCAATCCGGCAAGGAGGCTCGCTGCCTCACAGGAGACCGTGCGGTATCCTCGGACCATCCGGATGGCCATGACCCTTTGGGCCGCGCTCAACCGGCGGGCTGGCCGCAGCGCCAGAGAGCGCGCCCATACAGGAGCCCCGTAGAGGGCCATGGACCGCACGACCCCCGCGTAGAGCCTCCGGCAGGAGGCGTTTGGACCCCCTAGATTGGGTAGGAGCCGCTTCTATGCAGCGCCCGCCCGCTCCAGTTTGGGAGCCAAACGTCGGAAATGCTCCACGAAGTTCCACCGGCTGTCGAGGACGAGTCCCAGGTACTTCATCGTCGACTCGACGCCGATAGAAACCCCTCCTACCGTTATTTGGGACCCCAACGGTGGCGCATTCCGAGGACCATGAAAACACATGGCCTCGGACTTGTGCAGGGCCACCTCGAGTCCCAATTGCCGGATCCTTCCTATGATTGTCGCAACCCCATGTGCCGCTAATTCGGCCGCCGCCTGGTGCGACCTCCCCTGCGCCAGGACCAACGTGTCGTCAGCGTAGCACACTACGCTGACGCCGCTAGGGAGGTCAGCGCGCAGCACCCAGTCGTATCCGATGTCCCACAGATGCGGCCCTAGGACCGATCCCTGTGGGACACCGCACGACATCTCTTGCCGGTTCCACACTCCCTGGTGACCGGGGTAGATGACGGCCCTGTCCGTCAAATAGGCCTCGACCACACGACAGAGGTAGGTCGGCATCCGGTGATACCGGAGTGCCTCCCTGATGCAACTCCAGGGCAGGGTATTGAAGGCATTGGCGATGTCTAGAGACACCGCCAAGACGACCCCACCCTGGGCAACAGCATTCCCCGTCGTCCGGGCTCGCACACGCATGATGGCGTCCACCGTAGAGCGCCCTCTGCGGAAACCAAACTGGCTCTCCGCCAAATCCGGCCCCACCTGCACCAGCTGGACGACGAGGCGGTCTGCAATGACTCTTTCAAAGAGCTTGCCCACCTCGTCGAGCAGCACGATGGGCCGATAAGCGGACGGAGAGTCCGCAGGGCGCCCTGCCTTCTTTATGAGGACCAGTTTCCCCGTCTTCCAGCGAAGCGGGAACTGGCCCTTCTCCAAACATGCGCTTAGGAGCCCCCTAAGTCGAGGTCCGAGAGCCTCCAAGGCCAGGACCCAGGCCTTCCCAGGTAAGCCATAAGCAATAAGATACTGTGGTCATTAATTGATTACCACAGAGAAAAAAAGAGGTAAGTGCCTACTTTCAAAAGAACTTCACGGAGAAGAAACATCCACAATACACTGATATATTCCGATTATCTAGTGACAAGGTCACTTATGAGTGTTGAGCTGCTTGTGATTTGAATAATCTTAAAATTTGTGTGTAAGGAACAGCTTACACCCCACTCACGTAACCCTTCTCATGTAAAATATATACAAGCACACGACGCGAAGAAATGGGTATTTTTTTGCTACCGTTAGAACTAAAGTAGAATGAATAAAATCTCTACTTAAGACGCTGACAACAGCGTCTTAAGACGCTGACAACACCTAAACCGCGGTCGTTGTCAGATTGCATAGAAAAGAAAGATAGGCGCGATGACACAACGCTTGTAATTTATTGCAAAATATGAAGCAATTACCTATTTATTCAAAATTGAGTTGAGTAATCGAAAATAAAAAACAACCAAGTTCTGAATTCAAATAAGACGTTCTTGTTATTAATTAAATACGTTACGTATGTTGATATTTAATACAGATATTTTGGATTAGAACTCAAGATAAGAGGTTACTTTAACGTTAGTTTGTTTCGTTGTTCGTTTTGGTAACAACCAAGTTCTGGGAAATATGTTCAAAATTAACATACATATATTTTTTCTGCTACCACAAACTATACAGATTTCTATTTTTTTTTTCTTTTTTTTAAGGTAAAGCCTAAACGGCTTCCCTGGCCTAGAAATATGAAATTAAGCAGAACGGTTCAATAAATAACGAGAGTGAGGACTAGGAAAGGATTTTTTTAAATTCATCCCCAACATAAAAAATAATATAATAATAATATTATAAATAAAATAAAATATAATAAAACGCTGGCAACACCAACGTCAACACGAAATACGTTACCTTATTTATATTCAGTTATAATAATTTTCGACGCAGTTTTTTATTTTCTTGTTATTGTGAAATCGACGAAACTAAATCCAAATAATAACGACATATTTAAAAAATTACAAAATGAAGCATAATCTTCTAGATTTTTATCAAAAATTGCCGGATAGGAGGTGACATGACAGATGTCACCTCCGATAAAACAGAACAAATACGTATACAAATGAAATGTTGACGAGATCAGCTGCAGTTAGAGCACGCAGCTGTAGCCAGGATTATCCACCAGCAACTTGCTCTGAAATACAACCTTGTAGAATCTGAAGTGCCGTACTACAGGTATATGCCCGACCCAGTTCTCGACAGTGGAAATATCACATTGTACTGGGACCGCTCCATCATCACTGACAGGACTATTGTTGCCAATAAGCCTGATATAGTGGTGTTGGATCGAACAGAGCGGCGCGCAATGATTGTTGACATAACAGTCCCTCATGACGGGAATCTCGTGAAAGCCGAGAAAGATAAACAGATCAAGTATCTTGACTTGGCTCACGAGGTTGTCGACATGTGGGATGTGGATTCAGCAATCATTGTGCCGATAGTCGTATCAGCCAATGGCTTAATTGCCAAGAGCCTTGACACCTAAATAGGCTCACGTTGGACGGCTGGATTAAGGGCTTGATTCAGAAAGCGGTACTTCTGGACACGGCTCGCATTGTCAGGAGGTTCCTCTCTCTGGAGCCCTGACCGCCGGTAGCTTGGACCCTGTTCCCGATACCGGTGGGCTACCATTTTTTTATATTTTTAAATGTTTTTATATATTTTTTATATCCTAATATTTAAAAATAAAATTATAATGTGTAAAAAATGATATAAATAAATAATATAATAGGCAATTAAAATTTGTATAGAATTTCGTAATTTCTGCTGATTGGAAATATGTACTATCGAGCACATGACTTGTTTTAAATATTTTTTACAAGCATGCTGTAACCGCTCCTGATAACTGCAACTAATAAGCTACTGCGCCTCAGTTGTTAAAATAATGGCTGACTTTGATAGCACATCACTGTATATTATAAAACAAGTCCCCCACCCCGTCTGTCTGTCTGTCTTTTTTTTTTTGGCTGGGGTATCATCAAATAACTTCTCCCGCTCTGGGCGGAGCGGGAGGGTGTGTCAGACTCTTACTGACTGAAACCCACCCGTATTCCTTCCTGTTGCCTGTGTTGCCAGGGGCCTCGGTGGCCCATTAGTACCTTCCTGCGACCCCGGCAGTCATCGGCCCTAGTGGACCCCTACATTTGTGCTGACGACATCTCTTTGAGGCGCGCGTGGAATACAACGCGCCGTCGACCCGGGCCTGGTCCTTACCGGACGGTGAGCTGCCCATTGCTCACCGCCCGCAAGCCCGCGCCTACGGTGGCCGGAAATCCGCCCGGGATTTCCGACGCCCAGGGCGTCTCCTACGGCGGCTAGGGGCGAGAGGGCGCGAAATTTGCCTTTCCCTCAACCATCCCGCCTCCTTCTTCGCGAGCATTACTGCTTCGCAGAAGGAGGTGACGGCTGCCCATGCCCTCTCGCTCCGTACCATGGCGTGAACCAGGACCGGACGCAAAAGATCTCTGCCACCGATCGCATCCACGAGGACACGGCGGCGCTCTGCCCAAGCCGGGCAGACCTCCACCGTATGCTCCACTGTGTCCTCCGGGCGATCCACACAGTGGTGACACCCGGGCGTTTCCTTCCGCCTTATCCGACACAGGAACCTCCCGAAGCTGCCATGTCCGGTGAGAACCTGCGTCAGGCGGAAGGTGAGGATGCCGTGGCGCCTCTCTAGCCACTCCTCAAAGAGGGGAATCGCCGCAATCGTGGCGTGGCCAGCACTGGGTTGCGACAACCGTACTCTCCATGTCGCCATGAGATCCCTCCGGAGCTCCGTCCGCTGTGCCGCGATTTCTCGCGGCAGCGTAGTTACGCCTCGGCGTTTCGCCTCCTCGCGCCACTCCCATACGTGCGTGAGGACTTTTCTGTCTGACGCTATAAACTCAAAAACTTTTTCATGCGGTTTTTATCAATGGATTCATGTGGAAGGTTTAGGTGTATAATTCATTTAGGTTTTGTGTAAATTGGCTGAAATTGACTGGCTGACGTTGATTGTTGAAGATGTCGGAAAAACTCTTGCCGACTGGGAGCTTTACTGGCGTGCGCGTTACGGTCCGAAGTCCGAAAGGGATACCGTGGCCTCTAACAACTCACAGGCAACGGAAGGAACACGGGTGGGTTTTAGTCAGTAAGAGTACACAACCTCCCGGTCCGCCCAGAGCGGGAGAAGTTATTTGATAATTTCCCACCCAAAAAATAAAAGGGGGTGACAGTAGGTCCAATTATTATGAACATTTTTTACCATGAATACTTTCATCCATTCATAATCACCTGCCTAGCGTATTCCCAACAGTGTTGGCGTCAGTGTCCAATCTAATCGGATGTACTTTCATCCCCTTACATCAACAGACTGAATTTTAATTGAAATATTTCATATTTCAATTAAAATTCAGTCTGTTAATCCAATTTCCCAGTTAGTTTTTTTCCTTGTTTTCCTTGTAATTGAACTACTTATGCCCGTGTTCACTAATACTAGGCGAACCACTGTTGGATTATCAGCACCCTGCTTAGCGCCGATAGGTGAAAATTCGACAGCGTGCTTTTATTTAGATATTCATATGGGTAGCCTAGGGTTAGTGAAAATGGGCACTAGAACCTTAAGATAATGCCATTACTTCTGTTAAACCTTGACCCACTCCCATAAACTATTAGCTGTTTCTTAGAACGAATTAATTACCGCTGTATTGATTCCAATACTTCAAGGCAATGTAATTATATCGACTTATTGCTGTATCAAAGTTTTATTTGTGTGTTTGTGTTTTTATTCACCGTTATTTTCTGATTGCGATAAAACACAGTCGACATAGTAGTTTCAATATTTATTTGTCGCTATTAGCCGATCGTGAAAACTGAGTGGAATACGGACCATCACTAGAGCTTTGGTTTGCTAGGAAAACGGTTCGCTTTGGTTTCCTAGGAAAGCGGTTCCGTCATATTATAACAGCCATCATATTTTTTTTTAATTTTCACCAGTATTTGGTACCGCTTTCTTAGTAAACCCAAGCTTTTCCGTCTCAAGGCTTCTGACAGTTAATTTCAACTATATAGTAGTGGCTTTTGTGGACAGGATATTAATTAAGTCAAGTAAGAAAATTAGGAAATACATTTTTAAGTAGTATTAAGTCAGTTGTAATGTTAATCATGTCATTTGGTATACTTAATCAGCCTATAATGTTCCCACTGCTGGGACACAGGCCTCCTCTCTGTGAGAGGGAGTGGGCCGTAATCCACCACGCGGGCCCAGTGTGGGTTGGTAGATGTCACATGTCTTCGAATTTTTGGTTCTAAGACATGCCGGTTTCCTTACGATGTTTTCCTTCACCGTTTTGAGAGCAGTGGTGATAAAATAATTATACACATAGTAAAGCGCCTGTCTGGGTTCGAACCTACGATCTACAACTCGTAAGTCGCGGACATTTCTGGGCCACCACTGCTCCACCGCTGTCATTTGGTATAAATAGATTTTTATTTTTATTATTTTATTAATATGTTACCTACATATAACATCCTTTAACATCCTTTTATATTTTGTGAATGTGAGAACGTTATAGGCTTAATATACTGTAAACTTGTTGACCATTTATTTTTTGTTAAATACCTGGTACTTGTTGACAGGCCTACACTGTCCTCCCATACCTGTAAACACTGTAATTTGAAAACATTGTAAAAGCCAATTATTTTTGGATTTTTTGTTTGGTGGAGTTTCTTGCCGTCTCTTCTCCATAGGAAACGACCAATTGGAACCGTGCACCTAGTTTCTGACGTTTCATAAGTCAGTGCCCATGTAGGTTTATGTGAAATAAAATATTTTGATTTTGTTTTTGTCTAATTAGCTTAGTCTGTTATTAGACATATACTAAGTAGGTGGGATTCAATCATCTCTTTCTGTCTCATCTTGTGACTAAGGGGGTGATTTCAAGAATGACTTGATAGTACTGTTCAGTACCTACGTGTTTTTTGATTATATCATATTGTGAAAAACCTGAATTCTGTGAACATAACACGCGATGGGCGGCGCTTTAACATTTAAGGCTTGGGTTATACGACTGCCGAACCTTAGGGTTCGGCCGAGAGAACTACTCGGTATGTGTTATCATGTAGGCATTAGTGCCTTGATAACACGTTCCAAATAGTGCTCTCGGCCGAGTGTTCGGTACGTGTAAACACATCACCGAGTGCTCGGCCGAGTTACAGGGCGAGATAGTCACTCGGACCTTGTTCTATTTACTAGACCCAGTGCCTAGCCCCGCGCTTATCCGCACTAACTCGCTTGCTCACTCGGCAGGTATAAACATGCACTCGGTTCGTCCCGTCCTCGCCAATCGGCACACTCACGTCGCTCGCAGCACGCTACCGTTTCCCGCGATTTTTGTGAACTGACACGGTGCTAAGTTAAAAAAATACGTGTAACCACCCAACTCTCTCGGCCTAGTATCATTTCGCTGTCTCACCAATCTACTCGGTACGTGCGATCAAAGCATAAGGCAGAGGCGAATGGGACTGATATAAGTACTGTGTAGGCCGCACGTCATTGGTAACAAAACCAGTAAGTATAATCAAATCAGCCTATAATGTTCCCACAGCTGGGACACAGTCCTCCTCTCTGTGAGAGGGAGTGATCCATAATCCACCACGCGGGCCCAGTGCGGGTTGGTAGATGTCACATGTCTTCGAACTTTTTGGTTCTAGGTCATGCCGGTTTCCTCACCATGTTTTCCGTAACCGTTTTGAGAGCAGTGGTGATGAAATAATGTATACAAAGTAAATCGCCTGTCAGGGTACCCACGACTTACAACTCGGTCGAGCTTTCGACCAATAACAAGGAAAGGCTGCTAGACAGACTAAAAAAAAAGGAGGCGGTTATTCATTCGGCGATTTTTTATTTTAAGTATATCGATTTCTCATTGTTTACTGGGCCTTTACGTGATTTTTGGGCGGTCGGTGGTCCCATATTAATTTTATTATCTTTGCTCGAGTAGTTTTTGAGTTAACTTCAATAATAGGTTTTTAATCCAGTTCGTGATGTTGATGATGTTGTTATCTTCACTTTGTAGTCACTTTTTTTAAGGTTGGTTGTTTTTGTTGTTGTTGTTAATAACAATTATTAAAGAAGTAGTCCTAATATCTAACCTCAATAACCTCAATAAGTGGCATAATAAACTTAAATTCTGTTGTCGTGTCCAAGAAGAAAATGTTAGGTACTCCACTAATTTTGTTTGCCACTCAACTCAGCTGGAGTAGGTAGTTAGTCGGAAAACTTATTTCTCTTCATTACTTTGAGCGGTTTCTGCACATTTAACAGTTTGCTGTCCAGAATAGTGATATTTATTGTGACTGGGGTGTGGCTTATAGATTCATTGCATTTGTGGAGTCCTGTCTTGAGTTACCTACTTTCATTATTATAAATGTTTTTTAAATTATTTAGAATGTTTTGTTATTATTATTGTTACGTGTGAATTACCAAAAACTATTGAATAATTATAATCGTAAATATCTTTTTAGGGTTCCGTAGTAAACAAGGAACCCTTATAGTTTCGCCGTGTCCGTCTGTCTGTCAGTCTGTCCCCGCTGTAGCTCAGAGACGCTTAGTACTAGAAAGCTGTAATTTGGCATAGGTATACATAGTAATCACGCCGACAAAGTGCTAAAATGAAATCTTGAAAAAACAAAACATTTTTAAGGTACTTCCCTTGCACGTAATGTGGGGATGATATTTTTTTTCTCGTCTACCCCATGGTGTGGGGTATCTTTGGATAGGCCGTTCAAGAATATTGCGAGTCTGTAAATATCACTTTTCGATTTAAGGATCCAGTTTAGTATGTAGTAGTACATATAATGAAATTAAAAGGAAAACTATCACGGCTAAGTGGGCTTCAAGTAAACGAGTTATAGTCGACCAACTTAAATTTTCAGTTGGAGAATTGAACGTAGCGTATATCGATGTATGGGAGAACATGATTTTCAACTACAATGTTAAGTTTGTTTTTGAGATAAATTCATCCCAACTTCCTAACTACGGAACCCTTGCCTTTATAATATTTTGTAAAACCATAAATGATGCATGTTATCCTGTAAGTAATTGTTGCACGTATAAACGTACTATTAAGGCGCTGACAAGACCCAATTGACCAAATTAGGCTTCGCTTAAGAAAACATGTTGCCAAATCTGTATAGTTTGTGGTAGCAGAAAAAATATATGTCAATTTTGAACATATTTCCCAGAACTTGGTTGTTACCAAAACACGTTTTGAAAACAAAATCTCGATACAAACTAACGTTAAACTAACCTCTTACTTTGAGCTCTAATCCAAAATATCTGTATCATATATCAACATACGTTACGTATTTAATTAATAACAAGAACGTCTTATTTGAATGCAGAACTTGGTTGTTTTTTATTTTCGATTACTGAACTCAATTTTGAGTAAATAGATAACTGCTTCATATTTTGCAATAAATTACAAACGTTGTGTCATCGCGCTTCTCTTTCTTTTCTATGTAATTTGACAGTGACCGCGGTGTTGTAGGTGTTGTCAGCGTCTTAAGGAAATAATTTTAAACATATTGTGTAATCAATTGTTGACAAACCTTAATAAATAAATTACTGAGTACAATAATATTTTTTACCTGAAAGAATTCAGAAGATGGAATGTTTCTCTTTCCTGTTTGCGTGCCCTGCAGCGCTAAACTGTTTTTTTTTAAATCATACTATAATTTCTAGGATGATTTGTAAATCCTACTTAGTTGTCACAAGTTCTACCCAACCATCTTGTGTCGACGTCATAGAGAACTGTTGATGGTAGGAGTAACTTATTGATCTAATGAACCATTGATCTTTTAGATCGTCACGTCATTGTCATATTAAGCTGTTGAAGTAATGCTCGTTAAAGACTCTTAGGTACAGACTAGGGCGGTATCGCGCGCGCGAGAGGCATATTCCTGACTGTCACGCCCGCAATATCGCCTCAGTATACAGGAGCCTTAATACTTCGAGTGTTGATCTTATAAATCTTTATGTTTTTTTTTTAATGTTCTGTGTGATTTTTGTTATTTTAAATTTATTGCAATATTCTTTAATTACTTAATTTATTGTTACCTTATAAGAATGTTTTAAATAATAATATTTTTGGACATTTGCACGTCACATCATGTGGCAAACATGCTTTTTTTTTTTGAGGGTGGGAAATCATCAAATAACTTCTCCCGCTCTGGGCGGAGCGGGAGGGTGTGTCACACTCTTACTGACTAAAACCCACCCGTATTCCTTCCTGTTGCCTGTGTTGCGGGGGCCTCGGTGACCCATAAGTACCTTCCCGCGACCCCAGCAGGGTGGCAAACATGCTGTACCTAATAATGTTGTTCTTGTTACCATCTTGCATGCATGTATTTTCTTTTCTTGTATGTATGAAACATGTTTAGCAAATAAAATATTATCTTATCTTATCTTATGCCAAAGTATGTGTGTCCCTGTAACTAGGGCCTACTTATTACCTACCTACTATCCTCTAATATCATTGATAAAATGAACCCAAACCTATACATAAACATATACGGGAAGGTACCGAGGCCCCTGGCAACACAGGCTACGGAAGGAATACGGGTGGGTTTTAGTCAGTAAGAGTCTGACACACCCTCCCGCTCCGCCCAGAGCGGGAGAAGTTATTTGATGATTTGCCATCCAGAAAAAAAAACCCTGTTTGATGTAAGGTTCCCTTTTGCTGACAACCTTAATAGTACTATGTAAAGGGTGTTTTTTTAGAGGTTTGGTTTTAAAATGAAATACACACATACACATACATAAACTCACGCCTTTTTCCCATGGGGGTAGGCAGATACTACAGAACGCCACCTGCTACGCTCCTTACGTACGAGGTGCATTCAATAAGTACCTAGCCTCATCGCCAGAGGGCGCTGTAGTTTCAAAAGAGTTTTACCACAGTGTAGCACATTCTTTTTTAATTCTTTTTTCAAATTTTCATTCCAATCCCTTCATTTGTTTTAATTTGACAACTTATGGAAGCGAACGTGTCGATCGGTTTTACAAAAATGGAAAAAGAGCAATATCGTTCGGTGATTCGATTCCTATTTTTGGAAGGGAAAACGCGCATCGAAATCAAAGAGCGCTTGGATGCTGTGTACGGTGACTCTTCTCCATCGATGGCCACCGTCAAGAATTGGTTCAACGAGTTTGCACGTAGCCGTACGTCGGTTTTTGATGAACCACGTCCAGGTGCACCGAAAACAGCTGCTACGGAGGAAAACATTAAAAAAATCCATGATTTCGTATTGACAGATCGCCGATTGAAGGTTCGGAAGCTAGCTGAGACTGTAGGCATTTCAGAAGGACCAGTGCATCATATTCTTCACGAGGAACTCGGCATGAGAAAGCTGTCGGCGCGATGGGTGCCGCGTTTACTCACACCAGAAAACAAGCGCAACCGTGAGACCACATCGGAGACGTGTTTGGCGCTGTTTAAGCGGAATCCAGCAGAGTTTTTGCGTCGTTTTGTGACCGTCGATGAAACCTGGATCCACTGGTACACACCAGAGACCAAGGAGCAATCAAAACAATGGATCCAGACCGGGGAACGTGCTCCAAAGAAGGCGAACGAAAACTGTAAAATCGGCCGGAAAAGTTATGGCCACCGTTTTCTGGGATTCACAAGGTGTGATGTACATCGATTACCTCGAGAAGGGTAAAACAATTACAGGGCTTTACTATGCCGATTTATTGGGCCGATTCGACGCCGAATTAAAGAAAAAACGACCCGATCTGGCGAAGAAAAAAGTGCTGTTTCACCACGACAACGCACCGGTTCACACGTCTGCCGTTGCCATGGCCAAATTGGTCGAATTACGCTACGAATTGTTGCCCCATCCACCGTATTCTCCAGATTTGGCCCCTTGTGACTTCTTTCTGTTTCCTAATCTGAAAAAATCACTCGCCGGAAATAGATATGGATCGAATGAGGAGGTCATCGCCGCCACGGAGGCCTATTTTGCAGAGTTTGACAAAAACTATTTTTCGGATGGGTTAAAAAAGTTGGAGCATCGCTGGGCTAAGTGTATCGAACTAAAAGGAGACTTTGTTGAAAAATAAATTGCCACTTTTCCAAAATTTTCGTTTACTTTTTGTAGGCTAAGTATTTATTGAATGACCCTCGTACTTCATTTGCTTCATTTACTTTCATACATCTGGTCATAACGCACGCCGGCGCCGGTTGCGAGTACTATGCACCTGATTTTTCTGAAGAACATCATCAATAAGTTCACTATATTATGTCGTTCTAGGGCGTCCCATCCCGGAGTGTCCACTCTTATAAATACTCCTTTTAAATACCTTTTGTCAGTCGCCATTAATTCCTCCTCTCAACATGAACAAACCATCTAAGCATACTCGTTTCAAATTTGGTCACTACATCTTCTTTTATACCGCAACGTTGCCTTATAATATCATTCCTCTGCCTATCATTCATAGTTACACCACACATGCTTCGCAAGAAATGACATTTCCACAGCATTTGTTCTACTTGCCACACCCATCATTCACTTCCATACATAAGCGTAGGCACCGGAAAACCATTGTGAACAGTCAGTCGAGCCTTTTTGGACATCGTCTGGTTGGTCATAACCGCATCATTCACTTTATTTCAGGCATTTACTCTCCTTTCCACATCTTCATCAATATTCCCATATCTTGTAAACAGACTCCCTAAACATTAAAACTCATTCACTTGCTGCACACTCTTATCATTTATTTTCACATCACACACACCCTCTTCTCTTTCAAACACCATGATTTTCGTCTTAATCACACCTACCTGCTATCTATCTATAGGTATAAAACAAATTGCCAATATTTTAGAGAGAAAATTGAGGCCATTATTGTATTAAAAACAGTAACTCCAAGCATCAAGCATTGTCGCAGGAAAGTCCGAAAGAGATACCGAGGCCCCTGGCAACACAGGAAACGGAAGGAACACGGGTGGGTTAAAGTCAGTAAGAGTCCGACACACCCTCCCGCACCACTCAGAGCGGGAGAAGTTATTTGATAATTTCGCACCAAAAAAAAAAGGCGTCAAGCATTATAATAGCCTACACATCTTCACGCACTACTGAAAAACGGTTAAACCAATGATCCGATTCAAAAATCAGAATGTCATCCTCTTTGACCTTTATTTTAACTACATGATTTTGAACTCTATTTCGTAGGCTATAGAGTATTCAAAGTTGTTAGACTTTAGTGTAATTAGCATAAAGCTTTTACGGTTATTGTGGAAATAACCGTCATTAGTTGCTTTGTTTTTTCGTTTGGGGTTCAAAAAATAAGAATCATTCTATCAAAGCAAAGCATGCGAAGCATGTGTGGTAAAAAATTGTAGACAATCAAATTAATTCTGACTGTACCCAGTCAGAATTAATTTGATTGTCTACCATTTTTTTTCTAATTTTCTATAACACTACACCAATATATGTAGTAACTACCGAATGTAGATCGTAGACGGTTAAATTAATTCTTGTCAATGTGTACCTACAGCAGGCTTAGCATGACGCTTTCTATTTCTTCGAAGCAAAGACACGGTTTTTTCTAGACAAAGTGACATTTCGTTTCTCCTTTTTTGACATCCCACCGTAGAAATCCTTCTACATAAAAAAGGACGTATACAAAGATCGTTAGAAACGGAAGACAAAATGACAGATTATAAAAGGATTTCTACGGTGAGATGTCAAAAATGGAGAAACGAAATGTCACTTTGTATAGAAAGAGCCGTGTCTATTCTTCGAAGAAATATAAAGCGTCATGCTAAGCCTGCAGGTAAGGCTGACTGTACCTACATTGACCAAGCGAGCGGAGCATCTCTGCATCTGGTCTGGCAAATTTTGCTTTAATTTTTTTTTGTCGTCACGGATATTTGATTGGAGGGTTATTTCCTCCAGAAAAGGGCAAAAAGGGGGCTCCTGGATATCTCCGCGATGAGATCCGCTTTTGATGGTTTTGAATTTTTGTTTGAAAGGTAGTAACTTTAAGTTGGTCTCATAGAAATTTGGTGAAGATCTGACTAGGACCTTCGGCGTGATGAGGAGAATAGCTCCTCAAAATGCAGTAACTTGCTCACTTTTAGATTTCTCCCAGTAAAATCGGCCCTTTAACTATTAGGTAGGGATTGATAGAGTACCTTGGACCAACTTCTCAACTTTAAAACCAATATTAATGTTAGTTATACAATAAGGTCACTAGATGGCGTTACTATGCACCGCTAGATCGCGCTGTCGTTGTCGCTCGCCAAATGGTTAGGTCCCGTCTAACATTTTGTGTGACTAAGTTTTGTTAAGTGTAAAGTAGCATCAAAAGTAAAGTCTCGTGTTTTACAGATTGTAGTTGGTTAATTGTGGGATAGTTTATTTCTGTTTAATTATCGTCTTGTCTAGCCATGAATTTTTTGGCTAAGCGGTAAGCTTCAATCAGTTTTCTGACTGCTTTGACTGCCCAAACCAACAATATTTCAGCATGGCTGCGTTGCTGTCGTGTATAAAATAATAATAATAAGCTGGCAACACCAAAGTTAACAGAACGTCAAAAAAAATGTTTTCAGAATCTTGATATTTTTATTAATTTTAGACGCAGTTATTTTATTTTAAGAATAATCTGCATCAAACCTGAAACAACTAAGATCACAATATAATTTAAAAAAATGAACAGAAAAATCAATAAACCATAATAGATGACACCTGTCATGTCATCTCCGACAAAACAGAAAGTATGAAGATGAAAACGAAATTGATAATATGTTAACGAGATCAGCTACACGAACACGCCCACCACCTCCGGACCCGTCGCTCAGCTCCGCCTCGCCGCCGCCGGTACCCAGCGCCACCGTGAGCACTATGACAACACCGACCGCGGCAGTTGCGTCGAGCTCGAGCGACGAGTATTTTTCCCCGCCGTCGTCGCCAACACCTGTACGTCGGCAGGGGAGAAGCCGGCCACCGAAGAGCTTGGGACTTAAGGGCCATCCGGCCCCAAGCCGGGTCCCCGCTGCCGGTGGTTGTGTGCAGCGCATGAAATGGACTCAGTCTATGAACGAGAACGTCATGCGCGCATATTACGGGTCTACAGAGGGGGAACTAACCTCACTGCGTACCGTGTTAAGATGCTGTCTCTGTTTCAGGAACTAGAGCCAGCCGTCAACGTCTCGGCCCAACGATTGTCGGATCAGGTGCGGGTCATCCAACGCAATCGTAGGTTGGACGATGCCGCACTTGATAGGCTGCGTTCAGAGGTACTGAGCAACCATATCATCTCGACTCCGGCACAAACCACGGTACATACCCCAATTATTGATGTAATCCCGCCGCGGTCCAATCACGGTGTTGAAGAAGAGGATGATAGGGCTGCCACAGTAAGTAGCCAGTGCAACGTCCGATTGAGGAGCGCACTGGAGGATGCGTTTCGCGAGTATAGGTCCACTCCAACCGAACTTAGACCCCGACTACCACGCCTACCCATGCACAAGAAAAATAGGGCACTGATGTGTGCCTTGGACTCGCAGCTTAAGGTTTTTTTCGAGAGCAGCGAAGATCTCGTTGATACATCGATCCTGTATTGCGCGGCTGTTGCAGCATGTCGTTTAGCGAATGTCAAGTTTCCAAACTCTGAAGGAGCTACTCGACCAAAACCAGCCGTACCAGCCTGGCAGTGCAGGATTGAGCGTCGTATTGATGGGGCCAGGGTACTCATCGACAAACTATACTGCTTCAGGGAGGGCAATACACGACCACGTGTGATGCGCTTTGTAAGGCGGGCATTCTCGGGGACTGGAATCAGCCCTCGAGAATACATGTCCCATATCACAGAGCGCATCGACTTCCTGAAGCAGAATGTTTGTGCATGGGCGAGCCGTATTCAGCGGTATAAGCGGCAGGTTGATCGATACACGCAAAATCGCATGTTCCAGAGCGATGAGAGGAGGGTATATAGAGCTTGGGAGCGACCTAAACAAAACGAGACAGACGTGTGCCGCCCGGATGATGCCACCACAACTGCGTTATGGCGCAGCATCTGGTCGGTACCTGTCTGCCATGTTGAAGCTGACGGGATGCGGGATGTCGAGCGAGTGTGTGAAACTATACCAGAAATGGAAGTAGTCGTTATCACGCCATCAGATATAGCTAGAGCGGTCCGTCCGTTACCGAATTGGAAATCACCGGGACCGGACGGACTGCACAACTTTTGGCTGAAATGGCCAACTAGTTCACACACTTGCCTGGCATCTCAGTTCCAGTCATCCTTAGAGTCTGGGTCGCTACCGCAGTTTATGACGACAGGCATTACCCACCTGCTCCATAAGTCAGGTAGTCCCGCGGAACCCAAGAATTATAGACCGATCACGTGTTTGTCGACGGTCTATAAACTTCTTACATCCATTTTGAGAGCGAAAATTAACACACACATTGACAGTAATTCCATTATGTCTGCCTCTCAAAATGGATGTAGGAACGGGTCTCGTGGCACTAAGGAGCTACTTCTCATCGACATGGCCATTAGCCAACAGGTTCGTCAATCCCGCAAGGATCTGTCGACTTGCTGGATAGATTATAAGAAAGCCTACGACTCGGTGCCACATACATGGCTCATGAGGGTGCTGGAGTTGTACAAAATAGATATGACTCTACGCACCTTCCTTGAATCGTGTATGGGGCAATGGAGGATAGTCCTTCGCTATCCGAGGTGTTGACAGATCCAGGGGAATGATGAGCCTGTATGGATTAAACGGGGAATATTTCAGGGCGACAGTTTAAGTCCACTTTGGTTCTGCTTAGCCCTGAATCCTCTAAGCATGCAGCTGGAGGATTCAGGTCTAGGCTATCGGTTGAGGAGAGGTGGTCAGGTCATATCTCACCTCCTTTACATGGATGACTTGAAAATCTTTGCCCCCAACAAATTGCAACTGATGGAGCTACTGAAGGTAACTGAAACTTTCAGTAGCGCCATCAGAATGGAGTTTGGTGTGGACAAATGTGCAGTCATGCATGTGAAGCGAGGGGAGATAATGAAATCCGAGGGAATTCAACTTTCAGATTCCATACACCTTAGATCCCTCTCCTCACACGAAAGCTATAAGTATTTGGGAATGTCGGAAGCGTTAGGCATCAACGTTACTGACATGAAGCAATCGTTGAAGGAGCGCTTTTTTGGCCGCCTGAATAAGGTATTGATTAGTCTTCTTTCAGATGGTAACAAGGTGCGCGCTTTCAACGGTTGGGTCATGCCGGTTTTGATGTACTCTTTCGGCATACTTAAATGGACTCAGACCGAACTAGACGCCCTGGATAGGAGGGTGCGTACACTATTGACCGCAAAACGGATGCATCACCCAGGATCATCGGTGATGAGACTGTACATCCCGCGGAAGTGCGGGGGTCGAGGCTTTTTAAATGCGAAGACCCTCCACAACCGCGAGATATGCAGTCTCAGGGAATATTTTTTGAAAACCGAAGTGGGAATCCACCGTGATGTGGTCGCTGTGGACAAGGGGCTCACCCCACTTTCCATGGCTAAAGAGGACTGGTGCAAACCTGTAGTACTTACTACCGATTATCGCAAGGAGATATGGCAAAACAAGGAGCTACACGGGCGCTTCTAACGGGCTCTTCATGAGCCCGATGTAGATTTCTTAGCGTCCGTGTCCTGGCTACGTTTTGGGGACCTTTTCGGGGAAACTGAAGGTTTTGTCTGTGCAATTATGGACGAAGTTATCTTGACGAATAACTACCGGAGACATATTATGAAGGACGGGACGGTTGACGTGTGTCGGGCATGCCACCGTCCGGGTGAGTCTATCAGACATATTATCTCTGGTTGTTCTAGTCTGGCTAACGGCGAGTACTTGCACAGACATAACCAAGTAGCTAGGATTATTCACCAGCAACTTGCTTTGAACTATAAACTTGTGAACTCTGAGGTACCGTATTACAAGTATGTGCCCGATCCAGTTCTCGAAAATGACCATGTCACGTTGTACTGGGATCGGTCTATCATTACTGACAGGACTATTGTCGCAAATAAGCCTGATATAGTGGTGATAGATCGATTAGCGCGCCGCGCAATGATAGTCGATGTTACCATTCCACATGACGATAACCTCGTGAAAGCTGAGAAAGAGAAACAAATAAAATATCTCGACTTAGCACACGAGGTTGTTGACATGTGGAATGTGAACTCGGCTGTCATTGGGCCGATTGTCGTTACGGCCCATGGCCTGATGGCCGGAAGCCTCAACCATCATCTCTCGAGGCTCGCGTTAGACAGCTGGATTAAGGGCCTGATTCAGAAGGCAGTACTCCTCGATACGGCTCGCATCGTGAGGAGGTTCCTGTCTCTGGAGCCCTAACCACCGGTAGCTTGGACCCTGCTCCCGATACCGGCGGACCACTATTTTATATATTTTTAAATGTTTTTTAATATTTTTTCTAAAAAATATTTAAAAATGTATTTTATAAGACAAAAAATGTAATAAACGACATAATAATAATAACATTTATTTTCAAAAACAAATTACATACTGGTTCATGAAAATACTTAGGCTGTGTTTTAAAATTACAAATGAATTTAACATCTGTAGCCGAACTAGGCAGAAGCCTGTATTTCAGCTATCAGCGCCAATCCCCTCAAATATTTCAATGCATTTTTAGCCATCAAACATAATTAAGTTGAAATACTGACCAATTTGTTTAATAATAATTAAGAATATATATTAAAAAGTAAATTTAAAATATTGAATTAAATTAACTTATTATTACTAACAACAATAGAATAACAAATGAATTATAACAATTAACAATTTTGAAATGATAAATGAAATAAATAATAATAATTAACAATTTTGGAATTCAGAATTATATGAATTTATAATCAAAAAAAAAATGAAACGTAAGAATAATCGTACATTAATCTATATTAAACATGAATTACCATTTTATGGCACGTCGAACCGAAATAATTGCGAAAATTTCGATATTGACCTATGCTTACTATCTGGTTATAGGATATGCCTGCAGCAATTGCAGAGATTGGCTCCGAACGAAGTGCAGCTTTGTTCAGACAATCTATTGTCTTCTATCCAAATCTAATAACTTTAGAGGTATATTCATCGCAAAAAGTTTGTGCTCGCGAGGTTTAGTTTAATTATGTTTTTTTGGTAGAGGATAGGTTTTGATAGAGGAGAGGATAGGTGGGTTACGCATAAATAAATTACATTGAGCGGACGAATAGATGCCCCCCCTATAACACAGGATTTTGCTAGCATCGGGGTCATTATTCACAAAAATTGAGGACAAATGTATTATCATAATAACGTAACCTGCATTGTATTTCTTCTTTTGCTAAAATAAATTATTATTATTATTATTTACGTCTCTTGACATTTCTCGGTACCCTGAGGTCCCGGACCTTTGGAAGGCGTACGAGGGGCCGAAGCCAACTCGCAGAGGCCTGTTAGACGTTTTTTAATTAAATGAGGCACCAACCGACTATTATCCCTGTTCACACTACGCAAGTGCGCCCAAGGACAACCCCCAGTTGGCGTTTGTTTCCATATTCCGCAATAGTCCTACTATTGCAGAATATGGAAACATAGATATTGGATTATGGGATTGGGTGGCTAAAGTGAACTGGTTATCTAGAACTATGGAAAGACTATGGCCTCTGCCTGACCAATGTTTTATATAAAATACACAGATAAAATGCCAGGGGGTGACTTGACTTGTTATTATTATATGAAGGTCCTTTTGAATAAAATATTAATTGAAATGATTGAAAAAGCAACTAATTTGTATGGCAACTAAAATTCCTCCGTTTTCCAAACGCAGCGTGTTCAAGTATACGGCGCGCAGTCTAATATTAATTCAATAAGTGTCCATAGTTGACCTATGCGCTCGATAGATGGCGTTTACGTCGAGTTAGATCGCGCTATTGTTTCGTTATCGCTGTTAGGCCCGTATTACAGAAGGAAACTCAAGCATTGATCTCTGTTTAAAACTAGTTTTAAGGCAAGTTTTAATTTTAGAACGTTCCTCAAGCATAGATTCATTGATCATAGTTCAGCTGAGTTTTGCTTTATTTTAGAACGTTACTCAGTTTGTAAAGCGAACCCAAGTAGTGATTTGATCTGTAATCGCCCAAGTGAGGTCGAGACCGCGCTTGAGCATAGAATTGTCATGCCAATTTTTGTTTCAAGCGTAAGCTGTCGAGTTTTAATATCAAAATGGATATATTTGAAGAAGTAGATCATTACAATAATTTATTCAATGATGATGCAAATAGAAGGTTGAACTTTAGCGTTCCTCTTAGATATTTAAGAGATACACAGGACCCATATAATTGTGAAAACTTCATAAAGAGGTACAGGTTTTCATAAGACGTGGTAAAATATTTAATTCTGCCTATGATAGACCACGATTTAAGAAAACCACATAACCGTGGGCATCCCCTAGCCAGAATTGCAAATTCTTGTGTTTTATTTTTCTTTCGTCCTGCCATTTAAAAAGTTATTAGAATAAATAATAATCAGCAAAACAAATAACAAAACTAATCAAAATATCTACGATGTTTTCATTTGCATAAATTGTTTGACATAGGTACTGACATTTTTATTAAATAGCGTACCTATTTATGGCCATAGATACAAGTCTTTTAAGCCTTACAATAATTATGCTTATAAGATTACTAAACTTTATTTAAATAAATGAGGAATTGTACTACGAGTATTCGGGACCGAACTAGACCGAACTAATAACGCAGATTTCCTAAATAATTGGGCGCTTATGATATATTTTAATATTTTTAATCCAGTGAAGATTAAAACAAAGTGGGTAAATAAAATAAATCGTAAACGAAAACAGGCTGATACATAGACAATACACATCTCTGCTTGAGGTTCGATTTGAGTCTCGATTCAGCTGATTATAGATTGATTACCGTTCTGGAATATGACCGATGCTCGAGTAGGTACTGATTCTATACTTAAACAGTGATCGACTGATTGACGCTCAAACTAGACTTGAGGAACCTTCTGTAATACGGACCTTAGTTTAAGTAGTCTAAGACATATTTTTTCGTGTGAATAGTTTCATAGAATAAACGCTAACGAGTGCTAGTAATACTAAAGTCGTATTATTCTTCGCCTAACGGAGCCCTAGATTTGTTCACAGCGAAACGAATGTTCAGTGAACTTGTGCAAGAAGGTTTTCTATTCTGTTTTACTAAATAAATGGTGCAATGCGATTACGGCCCAAGTCCAAGTAGGAGTTACAATCTTAATTAACCTCGTATTGTGTTTCATCACATACCTATTCATATAAGTAAAAACAAATAATAATAACACCACGCCTGCAATCCCCGAAGGTTTCGGCAGAGGTGTAGCTATAGTATAGGTAAGTACACTCACATTTTACCAGTTAAGAGGCCGACAACACCTAAAGCGCGGTCACTGTCCGACTGCATAGAAAAGAGAAGCGCGATAATAATAAATAATAATAATAATAAAAATATATTCAAAAATATAAGGTTTAACGTTAAATAACAGTTTTTTCTTAAATCTATGTCAAGTTCACACATGATTTGTGCCTGAACTAGGTAATCCTGTGTTTCAGGCGATTGGAGGTAACATTAATTGATTAAATAATCACATATCATATTAATCTTAAAGGTACATAAATGTAAAAAGGTGTCTAAAATTATAGTATCTAAACTATGATGACTATGGCGATGACACAACGCTGGTAATTTATTGCAAAATATGAAGCAATTATCGATTTACAAAAAAGCTATAGATTGTATAAAAAAAATAAAACACTATTATGCTAATATGTTGCTTGTAGAATCTGACAAAAAATCAGAATGATTGCATGTATATGAGTATGGTTTTAAATAAATGAAAAGAAATTTTTAGAGGTATCTTCGTGATTTTCTTCTATCGTATCAAATTAGTTATATTATGTTTTCAACACACTATCTGCCTAGCATATATCCTTAAGAATTTCATATATTTTGTTTACTGCAGTGGATCATATACTTTAAGGCATTATAAAACTTATAAAAGTTGCGTTTAGGTCCTGTAGTCCCCTTAAAGTATAAAAGGGGCGAGCCATTGCCATGAACCGGGCACACATTGAGACTCCGGGTTGCTACTGTGGAATTCCTGAGGGAATAATCCAATAACACGTTGGAGCCGTCAAATCCCAGGCTGATTCCCGGCCACCATAGCCGCGGGCTTGCGGACGGTGAGCAATGGGTAGCTCGCCGTTCGTGGGTCGACGGCGCGTTGTGTTCCACGAGCGCCTTAAAGTGATGTCAGCACAAGTGTAGGGGTCCACTAGGACCGATGCCTGTCGGGGTCGCGGGGAAGTCCGAAAGGGATACCGTGGCCTCTGACAACACAGGCAACGGAAGGAACACGGGTGGGTTTTAGTCAGTAAGAGTCTGACACGCCACTCCGCCTAGAGTTGGCGAAGTTTCGAAACAAAAAAATCGGCCAAAAGCGTGTCGGACCACGCACAATGAAGGGTTCCGTAGATGGGAAGTTGGTATGAATTAATCTCGAAAACAAACTTAACATTGTAGTTGAAAAACATGTTCTCCCATAGGTACATCGATATATGCCACGGTCAATTATCCAACTGCAAATTTAAGTTTGTCGACTATTACTCGTTAACTCGTAAAGCCTATTTAGCTGTGATAGTTTTTCTTTTCAAAATCAAAATCCAATTAAAATCAAAAGTCATTTATTCAAACTAGGCTGAGAATCAGCACTTTTCGAACGTCAAAGTTACATAAGACAGTCCCACAAAAACGCCCGCCCTACACCACTTCCTAGTGCTTTAGCTGGGAAGAAGTGGCGGAACAAACTCCCCCCTTTAATTTGCCACGAATTTTATCACATCTCCATAAACAATCATTTAAGATCCCCCCCCCCCTACCAGCTAAAAAGTGCCCCCGCTTGACAAATGAGTCAAATGTCCCCACATATGACTCTAACAAAAATTTGCACTAAAGCTTACGCAAACGGATCGTTGAACCGAAATTGAAAATGGTGTTGACAAATCCGCAATTTTTTTGAACGGCCTATCCAACGATAACCCACACCATGGGATAGACGGAAAAAAACTATATTATCCTCACTGTACGTGCAAGGGAACCCAAAAATTTTTTTAGCACTGTCGGCGTGATTACATTACAGCTTTCTAGTACTAAGCGTCTCTGAGCTACAGTGTCCCGACACACAGACAGACAGACGGACATGGCAAAACTATAAGGGTTCCTTGTTTACAACGGAACCTTAAAAAAGGACCTAATGCTCAGTAGCAATTGCGATCACTATACCAACGAGGCATAGGTAGAAAGTTGGTAAGCAAAACCTACTGTAAGCTTTGTTACATTGCCAAACCGCCTGCATTGCCAATGTGCGGTCAATTCGCAGCTATTTGGGCTATAAAACAATCAATTATGGGTGCTGTAGAATTATTAATTGACCGCGGGACCTGACCGCGTTTTGGTGAGGCGTTTGCGGCCGGCCTCGTCCCTGGTATAGATAACGCTGATTAGATACCGCAAATTTGATTAGACAAGTTAAGGGCTTTACGTAGATTGCATTCAGTAGGCTACAGTTTTTACCCAACTGCCCCAGAAGGAGGAAGGAAAGGATGGAGGGGTTATGTTTTTCAAGTGTGTGTACATATGTATGTCTGTTTCTTTGGGCCGCTCTGTAGCCTAAACGGCTTGATGGATTTTAACGTATGAGGTATCATTAGATAGATTAGATATTCTTTTTAATTGCGGGAGTGACATAGGGTATAAAATTTTACTTTTTCATCTCTCAAACCTCGCAAAGATGTTTTTCGAGTGTACATAGTGTATGTATGTAAGTATGTCTATTTCTTTGGCATGCTCTGTAGCCTAAACGGCTACAGAGCTGCCGGGGTCGCGGGAAGGTCCTAAGGGTTACCGAGACTCCTGGCAACACAGGCAATGAAAGGAATACGGGTGGGTTTTAGTCAGTAAGAGTCTGACACCCTCCCGCTCCGCCCAGCGCCCGAGCGGGAGAAGTTATTTGATGATTTCCCAACCAAAAAAAAAAAAGCCTAAACGGCTTGATGGATTTTAACATATGAGGTATCATTAGATTCTTTTTAATTGCGGGAGTGACATAGGGTATAATATTTTACTTTTTCATCTTGTTTCCATCTTTTCAGTTCGATTTTGCAGTCGCGTTTTTTGAATTATTAAATAATTTGTAGGTAAGTTAAGTAATTTTCTTTGTAGGTAAGCTTGCATAAGACATTACCATTATCTAATTGGTTGGAGTATCTGAGGGCTGTTCAAGCAGACGAATCTTTGAAAATGCGAAGAGAACATTACTGCGTGTGGCGCCTAAAAGCCATACTATGGACTGGTGATCTGATTCTGAACGAAAAAGCTAAAAAAATAGCATTTATTTTTATTTTACTCGCGTTCTTTATTAATTTCATTTATTTTTTTTCTTTAAAAGCGCCTGGGTATGTAGTCCATGACACAATCAGTTAATACTTAATTGGTCATGATTATTTGAAGAGAGCTTCTACAGATATCATAGACATCGGTGATTCAATTGTAGAAAGAAATTCAGGCATTATTACAAAGTAAAATAATAATAAGTCCCCATGTATTTACATAGAAAACAAGCCAAGTGCGTGTCTTTAGTTTAAAGCTTAATATTACGCAAACGGATCCCTGAATCAAGAAATAGTTTCAAGGGAGGTACCCTACATTTTGCCATTTTGTCGGCGTGATTAATATGTATACAAATGCCAAATTACAGCTTTCTAGTACTAAGACTCTCTGAGCTAAGCCGGGGACAGACAGACAGACATACGGACATGGCGAAACTATAAGGGTTCTTTGTTGACTACGGAACCCTAAAACGAAGGGAAAAGAATCATAAGACATCAAACAAAGCCAAAAAGGCTGGCAGCATTGCCACTTTGCATACAACGACAGAAATCTGGCCTATTTTTGCTGATTCTTTGGCCAAAAACTAGGTCAGCCCGGTCAACCAACCGCTTGGCGATGTCTCGAAAAACAAAGTGCCACTCAGACCATCCATGTCCCTAGTGGGGTCGGGCCCTAAATTAGGAGAAATTACGCGAAAAACAGGAGCAGACGTGGCCCAGTGGTAACAGCCGCGACTTACGAGTTGTAGGTCGTAGGCTCGAACCCAGACAGGCGCTTTACTTTGTGTAAATTATTTAATTACCACTGCTCTCAAAACGTGAAGGAAAACATCGTGAGGCTAAATCAAAATCAAAAGTCATTTATTCAAACTAGGTTGAGAATCAGCACTTTTCGAACGTCAAAATTACATAAGACAGTCCCCCAAAACGCCCACCCTTCACCACTTCCTAGTGATTTAGCTGGGAAGAAGAAGTGGCCAGCAAACTCCCCAGCAGCACAGCTGTCTGTTCAATTAGAGATGAAAAATAAAAAATGGATTCTATGTATACAACAGTATGCAAAAACAATTTACACCACGTGCAACACAAAACATTAAATTATTAGCCATATGTCAGCTAGCACACCACTATACCAACAAAAAGAAAAGAAAAAGACCGAAAACTATTCTCAAGCAGAGATAAAAACGTAAACAGAACTTAAAACCTAAACAAAAGCCTCCAAGCATAAAGGGCGTGCCCGCTTACATATAGCTATAGCTGTAACAGTCACAAATGATGAACTAGGGCCATCAAACTAAATAAATAAACAGTTAATTACTAATAACAAAACAATGGTCAGCAAGACGACCAGTCACAACAAGCAGCACCCGTTCACGAGCATAACCCAAAAATCAGCCATTACCCTGGTAAGAAACCGGTATGTCCTAGAACCAAAAAATCGAAGGCATGTGACATCTACCAACCCGCACAGGGCCCGCGTGGTGGATTCCGGCCCACTCCCTCTCACAGAGAGGAGGTCTGTGTACCAGTAGGTAGTGGGAACATTATAGGCTGATTATGTACGCGAAAAACCGGAACTTATCCATGCAGGTTTAAACTGGCCATTAAACCTACTGCTAAAATTCCCGCTACTAGGGTTAGCATAAGCGTAACCACAAGCACTGGGATGTTTGTATATCAACTCTCAATGTTTGTGTTACTTGGAACTTTGTATAATTTGTTGGGAATTGCCTGAAGGGCGCATTACATGGACACGTGTCGTCATAAGTATACCTACCTAAGTAATGGGTGTAATAAGTGGTCGAAAATTTGACTTGCCGATTCGAGCCAGCCATGGCGCCCATATGCCCGAAATCATGTTTAATTAAGCACTAATGGCATGAGAATATCTTTTAAGCAAAGCCAATACCATCATCATCTACCTAGCCTTTTCCCAACTACGTTGGGTCGGCTACCAGTATAACCGGATGCAGCTGAATACCAGTATTTTACATGGAGCGACTGCCTATCTGACCTCCACAACCCAGTTACTGGGTAATACGATACCCCTTGGTAAGACTGGTTGTCAGGCTTCTGACGACCCGTAACGACAGTCAAAGATCCACGAATGACAGCTGGGACCAACGGCTTAACGTGCTTTCCGAGGCACAGAGGGGTCTTGGTATGTAAAGATGGTCACCCAACCACGAATCAACCGTGGCAAGGGTAGCTTAACCTGATCGATGGACCCGTGCAGCTGTTATCACAAGCCCTTAATTAAGCAAAGCCAATACCATGGCAATTAAATTAATTTTACGTCATTTATTTAATTTTTTTTTTATAGTGACTTCATTAATGATGTTTTTCAAAAAGGTCAGGTGCGTAGTACTCGCAACCGGCGTTGCACCCTAAAAGAAGATGTAGTGACCAAAATTGAAAAGAGTATGCTTAGATAGTTTGCTCATGTTTAGAGGAGGAATGAATGGCGACTGACAAAAGGTATTTACAAGGCAGATGTGAGTGGAAACGCTGGAGGGGTCGCCCTACAACGACACAGTGAACTTATTGGTGATGTCCTTCAGAAAAATCAAGTGCACAGTACTAGCAACCGGCGGCAGCGTGCGTGTATGACCAGATGTATGAACATAAACGAAGCAAAAGTAGTATGTAAGGAGCGTAGCAGGTGGCGTTCTATAGTTTCTGCCTACCCCCATGGGAAGAAAGCGTGAGTTTATGTATGTGTATGTGTGTATTTCATTTTAAAAACCAAACCTCTAAAAAAACACCTTTTACATAGTACTATTAAGGTTGTCAGCAAAAGGGTACTCGTACATCAAACACGCTTTTTTTTTTTTGATGTGAAATCATCAAATAACTTCTCCCGCTGTGGGCGGAGCGGGAGGGTGTGTCAGACTCTTACTGACTAAAACCCACCCGTATTCCTTCCTGTTGCCTGTGGGCCTCGTTGACCCATTAGTACCTTCCCGCGACCCCGGCAGGCATCGGCCCTAGTGGACCCCTTTTTTTTTTTTTTTTTGAGGTTGGGAAATCATCAAATAACTTCTCCCGCTCTGGGCGGAGCGGGAGGGTGTGTCAGACTCTTACTGACTAAAACCCACCCGTATTCCTTCTTGTTGCCTGTGTTGCGGGGGCCTCGGTGACCCATAAGTACCTTCCCGCGACCCCGGCAGGCATCGACCCTAGTGGACCCCTACTTTGTGCTGACGACATCTCTTTGAGGCGCGCGTGGAATATGACGCGCCGTCGACCCGGGCCTGGTCCTTACCGGACGGTGAGCTACCCATTGCTCACCGTCCGCAAACCCGCGCCTACGGTGGCCGGAAATCCGCCCGGGATTCCCGACGCCCTGGGCGTCTCCTGCGGCGGCTAGGGGCGAGAGGGCGCGAAACTTGCCTTTCCCTCAACCGTCCCGCCTCCTCCTTCGCGAGCATTACTGCTTCGCAGAAGGAGGTGACGGCTGTTCATGCCCTCTCGCTCCGTACCATGGCCTGAACCAGGGCCGGACGCGGGAGGTCTCTGCCGCCGATCGCCTCCACGAGGACACGGCGGTGCTCTGCTCAAGCCGGGCAGACTTCCACCGTATGCTCCACCGTGTCCTCCGGGCGATCCACACAGTGGTGACACCCGGACTTTTCCTCCCGCCTTATCCGACACAAGAACCTCCCGAAGCTGCCGTGTCCGGTGAGGACCTGCGTCAGGCGGAAGGTGAGGACGCCGTGGCACCTCTCCAGCCACTCCTCAAAGAGGGGACTTATCGCCGAAATCGTGGCGTGCCCAGCACTGGGTTGCGACAACCGTACTTTCCATGACGCCATGAGATCCCGCCGGAGCTCCGTCCGCTGTGCCGCGATTTCTCGCGGCAGCGGACTTACGCCCCGGCGTTTCGCCTCCTCGCGCCACTCCCATACGTGCGCGAGGACTTTTGCCTCCAGATCCCATGGCGGCAATCTGGCAAGGAGGCTCGCTGCCTCACAGGAGACCGTGCGGTATCCTCGGACCATCCGGATGGCCATGACACTTTGGGCCGCGCTCAACCGGCGGGCTGGCCGCAGCGCCAGAGAGCGCGCCCATACAGGAGCCCCGTAGAGGGCCATGGACCGCACGACCCCCGCGTAGAGCCTCCGGCAGGAGGCGTTTGGACCCCCTAGATTGGGCAGGAGCCGCTTCAATGCAGCGCTCGCCCGCTCCAGTTTGGGAGCCAAACGTCGGAAATGCTCCACGAAGTTCCACCGGCTGTCGAGGACGAGTCCCAGGTACTTCATCGTCGACTCGACGCCGATAGAAACCCCTCCTACCGTTATTTGGGACCCCAACGGTGGCGCGTTCCGAGGACCATGAAAACACATGGCCTCGGACTTGTGCAGGGCCACCTCGAGTCCCAATTGCCGGATCCTTTCGACGATTGTCGCAACCCCGCGTGCCGCTAATTCGGCCGCCGCCTAGTGCGACCTCCCCTGCGCCAGGACCAACGTGTCGTCAGCGTAGCACACTACGCTGACCCCGCTAGGGAGGTCGGCGCGCAGCACCCAGTCGTATCCGATGTCCCACAGATGCGGCCCCAGGACCGATCCCTGTGGGACACCACACGACATCTCTTGCCGGTTCCACACTCCCTGGTGACCGGGGTAGATGACGGCCCTGTCCGTCCAATAGGCCTCGACCGCACGACAGAGGTAGGTCGGCATCCGGTGATACCGGAGTGCCTCCCTGATGCAACTCTAGGGCAGGGTATTGAAGGCATTGGCGATGTCTAGAGACACCGCCAAGACGACCCCATCCTGGGCAACAGCATTCCCCGTCGTCAGGGCTCGCACACGCATGATGGCGTCCACCGTAGAGCGCCCTCTGCGGAAACCAAACTGGCTCTCCGCCGAATCCGGCCCCACCCGCACCAGCTGGCCGACGAGGCGGTCTGCAATGACTCTTTCAAAGAGCTTGCCCACCTCGTCGAGCAGCACGATGGGCCGATAAGCGGACGGAGAGTCCGCAGGGCGCCCTGCCTTCTTTATGAGGACCAGTTTCCCCGTCTTCCAGCGAAGCGGGAACTGGCCCCTCTCCATGCATGCGCTTAGGAGCCCCCTAAGTCGAGGCCCGAGAGCCTCCAAGGCCAAGACCCAGGCTTTCCCAGGTAAGCCGTCGGGTCCTGGGGCGGTATTTTTGGCATTAAGCTTGCGTACCGCCGCTCTCATTTCTCCCTCGGTCACCTCCGAAGCATCGTCGTCGTCGTCGGCGGTGTGGTCCGCATCAGGCACCGCAGTAGGCGGAGCCATAGGTGGGGAGGAGTGCTCCCCTCGCGAAGGGAACAGAGCGCTCACCACGTCCTCCACAAGCTGGGGCCGGAGACTCTGTGTTAGCGGGGGAGCCCATGGGCGGAGTTTATCCCGCACCACCTTGTACGGCCGTCCCCTCGGGTCCCTGTCCAGAGACCCCAGCGACTCCTCGCGGGCCAAACCCCTGGCCCGCAGGATCTCCGCTTGGAGGGCGGTCTTCGCCGCTCTGTACCCCTCGTACAGCTCCGCCTGAATGGCTTCCGTATCCGGAGGTTTGATACGGAGCCTGCGGTGCCTGGTGTACCGGCGTCGCGCAGCCACCCCGACCCGGACCCGGACCCGGGGCATTGCCACGTCACATATGTCGGACATGGCCTCCCGGAACCACTCCGCCTCGTCGTTGATGTCGGCAGGCCTGTCCGGTGGTGACACCCAGGCCTGCACGATCGAGGCTTCCAGGAGGAGCTCCCGGTCCAGCTGCTTCAGCGCCCACCGCGGACCACTCGGGGCCCGTCGGACCGGCGCGTCCGTAGTCTGGGCGGAGACGTCGAACCGGATATACCGGTGATCGGAATAGGTCTCCACCCCCTCCATGACACGCCAGTCAACTACACGCGGCGACAGAGCGGGGCTGGCGAACGAGATGTCCACCACTGATTCACCCCGCATCCGCACACACGTGGGGACAGAACCCCGGTTTAGGACGACCAGGCCTGTCTCCAGAGCCCAGTCCTCCACCATCCTGCCCCGTGTGTCCGTTAACCGGAAACCCCAAGCCAGATTCTTGGCATTGAAGTCCCCGAGGACGAACACGGGGAGGGAACCAAACCCGACGACGACGTCTCTCAACTCCGCAAGGGAGTTGTGGAGCTCGGCAAGAGTTCGGTTCGGAGAGAGGTGGACCCCTACCACGACAATCTCCCCGAACCGTGCTGCTATGCAGCCCCGTCCTCTCTTGACGGCCTCGAGGGACGGGGTACCGGCGGCGGCCGACGAAATTAGGGTCACTGAGCCGCTCAGGTCCTCCACCCAGTCATCCCTGGGCGGGACAAAGTACGGCTCAGCGACCACGGCGATGTTAATCGACCACTGCGCCATGCTCTGGAGCAACAGATCCTGAGCGGCGGCGCAGTGGTTGATGTTCGCCTGGAGGAGGCGTAATGGGGCCATTAATGGCACTCCATGTCAGCCCCCTCTTGGGCCTCCTTCCCAGCCCCCTGAGAGGGGCCTGCCGCAGCGGCCACGGTGGCGGCGGCGACGACGGCGGTGTTGGAGGCGGCAGCGGCGGTGGCAGTGGTGGCGGCTGCGGCGGTGACGGCGGTGGCGGAGGGCTTGCCTCTGGCCCTGGCTTTGGTGGGTGGGGCGCAGGCCTTGCCCCCCATCCGGTGCTCGGCCGGCTTGCCAGCCGCCGCACATACCGGCACAGTGCGGCGTGGCGTTGCAGGAGCCGGCCTTGTGCCCGGGCTGACCACAGCGGTAGCAGAGACCGCTGCGGTCCACCTCCGAGTCGCAATTCGCCTGCACGTGGTTGCCCACCTGGCAGCGGGAGCACCTCAGAGGTCTGGGTTCCAGCAGTTTCACCTGCGCGGAAACCCAGCCCACCAATAGCCGTTGGCCCTCCCCGGTAACTTTTCTGGCCACCGACACGGGGCAGCTCACCATAACGGTTTGCAGCTCCGTGGAGTCAGGACGGATGATGCCTGCCTTCACCTGCTCGGCAGAGCACCCCCCGGTCCTAACCACTGCGGCGACCACCTTCTCTTCAGTCGCGGAGTCGTCCAGGCCCGTGATGCGCATGCTAGCGCATTTGGTGGGCCTGGACACTCGGACTTCGTTCGCATTTAGTGACGCCCTAAGCCTTTCGGCCAGGGCGTCAGCGGCCGGGCCACTGGCCCTACCGGGGACCTCCACCATTCGGGCCCCAGTCACCGTCACCTTCATTTTGAGGCCTTTTGCTGCGCCGAGCTCCTCCAGGCGCACCGCCTCACCCACCTTCGCCATCACCGTCCTATAGGACACGCCCTTCTTTTCCGCATCCGGCTGTAGTGTGATCACTACAGCTGCGGAATTCGGGGCGCGGAGCCTAGCCGCGGCGGTGCGCTCCTTGCGCCGCTGCCGCCTCTCCCTCTTTTTGGCCGCCGTCTTTGCCTTAGCCGCCTACCTCTTCTCTCCGGCTTCTTGCCATTCGGCATCGGCCGGAAGAGATTTAGGAGGCGGGGGCGGCCGTCTTGCCACCTGGGCCGCCAGTGTTGGAGCCCTCGCCGTCGGGGCTGGAGCTCTCGCCGCTGGTGCTGGAGGCTTCGCCGCCTGCGCAGCACCCGCACCCTTTGGCTGCCCCGTTTGGCCGTGGCACCTGCGGCGGCTGCAAAAGAGGCCGGTTTCCGCTGGCCAGAGGGCGGCTGGCTCGCCGCCAACGGGGGGCGCAGGACGATGGCCTCCAGGGCGGAGAAACGACTCTGCAGGGAAGCCATTTCCTGCCGCACAAGGGTCAAAACCCGGTCCTCTACAGGCACGGGCCGTCCCTGTCCCTGCTGCTGCTGCTGCCCCCCTTGCGGCCCCATCCGGGGGCCGTCTCCTCGGAGCCCAGCCAGGTCTGCCCGGAGCTTCTCGTTCTCCTTTCGGAGAAGCTCCATGGCGGCTGTCAAGCGGGCGATCTCCGCCCGCATCTCGGACATACTGTCCTGGGGAGGCCCGACGTGAAGGGCCTCCGCTGCCGCCACAATAGAGGCCGTGGCCGCGGCTATGGCCTGATCCTTAGAGGACCTGAGCCTCTTTACGGATACTGCCTTGATTGAGCTGGCCACGACCTCCGCAAAGCTGTCAACACGCTCTAAATTGGAGCCGCCAGCGGCATCCGGTTCACCACCTGAAACCTCTGAGAGGTGGCGCCTCTCGGCTCGCTGGGCTGGTTCTGCTAGGCTCGCCAACCTCCCTGGTGGTGGACCCTCTATCCACGACTTTCCCTCCTCGGCCCCCCTTCCCGCCGGCTGGAGTGGATCTTTTGCCGCTCTTTCTGGCTCAAGACCCACTCGTCGGAGGACGACCCCGAGTTGGGGCGCTTGCGAGTCCTAATGGACTCACGGTTCCTACCGACCACCTCCTTTTGTACCGAGCTCCGACCTGAGCCCTTTGCGCTAGATGCAGCGTCGGACTCCGACCCTGCATCACTCTCCTCCACTTGACTTTTCGTCTTGTTGTTGTTTTTTTTGTTTTCTTTTAAATCCATACTTAATCCCACGAGTATGGGGGATATAAAAAGTACACCTAGGTTCACCCCCTGTCCCTAGGCAAGTGTACATTTATAACCCAACCAGGGGGTCCACTGGTACCCTGGCTGGGGGTGCGCTAACGACTGATGCGCCACCTACAGCTACGAAGTTGCAGATGACACTACTCCTCAGCCATTCATATCCTCGCCGCGCACCAAAACTTGATATTAGAGGAATTTTTATAGAGGTTATCTTCCTCGCGATCCGGGCGATCAAGCCAAGATCCTGGACCCCTACAATTGTGCTGACGACATCTCTTTGAGGCGCGCACATCAAACAGGCTGGTAGAAAAGTGATTCGGCGGGGTAAATGAGTAACACACTAACAGTAGCAATTTAAGGGTTTCATTTTGACAGTTCAACAACATTCATTTCGTTATTAACGCTGTTGAGCAGACAACATTTTCGAACATATGAAGCAATGGATTAGCAATATCCTTCAAAATCATTCAGATTGTGATTGATAGTGTGTTAGGCTCACTAAGTGGATATAGAACATAACATAAATAACATCACGCCTTGTTTCCCCGAAGGGTTGGGCAGAGGTGGACCTGTAGTACACCCACATTTCGCCAGTTATGTTTAAGTCCCATGTAATAAGGGGCAAGCCTATTGCCATCAATCGGGCACAAATCCAGACTCCGGGCTGCTACTGAGAAATTCCAGATAGAAAAATCCAATAACACTTTGCCAGCTAAAATAAATCATAAAAAACATCATAATAAAACAGCTAAAATTCAGTATATCTTCCTATTTACACTATTTTTATTATTTATTGACGTGATAACTTCTTATAAATCGATGAACGCCGGCTGCACTCACGAAAAAGTGTCACGTTCCGCCTGAGCCGAACGTGCAAGCGAGAGCGCGGAACTAGCGATAGAGAGGCACGGTCGGCCTAAGCGTTCGGCTCGTGACGCATCTCTCTCTCGTAATCACGTAAAACTATCGTCCGTAAACCGACTTTACAGAAAACCAATTTTTATTTAACCATTTATGTACACACTTAAATAAACAGAAAAGAAGAATAGAACAGTAAAATACGTACAAATGTGATACATATTTCTAAAGAAATCTCTTCCAACATACCTGCGATATGGAAGTAGACAAACGGTACGGATAATGGTGCAGTACTTAGGTAACCTAACAATTTGCTTATCCCGATGATCGCACTAAAAGAGACCACAGTGCGTAATTCTTTATTTTTTATAAGTATTCTTACGTAGGTCTATGATTTAGATATATTTACACCAACGAGTGAACGTTGATACCTACTAAAATTATAAATAGTCTATCAGTGTCGAACGCAATAATTTGCAAATACGCTACGGTGCTAAAATTACACGTCTGCGTGGCAGTCGCGGACGCGCGTAATGTCGTGCGTGTATGACATTTTCTTCGGCGAATATTGGTGCTTTTATGTATATTTAAACTAGCTGTTGCACGGGAAAGTACTACCGGGAGAAAAAGTATCCTATGTCCTAACCCTGGTCATGGTCTATCCATGTGCCAAATTTTATCCAAATCCGTTCAGCCGTTTTAGTGTGAAAGCGCAACAAACAAACAAACTCACTTTCGCTTTCATACTATTAGTTAGGATATAAAGGACACTCAAATCGCACACCGTGGCAAGCCAGTCCAAAAACGATCACCGACATTAATACTAAAGTCACAATAGCATCACGCCTTGTTTCCCCGAAGGAAAAACTTAGGAAAGAAAGAAAGAAAAGAAAAAAAGTCACAATGTGTGTTAACAACTCAATACACCATTAATTTATTATTAAACCGATACCGCACCGTACATTCAATAAAAGAAAATACTACAAATACCACAAAACAAAGAACGGAACCTTTACCACACCGCAAAATAATATCCATCACAATTCCATTCAATGAAAGAAATGTTTGCACTGTAAAGTAAACTACAGAACGTACATCGTACGTACGTCTGAAACCGCCCTAAGAACGTTCCGTTCCCGCATTTGGAGTAGTATTTCAGTTCAGTCTGCGGCTCCCACCTAATCGGACGTCTGTGTTCCCGCGTCTTCCGAACACAGCGTAAATTTTTAATTTCCGACTAAAACCGAAGGCGTAAAAAACCGAAACTTCTTTCGAATCGAATTGTTTTCGATACATTCGTGTAGTGATGTGGTAAAACAAATGGATGATATACACAAATGTGAACATTTTGTTAAGATTCTTTGTTTGTGTTGAATAAGTTTTTTGAAGTGAACGCGTGTAGGGACGTTTGGGCGGTCGTCCTGAAAATTATTTCGAGAGGTAAGTGTTTTTTTTACTTTGTCTTTGGAATCCAACTCAAATAGACAGCGGCGTTGATCTTATTTCGGCGTATTGAAACAAAATAAAGCTGGTGTTATAAATACCTACTTAGGTAGGTACATAATTTAATTGTATACTTTTGAAATTAGAAAGGTCGGGGCGTACTTTTAAAAATCGTATCTCTAATGGCTAACTTATTTTTTGTCAGTGATTAGGTAGGAACATAATTTAATTGATCCAGTATACTTTTAAAATTAGAAAGGTTGAGGGCGTACTTTTAAAAGTCGAATATCTAATGGCTAATGTAAATTTTGTCAGATTTTCCTGTTATTATTAGTTTAAGTAATTAATAATAATTAATAATAATTTTACTTTCCCTGAAATACTGATTTCTTGTTTAACTTAATTTTCTTAAATACTTAGGTAGGTATCCAAATTATTATGTCTACGCATCATAGCTACACGGATGTACTTACAAAACATGTACTTACAAACAAAACATTATTTTCACTTTTTTATTTTGTTATTTGTTCTTTGTTTCACGAACTGTGTCCAAATAAACGTTATTCTTCTTTTTATTTTAACATTGGTAGGTTATTGTTCTTTCTTTTCTGGTAAAATTGGTAGGTAGGTTTCTACCTTTGGTAATAAGCCATTAATTGATATACTGCCATTAATTGCTGATATTGAGGCGATGCGACTAGCGTGGTATCGCGGGCGCGACGGGCAGCAATATGCCTGTCGCGCCCGCGATACCACGCTAGTCTGCACGAACCTTAAAGCTTTTGTATACCTACTCAAACTAACCAGCTTATATCATTAAAAGTTGCATGTGTAAGATAAATAGGTACTTTGTTATAATTAGCACCATACGTTATAAAAAAAGAATAATATTATTCTTGTTTTATAACGTATGGTGCTAATTATAGAAATATAATTATTATTTTAAATAATTTTAATTTATCATTTCGACGGCACAAAGTACTCGTAAGATCTGAATCGTGGACTTTTCTTTATGTCTTAAGACAGAAACGATTCCAAAAGATTGTTATCTTCTTCAGCCAGATATGAGTTTTAGAACATCTACGAACGATATTATCTATTTTCCATATATAACGTACAAGTACCTGTGGCCAAGTTTTCCCTTCACTACCTTTAATTAGAAACTACGAGGCCATGATCAATAAATAAATCATTATAGCACGCCATACTACGCCATAGTAACTTAAAATTATTACCCGATAAATGATAGGACGGGTAGGACCATACAAAATAATGAGACAAATGAACAATACAAATTTTGTGACAGCTGTCACTTTCCCATATATTATCTGTTTAGATTTATTTGTTCAGCACGCTCCATTTTGTTTTAAATTTTTAATGTCTGTAAATATACGTTTTGGGTTCAGTTGGAGACAAAAATGGAACCCTTTTAGTATTGTTTCTCCTGTATTTTCCATGTCCATTTATCTGTATGTCTTGACATCCACATGTCAAAAATGATACCTATATTTTTTGCGTGAGTTATCAATACTTAAATGAAAAAATAATGTAGTATCATTAAGAAAAATATTGTTTAAAATAGTTCTCTGCCCTCACTGGGGTCAGCGTAAGAAGAGCTAAATTTATATAGTAAGGTATCTGCCATGTTCAAGACCACCACCAGTCATTCCGCAAGCTTTCGCTGTGCTGGGCCACATAGACACTCACGGTACGGCTGGTCCAATAATTCAAGGTCGCTCAGCTAGCTATGAAACGGGCTATGCTTGGAGTCTCTTTGAGGGATCGAATCTGGAACGAGTTGAACCGACAGAGAGGCAAAGCTGTCGATATAGCTCACAAAATAAAAAAAGCTGAAGTAGAAATGAGCCGGCCATATTAGCTGTAGAACTGATGACCGTTGGGGTAGACGTGTTCATGAGTGGAGACCGTGAATCGGCAAACGTAAGGTAGGACGCCCTCAGGCTAGGTGGAGCGACGATCTTCGCTGGGTAGCTGGTAGCAGCTAGATGAGAGTTGCCGAGAATCGAGCTGAAAGGTGGGCATTTGCAAAGGCCAGCAGAGGACTGCTGTAGGTTGATGATGATAATGATTACAACAACGACAAATAAATGATTACGACAAATTCAATTATTTTAGCTCCAGAAGTTCACAAAGTCACAGCCGGTTTTCAATACAATCAAAGCCATTAAGACGCGGACAACATCTAAACCGCGGTCACTGTCAGATTGCTTAGAAAAGAAAGAGAAGCGTGATGACACAACGCTTGTAATTTATTGCAAAATATGAAGCAATTATCTATTTACTCAAAATTGAGTTGAGTAATCGAAAATAAAAAAAAACAAGTTCTGCATTCAAATAAGACGTTCTTGTTGTTAATTAAATACGTAACGTATGTTGATATTTAATGTAGATATTTTGGATTAGAACTCAAGGTAAGAGGTTAGTTTAACGATAGTTTGTATCGAGATTTTTTATTAAAACGTGTTTTGGTTACAACCAAGTTCTGGGAAATATGTTCAAAATTAACATATATGTTTTCCGCTACCACAAACTATACAGATTTGGCAATTTTTTTTCTTAAGAGAAGCCTATTTTGGTCAATTGGGTCTTGTCAGCGCCGTAATAGCTCAAAATACTCGTTTTATAAACAAAACGTATTTCACATATTTCATTTGTTAACATAAACAGTGTTTCTTGAAATTAGTAAAGCTGGCATGAATAATATCATTGCTTTTAAAATAATATCCTATCGCTGCTAATTTCAACGCATTACGAGTATACATAAATATACGAGTAATATACATATATTATTGATACGTTTTCAAGGGGATCGTGGCTAAATAATAACACCCGCACGTGTCGATCGCAGGTTAAACTAAGCTTGTCGCGGTCGGTTCGCGGATGGGTGACCTTCCATCAATCGAGGCCCCTCCGTGTCTTGGAAAGCACGTTAAGCCGTTGGTCAAGGCTGTCATTCGTAAATCTTTGACAGTCGTTACAGGTAGCCCAAGTCCAACCAGTCTTACCCAGTAGTAAATGGGTTGTGGAGGTCAGATAGGCAGTCGCTTCATGTAAAATACTCCTGTATTGAATATGTAGTATTCAGCTGCATTTGGTTAGACTGGCTTTTCCCAACCCAGTTGGAAAAAGGTTAGGCAGATTGAATATCGGAAGATTTCAAGCACACAGTGCTTGAAATCTCCACTCCGAGATTTGGCCAATTCACGGTCCGCTCCTTTCCAGTCCGCCCAGCTCTGCGTCAGTACGGAGCACATCCTTAACACATAATCAGCCTATAATGTTCCCACTGCTGGGACACAGGCCTCCTCACTGTGAGAGGGAGTGGGCCGTAATCCACCACGCGGGCCCAGTGCGGGTTGGTAGATGTCACATGTCTTTGGATTTTTGGTTCTAGGACATGCCGGTTTCCTCACGATGTTTTCCTTCACCGTTTTGAGAGCAGTGGTAATGAAATAATTTACACAAAGTAAAGGGCCTGTCTGGGTTCGAACCTGCGACCTACAACTCGTAAGTCACGGCCGTTACCACTGGGCCACCACTGCTCTTATACATAATATGCTCACATCATACTCACATTATACATAACATCCTTAACGTGCTTACCGAATCACGGAGGCCTAAACTACTGAGCAGAATTTGATGTAATTTGGCAGAGGTAGTGTGTGGCACTATTGATTTGCAATTTGATATCGTTTGTTTTGAATGCAACCATAGGCATAGTCGGTAATGTTGTTTACAGAGGCGAGCAAATGTTTACTAGTGATTATAGAATTTTGAACCCGACAAATGATTGATCGTTCAAGAAACTTAAAAATTTCTGAACGAGTTTCTTGGTAAAGTTTATTGATAAAAGAAACAGTGTGTTAGGAAATTGGACTTTAGCGAAGCCTAATTGTTCTTGGAAAATTATAGGTTCGGTGTGAAGCTTAATTAATTGTATTTTATTTTGTAGTAGTAAGTAATGGGTTTAATTTGTTTTTGTTATGGCGTCACCTTTCGTTATTACATTTTTTATAAATGATACTCACGTAAACTCACGTTTCGCTTTGCGTTCTAAGTGATATTTCGAGGGCTTGTGGTTTGTGGATATTTTTAAGGTATATCATAAATTGTGTATGTTTCAAAACAAGAATATGATAATTTGTGAAAAAACTTTAAATGTAGGTAAGTACTTAGAAATACACTCCCGGACTCCTAAATCTAGCCGCCTTGCATTTTAATGTTTATAGGCCTAACACTTCAAAATAATGATAAGTCAGACAAAAAGTTATTATGCAATTTTGAAGCTGACATACTGGCCATCATTTTGGTCACAATTGTTCCATATGTGATTTCACGAATATGAAAAAGAGAAGTAATTCGGAGTTTGTTCATTCTTACAGAAGAAACAAGCTATGATTAGAGCACCTTTAAGTCAATAGTTATTTTGTTATTTGTTTTGTTTTGCATAAAAAGAGTATCGAAATAGTTTTTACTAATTTTTTTATCCATTCTGACGTTCAAATTATGGATATTGCACCTGAAGTCGACGCGTAAGCTGTGGCACTTCCTCAGTCTGTGCTTAGTTAGCGAAACGTAAGTGCACAACTTCATGTGAGTCGTTGTGCCATTAGAAGAATTTGCCATTGATGCCCGGAGACTGGCGGCTTCGTACACTGTCCAGGACCATCACGAAACCGGGTCACTATAGCACGACATGATCAGTTTATCTTTACCACCAGCCTGCGTAATAGTCACCTGACCTCAGTACAGGTCCAAGAACAGCTTCGAGACTTTCATGTAATGATTATTTGCGCTTGAAATGTTAGAAGAACGTGGCGTGATACCTTATAAGTCAGCCAATGGGCCCAAACTGACACGAGCTCACAGAATGGCGCGCCTACAGTCGCACGTGAACATTTGCATTGAGCTCAACTTCAATGGAGCTAGATTTCTTTTTGCTGATGAAACCAAGATTATTCTGTATGGCAATGATGGACATTTGTCAATGCCTAGAGGCTCTTGTTATGCTAACTTTGTGGGCCAGGATGTCACTTTTATGCATGATAATGCATTGGCGCACACTTAATAAATTATTCGTGACGTTAGTATGAATCCAATAGAGCATTTATGGGGTGAGCTGAAGAGGCATGTTAGAACTAACCAAACAGCTCCAGAAACTTTGCAGGAGCTGAAAATTGCCATCTTGGAAGCATAAGAGATAATTTCGCATCACGTCATTAAATAATTTCATGCCGAACCTTATGACAGCCGTCGTAAATGCTCTTGGAGGTAACACAAGTTACTAAATAAAATTTTCTCTACGTAGATATTTGCTTTCTTAAAAAAATGCACGCTAATTTTGCCTCTGAAAAACGCGAAAAGACGACTTATTGCAATTAAACTTTTTTTTTTTTGGAAGTATTCCGATTTCAAATTTGGAACAATGACGGACGAAAATGATAGTGAGTGACTGGCTTTGCAACCACTTTTTTATTATTTGTACTATAGTTATTTAAAAATATAGAGACCTTTAATAAACAAAAATATCCAGGGTCGCTCGATTCAGGTGTCTGGGAGTGTATATTTTCCAAAAAGGCACATTAAAACCCACATTCTGGCAAGTATCCAATTTTTGAAAATGGAAGAATAATGGAGTTACATACATCTGCATTTTTAAATGAATAAAATAATGATTACGGCACGGTGAATCAGATTTACTGAAACAAAACTGGATAGTGGAGCTTTACTCCTATTTTTTTCACATTTTAAGCCAGTACTTGACTACAGTTTGTGTTTATTCATATTCTCAAAAGGATGTCTGGAATCCAGACAGTCAGGTCCCACGTACCTAATCCCACAAAAGGAGAACATTTCAACTCTAGACATGAGAGACGTGACATTAAATACGAGGAAGCTTCGAAGCTCGAAGCTTCGGCCACGTGTAAGAATTCTGTTAGTAAATAACATATCCTATGACCTTATTTAGTTACCAAGCTTTGGTAATTCTCTCTGCGGAAGTTCTCACGTAATCACTGGCTTACCCTAGCTCCTGTTATAAGTTATAATAATTTAATTATTAATTTTATAACTAATATAAACTTATATTAGTTATAAAAATAATAATTAAATAATATAGTTTACCTAGGACACAAATCAGGGAATTCATGACTATGATTTTTGTGTTCTGTCTTTGCGTCATGTTTACAGTAAATAAACGTATTTTCTTTGTTTCTATGTTCTTTAAACAAATCTTTTGTCCGAATCTTCCCGGTAAGTTAACCTCAAAAACATTCTAAGCAAATAAATGGAAACACTTTATTAAAATAATTTGAAGTGTTGGTAATTGCTTTCAAGTTATTCATAAGGTACTTACAGTTATTGTGTGGCGGCATCTACATCGCCACATGCGCACTACGCAACACACTGACGTCACACAAAATCCTGCATCGCGCAAGCAGAGTTTACCGCGCAACTAGCATATATACAACATCCCGACATCAACCGTCGGGCAGTTGCCCACCAGACACGACACCCGTCTGGTCGGAGAGTCCTCTATTTTTTATGGAGGATGAGTGAACTTTACATCCTGCTCCTCATGCCTCTATAATTGTGTAATTCATGTCTTGAAATGAGAGACCAATAACACCAATAATTTATAATATAAATCTACAGTCAACAAATAAAAATCCACTTAAACGTAATAAACAGTAAGTGTTTAGAGACAAAATCACAGTTATTTTCCTCTTATAGGTACTCGATATAAACGTGTACGTTCAGCGAGAAAGCACGTAAGTGCACTTGACAGGTGACAGGCCACGAGGGTAGAGGTAACAGAGGATTCGGAATAATATCCACCTTTATTATTGTCGTTTCCGAATCGAATTTGTCTTCTGTATTTTTAAAATTGGAATCAGAATTTCTGGTAGTGGTATTTATTATGTTGGTACTGTTGCTCCAACTATAAAATCTGGTGATTGTGATTGGTCGGCCTAAATATAAAAGACGACAATTTAATCGACGATCTACAAAGCTGCAACTTCGGTGCGTAATTGTAATAACTACAGAACGATATCCTTAGTCACATGCTAGCAAGATTCTGCTGCATATCATAAACACCAGATCGAGATTGTTCTTGAACTGGCTCCAAAATATCAAAGACGAATTTAATTGACGAGATACGAAGCTGAAGGTTCGGTGCGTTACTGTAATTACTACAGAAAAATAGCCTTTAAGTCACATGCTTGCAAGATCCTGCTGCACATCGTAAACACCAGATTGAGATCGTTCTTGGACTGACACATACCGCAGGAGCAGGCCGATTTTGTTAAAGTATGAGGAACTAGAGAACAGATCATAAACCGCCGCGTCACCGCATCGTAGAAAAATGCTACGAGTACAACACTAACGATTGTGTGCATTGTGGACTACCAGAAGGCTTTCGACTGCATTAGATTGGAAAGGAGGCGTTTAGGTGAGGTGGGGTTAAAGTATCAAACCTCCATCACGCAGATGACACCACTCTCTTTGCATCATCAGAAACTGAAATGGCGGAGTTACTGAATAAGTTGGAAGTTATCAGCCTACGAATGGGTCTCGCGATGAACAAAAGTTATAAGCCAAGCTCTTTGTCATGGATCGCTTCTATACCACCCAACGTACCGATTTCTTAGTAGAATGTGAAATTGGTTGACAGTGTAGTCAATTACCAATAAGGGTACTGCTAACTAGAAATTTGAAGACGAATTGGCAAATATAGACAAAAATATCACCAATGGGACAAAGAAACACCTGGTCCGCACACTTGTTTTCTCCATCTTTCTCTATGGGGCTTTAACCTGGACGACCAGCTACCGACAGGAAAAGAATTCCGCCTTCGAAATGAGGTGCTGGCACCGCTGTCTATTACGGATACCATGGACAGCCCACCTATAAATGTCTCGATCATCAAACAACTCAAACTAGAGACAGCACAACAACTGTCAACCTGCTTGCAACGTGTCGTGAGATATTTCGGTCACATTGCCCGCATAAGTAACAACAACATGGTGACAAGAAAAATAGAGGGCAATGGACCTAGAGGCTGAAGCCCAAAACGGTGGTCGGATGAAATATCCGAGCAACTGGAGATACCTATCAGCGACGCACTCCACCAGGCCACTGATCGTAACCGATGGAGAAAGACCGTTGACAATTTTAAACGGACTCACGATTCTCAGCAGTCTCACTGCTCACTGCGATTGAGAAGAGAGATAAAACTGAAAAAGAGGTTTCTGAATGTGAACTTCCAGGAAATATGTTTTTAGGGTTCCGTACCTCAAAAGGTAAAAATGGAACCCTTATAGGATCACTCGTGTCTGTCTGTCTGTTTGTCCGTCTGTCACAGCCGATTTGCTCCGAATCTACTGGACCGATTAAGTTGGGTATACATACGAACTTCTGTTATCCAAATATGCACGTGTAACGTACGTATCTCGTACGTATAGATGAATTTTTAGTAACTTTTGGGGATAAATCAGAAAAAAAAAGTTTGTTAAACTGTACCGTGTAACACATTAAATCCCGCACTTCGTGTACTTTTTTGTTTTGGATGGGAAATCATCAAATAACTTCTCCCGCTCTGGGCAGAACGGGAGGCTCTTACTGACTAAAACCCACCCGTTTTCCTTCCTGTTGCCTGTGTTGCGGGGGCCTCGGTGACCCATTAGTACCTTCCCGCGACCCCGGCAGGTTCGTGCACTTGCTATGAGGATCTCCAATATTTATTTTTTATTTTAAAATAATTCGTTTTAAAGTTATTAAAGAAAGTTTATGATAATTGACCATTCCTCGAAACTGCTGAGCCTAAAATTTTGAAAAAACAACAGAAAATAGTACTATACTCATAGATTACAGGAAAACCTTTAAGAAGTCTATGGTCTTAAAATAACATGGTCTCTCAATATTGTGCGTACGAACTTACATTTGTAGTTGTAATGTATGGAAGAACATGTTTTTTAACAACAATGTTAAGTTTGTTGACAATGAAGTCATTGTGCGTGGTCCGAAATGCACTTACCGGTTTTTTTTTTCATAATGGTTATGTAAAGTCATGGAATTGTTATGCAAATTGACAACCAACTAAAATTGTCCGTATATATTCCATAGATTTAGTCTATGCTGTATATTCAAATCACAACTGTTTGGCTAAAAGGTCCCAGCAACCAAGCCACTAAAATATTTAAAAAAATCACAACTGTCATTCTTTGACAGCTGTATGAACGACAATGTATGTGTAGTTCTACAGCATGGCAAATTGTAGGTTTCAGATTTTCCCCGACGCACGTGCGAATACCAATTAGATGAGCCCTAAATGAGAAAATTATTTCGGTCCAATTGTCTCGAATCCTAAACCGACAATCGGACCGACATAATTTTCCTCTTCGAAATATCAGTGCGATGAAAACCGTTTGAGCGTTGTATACGCTCCAGCGGCTTCAGCGCTAACAGCTTTAGTTAAGGATGGTAATAAAGCGCTTTCCTTCGTTATTAGCGCTTATTCGTGATGTTATCACAATTTTCAATTCATTTTGAAAGTTATTTATTCTCGTGCTTTTATATATGAAAGTTAAAAGATATGAGAATGAAAAGGATATTAAAAAAGGTTCCGTACCACCGTACAATAATTAACGTTGCCATTATTGAGATCGAGCAAAAAGCACCGAAAAAAACAGCTTTCTTGTAAGCTTGTATGATAAATATAATTAAAAATAAAATAAATGATAAAATAATTTAAATAATTATTAAATAATTTATTTAATTATACAATAATTTATTTAGGGGCGTGTGGCTATGTAACAACAGCCGCACGGTTCGATCGATCAGGTTAAGCTACGCTTGCCGCGGTTGGTCCGTGGATGGGTGACCATCTTTACATACCAAGACTCCTCCGTGCCTTGGAAAGCACGTTAAGCCATTGGTCCTGGCTTTCATTCGTGGATATTTGACAGTCGTTACGGGTCGTCAGAAGCCCGAAAATCTGACAACCAGTCTTACCAAGGGGTATTGTATTACCCAAAATCTGGGCTGTGGAGGTCAGATAGGCAGTCGCTCCATGTAAAATACTGGTATTCAGCTGCAACTGGTTAGACTGGAAGCCGACCCCAACATAGTTGGGAAAAGGTAGGCAGATGATGATAAAATAATTTATTTAATTATAAAATAAAATAAATTATTAAGTTATTCATTTCATTAATATAAAGTTATTTATTTTTATTTTATTATTTCTTGTTATATTTCAAGTTTTCTACCTATTACGGTTCAAAAGATACAGCCCTGTGGCAGACAGACGGACGGACGGACAGCGAAGCCTTAGTAATAGGGTCAGGTTGGCAACCTTTGGGTACTTAACTCTAAAATTTAAAATAAAATATACTTAGGTAGTTATTTTATACGTAAAGTAGATGTTGTTTTTGGCAATGAATTGACCATCCTTGGGTGTATCGAGGACTGTAAAGGCTCCTACATACTGGCGCGACTTGTCGCGCGACGCGACGCGACACAAAGACACCGCGTGTAGCGCTACAAGCGGTGCCTTTGTGTCGCGACGCGTCGCGCGACAAGTCGCGCCAGTATGTAGGAGCCTTTAGGGTTTATGTCTAAGAATGGATGGCAGCGTCCGTATATTAGCAAATAAAATCCAACTGATATTACCACTCTGTCTGCTAAGCGTACTCACTGTTATAAACTCTTACGTCCTTTTGTGCCTTGCATTGTAAACAGCATCTATAGGTAGTTAGCATGTGAAGTTCAGCAGTAGACGGTCACGGTCTAAAATCGCTCCTGGGGGTCTACTCTCTAAGTTCGACAACGAAGGGCCCGTCCGAAAGTAGTTGATTCGTCAAATCGTCAAAACAAGTACCAAATTCAATTTTTCGGACAGGCAAAGACTGTTGTCAGACATTTTTAGTTCGGGCCTCGAACCAATATATCCGGAACGGGATTTCTGTAACATGGTTATGGGTTAATAATGAATTTATTATTTATTTATATATATAGTACAGCGGGATTAAAATGAATACCTTCTATGTTCTTAAATTTAATCTCTCTAATCTGCCTAGCCTGTTCCCAAATATATTGGGGTCAGCTAACAGTCTAACCGGATGCAGCTGAATACCTGTATTTTACATGGAGCGCCTGCTTATCTGACCTCCAAAACCCAGTTACTGAGTAATTTATAACACTGGATGTCAGAATTTTGGGCTCCTAACTACCTGTAACGAGTGTCATAGATGTATAAATGACAGTAGGACTAACGTGATTTTCAAGGCACAGAGTGTTCTCGATAAGTAATGGATGGTTACCCATCCACGGAGCGACCTTGGCAAGCATAGCTTAACTTTTGAGTGACCCGTGCGGCTTTTATTATTAAGCCACGAGCTCCGAGTTAATCTCTGTAACGGAACTAAAAATAAAGAACAAAAGAAGAAGCAATTAGCCACATTATTCCGCCATCTTGCACAGGAAGCATTGTTTACTACCTCATACGTTATTAGCTTATACGTTCTACGTTCTAGTAATTAATTCTGTTTCGTGGCGCTTAATCCGGGATCCGTTTCCAAGAGATCTTACGGCGGAAGTTCTAAATTTAATTTTAAAAGAATTAAATTTGCATATGGGGTCGGATTACATTTGAATTATGTATGGTGATATAATACTCGAGAATGTATAGGAGGTAAGAATGGTCCCTAGGGATCCTCACTTGTTCCGTAATGTAGCGGTGAATCTCACCCCCGGTTTCTGAAGTGGTATTAACCTTTTGACTGCCACAGTCATGTATAGATGACAGACCAAAATGTGCCCAGCACGCCACGGTCACGACTACATGACAGATTTTAAGGAATCATTCATAGCTTGGCGCCGAGGGCACGTTTTTGCTTTTTAGACGTGGCGGTCAAAGGGTTAAGAAAGTCTATTTTTAAAACAATTAATCGTACCAAAGTATTCCACGCGTGTTCCACGCGCACCTCAAAGAGATGTCGTCAGCACAAGTGTAGGGGCTCACTAGGGCCGATGCCTGCCGGGGTCGCGGGAAAGTCCGAAAGGGATACCGAGGCCCCTGGCAACACAAGCAACGGAAGGAATATTAGTTGGGTTTTACTCAGTAAGAGTCTGACTCACCCTCCCGCTCCGCCCAGAGCGGGAGAAGTTATTTGATGATACCCACCCAAAAAAAAAAAAGACGTGGCGGTCATTAGGTTAAGCCGAGTTAACCTAATGTCAAATCAAGTCTGAAGTTACTTTTGATATCCCCGGTAAGTTATAAGTATACTTGTGATGGGGCAACTTCCCCTGCGTTACTAGCTACAATGTTGAGACATAATTAAAAATACAAAATATAAATAAAGAAAAAAGAACAGTAATAAAATAACAAAAATAACTAACTTTTCAATACAATACATTTCACAAAACAATTGCACGAATATTTACCAACAGCAACCCCGTCCTTGTAGCAGTGTATGTTTACCGTGTGTCGCAAAGGAACCACTGCTGAGAAAGATACTGCCTATCAGAATACCAGCGCTGCGACACTTATTTTTGTAAAAGCGCAGCATTATGCTGAGATAGGAGCCTTTTGGCCTCGTACAGGACTCTTTGTTTTTATTTTAATTTTACTATGTTTTTGTTTTTAATATGTTTCTATGAATATTTTTTAGTTTAATTTGTGATCTCTTGTGCGAGTCTCAATATATACTTTTTCTTTCTTTCTTTATTATAACACTCTTGACAAAACACCATTGTTTTTCATAAGACCTTGCAAATTTCAAGTAAGAAGTTTACTTTTGAAATCATTGAATACCGAATAGAATTTCAACTTGATTCAAACTGGCATTAATTCTGGTCAGAATGAGTGTCAAAATTCGATATTAATTTGATTAGGTTCAAGACTCGACGTCTAGAGACTGCAGCTCAAATCTCAGTTTACCTGCTGTCAAATCTTAAAGATAATCTCATTAGTCTTTAACGAATTCCTTGCGAATAGTGGATAGTCTTAGACACAAATTGAGACTCCGGTCTGCTAAAAAAACTGTATAACATTCTGCCAGTCCCGGGAATCGAACCCAGGCCCTCACGGTCACCAGTAGCACTTGTTGTTACTAAACCATCGAGGCAGTCAATAGGAGGCAGATAATATTTACCTACGTGAAAAACTCTTTGGTTCCACCAGGAAATAAATCATACCAAACTGGGCGGGCATACGAAAGCGACACAGTGAATTACTTCCCAAACCAAAATAAAACAACGTAAGCCGTATGCCAAACCAAATAAAAATTGATTAAAATAAATTAAGCTATGTATCAAAAATATTTTCAGCCCGAGTTTTCAATTACAAATCCCATGGTGTGGGGTATCGTTGGATAGGCAGTTCAAAAATATTGCTATTGAATATTTTTGAATATGTGAAACGAAATTATAAGGAAAACTATCACAGCTAAGTTGGCTTTATAAGTTAACGAGTAATAGTCGACCAACTTACATTTGCGGTTGGAGAATTGACCGTGACAACAACTTCTACTGTGGCCCAAACCTTAAATCGCAATAAAAAAAAAACAGCTGTTCCCTATATTTATGTTCGCTTAACTCGTCAAAATGTAGGAAATTTTTTTTTCGCTATTTCAGGTTTGGTCTCATAGTAAAAGTTGTTCATAATGATGAGTACAATGACCCCTTAAGAGGATGTCCATGAATTTAATTTCATCCTGTATTATAAGTAAGACGTAGTTTTGTCATTCAGCTTTCGGTTAGGAACTCCTTTTCACTGTTCAGTTGAATACAGCTGTTTGGGTATTACTAATAAAAATGGATGCCATCAATAGATTGGTGCGAAATGAATCCTCTGCTGCTTTGACCAATAGTATGGTCAAAGGATATCAGCTGTTACGCTGAACTGAGCCATAGATGCAGAGGGAAATTAAATCGGACAGAACGTAGTCACCAAAGTAACCATTCAAGTGTTTCACGATTTTACGAAGACTGTATTTTTGCATAGCGACATAGTTTCCTCTGTAATGTAACGAAATATGTTATACAAAGGTATCTTTCCTTTTTTATATAGAAAGTCCAATCCTAAAAGTCTCAAGGGAACATTCCAGAAATAAACATTATATCGTGCTGCTTTAAAGTTTGGGTTCTCAAGAATTGTTTGAAATTGAAACTTCCACCATTTCCTATTGCAAACATCGAGTTGCCCAAACCAGTAATATCAAGAGTTTGTACGCTACTATCTTGCAATCATTTCCTCCCAAAGTTTCCTTCCAACTTTTGAGATGCATTAATTGAGTCTCCATCATTGATGCTAGTGTACTATATATGCCTGTAATTACACTGCGTTAAGGTTACTAACCTAGCCAACTGTCTAGAATGACGGGGAAAGAACCTATTATATTATTCTTAGTTCGAGCGACACCAGACAAGCTTCCTGTTCTTCTTCTCAAACAAAAACCGCGTATTTATTCAATCTTCGTTCGTAACTTGGAGGATTCAGGTCCATAGGGAACCGTTATGTTAAAAAGTCAAACAGTCACTTTGTTCCAGTCCAACGTAGTGCTAATGAACCGGGGGAGTGCTGTGTCAACTTATGAAATATCCACAATGCGTTGAAAGTTACTGGAAGCCAGTCGCACGGTTGTTATTCGGAACATATTGCTCAAGTTTGTTCGATCGGGTCCCGTTTGACTTGTTAATAACTTGCGTATTGTAGGTATTGTGCTAACGAGGTTTCATACTAAACAGGTCACGGTTATTGTATTTCGAATGTAATATCTACGTCTTACATAATAATTTGTTATGCAAAATTAATTCAAAGTTACTACCTATTTTGGGGACAAGGGTGTTTTATTTGTTTCCATGGTAGATTCGTTAAATATTAAAACTTTATCACATTTGATGAAGAAACGGTAAACCTTTGGTGAGGTTTTCAGAGTTAAATAAGATTCGTCCACCTTCTCGTAAGTGTCCTTTAAGAAAATTAAGTTACAAATTCACGCTGCTTTTTGGCGCAGCCACAGTATTGTTTTCACTTTTTATTTTGTTATTTGTATTTTGTGTTTCACAAACTGTGTCCAAATAAACGTTATTATCTGTCTTTATTTTCTTACAGTTAAGCTATGAAAGTGCTATATTTTTTTAGATTGTTTTTACTTAGAAGTAAGTTTTGTTCAAATAACATATCAAAATCCAGATACTGACTATTCTTCCGAAGAAAGGAACGCAGCTTTGAAATCAAAACAGAACCAACATCATCATCATCATCATCATCATCATCATCATCATCATCATCTGCCTAGCCTTTTCCCAACTATGTTGCGGTTGGCTTCCAGTCTTACCGGATACAGCTGAATACCAGTATTTTACATGGAGCGACTGCTTATCTGACCTCCACAAATCAATTACTGGGTAACACGATAACCCTTGGTTAAGACTGGTTGTCAGAGACTTATAACAAAACAGAACCAACAAAAGGATAATACTACGAACTTTACAGTAAGAACTGTATCAGTTTCATATTCTGAACGAGTTAGTACAATAGCCTCTGCTTTACATACAAATACATAAGGTAATAAGGAGTAACTAAAGACTTTTATTTTAGAAAAAGCCACGCGGGCGAAGCCGTGGTCAGCAGCTAATGAATTATTGCTAGTAAATTACTAGCTGTAATAAATTATTAATTCGAACAAGGCTTTTCGAGGCCATCTAACTGCTGTTAGGAGTTTAAGTTGCCAATTTCCTCACTATGACTTTAGTGCCAAAGAGAGGAAATTGGTGACGTATTATGACAAACTGGCAAAGTTTTGCTATGGATTCAGTATAGGTTAATTTATAGTTTTAGATTCAATCTCAGAGTTAAACTTTAAAAACAATACCGTAATACCTAAATCAGTTAAATCGTATTTTAAAAGAACGTAAGAAGAATAAGGGAAAAACAAAAAGATCGAAGCCCGTTTTTCAACACTAGGCTTGGCGCCGAGATTTGAAAAGCCAACAGATCGATAATATATAGATGTTAATTTAGGTGTTTTCTAGTGTTAGTGAAAAAGAGCATGAGGGTTTTATTTATAAATATAATCTTATAATTATAAACCGATGAACGCCGGCTGCACGCACGAAAAAGCATGACTCATTGTCACGTTCCGCCTGAGCCGAGCGTGCAAGTGAGAGCGCGGAACTAGCGATAGAGAGGCACGATCGGCCTAAGCGTTCGGCTTGTGACACATCTCTCTCTCGTTATCACGTAAAATTATCGTCCGTAAACTGACTTTACAGACAACCAATTTTTTTTTTATAGATAAGTGTTTCTTAACATAACAGCAACGTTTCAAAATAAACCAATTGGCCTATCTACTAAATAAAAATCTTAAATTCACTAACAGACAAAACGCACAGCTTAGGCCGCACAGCTAGGTCTAGAAGCATGAAATTTTGCGCAAGATTTCCTTATTATAACGAAGGTGAGCACTAAGGAAGGATTTTTGAAAATCCATCCCGTAAAGGGGTTAAATAGCGGTTGAAAGTTAAAGAAAGCCGTCGAAATATATATATATATTTCTTTTCGATAAATGATTTTATTTCTGTAAGTAGGTTTGTACAAACACTTTTACACGTCAATCATATTTTAAAAACTAGATGAGCTCGGATACTCTATATGACTACTCTGAGAAGAAAGGTCGAAACAAACTCAGAGATCACAGTCTCTTTTAAAGTCCAGATATAATCATGGTCAGACCATGTGAAGACCATGTAGATTGGTGTCTGAAATGGTCTTTTGAGGAAAAAACCACACAGATTGAGCGGACCTATCCAGTCAGTGCACGCATTTCGCTCAACTCAGAACTTAATTAAGGAGCTTATCGATTCAATAATCAATACCAAAGAAAGGCAGGGTAGACCGCATAAAGTGCTCAAACTGCCAGACCAAGATTAAAACTAACTGAGAAAAAGAAAATAAAAAAGAAATATGATCCACATACTCCTGACACACATCAAATAAATCAATAAAAATTAAAATTGATATTTTAATTTTAATCTATTAACCTATTATTATAAACTATTTATATACTAAGTATGTTGGAATTAATAATGATATATTAATTCCAAGACACTTAGTATAAAAAATAGTTTTAGTGTAAAAATTGTTTATTGTTTGGAGTAGCTTAATTACTCCCAAGCCTTTTTGTCGTCCAAGTCTTTAGCTTTATAGAAACCTTTTTGACAGAGTTTCTGTTTAATATATGATGTCAATCCATTGAGGCTCAATTCTTAAAAATGGCTTGGGAGTTTGTGGTAAAAACGTATACTTTGGCACTTAAATGAACTATACATTTTTTTGGAGCCTAGTTTTGGGCATAATAAGTAAGTCTTGAGAGCAGTGGTGGCCGCGACTTACAAGTTGTAGGTCGTAGGTTCGAGCCCGGACAGACGCTTTACTTTGTGTAAATAATTTCATCGCCACTGCTCTCAAAAAACGGTGAAGGAAAACATCGTAAGGAAACCGGCATGTCCTAGAACCAAAAATTCGAAGACATGTGATATCTACCAACCCGCACTGGTCCCGCGTGGTGGATTACGGCCCACTCCCTCTCGCAGAGAGGAGGTCTGTGTCTCAGCAGTGAGAACAATTATAGGCTGATTATGTAAAGTAAGTCTTTGTTTCTAGTATTTATGCTACGAATGTCACTGTGTTAAGAATATAGATTTATATTCTTTTTTACATAAATCAGGTCCTCATATACAAATTGAGATGCGACTGTCAATATGTTTATATCCTTTAATTTATCCCACAGTGAATGTCTACAAGTTAGGTTATAAATTGCTCGAATGGCTCGTTTCTCTAGCACAAATATAGCCTGAATGTCGGCTGCATTTCTCCATAGCAAAATTCCGTACGACATTACACTATGGAGATAACTAAAATATACTAATCGAGCTTCACTTCGACGGTTTGGTTATTTTTTGTATAGAAGATCGACATTTCTGCCGACGCGAAACCCCATCGGACACACGGATTGTACTAAAATAAATCACAAGCATATACAAAAGTGTAGCCCTTAATAAAAAGCGATAACGTCCTAATTTAAATAACAAAGCTTCCTCATAATGTCAGCTATTCGACTCGACTTGTAACAACCAAACGAACGTAACACAATAATTTCCGCCAACAACATATTTTAACATTTGTACGTTTTAATTCCAGTGATGGCTATTAGGCTGCGTACACATAAACGAGAATAAAGAGTGAGATGTTAATCATCATTCGAATTTAGGCTTTTCAACTCAGCTAGCCATGTATGTAGGATGTATCGGAACAGATGGACTAGAGTCGTCATACAGCCCACTGCATGCGCCTCTAATTCAGACCACAACCGTCTTCTGGCTCCCAAGCCAGAAGACGGTTGTGGTCTGAATTAGAGGCGTTTATGAGAGATTGGCTGGAGAATTCAACACACAGAGAAGAGTAGAAAGCTGTGGGGGAGACCTTTGTCCAGCAGTGGGTCAATAAATGTTGAAAAAAAGTACCATCTGTGGCCAGAACTCGGCAGTTTTCTTTAGAACGAAACTCCACGTTCCAATTTTCCGCATCTAGGCTGGCTATCTATAAGCTGTCTCCTTTATGCCTGGTTGCATCGCTCGTAATAATTGTTCTACGATAGACATGGGATATCCTATTTGCATGCTATGTTATTTACTCTGGTTTTTCATTTAATACCAATTAAATTAAATTTACATAATTTTTATTGGAACACAAGCTGTTTGCCCGATAAGATATCCTACCGGTACAAACCTTCATCGCCTAACCTAACTTACTAACCTTGTAAATGAATCCTTAAAAAACCCTTCTTTAAATCCTCACTTTCGTTATATGAGAACACCTTGTGCCCAGATTTCATGCTTCTAGACCCAGCGGAACGCTGCGTGTTGTCTGTCAGTGAATGAATACAAATACAAACTCAAACTCAAAGCATTTATTTCAAATAAACCAATTACAGGCACTTTTGAATGGTCAAGGGTTTGTTGGTCAGTCAGAAAGATGAAGCTAGTTGCCCATTCCAAAGCGTAGTAGGTACCTATGGAGAAGAACGGGCAAGAAACTCCACGGACACTCTTTTAAATCAACGTATTATGGTTACAAAATATTGTTTACATAAAAAAATATTTCAACTTATGTCATACATAAATTGAGGCAGCTCCAGTAAGTTACAATAGTACTTATGCCGAAGCTGTCTCACTCTTTCCTTTAGTTGTTAGTTTACAATGATGAGGCTATTAAGTCAATAGAGAGCATATAGATAAAGTAAAAATAAATGAAAACATGATTTATTTATTTAACAGTTTATGTACACTACATATAAACAGACATGAAGAAAGGAACAGAAAAATACGTACAAAGGTGATGCTTATTTCTAAAGAAATCTCTTCCAGCATACCTGCGATAGGACAGTAGACAAAGAGATGTAGACACCATGTGTAAGAGTAGAAGAGAAAACAAAATACATAAAAACAAAAAAAAACTATTCACTAATTTAAATATACAATAATAAAATACTTATATATAATTAATAGTAGATATAAAATAATAAATACATAATATGCAATTATGGCAAAGTGGAAAGATAGTATTCTTCACATTAATTCACATTAATCAATTCATTTGAATGAATTTAAGATTTTGATTAAGTCAATATTAATTAGATAGCTGTTACAGGTAGTCAGAAGCCAAAAACTCTGACCACCAGTCTTAGCAAGGGGTGTCGTATTATCCAGTAACTGGGTTGTGTAGGTCAGATGGCAGTCGATCCATATAAAATACTGGTGTTCAGCTGCATCCGGTTGGCTGGAAGCTAACCCCAACATTGGGAAAAGGCTAGGCGGGCGATCAATAAGTAGATAGATAGCCTATTGTAAACTCTACCGACTAGGTATGGGAGTTGGCTCGCACACGAAAAGCAAAGCCCACGTCCCCCAATATACACAGACCCTTACATATCCATGGCTATTCAAGTTATTCAGAGGGCAATTTGTTAAGCGTCCAATTACGTAGAAAAAAACATACAAATTACCCACACGCTGACGATGAACCGTTGAAAACGTTAGGCTCATATTTCCTGCGTTGATCCTTTGAGCTTCCGTATATTTTCATTTGGGTTGCGTTTCCCGTCATTTCCTTGATGAATGCCATTGTTTTCTAACGATGGTAGAATTAATAAAAACGTACAAGGGTAGCTGCAGGGTATTTCGCGAAGCCGTAAAAGTCAATTGTATGAAATTGTTTATTGTGGTTGTAAATCTCTTTACTGGTTTCCTGGAGTAATTTTTTGAACCGTTACAAAAATTACTGAGCTTGATACATGAACATTTTTGCTGAAGTTAGATCAATTAAACACTTCTTTATAAACAAAAAAAAATGGTCAAGTCCGTGTCGGACCACGCACAATGAATTGAATGAAAAAATAAATTTATCCCTAAAAAAACTTAACATTGTGGTTGAAAAACATGTTCTCCCATACATCGATATATAATACGTCACGGTCAATTCTCCAATTGCAAATGTAAGGTCGACTATTACTTACTGAGCTGTGATAGTTTTCCATCTCCACACGGAAATTAAGATAATATCCTTTTGGTCAAGAAAATATTGATTAATTTATGGGGAAAACAATATATTCTTGAATGAAGTAAAATTTTGTCTTAGTTTTATTGTCTTCTTCTAAGACATTATACTTAAATGAAGAATTATTAAGTTTAATTTTAAGAATATTAATGATATTTTCTTCAATTAAGATTATTATAGTCTTGAATCAAAAATATTGGCTTAAGTCAAGAATAAAGACCAAGTATTTATTATTCTTAATTTGAGTAAACAGGTTTTCTTGGACTGAGTACATTTACTTACGTTAAGAAAATATTTACTTAGATTGAAACAATTTTTCTGAGAATATTGATATTCTTCGCTGAAGAGATCCTTTTTTTCCGTGCATAAACAACCATTTACCTGGCAGTGGGAAGGGGCAACACTTTACTAACAAAAATAGCACTATAAAGCTTAATATTACGAAAACGGATCCCTGAATCGAAAAATGGTGTTAACAGACCCGCAACATTTTTGAACGGCCTATCCAACGGTATCCCACACCATGGGATAGACGACAAAAAAAATATCATCCCCACATTACATGCAAGGGAGGTAATATTTTTTTCTATATTTCATTTAACCACATTGTTGGCGTGATTAATTTGTATACCCATGCCAAATTCAAGCTTTCTAGTACTTAAGCGTCTCTGAGCTAATGCGCGGACAGACAGTCGGACATGGCGAAATTATAAGGGTTTCTTGTTGGCTAAGGAACCCAAAAAAATAGTACGTAGATATTATTTTCAATAGCTTACCATCCATGCCTTTAACCTTGTAGATAGGTATTTCAGACAGGTTACTCAATGTCCAGATCAGAGGTTACCTTCGCCTGGGGATATAATATATACAGCGTTAAACTTATCTCAGAATTAAAATAACGCATAATTTTTATATATTATATAATATTTATAATTATATACGTTTCATATTATCGCGTGATTTAAACTCGCGTGACCACCATGATATTTACTTGCCACTTATTAAAAATAACTTATATACTGAACTGTATAGTACACACGGCTGGCATTGTATAGGATTTCCGTACAATGAGAGGTCAGCTTATACTGGAAATGTATAGCTTGATATGTAGCCGTGTGTAGGTACATGAGCAATATATTAATCTAATTACGTTTAATAACTCTTACGCACTAATATAATTGTTTTAAATTATCTTCGGGTGATTGTGAGTAGGTGGACAGCTGAAGGTTGTAGGCTGAACTTGATGACGTCACTAGTTAGTGATCGATAAATTTTTATTAAGCTACGTTAAAACCGTTACGGAAAGAACGTTAAGCCGTTGATCCCAGCTGTCAAAAGTTGATCTTTGACAGTTATTATCGGTAGTCAGAAGCCCAAAAGTTTGAAAACCAAAGGTCATCGTGTTACCCAGTAACTGGGTTGTGGTGGTCAGATACGCAATGGCTCCACGTAAAATACTGGTATTCAGCTGCTTCCGGTTTGACTGGAAGCCGACCCTTATGTAGTTGTGAAAAGGCTAGGCAGATCAAATTAAAATATTAATTTAAAAAAATATATAAAAAATGTTTAAAGATTAATTACAAATATTTTCTGGATAAATTGGCAACATATTCAAAATACGGTAACGAACAAATTAAGTACGATGTAAGTACATAAATATTCCTACGACCATTAAAGACGTGAAATAAAGTTTCAGTTTTCGGGCTAAATTAAGTTCCGTACACACCGTTGCAAGAAAAACAATGCAGCATTTCTGTATCCTATCAAATAAAAATATTTTATTTCACATAAACCTACATGGGCACTTATGAAACGTCAGAAGCTAGGTGCTATATTTTTAGAAACCTCATACGACATTTGCTGCGATTTATGAAGCCTTTTCAAGTATCGACTATATAATATAAAGTTTACGTCAAAGTGCTTATTTTTTCCGTTTACGCCCGCGTAGCTTACACTCGGGGGAAATTCAAGCAAGATTGAGATAATATCCTACATCGCACATGCTATACGATGAATTTATCTTAGGAAAACTTTAGAGGACCATGATATTGGTGTTATAACTAATACCTACACTATAAAATACGTTTTTGTATGCACCTACGTGACGATATGCTCGCATGGATGCAGACAGATGGCAGCGTCAGCAAATTGAGAGGTAAGTACAGTCGGCTTAAACGAAATATGCATCGACATGAATTCATATAATTGTCTACAATCTTTGGTCCATAATTGTATCAATGTGTAGCCACATAACTTAATAACTTCACTGAGCACTTAATTAAAGCTACGCAGTGATACAGCATTCGTCATCTTTCTCTTGCTATTTGGGGTCGGCACAATATGTTTTATTCTTCCATACTTCTTTCTCTATTTGTCGATTCATACATAAAGTGGTTACTTTATGTATGAATCAGAAAAGGGACAGTCCCGTTCAAAACGGGACGTATGGTCATACTTCCCGTTTTGAACGGGACTGTCCCTTTTCTAGGTCACCTGTCCCGTTGTCCCCAGAAAAAGCTCTAGGACGCAAAATAGTCCCGTTTTCCGAAACCGCGCGAAAATTCCTCTGACAAATATAAATATAATAAAAAAAAATATGTTGCATATATTTTAATAATTACTGTCAGAGGAACTTTCCTTTATTATTTTTATTAAGCTGCAGCTAATGAATCGGTGATTGATTTGTTTTTCACAATTGGTTATAATAAAAATAATTGTAATTAATCTGAATATAGTTATAGTGAACATTATTGAATGTTCTTTATTTATAAAAAGTGTAATTTAATCTCAATAGATTAAATATGAAAGTTGTGTTTATTTTCAATGTTAACCTGCTAACTGACGTCCCATGTCGGGCCAATATCCCGTTTTGAGTTAAAAATTAAATGGTCAGTTTTACTTAATTTTATCACCACACTTATGAAAAATTATAACAGCCGCACGGGTCAATCGATCAGGTTAAGCTACGCTTGCCGCGGTTGGTCCGTAGATGGGTGACCATCTTTACATACCAAGACCCCTCTGTGCCTCGGAAAGCTCGTTAAGCCGTTGGTCCCGGCTGTCATTCGTGGATCTTTGACAGTCGTTACGGGTCGTCAGAAGCCCGAAAGTCTGACAACCAGTCATACCAAGGAGTATCGTATTACCCAGTAATTGGGTTGTGGAGGTCAGATAGGCAGTCGCTCCATGTAAAATACTGGTATTCAGCTGGATCCGGTTAGACAGGAAGCTGACCCCAACGCAGGTAAAGGCTAGGCAGACGATGACTTATGAAAACAGTGAAGGAAAACATCGTGAGGAAACTAAAACAAAAACTTTGGAGACGTGGCATCCCGTACTGAGTCTGAATGGTGGATTATGGTTCCAGTACACAGAGGATCTCCTTCTGCGAAGCAGTAATGAAATCGACGAGAGAGACGCCCAGGGCGTCGGGAATTCCGGGCGGATTTCCGGCCACCGTAGGCGCGGGCTTGCGGACGGTGAGCAATGGGTAGCTCACCGTCCGGTAAGGACCAGGCCCGGGTCGACGGCGCGTTGTATTCCACGCGCGCCTCAAAGAGATGTCGTCAGCACATAGGTAGGGGTCCACTAGGGCCGATGCCTGCCGGGGTCGCGGGAAGGTACTTATGGGTCACCGAGGCCCCCGAAACATAGGCAACAGGAAGGAATACGGGTGAGTTTTAGTCAGTAAGAGTCTGACACACCCTCCCGCTCCACCCAGAGCGGGAGAAGTTATTTGATGATTACCCACAAAAAAAAAAGCACACAGAGGATGCCTGAGTCCTAGCAATAAGAACGTTATAGGCTGATATCAGCCGGTCTATTTTGCAAAGATCTCACCGTGAAAACTGGTGAAATACTCGTATAGATTGGCTGTATCTTAGTCGCTTCGCACTCACACAGGTGAGCAAAGCAAATTTCGCGTTGTACGCATCGCTGACGCTTCGGTTTTGCCGGAGCTGACCAAAGCTCACATTTTCAAGTAAATTTTAAAGGCAAAACCTGCGAGTCAGTTATTTTATAAGTAGTTTAAGTGTCTACTACAATCACACATGCGTGACGCGTGTGAGGTGTGCTACCGTGTGTGAAAACATTCTCGTCATTATAAACTTCTACCTGTAGGTATGTAAATGTACCTCCATATAACCGAGTGAAATATTTCATCACGTTATATGTTACGTTCGCAGCTGAACTAATTTACATCAGCCTTTGTTTAATGAAGATAAAATAAAATGTTTTGTTAATTTTGCTATCCGTACCGTACCAAGAATGTGTCATAGAATGTCGGTATTGATTATTTGCTGGTATTTGAAAGGACTTAATTGTTCAAGTTTTCTTACGTCTGTGAAAATCTTTGCTGGGGGTCTCGTGTGGAGCCGGACGTGTTCATCGCAAAAAATATGATGCTTTTTCATAAAAAGAGAATTTGAAGCTTGAGAACTACTTTTTCTTGGAAACAATTATCTGTGAACCAAATACATATTTGATTAATTGACAAAACAATGTTTTTTCTATGAGGAAATCTATGTAGTTTGAAAGCAAGCCAAAATCCAGTCCCAATAGAAAACAGTGCAATGAATATTGAAGGACGCAAGCTATGTAAGGTTGCACCTTATCAGTATTCTTATGGAAGTATGAAACCATCTTAGTATTTCCAAACAAAATCTTTCAAAAAGACACTAGAAAGTGAAAAATAACTTTAATTTCGGAAGTCGGTGTCTTCATTTATTTATTTAAACTTCTCGCACACAATTAAGTACAAAGGCGGACTTAATGCCTTAGGCATTCTCTACCAGTCAACCAAGGGTGGTGAAGAGATAAGATGGCAGGTGCTCTGAGAGGAAATAAAAATAACGAAAAATATTAAAGATAACATAATAGATTATAAATAGAATAAGTACAGAAATACATAAATAGGTTACAAGCGTAAAATACAAATACATACATATTTACTACAATATATACCTACATTATACATATATATACATACAAATTCAAGGAAAAGAGATACATAATTGAGATGACTCTACGCTATTTGTTTTGAAAATAACTCTGCAATTTCCGCTTAAATGCATACCGACTGGTGGCCGTCCTGATATCAAGAGGAAGTGCATTCCAAAGAAGAATGGACTGAATATGAAAGGAAGAATGAACAAAGTCAGAAGTATGAGAAGGACAGAGTAGAAGAAGATTGTTGGAAGAACGCAGACTTTTAGCGTGCGAAGAACATAGATATTGGAAGTGAGACATAAGATAAGAAGGAGGGGTGGGAGAGTTGAGAAGGGAGAAAAGAGTGGTCAAAGCGCGCAAGCTTCTTCTTTGGCGAATGGACATCCATTCGAGCTCAGACCTGTAGCTCGACACATGGTCATATTTCCTCAGGTTGAATATGAACCGGATACCATTGTTGAGTAGTCTGTCGAGCTTATCCAGCAGAACCGCGTTCAAGTCAAAGTAGCACACGTCACCATAGTCGATTATAGGAAAATTTAGTCTGCACAAGCATAGTCTTCGTCTTAGCGGGCAAAAAGTTCCTTAGACGATACAGGGATCGCAGAGTACCGTTGACCTTTTGAGTAACACTAGACACCTGGCGTTGCCAGCCCAGCGTTGAGTCAAGATGCAAACCGAGATCTTTAACCGTAAGGGTAATGGGTATGACGGTACCATTAAAAATAAGAGAAGGAAGAGAGCTAAGTGCCACTCTACCCATCATGCGCGAGCTTCCAATTACAATGGCCTGGCACTTTGAGGGGTTTACTGACACCCCAAAACTATCAGACCATTTTTTGATAGCGTCTAAGTCTCGGTTTACATCTGCTATAGCGTCCGATAAACCTTCTACCCTCTCAGCTGTATACAACTGAAGATCATCAGCATAAAGATAATACGAACATCGAAGACGGTGAGTAATAAAATTAATGAAGATGGAGAATAAAAGTGGAGAAAGAATACCGCCTTGTGGAACACCAGCATTCAGGACGCGCCAACTCGAAGAGCTCTCATCAACGCGAACCGACTGCTGACGACCCCGAAGATAAGAAGAGAACCATTCCAGGGCCTCGGGTGAAACCATAAGATGAGAGAGGATAGAAAGGAGAATATCATGACTGACGGCATTAAAGGCATTGGAGAAGTCAATTAATACCAAAACGGTAACCTTGGTATCCTCCATCGCTTCTCTAATGTCACCAGTCACTTTAAGAAGAGCGGAGGCTGTACTGTCTGTGTGTCTGTACTGTCTGTCTGTGTGTGTGTCTTTGGACCTGTATTTTAGTTTTTTGCCACCGACTTCCGAAATTAAAGTTATTTTTCTCTTTGTACTGTTTTTTTGGAATTCGGTTGTTTTTTTTTTGTAAAAAGTTTGTAATTTATCTAAGTTATAATAGCCTAATGTTAACTGCTCATCACCTTTTACAAAATATTACTTTTCTTGATGCAGGGACGTATTGAGGAGTTCTCCTGGTAAGAACCAGGAGAACTGCCACTCACCATATGTGTTGTGAAGAGCATAAATGGCTTAGCAACCGTATTAAAATACCTAATCGAATCGCAACTCATTAAGTACATCTTGGTAAGTAGTTCCGGTGGCCATTTGTGGTCTTCATCATCAATTCCTCTACACCAAATGGTACTTTCCGAGAGCAAATGCACAAGTTACTATAAAAAATACCTAAATCGCTATAGGTGTGCCTTTAAAATCTTATGATTTCCCTCGATTTCCATGGGATCCCCTCATCGGATTATGACGAGGTGGTCTCATTGTCATGAGACCACCTCGGGAGCATACCCTTTCAAACAAATTTTTTTTTTTTTTAAATCGGTTCATAATTGACGGAGAAATATTTTGTACTTATAATGCCACACATGATATACATACTCTACGTGTAGGCAGATAATTCACTTCGTATCCGGCGGCGGTAACCGAGTTATTTCAACGTGGTAGTTTTAGAAATTCAGAATATTTTCTTTTATGTTCCAGGCGTTCTTTTATTGTCTCAACAAGATACGACGGCTTATCCTACGATCCTTTAGGAATTTCGTACATGCTTACATTAATAATGTTGTTGAGTTTTCTGAGAAAAAGGTTGTGGAAAGATTGGGTACGTGTCAGTGCTAACACTTCTATTTTACCTAACAAGTTGGGACATGTCTGTTGTTGTACTCACGGGCTAATCAGTTACCAAATGAAGATGACAGGCTAGCTAGAGCAAGTCTGTCGAATTTTTTCAGTCACTAATATAATAACATAACACCTGTGTGCTTTACGTCCTAGAGTGGTAGGACGGGCTGTATGCTTCTCTAACCTCAAATCATCTCTATTATTGTTTTTTAAACTAAAAAACTTCTTCTCCGGATATTCAATGAAATAGCTCAATATATAAATATCACGTATAATCCACCTATTAATATATAATTATGTCGCAGCCAGCTAGCTTAATTAGCCGTTTAGTTAACAGCCTAAGCGTTAGAAGTAGCGCTCGGCGGCCGCTGCCGCGGCACCGCTCGCTTCGCTCGCTCAGCTCGCGCACATTTGGCCACAGTTCTAACCCAACCTAACCCATTTGATTGGGGTGCCCTGGCTTAGTTACTGCTATCACTTCGGCTCGCGCGTAGTTGTTCACAGTTCTAGTTGTCCTTCAGCTATGTAATTGGGTGCCGGCGTTTAATGAACGGCCTAGGCGTCCAATTAGCTGGCTAATTTAACCAGATGGCTGCGACATATACACCATATAATCTGGCAACTATAAACTGTTCTGGTCAAAGTATTTTAAAAAAGCATCCAAGAGCAGAGTATAGTTGGGAAAGTGATAGCCGCAAGGGATAATAACATCAACTACGCCGAATCCGAAATTTGCTTTGATTTTATGGGTGCATCGACAGACGAAGTCTAAATTTCGGAGTTTGTAGATGAACAAGAATTATTAGAACGTAATACGTAAACGATAAATTCTAGAGTAGCTATTTTGGTATAAATGACCTCGTATAAATGTACTAGAGAATGTATTAATCGGACCAGTAGGTATTTACCTACCCCTAATTATTTAGTGACCAAGAATATTTTTTCCGTAAAATATGGAAAAAGGTATTTTCGTAAGCAAGAAATAAAAGAGAAAATAGTGAGGTAGTATCAAAATGATAATGAACTTATAATAGAAAAGGGATTGTTATTTTAAGCGTCTTACCGGATCAAATCCGAAGGAGGTCATTATTATTTAACATCGTTATCGTAGGAACTATCTAATACCAAACAATCCCTATTCTTAAAACAATGTCATCATAAGATAAAAATATATTGATTTTTGTTACCTCCATTGCCTTTAGTAAATTCAATAAACATTTATCTTTTCAAATTAAACTGAGAGTCTATTTGAGCGTCCAAAGTTACAAAAGTTGACCTCTCAACACTTCAACACTTCATAGTGTTAGAGCTGGGACGAAAAGGTCATTTACCAAGACTTGAATACGAGGCTTTTGGCTACTTTGTTTATGTGTATTTTATGTAGTCTAGTACTGTGTTTTGTTTGTGCAGAATAATCATTTTTAATTTTTATTTAGATCAGCCGCTCTCAAATCTATCTATGATTTATGAACTTACGTATGCTACGCGTAAGAACAAAGTTTTGGCTTTTAGCGCTCACCTGTCTGACCATTGCAACTTTACTTTCAGGAGAAACAGTTCGAAATAAAAAATAAAAAACGAATGAGTCTTACAGTAGTAGCTTATGATGTGTATCATCTGGTATCTCACCTTGATTAATAAGTACTAACTAATTCCATGAGTACACTGATTCCTTGCTATTATAAAGTATTTACTAATTCCATGCTACTAAAAAGTACTTACTTATTTCATGCATGAGCATGGGACGAAAGGGATGGAAAGGGACGGAAGTGTAAAGCGAAAGCATGATCTGTCACATCTTGTGACACACTTTTGTCTCTTTTTACGAAGTCACTTTCACAAAGAGCGAGAGGAAAGATGTTACACTTAAAAAAAACTGCCTTTATTGTCCCACTCAAAGCAAAGCCTTCCCTTTCCATTTTCTACTAAACTTGATCCTGAACTAATATGGATCAATCCCTCCTATAAGCGTCAAATTCGTCCCGCCATCTACGCTTGGGTCTTCAGCGATGCCGTTGGACGTTTTCAGGAACCTATGAAACCTAACTAAAATAAATTGATACAAAATACCGGTTCTTCGAGTTCTTAGCTTATGAAACTACATTATCGTTCATCAATATAGACAAAGCAATGACAGTACGACTGGAGGGATTATCACAAGTCAATTTTGGTCAAAAACTTGGGTCTCATGCGAATTGTCAAGCGATTCTGAACCAAGTGCGGTTCAGATAAAACTGTTGCCCAGAAAGTACAGATCTAAATAGACTTGTACCACGTAGTAACAATTTTTTTTTGGGTGGGTAATGATGATGTAACTTCTCCCACTCTGGGTGGAGCGGGAGGGTGTGTCAGATTTTTACTGACTAAAACCCACCCATGTTCCTTCCGTTGTTGCGGGAAAGTCCGAAAGGGATACCGTGGTCTCTGGCAACACATTGCCCGAGACCACGGTATCCCTTTCGGAGTTTCCCGCGACCCCGGCAAGCATCGGCCCTAGCGGACCCCATCAGTTGTGCTGACATCTCTGAGGCGCACGTGGAACACAACGCGCCTTCGACCCGGGACGTAGTAACACCTAGGGACATCTCGTAGGTAATACAATTTTGAACGATGGTCAAGCGTGAGACCGATTGATCCGCTCCTTTTATGTATAACGTTAGTATGAAGTAGATATTCTCTAGAGTGAAGCCGGTCATGCTTGTGTTGGGTACACAATGAGTGAAAAGTAGAATGTTTTATTGAAAAAATCATTCCCATATTTGTGTACACCTCCGATTCTATTGTATTCACGTAATACTTGTTATAATAATAAGAATAATGTTCCCGATACCGGTGGGCTAATATTTTTATCATAATTTTTTTTCTAAAAATATTTAAAAAATTATTTATGTGTATAAACATACGCATAAGTTATTTTTTAAATATTTTATAAATGAAATAAAAAATATAATAATCATTTTAATTTGGAAAGTCCATTATTGTTAGTAAACATTACAGTTAAAAACTATGTTAGTAAACAGTATAATTAGCTTATTACTCTACTACGGGTACACCCCTGCCCAACCCTTCGGGGAAACAAGGCGTGATGTTATGTAATTTACTATGGAAATACGCTAAGTGAATTGTTACTGAAGTCCAAATGTATACGTATTTAAAAAATCAATGCTTGCATTCAATTATTCAGACTAATAATGTTCCCACTACTGGGACACACGCCTCCTTTCTGTGAGAGGAAGTGGGCTGTAATCAAACAAGCAGGCCTGTGCGAATTGGTGGATATCACAATTGTATGTGCCTTCGAATTTTAGGTTCTAGAACTGGCCTGCTAATTTTTCAACATTTATTTCTTTCTTTCTTATCCTTCTTTCCCCCATAAACTTTCCAACTTTCCAATATTTATTTACTCTGAATTGACATAGTCATTGCTTCTGGTTTCAAAGTTAGACGTAAATACGGTAACGGTGTTAAGTTGTCCTTTTGAGATATATATGGTTAACTAGCTTAGGCTGGAAGAAACTTGTTTCATGGATTCCTACAATATCTCCTGCTTTTATTGAAAATTAATATTTATGAAGCAACAAGCCGCTTGAGAACTTTTTATTCGAGATAAATGTCTTGCATGGTTATTAACTTGTAAGTTAATATCACTCAAGTACCTACACTTACCTAATACAATCTGTATTAACAAGCAAAATTATCTTAATATATATCTAGATTACATGTACGGGAAAGTCAAACGCAGTCCCAAACAGCCAAAGATACATCCAAACAATCACCACCATGATTACACGATAATACAATTTTTCCTACAGCTCCCTCGCCGCTAGCTTGGCCGATAGGCATTTTGAGCGTTCAACTTGCAATGTGTATCCCTACCCTTACTTATATGGGAAGAAATCTCAGTATATTCCCGCTGGGACGATAAGCCCAGTTGCCTAGACGAAAGTGTGTTACATCTAAAACTTATTCGACTGTGTAGGTCTAATAGTCTTTTTTTTTTTTTTTTTTTAGGGTGGGAAATCATCATATAACTTCTCCCGCTCTGGGCGGAGCGGGAGGGTGTGTCAGACTCTTACTGACTAAAACCCACCCGTATTCCTTCTTGTTGCCTGTGTTGCGGGGGCCTCGGTGACCCATAAGTACCTTCCCGCGACCCCGGCAGGCATCGGCCCTAGTGGACCCCTACTATGTGCTGACGACATCTCTTTGAGGCGCGCGTGGAATACAACGCGCCGTCGACCCGGGCCTGGTCCTTACCGGACGGTGAGCTACCCATTGCTCACCGTCCGCAAGCCCGCGCCTACGGTGGCCGGAAATCCGCCCGGGATTCCCGACGCCCTGGGCGTCTCCTGCGGCGGCTAGGGGCGAGAGGGCGCGAAACTTGCCTTTCCCTCAACCGTCCCGCCTCCTCCTTCGCGAGCATTACTGTTTCGCAGAAGGAGGTGACGGCTGCCCATGCCCTCTCGCTCCGTACCATGGCCTGAACCAGGGCTGGACGCGAGAGGTCTCTGCCGCCGATCGCCTCCACGAGGACACGGCGGTGCTCTGCCCAAGCCGGGCAGACCTCCACCGTATGCTCCACCGTGTCCTCCGGGCGATCCACACAGTGGTGACACCCGGACGTTTCCTCCCGCCTTATCCGACACAGGAACCTCCCGAAGCTGCCATGTCCAGTGAGGACCTGCGTCACGCGGAAGGTGAGGACGCCGTGGCGCCTCTCCAGCCACTCCTCAAAGAGGGGACTTATCGCCGCAATGGTGGCGTGCCCAGCACTGGGTTGCGACAACCGTACTTTCCATGACGCCATGAGATCCCGCCGGAGCTCCGTCCGCTGTGCCGCGATTTCTCGCGGCAGCGGACTTACGCCCCGGCGTTTCGCCTCCTCGCGCCACTCCCATACGTGCGCGAGGACTTTTGCCTCCAGATCCCATGGCGAGGTCTAATAGTCTGACACACAATTTTCCGCTAAACGTTTCTGTTAACAAAAAAAATCGTGTTCTATCGATAATATTTTAATGAAAATTTCTTAAGAATCATCATTCTATTGCCCATATTGTGACAAATTATTTGGGGTCATCACAACGTGTCTTTTTCTTCTATACTTCTCTATTAGTCTAGTCTAGTCGACATCTCGGTAGTCACCCCTTTTCGAGCCATATCATTTTTCACACACTCCATCCATCGTTTCTTTGGAATATCAGTAAGAGAACTTATTAGTCTTCCAAAGAAGCGATAAGCAATAAGAGTAGGGGTCTTTACCCTTCCTGTTATTGCCATCCACATTCATACTCAAATCTTTTCTCACGAAATTTTCCTCGTTTGAAGATTTCTTTAGAATATTTGATGAAATGTGAGCTTATAGGATAACGTATTAGGCGGTTAAATACAACACAAAGATTCAGCTCTAATTAAAAACGAAATGAATTCTGAGATGTGGATTAATTATACTGAATAGGATCCTAGCGACCATGGCTTGGAATATTAATGCAATTTTTTTTTTTTTATTCGTTGCTAATTAGGTTTTAAGACTAGGCAGTTTTGTTCGTGTTTTTGGAGCATTTTTATTAAGTACTTGTGTTTAACTTAGGTTAATTTAGTTACCTAGTGTAATTTAAGAGAGAAGAACCGTCCTTCTTTTCCGAGAATTGTGACAATTACCTAAAAGTCACCCAAGATTTAAATGTAATTCGAAAACAAACTCAGGCCGTCTCATTACATAACAAGTTCTAACTTTGGTCCAAGCTTCGAGCCAGTTATTGTATTTCGAATCTTATTTTTACCGTAGTATAGTAAAGTTCTTTATATGAAATTGATTACTTAGACTCGGGTTAAAAATCAGTTTTTGTATTAGGAACTTTATCGTTGAAGAAGTAAAGTTCGAAATTAAAAAATGGCTCGATGGTTTAAACCCGGTTCTAACGATAAACCTTGGTTTGTAATAAGACCCTTACGGCTCTATTACAAAACTAGGATTATCTTTAGACTCGGGTTTAAAACACCGAGTCATTTTTGAATTTCGAACTTTATTCCGACAGAATTAAAGCTATAATTACAATAACTGAACTTATACCCGAGTCTAAGTTGTTGGTTTTGTATAAAGAATTTTAAGCTTGTCGGAATAAAGATTATAATACAATAACTGGCTCGAAGTTTTGAACTTGGACTAAAGTTAGAACTCGTTTTATAATGAGACGGAAAATGTTTAACGTGACGTTATATTTTACGGACTGCGTGAAACGTACGCAAACCATTATCTACTCAGGGTTTTTTCTAATCTAAATATAATTGAAAACAAATCGATACCAAAGGCTTCAATTTTCAATCAGTATTTCGGATGTCTTAAGGGATGACGACTGGGTAAAAAAAAGAAAGCCTAATTATAATTAGTCCATCAGTCAGATAATAAAACAATATTATACACGTATTTTTTGCTTTAATGTATTAATAAAAAATGACTTAGATAACACACATTAAAGTTGGGGAGTAGGGGTTCGCTACGTCACAATTCAGCATAAAATCTAGCAAGGCGTGACGACATCTCATTACGTTAAAAAAGAAAAAAAAACAATTAATCTTGGCACCTTTGGCAATTTTTTTTTGGCCCGTCAGCCAAAAAAAAAATGTCATCATCCCTATTCTGCATTTCAGTGTATTTTGATTGTTATCACCATAGTTGCGACCACTATTATCTGCAGTAGTTGTGACTATAAAACAATCATTTCCATATCTCAACCCACCTCCAGGAATACTTGACATCCCTCGCCAGTGTTCGTGGTTTCCTTTGTTAGAAGATCGTTAGGCCACCTGAAAGGCTTTCGAAGTTTAGAAACGATGAAGTCTTGGGACGTTCGGTGCCTAATCTATTGTGTTTATATTATCTAGTTCTAGTGGAAGTATGTAGGTGAAACGGTGTGTGAAGAATAGCAGATGCTGTTATGTGTTGTTCTGCCAAGTTTTCTCGGTAAGTTTTAAGTATCAAACCCTAGCATTGCCACCCGGGGCTACCTCAGCGTATCTCGCCTCGATAAAATAAAGAGTTGAGCTATAGTTTGTATCCATAATCTTTTCATATTCAAACAATTCTGATAGTAATTTTCTTTTTAACCAACTTCCAAATCGAAGGAGGTGGATATAATTATGTTCGTCTGTACGTATACTTTTTGATTTTTCTAGTTTATAAAAAGCTCGTCACAATGCATATGGAGAAGTGGAGCACTATCAGCTCCAGAACTCCGCAACAATTAACGTCCCTGCATCGAAAAAGACATATTTTGTAAAAGGTGAAGAGCAGCTGCCATTAGGCTATTGTTACTTAGATAAATTACAAAACCGAGCCACTAAAAAGTGAAAAATAAAAAATGTTTTACAAAATAAAAAAAACAACCAACTTCCAAAAAACTACAAAATTGTTGGCAAAAAACTAAAATACAAATCCAAAGACACCGACTTCCGAAATTAAAGTTAGTTTTCACTTTGTAGTGTTTTTTGGAAGTCTGTTCTCTCTTTTTTTAAACACATCACAACCTCTATCTAGAATTTGCTCAACCATGTCAGGGTCAGCTTTCAGTAGCAACGTTTGTCTGAATATAGATATATTACACTGCGCAATTTCCATCAGACCGATTCCCAAAATTGTCAAACAAAATTACTAATTCAAAACCCTTCGGAACTTTTAGACGAATACGACACTTATCCTATAGATAATATAGACATCAAGAGGACCTTTTTTTGAAGTACCTAGTCGTGATAAAAGGACTGGCCTATTCCCATTACGTTTTATATGACAGGAACAAGTCTAATGTCCATTCACTTAAGTCTGTTCGTGTCCGGTCCCCAAAGTGTTATTCAGGATCATTGCCTTCAATCCCCCATGGGGTTACATTTCATTACAGACTTGAATACCTTCACTTTTTCACGGTAAAATGGGAATTCTTACAAATGTGAATAGGTAGTGGAACGTTTTTACAGAAATAGTAATAGACTTTGGTGAATTTTTCCTTACATTTGGTAAAAAAACACGGTACCAAAGTCATTAGGTTTTCCATCAATTGCGAATTAGGTGGAAGTTAATTTATAAAAAAAAAACATACAAGACATTCATACAATGTACTATAAATGTCTTTAATGTTTTTAGGGTTCCGTACCTCAAATAGAAAAAAACAAATTCAAATTCAAATTCATTTATTAATTTTGTGAACATAGGGTAAATATACAGATGTCATTATTTAAAAATATTGGTCCATACTATGTCCCGCCAGAAGGCATACAAAATAATTAGTTTCAAAAAGTTACATTATATAAAAAATAATTAATCAGTTAATAATATGTCAATAAATTAAGATGGCACCCTTATAGGATCACTCGTGTGCCTATCTGTCTGTTTGGCTGGCTATTTGTCCGTTTGTCGCAACCGATTTTCTCCGAATCTACTGGACCGATTAAGTTGAAATTTGGTACACATATGAATTTCTGTGACCCAAATACGGACGGGTAACGTAAATAAATAAATTTTGAATATGAGGGTCACTTTTGGGGGTAAATTGGAAAAAAAAGGATTTGCAAACTGTACCGTGTGACATATCAAATGAAAGGGCTTGTTGTGACGGTCTCAAATATTTATTATTATAATTTTAAAATAAACAGTTTTAAAGTTAGTTAAGAAAATAGATGAAAATTGACCATTCCCCCCTTATCTCCGAAACTACTGCGCAAACATTTTGAAAAATGTACCGAAAAAATACTTTCTTTACTTTAGATCACAGAAAAACCTATATGTAGTCTATGGTATTAAAATAACATAGTAAATCTCTCAATATTGTGCGTACGACCTTACATTTGCAGTTGGAATGTATGGGAGAACATATTTTTCAACTACAATGTTAAGTTTGTTCTTGGGATAAAAACCAGGGGTAGATAACATATTCATTGTACGGAACCCTCACCACGCGAGTTCAACTCGCACTTGTCTGGTTTTTCTATGTATGAATGTTTTTTATATATTTATTTAAACTTTTCACACATAAAAAAGGTACAAAGGCAGACTAAGAGCCTGTGCACACCAAGTTTTTTAAACGCGCCGTTGACGCGCGTTTGTAGCGATACAGACGCGATACGCACGTGAGTCAGACGCAGCCTGTAGACCTTATGTAGGATAAAAGCGCGCCGTCGACGCACGTTTCTAAAACGCGCGTTAATGGCGCGTTTATAAAACGTGGTGTGCACAGGCCCTTAATGCCACATTCTGCATTCTCTACCAGTCAACCAAGGGTGGTGAAGAGATATGAATATCTTCTTACGATATTATGAATCTCATCAAAAGCTGCTTAGATTAACTATTAAAACAAATTACTTTCCTCTAGTACAAAAATCTCAGTACGCCATAAATATTTGTTTGCCAAAAATAAGAAAAATAAAGAAGAGTATACACTATACTAGTTCTGTTCCTGTTATTTCTATAAAGCTTCCGATATAACAATGCCTGAATGGAAAATAAAAATGGCGTAGTTTTCACATCGTTCCTCTTGTGCCGCCGTGGAACATGACTGTATTGGTTGGGTTTGTCAATATACATTCATACGATGCAGGTAGGGCTGTCTATCACGATGTTACAGCTTATTGGTAAAATTAGGTACCATATTAAGGGAATATTACATGTACCTTATTTTCGTGGCGGCATCTACATCACCACATGCGAACTACGCATCACACTGACGTCACGCAAAATCCTGCATCGCGCAAGCAGAGTTTACCGCGCCAATAGCATTATACAACGTCCCGACATCAATTGTCGCTGGGCAGTAACCCATCAGATGCAACACTCATCTGGTCACAGGATCCTCCCATTTTTAAGGAGGATGAGCGAACTTTACTCCCTGTTTCTCGTACCTCTATATTTTGGATAGGGACGAGATACATTGCTTGTTTATTGTGTTTTATATGAATACTTGCTTTACTTGGCAAATTCTGTAAGGTATTTCTAGATGAAAGGTTTGAACATTGCTTGTATTTTTGTCTACTTCAAACAACGTCGCATTTGCTCGTCGTCCAAGACTTTAATGATGCGATATTAATAAGGTTTAATTATTGTTTCAATCGTAAAAAGGATAAAGTTGGTTCATTGCATAATCAGCCTATAATGTTCCCACTGATGGGACTCAGGCCTCTCTTCTTCGAGAGCCAGGCAAGCCCAATGCCGGTTGGTACATTGGCAGCCCTAAAATACATATCATTATTTGGACAATACGCTCCGTGTCCAGTAGAGATAATTCTCTACTTTTCATGCATCCACTAGATTTTATTGCTGATATTCGCATTTCAGTTTCTCGCCACACAAATATACTTTATAAGTATAACTAATGCTTTTAAAACGCAAATAAATTGCCATCGAGTGTAATATACTTCCGCGTCGTAAGTGAATTGAATGCTTGATGGCACCTCAATGGTACTTCGTTGGTACTTCATGTAAATGTGGTCGAGTGGTCTTGAGTGCTGCAATTTATGTCCGCAACGCAATTCAGTCGATTGCTGTCCGAAGTGCCGACATACATAACTTTGGCCGCAAAGTTGAAGTAAGGCATGTCGCATGACGACATGGGGTGTGTAACGTTTGCAATAATAACAAAATTTGTAGTGATCTTAAGACCTAATTTCATATAATATACTTTTTTTTAATATAATGGTATAATTTAATTTTACCTAATTTTATATGGTATAATGAACATTTTCTACAATGCACATTTTAACGAATATCTAATTAGTATACTATTCAGTTACAATAATATTCAAAATCACAATATTCAAATAAGGAACGATTAATATAATTTCCTCTAACTTAAAACTGAAATAAGTTAATCACAACATATTTCATCAGTTATAATATAACATTGTTATGAATAAATAAATACCTACGCATTAATATTTTTTTTTTTTTGGATTTTATTCTCCTGCGTCAGTTCCTCTATTGTTGGTAAATTATTTGGGTTAGATGAGGTTATAACCGTATGATGTTTCCTGATATTTACTTATTCATTACAGAAGTTTGGCTGAAAATGAGTAAATACGAAAATTAGGTCAACTGAACGTTATATAAAAAGAGCATTATACAAATTCAAAATTATATGAAATGAACGCTATACTAAATGTTATAAGAGCAAAAGAAGGTTATATGAAAAATAACATTCGATCACATGAAATTAGGTTATTTGTTTGCTATGCTATAAGCATATGAAAATTATGTCATGTGAACGTTATTTCAAGTGATATTTTAATATCTGTTATTATACCATATACTACACACCTGACGACATGATAAGTATGAAACACTTTTAGTAATAAGAATTGAACAATGTCGGCCCAGTGAAGATCGTTGGCCTGCTTGTTGACTTTTGTTCCATGTTATTGCAAGAGTACGTATTTGCCTATAGAGTTATATCGTAGGCTTCAGGAAGGATGCAGTACGACAGCTACCCAAACGTTAGCCCAGCTCATTTTCTTTCGAAGAGTCTCGGAAATGGCTATTAGTGTGCAATATTGAGTAATTCACATAAATATAACTATCAGCATTCTTCGCTGTCTTTTTTTAAAAGTAAACAGCTTTTAAGTAGGTTTTGTATTAGATCCTAACCATCGAACTGTGGCTGCTACATTATGTTATCCTCCTCACTACTTATACAGGCTGTAATTTTAAACACCATCAGCCTCTTAAGGGGTCTTTGTACTCATCATTATGAACAACTTTTACTATGGGACCAAACCTGAAGACGCGAAAAAAAATCAGCTGTTTCCTACATTTATTTTCGCTTAACTCGTCAAAATGTAGGGAACAGCCGATTTTATTTTCGCGATTTCAGGTTTAGACCCATAGTAAAAGTTGTTCATAATGATGAGTACAATGACCCCTTAAGAGGTTGATGGTGTTTAAAATTACACCCTGTATACTTAAGGTTAAAACAAATATTCCACAAACAAAACTAATACTCGTAGAACAACAAAAGAAAACTGTATCGAAAGATTATATTCGTTCATTTTTCCCAATGTTTTCACGTGTTCGACCTTAACGTTTCCGACAGTCAAAATTGTTCCCGATCGATAAACCGTGCGTTACCAAAAAAACCGGCCAAGTGCGAGTCGGACGCGCACACGAAGGGTTCCGTGTCACCGTACAATACTTAGCAAAAAAGGCCGAAAATATTTTTTTTTTGTATGAGGCCCTTTCATTTTTTATCTTTTTTTATTGTCAAACTGTTATGGCTTGATTACGAGGCGTTTCGCTACTTTGTGTGTGTATTTTGTGTTATTTTTTAATAATGTGCGTTTTGTTTGTGCTGAATTTAAAACAGTTTTTCTTTTTTTTTTTCATTTATTATTTGTTGTTATAGCGGCAATAGAAATATACAATTTGTGTAAATTTGAACTGTGTACCTATTACCGTTCATGAGATACAGCCCGCTGACAGACAGACGGACGGCCGGACGGACAGCGGAGGCTTAGCAATATGTGCCAAACGATTATCTTTGGCATCCTTCGGCTACGGAACTCTACAAACAAAGTAGACCGAAGTACAATTTAACGAAATCGATTCGCTGAATAAATAATTATGAATGTCGATTGAATCTACCTTAGCAATAATAATCTATATGTACCGTTTGTTTGGTTAATAGCCTATCTGTATGTACATGTGTAGTTTGTGTGTACTTATGTACATATTAAGTACTAGCTGCTGACCACGGCTTCGCTCGCGTGCCTTTCTCTAAAATAAAAGTAGTCTAAGTTACAGTCCTTATAGCATTAGCTATATGCTAGTGAAACTCCCATCAATATCGGTCCAGCTGTTTCGGAGATTAGCCGAAAAAACAGACGGACAAACAAAAAATTTAAGTGTTTTTTTTTTGTTATAAATACCGGGATCTTGCCGTTTTGCCGAAAATATTTTGCCAAAATTTCACTACCCAAACAATTTTTAGCAACCTCTTTTTATACCAATGCAATGTTTGGAATGATTTTAGTATGCACATTTTCATTTGGTAAAATTTTTACTTGGCAGAATATTATCAAGGATAATGTCATTTAGGCATTTGGTCATTAATCAAATGATTTATTACAGCAAACAATCTTTAGACAATAAACGTTAGAGAATGTGTTGTGTGAATGAGATGTGCATGAATTTGTCTGAAATAAGTCAAATTTATGGTTACTTATGGAACTAGTTAGAGTAGGTTAATTATTTTAAATTATGGTTAGATTAGGTTAGGTTAGGTTAAAACTGTGACCTCCTACGCACGAGCCGAGCGAGCGAAGCGAGCGGTGCCGCGGCAGCGGCCGGCGAGTGCCAGAAACGAATAGAATATGTAGAAAAAATATGGAAAAAAGAGATTATTTTTAGCAGGTTCTCAATAGCAACCGAACTAGTTAGACAAGGTAGTAATTTTATTTTGCGTAAAATGAATTAATATAATAATAAATGAATTCCAACTGAAATATTTGACTACATAAAAATTGGTAAAAGTGCTAGTTGGTAAACAAGTTATTGTTTAAACGTTCACTTGCCAAACATTAGGTTTGCGTTACAATTATTTGTGAAAAGATTATTTGCTAAGTAATAATTTGGCAAATGAAATTATTCGGAAAATTTTTTGGGAAGTGATAAATGGATTATATAAATTTTTGGCAATATCTTTTCGATGAAACAAGAGAGACCCATAAATACCGTATATACTAGATGCATTTAGCAAAAATGTGTTATTTTAAAATTACAAACAGACACTTCAATTTAATTTATTATTATTATTATTTAGTTTTTATTTTAATTTTAGATTAAGTATGTACGAACATAACAATGTTCACCAAAGCTTAGTTATTCAAAAATGAGGTAAAAGGCTAGTTTGTTCTTCGTGGCAAGTTCTAGTTTGTGATGTAATGTTACGAAATATGTTCACTGTGTTAAATTGGTCAAATATTGGCCCTTTTTGTCTTTGTTTTTCGTAGCCTTTTTGACTTTTTTTTTTAGTAAGGTACGCCCTCAGCTAGATGGACCGACAACTTTAAAAAGATGGCTGGGACAGACTGGATGCGGATGGCGGAGGACAGGAAGTTGTGTGCGCAGTTTAGATAAGCCGGCAGTGGACTGCGCTAGACTGAGTTAAGGGCCCTTTTAGACCGAGTTCTCATTATTGGTCCGATTTGGAGACACCGTTTCAGGTGAATTTAACCAAAAAAAAAACAATATTCTTAAAACACAATTACCTCGTATTATTAAATGTGTTTTTAGAATATTGTTTTTGACTTAAGCCAATAAACACAATGGACCTAAGTCAAAAAAATATTCAAGATAGGTAACAAAGTCAAGGCTGACCCGATTGATAGACTTGTAAAAAGGTGTCACTTGTTTTTGCAATTTGCAGGTCAGTGTCAGGTTGTATCTTGATCAAAATATGATTCGCGACTATAACAAATATGTATTTACAGAATTATAATAATTATAATCATTAATACATATATCTTAGTTACATAATCAAATTTCAAGAAGATTAGATTAACATTAACTAAATTAAATTAAAACTAAGTTAAACCTAAAAAAAGGCCCTCGAGGCATTGTACCGAGGATGGTGGCGGCATTTCCTTGCCGAATTGCAATGCTGATGCGTGGCGCGAGAAAGCCGCAAGTCTCTCTTAGTAAGATTTGTTCCATAAGAACATAAACATTCTTATGGAACAAATCTTAACCGTTTTCAGTCTTCATATTATACAGTTGTGTCTAGGATTCATTGCTTGTTATTAAGGCCAAAATACTAATCTACCTGTTCATTTTACATAGAATGTCTAAATGGTACGTTATTTAGTAGTTCCTCGGAATAAATTACTATTTAAGGACAGGCACCGTTTCTCAGAGTAAGACAACCATTTATTATTCAGTCACTACTTAGAACTTAAATATTAACTTCCGAAGAAAAAAGTTTTATACCGAAAACTGCCGTGAAGATTCTTGGTAGCCTTGGACACTTATTCTGTCACTTACCGAAGTGAAAATCTGTGTTAAGGGGACTACAGGACCTAAACGCAATTTTTATATGTTTTATAATGCCTTAAAGTATAATTATGATCCACTGCAGTAAACAAAATAATAAAAAATATATGATATTCTTAGGGATATAAGCTAGGTAGACAGTGTGTTGAAAACTTAATAATATATAACTAATTTAATACGATAGAAAAAAATCACGAAGATACCTCTAAAAATTTATTTTAACTATTAAAAACCATACTAATATACATGCAATCATTCTGATTTTTGTCAGATTATTCTACAAGCAACATATAATTAGCATAATAGTGTTTTTTTTTTTATACAGTCTATAGATTTTTTGTAAATCGATAATTGCTTCAAATTTTGCAATAAATTACCAGGGTTGTGTCATCGCGCTTCTCTTTCTTTTCTATGCAGTCCGACAGTGACCGCGCTTTAGGTGTTGTCAGCCTCTTAACGTAGATAGTTCGTTTTTTAATGTATATACCAGACCCTGTGTTTCTTGGATCGTTGACAGTCGTTACGTCATCAGAAACCCGAAAGTCTGACAACAAGTCTTACCAAGGAGAATCGTATTACCCAGTAACTGGGTTGCGGAGGTCGAATAGGCAGTCACTCCATGTGAAATACTGGTATTCAGCTGCATCCGGTAAGACGGGAAGCCAACCCGAACATAGTTGGAAAAAGGCTAGGCAGATGATGATGATACCAGACTCCGTATTTGGAAATGGCTGATTACCAATTTAATTTGTGAGTGAGTTGTTTTATGGGTAGGTTGTTAATTAGTGGTGCGGAGGAGTGAGTCACCTCGCGAGAAAACTACTGAGCATAGTTGAAAAACAGAGGAAAACCCTGAAAACTATAGATGATAAATATGACAAGAAATTCCAGATCAAGAGTATTAAAAATATAAGTATCTACGGTCACGAGACGGAGACGGGCTGGTGTCCGCAACTCTACGTTAAAGCGCGTATTTTCTTTATAATTCAACTCAAAGCATTTATTGCAAATAAACTAAAAATACAGGCACTTCTGAATTGTCAAGGGGTCGGTCAGTGAAAAAGATGAAGCTAGTTGCCCATTCCAAAGCGTAGTAGGTTCCTATGGAGAAGAACGGCCAAGAAACTCCACGGACACTCTTTTAAACAAAAATTGATTGATCACATTCATTTTGAAATTATACATGTGAGAACAATGTAGAAAGACGTGCACGTTAAATGTGTCCGTAATAAAAAGATAAAAACAATTGAAAAATTAAGATAAGCCGTGGCAGCTAAGAAATAACCTTTCATAATCATAATGAGAGCAGTGGTGGCCCAGTGGTAACGTCCGACACTTACGAGTTGTGAGTCGTTGGTTCGAACCCAGACAGGCGCTTTACTTAGTGTAAATTATTTCATCACCACTGCCCTCAAAACGGTGAAGGAAAACATCGTTAGGAAACCGGCATGTCCTAGAACCAAAATTTCAAAGACATATGACATCTACCAACCCGCACTGGGCCCGCGTGGTGGATAACGGCCTACTCCCTCTCACAGAGAGGAGGCCTGTGTCCCAGCAGTGGGAACATTATAGGCTGATTATGTAATCATAACTGAAATAATAGAAAATTATATGTTCATAATACCATACAATATCTATCAATACTTTCGGAGAAAATTGCTTTTAAAACTTACGTTAGTGTCAGTGTATTTAAGCTTGTGACTGTACTGAAAGGACGGTTCGATGTCAATGAAAATCTCAAAGGAATTTTGAGAAATTATTTCGAGCTTTTAGCTCATAAAATCTTAAGTAGTAACGAGACTTGATGCAGTTTATATTTTTCTTCCCTCTCTCACGCTTGATAGGATAAAAAATGCAAGAGTGGACTTTTTATTTATGTCCAAAGTCAATGTGTTAATCTATAATCAAAATGACGTAAGTTTATCGCCCTATTTTCACTTCGCTGATGACCTACATATATTGAATGGTTAAGGCTCGTGCAGACTAGCGCGATATCGCGGGCGCGACAGGCGGCAACATAGGCTATCTTAAGTTTATTTTGAGTACACCAAAGAAAGAAAACTCACAACAAAATGACACACTACGTCAGTATGTTATACTGTGGTTATAGTTTTAATTATCTGAAATAAATTATTCTATTCTATTCTATTCTATAGCCATTTCATACAAATGTTAAATAATGACAGTTTTCGTTTGAATTGGTATTGTTGTTTTGGTTTCGTTTTATTTTACCACTTTTAATTTTGTGGTTTGCTTTGTGATGAGTTTCTTACTTTTTAATCCCCGCAGTACATTCCCGTGGGATAATATCCGACCTCCATGCGGGCGAAGCCGTGGGCAAAAGCTAGTTCGTTATAAAAATGGAAGATTCGTCATGATAATGTCAATATTTCGCTGAAATAAACATGTTTTGAGGTAAATAAACTTCAAATAACATTACGAATTGGTTTTTCAAAATCCGTCAAGACGCTGACAACAGCTAATCAGCAGTCACTGTCAGACTGCATAGAAAAGAAAGAGAAGCGCGATGACACAGCGCTTGTAATTTATTGGAAAATATGACGCAATTATCTATTTACTCAAAATTGACTTATTGAAAATAAAAAATAACCGAGTTCTGCATTCAAATAAGACGTTATTGTTATTAATTAAATACGTAACGTACGTTGATATTTAATACAGATATTTTAGATTGGGACTCAAGGTAAAAGGTCAGTTAACCATTAATTTGTATCCTACCACAAACTATACAGTTTTCACTTTGGTCATTTGCTTCTTATCAGCGCCTTATTCTACAAGTTGTTTTGATAGTATACATAACTTGTCAAAATACAATGAGTATGAAATTGAGACGCAAACTACACTCGGCGTGGCTTCTGTTCGGTGTAGTTAAATACCAGAAACCGGACTATGTAGGTCATTTTTATTTATTTCTTGCTGGTTTTTTTTTTCTCTTAGTTTTAATGATGGTCTGGCATTTTGAGTTCTTTATGCGGCCAACCCAATTGTCCTTTCCTTGGTATTGTTCGTCGAGTCGTTGAGCTCCTTAAGTTTTGAGTTGAGCTACACGATTACTGACAAATGCTTGCACTGACTGGACAGGTCCACTCAAATTTGTGTGGTTCTTTCCTCAAAAGACCATTTCAGACATAGATCTACATGGTCCTCACATGATCTGACCAAGATTATGTCTGGACTTTAAAAGAGACTTTGACCCTTGAGTTTGTTTCGCCATTTCTTCTCAGGGGTAGTCAGATAGGAAATGTCGACTCCATCTAGCTTATTTTTTAATATGACGTGTAAAAGTGATTCTCATATCCTATTTACAGAATAAACAATTTCATTTAATTTCATTTCACTATCTGAACGACAAGTAGAGTTGGATAGCATTTAGACAAGATTGTGGGAGAAGGTAATGCTCGCAGTAACTCTCGACCCAGTCACATAGTACAGCCGCTTTTGGAGGTAGCTGCCGTTATGTGGCTTCCAAAGTGTGAAATAACCTGCCACCACCTATTCGAGCGATTAACACGATCGACACATTTAGAAGACGGAAGCGAACGGAAGCTAGACTGATCAATTTGAATGTTTCATTGATATAAATTTTAATATGTATATTGACGATAGTTCATTGTTTCTTGTGCAACCATAACACTTTATTTATTTTCTTAAACACCATTTTTTTTCTTCATATGGTAATACGTATGTACCTATTTTATTTATAATTTATTATGTTAATTTTTTATATTTTTCATTATTATTATTTCCTCTCAGAGCACCTGCCATCTTATCTCGTCACCATCCTTGGTTGACTGGTAAAAAATGCCTAAGGCATTAAGTCCGGCTTTGTATCTTGTAGTGTGCGCGAGAAGATTTTTTTTAAATAATTATTTTTTAAACAAATATTTAATCGATTTTATTATTATTTGCTACACTTATCTATCTATTTTTTATGTACACACTATAAAACTGATTTACATCCGTATGGCGTTCTCGTAACATAAGGTCCAGTTGAAAACCAGGGTCAGGCACTAGTTCTTTGGCATTTATGTTGAACTGGGCCCATTTGGCGCAGCCGTGAGGCCGTGAGGCTATTTTAAGTATTTTCTGTTTTTTGTTTTTGTGTGAATATTGTGTGCTTTTGTTTTGTTTAAAAATCTATAGGTAAATATTATCTATTTAAATATTTTTTTTTTTATAAAATAGAATTGTCTGTTTTTTCTCTCGTATTTTTTCATACAATTTATCTGTAGACATATTTCAACAAGCTTTTTACCACTCGAATGATTACAAAATTCTCGATTCTCGATACCCGCAACTCGATTAGTAGTCCACACCGTGTGACTCCTAACTGATTACTATTGATCGTCGGAGGTGACTTGTTTATACGTCTAAATACAATACTATTGGATTATCCGACGTTCAGGGACGGGTCACTCACGTAAAATCGATACATTTTGGTACGTAGCTTGCGTGTAAGTAAATTATGAAGACATTGAACTGCGTGGGGCGGTTTTTATAATCGTTCGTGTCACGATGACACCATGAATTTTTTGTGACCTATTTTACACAATAGGTGCGTGGTTTTTGATGTTTTTCAACGAAGGAAATTATTGCGTAATTTTAAAATGTCATATGTTGCACACAGCTTTCCATGCGATTCAACAGGCAGTCCTATTCAGAGTGGGTTTTATTTCATGAGTTTCTATCGATATTACAAAATTGCTACTAGAAGCCACTGTAATCAGGATATCATTTGCACGTTAATTGTGTTAAAATACCTGCCAAAAGGATTATTTTTTAAATAATTTTTCCTGTAACGTAAATCATGCAGGATTAATGTGAGCACACACATACCAACCTATTGTAGACCTGTCATTTCATATGATTACTAAAGATTATCTCGTTGCCTGACTGCCTCGTTGTTCGCAAGCGCTACTGCTGAGCATGAGGTCCTGGGTTCGATTCCCGTTTTGTGCCCGGTTGATGGCAATAGGCTCGCCCCCTATTACATGGGACTTAAAGACAACTGGCAGAATGTGGGTGTACTACAGGTACACCTCTGCCCAACCCTTCGGGGAAACAAAGCGGGATGTGGGATGTTATATGTACGAGTATGTACCGAAGATTACCAACAAAACGCCACCAATTTAAACCACATTTAACCACCGCGTGTCTTTGATAGACAGTAATTTACGTTACAACAAACAAGAGACAAACGCTTCCCACCCCACTACCGTGTGCACCGCACAGTTCACACACAGTTCCACACAATTCGCACAAAAGGCGCCCGACCGTGCTCAAAGCAATGACCGCAGCGCCATTGCTGGCGAAGTCGTTAATCATCTCTTCGCGTAGCTAGGTCATAAATGTCTACCCGATCTTTGAATGGATATGGTAGATTCTTCAAGTTCCGTAGCTTCGGTAGTTGTAGGTCATAATAGAGATGTTTATTTTTAAATTGGATGGGGTCGTGTTGGTCCACTGTTTTGTTCGGATTTTAATCGATTCTGGGACCTACGACGATGATGCATGCTTGCCTAGATGACTGGTTACTGTCAGCCTGTATCATCCCTTTGCTGGGCAAAGGCCCCATGACTTTCAGCTCTTACGAACCAGGGGTACTGTGGACCACTGATTGTTTGTTTTGTCCAGCTAGTCCCGCCATCTTCTTGCTTGCTAGAAGTTAGCTTACCTAGAAATAACATTTATTCACTCATGAAATGAAGAATTCGAAAAAAAAGAACTCCTAGTTCTTTTGAAAAAAAAAACAAATCAATGAAAAGTCTTTATTATAATCTGCAAAAGTAAAAGATGCTGTTTTACTGAAAGCATTCTAGTTAGGTAGGTGGTTCACAATTGATTTTCTTTTGTTTGACTCCGAATCGGTGTCGCTTGGGGCTTAACAGGGTAAAAGTCTAATTGCTCCATAGAAGACTTACTTGGAGAAGGAAATAATATTAGGCCAATCTATTCATCACCTACTCAGAACATTCGTAATATTGCAGTGCAGAAAAAAAAAACGAACTAATTGGAACTATAAAAAATTGAAATCATCTTTTGTGAAATAAACTCTTGCCCATTTTGGCCACAAAAAGCTGACTAACTTTTTATAAAACAAAAATGTAACCAATTTATTTCGGCTGAAAACTCGAACATCAGTTTTTTTAATTGCTCTCGTTGCCAAAACACTAGGCAGCACTAATTCAAATGCTAATTGAATTTTGCCACTAAAATACTAACACATTGCTGTTATTTCATGCACGTTGTTGCATTGTTGCTGTCGCCCTAGGAGGACATAATATGTCCTCCTAGGGCGACACTATATTATAGTGACCTTATTGGTGATGTTCTTCGGGAAAGGTCAGGTGCGTAATGTAAACGAAACAAAAGGAGTATGTATAGCCTGCACTACACTCAAGTTAAGGTGGATCCGCAGTGGTAGTCCGCGAAATTCTAATTTTATTAGGTTCCTTGAAATTTGCACATCAGTAAGGCAAATATGTAGATATTTATATAATTAAACCATTAATCCAAAGTTAGACTTGATTAAAATTTGCATTTCACGGGCTACTACTACGGATCCACCTTCAGCGAATACAAGAGTGTAGAAGGGCACTTCAGATCGTTTCGTGCAAGCTTGGCTTGCCTCAGGCGACTTCCGATGATTGTTGGTTTTTGCGCCCGAGTCAAAGGACTCGAAGCGTATTTGCACGAGTGTATAAGTTGTATAGTCACGTACTTCGGACTTCAGTCAATTTCGACCCAGTACTTCGTCGAAGCAACTTCGCAAGTAGTGGTAGTACAGGTGTTAGAATCGTAGCAGGTGGAACGGTGGTTTCTGCCTACGCCCATGGGAAGAAGGGGTGAGATAATGTATGTATTCATGTGTACATTACTGTTAGGCAATTATTTCATCTCATCTACCGAAACAGACCCAAACAAAACATTGTCAATACCATTATTTGTTTACACAGCCTTCTATTTATTTAATTTCATCTCACATTATTGTTTTATGTTCCATTTGTTTTGTTTTAATTTGTTTTAAAAACTTTACTGTACGGCGACGTATGAATCCACAATGTTTGGCAGTTAAATTGCGAAGCTTGGGGCGTATTTAAGTTTTGAATTATTAAATGCATACTGTATTTGGACGGGCTGAATTTTCGTTTACGTCAGGTTAATTTTAAGGAGTTACTTTCATATTAACTTGCTTTAATCAGGAGCAATTGAGAGGGAAAATTGTATTAAAGGTAAGTTTTATTTTTGTAGTTTTATATTCTATGATTTCGGACTGAGTTTCGAGATCTATATAATTGATATTGGTGCCGATTCCCTAGTTCACAAACTAAACTAAATTTAAGTTCAGTGCATCCTTTTCTTTCTATTTCATTAGGAAAAGGACAGATGATCAATTTTAGTTTAGTCCTGTCAAATTAATCAGCGCTTGACGTAAATTGACGTAATTTTAGTAGGCAAGTTTTTAATCACGTCTAAACTTGTACGGAGTAGTGACAGGCGCTGATTAATTTGACAGGACTAAACTAAAATTTATCTTCTGTCCTCTTCTTAATGAAATAGAAAGAAAAAGATGCACTGAACTTAAATTTAGTTTAGTTGGTGAACAAGGGAATCGGCGCCATTATGTCAATATACCATTGGAAACTAGGCCATGCCATGGCCGGTAAATTAAAGAATCCATACAATCTTGTTTGTACAAATTAGCACCAAGCAACATGTTGTTGAATGTGAATAGTAACTAATATAATTATAAAACAACATTTAAAGGCGCCAACGCTTTTAAGTTTTTTAGTCGTTTTCAGAGGCAAAATCAATTCTTATATAAAACGAAAGCTACACTACACGTTTTATGTCAGGTCATTGACCTATCCACTGATTTCTTAAGATACGCTTCAGCGCATACTCCTTTATTTCTCCGCGGCCATTGTTGAAATTTTTCCTCAGGCTCTTGACATTGAAGGTCGGAAGGCAAGGGTACTTCATAAATATGCCCCTCGACAACCATCCCTTGATTTAAAATGAGCGTGTATATTTTGTTTGAATTTCGAAGGGTCGCAGTGGCATATGGATCAACAAAGATGGCGCTTGTTTTTTATATGATTGTATTTTGGTTTGGAATTTAGTTCCTATTGACGAATACTGAAATGTTTTTAGCTTCTCGTTACGTATGTTTACACACGTAACTAACAAAGAAGCCATGTCATGGATCAACAAAGATGGCGCTTGTTTTTATATGATTGTATTTTGGTTTGGAATTTAGTACCTATTGACGAATACTGAAATGTTTTTAGCTTCTCGTTACGTATGTTTACACACGTAACTAACAAAGAAGCCATGTTATGGATCAACAAAGGCGCTTGTTTTTTACCCGACTGCCTCAGGAGGGTAATGTTTTTCGAGAGTATGTATGTATGTATGTATGTAATGTACTTATGTATGTATGTATGTATGTATGTATGTATGTATGTATGTATGTATGTATGTATGTATGTATGTATGTATGTATGTATGTATTTATGTATGTATGTATGTATGTATGTATGTCTATTTCTTTGGCACGCTCTGTAGCCTAAACGGCTTGATGGATTTTAACATATGAGGTGTCTTTAGATTCGTCTTAATTGTAGGAGTGACATAGGCTATATAATATTTATTAATTGCATCTGCAAATACAAAAAAAAGGAGGGGATGTTTCTTTTTTAAATTAATTGCAACAATATTGGTATTAAATAAAAGCTAGTAATGAGTAATTTTCAAATATATATATATTAATAAAAATAAAATGCTTGAAATAAAATAAATTATTTAAAAAACAAATAACCTGAACTTAACTTTTGATTGTCCCCGCCTGCAAGACCAAAATTATATAGATTATAATGCTTGTTTTTCCCTTTTCAGTTATGTGTTTTTGCAGTCGGGTTTTTTGTTTTTTAAATAATTTATTTTTTATATGATTGTATTTTGGTTTGGAATTTAGTTCCTATTGACGAATACTGAAATGTTTTTAGCTTCCCGCTACGGATGTATACACACGTAACTAACAAATAAGGCATGTGCCGCCTAACACATACATACTTACTTAATAAAGTTTGAATACAAAGTAACAATCTAACAATCTGCCTAGCCTTTTCCCAAATATATTGGGGTCAGCTTCCAGTCTAACCGGATGCAGCTGAATATCAGTATTTTCCATGTAGCGACTGCCTTTCTGACCATAACAAACCAGTTACTGCGTAATACGATATCCTTGGTAAGTCTGGTTGTCAAACTTTCAGGCTTTTGACGACCCCTAACGACTGTTAAAGATCCACGAATGACAGCCAGGACCAACGGTTTAATGTGCTTTCCGGGGCTCAGGGTGTCTGGGTATGTAAAGATGGTCACCCATCCACGGACCAACCCCGGCAAGCGTAGCTTAACCTGATAGATCGAACCGTGCGGCTGTAATAACTTAAGTAATAACTTGTCCACCTGCTCCGCAGTTAATAATAAAAAGTATCGCGTGAATTATAACCTAATACCGACAGAAAACGTATTTTTTTAAATGAACCTGTATTGTTTAACAGCTGGGCAAAGGTCTTCCTCCATCCCCATAAAAGATAAGATAAGATTCAGAGCAAGATTATAAATTGGATAATTCGATCTCGTGAATGAGTTTCCTTAAATCAAAATCAACTGCTATATAAATATAAGCCATTCCCTCTTGGATAGAAACCGGGATTCATTAAAATTGTATCGCTTAGTTAGAAGAGGGATTTAATAAACAATTGGGATTCGTAAACAAAAACAACGCAATGTGTTTTTCCGAGTTAATTGGAATAAGGGGTCGGAATATTAAAGTACACCCGCATAAGTCTCGATCCCGTAGGAATATCGAAATAAAAGTACCCTATGTCCTAAACCAGGTTATGGTCTATCCATGTGTCAAATTTAAGGGGATTACATCGCTGAAATCCCAAAAATACCGTATGTTTAACGAAGTTTGTAGATGAATCCTGTTGTTCGTTTTCAATATAAAAAATATATGTTATACTTAAGGTCATTACAAATGCATTGTATTGTTTAAAATTTTAATAAACTTTCCCAAATTTTGGAAAAAAAATATAGTAAATAGGTCCTTTTTCAACCTAAATTGTAAATGTTCTCTGTAATGGCTGAATAGTTCGGCATGAATTTTGTACCAAAAAATACGTAATGACGTATTTAACAATTTGTATTGTTTTTTTTCGTATTTCATTAAATATTTTTTTTAAATAAATAAAAACCCGAAACTTCGCGAGAAAGGCCTGTGATGCACGCTCGGAACGCGACACTTCAGTGTCTCTATGACTCTGGTGACGGGTGGACTATACGAGCGTTATTTTTTTCAAATAAAATAGTTAAATTCACGTTTTGAATGATTTCTGAATGAAATCATATTGTAAATAGTACAAATATAAATATTTCGTAAAATAAGAATATAAATTAAGTTTGTAAATGTATATAAAGTAGTTTTTAGTTTTGTTTTGTTTTTTGAACTCATCATAGAGTAAGCTTGAATATGGCCTAAATATAAAAATAAATGTAAAGTGAAGCGTGGACGAGCTCTCCAAAACTATTGGTAAGTACCTACCCTTTTAGTGTATATACATATTATTATTTCTATGGTGTTTATTTTTTTATCGTTTAGCTATCTCGAGAATTTCGTTTTAATGGAGGATGGAGACCTAGGTGACTAATGATGTCACCTACCTGGTGGTGGACTCCGAAGGTGGGTATAGGATCTCATTGATGGCACTACGTAGAACCGTCGTGTTTGGACTCATTTGAAAGAGCTGGTGGAGAGCTAGGCGACTGGTGATGTCACCTACGTGATAGTGGATTCCGAAGGTGGTAAAGGACCTCATTGACGGCACTACGTAGAGCCGTCGTGTTTGGACTCATTTGAAAGAGCTCATGAAGATCTAGGTGACTAATGATGTCACCTACATGATGGTGGACTCCGAAGGTGGGTTAAGGACCTCATTGATGGCACTACATAGAGCCGTCGTGTTTGGACTCATTTGAAAGAGCTCATGGAAACCTAGGTGACTAATGATGTCACCTACATGATGGTGGACTACGAAGGTGGGTAAAGAACCTCATTGACGGCACTACGTAGAGCCGTCGTGTTTGGACTCATTTGAAAGAGCTCGTGAAGACCTAGGTGACTGATGATGTCACCTACCTGATGGTGTACTCCGAAGGTGGGTATAGGATCTCATTAACGGTACTACGTAGAACCGTCGTGTTTGAACTCATTTGAAAGAGCTCATGGAGACCAAGGCGACTGGGAAAATTTCAGACTTGGTTTTAAGAATAAAATACCTAGTTAAAATACATTTTAGTTTTTTTGTGGTGAGTGGCTTATTACCAGACTGTAATAGTAAAAACAATACCTTATTTCCGATACTCACACGGGCGAAGCCGCGGGCAGCAGCTAGTCTATTATGAAAAAGTACGTTCATATTTAGGCGTCAGTAAACATTTAGGTATTATCAGTATTTTTGTTCATTTTATCATTTAACAAAAGGCTCCGAATTTGTCTTCGTGGTGCCAAAATTTCTAAGAAAGACACCTGAGGTCGTAAACAGCCGCCTTGCTTTTGTTATTGTTAATTGCCTAGAACACGTGTGCCATTGCCCTTAGATAATGTAATTAGGAGCCTATTGATTCAAAAAAATATTATGTGATATCCAGGTATTTTTCTTTCTTCACTCTACATAACGAAAAAAATGCTCGGGCCCTTGAGTTTCGTTATAAGGAATTTACACTGTACATATAATATACCGGCTGACTATTTTTACCGTCTTGAATAAAATTGGGTATTATACCTTTGGTGAACGGAGCAGAAAGCCTATAGCATATTTTTTTTTACTTTTCACTAGCATAGAGAAAAAATAACCTATCACTAAATAGAAAACGTTTGAAGTATTTTTTTCATACTAAAACAATAAAAACAGAAACCTGTGATTTGAACTTGGATATTCATTTATCGATTTATTTATTTTTTACTACGATTCTATCCTTTGAAGCCTGCCGATAGATACTCGCCACACTTGCCGTCGGCCTCTTTGATATCCTTTCGCAGGTGCACGAGACGCTCATGCATACCCGCTCGCCCGAGTCCCGCGCTCTCTCTCTCTCTCTCTAGTACTTACATCATTCATTCATGCGTGATCGCAGTCAACGCCGCCATTTCCTATCTTCTCCTGTTTTGGCTATTATTCGTTTTACGCACGGGCTGTAGCATGAATAGTTTTAATGTTTTTTTTTTTGAGATACCTCATCGAAACTTTTACAAATTCAATGGTACTAACCAGATATAATCAAAACAATTTCCAGACCGTAAAAATGTCATTCGGTGTATATTCTTTTTGACCCTATATCGGCTTTAAAAACATATGACTAAGTATTTTCTTAGCCTTTGAACAAAAAAAAAAAGAATATTTTAAAAATCATCTTGTATATTATTAAAATGTTTGTTATAGCTTGAACAACATGAAGATTTACCAGATTTGATTATTGAAGAAACACAATCACAAGCAGAAACAAAATAAATATGTGGAAGACGAGTCATTGACATTGCTTACTTTTTTCCAAAATTCAAGAAATAGGTGGTCATGGTGCTTTAAACTGTGGTATACAATGTTTGAAACTCATAGGAGAGAAACGTGTAGGACTTGCATCTAAGTTTACAGTAGAGTAGTTTTTTGAAAATAAAATGAAAATAAAATTATGTACATTTTATTTGAATTTTTTTTTGCCGGAACTTTTGGATACGCGAAATATGGAAATTAGAAATCCGCCATATATATTACAAGCAATAAAGAACGAGGAAGACCGGAAAAGGTGCATAACGTACAAAAACCAGAAGACAAAGATATGTGCGCACTTCAAGAAAGCCTACATGCACCTTCAACACCAACACCAATCCCAATAAATGACCAACCAACCTGTTCACGCTATTTGGATTTCAATGACTTTTAACGGGAATTAAAAGTTTTAAATTTTATAAACGAAACATTAAACTAATTTTTTTTATTTTACTTGTCACCATCAGAAACCCAACTTTATTAACTACACACATAGGAAAATACATGGTCAAATCAAATCGATCTGATGACCTTATTTATGATTGTGGTTACTAAGAACCGATAAACACTGACAAGGTCATCATCAGACCTTCAGAATGTATCATGTAGTAGCACCCGTGCTCAATTAGATAAATGTTAAAAGCTAGGTCATCCTAACTATTTCCGTTACTGAGCACCGATAAGCACTTACCTGGTCATCATCAGACCCTCAGAATGTATCATGTAGTAGCACCTGTGCTCAATTAGATAAATATTAAAAGTTAGGTCATCCTAACTATTTCCGTTACTGAGCACCGATAAGCACTTACCTGGTCATCATCAGACCTTCAGAATGTGTCATGTAGTAGCACCCGTGCTCAATTAGATGAATGTTAAAAGCTAGGTCATCCTTACTGTTTCCGTTACTGAGAACCAATAAGCACTTACCTGGTCATCATCAGACCCTCAGAATGTATCATGTAGTAGCACCTGTGCTCAATTAGATAAATATTAAAAGTTAGGTCATCCTAACTATTTCCGTTACTGAGCACCGATAAGCACTTACCTGGTCATCATCAGACCTTCAGAATGTATCATGTAGTAGCACCTGTGCTCAATTAGATAAAAGTTAAAAGATAGGTCATCCTGACTATTTCCGTTACTGAGCACCGATAAGCACTTACCTGGTCATCATCAGACCTTCAGAATGTATCATGTAGTAGCACCCGTGCTCAATTAGATAAATATTAAAAGCTAGGTCATCCTAACTATTTCCGTTACTGAGCACCGATAAGCACTTACCTGGTCATCATCAGACCTTCAGAATGTATCATGTAGTAGCACCCGTGCTCAATTAGATAAATATTAAAAGCTAGGTCATCCTAACTATTTCCGTTACTGAGCACCGATAAGCACTTACCTGGTCATCATCAGACCTTCAGAATGTATCATGTAGTAGCACCCGTGCTCAATTAGACAAATGCTGAAAGCTACGTCGTTCTAACTATTTCCGTTACTGAGAACCAATAAGCACTTACCTGGTCATCATCAGACCTTTAGAATATATCATATAGTAGCACCCGTGCTCAATTAGAAAAATGCTGAAAGCTTCGTCGTTCTAACTATTTCCGTTACTGAGAACCGATAAGCGCTTACCTGGTCATCATCAGACCTTCAGATTGTATCATGTAGTTAGCTCAATGAAATAACTGATGAAAACTAGTTCATTAAGCAAAGTACATCTACAATTACAAAATAATACAAAATTATGATGTAGGTACAAGACTCTTATGGGACAAAATGTATTAAATCTCTCAGAGAGAGAATAAAATAGGCAAAAACGATGACAACTCTGCGACACATCTGTGTTCTTGCTTTATCTTCAGTTCGTTTTAGTGAAGTATGTCCATTTGTCGGTAGGTGGCGCCAAAGTAACAAATACCAGAACGGAGATCAAATCATCAAGGTCATCGAGCAATGTAATACCCTTAATCCAAATCCGTTCAGCCGTTTTAGCGTCAAAGCGTAACAAACAAACAATAAAAACCTTTTTACAAAAAAAAAAAACAACCGACTTCCAAAAAAACACTACAAAGTGAAAAATCACTTTAATTTCGGAAGTCGGTGTCTTTGAATGTGTATTTTATTTTTTTACCATCGACTTCCGAAATTAAAGTTATTTTTCACTTTACAGTGTTTTTTTTGGAAGTCGGTTGTTTTTATTGTGGGTCAGTTTGTAATTTATCTAAGTTACAATAGCCTAATGTCAACTGCTCATCACCTTTTACAAAATATTGCTTTTCTTGATGTAGGGACGTTAGTTGTTGTTGTGTGTGTGAGAGTTCTCCTGATAAGAACCAGGAGAACTGCCACTCACCATATGCATTGTGAAGAGCATAAATGGCTTAGCAACCATATTAAAGTACCTAATCGAATCACAACTCGGTAAATACTTCTTATTAAGCAGTTCTGGTGGCCATCTGTCGTCTTTATCATCAATTCCACTCCACCAAATGGTACTTTCAGAGAGCAAATGCACAAGTTACTGTAAAAAATACCTAAATCGCTATAGGTGTGAATTTAAAATTTGAGGATTGCCCTCGATTTCCATGGGATTCCCTAATCAGATTAAGACTTTGGTGACAATGGAACCACCTCGGGAGCATACCCTTTAAATAAAAAAAAGGATTTCTAAAATCGGTCCACAATTGACGGAGAAATCGGCGAACATAATTAAAAAAATATACATATATACCTAAACATGTCGAACCGATAAACTCCTCCTCTTTGAAGTAGGTTAAAAAATAACTCACTTTCGCATTTATAACATTAGTTTGGATACCTTTCTGCTATAACAATTAACTGTGATCGACCAAGGTGATAAAGTTTAATTTTACTTTACAAGCATTGTGGGATTTCCCATCGTCCAAAATTACGAACTACCATACAAACTTTTATCCTACCTATTTAAGTTGTTAGCGGATGATTTTTCAAAAATCTTTCTTATATGTTCACTTTGATTGAGGCCCCCGCAACACAGGCAACGGAAGGAACACGGGTGGGTTTTAGTCAGTAAGAGTCTGACACACCCTCCCGCTCCGCCCAGAGCGGGAGAAATTTTAGCCAATGACTATAGAGCCGACTTCAAAAAGGAGGAGGTTATATATTTGTCTTTTGTTTATGTATTATCATCGATATTTTCGTCAATGATGAAAGAAAAAAAAAAATCAAAATAAGTCCATTTTGATTTATTTTTTCTTTTAGCAGAAGAAGCTTGCGTTGTTGTCTTATATAAATTTTATTAACGTTGCCTGAGTAATTTTTAAGTTAGCTTCGATAGTACGTATTTAATCCACTTTGCGTATCTTGTTGATGTTGTAATACTTCCTATCACTGTTGTTTACATAGCAAGTAGTGGTATGCCTATTGGTGTGGGGTGGGTACCATAACAAAAAAGTGAAAAATAAAAAAAATTGAAAAGTTTTTATAAGGAAAAGAAAAGAAAGAAAAAAAATATTTTTGTTTGCAGTAAACATAACGCAAAAAAGAACACAAACACGAAATAACAAGTTTAGGGGAAAATATGCGTCACATCCACGCAAAACGGCCAGCGCTCAGCATAATGCTGCGACCCTATGCGATACAGAGCCCCAGCGCTGGTTTTCAGCGGCAGCCAGCGTTAACGTGATGACGTCAACCGGTGCAGCATTTAGTGAGTTAAAAATAACAAAATTAAATAAATACAATACTTAGTTCTAAATGTTTAAATAAATATAATATTCAAAGTGGCAATATTCCGTACCGTAAGGAAGTCTTTAGTAAAAGCTGAAGCTTCTTCTCTTCTTGTTTGTGGGTGTACTTTACGTGCACCTCTGCCTAACCCATCGGGGAAAACAGCCGTGATGTTATATATTTTTTTCAGCAAAATTTCATACTTCTAGAAACAGTTGTTTAGGTTGTAAGTTGCCTGTCAGTGAATTAATGAATTTAAGATTTTTATTGTATACTCGTAGAAGATAGATGATCTATGGCACTGATACGTGGTCGCTCACAATGGGCCTAATTAAAATGCATAATGTCACCCAACAGGCAATGGAGAGCGCTATGCTTGGAGTTTCCCTACGTGATCCAATCAGAAATGAAGATATCCGCAGGCTAACCAAGGTAACCGACATAGCCCGAAGAATTGCCAAACTTAAGTGGCAGTGGACAGTGCACATTGCTCGCAGAACAGATGGCCGATGGGGCCCGAAACGTTCTGGAGTGGCGACCGTATACCAAAAGACGCGGTGTAGCGCGACGAAGCGTTGGAAGGCCTCCTACAAGGTGGACCGAAGACCTTGTGAAGGCCGCAGGAACCCGCTGGATGCGGGAAGCAGAGAACCAGTCGAAGTGGCGCTGTTTGGGTAAGGCTTATGTCCATCAGTGGACGTGTCTTTCGGCTGAATGAGAAGATAGAAAGAGATGATGACATCTCTGACAAAACCACTCAATTATTCCATGTTTACATGATTAAACATGGAATAATTGAATCCTACGTTGAGACCCTTGTAAAAACCTAAGTTGAGATCAAACACTCGCATAAATCTTGAAATAGTAATAATTATAATGTTCAAGAACGCAGAGGTTCTTAAAAACCGTCGTTATTTTGTCTGAAGGGGGAGAAACAAAATGTCAAATAAATTGCATTTTTTTCGTGGACACAATATAATATGAAGGTTTGTCATACGGGCAGTTTCACCTGTAACAGACAGGTCAGTCACAGGTGAAAAGTTGGGAGGATGGATAATTGATAATGAGGGATTGACAACCCTATGACAAAATGTTATTAATATTAACCTGTTAAGCCCCGCGCGACACCGATTCGGAGTCAAACAATAGAAAATCAATTGTGTCTCATTAGCTGTCCTTGACCAATTAAAATAATGTTATTATTTGTTTATGTATAAGGTCATAGGAAATAATGGCTATTTTATTTTATTTTATGTAGACAGTTGCGTGTGTTAGATTTTGTAGTCATGTTTTTGCCCCTATCCCAATTTATTCAGGGTTGGCGTAGCATATCTATGTCAATTCGTCTACAGTGTCGAGAATCAATAGTATGCTATTACCTCCTTGAATTTGACGAGGATGCAAAACGACACCTTGTTCATATACACTTGGGACGTCTTTGATTGATTTGAATGCACTTTGGCGGCTGAGAGTATGTCATGCTTACACAAATGTCTTGCTGGTGGTGGCGTGTATGTTGGATCATTAAGTTCCCTTCAAAATGGTTGAGCTGAATGGTACTGCGGTGTTATTCTGTAGAAATCTCACCGTAAAAATTGAGGTGAAGTGAGCTTGAAGTGAGCGCTCAATAGTGTCAATCCCCATCAGATGGAATGACAGCTCACATCAATCTCGCTTCACCTAAGTTATCACGGTGAGATTTTCACAGAATTGACCGGCTGATCCATGCGTCATGTTCGTGAACGGGCGCCGTCAGTAGTGACTGGTCGTTTCTTAGCTGCTACGGCTTATTTAAAATTTTCAATTGTTTTGATTTTATCTTTTTATTACGGACACTTTTAACGTGCACCTCTTTCTACATCGTTCTCACATGTATAATTTCAATATAAATGATGTAAGCAATATTGTTGTAACAATATTTTAATTTAAAAGAGTGTCCGTGAAGTTTCTTGCCCGTTCTTCTCCATAGGAACCTACTACGCTTTGGATTGGGCAACTAGCTTCATCTTTCTGACTGACCGACCCCTTGATAATTCAAAAGTGCCTGTATTTGGTTTATTTGAAATAAATGCTTTGAGTTTCAGATGTAATTGAATTTATTGAATTTGCTCTTCAAAACTTATCCCAAGGCTCCTTATAATACTATGCAGTATTCCAATAAAGGAGATGTTTGATTCTAGGCTATCACCATGTACACTACATAGATGAATAGGAAAAAAATAGGGGATTTTCAGAAAAATACAAAAAAAATAATTTAAGGAAGAGTACAGCCGTACAAAAAAGATTATTGGGGAAGATTTTTAATATGATAACCCTATTTTTATATGACAGTTGTGTTTGTCATGACGTTTAAAGACTGACCGTGACGTCTTTCTTTGACTTTGGCAGTTGGCTTAAATATTGTAGTCTGTAGACAGTGGGTTGCTGTGCTCACATAATGACCATTGTGTGGTATTTGGGTTGGACTCGGTACCAAGAGAGCATAGAAGCACCGGCGTCATTCCTGGATGGAATATTGATAAGAGATGATGTGGAAAATTAATAAAATCAAATCTTAAGTCCCAACACGTTGTTTTATTTATATACCTCTCATGACTGATTTTTTCATCCTCTTAATGTCGCTAATACTAGAAAGCTAAATAACATAAAACTTCTTTGATAACTTGTTACCGCCTAGTTGGGCTAAAACCGTTGGTTTCTCCCCAGCTGTTACTGTGTAATAGGAATAGTAGACTACTTTAACAATAACTTTTTGATAAACAAAATAAATGTTCACGCCTTGGTTTTTGCTCCTCTTGACACCAATTTCTAGCTGCTCGAATTAGTAATATAAGATGTGCTGCCGCATTCAAATAAAATATCCTGTAGTCCTATTTTATTAATATGACTAACGAAACCTAATTAGTTTCGGAATTCATGAGTTGTTTTTGTAAATACACATCAATCAAATGTCATTGTCAAAAAGACATTTCGTATATTCCTGATCCACCATATTTATGTTGTGTTGCTCTCCTTGACCGAGTTAATTTCAATTTACATTAAAACAAAGTAAAATTAAAGAAAATTAACATTACAAAACGGTAACTATATTGTATAGCGATATTTACATGTAGTGTATGGATAGAGAGCTGGCCCAGGCTCCATACATTTCTGGAACATCTCCTTTATAGCTACTCTATGAGAGCTATGGAACTGAGTATTCTGGGTATCGAACTTGTGGAGCGGGTCAAGAATACAACAATGACATCAGTTATTTTGGTGGTGGAGTAGTCCATCACCAAATTAACTTATGTCACTCGGAAAGCTGCCACGCTTAAACAGAATTGGGCTAGTCACATTTGCCGCATGTCAGATGATCTATGGGCCAAACTTACGACCCAGTGGGTCCCGCTTAAGGGTCCCGACCTTAAACGCCATTGACCTTGGCCTTAAAATGCGCGTCGCGCTCACGCCACGCTGCTATTCGTTCGTTTAGGGAATATTTATTTTTAGTAACGAAAATATGAATATTTGTCATAAATCACAGATATAGATTAAAATATAGATAAAAAATATATATTGATATAGATAAAAACAATGAAAGTATCTTAAGTAGTTTGAAAGTAAAATCGCCTTTGAGCAGAGAAACATTTTGCCTAAAACAAGACTGAAGCAAGCCTTCCATTCCAATTAAAGATATATTCAGGCAATTTCGTTCCAATATTCTTTGATTGATCTATTTTTAGGGTTCCGTACTTCCGAATGGAAAAAACGAACCCTGATCATTCGTGTGTCTGTCTGTCCGTCTACTGGACCGATTGTGTTGAAATTTGGTACACATATAAATCTCCGTGACATAAACACGGACGAGTATCGTAAATAAATTAATTTTGAATGTGGGTGTCACTTTTGGGCACAAATTTAATTATAAAATAAAATAAAAAAGTTTTGCAAACTACCGTGTGACGTGTAAGGATTTGAGATTTATTCTTTTCATCATTTTAAATAATTTAAGTAATTTAAAGTTATTTAAGAAAATAGAAGTATATTGACCATTTCCCCCTTATTTTCGAAACTAGTACCTCTAAATAGCATTTTTAAGAACGTACCTACAGAAAATAGTTCTTTACTTTTTCTTAACAGGAAAACCTATGAGAAGTCTATGGTCTTAAAATAACATGGTAAATCTCTCAAAATCGTGCATACAAACTTACATTATAGCAGTTGGAATGTATCGGAGAACTTGTTTTTCAACTACAATATTAAGTTGGTTCCTGGGCTAAATTCATCCCAACTACGGAACCCTACATTGTGCGTGGTGCGACACGTACTTGGCCGGTTTTATTACTTATTGTTAAGACTTTATTCGGCTCGCATTTTTCATTTGTACGAACAAAGCTTGGAACAAATTGAGTAGGTATGTATCCAATAACGTTTCATAATTGGACATCGCATGTTTTAATTTTTTCTAACGAGCACAAAATATTCCTCCTTTACAAGGTCAATGGTATATCACTGTTTTTATTTATAGCTGCTATAAAAATTAGGTAATTTTATCGTTCTAGATTGAAACCTATGTTTCCCAACTCTCGGAAAAAAATAATTAATTCATTAATTAAACAGAACAACCCAATTTCCCACGGCATACTAATAATATTACCGTAATCTGACCAAATGTAGCGTCAAAATGGAATTGTGGCCAGTCGCTGCGCAGTAACAAATTCATGTGTCAGCGGGGGTGAGGGGTGGGGTACTGCGCAACTAGTAGCGCACTTCAGAGCCGCCATCAAGTTTGACATGTACTTATTTTTATATTTATTTTATTACTTCAAGTTTATTTTATGCCTTACTAAATTATCATTATCTTAACTGTAAATGTAGAGCAGTGGTGGCCCAGTGGTAACAGCCGCGACTTACGCGTTGTGTGTCGAAGGTTCGAACCCAGACAGGCGCTTTACTTTGTGTAAATTATTTCATCACCACTGCTCTCAAAACGGTGAAGGAAAACATCGTGAGGAAACCGGTATGTCCTAGAACCAAAAATTCGAAGACATGTGACATCCACCAACCCGCACTGGGCCCGCGTGGTGGATTACGGCCCACCCCTCTCACAGAGATGAGGCCTGTGTTCCAGCAGTGGGAACATTATAGGCTGATTATGTATGTATGTTATGTAACTGTAAATGATATATATTTCTGTAAGTATATTTGTACAAAAACTTTGGCACGACAAAAATAAATTATGTTTTAGAACTAGATGAGTTCGGTTTTTCCTATGCGACTACTCTGAGACTGAGAAGCTAGACCGAAACAAACTCAGAGGTCACAGTCTCGTTTAAAGACCTGACATAATCTTGGTCAGATCATGTGAGGCAGTGAGGACTATGTCGATTAGTGTTTGAAATGGTCTTTTGAGGAAAGAACCTTACAGATTTGAGTGGACCTGGAAGCCAGTGTTGCAGCCATTCCATATAGAAAGAAAGAAAGAAAAATAAGTTTATTTGTCACAGAAACTCGTCTATACAAGATGATCGAAGTAGGTAAACAGAAAAATAAAAGAAAATAGATCACAAAACACAAATAGTCGGCAGCTGCACGTCATGACTGTGATAAGAAGGCTTCCACTCAGCATGATGCTATGCTATGGGGGACCCACAGCACAGCGCTGATTTTCAGTGGTCACCCAAAACAGACGTACGGAATCCAAGTAAGGTTTAATGAGTTGTATACACGGCTACATATCAAGCTATATTTTCCAGTATAAGTTGATCCCGCACTCTATAGGATTTCCGTACAATCAGAGGTCAGCTTATACTGGAGATTTAAAGCTTGATATGTAGCCGTGTTTACAACTCATTAAACCTGCCTTGGATTCTGTACTTCTATTTCGGACACATAGTGTACATATAATAAATTAAAATAAAATAAACTGTACTTAGAATATAACAACTATACAACCAATTATAAGAATAAATATTATTAAATAACATACACATTTATTCGCGTATCGTTTATTTTAATCTTTTACTGACTACGTCGCTGTTCTAGTGGTCGCAAAGCACTGTTCTTGAGCATGAAGTTTTCAGTAGCAGCCCGGAGTTTGGATTTGAGGCCAGTTGATAGTCATGGGCTCGCCCCCTTTTACATGGGACTTAAACATAACTGGTGAAATGTGGTTGTACTATAGGTATACCTCTGCCTAACCCTTCTGGGATTACAGGCGTGATGTAAAGCTATGTTTAGGACGCTGACAACACCTAAACCGCGGTCACTGTCAGATTGCATAGAAAAGGAAGAGAAGCGCGATGGCGCAACGCTTATAATGTATTGCAAGATATCAAGCAATTATCTATTCACTCAAAATTGAGTTGAGTAATCGAAAATAAAAAACAACCAAGTACTGCATTCAAATAAGACATTCTTGTTATTAATTAAATACGTAACGTATGTTGATAATTAATACAGATATTTTGGATTAGAACTCAAGGTAAGCTGTTAGTTTAACGTAAGTTTGTATCGAGATTTTATTTCAAAACGTATTTTGGTAACAACCAAGGGAAATATGTTCAAAATTAACATATATTTTTTTCCGCTACCACAAAATATACAGATTTGGCAATTTTTTTCTTAAGAGTAGCCTATTTTGGTCAATTGGGTCTTGTCAGCGCCTTAATGATTATCGGCTTGCCTTAGCTTATAATTATTTAGTATCTGACACTTTTTGTCATTGTTATCATCACTCACAACATTAATAATGTGTTTCAGTTTCAAGCAATGGTACAATTATCATTTTACTAAAACAATTGCCTGTAAAATGGTTTATCTTGATTGATCTCAACCACCTAAAGAATATCGTGTCTAAACGGACCATTTATTTTTTAACTCAAAAGTGGACATGGGTTTATATACAGCAGTTAGCAGGTTAACATTGAAAATAACCACAACTTTTTAATGTTCTTTATTTATAAAAAGTATAACTTAATACAATTAATGTTCACTATAATTATATTCAGGTTCACTAATAATATTATAACAAATTGTGAAAAAACAAATCAATCACCGGTTCACCAGCTTAATAAAAATAATAAAGCATTTCCTCTGACAGTAATTATTAAATTATAATAATAATATAATAAATAATAAATTTGTTTATTTATCCGAATAACAGACACAGACACAGTTCAAAAAGGTGACAAAAAATTACAATACAATAAGCATATAATTTAGTTTTGTACACAGAAAATTTAACTCTAAAAAAAAAAAAAAAATAAGTCTATGCATACAAAATAATAATGAACCCTGTCTCTTAAACTAGGAGACCTGTATCTTAAGAGACAGTGATCGGCCATAATTGAGATTTAATACAAGTTTACAAGAGTGAAAGTGTGTCGATTACTATTCTAAAAAGGTACCGATATTAATATGTTTAATCAAATATGTGTGAGTGTTGAGGTGTGTGTAACATGAGTGTGTGTGTGGGAAGGGAGTGTATGTGTGTGCCGATGTATGTGTGTATGTGTATTTGAGTATTTGTGCGGTTTGTGTTTTATAAGTCAAGCGATGTATGATAGCAAAGATTCTGTTTTCATATAGTCCTGCAGTATGAGCCAGTCCGATGTTTTTGATTTTACGTTAAATTTATTTAGGTCTATTACGTCTAGTTCTTTTTGAATTTTTTTAAAGACTTGATGGCTTAAGACATAGAATTGGCGTCGTGCAAATGAGGTTTTGTACTGTACACCTGGGGGAACATATGTACGCTTGCTTGGATCAGATGGAGGCAAACAATGCCTGTTTGCCTCCATCTGATCCTGTATCCTCAGGACAGATCGGAGAACAAAGAGCTGCCGGACCGTCAGTACTTTGCAATCAGCGTAAAGCTGCGTTGTAGGGTATCTGTAGGGTTTCCTCAACATAACTTTAAGTACAGCCCTTTGTGACCTTTCCGCTCGCAGAAGATAAGTCTTTGCTGCTCCACCCCATACAGTTATACAGTAGCCAATAATCGATTGGCATAGTGTGAAGTATACCATTTTGAGAATGTCAGTACTGGCGGATTCTCGGAGAGATTTGAAAATGTGAATAAGACGAAGTGTTCGAGTAGTCAGTGTATCGAGTTGTTTGTCCCATTTTAGTCCATCGTCTATGTGCACACCCAAGTATTTAACACTAACAGCTCTAGAAATGGAGGGGCATGAACACGATATTAGCGGATTCTGGCATGAGTGAGCCGTTATCGTAAAAGTACTTGTAGGTTTGGTGTTGCACCGGATTGCAAAGGGTAAGTAATAGGTTTTATTTAGATTTAATGTTAGCAGATTTATGTCAAGCCAGTTCATTATTGAAGACAGTGCAAATTCCGCCTTCCGTTTCACATCTTCCCACGAGATCCCATCAACCAGAATCGCTGTGTCATCAGCATATGCATAGATCCTACAAGCTGGTAATGACATTCTACAGAGGTCATCTATGTATATTTGAAAGAGTGTGGGGCCTAAAATGCTACCCTGGGGGACACCGTACAGCACAACCTCTTCGTTACTGTAGCTGGAGCCAATCTTTACCTGCTGGGTGCGATTCCTCAAGTAGTCTTTGAAAATTTCCAGAGCTATGCCACGTACACCCAGATACTCCAGCTTGGAGATTAGTTTGGGAACAGAAACTGTGTCGAAGGCTTTTGACAGGTCCAAGAATATACCAAGGCACTTTGTTCTGCTGTCCAGGGATTTAGCAATAGATTGCGTTAGATCCAATACTGCGTCTTCAGTGGAGACACCAGACCGGAAGCCGTACTGGTTATCCGCTATAATATTGTATTTATCGAGAAAACTTCTAAGATTTTGGTTAAGAATATTCTCAAGGATCGTAGAGAGAGATGACAGTACTGATATAGGCCTATAATTATCAACACAGCCTCTGTCCCCGCCCTTAAAGATTGGATGGACTATGGCCCTCTTCAGAGAATCTGGAAAAACTCCCTTGTCAATGCAAAGATTGCAGATATATGTTAGCGGCGTTACCAAAATATGACGACATGACTTAAGGAGCGAGGAAGATATACCATCCCAGCCCACAGCGCAGTCATGGCGCATCCGTAGTATAATACTATCTATGTCGCATTCGTCAACTTTTTGTATAACGAGTGAATTGACAGGCGGCCTCAGTGTCTTATCATTACCAGGATGAATGGTATCGCAGGCTGAAGGGGCTTTATTTGGGTCGTTAATTATTTTTGCAGCCATGTTTTTACCTATATTGCTGAAGAAAGAACAGACATTGTTGAGGGAAGATGCAGGACTCTCGCATATTTTGAGCAGTTCATCAGGACTAGAGCATATTTTACTAGTATTGGTTATTTCCTTAATGGTTTTCCACAATGCTTTAGGGTTATTCTTAGATTTTTCAAGTTCAGTCTTTTCATAAGCTCTCTTTAATTTTCGAAGTAGCCTATTGCAGAAATTTCGATAACGCGTATAAGTTACATGTAGTATTAAATTGTCTGGTGACTTCTTAGTTTTTACGTGCAGTTTATCTCGGTGTTTTATACATTTTAGAAGCCCTGGAGTTATCCACGGTTTAAGCGCTCTTTGTTTTCTCGGTATGTTGATATGCTTTGTATATTTGGTAATTGCAGTTGATATCTTTGTAATCAGTGTAGTCATAGCAGTATTTGCGTCTTTAATTTTGTAAATATCTGAGAAGTCTGTGTTTTCTAACTCTGTCTTAATTGCTTCGTAATTTAATCGAGATATCGTGCAACTTTTGTTCCGTGTCGGGTTTGAATTTGAGATCGAAAGAATAATCGGTTTATGGTCAGTAATATGCGACTCCAATACCAACGTGGTGGCCGTTACCTTTGTTTTTAATAAAATGTGGTCGAGGCAGTTTTCCATTCTAGTTGGAAGGAGGTGGGTTGGTAGCAGTCCATGGGACGCATTTAGGATTAGGTATTCTAGTGCACGGTCATTCCTACTGTCCAATTTTATGTCAATATTCAGATCTCCCACAGTTGATATACATGAGTTACACAGATATAGGTGAGTACGATATTTCATCATAAATATTATTTAAACTAGTCAAAAAGCTATCGAATTGATCCTTGGTATTATTCGATGGAGATCGATATATTGCTACTACCGAGAGCTGGTTATTAATTTGACATACAAGACTATTTGCATAGTTTATATTTGGTTCCCATACCTTGACGTTTATCCCAATTTTGGTGTAGATTATAACCCCATCGTTTTGGTTTGTAATATTTTTTGTTGAGTGCGATTGGTATCCGTCTAGAACTGGAAGGTTAACCACTTTACTCAGCCAACACTCAGTGAGAACAATTAGATCAAAATCAATATTAATCAAACACATCAATGCCAGGAGGCTATCAAAATTTTTATTAACGCTACGAATATTTACGTGCAATAATGTTATACCACTGTCAGTCCTATTTACGTATTTAATACACTCATGCGGGTCACAAGAGAAAGAGTTTTCAAGATTAAGGTTATCTAGGTCCTGATTTATATCATTTATGTTAGCCATTTATGTTTTTTTTAATAACGAGCAATAAAAAGAATCGTTGAGGGTAATATGTTCTTGATATTTGACAATAACATCGCTTTTCTGTTAAATATAATGTAGTGGCGGGGGAAAGTATGTTTGTGTGTTTTATATTCATTGTAGGTGTGTAAGTAGGGTTTTAATCTGTGTGTGTTGTGTTTATTAGTGCATAATTTGTAACAAAGTGTGAAGTTTATAGTCGAAGTTAAGAGGGTAATTAAAAAGTGAAATAGATGTATTAAATAGCCCATGGTTTCCAAGTTATGTTTGGGCGTAGGTTCAACTAGTCACTTGCTGGTGAGTTGCTGAAGACATTTTTCTGAATTTATCAACAGTTGTTTATCGCCCGTTTGCTTGCGAAGGAAGATATTTCCATTGCTTACCCAACAGAAAGAATAGGCATTTTTCTTCGCAAATTCCCGCGCTAAGTAAAATAGCTTTTTAGAGGAAGAAGTCAGCTGCTCAGCAACATATATCGCGTGCCGTTTCCCCGGTATACCAATCAGCTCAGTGTTCAGTTTGTTCTCTTTGGACTCCTTGTTGTTGTAAGAACGGATGGCAGACAACACGTTGTGTTTTGTTTGCACTGTTGTAAATTCTGCAATGATTGGGCGTGTGGTGGGGGCCGCCGTACCCTTAGTACTTTTTCCAGGGAGGCGATATATATCACGAACTTCGGTTTCGGATATAGACATTCCAGCTAGTTGGCCTATGTTGCGGACCGTTTTTATTAGGCCGGCCGTAGTCTCACCGTCAGTTTGTGGAACATTTCTAATTTCTATTCCCGACGACCTAGACTTATGTTGGAGATCCAGAATCTTCCTCTCAAGACCCTCTATATAGCCACGCTGTTCTTGCCGTTCTTTCTTAAGCTCTTCAACCTCTTTCTTTAATCCTTCAAATTGTTGGTTCATGAAAGACATTGATCGCTCAATCTCTGCATTGGTTTTGCAGATTTCGGCGTTAGACGCCTGAATATTTATGTTTTGGGCCTTAATCTCACTTATGTCAGTTACTAATTTTGACATGAAAGTAGATTGATCTTCTAGCATCTTAGTGATACGCGTGTCTTGGTCTCTTTTCCAATTAGCAAGTAAGTCCTCCACATCCTGCTGACCTCGAGGCGAGTGTTCGTGTCTAGGTCGTTTATTCCTACTGGTAACATAGTCGCTTATCTCAATCGCCAAGTTGATGTCCGGTTCAGACTGAGTCTGAGCCAGAGGAATATTTGAAGTTTGCGGAGGAGTGCGCTGGAGACTAGCCATCCTTAATAATTATAAAGAATTATTACCTCAATTTATCTATTAATTAGTCCGCCGCTTTACTCGCAGTTGTTGTTATGATATAATATAATATCAACGACGCACTTTGCAGTTCCACGGTTGCGGGCAGCCGACGTAGCCGATACAAGTTTCGTAGAGGGCTCGTAGCACGTCGTAGCACAGGCCAGTGACGTCGCGTCGTCGCGTAGCACACGTAGGACACGTTGCCGCGTTGGTAGCACAGAACAATTTCGCGCGCCACTGATACTTGCTTGGTGGCGCAGTGGGAGAGCGCCCGGGTCGTCCACACACCTCACCGCTGCGTCGCGAGTTCAAATCCTGGCGAATCGCAGCCACTTCAAAAAAAATCGGAATCACTAGAAATGTTTATATCCCATTTTAATTATGAGCAACATATTTTTATCAAAGGAATTTTCGCGCGGTTTCGGAAAACGGGACTATTTTGCGTCCCGGGGCATTGTCCGGGGACAACGGGACAGGTGACCGAGAAAAGGGACAGTCATGTTCAAAACGGGAAGTATGCTCACTTTAGTCATGTCCCAAGTTATTTGCCCTTTTATGTAACATGCCGTTAATCCGATCGTGTAATCGTACCTTTTAAGGTGGATCCGCAGTATATAGCTCGCGAAATTCAAATTTTCTTACGTTTTTTTTATGGAACAAATCTAACTTACAGAGATATATTAATGATTTGAATAAAACTCTGTAAATATATATTTATTATGGCCACGAATCATATTTTAATCAAGATACAACCTGACCTGTAAATTGCAAAAAAAACCTAAAAAATATGAATTTCGCGGGCTACGGATCCACCTTAAGATGTTCATCGTCTTCCGAATATAATGGTTGTTTAATTATTTGACGTGGTAATTTCATGATTCTAAGCAGCAAAATAAAGTTTAAGCGCGATCTGAGGGTCTTACCTTAAATCTTTACTAATATAATAAAGCTGAACAGTATTGTTTTGTTAGTTTGTTGGAACGCGCTAATCTTTGTACTACCACATGGATTTGAAAAAATATTTTTGCATTAGATAGTCCAATTCTTGAGGAAGGTTATAGGCTATTTAACATCACGCTATGACCCTTAGGAGTCGAGCAAAAAGAAAAAAAGTCAGTAAGGATGCTAAGAAGTAACGGGTCACATACTTTGTTGTAAATGTAAATTTCTTGTTGTAACAACAACAAGAAATTTCACGCGGACGAAGTCGAAGCTAGTCATCATCTGCCTAGCCTTTTCCCAACTATGTTGGGGTCGGCTTTCAGTCTTACCGAATACAGCTGAATACCAGTATTTCACATGGAACGACTGCCTATCTGACCTCCACAACCCAGTTACTGGGTAACACGATACCCCTTGGTAAGACTGGTTGTCAGATTTTCGAGCTTCTGACAACCCGTAACGACTGTCAAAGATCTACAAATGACAGCCGGGACCAAAGGCTTAACGTGCTTTCCGAGGTATGAAGTCGAAACTAGTATAATATAATTATGTTATATTTTTATTTATCTAGCTTTTATAGTGTGACGTCAGTAGTGTCAGCTGACGTAATGGACGGTCTACTAAAGTAATGTCAGACAGAACATATTATACCAACATTTCATTATTAAAGCACTAATATGTTACGCGCGACGCCTCGGTTGCTTTTAGGAAAACCACTAAATTATGTCTGTATTAGTCCAGATTTAAGGGGATGTTTTCAACTTTGGTTCTTTGGATAATTTTGCTAATTTATTAAAGGTGGGAACACCATTGCTTTATAAATAAAAAAAAAAGAAAAAGTATTTATAGAGACTCGCACAGGAAGATCACAATTTAAACACTCATTAAACACTCATAGAAATATAAAATAAAATAATAAAAAACAATAGGAAATGAAAATAAAAGCAGAAATTTCTGTAGGAAGCCAAAAGGCTCCTATCTCAGCATTTAATAAAAATAATGAAATGGCTTTTAAAAAAATACTTGGGATGGCTTCAAAATAATTAAGTTGGATCCGTGAATCATTAAAATCATTAACACATCTCTCTAAGTTAGATTTGTTCCAAAAGAACTTTTCCGTAAGTGATTTGTTTTGATGGAACAAAATAATCTTACTAAGAGCAATGTATTAATGATTGTAATGATTATAATTCTGTAAATACATATTTCTTATTTTCGCCAATCATATTTTGATCAAGATACAACCTGACACTGATCTGCAAATTGCAAGAAAAAAGATAACTTTAATTTCGCGGGCTACTACTTCAAACACACCAATAAATCTAGATATTGGCGCCGATTCCCTTGTTCACAAACTAAACTAAATTTAAGTTCAGTGCATCTTTTTCTTTCTATTTCATTAAGAAAAGGACAGAAGATAAATTTTAGTTTAGTCCTGTCAAATTAATCAGCGCCTTTCACTACTCCATACAAGTTTAGACGTGATTAAAAACTTGCCTACTAAAATTACGTCAATTTACGTCAAGCGCTGATTAATTTGACAGGACTAAACTAATATTTATCTTCTGTCCTTTTCTTAATGAAATGGAAAGAAAAAGATGCACTGAACTTAAATTTAGTTTAGTTTGTGAACAAGGGAATCGGCGCCATTATCTACCTTAAGACGCTGACAACACCTAAACCACGGTCACTGTCAGACTGCATAGAAAAGAAAGAGAAGCGCGATGACACCCACACAGACATCCCGTACTCGACGGCGAGTACCTCCGCGAAGTCGAGTAACATAATACTCCCCCCTGTCTCTTGAAACCACCCGCCCGCGCGGAGCAAGTAAACTAAATATCCCTAATAATAATAACTCTCAGATATGACAAGTCCCCACTTGCTCAAAATCGGTAGCGCTCTAAGCCTAGGTTCGAGTCCCACTATGGGACGCCCTTAGCTGTACTACCTAATTTTTCCATTTTGTTTGCTAGGTGAGAGGCCCTTCTGCCCCACCGAAGCCAGATGAAGCAGATAGAGTCCACAAGGATACCTGCAAATCAGCCCATATCAAAAAAAAAAAGCGTGATGACACAACTCTTGTAATTTATTGCAAAATATAAAGTAATTATCTATTTACTCAAAATTGAGTTGAGTAACCGAAAATAAAAAACAACCAAGTTCTGCATTCAAATAATACGTTCTTGTTATTAATTAAATACGTAACGTATGTTGCTACTTAATACAGATATTTTGGATTAGAAGTCAAGGTAAGAGGTTAGTTTAACGTTAGTTTGTATCGAGATTTTTTTCAAATCGTGTTTTGGTAACAACCAAGTTCTGAGAAATATGTTCAAAATTTATTTTTTCCGCTCCCACAAACTATACAGAAATGCCAATTATTTTTCTTAAGACAAGCCTATTTTGTTCATTTGCCTCTTGTCTTAATAGATTATTCTGAAGCCATCCCAAGTAATTTAATCATCGATTCTTGTCCAAAAGCTCGTTTTTCCCAAATAACAAGTGTCAGACGAATATTTTCGCTAAAACGGTATTTGGTTTCAATCAATACTCTGTGCTTTAAATTCTTTATTGGGTTTCAGCCCAATTTGTCCCACTTTGAACAAAGTTAACCACTTTCTGTTCGGTACCGCCCTTTTGTTGAACTTTAGCATTAGTTTTGTTTCTGTTAATTTAAGAGACGATAACGATTTTACTGGAGATATTCAATCAGAGTTTATCAAGATAATAAAGTAATTATTACTCATAACTTGTTTAAGTTGCATGATTATGACGTAGTAGGTGCTGTTTCAAAAATCAGTATGCATAGGTAATATAACGGACACTAACGGAAAACTGGGTTTAGAATTATTTTATCTACACCCATGCTATAAATCCTGTATAAATGTTTCTGAAACAGTTAGCTTATAGCCAACATTAAAACCACCAGTGTCATAGTAATCATAATATCATCCAAACGAGTGTTATAATATTGTACTAAAAATCATTATGCAACACCTTTTCAAAAAAAGAACATTGTCATGCACGCGCGTTTCACTACCACATTGCCGTAATTAAAAAAAAAACTTATACGTCGTATCCCGCCATTTTTGTTCGATATTAGTATTGCAAAAAATATTACTTTGCTGTTTACAAAAATGATTGATACCTACAAGCTTTGATAACATACAATCAGATATGTCTAATGCAGCAAAGGATATTTCTAACCAATTATTACCAGAAACTTTCCATGAATTTACATAGTTCTTACAACACTGAACAACACCCTATGGTTTTAGAACCTTTTATAGAGGATTCATATCATGTGTGTAGATAAAGTCTTGTATGCAACTGTAGATAATTATGTATTAAAACACTTATTTGATACTGTTATCACATTCGTGTTTTAAAACCCCTTATATACTTTAGGAAATGTTGATACGCCGTTTATCTTCCTTAAGCTTGGGTTTTCTAGGAAAATGATTCAGTCGTAATATAACGGTCGCTCTGAAATCTGTCATTTTCGCTAGTATTAATCGTCCTTGACCTTGCCCATCCAAAATGTGCGTCGCGCTTACGCCGCGCTGCCCGCCCGTGTCGTTCGGTTTCATAGGCAATTATTTTTTTGTGACGAAAATATGAATATTTAAAAAAAATCGCAGATAGAACTATAGATAATAAAATAGTCTGTTCATATAAAAAAAACATGAAAATATCTTAAGTACTTTGAAAATCCCGGGTGGATTTCCGGCCACCGTAGGCGCGACCTTGCGGACGGTGAGCAATGGGTAGCTCACCTTCCGGTAGGGACCAGACCCGGGTCGACGGCGCGTTATATTCCACGCGCGCCTCAAAGAGATGTCGTCAGCACAAGTGTAGGGGTCCACTAGGGCCGATGCCTGCCGGGGTCGCGGGAAGGTACTAATGTGTCACCGAGGACCCGCATCACAGGCAACGGAAGGAATACGGGTGGGTTTTAGTCAGTAAGAGTCTGACACACCCTCCCGCTCCATCCAGAGCGGGAGAAGTTATTTGATGATTTCCCATCCACAAAAAAAAAAGCGCTATTGCTGAGCATGAGGACCTGGGTGGAATAACTGGTGTACTATAGGTGCCTCACTGCCTAACCATTCTGAAAAACAAAAAAAATTAAAAATCTAAAATAAAAACTATTATTGATTATTTACTTGGTATCGTATTGTTATATGATTATTTACGAGTTTCATAACAACCTCCTGAAATGTTTTGCAGGTTCAAAACTGCATCTTGTATAGAAACATTTCTTGTAATATAGAAACAAGCTGTTCAACTGAACAATTTGAATGAAATGGTTGATCTTTCTTATATTCTTCCTAATAGAAAGGTCAACCATTTAATTCAAATTGTAAGGACAATTGTTTGATTTGTAACATTTAGTTAAAATGTGTAATAACTCATCCATGTGTCGGACAAATTATTTATAGTTTTTCTTGAAGAAGAATTATTGAACTATTTCGTATGTTTATTTCTAAGGTCAAGGTCAAAGTCGAAGTTCGCAACAGTTAAACTTAACGTTCCCCGAAGCGTAAGTAAGGTGTAAACCATAAATGGTGGAATGTGGGTGTACCACATTCCACCAGTTATGGTTTAAACAATATTTATTTGGTTTCGGGCCGGTGAGAGGATGCGTTCCTGTCAGCTGAGCAAACAAGTGTTTTACGAATTTAAACTTTATTAGATTGTTCCGTGTGGTGTCGGACGTAAAGAATAGCACCATCCCATTTCTTCCCGTGGGTGTCGTAAAGGGACTTACTAGAGAATGGGCAGCAGCGTTCTCTATGCATTTTAACACCATACTGCGATCGCCAACCCGCCTGCCAAGCGTGGCGATTATGGCAAACCCCCCCCCCAATATTGGGGGAGGCCTATGTCCAGCAGTGGACGTCTTTCGGCTGGAATGATGATGATGATGATGATGAGATTCTAAACGAGTTTACCTAAAGGTGTCAGGAACGCATTCTCTTGGCGGCCGAAGTATAGTTATATTATTAACTACATTTCAACTAAAAACCGGCCAAGTACGGACCACGTACAATCAAGAGTTTCGTAGTTGGGATGAATTTATCTCAAAAACAAATTTAACATTGTAGTTGAAAAACATGTTCTCCCATACATCGGCCGATATAAATGAAATGTATTGGAATTGTATACAAAAGTATTTTGTGTCAATAACCTTTTTTTTTTTAATTTACGTACGTTACGGTCAATCCTTCATCTGCAACTTGTAAAGCCTACTTAGCTGTGATAGGTTTCCTTTTAACTTCGTTATATATACTACTGCCATGATTTTTTTCAAATATCGTAAAACAACCATTTAGCTGGTAGGGACACACACTTGACTCTAACAAAAATTTGCACTTTAAAGCTTACGCTTTAAAGATTACGCAAACGGATCCTTGAATCGAAAAATGGTGTTCACAGACCCGCAATATGCTTGAACGGCCTATCCCGCCACGGGATAAACGAGAAAACGAAATATCATCTCCACTTTACGTGCAAGGGTACCTCCCTACACAAACTTATTTTTCAAGACTTTATTTTACAATTTTGTCGGCGTGATTAATACGTATACCCATGCCAAATTAATGCTTCCTAGTACCAAGTGTCTTTGAGCTAAGCCGCAGACAGATAGACAAATCTTTCTAGGTTTCCGCAGTCAACGTAGGGTACGTTGACTGCGGAACCCTAGAAAGGGAGCTAATTTTGTCAATTATTTATTCCCATTAGAAGTTTATTAACTGGGAGGCAGTTAATAAACTTCTAATGGGAATAAATAATTGCACTTATTATTGTTGCATATTATAAATGCAACAATAATAAGTTTTGCTGTAGCAGAGAGCTTTCAATTCAATGAATAAGTAACTATGAACAAATCAAAGACAATATTGTACTAACCAAGCATTTTTCTTTACCATAATATCCATTCCTCAACCAGAATCCTCTTGCAAATTAACTAAAGCCCTCCCCGCAATACCATGGCGGGTTACCTGAACAATAATTGAAAATAAAGTCATTTGAATATATCTTTTAGCTCGGTTGAAGCCGAGATTAGACCCGCTCGGCCCAATTACAATTGGCTGATACCCGTACCCGGTGGTGGCTCGGTTATTTTTGTACGCAATAAATCCATTACACATTGGACTGTTAGTCATTAGACAGTCCATTTGTATTGATTAGATGTGTGAAATGTCTTTTTGTACTACTGGCCCAAAAAGGAGTGTAATGTGTTTAGGATTCATGTATGTATGTATCTTTGTGAGTTTGTTTGTGCCAACATAACTTAAATGCCTGAGCAGATTTAGATGTATGGGGTATCGTTAGAATCCTTTCGTCATCCCGAGTGACATAGGCGGGGAGTATGGCTATGGCGGCAGTATAACAATATGGCGGCATTATGGCTCCATTTTCAAATCTGAAAAAAAAAACTTCTTTATTAAAATATGGGTATCAAATTGCAGGCCTTAATAAGCACATGCCAAAACTATGTATTTTATTGGCATACATTTTACATAGGTAGGGTGTACATGAAATACAAACATTTCATCCCCACGCCATCCACGCCTCGCCTCGCTGTGAGAATATATTTTTTTTTTCATTTCACCTTTACTGCTGAAAATAAAAAATACCACCTCTCAGCATTACATGTTGTTAAGTTATTGTAAAGTTACTAGTCACTAAAAAGTACAAAATAAAAAAAAAATAAAAAACATAGGGTAGTAGGTATAGACGCAAATCAAAAACAATACTTTTTGTATCCAAAAATAATCCGAATTTCAATCAAAATAACTGATTGCACAGGAAAATACTCAACTCAAAATATAACTAAATAAGCTACAGTTTATATTTGTGGCGCATCGCTATTTATCTTAAAGTAAGATCCGCGATTAGTAGTTTTCAAGGTATAACGAAAATGGGGTCAAAATCAACATTGAAAATAGCGTCATGAACCTCGAAATCATTCAATTATGAAAACGACACCCATGACGAAAAAGTTGCAAATTTTTCGGTGTCGCCATCTTGAATTTTTATTTTGACGCCATTATGGTTGTCACCACCCTCGAAAACCATGAACGTTCCTAATTTACTGTTAACATAACATATCATAACGCCTGTGTTCCCCGAAGGGTTAGGCAGAGTGTACATTTCGTCGTTATTTTTTTCGCATTATACCGCATCCCGAATGCGGTCCCGAATCTCATCATATTATAATCATGAAATATTCGAGCCAGGGTCGTAGCTGACCATATGAAATTATTACTGAAGACTGCAGAGTCGACAACAGGACTAACTGCTTCTCACACGGACAACTATACTTCTTCCGCCTTCGCGTCACCTGTGCTGAGTCTCTGTATATTTTGGCTGCTGAGACTTAAACTACAAACGGGATACAGGGAAGTTTTATAAAAATAACAACATCACGCCTGTATTCCCCGAAGGGTTAGGCACAGGTGTACCTACCTATAGGTACTACAACCACATTTCGCCATGTTTACGTCCCATGTAATAGGGGGCCAGCCTATTGCCACAAATACAGACTTCGCACTGATACTGAGAAATCCCAGATGGAAAACCCAATAACACTTTTCCGGACGCGGGATTCGAACCCAGGATCTCATGCTCTACAGAACTTGCGCTTGCTACCAATAGATCAACTAGGCAAGTTTTTTAATAAAAATGTGGCTGTGATTTTAATATATTGTGGTGTGAACAGTACCTTCTTGTATGCATGCAACGTACTATTTAAAGTCCAGCCACACACAAATTACAGTTCAATTTCTAGACATGACTAAGCTAAATTAGCTGTGCCATGCTGTCATTGATTTGTCTTTGTCATAGCTCTGTTCTATCTTACCAAAACCATCCTACCGTAAAAGCTAATTTGAATACATTAGTTCGACAACGCCGAACCCAAAATGTCTCTGACGGTATTGACTGAAGCGGGTTATTGAACTTTAGTTTATCCAATTTATATCCTCTAACCAATCATATAAACGTCAATTTGAACGGAAAGTTTTACTGTTTAAATCGCTTGACAAATATTTGAATAAGAAAGCGCAAATCGAGGCTGATTTCCCATGTAATTGGGGGGTAAACTCTGGTGCAAAAAAAGCTGTACATTTCCTATTTTTTTAAGAAATTGTCTTTTAAAATTGCCTCCGACACTGCGCTTTTATAATTTCTGTCATGACGGTATTGTCGTCGACATCCACGTCCACGTCACGGCATCACGAATACAGGAAAGTTAAATGTATGGAAATGTATGAAGACGCTTTTAAAAAACCACGATAACGTTAAAACGTGCCCGTATTTCCATACATTTTAAGGACGTGGACATGGACATCTATTATACTATCGCCATGTTAGAAATTATAAAAGCGCACAATGGATAAAATTGGAGCTTATAGAAATACATGTAAATGATGGTCTGGTTTATTTAATTTGACGATACAGGCACTCAGCTGTCTAAACTATCATTCCGTGATTAGACTGGCCATCGAGAGGTTGTTACTTCAAATCGAATCGTAAACTTCTAGTACAAACATAATTATCATAAAACATGTTTTGTTTAGTAATTTTCCTCCTACATTCGTAGATCTTTTTAGTTTTTTCGTTATATGAAAAAATACATTTTTATTTAAGTTACATTTATTAAATGCGGTGCATATAAATCACAATTTTACTTGTCTTGGTTGTGTGCCAAAACTATCTAAACAATTTTCTTTTTTAGATTTTTTAGTAGCTTTGTGGTCATAATGTTTTATTATTGTTTAGATCTATGAAAATTTTGTTTTCATATAATTATTATACTAAAAAGATATAAACAATAATAAAACAATATGACCACAAAGCTACTAGAAAATCTAAAAAAAGAAAAGTAAACTGAAGATGCACAGAATACGATTATTAAACGATTTAGACAGATATATGGTTATGGATAGCTTTTATGGTTGACTTTACGGCTTTGAAACGTACGTACGCTTCTAAAGCTCTATTCATATATATAAGAAGTCCCATTCTCACAGCATTACAGCTACATTTTAACATTTTATGAGATCAACAAACAAAAACTGCTGTTTAAAAAGAAACCGCTTTCACGATTTCTTAGTTTACCTACGAGTACTCAAAAAACTTAAAATACTTTAGGTGATAAATATAAGAAGTCCCATTCTATGCAGTTTAACATTTTATGAGATCAACAAACAAAACTTCTATTTAAAAAACCACTTTTACGATTTCTTAGTTTACCTACTCAAAAAACCTTAAATACTTTATCTAGCTTCTGCTTTACGTAATAAATATAAGAAGTCCCATTCTATGCAGTTTAACATTTTATGAGATCAACGAAATCTGTTCGGAAGTTTATTTTAACCTTTCGACTTTTCTGCCAGCTCTTTTTTCTTAGCCTACAAGAAAAAGAAAACACGGTCTGTGACAAAAGGAGTTATCTATCGTTAGCCCATACGTTTTAATAAAAAGACCCATAACATGAAATATTTAATCAAAACATTGTATCAGGAACTTTCAAACAGCTTAATCAAGTTGTCACTTCTATTTGCCACTCAAACCTAGCACAGCAACAGCGTGTCAACACCACAGAGCAGCAAATTACTTCGGCGTCCCCACTGCGAAAGTTAATCGGATTTAAGCCCCTAATCACACGACATCGAGTGGTTCATTAAACAAACATGGCGCTTGACAAGACTTATAGCCGTTATAAGTTTATTTTGTTGAGAATTTTAAGCATCTTGATTCATACATGAAACTGTAAATTAAATTGTGTTTTGGGTTTGTTTTTTTTAGGTTTTATTGGTTTTTTTAAGATTTTTGCAGAGGATATTTGAGCACTAACGACTTACTGTAACGACTATAAATGAAAATAAATTAAATGATAATTATATTGGATTTAAGTTCAGGGTATTGACCCCTTCCCATGGCTCACTCATTGTGTACAATGCTTTTGGATGAGTAAACAAATTGATGTAAACCATTTATGCTAGCAGGTAAAATTGACTTGGAAAAATTGGATTATATCGACGTTCGTATTTACTAGGGCAGTGCATTAAAGTCCATTAAGTTCTATCCACTGTCTGTTAATCACCTATTAAATCACCTATTAATCAACAGGTCTACCATTGATTAATATGACTATAAGGTGTCATTGGAAAGGCAATTTATTTAAATTTCAGAATAAATCAATAGATTTGTTTTTTTGTTTACCAGGGAATAAAAAAGCAAGCTATTGCAAATGATTAAAAAGTTACATTTTATTTTATCAGCAAAAATTACAACAAAGTCCTTAAAAACAACTTAAAACCTAGTGTTACCCCCCCCCCCCCCCCCTAGCCCTGATGACTGCTTCCATGCGTTCTCTCATGGACCTAATTAATGTGACAACAGTCTCTTGAGGAATGTTGTTCCATTCTTTCAACGACGGCATCTTGGAGATCTTGGAGAGTGGTAGGGGCAGGATCACGTGCCCGTACTCGCCATTTCAGTTCATCTCAAAGGTGCTCAATAGGGTTCAGGTCTGGACTTCGCGCCGGCCAGCGCATAACATCCCAACTTCTTGCAGGTAGTCTCTTACAATTAAAGCGGTGTGACAGCGGGCGTTATCGTGCATTAACGTGAACCCACTGCCAACAAAACCAGCATAAGGGACAACCTGCTCCTCTAAGATCTCTGTTATGTACCGAGGAGCAGTTAGCGACCCTTGGCCGTGAGCACTTCCAGTCCGAGAAACACACACGAGGTTCGTTTTGCCGTCGATTGACATGCCGCCCCAGAACATGCACGAGCCACCCCCGTATTCCACTGTCTCTTGAATACAGGCTTGTGCGAATCGTTCCCCTTGCCTCCTGTACACTCTTCGACGCCTGTCGTTGCAGAAAGACACACCCTCGTCTCATCCGAGAAGAGCACAGCCTTCCATTGGTCTATTGTCCAATCCACATGGTCACGGACAAATTGTAACCGGTCTCTCCTATGCTGTGCAGTCAATTTTGGCCCTGTAGCAGCCCTTTGAGCTGCAATTTTCTTCTCCCGCATTCTTCTTCTAACTGTTGAGACGCTTACAGAAGTTCTGCGAGCTGATCGCAGTTGTTGTTGCAGCTCAACAGCATTGGAGAACCGATTACGTAAAGACGTCGAAACAATGAAGCGATCGTCTCTTTCGGATGTGCACCGTTGTCTTCCAGATCCACGTCTTCGGATATAGCCACCAGTCTCTTGGAAGCGTTGGAACACTCGTCGAACGGAAAAACGACTCAAGTTCAGTTGCCGAGCAACATCACATTGCCGCATCCCTGATTGCAGTAGTGCAATGACTTGAGCGGCTTCATCTGCAGTGGTATCCATCTTCTGGGGTATTTTTATTGCTGTAACTGTTCAGGTGTGTTCATTTCAAAGGTTGACATTGGGATGTCGCTGCGTCCCCGTAAGGGGGCGCGGCTAGCGGATCCGGGGCATAGCCCCCCGGCCGCGGAAGCAATACGTTGGCCCGTAAATACGGGCCCCTCATGGTATTGGTCACTATGACTCCTAGATGATTGGGCGCGTTTTAATAATAACGCGCCCATGTGAGTGATTGCTATTGTGATTACTGTAGGCGCATCACGACGCTAATACTGTTAGCGCCGCTTTCTTCACGACACCACGGCGGTCAACCCCCGCCAGGTGAGACCCCCGGTTACCCGGGGGAGGCCCAGTGAAGGCGACCAGCGACGTAGGTGCCGACTCGACGCTCCTACAGTATAGGTGTATAGTCCCCGCCCGTCCCGCTTTCAGATCGAGCCGATTACGGTCCGGGCTAAGGAACTGTCGTGTGTGTGTGAGCGGCATTGTATTGCGTAACGCCGCCCAGTGTCTACACATACCGCACAGCCCGCGCTATGCGTATGTGTGTGAGTTAAATGCCTGTTGAGTAGTGAATGTCTGTGTTAATTACGTGACGTGCCTATATTAACTTAGCACACGCCACGCAATAGATGTATTTTATCTGTAGAGTACTATTGAATCGAGTAAGCCGCGTGTAACCTGGATGCAGCTTACTCGAGGCGTCCAGTCCGGTGCGATGGGGTCAGTCGTCCGCTACCAGGTCGCGGGGTAGGGGTCTCGCGTCAGGGGGGCGCGCGTGCAATGGCGCTATCTGCTTGACGTGGGGCCAAGCAGATGCGTCGGCACGCGCGAACATTCCCTTCGCGAGGCGCCTCACAAACTCGTCCAGGCTCTCAATCCCGAGGTCCCTTTGGATTATGTCGTTCCTCACGAAACGAGGGGCGTCCACAATGGTCCGCAACGCCAGGTTTTGTTGCGTGCGGAGCAGCTTTCGGTTCGTCTCGCTCGTGAGGGCGAACCATGCAGGGGCGGCGTACGTCAAAATGGGGCGTACGTACAGCTTGTACACACCCATTTTGACGCGCACCGGGATTCGGGACGAGAGCACCGGTCTAAGGAGGTTGCGGGCGACCCTACCTCGTGCGGCGACCTCGCGGACGTGCGTCCCCATCGTGAGCCGACGGTCGATAGTGACACCCAGGTACTTGACCCGGGGCGACCATACGACGTCGGCTCCTTGTAGTTTCAAGGGTGGTGGGAGGGGCGCGGAACCGGTGACCAGCGCCTGCGTCTTACCCACGTTAACCGAGAGCCGCCACTTCGACAGCCACTCAGGGAGCATGTCGAGGGCGCGCTGCATCTTGACCGCCGCGTACTTTGCATTTAGCGAGGTGGTAATGTACGCGGCGTCGTCAGCATACAGCGCGAGCGTCGCATCTGGAGTGGTGGGGATGTCGTCGGTGTAACGTGAGTAACACGCCGGCGATACGCAGCTGCCCTGCGGCACACCGGCCAGCACCGGTCGGGCGCTGGATAGCGCTCCGTCGACCACCACCCTGAAAGTCCTGTGGGATAGAAAAGTAGAGACCACCCGCACGATGCGACGGGGCGCATCTGAGGTGGCCAGCTTATATATTAGGCCGTCGTGCCACACACGGTCGAAGGCCTTCTCCATGTCGAGGAATACTGCCACCGAGTATTCCTTCCTGTTCATTGTGGCTGCGAGGTGGTGCAGTACCCTCGACAGCTGGAGCGTCGTACTGTGCTCCGCCCGGAACCCGAACTGTTCGGGACGCGGCGCGATGTGGGGTTGGAGATGTCGCAGCAGGAGTGCTTCAAACACCTTGGAGACTGTCGGCAGCAGAGTGATCGGCCGATAGCTCTCCGGCTTCAGGATGTTCTTCCCCGCCTTGGGCAGCATTATGACGCGCCCTTCCTTCCACGAAGCGGGAAAGGCCCCCGTGCGCAGTATCGCCGTGTACAGGCGCGCCAGTGCCGCTACCATACGGTGCGGCAGGTGGCGCAGCGCTGTGTTGGTGATACCGTCGGCACCGGGGGCCTTCCTAGGCCTCGTTCTAAGGATGGCGCGTCTGACTGCGCCCGGCGGGAAGAAGATCGGGTCCTCATCGGGAGCTATCGGCGTAGCGAAGTAGTCTCCCAGGTGTCTCTCGACCGCTGCGACATGCTCGGTGTCGTCGGTCGGGTTGGGGCGGAACTGACGCTCCAGGTGAACAATTTAAAACATTATGTGTTCAGATTTTGCATTTTTATTGCAAGGCAATTTCTGAAAATGTTGTCTGTCCTAAAGCCAAATACATGAAATAAATGGCATGTAAAAATAGCACTAGATTTATAATGTACCAAGATACGTCATTTAGAGAATGAATAGAATATTAGATGCCAAAACCAAGTCAAAATAAACTATAACTCTTGTCAACTTTCTTTATTGCTGCAATGATTTTAATGAGACATTTTTGTGGGTACATTGGCTTGCACGATACCGATTTTTTTATATTTTTATAAATTTTATGCAATGTTGTCACCGGGACAATAGAACAATCAACCGTATTTCCATGGTAACAATTTGGCTCTGATCGTGTCTAGTATTTCATAGCATTCAGAGCGGTTGAATAGTTACTGGTGACGTTTCGTAGTTCAAAAAAGAATTCATGTTTTATTGCAAGCACAACGTCATGACAGACAAAAACAAATATCCTCAATTTTTCAATTTCCAAAACGTCAAAGGTTATCGACAGCTTCAACGTGTAAAAAATCGTGTTAAAAATATTGGCGTGAATCCCAATAAAATAATACCATTTTATTCAAATCCAAGAGTGTTATGTGTCGCGTGCAAGTTCGAAAGGGTTACCGAGGCCCCTGGCAACACAGGGAACGGAAGGAATACGGGTGGGTTTTAGTCAGTAAGAGTCTAGTTAGTAAAGTTATTTGATAATTTCCAAACAAAAAAAAAAAAAGAGTGTTAGTACATAACACTCTTTTTTTTTATTCAATTACTACTTCATATTTATGTATGAGATTTAAATTTCTTTAGAAATTGATTTTAATATATTGTTGTCTTTGTTATGGTGGGTTCAACATATTATTTTTGTCTAGACAAATGGCATGAATGACTTGTTTTTCATATAACCTTTCTACTGATTCCGTTGCTTTATCTATAATTGGTCTGTCATCATGAACGTTATTATTTTTAACCACCAGTATCATTACAATTCGTTTTATCACTGTGTGCCTGTCGATGTTGTTGTCATAAACTTTGTGTCACCTGTCAGGTGGATCACCTTTTTGTTGCTTACTTAATGCTTCGTACATTCTTCTAAGCTAACATAAACAATAGTTACTTCAAAAAAGTCGCCTTATAGAAGTTAAAACGTTATTCTCCAAACCTAAAATGAATTCCTAATAGAAACTCTCACCAAATCCCAAATCCCAAACCACCAATATACTCTTTCACCAAAAGAATTAAAAAGATCCGGTAAAAAATTTATACGTCTAAACAATTCTCCTCGCTGGTACAATTAACCCCAAAAGGCCCGCTGAGGCCAAACCACGCTGGTTTCAATTAGAGCCACATGTCGGTCATTACCGCGACATGCCCCATATGCACTGTTGCACGTAGCACGTACTTTTAGTTTTTGTTGCAAGTTTGGATGTTGAGCTGAAAAAGTAATTGTATGCACGTAGCTTGGAGCAAGGTGAAAGATACGAGATTTTTTTGGATGTGGGAGTACCTTATATTACCTAATATTTGACACCAACAGTGTACCTACGCTAACTTGAACTTTGGGCAATTTCTGTTTTGAATGCCAAATTATGTATAGACTATAAGTTGGTACAAAAACAATTATATAGAAATTCCAAAAAAATAGCGAAGTTACAAATTTAACACAACGGTAAGTGGATGCCATTTTTTCAATCGCGCGATATATATGTGCATTACGCTACGCTATCGACGATTACGATAACGAACGGACTACACTAGGCTAACTGAGATTAGCATAGTGCAGTCTAATATGTCCTGAACTGATGCGCAACATGGTTTTCGGCCGGTCGCTCCGTAAATTCAAATTTACTGATTCAAGTAGACTACATATCCCGTGGCTTGGACATGGGTGAGCAAATTGATGCTCTGTATTATGATTTCCATAAAGCATTTCACATAGTTGACAACGATGTGCTTTTGACAAAGCTGGGGGTTATCGGTTTCTCGTCCGGTTTTCTTAACTTCTTTTCCGACTATCTGCGCGATCTCAAGCAGTTTGTGAGACTTGGCTGCTTCGAGTCCAAGCCTTATAATACACGTTCGGGTGTAAGTCAGGGATCCGTGTTAGGGCCGCCTCTGTTCCTGATCATGATCAATGACCTGATTACTAATGTTAAGTTTGCCAAATGCCTGTTATATGCCGACGACCTTAAATTAGTCGCACAAATCCGAACGGACGCGGATTGCAAACTCCTACAAAGGGATATTGATGCCATCTATGAGTGGAGCATTGCGAACAAGTTTTAACACAGGCAAGTGCTGCGTCATGACTTACGGCAGAGGGTTGCGACCAATCCATTACGAGTACAGTTTGGGTGGTGAAGCAATTGCTCGTGTCACCAACATAAAGGACTTGGGAATGACTGTCAACCGCTGTCTGACTTTTAGAGATCACGTGTCTACCCTTGCGAAGGAATCTTTCAGGCGGTTGGGATTTGTTTTGCGAAATACTCGTGACTTTCCCAATCCAAATGTTATTAGGCTTTTGTCCACCGCTCTGGTTCGAAGTAAACTCGAGTCCAGAGCCTGTTTATGGCACCCCTATATCATGAACCAAACATTGATGCTTGGAAAAGGTACAGAAAACTTTCTTAAGTTGCCTATTCCAAAGGTTATACCATTTCTTTCCCTACACGTACCCTACTAACAATCTTTTAGGGACGTTGGGCTTTAACTCGTTGGAGGTGAAAAGAGGCCTTGATCAGCTCACGTTAGCCTGTAAGAACTTACGGGGACGTATCGACTACCCAGAGCTCCATTGCTTTTTCTGCCGATTATTTGTACCCGGCAAATACATCGGACACCATCACAGCCGGCACAATCTGTTTGCGCAAATGCCATCCAAAACTGTAGCCAGACCCGAATCCCCAGTCTGTCATACTCTAAAGATGCTAAATGCCCTTCTGACTGCCAACCCTGAATGTGATATGTTTGCCGATGATAGAGCAAAATTATGCGTATGTCTGGTGTTCTATGAGAGAAAGTATGTAAGGGAATCCACTGTTCCATGTTAGTTTTAAATTTAATTATTTACAACGTAATGATTATATTAATAATTGTTTCTATGTTAGTTAATGTAGGTAATTGGTGCTGTACCGTTTTAATTAACTATAAATAAATAAATAAATAAATAAATGATAGATATCGATACGTATCATGTCTGTGAAGTCTACACGAATAAAAAAACAGATTTTTAAACTGATATTTCAAGTGACTAAACTGTTGATGACCCCAAAAAAAAAACTCATCAAATTATTATTTTTTTGTTTTATCATGTTTAGATACTACAGGCTATAACTAACTAACAATTGGGGATATAACAGGCAAAATATGGGTGTACTACAGGTACACATCTGTCTTACCCTTCGGGGAAACAAGGCGTGATGTTATGTCTTGTTATGTTTAGATATCGATACCAATCATCTTTTGAGTCTCGCTAGCTAGTTTAATTTGACCCTGTATACTTAAATTTATTTCTTACTAGATGCGCCCCGCGGTTTCACGCGCATAAGTTTTGATCCCGTGGGTATATCGGGATAAGAAGTATCCTATGTGTTATTCCTGGTTATAAACTACCTGTCTGCCAAATTTCATCCAAATCCGTTCTGTACTTTTTGCGTGAAAGAGTAACAAACATCCATTCATCCTTGCAAAATTTCGCATTTATAATATTATTAGATGCGCCCCGCGGTTTCACCCGCATACGTTTTGACTCCGTGGGTATATCGGGATAAAAAGTATCCTATGTGTTATTCCTGGTTATAAACTATCTGTGTGCCAAATTTCATCAAAATCCGTTCAGTACTTATTGCGTGAAAGAGTAACAAACATCCATCCATCCATTCTTACAAACTTTCGCATTTATAATATTTATTAGTAGGATATCCTAATAATATTATAAATGCGAAATTATTTCTTATTATTATTTGGAACAACAACAAATTGGCGTAATTACAATTAGAAACGATGATAGCTACAAAAGTGAATAACTGTTTCGTAGGTATCAACGCCCGTCACTTATATATCATAAGGCCCAATACAGGAAATGTTGTCTCTATTCCTTACACAATTGGCACTAATATAACAAGCTACCTCTTGTGTGGTATTCAAATTCTAATCAAATCTAAGCAAGTGACAATTATTGTCTGAAAAACATTTTACAGTTTTTAGTTATAGCGCTTTACTACCGAAGGAGTCACCTTTTCAATAAATTATTAAAAGGGTACTACCCCATTTGATTTTCCCTTTACCATTACAAATGTTTCCAATACTTTCGATTTCAATTTTATTTCACGATCTATTTTCGGCTTCGCAACGAAGAAGATATTCGGAAGATACCTTTTCATTACGGAAAAATTCCATCAATGTTTTACTCAAATACTTACATGGAGAGTATTTCTGGCTTCCGATGGAGTCATCATATTGAACGACTTTTGTTTGGTATCCCGATTAACCCCTAGAGTGCGGTGAGGGCAAAACGGTCGCTTTCAATTATTAAAGCCATATGGAAGCTATTACCGAGGTTCGACCCAGATGCACTATAACGTTTCAATGTGTTTGAGCAATTTACAAACTGTTTCTGAACGATAATTTGAAAAAGAGTTGAAATTGTTCAAAGGAGAGCAATTTCTGAGGTAGACGGTGCTGTAAAATCGTTGAATTTTTAGGGTTTCGTAGTAAACAACCTTTTAGTTTCGCCATATCTGTCTGTCCCCAATGTAGCTCAGATACGCTTAATACTAGAAAGCTGTAATTTGGCTAAGGTACACATATTAATCACGCCAACAAAGGGCTAAAATAAAATCTTGGAAAATAATGTTTTTAGGGTACCTCCCTTGCACGTAATTTGGGGATGATATTTATTTTTTCGTCTATGCCATGGTGTGGGGTATCGTTGGATAGGACGTTCAAAAATATTGCGGGCATGTGAATGCAACTTTTCTATTCAAGGATCCGTTTGCGTAATATTAAGCATTAAAGTGCTAATTTTTGGTAGAGTCAAGTCCCTTCCAGCTAAATGGTTGTTTATGGAGATGTGAAAAAAAACATGGCAGTAGTACCTACACATAATGTAATTAAAAGGAAAACTGTCGCAGCTAAGTGGGCTTTACAAGTTAACCAGCAATAGTCGACCAGCAGTTTGAGAATTGATCGCGGCATACATATATCGATGTATGGGAGCACAATATGTTTTTGAACTACAATGTTAAGTTTGTTTTTGGGATAAATACATCCCAACTTCCCAACTACGGAACCCTTCATTGTGCGGTGTCCGACACGCACTTGGCCGGTTTTTTTTACATATTTTTTACTGTGCTTCTAATTGGTTCTTTTGAGAATTAAATTGAAAAGGCAATTCAAGAGAAAATTCGTCGAGAGACGAATTTCTATTATTTTTCTAAATTTCTATTATTCTATGAAAAAAGTAAATACAAAGTAATTGTAAAAACAAAAGCTGTGCTTTTACCTTATTACAGTTGCATTTCTATATTACCTACATAAAGGTAAATGACAAAGGAAATAATAAAATGTAACCTTGAATAAAGTGGAGTACTGGATATAAATGCGATGCGGTTTCCGGGTTCTAATTAATTATTTAAAAGAATAGTCTTCAATCATATTCTAAAATCCTGAATCATCAAGTTTTTCTTTGTTCTTGTGTAATTTACGTAATGTAATAAAATATTATATGCAATAAAAGTAAAAAAAAAAAATTGTTACTGTTATTTTCACATAAAGGAGTCTGCCCACTTTACCGGACCAGACAGTGCTATAAAAGTATCAGGCACGGAAAGAAACATGACACGGATAACTATGCCCACTAGAACGTATCAACAGCGTATCATGCCCGTGCACAACGGTTTTAGTGATCGTAGCATCTGCGGTATGGTACCCGGTACCCGTTCCCTCGGTTGTAGTAGTTCACCTGTGTTTCCGCGTGAAGCAACGCGTCAGGAAAAGCAAATACCTAACTATTTTTGTTGAAAAATTATTTCCTACTAGTTTTTGCCCTCGGCTTCGTTCGCGTGGATGTAAGAAAATATCCAACGGGAACGTGCTATCGGGATCAAAAGTATCTTTTATGTTAATCCAGTTTAATAAATTATCTGAGGGCCAAATTTCATACAAATCCGTTCAGCCGTTTTTGCGCCAATTCGGAACATACATCCAGACAAACAAACAAAAGTTCTAAAAACTATATTTTCGGCATCAAACTCGTTGCCACACCTCATAGTAATTACTTTTTCAAAAATATTCAGTGTTGAATACGTAATGTTCAGCTTTGAATACGTTACTATTTTTAACCAACTTCATATTACGTATATTTATTATTTATATATGACGGCTATTAGAAAATGGTGCATTTATAACGGGTATGTTCACCGTTTTGCCACCTGCGCAAACCGGTTTGGCAATGTTGTGGGCCGTGCACTGATCGTATCAGCACCGGCAAAATATTCTCGCCGACAATTGTTGACGCTCCGTCCTTGTCACGCGATGGTTTTAGTCGGTGACGAACGAATGGTCTAGTGGGCATAGTCTCATACTTTTCAATACGATGAATATTTTTTACCTGACACGTTCCTAGCACGGTCATGGTATGATACGTTGTAGTGGGCAGACTCCTTAGTGACGATAAGTTTCGACAAATTATTAGCTTATTACTTGGTTTTAAAACCAATCAGTTGTTTCGAATGATGTCCAAGGCAACTGAGCGCAGGTATAGTGTGCTACATGCAACTATGTTAGCAGAATACCAAAAACCATTGCTAATAAGCAAAATGAATAAACCAAAGTCAAAGAAAATGTAAAGCAGAATTAATGTCCACTTTTAATTGTGGCCCACAGTAAAAACATTGAACAGTAAAATTTAAACCAGATCCAAAGAACCATGAGGCCATTGAAGTCGACGACAAAACAGTTTCCTTTAAAGATTTAACAGACAGAGATAAGGAACAAAACCTCCCAGAGACAATTACAAAGCCACCTCATTTCTTTTTCCTCTAAATGCGACAATCTGTAAACGGGAAAGGAAATAAGTAGAAAACGAAAATGAAAGCTTAACAGACATAATAGACCAATTAGTCGGTCGTTGAAAGGGGCTGCAATAATAATTAGATAGCAGTTAAAAACAAGGCTGTTAAAGATTGTCTTCTATTTTAGTTTTTACTTTTTGCTCGGTTAAGCTTTGGATGGAAGTAAATATGATGTTAGCTACAGGAAAAAAATAATGTCAAGCAGTCTTTTGTTTGTAGTTACTTTTGTAGTAAGCAATAGTTTGTTGAATGAGTAAAGTCCACAAGGAAGCGTGTTGTTCGCGCTTCCTTGTGGACTTTACTCACACAATTTATTTTCCATTGTTTGGCTCCGAATAGGATACGCGCCGGGCTTCACAAGTTAATGAAAAATCTTCAACTGTGCCTTTCAAGTATGTAACTGTCTGCCGGGGTCGCGGGAAAGTACGAAAGGGTTACCGAGGCCCCTGGCAACACAGGCAACGGAAGGAACAAGGGTGGGTTTTAGTCAGTAAGAGTCTGACACACGCTACCAAAAAAAGTATGTAACTGTCGAAAAATTCGGGCATTCTTATTCAATGAATTAAGAAAGAACATCTCAATGCAGTCACATTCAAACATCATACTTCAATGTTGATGAGTACATGAACACTCATCAACATTGCTTTGGTATTTCTACGTAAGAAGACAATACATTTTTACAAAGCCATGAAACGTCTGTGTTCTATGTATTACGTATTCATCCGTATCAGAATATACCTTATCCGTATCAATATTAATAACATTACCTTGCAAATTCAAATTCAATAGCCACTCGAACGTAAACGGTAATTGATATAATATAGGCATACAAATGTGTAGCTACATACACGGGCTGACTGGTAAAGCAAGGGATGTTTGTTTTATTCGTTTTCAAAATTCGACCCAATTATCCAATTGCATACCTCCATCGATTTATGTAAATTCACATTTTTATCTGTCCAAAGGGGTTCGTGGTAATAACAGCAAAGTGGTCGATCGTTACGGTTAAGCAAACGCTTGTCGTGAACGGTCCGGAGTGACCGTCCATTAAAAATAACGGACATCAAGCCGATGGTTTGGTTATGATAGAAGCCGATTCCGACATAGTTGGAGAAGGCCGGGCAGATGATGATGGAGGGAACTCGAATCATTTCTTTCCCTGCCTTGTCAAAGGCTTTTTGCCGAGTCCAGTCTAGTGTGCCTTCCCTACAAGTTTTCTCAGCGATTTATTACTCCGTACTTCTTTCAAGCATAAAGTTAATTATGGTGCCTCTAAGTAAGTCCCTCGTTTACTCAGTCAGTACTATATAGTTCTGTTGTACATTACATTGAAATTCATCAATATTCATGCCGCGGGCGAATACGATAGGTAGCTGTTTCATGGTACTGCCAATTCCTATGAATGCATTTCACAAAATAACCCGGTTGATTAAGTTCGATTTCCATTGAAAGGACTTGGGAATGTTGTATAGTTTTGTATTATTTACGCGACTGTAATAGTTTAGTTTCAATGTGGTAAGGGCTTCAGCAGACATAGTATGACGGTTTCTATTTCTACTGTAGAATAGAAAACGCTTATTTACTGTAAACTTTCTACTGTCTACACGTAAACGTAATTTTTGATTACTCTTCTTTCTCTACGGTTCTCGTCCTAAGCCCGCTGTAATAATAATACTTTTCTGGCCTCAAGAGTTCATAGAACATTTTGGTCTGGATAACACACGAACCTTATATTTTTTTTCGTTGAAAAGCTTTTAGCCCCTTACTGATAGTCTCTTTATCTACCAGGCCAACCAATGCTCTAATTTTTAGGTTGCTTGGTTGGTTTATTTATTTACTTTTCGTCCCCAATCGCATAAACATTTTAGATCGTTCAGATCAATTCAGAAAGTTACTTGTGTATTTGTAACATTATCAGCATCCTCTGAACGGAATCGAAAATTGTTTCATAACGGGCACATTGCAACCAAGTCTAATGTCTGACGTCACAACACGGTTACGATCGCGATCGTCAGAGAATAGAGTGCTAACAGATTCTGTTTCTATTAATGGCGTGTTTACTGCAGTTGATAAATCCGTCAGTTTCCGTTCCGTTTCTAACACAATTGCTCATGTTGTCATCACAGAGGAATTTGTCATCGCTACGGTAAATACGGCACATCGTGTTTTTGGCTTTTTAGAGCGTCGTTGTCTTTATTAGCTCACTTTTACCTGTGGCGGCATCTAAAGCGCCACATACAAAACTACGCATCACACTGACGTCACGCAAAATCCTGCATCGCGCAAGCAGAGTTTACCGCGCAACTAGCATATATACAACATCCCGACATCAACCGTCGGGCAGTTGCCCACCAGACACAACACCCGTCTGGTCGGAGGATCCTCCCTTTTCTATGGAGGATGAGTGAACTTTACACCCTGTTCCTCATGCCTCTATACTGGTGACCCCGAATATGAACGTCAGCGCAGCCTTCGTGCAACTACATCAGCGTGACGTCATCATCATCACTTCCTCAAGCTCTCGAGCGGCGAGTCACACAGCCAGCCAGCACCCACGGCTTCAACGGGTATCCTGACCACCAGCATGCAGCGACCGCGCATACCTGGTCATCACCCTAAGCCTCATCAGCAACCTTGGCACAGCACACTGCACTTTCGGCCGGTCAACAAGCAGAGCTCTTCAACGCTCTCCTGGTCGACGCCAGCAGTCAGCCCTCAACCCGGCGCTGTACCACGTCCGACTCACTGGAGCATAACGCAGCGCCACCCCGACTCACTGGGGCATCACCGCAGACAGTTCCGACCCACCGCGAACTATGCGACAACCGGTTCCGAGCCACTGGAACCCCACCTGGCACTGGCAAGCATCGCAAGATACACGACTCAGCCCACTATCGACCTCCGGTCTCCGGAGGGGAGTGATGTGGCGGCATCTAAAGCGCCACATACAAAACTACGCATCACACTGACGTCACGCAAAATCCTGCATCGCGCAAGCAGAGTTTACCGCGCAACTAGCATATATACAACATCCCGACATCAACCGTCGGGCAGTTGCCCACCAGACACAACACCCGTCTGGTCGGAGGATCCTCCCTTTTCTATGGAGGATGAGTGAACTTTACACCCTGTTCCTCATGCCTCTATATACCCATGTGATAGTCCCTTTCTTAAGTTCGATAAGTGATATGAACGCCCGGGTACTGTAATACACAGAGTATTACAGTACCCGGGCGTTCTCCCCGATTCCCCGGGCGTTCCTCTTCCCGATTGTTAATCCGACATGATGGTGCCTGCGCCTTCCCTATTTCATTCTCGTTGAACATGCACTCTGTCGTTGACATCCGTTTCAAACTCATTGCATGTGTTCATAATATCTCTGTGCACATCTTCAATCAACTCAGCATATCGCAGTTCATTGCTAGACATAGGCCTCTTTCAAGTTGTGCCATAACACCCGATTCTCTGATATCTGCATCCAGTCTATCCACCCATGGAAAGTACGGTTGTTGCAACCCAGTGCTGGGCACGCCACGATTGCGGCGATAAGTCCCCTCTTTGAGGAGTGGCTGGAGAGGCGCCACGGCGTCCTCACCTTCCGCGTGACGCAGGTCCTCACCGGACACGGCAGTTTCGGGAGGTTCCTGTGTCGGATAAGGCGGGAGGAAACGTCCGGGTGTCACCACTGTGTGGATCGCCTGAAGGACACGGTGGAGCATACGGTGGAGGTCTGCCCGGCTTGGGCAGAGCACCGCCGTGTCCTCGTGGAGGCGATCGGCGGCAGAGACCTCTCGCGTCCGGCCCTGGTTCAGGTCATGGTACGGAGCAAGAGGGCATGGGCAGCCGTCACCTCCTTCTGCGAAGCAGTAATGCTCGCAAAGGAGGAGGCGGGACGGTTGAGGGAAAGGCAAGTTTCGCGCCCTCTCGCCCCTAGCCGCCGCAGGAGACGCCCAGGGCGTCGGGAATCCCGGGCGGATTTCCGGCCACCGTAGGCGCGGGCTTGCGGACGGTGAGCAATGGGTAGCTCACCGTCCGGTAAGGACCAGGCCCGGGTCGACGGCGCGTCGTATTCCACGCGCGCCTCAAAGAGATGTCGTCAGCACAAAAGTAGGGGTCCACTAGGGCCGATGCCTGCCGGGGTCGCGGGAAGGTACTTATGGGTCACCGAGGCCCCCGCAACACAGGCAACAGGAAGGAATACGGGTGGGTTTTAGTCAGTAAGAGTCTGACACACCCTCCCGCTCCGCCCAGAGCGGGAGAAGTTATTTGATGATTTCCCACCCTAAAAAAAAAAAAAAAAGTCTATCCACCCGCTCATAAAAAAGGTCGTTAGTTCATCTAGCTGGGGGTGCACCACCGCAGCGTCTCAACGTTCTCTTGGTAAATCTTTTGAGCTTTAAATTAATTTCGAATTGAGTTTACTTAGTGGTTAGTTGTCTAAAGTTACACGAGTAAGTATTTCAAAATTTAATAATTCTTAAGCCGCCTCTTCGTTAAACAATCTTGTTGTTTTCTAACTTTGATACGTTGCTTTAAAATTAATTCTTTTAAAACTTACATGTCAAATTACTTGTTTACTTAAACTTGTTTAAATATTCATGTACCTTTGTTTAGTGAAAGGAATTTTGTTGTTGAATTAAATTAATTGGACATGTTCTTATAAACCTAAATACTAAACAATAGGATTATGAATTTACTGCATTTAATACAAACCCTTTGTATTGTGTACTAAATAAATATTCCTTTGTGAAGTGAATAAAGTGATACGTGTACATTAATTTGGGTTTTGGACTGCGATGACACATACGACTTAGTTCAACCAAATAGATATATTCATCCTGTGAAAATGATACTCATTGGTATTTACAATATATTATTACTACAGGCCTAAGCCTACTGTAATAATATTTTAGAGTAGAAATAGAAATCGAATGTCTACAGTAGAAAACTGTCAACTGTATACACGGAAACGTAATTTTTGTCTACTCTTCGCTTCTCTACGGTTCTCGTGCTCCGGGGTCGCGGGAAGGTGCTAAAGGGTTATCGAGGCCCATGGCAACACAGGCAACGGAAGGAATACGGGTGGGTTTTAGTCAGTAGGAGTTTGACACACCCTCTCACTTCGCTCAGAGCGGAAGAAATTATCCTAACCAAAAAAAAAAAGCCTGTGGGGTTGAGAAAGTTAAACATAAGAGCTTAAGAGCATTCGCAACAGTCCTACTGTACGCGTTACGCTAGAAACTAAAATTATGTTCCATACGTTGCAGTTTTTTTGTCTTTTAAAATAAAAGCGCGAATTGAAAAAAAAAGAAAGATGCGAATTTTAATTTACATTATTAAACACAGCCTTATTGCACAGGCAAAATGTTCAGACAAGCTCGTTTAATCTGCCCCATTTACCATTCAACTCTTTAAACTCAGATTTTGATTCCCATCCTCATTTAAAGAACAAAAGGGAACACGGAAGTCTATTCGAAGAACATAAAACGCAGTGCACCGTTATTATCACTATTACCTACAAATGACGGTCATAAATGGCAAGTTGACCTTTAGGTTTTAAATCATACGGTTGTGATTTCTTCAGTAATGTAAACATACATAGGTACAAATCGTTCGTAGTGACTGCTTGCATACTCGCGTTTGAGTTACGATTGCTATCTTGATGGTATTACTCGTATTATGTTAGCCACTTCATCGGTTCCAAGTTCAAACGGAAACCAACGATTAGTTTTCGGGAAACGTGCGAATCAGAATTTGTTTTTGAGGCGACTTTCATTAGTTTTGTTTTAATTTTGAATTCGTATTTGGAACGTATACTGTTCGACGTTAAACAATCAAGTTTTTCGTTGGCGTTACATGGCGCAGAAATGGATATAGCCGAAAAATTCGTATTTTTTGGCCCGGAATTGGATCTACGTTCCGACAATCTGAATATTTTTTATTCGTGCATGGATTCTGGTCTCAGCGGGCAAGCATCACGAATTTCAGTACGAGCTCCGAGCATAAGTTAGTGTTAATTAAAACCTGTTAATTAAAGCCCAAAAAAAGCTTTTGCCTTAGTAGTAGAATAAAACGTTTTCCAGGTTTCCGCGTTTTTTCTTAAAATAACGCTGATTTAAAGGGCGTATGTTTTCTTTCTTTGACACATATATTTTTCTTTGTGGCTTGGCTAGTTTCCAAGTAATATCAACGAGGAAGACAGATACGTATAAATTTTGGGTCACGTATTCAAGAACGCAGGGAGATATATACCATTGCTAAGATTCCAATCGTTGCACTTATGCACGAAACATTATGCTATTTGTGTATCATTCAAATTAGAATTTAATAATTTTAATCTTCCCTATGTATTCATAGAGGATATATACAAGTAATGATTGTGGCAAGTAATGATTGCTTTGCTCATTTTGTAGTAGAAAAAATACAAAATTGAATAATACGAAATAAAGGTAAAATATACCGAGGAGCTCGTGGCTAAGTAATAACAGACGCTCGGGTCATCCATGAGGTTAAGCTACGCTTGCGGCGGGTTAGCCCGTGGATGGGTGACCGTCTTTACATACCGAGACTCCTCCGTGACTTGGAAAGCACGTTAAGGCGTTGGTCCCGGCTGTCAGAAGCTCAAAAGTCTGACAGCCAGTCTTACCCAGTTACTGGCGTGTGGAGGTCAGATAGGCAGTCGCTTAATGTAAAATACTGGTATTCAGCTGGATCCGGTTAGATTGGAAGCCGACCCCAACATAGTTTTATTTTATTTTATTTTATTGGGACATAAAACAGTTACACGTTACAAATTTTGTAAAGAACAAACTAGGGTAATAGGGGTAAAGATGTAACCCACACCAATGCCCGCGGAATAATCTATAATGGAGAAATAAAACAAAACCACGCGTCTGGAGGCGATTTAGGATAGAAAAAAAATCATAATTATTGTGCAAGCAATTGAATAGCCATTCTTTTAAATTTTGTTTGAGATAGTGAAAATATATCAAGATCGAAAAAGTGTGTGTTATATATTTTTAAGAGACGACGGAGGGGCGCCCTTGCGCCAGCATTGGTTCTGCACTTTACAGTGTGGAACAGCCGGGGCACGCGCGCCTCTCGCCGTAATACAGTTCTGGGTACAATATAACAAAGTTTTTTGGTGATTTCAGAGCAGTCAAAGTTGTTATTACATATGCATATAGAGGTATAGTTGGGAAAGGCTAGGTAGATTGATTGATACCTATAGATTTATTTTCATTTCAAACAAATCTGTTTGTCAAAAATTAACTAATTCAAAATAGTACACATCTATGGAAGAAGACGGCTTCAGCACGGCTTGGCGAACTGACAGCTTCAGCATTCTTGCTTCTAACGAGGATATAATTTTGTTCGGCTAATCGAATGTAATCTAACAATGATTAATGGGCTGACTAAGACCATCTTTTCAGAATAAAAAACAGCGGGTCATTAACCTTAGAGAAAGCGATTATGTGTAAAAAGTAATTGCTCATTTTTGCTCCATTACCCGCCTAATCGAATACCTACAAAGATTTAAAACTCTCAGAAACTTTCTCATGAAAATAAAAATGAGTAGGTACCTACTCGAATCTCGAACCGCTACGTAAGCCTAAAGGCTCATGCACACGCGTTTTGACGTGCCCGTGATGTGACGTGACTGACGTGTGGGGCAAATATCCTATCTCTGACTTTTAATATACTATTGTGTCATAAACTTATCTGACCCGATGGCTGACAGTGTAACTAACGAAATGACTGTGAAAAGTGACAACGTCTTATATTTTATCACCGGCAGCGCTCGCGCCGCTGCAGAAATTGTATTCATATCATCATAATCAGCCTATAACATTCCCACTATTGGGACACACGTCTCTTCTTTGTGTGCACAAAATAAAGTGCCTGTCTGGGTCCGATCCCACAACCTACAACTCGTAAGGCGGGGCCGTTACCACTGAACCACCACTGTTCACGCTGGTTTAGAGTGAGAGTCAGAGTATTTATTTGTAAACACAGGTTACAGATACACAGGTGTGTGAGATGTTACATTTTTGTAAGTTCTCAATGCTTTGCCATCATTTTCAATTATTTCATTATTAATTTCACAATATCAAATAAAAACTATGGAAAGAGCTAGAGTGTTGGATAAATTAATATAATATTCCCCTGACAGTTAATTAAATTTCAAATAAAAACTACAATTAGTAGGACTGTATTTTTTTTTGGCGTAACCGATCTGTAACTTGACGATAACGTGACTGCATTGTGTGCATGGACCTTAATATTTTATTTTTTATGAGAAAGTTTACCATAAAGCTGTGAGTACACGAACCGCTACGCAAACTTAATTTGCCCAAACCTTGTCTACAAAGTTAATTAGGCCGGTACTCAACTGCGAGTGTTCTTAAGTCTTATAAAAGTAACTTAGAAGAAGCAAGTATAAACAATATTATGCGTAGTTTTAAATAAGAACTTGAAAAATGACGTTGGGTACTTACTCGTAATTCAATTTGGTTTTTTTTTCATTCAGTATCTTGGGTTTTAGGTAAATAAATCTGTTATATTTTTACTAATGGAGAAAATTAAACCTAGGACATAAGCTGTCCTTAAACAATATTATGATAGCGTCATGTTAAATATTTGAATGCCTGTTATTTATTTTGACCTAGGTACCAAGTTCCAATAAATAGAAAAAGGATAACCTTACTAATACTTACTACAGTAATATTATAAATGCGAAAGTGAGTTTGTGTGTTTATTTGTTTTAGCTTTCACGCTAAAACGGCTGAACAAATGTGGATGAAATTTGACCCATGGGTAGACCATGACCTGGATTAGGATATAGGATACTTTCTATCCCGATATTTCTACAGGATCGAGACTTATGCGGGTAAAACCGCGAGCAAAAGCTAGTTCATAATAAATTACGGTAAAACGCTCTGTCATTCAAAACTGTGTTCTAACGTTTTCAAATCGATGAAATATTGCCGTGGACTATATTTAGACCCAGTTGAGCTATGATTTATTAACTCACACGTCGACTAACATTTTTACGCGTTTCTTTTTGATTTATAATGTACAGGTTATGGTCTTTAGTTTCATTTTATTACCGGTTTCTTAGGAAATCAATGATTTTTTCTTTTTAAGTGCCAGAGGTTGGGTCCAATCTACACTTGATCGTTAAAACGTTCAACAATTTTGTGAAAATAGGTTACTTACTGATTTTTTTTCCTAGTTAGGTACATCTGTAAAGGCTTTGCCAGCAGCTGTACCAAAATAAAAACATCTTCTTCTAAAAAATATTTGCAACGGCCTCCCCTAAGCACCGCCACTTCAACTGGTTCTGTGCTTCCCGCATCCAGCGGATTCCTACGGCCTTCACAAGGTCATCGGTCCACCTTGTAGCAGGCTTTCCAATGCTACGTCTTCCGGAACGCGGTCGCCACTCCAGAACCTTTCAGCCCCATCAGCAAAGGCAATTTGTTCTGCGAACAATGTGCCCTGACCACTGACACTTATGTTACTAGACAGTCGCTCCATGTAAAATACTGGTATTCAACTGCATCCGGTCAGACTGGAATCCGATCTAAACGTAGTTGGCAAAAGGCAGGGCAGATGATAATGACGATGAAGGACTAGGTGGACCTAAAAACCTGATGTGTGTTTTAATTTTATAAACATTATTTATTACATTACATTACATTACATAATCAGCCTATAATGTTCCCACTGCTGGGACACAGCCCTCCTCTCTGTGACAGGGAGTGGGCCGTTATCCACCAAGCGGGCCCAATGCGAATTAGTAGATGTCACATGTCTTCGAATTTTTGGTTCTAGTACATGCCGGTTTCCTCACGATGTTATTCTTCACCGTTTTGAGAGCAGTGGTGATGAAATAATTTACACAAAGTAAAGCACCTGACAGGGTTCGAACCTACGACTTACAACTCGCAAGTCGCGGAAATTACCACTGGGTCACCACTGCTCTAACAAACATTATTTATACGTAAAGATAAATTAAGTACGTAGGTACAGTCGACTGCACGTTGGTCCTAACACTTTGACCGTGAGCTGCCTACCGTGATGGGAGTTCCAATAGAATATAGGTCATCACTCACGATAACCGCACCGCTCCGACACAGCAAATACCTTGTCATTCAAGTTTGGATTTTAATTCAAAAGCATTAAAGTCTATTATACGATGACTACATATACAGAATAGTGGTTAGCTCGCGGGCAGCGCTCTGTCGACCGTCACACGTCGTGACCTCGCACTTTAAGCGAGTAGCCCGCTCCCTGGCGAAGAAACGTCAGCAGGCGGTATTCATGCATACAGTGGAGGACTGCCCGGCCTGGGCAGAGTACCACCGTGTCCTCATGGAGGCGATCGGTGGCAGAAATCTCTTGCGTCCGGCCCTGGTCCAGGCCATGGTACGGAATGAAAGGGCATGGGCAGCCGTCACCTCCTTCTGCGAAGGAGGAGGTAGGGCCGTTGAGGGAAAGGCAAATTTCGCGCCCTCTCGCCCCTAGCCGCCGCAGGAGACGCTCTGGGCGTCGGGAATCCCGGGATGATTTCCAGCCACCGTAGGCGCAGGCTTGCGGACGGTGAGCAATGGGTAGCTCACCGTCCGATAAGAACCAGGCCCGGGTCGACGGCGCGTTGTGTTCCTCGCGCGCCTCAAAGAGATGTAAGCACAAGTGTAGGGGTCCACTAGGGCTGATGCCTGCCGGGGTCGCGGTAAGGTACGAAAGGGTTACCGAAGCTCCTTGCAACACAGGCAACGGAAGGAACACGGGTTTTGTTTTTTATCAGTCAGAGTCAGCCCCCCCCCCAAAAAAAAAGGTGGTATGCCTCGCCGTCCGTGTGACCCCTAGTAGGTACCAAACAATCAACTAGGCGCATGAACAACAAGCTGACACCTTACCGGTGGCGTGCCAGTAGCGAGCGATCGCCTTGCTAGCGGCGCGTTGGCGACAAGCAGGTGGATATTTTCGAGGCGGTGCTGGGCCGTTACTGCGCTGGAGCGGTGCAGTTATAGTGAGGGCTTACCTGAGGCTGGCTTGTACGTTTATTTGAATATCTACTTGAACAAAAAGAAACGACCAAGTTTAAACAACTTCAGCAATTTTAGCCTTATGCCCGAAAAGGTCAGAATTAACAAAAGTTTTCTACGCTACATCGTTACGAAAACCGAACGACTTTTAAAAGTCACTACTACAATACTAAAGTTTGTATCTATTGGAAGTTTGGGTAAACAGTAATTAGAGCCAGTACGTAATCCAAAGCTCTAACAAAAGCTCAGATAGGTACTGTGTTAGAACATCGAGTTTGAGTGTTCAGAAAATACAATAAAACTAAATCTTGTAGTAGAGAAGTTTACTCGACAAAGAAATAGAAAAACAAACATGGAAGCATTCATTTGTTTATACTCATACGCTTGCCAAGTTTTATTATAAAGGCTCCTGCTGCGATATCACGGGCGCGACAGGCACCAATATGCCTGTCGCACCCGCAATATCGCTCCAGTCTGTAAGAGCCTTAATCATGCCAATAAAGAATTTGTCGAATAAATTACTACAAAAATAAACAAATTAACTAATACAATCCGATCATCATTTACATTAATACTTCGCTAGATATGTTATTTTTATGTAGAACCCACGGAAAAGATATTATGTTAAATTATTTTATGAGTTCTATTTAGGTACATGAAATGCTTTCCTGACACGCTATAAATAAATAAAACAATAAATTGTTTGATGAATAACGTCATTAAGAAGCGAACAACAGCCGTTACATAGTGATAAATTAATATCCTAATCATAAATAATATTATAAATGCAAAAGTGAGTTTGTTTGTTACGCTTTCACGCTAAACGGCTGAACGGATTTCGATAAAATTTGGCACATGAGTAGATCATGACCTGGATTAGTACACTGTATCAAGACTCATGTGGGTGAAACCGCGGGGCGCAGCTAGTTCAAAATAAAAAATCAAAAGTCTTTTATTCAAATTAGGCTGAGAATCAGCACTTTTCGAACGTCAAAATTACATAAAACAGTCCCCAAAACGCCCACCCTTCACCACTAGCTGGGAAGAAGAAGTTGCGCAACAAACTCTCCAGTAGCACAGCTGTCTGTTCCGTTAGAAAAAAAATATTCTGTACAATAGTATATTATTATGAAAATAATTAACATTAAATGTTAAGATACTTTATATGTATTTTTAATAACACCTAAGGTAAGCAACGTCGGGTGTTATTAAAAATACATATTATACCTTCCAGACTTTGTATTAATATCTATACAAATCTAGAACATTTAAAACTAAAACTACCTATGTTGATAATTGTAAGGAAACTCCCAAAACTAGGTTTGCCGAGTTTCCCTTCGTTCGATTTTGCTGTCGTCCTTTCGTTACATACAAAATGAACTTTGATTAAACCTAGGAACTCATATACACATACTATGACTTACTTACTTACTTACTTACCACACCGTCATGATTTATTATAATGTATCATTATTGGTTAAAAAAACACTTTTTAGAGCCTTCTGTTCCTCATTTCACACCTGTAGCCGGTGGGTACATTTTGCGCCGAGATCGTACAGTGCCCTTCACGTGCAATACAATAATGCTTTCAGGGTGTTGATGGGGCTGCCTCGCTTCTGTAGCGCATCAGGGATGTTTGCGGAATTGCGTGTTGATTGCTTTTATACATTAATGCGTAAAAGATGTGCGTCCTTGGTGCGCAGGGTGCGAGCCAGTTCCAACAGCATCCTGGGAATTATTACTGGCAGGCTGGACTGCTGTATTGTGAGTCGTTGCTCCAGTATCTCAGCTGGAATGCTGAAGCAATGATTATTGATTGTATTTTGTAGCGTGTGTTTGTATTACTAACATAGTCGTAAGTTTATTTTATTGTTACTAACACTGTATGAGTCATATGGTTACTCTCAATAAATAATTTATTATTTTATTATCATTATTATCATCATCTCAGTGCAAACACGTGCACTGCTGGACATAGGCCTCCAAGGACCTTACCACAAAGACCAGCATCCTAATTACGTAACACTGTATCAATCATAATCAGAATTATTTTTAAGTATATTGATAATCCATTGCTTCATATGTTCGAAAAATTTGTCTGATCAACAGCGTAAATAACTCAATGAATGTTGTTGAACTGTCAAAATGGAACCCCCATTGTTAATGATCACTATCATTAACAATGTTAACGCAATTACCCCACAGTCCTAAGCTGACCCCCTATTCACGAATAGTGACAATGCATGCATACAGCATAATTAGCTTATAATGTTCCCACAGCTGGGACAAACAGGCCTCCTCTTGGTGAGAAGGAGTGGGCCGTAATCCACCACGTGAGGGTAGATGTCACATGTCTTCGAAATTTTGGTTCTAGAACACGTTTTCTCACGATGTTTTCCTTCACCGTTTTGAGAGCAGTGGTGATGAAATAATTTACACAAAGTAAAGCGTCTTTCTGAGTTCGAATATAGCAGCTACAACTTCTAAGTCGAGGCCGTCATCACTGGGCCACAACTGTTCTCTTTCCACTGCTTTAGCTCGCTGGCATTAACAGCGCCTTTATATCGTATGTAAGAGTGATTTTACCACTGATATGCGGTTGACTTTACCATAGCATAAAAATGTTCTAAAAAGGAACCAATTTTTTTTTCGCACGAAGTAGTACCGACACTTTTATATTTCATAAATGCTTTTTCATAAGTAAAGAAATAAACATACTTTTCAGATTAATATTCCAATGAAACTCTCAGCGCTCCGATTTCTTGAGCGACCATCTTAAGCTTCTGGAACGTTTTCAGCATAAAATATGGAGATTATTAAGTAATATCGAAAATGTAAAACACTTTGAACTCGATTATGTTTTATCATGAAAGAGTTTTACGACTTGAATAATACCTTATTAGGACGTTTAAAGGAAAATAACACAGTTCTTTGCATCACGTATATTTGAGTTGAAACAAGATACAGAGCATAATACAAAACAGTAAGAACCATCTTAGCGAGTCACGTGACTTTGTTCTAGAACCTTGCAATCACTATAAAATATTATTATTGTTACTCTTATAGAAGCATGAGGAACAGGGTGTAAAATTCACTCATCCTCCATAGATAAGGGAAGATCCTCCGACCAGACGGGTGTCGTGTCTGGTGGGTAACTGCCCGACGGTTGATGTCGGGATGTTGTATATATGCTAGTTGCGCGGTAAACTCTGCTTGCGCGATGCAGGATTTTGCGTGACGTCAGTGTGATGCGTAGTTAGCATGTGGCGAAGTAGATGGCCGCTACACTCTAATATCATCATCATCATCATCATCAGCTCATAGCAATATTTAGATCGGCCGTAAGGTCTAATATATGCTATTTTAAGGTTATTCATTCTTTACCGGACAGCCTGTATACGTGGCTAAGGAGTAAAATAGGTCTGTAATTCTCTTAAATGTCGCGTGATACACCATTGGTGCATAAGAACTTAGGAATCCGGAGTTTGGTGTAGACCGTTTTAAAGAATTACAGACCTTTTTGCTCCTTAGCCACGAGGGTAAAAAGGGTGATAAGACTCTTATCACCCTTTTTAAAGAAGAGAATGACGTCCACATTCCTTCGCCACTCTTCTACTCTAACATACCCATGTGATAGATATTGAAAAGAGGTGTTTATCTTCTTTTTAGGCTTTTGCGATACAGGTTTTAAATGTATTAATCACTCACAAAGCGAAGTACACGAATGAACCCGTGAATGAACCGGATCTATGTAGCTATAACAATGAAATATTTTATGTGATATTAACATATTCTACAGTGATGCTTTATTTAGAAAAATCTTATAGCTTAGTACTTAGTAGCGAAGAGACAGTAAAATAGTTCAAATACAACTAACCAATAAGAGGATTATTAAACGGATAGAGAATTATAAAATTATCGCAAAACTTTTGATTATTCAAAACATCTCCCCTCTTAACTGCTTGTTGGAAATCAGTTCTTTTAGCCTCTCGTGGATGAAATAAGATTAAAACTAGCGTCTGTAACTTCTTGAAAATCTAAGTTCGAAATTGATAAACGTTACTTACGAGTAGGCACTCGATAAGATCTGTTCTCGTCTCTATCTTGCACTAGTAGTTTGCAATTGTGCAGTGACAGAAATAATTCATAGCCAAATCACGTGCTAAGATCTTTAATTAATCTCAGCCTAAAGCTTTGGTTTCTTAAGAAAGCGGTGAATGGTTACAAAAACAACGGCTGTCCAATTAAAGAGCGTTTTTTGACACCTCAATGTCAAATACTGGTGAATATGACAGATTTTCATGACGGCTGTTATAATATTACCGAACCGCTTTCCTCGGAAATCAAAGCTTAAGTTTCACTATAATTATGTATTAACAAGAGGTTTACAAGTTTATTTTTAATTCAGCCCTTGAAAGACCCCACTATACTTCTTCGTCTTACAATAAAAAGGTGACGTACTGTATAGGGTGACATGCGTGTTACTCAAGTAACTTAATTAGCATAAAGTGCCATGCAAGTTCTAAGTTGACATACATAACTTAAGGGTCGGGTAAACGCCGTTGATCTTGGCCATACAAAAGCGCGTCGCGCTCACTTCGCCCTGCCGTTCAGTTTCAAAAGAAATATTTCTTCCCTCTCCTTTCCTTCTTCTTCCTCTTTTTTACCCGACAGCCTCAGGAGGGTAATGTTTTTCGAGAGTATGTATGTATGTATGTATGTATGTATGTATGTATGTATGTATGTATGTATGTATGTATGTATGTATGTATGTATGTATGTATGTATGTATGTATGTATGTATGTATGTATGTATGTATGTACGTACGTATGTATGTATGTCTATTTCTTTGGCACGCTCTGTAGCTTAAACGGCTTGATGGATTTTAACATATGAGGTGTCCTTAGATTCGTCTTAATTGTGGGAGTGACATAGGCTATATAATATTTATAAATTGCATCTGCAAATACAAAAAAAAGGAGGGGAAGTTTTTTTTAAATTAATTGCAACAATATTGGTATCAAATAAAAGCTAGTAATGAGTAATTTGGAAATATATATATTAATAAAACTAAAAAGCTTGAAATAAAATAAATTATTTAAAAAACAAAAAACCCGACTGCAAAAACACATAACTGAAAAGAGAAAAACAAGCATTATAATCTATAGAATTTTGGTATCGCAGGCGGATACAAACAAAAGTTACACCATATTTCAGGTTATTGGTTTCTCCCCGCCTGCGATACCAAAATTCTATAGATTATAATGCTTGTTTTTCTCTTTTCAGTTATGTGTTTTTGCAGTCGGGTTTTTTGTTTTTTAAATAATTCTTTTCCTATTACTAAAGTTAAATTACCGGGAGACTGAAGATCTTCTCAAACCAATCCAATAGAGGTATTTCAAAAACAGACGCAAACACACTCATGCATACATGCACACATACACCCACACATACACATACACTCACACATGCACTCACATATACACAAACACTCACCCGTGCACTTTCGTGCACGCACTCTCACAATGTTCAACATAAGTAAATAAGTATCTTAATTTTACTTTTAATTTTAGTTTATAGTATTTGTTTTTAAATTACTTTTATTGTTTTTTTTTTAATATATTACGAGTTTCACTGTATAGGTATGTTCGTAATTTTTATTTTATTTTTGTGTAACCTAGTTTGGAAGGCGCTGGTGTTTGTAATACAATGATTTTTTTTTTCATTAGTACAGGCACCAACAATACACTTTTTTGTGTAATGTTCATTATTTACTTGAAAGTTTGTGTTTTTTATGAAATAAATTATTATTATTATTTATTTTTAGTCATGAAAATATAAATATTTGTAAAAAATTACAGATAGCAAAATACCCTGTTCATACGAAAAAAAAAAACATGATAATATCTTAAGTAGTTTGAAAGTAATATTTTGGGAAGCCATTACGTCCTGAATTCTATTTCATAAAGTATTTTATTAAATATTCACATATAGAATTTTTGTTTACACGTTCTAGTTTAACACACATTTTTTTGTATAAATTACTTGCATTATTTGAAGGCGTAATAACAGATTTAAAAGTCAATAAAATCATATATCTGCGCCTTAAGTGTACGTACCTGACGCAACGGTCTTAGCGCTGCTATGTAAACCGGGAGCTTAGAGATAGCTTAGATGCAACAGTACATGATGAATATGTAGGTACCTGGTATAATGCACCAGTTAAGTATGTTTACTGAACAATGCTGTACCTAGTGTTGTTCTCTAAACACCGCTTCGAAATTCGAACAGTGTCGAGGTGCGGATTCTCTATGATTAACTACTACTAAGTTCGCTTTCAAATTGTATTCGGCTCCTTAAGTAAATCTCAAGTGAATTGAACAGAGAGCAAGTTACCGATTCCGAAATTCGGAAAAAATATACAGTTGAAAACTACACCACCCTTATAATGTCATAAAAAAAGTGTAAAAATAAATATATGTGAATAAGCAGGCGATTTCAAAATTTTGTAGTTTTTTTAGAGATTCATTCGATAATAATGTAGATAGATAAAATCAGAGCCTGGTTTTATCAATAAATCTTTCGTAGACCCGAATTGAAAGTCCACAAATAGACCGCTGTCATGTCAAGAGATCGATCTTCATTCTTCTCTACTTTTGGAAACTTTTAGTCTCAAAGGTTAGGATTACGTCAGCATCGTTTACGTTATGACAGTGACTTAAATAAAGCCTCAAACGAATCATATTGGATTACAAAAATAAGAGCTCGATTCCTCGACTTTCTGTACCAATTTGAAATGAACACGCCTTGTCAGTACGAATATTTCTGTATTTATATTCTTGCACACATACAAACTTGGTATTTAGCAATATTCAACAAACTATTTAATTTGGTACCCAATATAATATCAGTTTAGACTTTAGACTTCTTGAAGACAACCTTTAGATTCCGAGGCTCGAAGGGAACTAACTTAGCAACTACCGCGCACACCAAATATCATGTTTTCCATTCGGTTGTGTTAAAAAAACAGTACTTTTACGGTAACTGTCAAATTAGATACTTTTAAACTTCATGACTACCCTGATACAAAAATCATTTAAAGCAAATAACATACTTTAAATTTTATACCGAATCCGCTAGGGCCAAAGCCTGCCGGAGTCGCGGGAAAGTCCGAAAAGGATACCGTGGCCCCTGGCAATACAGGCAACAGAAGAAACACGGGTGGGATTAGTCAGTAAGAGACACACCCTCCCGCTCCGCCCAGAGCTGGAGAAGTTATTTGATTTATTTGATGATTTCCCATCCTCTCATCGTTTGCTGAACAGCACCTCATCTATGAATATCCACCTGAGGGCCTATAAATCGCAAATCGCTTTCAAAGCGTTTCGTATTTCTACTACGACTTTCAACAGAATCGACATGATCTTATCAGTAGCTTCAAAGAGATGTCGTCAGCACAAGCGTAGGGGTCCACTAGAGCCGATGCCTGCCGGGGTCGCGGGAAGGTACCAAAGGGTTACCGAGGCCCCTGGCAACACAGGCAACGGAAGGAATACGGGTGAGGTTTAGTCAGTAAGAGTCTGACACCCTCCCGCTTCGCCCAGAGCGGGAGAAGTTATTTGATGATTTCCCACCCAAAAAAAATAAAGCCTATGTACTACATTTTTGGCTTTTCCATCACCGTTATCGCTGATAAAATGTAATTTTGTTTAGACTCTCAGACAGGAGGGAACATTTGGGCTCCAAATCCGTATATAAAAAAATATATTTATAAATGTGGAATATGGACCTGGTCTGAAATAAATGTTTAATAATAATTAATTAATTTATTTATATATACTTTATTGTACACCACAAAAATACATAACAAAAAATAAATCAAACACTACAAAATATATGTACAATGGGCGGCCTTATCGCTTTCTGCGATCTCTTCCAGGCAATCATGGGATGGACAGTGATTTGTCTGGCTGGACATAAAGTGGGGCTGTCGTTGTATGTATACATTATCAGAATAAAATTGAAACCAATATCTAAAACTTTTAACGCTAACCTCCAGGTTTTACTACAGCCATAACTATACCCTTTAGGCACCGTAACATCGTTGTCACACATACATTTATGACCATTTCAAGGTAATTAAACATCATAGCCTTCCCGTTATCAGTACATCAGACATGCGTCGCGTATTTGCATAGGGCAACTATCAGGCCGGTGGCACGTGAGGCCATGGTAATCAACGGTTAGTATTACTTATGAGGTCTCTTGGGCCTAGTTCATATGACATTATGGCGACAAAGACCTCGGGAAGGTGACTCAGTGTTTTGTTAGGTGGCAAGCAATGCATCATAATAAAAAATAAATGTATATCTTTTTGACATGACGTGTTTTAATAGTTTTTTGTCTTTGTTTTCAGGTACGGTCTTCCTTGTCAAGCGGTTAAGTAAGAAGTAAACCATTATTTCGCGAGTGGACTGCTACGTTGTTGATCTTGAAGCTAAATTACGATTCTACGGTAAGTACCTACCTAACATATCTAAAAAAGGACGATTTGAACATTAGACTACGATGTATGTCCATAATTTTCTTGCGGGTGACAACACCTAAAGCGCGGTCACTGTCGGACTGCATAGAAAAGAAATAGAAGCGCGATGACAGAACGCTGGTAATTTATTGCAAAATATGAAGCAATTATCAATTTACAAAAAATATATAGATGGTATAAAAAAAATAAAACACTATTATGCTAATATGTGGCTTGTCAAATAATCTGACAAAAAATCAGAATGATTGCATGGATATTAGTATGGTTTTTATCGTTAAAAGACATTTTTAGAGGTATTATCGTGATTTTTTCTATCGTATCAAATTGGTTATATTATGTTTTCAATACACTATCTACCTAGCATATATCGTTAGGAATATCATATATTTTTCTGATTTTGTTTACTGCAGTGGATCATATATATAAAACTTGCGTTTAGGTCCTGTAGTCCCCTTAATTTATGCCTAAGCTACTTAGTTTAGCTAATAGAGTTTATTTGTCACTTCTAAAAAAATAAGACGCCACATAAAATATTATGTTGTGGGTAAAATAATTGCCATTTTACGACCACCACAACCTCCAAATCAACTCATAAATCTGACCTTTATTCCTACAATTCAAATAAAATCCATGACTAACCAACATTCCATGGAAACTCCACTTCTAAAGAAATGAAAGCGTGATCAATACATCCTACATACATAATGCCTTAATAATTACATTGTGTTATCGACTGTTGGTTCTAGGAAAAATGCTTATAATTTTTTCTGTCCAATTGTAGGTCCCGTGTGTATCCTTCGTTTAGCGGCTCGCGTGATCACTGCTTATGCATCTTTGATGCATGCCTTCTCAAACAGTACCTCAAAATGTTTTAGTATTTTTAGGCCACGTTATATAAAAGCCACACCGTATTTAGTGCAATAGGTCGGGTTTATTGATTTCTTCGAAAATAGTCACATACGGATAGTGACCTAATTTTCGTGGTTTTAACTTATGATTAAATTGTGTGGCCGGCCTTTTGAGTAATTGGATCTATTTCAAGGTGTGTATTTTTTATTTTTGTTCGTGGTACTTTTTTTAATGGGTAATTAATTTGGGAACTATTTTTAGGACTGAAGTTCATATTATTATGTCCAAATAAAAATAGGTTTAAGTAGATATTTAATGATGTTAGAGAACATAATTTATTATAAATTTTCTTTATAAAACCTAACAATCGGCTTGTAAGTTAGTTTGAAAACATTGAATAGACTACCAATAGAATGTTTTAAATAATTGAATACATTCTCATATAAAGGATTTCTGTCCAAAAAAAAACAACTAAAATAAAATTCTGAAATGCTAACTAACGAATTTGTCGCAAAACATGACTACTTTACACCTGTTTGGTTCAATTTAGGTTTAGCGTCCATATTAAATAATATTATTCTAAACACAAAACCTAAATTGAGTCTATTACTAAATAAAAGCTTTCAAAGCAGTTATTTATAAAAACACAATTCCGTTTATTATCTCATCTATTTCCACAGCATTAGGAACACAAAACCTAAATTGAATTGTCTCGTTTTATCAAGCTCCAGGCTTGATAAAACTGGACTGTAGCTAGGTTCTGAAATAGCCACCTATTTCAAGTAGATCCAGTCCTCTTGCACGATATTATATCGGGGACATTTTACTGTCGTTTGAGAACCAAGAACAGCGGAATTGGTCTAAAGAATTGTATTTATTTTAAAGATGACTAGCTGTGTTTAATTGTTGATAAATGAAGCTCCAGGCTTGGGTAGGACGTGACACGTATGTATTAAATAGCTAGGCTCCAAAATAGCTACTTATTTCAAGTAGAGCTAGACCAATTTCACGAAATTATATCGAGGATATTTTACTGTCGTTTGTCAAGTAAGACCAGAGGAATTAGTAGGAATATTTGTATTTATTTTGTGTTTATTTGTTGGTAAATGGTTTGAGCCAACCCGCACTGGGCCCGCGTGGTGGATTACGGCCCACTCCCTCTCACAGAGAAGAGGCCTGTGTCCCAGCAGTGGGAACATTTTAGGCTGATTATGTTATGTTAAATGGTTTGAGGTGCTCGTGGCTAAGTAATAACATCCGCACGAGTCGATCCATCAGGTTAAGCTACGCTTGCCAGGGTTGGTCCGAGAATGGGTGACCATCTTTACATACCAAGACTCCTTCGTGCCTCGGAAAGCACGTTAAGCCGTTGGTCCCGGCTGTCATTCGTGGATCTTTGACAGTCGTTACGGGCCGTCAGAAGCCCGAAAGTCTAACAACCAGTCTTACCAAGGGATATCGTATTACCCAGTTTCTGGGGTGTGTAGGTCAGATAGGCAGTCGCTCCAAGTAATAGAATAGTGAAAAGTGTAATTTAGTTGTTTAGTGATAATGCGTTTTTGGGAAAATATAATTACCGATTGGTGTAAAAGCCAAGTATAAATATACCTCTACAAATTATACTTGGCTCATAAGTCTACCTAAGCTATAAAATGATTACTTGTGTTTTTTTGTTATGTTACTTGTTTATAAAGTCAATATTCGTTTCCCGAAGATCCGCAAGATCTTTCTTTTTTGTGAAAAAAGGGTTCTGATAAATGAAAAATAATTTACAACTGAAGACCGTTATGACTGTAGTTTACTCTTCTCTAAGTGATACACACATTGTTTTCAAGGTTAAAAATAGGTCACACAATATTTTAAGTGTAGGTCAGGGCACAGTCAACTCATAAATACTTAAGTATGATTAATTTAGGTAACTAGGCGTGTACTTAAAGTGCTAACAATGTGGGTAACTGACAGGAGCTCAAAGAAAAACAAAAACAATACCTACTCGTAGGTACTCGTAAATATGAAAAATACCACACATTTTTTTTTTGAGGGTGGGAAATCATCAAATAACTTCTCCCGCTCTGGGCGGAGCGGGAGGGTGTGTCAGACTCTTACTGACTAAAACCCACCCGTATTCCTTCCTGTTGCCTGTGTTGCGGGGGCCTTGGTGACCCATAAGTACCTTCCCGCGTCGCCGGCAGGCATCGGCCCTAGTGGACCCCTACCTATGTGCTGACGACATCTCTTTGAGGCGCGCGTGGAATACAACGTGGGTAACTGAAAGGAGCTCAAAGAAAAAACAAAAACAATAGCTACTCGTAGGTAAATATGAAAAATACCACACATGAAAATGCGCTTCTTTTCTATACCAATATTATAAAGAGTAAAGATTTTTACACGACTGCCGAAAAAATGGAGTGTTATGTTTTCAGGGTTCATGTATGTTTGTGAGTTTCTTTATTCCACCGATATCAATGTATGTGGTATCGTTAGAAGCGGTGCGTTATCCCGGGTAACATAGGCTGGTGAAAATTTTAACAATATAATGGGGAAGCCATGGTTCATGAATAAAAGCGTTTTCTTTTTTCATAAAAAATTTACTACTTATAGGTATATTGTCGCGCCTAGAGCTTGCTTACTATAACAAAAATATATAACAGTAGTATTCAGTATGCATTCGTTCACTAATAACAAAACAAAATAAATTAAATGAATTTTAAGTTAATTAAAATCGTTTTATCACTAAAAGGTATAAAATAAAAAATAATTAATTTAAAAGTAACAAAACACGGCTTGCTTTGTCAAGAAGTGAATTACAAAAATTTAACTAAAACATTTTTTGTAATTCACTTTTTGACATTGGTGAAAAAATAACGGTACAAATAAACACGCCTAAGGCAGGCGTGTTTATTTGTACCGTTATTTTTTTTTTGTTTGTTTGTACCGAAAAAGCTCCGAAAACCCTGGACCGATTTTAACCATTTTTCACCAATAGAAAACTAAATTATCAAGAAGTAACATAAGCCGTATTTTATGTAAAAAAAATAGAGATCCCTACGACATTTACAATAACATAACCCAAGGTGTCAAAAATTTGCTTATACAATTCACTATTTAGCGTGCGCTGCGAAAACTATTAATGATACATAAAAATAATGTATCTACTACATGTTTATAGTACTCACCACTACCCACAAAGACATCTGCGTGGTATATTTCTAACTATTATAGTTAAGTCACAATAACCATTTTTGTTCAAATTACTCAGTCAAAACACGGGTAAAATCGAAAGATGATGCGCGATGATCTCTGGAACTGCCTGTCGGATTTGAAAGATTATTTTTTGTGTTTATTAGCCCAATTCTTGAGAAAGGTATGTAACATTACGACCTTTAGGAGCCGAGCAATTAGAAAAAAAAGTCAGAAAGAACGCTAAGTGAAAACGAAGTAATAGCGCGGGCGGGCGATGCGATGCGACGCGGTGGGTCGGGGGCCGAAATTTCGCGCGGACAAAGTCACGGGCTGAAGCTAGTAATTTATACACTGCTGTTCAAAGTTTTTGACCCGAATAAACACTATTTTCGTAGAAAAAGGTAATGGATAATACTCGTAGGTATTTCTGACTTTCAAAAGTTGATTGGAATCGTTAAGTACTTGTAATAATAAGTAGGTAAACTAACTATAAAGTCATTTGATGAAAAAAGTGAGTTTTCCCAATTGTGAAACATGCGGAACGGTTGAAGATGTTCACCATCTACTTATGGAGTGCACTAAGACAAAGAAGGAAAGAGAGACACTGGTACCGATTCCTTTGTTCACAAACTAAACTAAATTTAAGTTCAGTGCATATTTTTCTTTGTATTCTATTAAGAAGAGGACAGAAGATAAATTTTAGTTTAGTCCTGTCAAATTAATCAGCGCCTGTCACTACTCCATACAGGTTTAGACGTGATTAAAAACTTGCCTGCTAAAATTACGTCAATTTTAGTCAAGCGCTGATTAATTTGACAGGACTAAATTAAAATTTATCTTCTGTCCTTTTCATAATGAAATAGAAAGAAAAAGATGCACTGAAATTGATTAACTAAATTGATAAACTGATTAACTAAATTTAGTTTAGTTTGTTTGGTCCATAACTTAAAGTTTTAGGGAGGGGCTTGTGGCTAAGTAATAACAGCTGCACGGGTCGATCGATTAGGTTTAACTTCGCTTGCCGCGGTTGGTCCGTGGATGGGTGACCATATTTACATACCAAGACCGTGCCTCGGAAAGCACGCTAAGCCGTTGGTCCCGGCTGTCATTTGTAGATATTTGACAGTCGGTTACGGTTAGTCAGAAGCTCGAAAGTCTGACAACCAGTCTTACCAAGAGGTATCGTGTTACCCAGTAACTGGGTTGTAGAGGTCAGATAGGCAGTCGCTCCATGTAAAATACTGGTATTCAGCTCCGGTAAGACTGGAAGCCGACCCCAACATAGTTGGAAAAGGCTAGGCAGATGATGATGATGTTAAAATTTTAGCGCAGCCTTCACCTGAGATAGCAAACCTACTGGCTGATTTGTTTTGAAATGACTAATGTATATTATATTTGTAGATGCAGTTTAGAATAGTTAAAGTTATGATGAGGCTGCCATGCCGAATCCCGGGCGGATTCGGCCACCGTAGGCGCGGGCTTGCGGACGGTGAGCAATGGGTAGCTCACCGTCCAGTAAGGACCAGGCCCGGGTTGACGGCGCGTTGTATTCCACGCGCGCCTCAAAGAGATGTCGTCAGCACAAGCGTAGGGGTCCAATAGGGCCGATGCCTGCCGGGGTTGCGGGTAGACACCAAAGGGTTACCGAGGCCCCTGGCAACACAGGCAACGGAAGGAATACGGGTGGGTTTTAGTCAGTAAGAGTCTGACACACCCTCCCGCTCCGCCCAGAGTGGGAGAAGTTTATGATGATTTATCACCCAGAAAAAAAAAGGCTGACATGCCACTGTGGATTAAAGCCTCAGTTTTTTTTTTATAGTTTTTTATTTTTATTTCAGAATAAAAAATAAAAATAAAAAAGTATAAATTCAGTATGTACTGTAATGCCCTGTAAACACAAGGCTAGTTTTTGAAGCTAGGATAGTAAGCTAGTATTAATAAGCTACCAAGCTAGTGACTCTGGCGTCGTGTATACAGAACTAGCTTTATCTCTAGGCTACGAAGCTAGTGAGCTAGCATCTTAAGCTAGGACAGTTTAATAGGATGGGGTTCTATTTTTGGGCTAGTAGCCTCCCGCACCACCGATTTTACTATCCTGGCTTGTGTACTAGCCTCGTGTGGCCGGCGAAGATAGTACTCAATCGGATCATTTTATTATATGGACTAAGTCACTGCAATGCTAGCTTAAAATTGACTAACATCGTGTAAACAGCAATAGCTTGTGCCAAGCCAGGTCAGCAACCCAGGATAATATACAGAGGTTCTAGCTATCCTAGCTTTGAAAAATCGGCCAAGTGCGTGTCGGACCACGCACAATGAAGGGGTCCGTAGTTGGGATTACTTGGGACGAACTTATTCCAAAAACAAACTTAACATTGTAGTTGAAAAACCTGTTCTCCCATACATCGATATATGCCACGGTCAATTCTCCAACTGCAAATTTAAGTTAGTCGACTATAACTCGTTAACGTGTAACGGCTACTTAGCCGTGATAGTTTTCCCTTTAATTTCATTATATGTACTACTGCCATGATTTTTTTTTTCACATCTCTGTGAAAAAATTCTGGCAGAGGGCCCCGACGCTTGATTCTAAAAAAAAATTGCACTTTAATGCTTAATATTAAGCAAGTGGTTCCTGAATTGAAAAGTAGTGTTCACAGACGTGCAATATGTTTGAACGGCCTATCCAACGATACCCCACACCATGGGGTAGACGAGACCCTTAAAACTAACCTCGTGTATCCCTGGCATAAGTTTTTTTTTAAGTTTATACATTAGTTTCATGTCTTTGATACGATTATGTATATTTCTCACAAAAAAAGACTGCAAAATACCTGTTGTAAAAATAAGAGAGTTTGGAAAGACACGCGGTAAAAATGGCGCACTTGGTCCCAACAAAAACCCGAATATATTTAGTCATCATGTTCTTTATTGAGGCTTCAGTGCACACTTTGCAAAAAGGTATTCCGAAAGTCTGTGAACAAACATGAAACTCAGCCCGACGTCGCTTCACCAAAATCACACAAAAAGTGACTTCGTTCTATTTCAGTTTTCCCTTCACTTTCATGTACCATGCATACAGGGCTTCCATTCACGTAGAAGAGGTTGACCTGACGTTAATATATGGCTGCGTGTTACCGAATCTCTTCCCTTTGAATTAAAGCTGAGATAAGAAAAAAACTTTTTATAATCATGTAAGCTATGAACTACTAAGCTCGTCGTGCTATAATAATGTCTTCTGAAACATGCAAACGACATTGTTCTTGTCATTTAACAACGTAGAAATTCCTTTAAAATACTCACCAATCGATTTTAAATTATAACCCAAGTCATTACAGATTATTTTTGCTTGGCCGTTTATGGATATAAGCGTATGAGAGCGGGGTACCTACATAAATTACTGAGGCCACTCCGCCCGCTATTTGTAGTGAGGGCCGTTTGAATATTCCATTGGAAACAAGCAGAAGGGTAGTTCGCATTTACTTTTCACAAAGTCGAGTTATTCACTTTTTCTCTGGTATAGTGAAACCGGTAATTGTGTGGCTGCTATTGTGAAATGTATTAATTTAGTATTAATTGTCCCAGTAGTAACGGCCCCGACTTACGAGTTGTAGGTCGAGGGTTCGAACCCAGGTTAGCCGCTTTACTTTGCGTAAATAATTTCATTACCACTGCTCTGAGGGAACTAGAATAAAAAATTCGAAGACATGTGACATTTACCAACCCGCACCGGGCCCGCGTAGTGGATGGCTTTGCAGCCTACTCCCTCTCGAAGAGAGGACGCGTGTATCCCAACAGTGGGAACATTGTAGGCTGATTATGCAGTCATGCAGTATGAATGGTTCGCAAGTAAACTGCTAAGGGCAAAGATAAAGTCACGCTCTCTTTCTATTGGTTTATAGAACTGTGTCAAGTTTAGTATGATCGTTTGGGGGTTAAAACACAATGCGGATACATAGGTTAGATAAACGTGGTGATTGTGGGTTTTATGAAGACTTTTTGCAGCAGTCTATGGGTAACAATTTCAAATCTAAAATGTCTCCTGTTCATCAGACTTAAAATTACCTAGGTATAAAATCAAAATGGCATTCTGATCATCATGATAACTAAATTAATCGCCTTTAATAATTAAAAATAAGCAAGGTGATAGATCATTTGTGCCTTTTAGTTTCTACAAAATTAATCAGTAAGGAAGTTTTGTTAAATATTTGCGTGTGGCACGAAATACAACGCGTAGCACGTAGGCCTAAGGCTCACGTACACCTAATCCGTCAGCAGTAGAACTGGAAAATGAGTAGGTACGTACAGTCACGAGCACTAATATGTATACACTTAGCAAAATACAAAAGCGATTTTTTCGTGGAATAACGACTGCAACATTGAGGTAAGACTTATTTCATAATAGCATGGGTCCCAAAATACTATGTTCGTAACGACATAAAATTACAATCAACACAGTAACTGAAAATAACTTTTAAAAGTAGTTAAGTAAAGTAAAAAAAAGTAAAAGTTGTTGTAAAGTTGTTATGTATACACATATTAGTGCTCGTAACTGTACTCTACTTCAACCGAAATCGTACGATGATGTCCGTTAACTAGGTGTAGGTACGCAGTCACTTTGTTTACATAATAATATATTATTTGGTTCGATCGGCCAACTTTGCCCAGCGACGTACGGTAAGCTGCACGTCAGTAGTAACAAAACCAGTAAAAGCACTTTCTTATTCTATTGAAAATTCGTATTGTGGCTTATTGGTTGATGCGCATGAATTAAGTCGTCCGAAACGGGTGAATCGATACGTTTAAATAATATTATTTATTCTGTAGGCGATTCGCTCGAAGTTAATTTATTAGTGGGCAAATCAACAACTCCAGAAATTTTACGTAAAAAGTTATGAAAAAGTACACAAGAAACTACATTTACCAATTATTTTTGTACAAGCTAATATTCTATTTAGCAAAAGCTTATGAGTAAATATAAAAGAAAATATTTTGTGTGCCAATTGCCTAATATGTATTTCTAGAGTTATTAATTCGCCCACAAATAAATTACCTACCTTCGTGCGAATCGCTTACAAAAAAAATAATATTATTTAAAGGTGTCGATTCGCCCGTTTCGGGCGAGTAAAATCGTGCGAATCGACCAATAAGTCCGTACTGGTCAAAGTGTTACCACTGTCGTGCGGTCGTACTGTACGAGCATAGTTCGGTCGATGACGGATTAGGTGTACCTGCGCCTCGTGCTAGGTTTCAACTAACAGTAACCTATTTAAAGCGATAGGGCGAAACGTTGAAACTGAAAGTTTTTCCACTGATGACTCATCGAATTCAAAGCTTCAAATGGAAATTTCCTGTTGAGCTGTTAAATTATAGTTGTTTGCTTGTCATGTTTTATTTAAACGTTGAATTCGTTAGACAAAGGTCAGTTTTAAACCAACTATGGCATCGTCAAAAGTGGGTTAAGGATAGTTTGAATCGAGGTATGAATTCAACTTTGAATTTATATTACCATTGTAACAATATACGGGTCATATTAGAAATCAGCGCCTAAAACAAACTTTTACAAACAACAAACAATTTTGGGGTCGGCTTCCAGTTTTACCGGATGAAGCTGAATATCAGTATTTTACATGGAGCGACTGCCTTCACAACACTGTTTCGTCATGCTCCCTTAGATGTCACTGCTTGCGGTAGCGTCAGGGGTCGGGTTGCCTGCTTCCCTCAAATATGACGAGAGGGTTAATGGCTGATTTTTGCGTTATGCTCGTGAACGGGTGCTGCTAGTGGTCGTCTTGCTGACCATTGTATTGTTTTGTTGTTAGTAATTAAATGTTTATTTATTTTACTTTGATGGTCCTAGTTCATCATTTGTGACTGTTACAGCTATATATATGTAAGTGTGCACGCCCTTTATGCTTGGAGGCTTTTATTTGGATATTAAGTTCTGTTTACGTTTTTATCTCTGCTTGAGAATAATTTTCGGTGTTTTTCTTTTCTTTTTTTTTGTTGGTATAGTGGTGTGCTAGCTGACATATGGCTAATAATTTAATGTTTTGTGTTGCACGTCATGTAAATTGTTTTGCTTACTGTTGTATAGAATCCATTTTTTTTCTCTAACTGAACAGACAGCTGTGCTGCTGGGGAGTTTGTTAGCCACTTCTTCTTCCCAGCTAAAGCACTAGGAAGTGGTGAAGGGTGCCCACCCTTCACCACTTCACCGTAGAAATCCTTGTACATAAAAAAGGACCTAGACAAAGATTGTTAGAAACGAAAGACAAAATGACAGATTGTAGAAGGATTTCTACTATGCGATGTCAAAAATGGAGAAACGAAATGTCATTTTGTATAGAAAGAGCTGTGTCTATTCTTTGTAGAAATAGAAAGAGTCATGCTAAGCCTGCAGCAATAGTCTTGCACCAACCGGTGATTGTCCTTGGGTTTTGCATAGTGCATATAGGGATAATCATCGGTTGGTGCCTCAACACTTAAAATTGTCTAAGGGGCCTCTGCAAGTTGGCTTCGGCCCCTCGTATGCCTTCCAAATGTCAGGGACCCTAGAATCCCGAGATATGTCAAAGACATAAAAAAAAATATATTTATTTTCAGGCTACAAAGACCTATAGATGAGATGATGAGAGGGGCTTGTGGCCAAGTAATACCAGCCGCACAGGTCGGTCGATTAGGTTAAGCTACGCTTGCCACGGTTGGTCCGTGGATGGATGACCATCTTTACATACCAAGACCCCTCCGTGCCTCGGAAAACACGTTAAACCGTTGGTCCCGGGTGTCATTTGTATGACAGTTGACGGTCGTCAGAAGCCCGAAAGTCTGCCAACCAGTCTTAGTAACGGGTATCGTTTTACCCAGTAAATGGGTTGTGGAAGTCAGATAGGCAGTCGCTCCATGTAAAATACTGGTATTCAGCTGCATCCGGATATACTGGAAGCCGAGTCAAACAATAGAAAATCAATTGTGTCTCATTAGCTATCCTTGTCCAATTAACCTAAGTATGCTTTAATTACCTTTGATCGACTCGTGCACAGAAAAAAAGGATCTCTTCAGCGAAGAATATCAATATTCTCAGAAAAATTGTTTCAATCCAAGTAAATATTTTCTTAACGTAAGTAAATGTACTCAGTCCAAGAAAACCTTATTACTCAAATTAAGAATAATAAATACTTGGTATTTATTCTTGACTTCAGCAAATATTTTTGATTCAAGACTATAATAATCTTAATTGAAGAAAATATCATTAATATCCTTAAAATTAAACTTAATAATTCTTCATTTAAGTATAATGTCTTCGAAGAAGACAATAAAACTAAGACAACATTTTACTTCATTCAAGATTATATTGTTTTCCCCATTTAAGAATCAATATTTGTCTTGGCCAAAAGGATATTGTCTTAATTTAAGACATCCTTTTTTTCCGTGTGCGGCTGCTATCACTTAGCCACGATACCTTCTCACACACTGACACAAACCTTCGATATGTAGTACCTATATTTCGGATGCTTGGGGCCATGGATGGAAGCGAAGCAAGCAAAAAATATCAAAGCAATATTGTTAACACATCTGTTTGTCTGTCGGTAACGAATAGTCCACAGGACAGCCAATTGGTAAATACAAAGAGCTGAGCCAAAATTTTGTGGTAACGATGTAGCAATTAACTTGTTATACTTGTTAATTAAATTTGTTGTTGTTTGGTTTGCTAGAAGATAAATTAATTGAAAAACCAAAAAAGTGAAAAAGCATGAAATTTTAAATGGACGTGTTCGCTGATCTGTTGGATGCTTTGGGGCCCAGATTGGTGGATACTGGCAGGGAAAATGACGTGTATTCCTGTTCGTCCCACTGCCGTCGTCCCACTGGTGTTGGTGGTCCCATTAGTTGTGATAATTATAAAGACTTTTTTTAACCATCCGCTCTTAAACAGATTTTTTATTATATTTGTTAGCTTTAGTGAAAACAAAATATTTTTTTATTCTCATGTTTACGTTCTTGTGTATGTGCCTATGCATGTGTATAGGCTTGTAATTTTAGAACAAAATTAATCAGTTTAATTATTTGGTGGAGGTTGGAAATTATCCCAAGGAAACGTAATACCGGGATCAAAAGCAACAAAATCAGTGGGACGAACGGGAATAAAGTTAATATTATTTTATTAAATTCCCGTTCGTCACACCTGTGGGATGACGGCAGTGGGACGGACGGGAATACACAAATATTACTACTACACTAATATTAATAGAGCGGATAGTTAAAAGGTGGTATTGTCATATTGACAGGTAAAGTTCGACTCTTAAATTGTTTTAACGATACAATGATTCGTTTTGTCAGGAAATATTGACACACAAAGCCAGAAAGAATAAGACATTATAAAACTTTTCTAACTTAAGTATATGCCTACCAGCTATGGGTTAATGGACTTAGGTGAATTTAGTTATTTCCGATTGCTGTTGCTACGAATAAGTAGTTGAATAAAATAAATATAAGATAAAACTGACTTTTATGAGACATACCTACCCTTTTTAAGGTCACTTAACTTCACACAAGTGACTCACTGACTCTCACGTCCATATTCACACAAGTGACTCACTGACTCTCACGTCCATATTCTACTACTTCACACAAGTGACTCACCGACTCTCACGTCCATATTCTACTACTTCACACAAGTGACTCACCGACTCTCACGTCCATATTCTACTACTTCACACAAGTGACTCACCGACTCTCACGTCCATATTCTACTACTTCACACAAGTGACTCACCGACTCTCACGTCCATATTCTACTACTTCACACAAGTGACTCACCGACTCTCACGTCCATATTGTACTACTGTTTTACTTAACATAACCATAACATAACACCACGCCTGTAATCCCCGAGGGGTTAAAAATCAAAATCTTTTTATTTCACATAAACCTACATGGGCACTTATGAAACGTCAGAAGCTAGGTGTACGGTTCCAATTGGTCATTTACTATGGAGAAGAGCCGGCAAGAAACTCCACGGTTACTCTTTTAAAAATAATTGGTTTTTACAATGTTCTCAAATTACAGTGTTAATAGGTATGGGAAGACAGTGTAGGCCTGTCGAGAAGAACTTAACAAAAAAAAGGAAGAAAAGAAAAAGTTCTACAAAAGATCTAGTCTATTAAGCTTACAACGTTCTCACATTCACAACGTGCACAAGAATCCATGTAAAATAACATTAAAAAAGGCAGACCTATAGTACACCCACATTTCGCCAGTTATGTTTAAGTCCCATGTAATAGGCGGCAAGCCTATTGCCATATATTATATATATTATTATAGCCTACTGTTATACTATTTGTGATGAATTAAGTCATTTAGAGTTAAGGATGTACCGAAGAAACGATACGTAATTTGAAATAATTGCGTTCGTTTGATTCCTTGCTGCATCGTTATTACTTAACCTTTAGTTATGCAATTAATATGAAGTTTTATAAAGTGACACTCACTCTATAAAACATACACTTTCGAAACACGATTATACTTGTAGAAAAATCTCTAAAAAACAAAATAACCCCTTACATAATCAGCCTATAACGTTCCCACTGCTGGGAAACAGGCCTCCTCTCTGTGAGAGGGAGTGGGCCGTAATCCACCACGCGGGCCCAGTGTGGGTATAACCCCTTAATAACCACTTAGTATGGCGTAAATACTTCACGGAAGATCATCCGTTTCTTTAATAAAACAAAACTACATGTTTTCTTTAACGTACACATTTTACATTTTGAAAGATGTATTTGTAAAGATGTATAATACGAAAAAAAAAATCTAAATTTGCGCGCGAACCGCCTATTGTATCAAGAGCCGCCCCTAACCATTTATTCTTCGGCCAAAAGCTTGGTGCGCTCTTAACTATTGTACCAAGGCATCATCATCATCATCATCATCATCATTATCATCATCATCATCATCATTATCATTATCATTATCATCATCATTATCATTATCATCATCATCATCATCATCATCATCATCATCATCATCATCATCATCATCATCATCATCATCCCTCAGCCTAGCTTTTTCCCAACTACGTTGGGGTCGGCTTCCAGTCTAACCGGATGCAGCTAAATACCAGTATTTTATATGGAGCGACTGCCTATCTGACCTCCACGACCCAGTTACTGGGTAACACGATACCCCTTGTTAAGACTGGTAGTCAGACTTTTGGGCTTCTGATGACCCGTAACCCGTAAGGTAGTTGGTCACTCGAAAAAAAATAATTTTCTTGCTAATTTAGCATGTTATGGTACAATAAACGTAGTATTTCGCGTTCAATAATCTGTCGCATTTCATTAGTTAAACTTTAATTTTGTAATAATTGGTTTATTAAGTTATTGGTTAGTGCCCGTCATTATTTACGTCGTGAAGTACGTGCGTCTAAGGCTGAAGTACGCGCCGAGAGTGAAGCAGCTGGAGTCACATCGCAACGTCAACTTTAAGGCGTTTGTGGTGCGCATACCAACATGCTACCTGCACCAGGTGATGGAAGAAAGCTTTTGGCCACAGGATGTGGTGTTCCGCCGCTTTTGCAGACAAGTGCCACCGGAACGCACAAAGAGATACGAGTAGTGCTACTGTGTGATACTAACATAGTTTTAAGTTTTATTTACTAACACAATTGTTATTATATGTATACTTAGATAGATAGATAGATAGATAAAATATTTATTCAGTGCACACAAAAGACATAGCACAACACACAATAGCACAATACATGGGTAACAAATTACAGGAATATATTATATAAAAACAAGGTGCCAATATACTCGTACAAAAAAAAAGAAAAACATGCTTAAAGAAATAGACTAAAGGCTTCTACATACTGGCGCGACTTGTCGCGCGACGCGACGCGACACAAAGACACCGCGTGTAGCGCTACACGCGGTGTCTTTGTGTCGCGACGCGTCGCGCGACAAGTCGCGCCAGTATGTAGGAGCCTTAACTTAGGTTAAAGTATTCATCTATGGGTCTATGTAACTTGATAATAAATGGTTTATTATTATTATTTTAGTTTGGATTAATAATTTTATATTAATACTTACTTATTATTTAACGATTAAAACCTTGAGGAGCTCGTGGCTAAGTAATAACAGTCGCTCGGGTTCATCCATCAGATTAAACTACGCTTGCCGGGGTTGGTCCGTGGATGGGTGACCATGTTTACATACTGAGATTCCTCCGTGCCTCGGAAAGCACTTTAAGCCGGTCCTGGCTGTTATTTGTAGATCTTTGATAGTCGTTACGGCTCATCAGACGCCCGAAAATCTGACAACCACTCTCACCAAGGAGTATCGTGTTACCCAGTTACTGGTTTGTGGAGGTTAAGGCCTATTCAAACCTGAGCGATATTCGCTGCCGCTGTGGGTAGAGGTGTACCTCTACCCACAGCCTGAGCGAAACCCGCGCGGTATGTATACCGCGCGGGTTTCGCTTAGGTATTTAGTATCAAGTACCGCGGCTAGAGCGACCTGAGCGATATTCGCTGCCGCTGTGAGTAGAAGTACATACCGCGCGGGTTTCGCTCAGGTATTTAGTATCAAGTACCGCGGCTAGAGCGACCTGAGCGATATTCGCTGCCGCTGTGGGTAGAAGTACATACCGCGCGGGTTACGCTCAGGTATTTAGTATCAAGTACCGCGGCTAGAGCGACCTGAGCGAAATTCGCTGCCGCTGTGGGTAGAGGTACATACCGCGCGAGTTTCGCTCAGGTATTTAGTATCAAGTACCGCGGCTAGACTAGCTGACTAACTGGCGAAAATTTCTTACCTCTCTGAGCGAAACTCGACTACCGCGCGTTATTCTACCCACAAGGATAGCGAAATCAGTTTTGGTGTGAACAGTAATATTACTGCATACCCACTGGGTTTTCTCTGCCGCAGACGGTAGCGAATACCGCTTAGGTCTGAATAGGCCTTAAGATAGGCAGTCGCTCCATGTAATATACTGGTATTCAGCTGCGTCCGGTTAGACGGGAAGCTGACCCCTTCCCAGTTGGGAAGAGGCTAGGCAGATTGATTGATCTTATAGTTGTACTAGCTGCACCCCGCGGTTTCACTCGCATAAGTCTCGATCCCGTGGGAATGTCGAGATAACAAGTGTTTTATGTCCTTACCCAGGTCATGGTCTACCTATGTGCCAAATTTCATCCATATCTATTCAGCCGTTTTAGCGTGAAAGCGTTACAAACAAACAAACAAACTCACTTTCGCAGTTATAATATTAGTTAGAATGAAATGTCAAAGATGCAGTGGCTCAAATATTTTATTTATTTATTTATTTAGGTTATCCAACAATTGTTTACACTATATACATTTCTGATTTAATGATTAGAGTAACATTTACAAGTGCAACAATTAATTACAGGTTAACACCACATGCACAGAAAACGGCTTTACATAACATATTTATAAATTATTTTGAGATAAAAACGTTTTTTGGTAGGTACTATCACAGACTGGAGACATGGCGATGAAACCATTATAAGAGAGTACCATATTTACCACATTTTATTACTTTGAAATGAAAATTAATTAGAGCTCTAAATCAACCACTTCATCGTACAGGATTTTTTGTAATTCAGTTCCTGTCAGCACTGGAATGTACAAAAAGCATTCTTCTGTGAAATTAAATTAAAAACTTGGTGAATTGAGGGAGGAACTGGGAGTTTGTGACATAAGGACGAGGAGGGAAACATTATTAAGGCTCCGGGGTTCATAAAAGATATTAAAAATATATTTTTAGGAACAAATTTTGTTGGGACACGTGTTACATTCTCTGCATTGGCTTTGTCTATATTATATTTGTAATTCAGAGGTACCTATTACTGAAATCTAGGGATTTAAAAAAAAATGGTTTTGGCAATGTTTTTGGCACTGCTTTTATGTACACACAGGTTATTCTAGATAAAATTGTATAAAATATTTATAATGTACAAAATTAACTTTTTAGTGAAAAGAAGTACCTAGATCATAGTCATAGACAATAAATGTAATGAAAGAAAACAACGACAGCAATTTTCTTAAAGGCTATCGTTCACAACGCGTACATTCTTGGTCAGGGATTCCTTCAATACTTACAAAACTATTACGAAACATCTTCGGTCTTCTTCAGCTGCCAAGAAATGATAGGTTCGCTTTGCCATTTTCAAAAAGCGAACGTTCGCTTACGAATACTTCAAAACAAATGCACCCGGTGTGAACTCGCCTTTGTAGAAGCTAACATTCAACTTCTCTCAAGTAATGAACACAAGGACCTGCAATTACTTTTTCTTTCGTAGTCGCGATATTGCATTCTTTCATCTCATAGCAACTATATTGCCAGGTTTCCTGTTGCTTAAAGGAAAGAGTCGCGTGCTTATTATACATTTTGAAACCAATTTCCAGCAAGTAAGTATGTAATTAAGAAATGTAGTGTGGTTGGAATGAAACGCGCTGTACGTGGCAAGTAAACATATATTTTTTTTAAGTAAAAATAAGCAATTTGATCATAAAAAATAATATATCAGATAGGGGTGTGACGGTGCTAAGTTGGGTGATAAGAAATGACCTAATTGGATGATTGTCAATCAAACCTCTTAAGTGCGTTCAAGAAGCCCATATAACCTGAGATTATACAGTACGTAACTAACGAAATAAAGAATTTTGCGGTGAAGCTCCCAATAAAAATATGACTGTTAGCCGAAATAGAAGAATAATGGAAAAAAAATGAAAAGGTTATCTGGAATCCGGCTGCAGCAGCCGCAGCACCAACACCAACAACTTGACTTTGACGTGCTAAGGTGGAACACGCCGCAAAGTCGTGGGTCACATAATGGTGCTCAGCCTGGGCAGTGGAGATGGGGACCGCTGCGTAGTAGCGACTTACCCGATGATATTCGGCCTGGGCGTGTGAAGATGGGAACCGCCAAAACAAAGTCTTAGGTAATTTCCATAAATATGAGATAGTGATTAAAATATGGAATTACCAGCCGGGATTTTACTGGAAATATAAAAAGGGGAATTACATACCACTTCGTCGTGGGACTTAATTCATGGGACTAGTCTGTGCGACGGCACACAGGGTTAAACGGCAATAGAAAAAAAATACAGATATCGAGAGATATGGCGATGCCTTTTTACTTTAAATTTGGGTGAAAAAGTCCAAGAAATATTGGTAAAAATTCTATAAAGAGCACGACCTGGTATCTGATCTAATTTCCATACTAATATTTAAACGATAGACACATAAGTGCCAGTAGGAATCTACAAATGAGGTTGAATGTGTGGTGTTAGAACGAACGATAAATTTATAATAAATTATATATTCTACAGAGCGTAGATATTTAGTACACCTGTGGAAAGCTACTTCTCATCTACGCGGTCCTAACACGCAGCATTTTATGTAATGAGTTGGTCCTATTTGAGAAGTTAAGAGTGAAGTATCCTTTAAAAAATAAATAAAAAATATTTTATTGATTTACAATCATAGATATGTTTACAATACAAATATCATTAATGTAAAAATAAATTTCAATTAAATTCTAATAAAAGCATAAATATTGTTTACTTAATACTAATATGTCACAGATATTAGGATAAATCGAATTGAATTAATTTCAAACTTTATTCAAATCAAAATTTGAATAAATATTAGATTAGGTGTGAATAAAAAAGTCAGAAATGAATAATTGTGAAATCAAATAAATTATACATCGAAATTATAAGCAATTATTATTTTTTGGCAATTTTAATTTAATTTGTTGTACCATTATAAGGACCGCCCGAATGATCATATCAATGAAAAATTTAAGATTAATATATATTAATTTAATAACCAGTACTTATTCGTTATCTAAGCAAAAGATGGTTCAATTCTAAGATACCATTAGTTTATTTTGCCAACAGCAGCTAGGTACCTCTACTTAACCCAATTTTAGTAAGAGCGATCACTGCACGAAGGGGCTCGTGGCTAACTAAATAATAACAGCCGCACGGGTCGATCGAAGATCAAGCTTCACTCGTCGCGGTCAGTTTGTGGATGGATGCCCATTCATTACATATCGACCCCTCCGTGCCTCGAAAAGCACGTTTAGCCGTTGGTCCCGGCTGTCGTAGATCTAGATCTTTGACAGTCGTTACAGGTAGCCAGAAGCCCAATAGTTTGACAATCTCAGTAACTGGGTTGTGGAGGTCAGATGGGCAGTCACTCTATCTAAAATACTAGTGTTCAGCTGCATCCAGTTAGAATGGTAGCTGTGATGGCAGATTGGTCACTGCACGAAACCAAATTTTTATATGGAAATTATTTGTCCTTCTAATAAAAATCAAGTAATGATCCATTAATATCACATTTGTATCTGTAATTTTTATGTTGTACATAATAAAGAGTATTCTATTCTTTTCTATTCTAATATTTTTTTAAATAGGTTGACTTTTTCGTAAGGAAAAATAAAAATAAAAAAAAAACATTTTTTTTTTGCCTTTTTGGCATCGCACAAGTCGTTCTTATTGATTTTCTTTGTTGTTTTTTGTTAATTCGAAGTTTAGTTTTAAATGCTTCTTTTTTTATTACTTTTTGTATTTCTTGTGCGTGTCCCAAATAAAATATTTTTCTTTCTTTCTTTCTTTCTATTTATTGAAATTAATATTGTTTTGTAATAATGAATTGAAAGTGGATTTAAATGTAATTTAATTTAGTATAATAAAATTATTGAATGATGAAAAGCCAATTTTTTAAAGAGAGAGTGGAGTTTCTTTCTGGCTATTTCCCATATGAAACGACTAATTTGAACCGTGCACCTAGCTTCTGACGTTTCATAAGTGCCCATGTAGGTTTATATGAAATAAAATATTTTGATTTGATTTTATTCAAAATTAAAATAAGTCGTAGTGTTAATAAAGATTACGGCACACAAACTCTATATTTTAATTGTTATATTGGTAATATAACAATTAAAATATAGAGTTTGTGTGCCGTAATCTTTATTAACAAAGCAAAATCTTTCAGAAGATTTCACGAGATATTTTTAGCAGGTTAAGTTACAGAATTTATTAATTCAGACGCAAACTTTAGTAACAAATATTTCACCTTATGAAGACCCAAGCTCTTCGTTCTAAAAATAATTCTCATCAACGCGAGAACGTGCTTGTTGACTTGGTGTCTGGTAATTTACACCTTTTTTGCTCTTACATGATATTAGAACCTTCATGTTTGTTCATCTTGCGTCTTTTTTACTAGTGAAAGGATTTTTCGCTCCTCACAAGACCTCTTCTATATCGACGCTTAAGACCAACTTACGCGAGAAACCAGGATTTTTTTTATAACGAGTACTTTCTCCTATACATAATTGTTTGAAAGTGACAGGTTTATAGATTTTTCTGATGAGTTTTAAGTATCCGTGTTTTCAGATAGGTACAGTTAAGTACAGGAGTTTTCTCATCAAAAAACTCTATCGGACCAACTGAGGTCTGAGTACTAGATTTCGTAGGAAATGAGAGAACGTCTACAAAAGTCTACTAAAGTTCTACAAGTTCTACAAAAGTCAGAAATCGCAAAAAACTTTTTCCATAGACATCTAAACGTATTCTTTTTTTCAAAATCTGCGAATGTGGATCAAAATTTTTCCAAAATAAATATAGGGTAGACCTTAATCGTTGTAGATACAGAAAAATATTTCAGGAGACTATCTCCTGAAATATTTTTTCTGTATCTACAACGATTAAGGTCTACTTTTACTGCCCTATCTCAATATGTTACCATAGATTCAGTACAAACATGGTTTTGGACTCACCTGCGTTGAAATTTGAGAGAGCAGTGGTGGCCTAGTGGTAATGGCCTCGACTTACGAGTTGTAGGTCGTGGGTTCGAACCCAGGTAGGCGCTTTACTTTGTGTAAATAATTTCATCACCACTGCTTACAAAACGGCGAAGGACGACATCGTGAGGAAACCTGCCCTAGAACCAAAAAATCGAAGACATGTGACATCTACCCACCCGCAATGGGCCCGCGTAGTGGATTACGGCCCACTCCCTCTTACAGAGAGGAGGCCTGTGTCCCAGCAGTGGGAACATTATAGGCTGATTATGATCTAAAAAAAAATGCTGTTCCATACATTTTGGCCGCGTAAGTATTGCAGTTTTGTAGGAAACAGCAGATTTATTTTTAACTGTCGAAAAATTTCGACGTGGTGGTCCAAAATCATGTACTGAATCCACAGTAACAGGTTGTGCGTCGTTGTATGCCATCCTGTGTAGTAGCAGTACCTACTTAGTAGAAAACTTTTTAGTCAACCATTTTCAAACTAATATCTGAATGTAATCTGTTTTTATTAAACTTGTTCTAAATTTAATCTGTTTTTATTAAACTTATTCTGAATGTAATTAAATTATCCAATTAAGCGGACAAGTTGGTTATTGGATAATTACTTTTATGACATTGACGAATATATGCAATATTTTAAAATTCAAGATGACGTGTACTTAATTTTTTGTGGGACTTGTGGCTAAGTAATAACAGCCGCACGTATCGATCGATCAGGTTAAGCTACGCTTGCCGCGGTTGGTCCGTGGATGGGTGAACATCTTTACATACCAAGACTCCTCCGTGCCTCGGAAAGCACGTTAAGCCATTGGTACCGGCTGTCATTTGTAGATCTTTACAATCGTTACGGGTAGTCAGAAGCCCGAAAGTCTGACAACCAGTCTTACCAAGGGGTATCGTGTTACCCAGTAACTGGGTTGTAGAGGTCAGATAGGCAGTCGCTCCATGTAAAATACTGGTATTCAGCTGCATCCGGTTAGACTGGAAGCCGACCCCAACGTAGTTGGGGAAAGGCTAGGCAGACGATGATGACATGTACTTCATTTTGACTTTGACTTTGAAGTAACGATTACCTAATTATAATAATATTAATTCAAATTGGACATAATGTAAATCATAAATCTTAATAGTAATTGTTCTTAGTTAATTAATAATGACATTTGAATACATACTAGGTACACCATATGTTGTGGTAGAATGTACAGAACTTAAAAATATTAACAACATACTATATAATTAATTAATAAAAATAACAAAATGATATCCTATCTTAACTAAAACTATACACAAACAAAAAGGCAGAAGAGCTTTTGGGCATCAAAAAATTCGTCCGCATCGCTGTCAATGGGAAAAGTGCCCAAAAGGCTGGCAGCATTGCCACGTTGGATGGCAATGCTGATTCTTTAGGCTAGAAAAAGGCCAGCCCTCTGGTCACGTGAAGACTCTACCAACCGTTTGGCGATGTCCCGAAATACTCAATGAGCACTCGGACCCCAAGGCCCTAGTGTTTCAACCCCAAACGGCTCAAACATATAACTCCCAATAAGATTGTTATATTTCGCCGTTTGAGGTTTTCTGCTCCTGCAGCAGCCGCCCCAGCAAGCCCGCCGTGCTAGGAAGATGGGAAGGCGCGAGAGTGTCGACACAGGTTGCATGCTACACCAAAGGCAACATAAAAAAACATACTATGTAAATAAATTCTGATTCTGATTCTAATTTCTTAATTTAAGATCACTCTCATGCTCTGCGATATTTAACAGTCGACTGCGACACGAGTTGCTAATTAGATTTTCGTCGCTGTGTGATTATAATCTTGCACATATTATTAGTTTCAACAGTCCCCAGCCATAATTAACATAAACATAACTCAAATCCAAACAACTACGAACTCAGAGGTTAACCAAATTCGAAGCACATTTGCACCTAAGAGCATAGACCGACCCGAAAATGTTCACAGTCGTTCAACTTCGGGGGAGTTCGGGCTATTTCGGCTGATTACAATGGAGGCCGTCCTGATTGAGCAATAAGTATTCCAATTGTCGCGTCGGCCTGGCTAACAACTCAATTTGCCCGCTGTGCTCAAACAAGGTATATTGAAAAGCCTTTAGTTTAGAAAGAGCGATATTTTTGGGTCGATCTCGGGAAATGAAGGGTGGAAGATGAGAAGGGACTATGTTTGTTCCTTCCTGAGTGGTTTACATGTTATATGAAGAAACGAGAGGTCGGTAGGTTATGTGGTTGTGTTTGGGATTTCCTCTATAGAAAAATATGAAGATATGCCATTCTTGATACTAACTTTTGTATTTATTTTTTGGTACTTACTTTTGTGGTGTATAATAAAGTATATATAAATAAATAAATAAATAACAAATACACTATGGAGAGCGGGATATTAAGCATCATTCGTCGTGATTTTAAGCATAGGACATAGTTACGTCTTATTTATGTGAACTTGATACCATCACCATACATAAAAGTTTTTTGGCGATTACGATGTTTTTCTAGATTAATGTTATTTTTATTATTTCCTACTATGCATATTCGAAGACGTAGGGTAATCTAATAATAAAGTAAAGTAAATCATACAATATGAACATTTTATACCGAGATTTCTTGCTTCATTCCTACCACAGAAAACTAGCTGATTACTGCATACAAAGTGAGCAAAAAAACATGGATGCAAAAATACTAAAACGTAGAAGAATCGAATATACATACTAAAAAGCACCGTCTGTGCATATTTCTACATTAAATTACTTCAATAAATAAAATAAATGTGAATTCCTTACTCGTGTTTGCTAATGTAGTTTCCATAATAATATGTTCTGAGTTTGTAAAAGACAAAAGAAAATAGCGGGGTGATTGCGTACTACATACTACCAGTTGCAATGCATCTCATTTTGGCATTTGAATAATACTTACTGAGTTATTTACGTTGCTGCGTAGGCAAGTTTTCTAAACTTATGAAGCAATTTGCTCCAGATAATATTATAATTCACCAGATCAAATGCGCGACTCAGGTCCAAAAGACAGGCATAAACCGAGGTGTTACGACTTTTGTAGTAGTTTACCGTATGGTTTAATGACAGTATTGCCAGGTCAGTCGATAAACTAGAACGGAAACAAACTGAGCATCATCTACCCTAGCACTCTTCAACAGTAAGGGCTGCACAAGACGCTCCAACACTTTACCCAGGACAGTTCCAAGGGAGATTGGTCGGTAGTTGGTAGCAGAATAAAAGATCTGTTTTAGGATTAAGAATTTCCTTCAAAATCTTTCGCATTGTGAAAGAAAGTGTGCTACGGAATTGGGATGAAGGGTATTTTGTAATTTACTTTTTTCTTTTTTTTTTATATAGCGAAATTTAAATAAACGACATAATAATAATTTATTGATACATAAAGATTTTGTAGTAGGTACATGAGGGACTTAAAAAGTATTCATTACTATAACATGGTTTAGGTACATCGAATCGTTGGTGAATGGCCGCTCTCCTAGCTAGATTGCTAAGTAATCTGTATTTAGGAGGACAATTTTTTTTTTTTTTTAGGTGGGAAATCATCAAATAACTTCTCGCTCTGGGCGGAGCGGGAGGGCGTGTCAGACTCTTACTGACTAAAACCCACCCGTATTCCTTCCGTTGACTGTTGCCAGGGGCCTCGGTAACCCTTTTGTAGTCAGGTGTAGTTCTTATTTGAAATTAAGAGGATTGATTGTTTTTGTTTTATCGTCATTAGTTATGTAACACCCATAATGATGAAAAAAAAAAAAAAAACAAAACAAAGATTTTCTATACTCATTATTTCAAGAAACTACACTACCAGCGGCCGTTGACCCCGTAGTCAGCTGTAGTTCTTATTTGAAATTAAGAGGTTAGATTGTTTTTGTTTTATCGGCATTAGTTATGTATACCCATCTCGTCTGCGGAGTTCGCTAGCTTATTTAATTTGAACCTGTATAGTATGTCTGTATGGCCCTTCCGCATTTCCACTTTACTTACAAGGATTATTTATTTATGAAGATAAATGCAAACCTGCATTATGTCATGACACGCGTCGCCATCGCCAATAAAACGTGCTGCGACCAGAAAACGTGGAAATACAAGTAGGTAGTTACCAACTACAAATTATTGATAGAAAGTTCTTTGAATTATTTGAAAGGTCAACGAATGAGAATTGATGAAACAAATTATACTTTTCTAATAACTTTCGATACTTAGTTGTGGAATATGTACGGCATTAGTCAGATTTCCGCCGCACGGGTCGATCGAAGGTTATGCTACGCTTGCCGCGGTCGGTTCTTGTATGGGTGACCATCCATACAAATACAAATAATAAAGAAAAAGAAAGAAAGAAAAAGTATATATTGGGACTCGCACAGATCACACATTAAACTAAAAAACACTCATAGAAACATAACAAAAAACACAGTAAAATTAAAATAAAAACAAAAAGTGCTGTAATACAAATAATTTATTTTCTGTCACAAGTTATGTCATCTAGTGGTTTATGTGAACTTTTAGACAAAAATTGCCTGTGTTAGGACACTTCGCTCTTCCGAAGCTTAAAGTTACGTGATGTACCAACAATTTTAAATCTCCTTATTGTAAGAAAATAATTCAAAGTAGATATCAGACAGGCATATTGAGACCTCTCCGTGCATCGGAAAACAAGTCATTGGTCCCGGCTGTCATTCGTAGATCCTTGACAGTTGTTACGGATAGTCGGAAGCCCAAAAGCCTTGTTTTTTTTTTGGATGGGAAATCATCAAATAACTTCTCCCGCTCTTACTGACTAAAACCCGCCCGTATTCCTTCCTGTTGCCTGTGTTGCCAGTAGCCTCGGTGACCCTTTAGTACCTTCCCGCGACTTAGCGCGATTAGGTCCGGTACACTTTCTTGTTCTTCGCATAAGTGTTCTATAATTTCATCATCCTCGTTGCGCAAGTCTCCGTCGAGTGCCGTATTTTGTATTAATTTAAAGACAGAACTGAGTGACTACTCCAGTTGATGATATATATACAAAAATACAAAGATACAATATCAAATAGTTTCAACACAATACATTTAAATGTTTTGAATGATCAAAACTACTCATAGTAGTATCTACTTACCTCTCTGAACTAAACCACCGCCCTAACAGTTTTGAGTATCACGTGACCAAAATGGTGGCTTACTATTGGCTAGTCGGGACTCAGCAGTTTTTGAATTAAACAATGGACTTTGCGGTGTTTGATACTTACAACCGACTTTAAAGTAGATTTTCTATTGGACATCGCTGTGTTTGGTAAGATCTGATAAACTGAAATTGTGCAGAAAAAACTAGAGTTGCTAGAGATATAAAAAAAACTGCTACATGAAAAAAATGGACTTTGCGGGTTTTGAAACTATACCCCTCTTATATGTGTTTTTGGTAGTATATGCTTTATGTGTGTATGTATTTATTGTATACGTAAATGGTCCACCACTGACTACCTGCAGTATTCTCTCCTTCTCCCTTGAATCCATCTTTGGTTCTATATATTCATCTTGAATCCATCTTTGGTTGTCTGTAAAAAATTGCTTTTAGCGATAAGACCGCCCATAGTGTCACCCCTTGTAAAATTTCAACATTTATATCTGTAATTTTTATGGTGTACATAATAAAGAATATTCTATTCTATCCTAGTCCCGTTCATATTGGTTGGGCTTGAACGAATAGTTTCGGAATCTACCAGAGACCAAAACATATGCGACCGTATAGAATTTAGAGCCAAATTATTGAATCACAATCGTAGGTAGGAGAAACTAGATTTCAAAACTGTACGGTGTAGTAACACCGTACAGTTTTGAAATCTAGTTTCCTAGTATTTTTAACAGAGAGTATCTTCATTACTGTGAAATTAATTTTCTTTCGCAAAACTGAAAAATATACCTCTCATCCCTTAAATAAAAATGCAACTCCGACGCTTACTCAAAAGTTATGCAGCAAAAGTGTTAACATAATTGCTTCGTGGGCGAAGTCACCGGCTTTTGCTAGTATCGTTATAAAGTGAAGAACGGTTTGTAAAGTGCTCGGCTCACGCTTGACTAAAATGTTGAAGCGGTTTCATGAATAATAAATTACCAATGGCAAAAATGGAACGAAGAGTAAGCCAAGATTCGCTGTTAAGAAAAATGTTTCTGAAAAGATTTAATTATTCTTCGTAACTCTCGAATTTCAATGAAAAATATTGGGTAATTGAATATCTTGCGAATCGTGTCTTTTTCTTGTTCTTGACAATTATTGACTTTTAAGGGTTGTTGAATTACGAGTTTTGATCTTAATATATCTTAATAAAACCGAAAATCTACCATATTTTTATATTTATTTATCTAATTAACAGTTTATGTACACACATATAAACAGACAAGTAGAAAAGAACAGAAAAATACGTACAAAGGATTCTAAAGAAATCTCTTCCAGCATAGATACCTGCGATATTGTGGATTCAAATAAAAAAAAAACCTACCTGCTTTATTAGAATCCGGGATTTATTAATAAAAACAGAAGTATGTTGGAATGTCAAGGTTTTCGTTCGTGGAAACAGAAAGAATTTGTTAAAAATGAAGTGTTTCCGCTTTCAGCGACCACATTTTTGTGTTACTTTCAGGAAACTTGTTTTCATTAACAAAACAAAATATTTGAACTATTTACGATCAAATTACCGAAAATGTTTGTCACTTTTGGACTTCGTCACCTTACTGACGCCATTTATAACGTTCCCATTTGCATTGTATAATGTGACCTGGTCCTAAGTACCTGCTTATGGTTAAGGTTTTCGTAAGTCGACCTACAATACAATAGTTCTCCAGACCGAATTTTGGCAATGGTGCCAATTCCAGTGGAGACTAGCCAACTACGCTGGAGATATTATAGTGCACAAACGTACGCAGATACTGGTGAACTCTCTCTTCCCTCACTGTCATTGACGGGATCCATCACGACCGGAGAGAGATCAGGCGTAGGACCAACACGTGTCACCAACTTACAAATTCCAGGCTTACTTTACTGAGAAACTGAGAAACTCCTAAGGCGACTTATAGCATAATCAGCCTATAATGTTCCCACTGCTTGGACACAGGCCTCCTCTCTGTGAGAGGACCACGCGGGCCCAGTGCGGGTTGGTAGATGTCACATGTCTTCGAATATTTTGGTTGTAGGACATGCCGGTTTCCTCACGATGTTTTCCTTCACCGTTTTGAGAGCAGTGGTGATTAAATAAGTGAGAGGGAGTGGGCTGCAATCTACCACGCGGGCCCAGTGCGGGTTGGTAGATGTCACATGTCTTCGAATATTTTGGTTCTAGGATATGTCGGTTTCCTCACGATGTTTCCCTTCACCGTTTTGAGAGAAATAATTTACACAAAGTAAAGCGCCTGTCTGGGTTCGAACGTATGAACTACAACTCGTAAGTCGCGGCTGTTACTACTGAGCCACCACCTCTTACGCGACCTATGTATGTTACAAACATGTTAACTTTGCAGAGTGTATTTAGATTTTGTGTTGAAAAGGAGTTCAGAAATACGTTGATTATTATTCAGCGACTAAAATAAATAAATGCCGGAGTCGAACCCTAGATTACCTAGATCCATCTCTCAGGTCAACTCGCAAAGTGTATCCGTCTTAATCTTTGAATAAGAGCACTATTACTCTTAAAGATTAAAGACTAGAGATCTTTATTACAGAGGTTAAGCGGAAAGCCACCGAAAAACCAAAAAGACGAAGAAATATCGCAGTTACAATTCAAAGCACGTCTTAACAAATCACCGTAAATTATTATGATTTGACAAAAAATAATATTTATATTATTCATCTGTGAAGCTTAATAGATTTATTTAAATAATATAGGTTATATTATTCATTTGTCACGTTAAAGAAAGTCAGGGTTGTCACACTTAACTCACCGTATTCCACGCGCGCCTCAAAGAGATTTCAGCACAAATGTAGGGGTCCACTAGGGCCGATGCCTGCCGGGGTCGCGGGAAGGTACTTATGGGTCACCGAAGCTCCCGCAACACAGGCAACAGGAAGGAATACGGGTGGGTTTTAGTCAGTAAGAGTCTGACACACCCTCCCGCTCCGCCCAGAGCGGGAGAAGTTATTTGATGATTTCCCACACTCAAAAAAAAAAAGGGGTTGTCACACTGGGAAGTCAAAAGTACATTTACCTACATTTTTGTTTGTAATATATTAGGTATGGTGAGTTTCTCTGACTTTTACGGCATGACGAAATTGGCTTCTACGCAGCCAAATTAGTGAAGCAAGCTAGCCTCTAAAATCTAAAAGTAGAAACTAACATAAATATGAAAGATACATGACATAATTATTTGAATCATAATAATAAATCATCGGGACAAAATTATGCGGGAGCGATGTTACGGTAGCAACAGGAACAGTGATTTTAGTCTATTTTAGCAGTAGAATAAGAATAGAATAGAATAACATTTACTGTATCCTTGACTTTGACTTTGACTTTGAGTATTAAAAGCTAGTAATAGTTGGTACATTATTCCTAATTTCACGGGTCACTACATAATTTGATTCTATACCATAAGAAACTATACCAGTATTTTTTTTTAATTTTTATATGAAATTAGGGTTGAATTGTAAATAAAAAATCTACATTAACAAAGGTAGATAGTTTGTGTTTCTTTTATACATAAGTCTGAACATAAGAAATACAAAATTAGTTTTATTATTACAAATTAAGACACATGTAAGTTTTTGAATAATTTATTTTTAAGAAACAAGGGTTGATTTATTAGTATTACCATAATACTTATTCCTATACTCGTTCACCAATAAAAGCAAATACTGCTTTTGTTCTTTATTGGTTGTAATCAATTTACTATATTCCTAAATAAATGCAAAAACAATAAGTAAGACATTTATTTCAGCGGCCATACAATGCTTTTTGTTAAAGTTTGATGACTGGTAGCGACATTTAAATCGTATCGAACAATTAAAATAAATAAATCTGTTTCATATTTAGATGTATATAATCGAATGACAAAGTCCGCGATGATAATTAAAAAGTCGAAAAATAAGGACCACCCCAAGGTACATACACAAAACGATAATATCGGAAGCAAGCAGTACTACCCATAAGGAGGATAACTATAAGAATTTCCTCACAAAAAGGGCAAAATAATTGCTGTCTTACCAGCGTAACAACTGCTTTTTAAAATAGCTTCTCTCGTCAAGACTAGAGAAGCTATTTTAAAAGCAGCTGTTACAAACAAAATAATTTAGGGCCAAAAATTATTTTGAGATAGGTACTGTACTCGTACCTTTTCGGCGTTCACCTTATTTAGATTTATTTTGTGGATTATAATGATGAGGGTTCGCAAAAAAATACGCGGCATCTATTTCTATTTGCCGTCCATACCTACTCCGTCTCTTCTATACGCAATTTATCTGACCAATCTTACGTTGAAAACAAAAACGATTTGGGCGATAAATTTGCTTATATTTTAAGAAGCTAGCAGATGCTTTTTTAGGGTACCCTAAGTGGCTCTAAATTTAAAACTTGATGGCAAGAAACTAGACGCTATTACGGAAACTGTATTTCTAGGAATTACTCTAGATTTGAAATTGCTATGGGGTGCTCGCATTAGAGCTCTTTCAGGTAGATTAAGTTCAGTAGTTTATGCAGTAAGAAAAATTAGACAGTTGACTGATATAGCCACAGCTAGGTTAGTATACTTTGCTTATTTCCACAGTATTATGTCTTATGGCTTTCTGCTGTGGGGATCACCAGCTGATGTAGGTTCAATTTTTATTTTACAAAAGAGAGCAATCCGCGCAATCTATAGAATGGGTCCTCGTGAGTCTTTTAGAAAGAAATTCAAAGAAATTAATGTACTAACTCTGCTTCGCAAAAACTTATGTATTTTCAAAACAAGAAGTGATTTACATAATATAATAAATACACGTAGTAAACATGAAATTGTGATACCCAAATTTAGATTTACAAAAACAAGCAAGTCATTTGTTATCAACAGTATCCGCTTTTATAACAATTTGCCAAAGTCGGTTACAGAACTTAGCGATGAAAAGTTCATACCCACATCAAACGTGTCCTTATCAAAAACGCATATTATAAGATTAATCATAATATATCAAAAACGCATATTATAAGATCTATCCTATAATATGCGTTTTTGATAAGACTACATTGAAGACAAGTAAGTTTGGCAATAATTCCTTCTGCACATGTGGCTTCCCTGGTACCTCATAAATGGCATAACTATTAACTGCTCCCTAATTACGATGTTTATTTCTTTAATTTTTTTATACATACTTTTGACATAATTTTTTCATTATTTGTCATTATATACCTACAATTTTGATATTAAACTATTTATTAGTGGCTTTTGTGGACAAGACATTAATTCAGACTTGTAATGGCAAACATGTCATTTGGCTTATATAGGTTTTAATTTTTATTATTTTATTAATATTTTACGTAGATTCTTGTGTATTTTGTGAATGTGAGAACGTTGTGGGCTATTAAGCCTACAACGTTCTCACATTCATAATTTTTTTTTGTTAAGTAACTGGTACTTCTTGACAGGCCTACACTACCCTCCCATACCTATTAACACTGCGGTTTGAAAACATCGTAAAAGCCAATAATTTTTAAAAGAGTAACCGTAGAGTTTCTTGCCGGCTCTTCTACATAGGAAACGACCAATTGGAACCGTGCACCTGGCTACTAACGTTTCATCAGTGCCCATGTAGGTTTAAGTGTAATAAAATATATTGTTTTTTTTTTTATTGAACAAGGAACTCTTATAGTTTCACCATGTAAGTTTGTCAGTCTGTCTGTCTGTCCGCGGCTTAGCTCAGAAACTATTAGTACTAGAAAGCTGTAATTTGACATATAGGTAAATATTAATGACGCCGACAAAGTGGTAAAATAAATTGTTTGCACGTAAAGTGGGGACGATACTTTTTTTCTCGTCTATCCCATGGTGTGGGGTATCGTTGGACAGGCCGTTCAAAAATATTGCGGATCTGTGAATACCATTTTTTCGATTCAGGGAACCGTTTGCGTATTATTAGGCTAAAATGATAATTTTTGTTAAAGTCAAGTGTCTCTCCTGCCAGCTAAATGGTTGTTTTTGGATATGTGAAAAAAATCACGGTAGTAGTATATACAACAAAGTTAAAAGGAAAACTGTCACAGCTTAGTAGGCTTTACAAGTTAACGAGTAATAGTTGACCAACTTAAATTAATACGTATATCGATTTATGGGAGAACATGTTTTTCAACTACAACATTAAGTTTGTTTTTGGGATACCTTAATCACAACTGCGGAAACCTTCATAGTTGCGAGGTCCGACATGCACTTGGCCGGTTTTTATTTTTTATTTTTTCGTCTTTGTAATATTAGGTTGGGGAAAAAGTCTTTTCGCATTATAGTATGTATGAACTTGTAATAAAATCTCTTTGGGTAGGTATACCATTTGTATCTGGCTGGTTTTGGTATCATTGCAACTAGAATCAATTCTTTTTTTTTTTGTTAATTTTGACGTTCAAAAGTGCCTTTTATGTGCCTATTTTAAATAAATAATTTGACTTTGAATTTGACATTGAAAGTTTAAATTTTAAAGAACATAATTCCAAATTCAAATTAGGAAAATGTGTGATTTTCATTTGTTTTTCGTACCGTCAAGATGTGTGAATCTAATGAAGAAATTCGATACAATTTAAAATTTTACTACAAAAAAGGCAAAAATGCAACGCAAGCCGCCAAAAAAGTTTGGGATGTTTATGGACCTAGTGCAGTGTCTGTGAGAGTAGCACAAATTTGGTTTAAGCGTTTTCAATCCGGAAATTTTGATGTCAAAGATGCACGTCGCTCTGGTCGCCCTATTACGGATAAAATGGATGCCATTTTTGAAAAAGTGGAGCAAGATCTAGTATCAAGATATCAGTAGTTGCGACGTAGCTGAAGAACTTGGAATTGTCCACAAAACAGTTTTGGCGCATTTGAACAAAACTGGGTACACTAAAAAGCTCGATATTTGGGTACCTCACGAGCTCACTGAAAGAAACCTAATGAACCATGTACTCATTTGTGACTCTTTATTACGACGTAATGAAACCGAACCATTTTTGAAGAAGCTGATAACTGGTGATGAAAAGTGGATCACGTACGACAAGAAAGTGCGAAAAAGGTCGTGGTCAAAGGCCGGTCAGGCTTCACAGACTGTGGCGAAACCCGGGTTAACTCGCAACAAGGTGATGCTGTGTGTGTTGTGGGATTGGAAGGGCATTATTCATTATGAGCTGTTACCACCAGGCAGGACCATCGATTCTGAACTGTACTGCGAACAACTGATGAGATTAAAGCAAGAAGTTGAGAGAAAGCGGCCGGAGTTAATCAACAGAAGGGGTTTTTCATCACGATAACGCTAGACCTCACACATCTTTAGCCACTCAGCAAAAATTAAGAGAGTTTGGCTGGGAGGTGTTAATGCATCCGCTGTATAGTCCTGACCTTGCACCTTCAGATTTCCACCTGTTTCGGTCTCTTCAGAATTCTTTAGGCAGTGTCAGGTTAACATCACGAGAGGACTGCCAAAACCACTTGTCGCGGTATTTTGATCAGAAGGCCCAAAATTTCTATAGCAATGGGATCATGTCCCTACCTACAAGATGGCAAAAAGTTATCGAACAAAATGGTACCTACATACTTTAGTTAAATGAAAATAAACTATATTAAAAAATGTTTTGAATTTTCTTAAAAAATGCGAAGAAACTTTTTCCCCAACCTGTTATAATAGTGCCGAGTAATAAGATACCTGCGATCGGCGGCAGAGATCTCTTGCGTCCGGCCCTGGTGCAGGCCATAGTACAGAGCGAGAGGGCATGGGCAGCTGTCACCTCCTTCTGCGAAGCAGTAATGCTCGCGAAGGAGGAGGCGGGACGGTTGAGGGAAAGGCAAATTTCGCGATCTCTCGCCCCTAGCTGCCGCAGGAGACGCCCTGGGCCTCGGGAATCCTGGGCGGATTTCCGGCCACCATAGGCGCGGGCTTACGGACGGTGAGCAATGGGTAGCTCACCGTCCGGTAAGGACCAGGCCCGGGTCGACGATGCGTTGTATTCCACGCGCGCCTCAAAGAGATGTCGTCAGCACAAGTGTAGGGGTCAACTAGAGCCGATGCCTGCCGGGGTCGCGTGGCAGTCCAAAAGGGTTACCGTGGCCCCTGGCAACACAGGCAACAGAAGGAATACGGGTGGGTTTTAGTCAGTAAGAGTCTGACACACCCTCCCGCTCCGGCCAGAGCGGGAGAAGTTATTTGATGATTTCCCACCGAAAAATAAAAAAAGTCATAAGATAACTAACTCGATACATCACTTCCGTTACGTAGATCACCAGTAGGTACAGCACATCACCGGTAAAAACTTGACATTGACAGCGCCTTTGTATCTAGCCGGAAAGCCCCATTTACACGGTGCAAGTTGCCTGTGTAATAAATAAGCCTATGGCATACCGTAAAATTGAAGTAACAATTGACTGCACGGCAAGTTAGTGGCCGTTCAAAATTGGTATAGGTGAAACAGCACGTACAATAAAATCGTATTCAATTCTGGCGTGAAATATTTGTATCATCCAAACATGACGAACGAAACAAGTTAAATAAAATCTTAAGAAGACGTTCAATAAAATTGAATGAAATATTTGGCAAATACGGGCAAACCTTGAATCAATTGTACAAGGACGTGCAACTCTGTGTTTAGACGAGGAACAACTTGCATGCAATAATTACCTTGGTGAAACAGAAGTCACATGCAATTATTGAATGGAAAATCTTGCATTCAAATATTGTATGCCAGTTTATGGAAATCGCACGCGTGTAAACACTTGCATGCAATTCTTGAATGGCAATAATTGAATATGATTTATGGCATGCGATAATTGCTCTTGCACCTGTACTTGCACCGTGTAAATGGGGCTTAACTGTGGTTTTCGTAGTGCAAGTATTGACCGCTAATGTGTGATTGACTGTACAAAAGTAAATTATGGTTTTGCGTCATCATTAATACAATTTCAGAATGAGAAGTAATTACATAAGAAGCTAATTAGTACTTACATAATTTAAAACGAATAAATAAATTCAATTCCAAAGTTTTCAAGCTTCGACAGATGGAAAATTAATTACTTTCTTTTGGGCTTTTGGTACGCACTTAGCAAAGTCCAAATAATTTTAACGGCCCTTTCATTAAATGATTTCTGTAAAAGAGGAAAATGTATTTGGAGATGTACTTCCTACTTTAGATTTTTTTAAATCTTTGCTAAGTTACGTTGATTAAGAAAAACATTGACATTAAATAGTCCATTACAGAGTTTTGTGTAGTACTAAAAAATCTTGTAAACCAACTCCAGTGTCATTACTATATACAGGTTGAAATTGAAAACTTGCGACAAACTGAAATGGGACATTGTATACATCATTATTAACAACTTTTACTAAGGGACCAAAGCTGTAATCCCAAAAAAAAAAATCTGCTTTTCCTACATTTTGATGAGGTATTGCGAACATAAATGTAGGGGACAGCAGTTTTTTTTTTTGGGATTGTAGCTTTGGTCCCTTAGTAAAAGTTGTTCATAATGATGAGTACAATCTCCCATTTCGATTTGTCGCATGTTTTCAATGTCACCCTGTATAGGTACATATGTAATATTAGGTTTTTTTATATACGTAACACTAAAACAATATGCATCAGCAAGTATGAAATAAAAATAAAACCAACTAAATTGAATTGAATTATAATATTTTTTATGAAATTATTTTATGTTATTTTACACACAGTGACCTCATTGGTGATCATCTTCAAAAAGGTCAGGTGCGTAGTACTCGCAACCGGCGTGCGTGTATGACCAGATGTATGCACGTAAACGAAGCAAAAGGTGTATGTAAGGAGCGTAGCAGGTGGCGTTCTATAGTTTCTGCCTACCCTCTTGGGAAGAAGGCGTGAGTTTATGTATGTGTATGTGATATTGTTTTACATTTAATTTGATTTGGTCTAGAAATGGCTGGCGTCGACAATTTGTAACCACTAGTCTAGTTTTCTTACTTTCAGCATTAATACTGATGGTGAAACACTTGGAGCTTGTGAATGTAAACCTTAATAAATGGTCTGTCCATTTATTTCCGTTTACTTTCACAAGTTCCCCGGACAATACAGCAATCTCAGAGAAAACTTGAAAACTTACCAATTTACTGCACTTAAGGCACTCCTAAATTGATTCTCGGCTTTCATTCATTAGTATTCTATGTCTGAAACGAGGACAGTTTGAAACAAGCTGTTACTAATAAAAAGAAACTCGTGGGAGAATTGTCACTATTTCTACCCTTGTCAATTTGACTAGCAAAATTAATTTGTTAAGGGACGAAATACAACCCACAGACCTGACTATTTCCTCTAGTCATCGTCTGTAACATCTACAGAGAGGGGCAGAGTGGTGTTATTCTGTACTAATTAAGACCGATTGTCGAGCGAGTATGTAATCATGACGCTCGTTTGTATGGAACTATGAATATGACAAATCGCGCGCTCAATCAAGTCGCGTTGGGGTCGCGTGGAAGTTCGAAAGGGTTACCGAGGCCCCTGGCAACACAGGCAATGGAAGGAATACGGGTGGGTTTTAGTCAGTAAGAGTCTGACACACCCTCCCGAGAGCGGGAGAAGATATTTGATAATTTCCCACCGAAAAAAAAAAATCAAGTCGCGTTTTTATTTATTTGTAATAAGCACACCAACAGCACTGTCACTTACATTAAAAAAAAAAAAACTAACATCTAAAATCAACATTTCAGTAACTGTACAAATAACAAGTATGCATGACATTGACATACTGAAAAATTAGAGACAGGAAGAAAAAATAAAAGGTGTGTCCAGTAAACCTGAATCACGAACACTACAAAAAACTAAACAATTTGAGCTATATTGGCGTACATTGTTCGCACTGTTTATATTAGAACGTCTGTATGAAACGAAACTCATAAAGAAAACTTCGATAGGGTAAACCGTCAAGTTGGACCTTTCATTATAAATAATAACCATGCCATGTACTTGTAGGCAATTGAAAAATGCAATGATGACGCTTTCTGCGTTGACTAGTCCTAAAGTTAAAATACCTAGTTTAACAATTGTGTAATGTATGTACGTAAGTACATTATCCAGGTAAACGTTCGCGTATTTTTACTAGTACTACCACTTTAGGTTAGGACACAGGGCAAAGATAGCTTACACCGCATATCACTAAATAAATTTAGCGCTACTAAACATTGTTCTGTTTCCGTCAATCGTTTGAAGATGTCAGAGATTTATACAGGGTGGCAGAGACATCGACGCACAACCTGTTAGCATGGATTTAGTACATGATTCTGGACCTCCCTTCGGTGAAACCTGTTTCCTACACAAGTGCAATATCTACGCGGTCCAGGATCAAGATGTCGTTTATTTGCGAGAAGCTTGACATAATTCAAAAAGAGTAGTTTTTGAGTTTTAAAGCAGCGGCAAGAATGCGACGAAGTATAAAGTCACACCTCTCTAGCTCCCTCATTTTTAGTGCTCATCTCATATACACCAACGGTAGAAGCAACTGCAGCCAGCTCAAAAATGCAGATTTTTTTGTTATGACCCTTCTTGCGAATGTGCGATGTATGGAACAGCAAATTTTTTTTAGTAACTGGTGAAATATTTCAACGCAGGGGGTCTATAATCATGTACTGAATCCATGGTAACAGGTTGCGCGTCGATGTCCCTGCCACCCTGTATAAACATTTAGCGTTAAACGCATTTAATGATTTGTGGTAAAAGTGGGTCTAAATGATTAAACAACCAACCCTAATTAAAAATAATATTGCCAAAAGGTTACCCAAAAAAATATAGTATAAGCAAAATCCTTTCAATATTTTACGGAAAGGATACAATGATTCGCACGCAAAATCCCACACAGAATTAATTATCGGAATAATCCGTGGTCAGGCACCGTAAAATATTAAAGATAAATCTTTATTATGGGGTAACGTGAAAGTAACCTACAAAAATAACATCACGCCTGCTTTCTCCGAAGGATTAGGCAGAGGTGTACCTCACCCATATTTTACCAGTGTTTGTGTACTGCTGAGCATGAGGTCCTGGATTCAATCCCGGATAGGGCAAAAATGATATTGGATATTTCCATCTGGAATTTCTCAGTAACAGCCTGGAATCTGGATTTGTGCCCGGTTGATTGTGACCTGTTGCTTGGATTATGTTGGCAAGATTCTGTATTGAAATAAGAGTAGGGTTCTTGCGTAATTCTCTGCGATTCTTTTGAGAAAATATATATATTTTACGTTTGACGTACCATTGTTGAAGCACGGGAGGTGTACCAGTGCGTATCACTGGAGATACCGGTAACCCGGAAATTTTCCTACCAAAACCATTCATTGGTCTCCACACATTGTTATATAATATTAACTCATTTAAAAACAGTGTTATATGTGCATATGTTTTACCAATGACATTAAAGATTTTTTTAACAACAAACTATACATTTCTGGACTTTTGTCGTTGGAGATAATGCTAATATAAAACTATTATATTATTGTATTGACCTTATATACAAGGTGCCATATTGCATCTTCGTCAAATTTCAGGAGGCTGCTATGACAGACATATATAATCAAATAAAATTACGATACCTGCTCAATTATTAATACTACTTGTTCTTTTAGTTATTTAAGTTTGACTGTATTTTAGAATACACCACAAAACAGAATCACCCCGTTGTGTATGCGGTAGTGTGTGTGTAAAAGGGCAGTTACAGTGCGGTATCACACGGGTCGCGTTTTAATATGCGTGTACCACACATGCCGATTATGTTATGTGTGTGTGTGTTTGTGTCCTATATAATAGGAGGCGAGCCTGTTGACTTCAACCGAGCTCAAATCCAGACTTTGAACTGCTACTCAGAAATTCCTGATAGAAAACACCAATAAAACTTTATCCAACCTGCGAACTGAACCCAGGAACTCATGCTCAGCAGTAGCGCTTGCGGACTTTAGACCAACGAGGCAGTCCACCTACAGTAAAATTACATCTAATAATATTATTTTAAAAATAAATAGTATCTATCTACTTTGTACTTTCGAAGACTGTCCATCTAATAAGGCAAGATGTTATTATCTTTTATTAGTTTTTAACTGTGGGTGATAAGAACTGTCATAGCAAAACTTTTAGGAGCTTTTGTTGATGAGAAGGTTCGGTGGGTGACATTATTGCATCAAAAAAAAAATCTAGAAAAAAAAACAAAGGACTTCAAAACACCACTATAAAGTAAAATATAACTAGTTACAGAAATCGGAAATTAGTTCTGTTCATTTTTTGCCTCCGACTTCCAAATCCGACTTTACTTCTCCTTTTTTTGAAGTCGGTTAAAAAGCGACTGTTGAGAGTACCTAGTGTCATAGGCACTCTTAATTCAGCCTTAGTTTTTAATCCTGATTACATGCCAGCTTCGATTCTCTCAGTAGTTAGCACTCCGAAAGGACAGTGAAAATTTAAAGCTTGTGTTTCGCTTTTTCATTTCCTAAACCTTTTTTGTGAGGTATTATTTTCTCCCATTTCCAATTTACTATCAGGACCGTTTTCGTTCACAGTATTTGGGTGCCGGGCTTATTTCTTTTGTTGGAAGTAAGACGTGCCCGTGATGTGAAAGGTAATTTGCTTAGTGTTTATATTATTTAAGACGGGTATTGTTAAACTATTGTTGCTTTTGTGATATTATTGAAACCGCTGCTGGAATACATCTAAAGAATACTTGATTTCTTATTCCTTTTTATTGTGTGGATCTTTAATCCTTTTGAAAACCCTCCTTCTGTATGTCGGGTTTTCCCTACAAAACCATTCATTGGTGGTAAGATAAGATAAGTCTTTATTTGCCATATACATGGTATAAAGCTGTTACAGTCAGATATTAATCTAAAGTCCACATGCTTAGCTATACAGGATATATATCAATTGCAAATGCAAAATAATAATTATTAGTTAATTGTTGTTCAATGTTACATACAAGGTGTCGTTTTGCGTCGTCGTCAAATTCAAGGAGGTAACTATGTTAATGGTTCTCGACATAATATATATTGATTCAATAACAAAATAAGTAGGTCTTTTTTTTGTTTTTTTCTAGTTTTCGGAAATCGGCATGTGTGGTGCACGCATGTTAAAACGTGGCCCGTGTGATACCGCACTGTAACTGACACACTACCGCATACACAACGGGGTGATTCTGTTCTGTGAAAGTGGTGTATTCTAAAATACAGTCAAACTTAAATAACTAAAAAAACAAGTAGTATTAATTATTAAGCAGGTACGAGTATCGTAATTTTATTTCATTATAAATGTCTTTCATAGCAGCCTCCTGAAATTTGACGAAGATGCAAAACGACACTTTGTGTATAAGGTCAATACAATAATATAATAGTTTTATCTTAGCATTATCTCCAACGACAAAAGTCCAAAACTTTATAGTTTATTGTTAAAAAAACCTTTAATATCATAAAACATAAAATATGTCCTTCCAGCCATTTCAATAATCTGTTTTTAAATGAGTTAATATTATATAACAATGTCTGAAGACCAATGAATGGTTTCGGTATAAAAAAATCCGTCACTGAGCCCGGTGTCTGAATTTTCTGGGTTACCGGTATCTCCAGTGATACGCACTGGTACACCTCCTGAGCTTCAACGATGGTACGTCAAACGTAAAATACGAGTATATATATTTTCTCAAAAGAATCGCAGAGAATTACCCAAGAACCCTACTCTTATTCCAATACAGAATCTTGGCCAGCATAATCCATGCAACAGGTCTACAAATATCCATTTATTTTACTTACAAAGTAAGAATGACACAAATGGGGAATGAACTAAACGTTATGTTCTCATAACGAGTATGATCATGATAATAAATAGCTGAGGGAGAAGTTTTCCTTAAGGTTTTTTGAGAGAGTGCCAATGTTTGTTTGATAGTTTTATTAGAATTCTGAAGCTTCCCTTAAGTGTAACTAATGGAACTGGTTTTGGGTCAAGATTATATTGATTAAATAAGTACTTACTAATTTATTTAAAATAAGTCTTGTCCGCAATGGGATTTTCTTTCGGCAAAATGACAAATTTTCAAATAAACTTTCAACTCACATTTAACCCCATTGGGGATGAATATTCAAAAATCCTTTCTCTTTTGCAAAATAGAATGCTTCTAAAGTGGCATTTGCATTGTCTGTCAGTAAGTGATTTTATTAAGTAGGTTTTAGTCAAGTGTTTGTTTTTAATTATTAAGGTTTACGACTTATGTTGCTGACTGTACGTGAGTTTGTGATAAATGACTTATTTCGTATGATACTTAACCTAACACTATTTTTGCTACGCCAAATTCATACCTGCGATAGAAACTTAGATTTTTATGTACACAAAAACCCACAAACCCATTGTTTTCGACGTTTTTATAGGAGTGGCGATATTTCTTGGCAGCCATTAATTTGACCCTTCCCTTTGCCGTAGGGTAGGGTCATGGGGTAACACTTTTTATATAGACTTATTTATAGCGGCAATGCACCAGCTGGCGCATAGATCTTCACTATCAGTTTTATGGGAAATAAATAGTGTTATAAAAATCAGGAACGCAATTTCTTTTTTGTAGGTAGAATAGTCATAAAAATCATCATAATATTCACTAGACTAGACAGTAGATAGTTCTGACGCTGAGCTGGCGTAAGATTTTATTGTTAGGGTTCCGTAGCTCAAAATGGTGCAGTGGTGGCCCAGGGGTAACGACCGTGACTTACGAGTTGTAGGTGGTAGGTTCGAACCCGGACAGGTGCTTTACTTTGTGTAAATAATTTCATTACTACTGCTCTCAAAACGGTAAAGAAAAACATCGTGAGGAAACCGGCATGTCCTAAAACCAAAAATTCGAAGACATGTGACATCTACCAAGTCGCACTGGGCCCGCGTGGTGTCTTACGGACCAGTCCCTCTCACAGAGGAGGCCTGTGTCCCAGCAGAGGGAACATTATAGGCTGATGTTGTATGTAGCTATAAAGGAAAAAACAGAACCCTTATAGGATCACTCGTGTGTCTGTCTGTCACTGCCTATTTGCTCCGAATCTACTGAACCAATAAGTTGAAATCGAACGTGTAGGCAACGTAAATAAATGAATTTTCCGTGTGACATATCAAATACATCATCATTTTTGAAGATTTTTTTTTATAATTTTAAAATAATTAGTTATATTATTAAAGAAAATAGATGAAAATTCATTCCATTTGCACTCCCTTATCTCCGAAACGGCTGAGCCTAAAATTTAGGAAAAAGTCTCATTATCATCTGCCTAGCCTTTTCTCAACTATGTTGGGGTCGGCTTCCAGTCTTACCGGATACAGCTGAATACCAGTATGTTACATGGAGCGACTGCCTATCTGACCTCCACAACCCAGTTACTGGGTAACACGATACCCCTTGGTAAGACTGGTTGTCAGACTTTCGAGCTTCTGACGACCCGTAACGACTGTCAAAGATCTAAAAATGACAGCCGGGACCAACGGCTTAACGTGCTTTCCGAGGCACGAAGGGGTCTTGGTATGTAAATATGGTCACCCATCCACGGACCAACCGCGGCAAGCGTAGCTTAACCTGATCGATCGACCCGTGCGGCTGTTATTACTTAGCCACAAGCCCCTCAAAAATTTAGGAAAAGTCTATGGTCATTAAATAACAAGGTAAATCACTCAGTATTGTGCGTACAAAGTTACATTTGCTGTTGGAATGTATAGGGGAACATATTTTTCAACTACAGTTATTTATTAAAGCAAGCAGATGAAAATTAATTCTACTTGCACTCCCTTATCTCCGAAATGGCTGAGCTTAAAATTTACAAAAATAGTCTATGGTAATTAAATAACATGGTAAATAACTCAATATTGTGCGTGTTGGAATGTATAGGGGAACACATTTATCAACTACAGTTAAGTTTGTTTTTGGGATAAATTCATCCCAATTTCACAACTACGAAACCCTTCATTGTGCCTTCATTGTGCTTATTTGTCAGACACGCATTTGGTCGGTTTTTTTTTAATCTTACGATCTGGTCTACTGTGTCTTGCTCATGAAGACTAAAACTATAAGGTATAAAAAATACAATCACACTGTACCGAAAATTACAATCCAAGTTTGTTTTGTACAGAATAGTTATCAATCGCCACGACATAAGTAGTGCGAACACTAGCTTATCGTCCCTTAGCTAACAACACCGCATAAGTCATTTTTACCAACTTTACAAGAGACGAAAAGCTTGTGCGGTGTTGAGAGGCCAACCGACTTGCGGCGCTGTCACTACTTTTAGAATTACGGCTTCTGATTGGCTGAAACCTATATCATGTGACCAATGGTTAGACGCGCAATGAGCAGCTCCATCTAAAGGCATTCAAACCGCATAAGTAAATTTTACCAACTTTACAGGAGACGAAAAACTTATGGGGTGTTGAGAGGCCAACCGACTTGCGGCGCTGTGATTACTTTTCGAATTATGGCTTCTGATTGGCTGAAATCTATATCATGTAACCAATGGTTACATGCGCAATGAGCAGCTCCATCTAAAGGCATTCAAATGTAAAAACCGTAATTTTTCGACTTGAGCGGTGTTGTAAGCTAAGGGACGTTATGCACAATCATTGGCACATCGCGCACAATAATTTTGACATAGACAGCGCATAATCACAATATTAATTTGGTTTTTAGCATTGGCTACCTCTGCAACTAAGGATTTCTGCAGAAAATTAGCTTTACCTGCATGAAGTGTTTTGACGCTATTTGACAGCGTGAGCGTGCGTGATCCATCTCCACCCGTTTGATATCCACTGCGCACAGGACGGATGGTAAGCAGCACACCAAGTAATTTTTTGCTCCGTGTAATTGCTGATTGGTGTTCCAGTAAGAGGATAAATAAATAAATAAAGGGAATGAAAAACTGAGACGATCTATATATCTAACTCATGTTTAACCAAAATGCAATCAATGATGTGTCATCTGCGAATAAGACCATCTTCGGTTGATTCTAAAGTAATTGGGGTAAATCATTAATATAAACTAACAAGAGGAATAGACCTAATTTCGAACCTTGAGGAATGCCCATTGCCATTTCAGACCCCAATGAGTAATTGGATTTAGCAGCAGGACGACGTTATCTTGTAGTAGCTAGTGAGATTTTCGTAGTACATGTGTTACCATTGATTTGCGGTTGGCTAATAAACCTACCTATTAATTTCTTAGTAGATACCTTATTTGTTTTCTGTTTAACTTACAATATAAATGTCAACAAAGTTAAAACCCAATATTGGTTGTCTCGTCATATTCTCACCTGCCGCAGACGAATCATAAACACGAGGTTTTAGTTTTACAATAATTTTATTAGCCCAGCCACCGTTTACGATTCTAGACATATGTTTATATTTATATACGATGTGTTCTAACAAACGCGCTTACCTATAAAAATATCGTAATAAACTGTTAGTGAATTATGCCGTGTTCACACTAGTAGAGTAAGGAGGCGAGTGATGGAAAACCTCTTACGGAAAATCATATTATTATTAAGCCGGCTTAAACTAAAAGCCTAGTTTGACATTGGTAGTTATACAATATTACACTTTCGTCTCTTTGGATTAGATCATATTTTGGATAGGAGGTTACTTATTTATTTCTAGTATGTGGGTGTCCATAAACTAGTAATGCTCAAGGGAGACCTAATGCCTTGAGATTTGGGTTAATTAAGCATCAAGCATCGTGGACACTGACAGTCGGGCTGGTCCACAAATTTAAGGTCGCTCAGTGCGCCATAGAGCGGGTTATGATCGGAGTTTCTTTGAAGGATAAGATCAGAAATGAAGTTATCCGGAAGAGAACCAGAGTTACCGACAGAGTAAACAAGCTGAAGTGGCAGTGGGCTGGCCATGTTTGTCGAAGGACCGATGGCCGGTGGAGCAGACGAGTCCTGGAGTAGAGACCGCGTATCGGCAAGCGTAGTGTGCAACGCCCCCCAACTAGATGGACCAACGACCTTAAAAAGGTGGCTGGGACAGACTGGCTGCGGAAGGTGAACACTACCAACAACACATGGTGTTATAGTCTGAGTTGATGGATTGAAGAATCAAGGATATAAACGCTTTCCGCTGAACATGACACATAAGATTATAACTAGTGCAAATGGAGATGCAGCTGCTTATCTGTCTAATATAATTCCTTTCTTTTTAACAATATTCACAAGCAGGGACAAAATTGCATCGACGTTTCATTTTATTTAGATTTTCAGGCTCTAATGCTACCAAAGTTGAAAATCCCATTATAAAGTACTTACAAACGTACTACGTATACTTGGTATTCACTCGCTAAACGTAAACGCGCCTCGATAAGCTGAAAGATTTGGCTGATTAAGTGTCTGGATTTGCGCTGTTTTATTCTGAACTAGGCTTTACATCGCTTCGCGTGTTCAATGGTTTTTTATTTCAATTGTAGAACGTTTTGTGAAGGTCTTTCGTATTAGATAGGATTTGATGAAGGTCAAAGTGATTGTAAAAAGGTTTTTGTTATTACAAACATAAATGACGATGAAATGAATGATGAGACTTCAATTGTTTGACAGACATGATATTGACATGATTGCCAATGTGTTTATTACTGTGGCTGTGGCTCAGCGATCGTCATATTGTTTAAATACGTACGTTCCTACTGTAAAACGACAGCGAGCCGTCCTGTAGAAAACCTAAGTCCTGGCTGGAAAATATATTTAAAAGGAGGTTTACGAAACTTTGTACATAATAAAGAGTATTCGATTCTATTTTATGGTCCTTCGAGCCGGATACTCACATAATTACACCAAGTCACGATTGACTATCCATATTTACTTTCACAATCATTACGTTGTTGATAAAATCTCAGATCTGGGCATGCTAAGACAAACACCAGAGGTTTAATAGTGTGCCTCTAGAAAATCATATTATGTACAACATTATTTTTAATAAATGATCCCACTAATATTATAAATAAGAAAGTTTTTTGGATGTTTGTTACTAAATCACGCAAAAACGGCTGAACGGGTTTGGATGAAATTTTACACAGATATAATATATAAGATACTTTATATCCCCGATAGTACGTTCCCGTGGGATGATTTCCGACGTCCACGTGGGAGAAGCCGCTGGCAAAAAAAAAAAAAAAAATAAATAACTGTCGCCGACAATAACTGCGACGAGTATGATCATAATTTTTTCTTATTATTTCCTATCATTATGACCCTGTGAGATATTCCCATAGAGACGACGGTCGTCCAACACCTCAAGAAAAACTCAAATAATAGCGGAGATTATACCTATTTATGTACTTGTGTACCTATTTTATTTATAATTAATTATGATATAATTTTAATAAAGAATTCTTACTGTTGCTCTCAAACAGAGCACTTGCCATCAAATCTCTTCATGCCTTTTTCTTTTTTTTTTTGGGTGGCAAATTATCAAGTAACTCCAGGGTGTGTCAGACTCTTACTGACTAAAACTCGCTCATGTTCCTTCCGTTGCCTGTATTGCCAGGGGGCTCGGTAACCCTTTCAGACTTTCCCACGGTAGAGAATGCCTAAGGTATTAAGTCCTTTGTACCTTTCATGTGTGTAAAAAGTATAAATTATTACATAAATAAATTACAACCCGTAACTTTCCGCAGGTTTTTCTGGGATCTAATCAGGAAAGAACTATGGGATACGATCGTAAAACTCACCCGAAAACGATTTGAAAACAGTCGCCAGTTTTATGATAGCGGGTGACATTTTGTCCAAGAATGCAAGATGGATAGGTGTTATCTTCGCCTGTCATAAAAGAAAAATAAATGGTGCAAAAGATGACAGGGTGGGTCATCTTTTATTGTACTCGTACTTATGATATCTCGTATTATCTTTTTTCTTATAAATGGGTACAAAAGGCGAAACAAGGCGAACCGCTCTCACCTAAGTTATTCACAAGCGCACTGCAGGAGGTTTTTAATTTGTTGCCTGATTTGTGGCAGTTACGAGGCATACATGTTAGCGGCCACCAGCTAAAAAAAACAACAGGAAAAAGGAGAAGCCTTTGCCCAGCAGTGGGCAAAGGTTAACAAAAAAATCTCGTACCTTAAAATAGCCTTTTTTCTTATAAGTAAGGTTGATCTGAATGTGTGTTTCTCGGACCCTCTAGGAATTCTAATTTCACCCACTTCTAGTGATCGTATTCATTAGAAACATTGCGAATGTAGTAGGTCATTTCAATGACAATACAATAATAAGATACCATCGAGCTGGCATGATGATGATGCTGCAAGGTGGGTGCTGGAATCCTTAAATAGCTACTACGAGTAGTACCTAAACTTATCGAGCTTGGGCTCATTTGATTGATCTTAACAAGTCCTATTAAAAATCATTGTAAATAAACACTACGTAATAAAAATTAAAGCATGTTTTTATTTTTATCCACTATACTATAAGTATTGACTTTAATGAATATATATAGGCAGCATAATGTCTTAATAACAATGTCAGCAAGTAGTATAACGCAATTAACAGCCATCTTTGATTTAAAATTCTATGTTGTGCGTTGCATGATTTCGCCACTTAACTAATAGGAGGATAAACAACGGATTATTATGTAAGCGCGCTTCAGGGTATTACGAAGCCCCATATATGTAAGAACACACAGTCGAGTAAAGTTATCGACATAGCTCACAGAATAAGCTAGTTGAAGTGGCAATGGGCTGGCTATACTAGCCTTACAACCAATGACCGTTGGGGTAGACGTGTTCTTGAGTGGAGACCGTGAATCGGCAAACGTAAGGTAGGACGCCCTCAGGCTAGGTGGAGTGACGATCTTCGTTGGGTGGCTGGTAGCAGCTGGATGAGAGTTGCTGAGAATTGTGTTGAATGGTGTGCAATTCGAGAGGCCTACGTCCAGCAGTGGACTAGGTAGGCTGATGATGATGACAGTCCAGTAATAAAAAGGTTTGGCATTTCCCTGTGTTTGGGTGATTTTTGTGACTATGTCACAACTGCCAGCGTTTTCAACGCAAATATCAGTTTCAAAAAGTGACAAGCGCCTACTACGCGGGAAAAATGCTTAACCTTTTTGTTCCACAAGTAAACAATCTGTTGGAAAAATCAATGTCCTAACAGGTCTTAACTATTAATGCAAGTACTTGAGCTGTTATGCTTTGATTAAAATTTTATAATGGTAAGTTCGTGTTAGACACTAATGACTGTATTGTGTTTGAAATTCTTGGTTTACTTCAGTTGTTAAACTGTGGAACATGTTTATTATTAAATTGGCTTCAAATCGGTGTAACATTATTGTTATTTTAGAATTGTGTGGTAATTTTTCATTGGTCTTTTTCTAATGGTGGGCTAGCAATTAATGTACCTATGCGGATTAGTAAGATAGATTTTTTTATGACTGATAGAATACCTTTATAGGATGTTAAAAAAGGCATGTATTTTATCAAACCTGAAATAATTCCCATTTTGATGTCCTAAAATTATGATTCTTTATTATTAATATAAGCCTGTGTTGTCCCACTACAGAACCTCCCCTCCCTCCTTCCCCTTTTTCCACTGTTCTCGGTCTACTGTGATTGCAGGAAAATCCTTTAAGGAGGTCAGCTCATTCCGCCATCTCTTTCTGGGCCTGCCGCGTAGTGGTTTCCTGCTATTTGGGATCCACTGAGTGGTAATTATTGCGAATAGCTGCTCCGACATGCGACAGATGTGGCCAGCCCAGTTCCACTTTATTCCAGCAGCTGTGCGGCTAGCGTCGGCTATTTGTGTTTTGGAACTAGACTTCCTGATGCGTTCTGCGAGTTTGACTCCTAGTATGCTTCGTACCATAGCCCGTTGGCAGACTCCAAGTGTGGACTTTTGACGCTTTGTTAGAGACCGTGTTTGGCAGGTGAGGGTGGCAAAAATGCACATGTCAATGAGCTTTCGTTTTCGTGAAAGCCATTGAGATTCTTTCATGAGATGTTTTATTGACCAATAGTTCTTTCAAGAGTTTTCTGTGCGTTGAGCGACTTCTTTGTCCTGTCTCGCCCGGAAGGATACTATTTTGCCTAAGAATGTACTCATGGACATACTAAACCTCCACATCCCCAATTTCTACGTTGCGTTCGGTGCTGTTCGTCATCAGCTTTGTTTTCGATATGTTCATCGTAAGTCTGACTTGAAGACTGGCGTGACTAAGTTGTTCGAGCATTTAATTTTGGCCTAGCTCAGCTGCTGAGGAAGAAAAGAGAATAATGTCGGCAGCGAAACGTAGACTAGTGAAAAAAAATATTTATGGCTTATGCCATAAATATTTTTTTTCATTTGGTCAATCTCCTTTCCACGACGACAATACGCTTGCCCTGCCAGTACGGATATTTTTTTTGTAAACCTCTTCTATGTAGCTGTGAAGAGTTTGGGAGACAGTGGGCCGCCTTGTTTGATTTCTCGTTGAATTAGAAAGGATGGCCAGGTGGTATTTATGCGGATGGCTGCTGCACTATTTTGTCATATATTTTTTGTTACAGGTTTATATAAGTCGGTTCTATTTCGTGTTTTTTGAGTGCCGAGAATATGGCTTCTTGTGTTAGGCTGTCGAAAGCTCTCGAGTAATCCACAAGCGCCAGGTATAATGGTAGATTGAGCTCTCGATGTCTTTCAATCACTTGGTTAGAGACTGCAGATGGTCAGTAGTCGAAAATAGTACCTACCTGATAAACGGTTTTCAATAATCTTGACAAAAACATTGTAACGATGTGAAATCAAGCTGTTAGGGCGATAATTCCCAATACCAAATTTATCTCCCTTCTTGTGCAGCAAGATTATAAATATTATTATAAATGGACACTCTAAAATAAATGTGCCTCTTTTTGTGAGCCTCCTAAAATAATCCTCCTAAAATAATAAATATTAGCCAATCAACCGCGACCAACTTGAATGTAGCGTTCGTCGGCCGCTGCCGCAGCACCTCTCGTTTCTCTCAGGGGGTGGTCACGGTTCTAACTTAACCTAACCCATTTGGTCGGGGTCCCCTAGCTTAGTTACTGGAACCATATCCGCGCGTGATTGGTTACAGTTTATTGAAAAGGACAGAGATAGCGATCGCCATATTTTTATCAAAACAACCCTTACAAGCCGTCTTTATCTGCTTTTACCAATAAAACCGACCAAAAGCCTCTATGCGAATGTTATTTTATTTCATGTATGCCGCCGAATTTCATTTCATGCATGTCCTTCCCCGAATCCCAGCAAGCAATTATAACAATTCGCAAAAGTTCAAAATGAATTTTTCGTTTATGGAAAAAAATTGAATTTCATTTCCTCATCTCCTTTTGCCGAATATTTTGGTATTTTTTGTTGAAGAGAAGTGTTTGATAGACTATGGTTAGTCCAAATTATTCTTCTGACTTTGGTAGCATCTACTTCGTTGCTTTTAAATAATACTGCCTACTAAACTACCTTTTATAGCAACGGAATTCGACGCCTTAGGGCATGTGCACGTTTTTTAAAAGCGCCGTTGACGCGCGTTTTAGAAATGTGCGTCGACGGCGCGCTTTTATCCTACAGAAGGTCTACAGGCTGCGTCTGACTCGCGTGCGTATCGCCACAAACGCGCGTCAACGGCGCGTTTAAAAAACGTGGTGTGCACAGGCCCTTAGTTTGGCCAGAGATTAAAAGCGTGCAGGGAACGCAGGCATGGCCCGAACTCCGAGCTAAGGATTATCTCATGTCAATTACGATGTCAGTTTCCCGCACTAGAAGCTAGAATGAAATTCTCACTAAAGTGATTGCTAACACGGTTCGCGTTACTAACTCTGTCACTTGAACTGTCAGTTCCTGAGAGCCTGATTGGCAAGTCTGTTATCAAATCTCATGTGAGTTGTTGTGATTGGTTAATTGAAATTAGAACAGACGTTCAATTATTTGAAATGAGAAGAACCAGATTAAATTAAATAGTTTCTGTAACTGGGGAGTATGGCTGCCAATGTTGCCATATACATTAAATAAATTCTATTTAAGTTTAGGCAAACCCTTTTTCAGGCTGTAGACATATCAGGTGAAAGCCGTAAGTGATTGATCGATTGAAAACCTTCTGAGTCTATAAACCTACTGATTCTATTGTCTGTCACAGTCTAGACCTTAGATTATGCGTCTACAAATTTCAAGCAGGTAATCTAAAAGTCTAACGTAGGTACCCATATCAATCATCCCCTGTCCGAGTATAAACCGAATCGATTTCATCTTCAAATGCTCAAATAATGTTAACTTCTCAACTAATAATCTCATCTCATCTGCCTAGCTTTTTCCCAACTATGTTGGGGTCGGGTTCCAGTATAACAAGATATAGCTGAATACCAGTATTTTACATGGAACAACTGCCCATCTGACCTTCACAACCCAGTTACTGGGTAACACGATACCTCTTGGTAAGACTGGTAGTTAAACTTTTGGGCTTCTGCCTACCCGTAACAACTGTCAAAGATCTACAAATAATAGCCGGGACCAACAGCTTAACGTGCTTTTCGAGGCACGTCGACGGTCACCCACCCACGGTCCAACCACGGCAAGCGTAGCTTAACCTGATCAATCGAGCCGTGCGGCTGTTATTACTGAGCCACAAGCCCTACCTAAACTAATAACCTAGAAAGGTAGCATTGTTTAAAAGGTAATCTCTGGAAGAGTACTTCGAGAGATTACCTTTCAAACAACCTTATTACCTTTAACCTTATTTACCTTTTTGATAAATAATAATAATAATATCGGATCAGTTCTCAAAAATTCATTCACTGATAAAAATATACAATATTGCCGCATGTCATATGATATGTATATTTTACGTCAAAACACGAATTAAAGGGTCCTACATACTGGCGCGACTTGTCGCGCGACGCGACGCGACACAAAGACACCGCGTGTAGCGCTACAAGCGGTGCCTTTGTGTCGCAACGCGTCGCGCGACAAGTCGCGCCAGTATGTAGGAACCTTTATGCGGGTGAAATCGTCTGTTTTAGCGTGAAAGCGTAACAAACAAATCCACTTTCCCATTAATAACATTAGTTAGGATAATAAAGCGGAAGAGTTTGTTTGTTTAAACGCACTAATCTCTAAAAAATATTTCTTTGAGGGTTCTGTACAAATTTGTAGGTACATATTATGAATACAATTATGACCGCGGGTACCATTGCTTAATCTCGATGATTGTTTGCGTACCTACTTTAAATTATATTTTTTATGATTTAATTACAATTGTATAGTTTTCAGATTTTTATTTATTTATTTATTTATTTAAACTTCTCGCACACAATTAAGCACAAAGGCGGACTTAATGCCTTAGGCATTCTCTACCAGTCAACCAAGGGTGGTGAAGAGATAAGATGGCAGGTGCTCTGAGAGGAAATAAAAATAACGAAAAATATTAAAGATAACATAATAGATTATAAATAGAATAAGTACAGAAATACATAAATAGGTTACAAGCATAAAATACAAATACATACATATATACTACAATATATACCTACATTATATATATATATATATACATACAAATTCAAGGAAAAGAGATACATAATTGAGATGACTCTACGCTATTTGTTTTGAAAATAACTCTGCAATTTCCGCTTAAATGCATACCGACTGGTGGCCGTCCTGATATCAAGAGGAAGCGCATTCCAAAGAAGAATGGACTGAATATGAAAGGAAGAATGAACAAAGTCAGAAGTATGAGAAGGACAGAGTAGAAGAAGATTGTTGGAAGAACGCAGACTTTTAGCGTGCGAAGAACATAGATATTGGAAGTGAGACATAAGATAAGAAGGAGGGGTGGGAGAGTTGAGAAGGGAGAAAAGAGTGGTCAAAGCGCGCAAGCTTCTTCTTTGGCGAATGGACATCCATTTGAGCTCAGACCTGTAGCTCGAAACATGGTCATATTTCCTTAGGTTGAATATGAACCGGATACCATTGTTGAGTAGTCTGTCGAGCTTATCCAGCAGAACCGCGTTCAAGTCAAAGTAGCACACGTCACCATAGTCGATTATAGGGAAAATCAAAGTCTGCACAAGCATAGTCTTCGTCTTAGCGGGCAAAAAGTTCCTTAGACGATACAGGGATCGCAGAGTACCGTTGACCTTTTGACTAACACTAGACACCTGGCGTTGCCAGCCCAGCGTTGAGTCAAGATGCAAACCGAGATCTTTAACCGTAGGGGTAATGGGTATGACGGTACCATTAAAAATAAGAGAAGGAAGAGAGCTAAGTGCCACCCTACCCATCATGCGCGAGCTTCCAATTACAATGGCTTGGCACTTTGAGGGGTTCCCTGTACTCGTAGTATAAGACGACATGACTTGCAAAATTTTATAGTTTTAGGTCAATGGAAAGTGCCCTATACATTTTGATTTCCTTGAGAGTGTCGAAATATACGTTTTTGCTGCATTAGTGGCCGTATCTTTTTTTTACGTTACTTTGAAGTTTCATGTTTTCGCAGCTTTAAGAGACTGTATAATTGAGTATTTGGTTTTAATTTCAACTCTATTCCTCCACGCGTTCCCGAGATAAAGGGTCTTGACAGACAGACGGACAGTCAGACAGACAGATGGACAACAAAGTGATCCTAAAAGGGTTTCGTTTTTTCCTTTTGAGGTACGGAACCCTAAAATTGTTTTCAGTGCTGCTGCATCCATGGGCGTGATTAGTGATTACCGTCGCGTTGTACTTTTGTGTCAACTTTTGTAAAAGCATAATAAAATAATATAACTAATATACGAGTACTTAGTGAGTCTTATTTTTGTCGATGAATGAAAATTAACATTTGGTTGAAGAAGTTCGTTACTATTACATTAAATAGGTATTTTACCTATGGTATGATTATATTAAAGAGGATTACCACTGATACCTCTTTGCCCACAAATTGTTCATGAGCTCTTAAAATACGAAGAATAATGAAATATTAAGTCGAACTCTTGTATTCAAAGTCTACATTAAAACTCAGTGAGATTTGCTTACTATGAACTAATTAGCTATGTCATTAAGTTCTGTGTTGGTCTATTATGTTTCTTGAAAACTTGTAGCAATAAGATGGGACTTCATTTTGTTTCAGATTTCCTGAAATAAATCGGTCTGATTCTGTTTTAGCTGTTTTCATCGTTTTGTATGAAGGGTGATATTTTTGCTATGATCTTTTTACTATCTACGTATATTATGTTTGTTATTCACAATGTAGGTATTCAATGTGAAAAAGGGAACACATATAACACAATTAACAACTTCCAACATATAAAACTTTCCACGTCGTATGTAAGAATCGTAGCAAGTGGAATTCTGTAATTTCTGGCTATCCCATGGGAAAAAGGGATGAGTTAATATAAATTATAGTCCAAGGAATATAAACGGAACGAAAACGGATCATATGGGCGAAGTTACTATCCTATGTGTATTCAGATTTATAACAAGATTCCTAACCAAATTAAAAAACTTCTAATGGTCCGCTTCAGAAGGGCTTTACGCAGATAATTTCTTCTATACTATAAAATAATTCCTTCAGTTATATGTTTATTTACATAATCCAATTACAAGATAGTTATTAACATTAACTAAATTAAAACTAAGTTATACCTAAAAAAGGCCCTCGAGGCATTGTACCGAGGATGCTAGCGGCATTTCCTCGATGAATTGCAATGCTGATGAATAGCGCGAGAAAGCTTTTCGGTCACCAGTTACATCAATTTATTATTATCAACTTATTCCCTGAGTTTAAATTGAAATGATATAATTGTACCTATACCAAAATTTGCATATCATTATGTTATGGTTAAATATGTTAAGCTACTTGTACTACATTTGTAAGAACTTTTGTAACCATATTTATATGCAAATAAATCTTTCACTCTGTCTTTGTATACCAGGACCGCAGAATCAATGAGGAGCTTAAACACTTTTCCTACATAATTATATAATAAACACCTATAAACTTCCCAGCCATAAACTTGACTGTATTCAACTTATCCGACGTTATCCTTTATGAAGTTACAAAACTTATTCTCTTATAAACTTGGAGCGTCTAAGATAATATTAATATTTGATGAATCCCTAGTGGATCCTGCCAGACATCTCCGTACATAAACATGTTGGAAAATCATGAAATTAATTCCTGCTGTATTACGACGAAAGATTATGTGTGCAAAAGTATTATCAAGCTTGTAGTAGGTGTATCAAGGTGATTAATCACAATGTTGAGTTTAGTTCACCTAATTGCGCAGTGGGGGTAAACAAAGACATTGTTTTAGGGGAGTATGATGTATAAAGTAGGCGGATGTGCTGATGCCTTTCTAACTGGATGTAATGATTATAACAAAGCACGAAACTTAGATTATAGGTACCTACGATAGCCCACGTTCGCGCGGACAGTTTTTTAACGTGACGGTTTTTTAACTGCGTACAGGATTTTCAACTTTCGGCGTTTAGCCGAACGTTGGTAACGGTGATCAATGGTCGTTTATTCCTAGCGCGATTAAAAAGCGCAACGTAAGGCGTGAATTATACAGAAAAGACGTAAGGTGAAGGCGCGACAGGCATGATGCCGCTTCAAAACGTTTTCATACAAAATGTACGAAGGCGACTTGTCGTGAATTACACTCAAGCGGCGTGGCGCAGGCACGCCGCTTTGTCGCTTGTTACACGGTATGAGCAGTACCTATTTATCAACACAAAAAAAAAATGCGTATAATGTATGTGTGGCATTCTTATGATTAAATCGACGAAAGATGCTTCCAATATCATGAAAAAGTAGGCTGGACCTAAATTTAGCCACCTGTGAACGGCTACACCTCGGTTTAGCCGAATATAAGCAGGCTAAACCTAAGTTTAGCCGCCAGCGAACGGCTCCACTAGCTTAGCCGCACTTCGGGCTTTAGCCGTAACATAGTAAGTAGGTACTTAATAAATATATTGTTGGCCTCTCTAATTGCACGCCATTCAACTCGGTTCTCGACAAGTCTCATCCAACTGATCGTGTTTACTAAGTATCAATTCGCGTGTATTGAGGAAATTTTTCCTATGGCGTTAGCTGAATCTATTTCATTTGATTTTGTGTTAGTATATATTATGCGATCAATGCAACACAACCCGCCTCTAATTACGGCTTTCGGAAAGCCTATTCGATTATTAGCCGATGACCTTATGAAGGCCGCAGGAATCCACTGTATGCGGGAAGCATAGAATCGGACGAAGTGGTGGTGCTTGCGGAGGCCTATGTCCAGACGTCTTTCGGCTGAAATTATGAATGATGATTCAATTATTTGTCAAATTGTATGTCCACTAAATTGATTGGCCGTAGTGGATTTGGTCATTGTATTACAAAAACAAATAGATTTAGCAGCAGACGAGAGATCAGGAACTTTTTAAAACTGGGTTTCAAATCCATAGTTTGTAACGAACTAGCACACGATTTTTACGACACGACAAAACATCGAGATATATTAATTTACACATGAACCTTCCGGAAAGAAAATCTCTAAATGATGATGAAACCGCATCAAATCCGTTGCTTAGTTTAAAAGGACAGACCCGAAAAGCGAATGTTATTTATAATACATTATGTATCGTAATGTATCTTTGTTCACTTTTGAAATTCTGGTAAAAAAACACTTCCTCTCTCCTTAAGAGGCTAACAACAGCTGAAGCGCGGTCACTGTCGGACTGCATAGAAAAGAAACAGACACGCTATGGCACAACGCTGGTCATTTATTACAAAATATGAAGCAATTATGTATTTACAAAAATCGATTGATTGGATAAAAAAAATAAAACATTATTATGCTAATATGTTGCTTGTGGAATAATCTGACAAAAAATCAGAATTATTGCATATACGAGTATGTATGTATGGTATTCAATCGTTAAAATATTTTTTTTTGAGATGTCTTCGTTATTTTTTTCTATCGTATCAAATTAGTTGTATTATGTTTTCAATACACTATCTACCTAGCATATATCCCGAAAATATCATATATTTTTCTGATTTTATTTACTGCAGTGAATTATATACTTTTAGGCATTATAAAACTTGCGTTTAGCTCCTGTAGTCCCTAAATAGTTCCTTGCTATTGTTTCATGTTTATTATTGTATATTTATATATGTAGGTATATGCTTCATGCATTTATTGTATATGTAAATGGTAGTACACCACTGACTACCTGCAGTATTGTCTCTGATTCTCCCTTTAATCCATCCAAAGGTTGTCAGTAAAAGATCACTTTTAGCGATATGACCGCCCATTGTGTTACCCTATGTTAAATTTTAACATTCTGAAGACGCTGACAACACCTAAACCGCGGTCCCTGTCTGATTGCATAGAAAAGAAAGAGAAGCGCGATGACACAACGCTTGTAATTTATTGCAAAATATGAAGTAATTATCTATTTACTCAAAATTGAGTTGAGTAATCGAAAATAAAAAACAACCAAGTTCTGTATTCAAATAAGACGTTCTTGTTATTAATTAAATACGTAACGTATATTCATATTTGATACAGATATTTTGGATTAGAACTCAATGTAAGAGGTTAGTTTAACGTTAGTTTGTATCGAGATTTTGTTTTCAAAACGTGTTTTGGTAACAACCAAGTTCTGGGAAATATGTTCAAAATTAACATATATTTTTTCCGCTACCACAAACTATACAGATTTGGCAATTATTTTTCTTAAGAGCAGCCTATTTTTGTCAATTGGGTCTTGTCAGCCCCTTAAGTAACTGTAATTTTTATGGTGTACATAATAAAGAGTATTCTATTCTATTCTTTATGTAGGTAAAGATATAGATACTAAAACCATTTTTTGATGCAGGATCCGGTTAACTATAAATACAGCTTTGACACAGTCATCCTATAAAAACTTACAGAACAGCATCATACCTGTATTCCCGAAGGGTTAGCCCTTCGGGAATACAGGTATGATGCTGTTCTGTAACTTTTTCATGGCCTGCGCAGATGACTGTAATTGCAAAGATATCAATCTGCCTAGCCGTTTCCCAGCTATGTTGAGGTTGGCTGCCGATCTAAATTTCCTTTCACGGCTATATCCATATATAATCCAATGTTATATTTAATAATATACCTACCTAGGTTATGTATCGCCTAGCCTTTTCCCAACCATTTATTTATTTAAACTTCTCGCACACAATTAGGTACAAAGGCGGACTTAATGCCTTAGGCATTCTCTACTAGTCAACCAAGGGTGGTGAAGAGATAACATGGCAGGTGCTCTGAGAGGAAATAATAATAATGAAAAATATTAAAAGATACCATAATAGATTATAAATAGAATAGGTACAAAAGTACATAAACATAACTATGTTGGGGTCAGCTTCCAGTTTAAATAGATGCAGCTGAATACCAGTATTTTACATGGAGCGTCTACCTATCTCACCTACACAATCAAGTTTCTGGGTAACACAATACCTCTTGATAACACCAACATAAAAATAAACTTATGCCTAAGTATATATTATTAAGGACCTTAATACCCTTCTGAATATAGTGAGCATACGTAGTACAGGTTACCTTCCACCAACAGATGTAACATAAGCATTGTTGTGGTATTCATAGGTCCGACTCGGAATAGCTTTGTGTGGTTACAAAGGGAACATCCGCGATATAATGTAACCACTAGGAGCTTTCGTTGGTAATGGGAAAGTTATGGTGAACACCTTTGAGTAAAATGGTGAATACAATGTTGTTGAGTGATTTAGGAGTTGTGTACCTAACTTGGCTTGAAGAGACTAACAGCTGTGACTGGCATTTACTAATAAACTAAAACTAATTACAATATTAAATAAACTAGCTGACATCCGGTAGACATTGTCCTGTTTTCTAGAACTCGATCGCAGCGCCACCTACTGGGTCTAATTGGCTCAAACACACATAAAAAAAAAACATCAAAGTCGGTCCAGCCGTGTAGGTCCTGCCGGGGTCGCGGGAAGGTACAAAAGGGTTACCGAGGCCCCTGGTAACACAGGAAACGGAAGGAATACGGGTGGATTTTTGTCAGGAAGAGTCTGACACACCCTCCCGCTCCGCACAGAGCGGGAGAAGTTATTTGATGATTTCCCACCCAAATAAAAAAAAATCGTTTAGGTGGAGTTCAGTGACATACAAACAAAACACGCTATACTGGCAACACAGGCACCTGAAGGCACACGGGTGGGTTTTAGTCAGTTAGTGGTGCCGATTCCCTTGTTCACAAACTAAACTAAAATTAAGTTCAGTGCATCTTTTTCTTTCTATTTCATTAAGAAAAGGACAGAAGATACATTTTAGTTTAGTCCTGTCAAATTAATCAGCGCTTGACGTAAATTGACGTAATTTTAGTAGGCAAGTTTTTAATCACGTCTAAACTTGTACAGAGTAGTGACAGGCGCTGATTAATTTGACAGGACTAAACTAAAATTTATCTTCTGTCCTTTTCTTAATGAAATAGAAAGAAAAAGACGCACTGAACTTCAATTTAGTTAAGTTTGTGAACAAGGGAATCGGCACCAGTGTCTGTGTTTGTAATTTATACCAGGATTTTCCAGATGTTCTGGAGGCGTGTCGTAGCATCTTCAGCCATGGCTATCCATAGTTTTATTCTAATCTACACTAATATAATAAAGCTGAAGAATTTGTTTGTTTGTTTGAACGCGCTAATCTCTGGAACAGAGATTATCAGTTGGATTTGAACAAACCTTTTTGCGTTTGATAGCCCAATTCTTGAGGAAGGTTGTAGGCACATGTAACACCACGCGCGGGTATCATCACCCTACGGCCCGTAGGAACCGAGCAGAAAGATAAAAGACAGAAAGAACGATAAGCGAAAATGCTTTAATAAAGCGGGCGTTTTGTAAAAATGGGGCTGTTATTTTAGTATACGAGTATTGTGTATCCTACGACTTCCACGCGAATGAAGTCGCGGGCAGAAGCTAATTTTTAAAATGATGTGCTTATGGCTTTTTGAAATAATCCCAAAATGGTATAATAATGCTATGAATATATTTTTTAGGATCATTCACAAACTCGACAGACTTACGGCAAAAAATGAAAGATTAACTCAAGTCTAGGAACTCTAAATTCCGTAAAGCCATACAAAGTACTTTTACTTTTATTTCGGAGAAAAAACGAAAAGAAGACAAAAACATTTTTCCAGCGCAACAGTACTTTATCACTTGACTTTTATTCAGCACTAGGGATTTATTCGTGAAGAATGACTTCATCCCTACAATGTTATTACTTAGTTCTTAGGTCATAACTTAGAGCTATATTATACTGGGGCACCAAGTGACGCAACCGTGGTCGCACTACCAACACAATAAAAAAAAAAACAAAGTAAAGAAAGAACTCACTTCCGCCTAGCATTCGTGATTTAAAAACTGATTCTCTATTCAAATATCGAGTAAAACTGCATTTACCTTTCCTCTTAATACTGTGAGTTGTATATATTATAATAACATGTGTATAAATATGCTATAAGTATTTATTTAAATGTATTAATTTTTGTGTAGGTTTAACTAACATTTTAGTTTAAGTCTTCGCAAATTCATATTTTTTTCTGTTTTTACTCACACACTATTTTCGACATTTTCATTTCTATTTTTGCAGGTTGCTGGAAGAAATTTCTTAAGAAATGTCCTCAAGTTATAATTACATATGTCGTGTCTCTGTGTATTTTACAGTGTGTACATAAACGAAAATAATAAAAAATAACCAACATTTTGTTTAATGGCACAACAACAAACAAAAGAAGTTGCAAATGTAAGATTAGTTGCGCAACAAATCGGATGGCTGGTCAGATACCCACCATAAAGCTGTAAGGTTCAGTTGAAAACCAGCGTCACGCAGTAGTTGGCACATATTCCCGGTAATTAATTCCTTACAACGGAATACAATTTTAATTTCTATTTTGCAGAATATGTATATGCTAAATCAAATTTACATTTTCCTGGCCACGCGACCGTGGTTGCAGCCCCGAGGTGTCCCAGTATAACATTGCCCTTAGGGCCTAGACTATCGGTTCTACGTCTAAATTAAATTAGGCTGAACCAGTACCTATAGCGTGTTAGATATTGGTCACAAGAGTTCGTTTGAGGCAATGCCTAGGTAGGCGTTTAGAGGAAGGTTGATTGAGCAATTTAAGGCAATGTGTGATGATTCATAGACATACACAGAACATAACAAGATACTATAATTATCATAGTTAGGTTTAGGCTATTCTGTTCCGAAAGAGGAGCTGACTTTTTACAATGACATGTAGGAAAGAATGGCATAGGTGTAAGTATAGTATGTTCCAATAATATCTAATGAAAATGTAAATAAATGGATCAGTAAACGTACCTGTGAATGCCTATTTGTAGTGCCACTTACAAATTGAGTGCTTTCATTTGATAATTTAAATATATATACTTAAACCCGCAATAACAACTTTTTAATTTGACTATTATTGAGGTTAATTTTATAACCTCAATTGAATGATGTTTTAATTACTATTTGGAAAATGTGGTAAGATATAAAGTTGAAATCTTCTTAATACAGATGAATGAGTTTCCAATTTCCTTTAAGGTTCGGGAGCAGACGCGGGAGAGAGCGATTGCGTAAGAATTTAAGCTGAACAGGGTTTGTTTACACTTTCTTCCGATACTTCTGAAACAGACTTTACCTACAATAATAGTAAGTGCACCTGCCCTGCATACCCTTCAGCGAAAAATAGACGAAATAATAACATCGCTCATAATTATACTAACTTATATAATATTTGGAAACTTTTAAGTTAATATTATTTATGTTATACCTATTCAGGAGCAGTGGTGGCCCAGTGGTAGCGGCCGCGACTTACGAGTTGTATGTCGTAGGTTCGAACCCAGACAGGCGCTTGTGGTAGACAGGTACTTTGTGTAAATTATTACATCACCACTGCTCTAAAAACGGTGAACTCTGCTTTCCTCACGATGTTTTCCCATCATGAGGAAACCGGCATGTCACAGAACCAAAAATTCGAAGACATATGACATCTACCAACCCGTACTGCGCCGGCGTGGTGGATTAAGGCCCACTCCCTCTGACAGGCTGCTTATGTATATACCTATTCCGTGTAAAAACAAAACAATGAAATGTCTAAGTAAGTAATTCAAATTTTCAAATTTCAGCTGAAACTTTATTTCGGTGTCTTTAATCAGTCAACTGTGAAATCAAATGAGATTAAATTACAGTCAAAGAGAAATCTTTCAACCGGAGCTATTTAAAATAACATTGCGTCTGTATTTTATGATGGGGTAGGCAGAGCTGTAACGTGTAAGCGACAGGCAGCTATATGCCTGTCGCGCTCGCGATATCGCTTTAGTCCGCAGAAGCCTTAACTAGGTATATCCACAGTTTGATAGAAATGTATTGTAACTCATTGGACTTACAACACATTTAATGGGAATAAATACATTCAATTAAAGACTTTGAATTGTCACTGCAAATTTCATAAAAGATAAAGTTAATGACACTTTTCCCGACCCTAGTCGAACTCAGGATCGCACTAACAATAGACTACGTCGACGTAGACGGTATATGGGCCAAATTTTATTTCTTTGGTATTATTCGTCGCATCGTTGAGCCCCTTAAGTTCTGAGTTGAGCTGCACGATTACTGACAAATGCGTGCACTGACTGGACAGGTCCACTCAATCTGTGTGGTTCTTTCCTCAAAAGGACCATTTCAGACACCAATCTACATGGCCTTCACGTAATCTGACCAACATTATGTCTGGACTTTAAAAAAAGACTGTGACCTCAGAGTTTGTTACGGTCTTTCTTCTCAGAGTAATCAGTTAGGAAACGCCGACCTCATCTAGCTTTATTTAAAAAAATATTATTGACGTGTAAAAGTGTTTGTACAAACCTACCTACTCACAGGAATCAAAATCATTTATCATTTAACATAATAAAATATAAACAAAATATTCCACCTTTTCTCCATAATACGCGTATGTATGTACCTTTCATAGCATTATTATCCCTTATGCTAAATAGAATATAATATTCAATATTTAAATGAATGCATAATGGATAAATAATTTTGGCGAATATAACTTTGTGGGATGAATAATTTTGCCCGTAGGGCTGACTGAGCACAGATGTTTGTTATTTGATCAAGCAATTAGCGTAATTGGTAAAAGGTTTGGTTTTCTGTGGGTATTAATTACTAGCTGTTCCCACGGATTTACTCGCTTTCTTTCTGCTGAGTCGCAGGAAAGTCCGAAATGGATACCGTGGCCCCTGGCAACAAAGGCAACGGAAGGAACACGGGTGGGTTTTAGTCAGTAAGACTCTGACACCCTCCCGCTCCGCCCAGAGCGGGAGAAGTTATTTGATAATTTGCCACCCAAAAAAAAAGGGGGTAACTTCTTAATCTTTACAAATAAATAAAATTTAAGGCGCTGACAAGACCAAATTGTCCAAAATAGGCTTCTCTTAAGAAAGAAAATTGGCAAATCTGTATAGTTTGTGGTAGCGGAAAAAATATATGTAAATTTTGAACATATTTCCCAGAACTTGGTTGTCACCAAAACATGTATTGAAAAAAAAATCTCGATACAAACTAACGTTAAACTAACCTCTTACCTTGAGTTCTAATCCAAAATATCTGTATTAAATATCAACATAAATTACGTATTTAATTAATAACAAGTACGTCTTATTCTAATGCAGAACTTGGTTGTTTTTGATTTTCGATTACTCAACTCAATTCTGAGTAAATAGATAATTACTTTATATTTTGCAATAAATTACAAGCGTTTTGTCGTCGCGCTTCTCTTTCTTTTCTATGCAATCTGACAGTGACCACGGTTTAGGTGTTGTCAGCGTCTTAAGTGTCTGTTTGTAATTTTAAAATAACAGCTTTTTAGTAAATGCATATGAAAGTATATACGGTACCTAAAACAGACTTTTTTTTTTAATTTTTGTCTGTCTGTCTGTTTGTTACAGCTAATCTCCGAAATGGTTGGACCGATTTTGACCGATTTTGACTTTCATTGGCAGACAGCTGATATTATAAGGAGTAACTTGGCTTTTATTTTAGAAACAACTACGCGGGTGTAGCTAGTTTTATTAATAACATATTTCAGGTTATTGTCCGTTGTCTATGTTTGTATTTAATTAGATTAAAAGTTCTCTATGTTCTCTTAATCTAGGAAAAGTGTTATCCGTGGGCGAAATCTACTTTGCTGATTGGTCTTAGCAAACTTTCACATTTATATGAATATAGATTTGATGGATTTAATATTACGATTGTACACATAAGTAAATAGTAAAGGAAAAATAGCCTATTTACCTTTATTTAAGTGGGGATGTCGGAAAAAAACGAAAGTATTATATTAAGTGACAGCATCCTCTTTGTAACAACATCCGCTTGCCTAGTTATAGAAAAAGATATTCTTCGAACAACCTAATTGAGTTTTTATTGAGTTCCAGGACTCGGAAGCTAAAGAATCGTGTTGTAATTAAAAGAGTGCTGGTGCACGGGTTAATAAGTGATTTATTAATACACTAGAAAGCTCAGCTATGTACTACTGCCATGATTTTTTTACATCTCCATAAACAACCATTTAGCTGGGGGACGACGACACTTGACTCTAACAAAAATTAACACTTTAATTTGCTTAACATTACGCAAGTGGGTCCTTGAAATGAAAATTGGTGTACACAGACCCGCAATATTTTTGAACGACCTATCCAACGATACCCCACACCATGGGGTAGACGAGAAAAAAAATATAATCCCCACATTACCTACGTGCAAGGGGTACGTTAAAAAAAATGTGGGAATGATATTTTTATCTAGTATTTATTTTAGCACTTTGTCGGCATGACTAATATGTATACCTATGCCAAATGATAGCTTTCTAGTACTAAGCGTCTCTGAGCTACAGCGGGGACAGACAGACAGACATGGCGAAACTATAAGGGTTCCTTGTTTACTACGGAGCCCAAAAAATTTAAGTTTTTTTTGGGTTAAAGACAATTGTTTGTGTTGGTAATTGAAGTATGAGTTGAGAAAATCTCTTTTCTTTTGTTTTATCGTGTTTAGGTATCGATACTGATGAAGTCTGTGAAGTTTACACAAGAATAAATGATTTCCTGTAAAGCCCCGCGTGACTCCGATTCGGTGTCAAACAATAGAAAATCAATTGTGCCTCATTAGCTGTCCTTGACCAATTAAACTGATATTTCAAATAACTGCGGTCGATGACCCCACAAAAAAAAAACATTTTTTTTTGTTTTATTATGTTTAGATATCACGTCTGCAGAGTTCCGCTAGCTAATTTAAATTGACCCTGCATACATGCGATATTCTTGATCGTATTTTACAATTACCGATAACTTATTAATGTGGGACAAAGGTAGTGAATTGGTGCCGATTCCCTTGTTCACAAACTAAACTAAATTTAAGTTCAATGCATCTTTTTCTTTCTATTTCATTAAGATAAGGACAGAAGATAAACTTTAGTTTAGTCCTGTCAAATTAATCAGCGCCTGTCACTACTCCATACAAGTTTAGACGTGATTAAAAACTTGCCTACTAAAATTACGTCAATTTACGTCAAGCGCTGATTAATTTGACAGGACTAAACTAAAATTTATCTTCTGTCCTTTTCTTAATGAAATAGAAAGAAAAAGATGCACTGAACTTAAATTAAGTTTAGTTTGTGAACAAGGGAATCAGCACCACTTAATTTATTTTCTGTTGTAAACATACGAATTGTGGTTGTTTCGCATTTTTCGTGCATATTGTGTAATATGCACGAAAATGCGATTGCGAAAGATTTTTTATTGGACGTGTGTCCAATAAAAATCTTTACTTAATCATTACATTCCTTTTAATGGAACCTTAACGTAATAAACTTATACTTATGTGCATGTATCATTTACAGATCCAAATAACGTAATTAAATGGTAAATGATTTTTATTTCTGTAAGTAGGTTTGTACAAACACTTTTACATGTCAATCATATTTTTAAAATAAAGCTAGATAAGGTGGCGTTTCCTATCTGACTACTCTGACAAAAAAGGCCGAAACAAACTCAGAAGTCACAGTCTCTTAAATTCCAGACATAATCTTGGTCAGATCATGAGAAGGCCATGTAGATTTGTGTCTGAAATGGTCCTTTTGAGGAAAGAACCACACAGATTGAGTGGACCTATCCAGTCAGTGCACGCATTTGTCAGTATTCGTGCAGCTCAACTCAGAACTTAATAAATTATACATAAAAAACTTTATATATTCTCATTTCTTTCGGTGTCCATTTGCTATCAATATTTTATTATTATTTTAATATCAATATTAAGTATTGGTTTCCTTAAGTTATATTGACCCTTTACTACTGGCCAAGACGCTACTCAAAAGTAACGGATAGCCAGAATGTCACAGCACAGTATTTCAATGGTGGTCCGTGTACTACGCGACTTACTAATGCATTATTGTCTAGTGTATGATTAGTTGGTAGCATCGTGGACGATGGGCCTTAGTCGATAAGTTTTTCGTAAATATTAATATTATTGCGGACTCCATCTAGGGTTGCCAATCCTGCTATATAAGATAGTATCCTGCTATATTAGAGGCCGAAATACTATATTTCTAAATAAAAATATTGTAAGCGAAACTAGTATTTATTTATTTATTTAAACTTTTTACACACAAAAAAGGTACAAAGGCGGACTTAATGCCTTAGGCATTCTCTACCAGTCAACCAAGGGTGGTGAAGAGACTTGATGGCAGGTGCTCTGTTTGAGTGGAACGAGTGAGAATTTTTATTTAAATTATATCATAATGAATGTAGGTATATTTTTATTTCAGTACAAAAAAGAAAACAATAGAAATAAAGAGATTAGTTTTATTGTTTTTATGTATTTTGTTTTCTTTCCTACTCTTACACACGTGTCTACATCTCTTTGTCTACTGTCATATAGCAGGTATGCTGGAAGAGATTTCTTTAGAAATAAGCATAACCTATGTACTATCGGCCAAAGTTCCGCATGCTCACCTTAAAGGCGATAATCGCATAGCACGACTCACGACTCGATCGCACAATGCACGAGTTTTGACCAATAGGATGCACAAAGCGTATTTTAGTGGTGTTCGTATTAGTATAATCATGTATAGAATGTGTGACACTCACACTAGGAGCGTACTATGCTCACTTGTTTCTGCTAAGAGACGAGTTTTTAATGGGCACGGCCAGCGCGGCTCGGCGGCGGCGTGAGCTCTTTGTTATTGAATTGAATTGTTATTTTATTATTGACAAGAATTAATTTTAGTACTCATATCTTCTGTTTGTTTGGTTTAGAAAATGTATTATTGATATTGCAGTATTTACAAAAATAATTTGTAATAACTAATAAACTACAATTTATATGTATTAATCCACTTTAATATTTTCCTCTCTCTATCGGGTCTATAGATATAGGTTATTTATGAACACTTTCACTGCCTCTCCAATTTTCACCATATCCTATGTGATGCCGCATGCCGCAGCAACCGCACCATATTCCCTTCACAATAAGATGAGACATTGAAACGAACCGTTTTATTACAGTCCGTTCCACCGATTTTGACTTCTATTCCGTAGGCTTATGGATGGCATTAAAGGCAAAAAAGTGGTTACAATACCAACTGTTTACTGCAGCTGCCATTTGTCATGCCACCAACACAATAGCATTCAAAATCGATTGAACGGACATTTATGGTTTGTTTACCTTTTATCTCACGGCTCCCTGAATACGTTAGGTATAGGTGCGTTGACCGGCACTGCATGAAGGTATCAAATGTTTATATTGAAGTTTTTTGTGTTTAATCGACTTTATTAAAAGTAAATAACTATCTAAATTTCTATGTGTTTGTTTATACTTGGGCAATTTGGGAATACTTGAAAATTACAGTAATATTTGAACCAATACTCTGCGCAGTTCATACAATGTTATCAGAGCTTTTTGTTTGTAGCTAACGCAAGGCCGCAAGCCGCACAACTCTTGCAACTGAAATAAAAATAAGTTCATTATCTAAGACCCATTGTTATTTAGTGGGAATGTCTGGAAATTCGGTTAAACAATAGAGGACGGCTTAATACAAGGGCCATACGTTTTTTTATTACCTTAGGATTATCTCAAATGTTTTGCAGTTGTTCCTTGTATTTGGTTTAATACTTTTAACAGTAGGTAATTGTAATATTACCTTTTATTCATTAAAATAATACAGGGTGAAATTGAATTCATGGGCATCCTTTTAAGGGGTCATTGTACTCATCATTATGAACAACTTCAACTATGAGACCATACCTGAAATCGCGAAAAAAAAATCAGCTGTTCCCTACATTTATGTTTGCATAACTCGACAAAATGTAGGGAACAGCAATTTTTTTTTCTCGATTTCATATTTGTTCCCATAGTCAAAGTTGTTCATAATGACGAGTACAATGACCCCTTAAGAGGATACCCATGAATTAAATTTCAGCCTGTATAACGAACAAGGTATCGTTGCAATTAAAATGCCCAGGCATGCCGTGCAGGATGAGCACTTTAAGACTGGATTATAATCAAACCAACACTTTACTCTTTTATAATTCATGCTCTAGTCATAGTTTGACAATTCATGATTTTAAGCGAAATCATGCATGTCAAGTTTTTTTTTGACAAATCTAACAATGATTCAGTTCCTACGCCACTTTAAAATTCAGAAGCTTATCAAGTAATTAAACTGAACTATAATTTGTGCCTTGGCAGCAGTGAGAGTGAAAGGATTGAAATAAAATGTTGGGTACTAGTGAAATATATATTTTTAGTTTGTGTTCATTTAACATTATGCAGGATTAAAGATTTATTTAGGTTGATATTTAAATCTTATCTGTATAATAAAAGATGTATAGTAAGTGCTTTTTGTATGAAACTATCGGCTGTAATCTCAGTGTGAAAAAATAAACAGTTAGTTAAAATCTACTTGAGAACAATTTTAAGGATTTGCTGTTGTACAAAAAAAAACAATATAAGTAACTTAATTTATTTTTAATAGACTTTTTCAAAACATTAAAGATTCATCCAGAAATTAACATATTATAACAAAAAATTACACAGAAATTATCATCAAAATGCAAAATATTATAAGTGAAAAGATTCTTACTCATAATATCATTTATAAACTGTATTTATCTACACTTATATCGTAAAGTTCAAAATATGAAATCAACACAACAATGACAAACAGACAACACAACAACAACAGGCAAAAAGCCTGTCAGTAAATAAGATTAGGAGAATATTGCTCGTGCAGTTCTAATGAAATTGAAAAGTTTTAAGATTAGTACAATTTAAGAATCTTAATAATTTTTATAATTTGCAATAATTACATTACACTACAGACTAGGTTTATCAAGCAAATGAGATCAATCATTTATGAGGTGGACGGATATGATGACACTACTGAATATGTAAAATAACAAACTAACGAGATCGGGGCTTATGACAACATTGATTGTAAATAAAACAACAAATCCACCAATAAAGGCAACATGACACTAAATTGACATCAATAATTTTACAAGAAGACTTCAAAATCGTTGGCAATATTTTAAACTATGATTACGGTCTACAGTCTACCCTGTGACATTAATCAACGAAGTAATATAATACAAATTGGAATAATAAAAATAAACCTAGTAAAAATAGCTATACAGGGTTATTTGCAAGCCGCCGGAGTCGCGGGTTGTTCGAAAGAGATACCATGGCCCTGGCACAGGCAACTGAAGGAACACGGGTGGGTTTTAGTCAGTAAAAGTTTGACACGACCTTCCGCTCCGCCCAGAGCGGGAGAAGTCATTTGATGATAAAACACTAATAAGCTCGTAGGACTATAATACTAACATCATAAATAACAACTTTTGTTGTATGACTTTTAATAATTCATAAAAAAATAATTTCATAATACAATTAAAAATATTTATTTTGATCGCTCTAAATTTGAACAACTCTACGCGGTACCAAAATATGTAAGTAGTTAAATAAACAAACAGTGCGTTGCGAATGCAGGGTCGCAGCGGTACTTACTACAAAATACAGATCTAAAAAGTGTTATTACAAATATTACAACAAAAACTTGAAAGTTTACTTTTGGTATTCTAAAAAGTCATAGATCAAAAGTGGTTGTACTAATATAGTCCTACCAGGTGTTAGAAAAATAACCCTGTATAATGTAATTATACAGTATGTTAATTAACGAAAGGCGTTCCCGTTAACCCGCAATAGTATAGCGTCCACATGCTACCAAAATATGACCATTCGAAAATTCACGAAAAAAAATCTGCTGTTCATTACATTTATGTTCGCATACCTAGCTTAACAAAATGTAGGGAGCAGCTGATTTTTTTTCGCGAATTTTTAAATGGTAATATTAATTGTAGCATGTTTGGACTATTGCGGGTTAACGGGAACGCCTTTCGTTAATTAACATAGTGCATGTTAAAAATTATATTAACTTAATGTTTCGTCGCTGCTCCTCCCGCATCTATCACAGCATCGCAACGGCTACGCATGGACCTAGCCAGGACTTCGCACAAATTCGAACCTCTGAATGTGTCCCAAACTTGTTCGCAACTTGATGTAAAAAAAACTACTGATCTTTGGGGATTATCAGTACATACAATGTATTCAATAATTAATGTTATTTCACCCTTTTTAGCAATTGTTTTTAACTCTTGTATTGCATCTGGTATATTTCCTGATCTGATGAAACTTAGCAAAGTGATTCCACTGTTCAAATCTGGCAGCACAACTGATCCCACGAATTTTCGGCCTATTTCGATATTACCTACATTGAGCAAAATCTTTGAAAAAATAATTTTAAAACAAATGTTAGGACATTTCAATTCATGTAATTTATTTCATCTGAAACAGTTTGGTTTTACGAAGGGTCGTTCAACTACAGACGCGGGCGTGGAATTGCTGAAGAGCATTTTCGAGGCTTGGGAGGAGTCGCAGGATGCTCTTGGAATTTTCTGCGACTTGTCTAAGGCCTTCGATTGCGTCCATCATGATACTCTCATCAGGAAACTGCACCACTATGGTATGAGGGACAGGGCTCTCGACCTTCTGACTTCCTATCTTAATAATAGAATTCAGAGGGTTGATATAAATGGCAAGAGATCTGCAGGATCTGCGGTCACTATGGGCGTTCCGCAGGGTTCAATTCTAGGTCCATTCTTGTTTCTAATCTATATAAATGACTTACCTTATCACATAAGGGATAATCACAAGATTGTATTGTTCGCAGATGACACTTCCCTCATTTTTAAAATTAAACGACTGCTGGTCAACTTTGAACATGTTAACGATGCACTCTCTAAAGTTGTCCATTGGTTTAATGTAAATAATCTTCTCCTGAACGAAAAAAAGACTAAACTTATTAAATTTTCAACGCCAAATGTCAGGCAGCTAACTACCAATGTTCAACTTAATGGAATAGGGTTGGACCCTGTTGAGTCGACAGTTTTTCTTGGAATAACTATTGACGCTAAATTACAATGGCGCCCACACATAGAAAAATTGTCAGGAAGGCTAAGTTCGGCCGCCTATGCTGTTAAAAAAATTCGACAGATAACCGATGTAGATACGGCCAGAATTGTTTATTTTAGTTATTTTCATAGTCTTATGTCATATGGGATTCTTCTCTGGGGAACCTGTGCGGACATTAATACCGTCTTTGTTTTGCAAAAAAGGGCTGTTCGAGCCATTTACAACCTAGGTCCAAGAGATTCCCTTCGAGAAAAATTCAAAGAAATAGATATTCTGACTATAGCCTCTCAATATATATTTGATAATCTTTTGTATGTACACAAAAATATATCAAATTTTAAGAAAATGTCCGATATCTACAGTTTAAATACCAGGAATAAACATAATCCAATCCAAATCAAGTCCAATTTCCATCCTGCCCTTTCTGTCTAAAGTGCTGGAGGCCAGTGTTCATAAACAATTCTCCCACTTTGTCCACCACAACTCCCTCATCAGTCCCTTTCAGTCCGGTTTCAGGCCCGGGCATAGTACCGTTTCAGCTCTCCTTAAAGTGACTGACGATATAAGGCGGGGAATGGAAGACACCAAAGTTACAGTCTTAGTGTTAATTGACTTCTCCAATGCTTTTAATGCCGTCAGTCACGAAGTCCTTTTATCCATCCTTTCTTATCATATGGTCTCTCCAGAGGTATTGGAATGGTTTTCCTCTTATCTTCGGGGGCGTCAGCAGTCTGTTCATGCTGGTGACTCTTCGTCGAGTTGGTGTGATCTTGCAGCTGGCGTCCCTCAAGGCGGTATATTATCTCCTCTTTTGTTCTCCATTTTTATTAATCTCATTACCACCGAGCTTCGGGCTGCGTATCATCTCTATGCCGACGATTTGCAACTTTACTGCCATGCAAGTGTTGATAACATTTCTGATGCGATTGAGGAGCTAAACCGGGATTTAGGTGTGGTCAAAAACTGGTCTGATCGATTTGGAGTGGCGGTTAACCCTACCAAGTGTCAGGCTATTTTAATAGGGAGCCCCCACAGCATAAGGAAGCTGAATGGCTTATCTTTTCCACCTGTAATCTTTGACAACTTAGTCATTCCGTTTAGCTCCGATGTTAAAGATCTTGGTCTGCATGTCGACATTTGTCTTGACTGGCAAAAGCAGGTGACGACTGTTAGTAAGAAAGTCACCGGAACGTTGCGGTCGCTCTATCGGTTGAGAAATCTTCTCCCATCACACATAAAGGCAATGCTTGTACAGTCCTTAATCTTTCCCATAATCGACTATGGTGATGTGTGTTACTATGACCTGAATGCAGATCTCCTCAATAAACTTGACCGACTTCTCAATAATTGCATTCGATTCGTTTTCAATCTTCGTAAGTATGACCATGTATCCGCACACCGTGTGCTTCTAAAATGGTTACCCATTCGTCAGCGCAGAGAGGTGAGGGCTCTGTCTATGTTGTTTTCTATTCTCAACAAACCCACTTCTCCTTCTTACCTGACTTCCCATATTCAATACTTGTGCTCTGCCCATAGTAAAAATCTTCGTTCCACCAACAATCGTCTTCTTCGATGTCCTTCTCACCGCTCTGGTTTCATTCGCTCTTTGTCCAGGCTGTCTTTCTTTGGAATGCGCTTCCTCTGAACATCAGAACGGTGACCTGTCGGTTGTCTTTTAAACTGAAGGCACGTGAACATATACGTAAGAAGTTGGCAGAAACATCCCAGCGCTGATATTTTGCTGGATTCGTTTTCTCCTCTACTGATCGATATTTCCCCACTACCGATCGTTATTTCTCCTGACAAAGTTTATTCTGTTTATATGTATGTATCTACGTATGTATTCTTGTATTGTAAAGTTATTTTCGTGTTATCTATCCCTTAAGTTGCACCTGCCATGTGTCTTCTCTGCATCACCCTAAGGTTGACTGGTAGAAAATGCCTCAGGCATTAAGTCCGCCTTTGTACGGTATTATTTTTTTTATACTTGTGCATAAAGTTTTAATAAATAAAATAAATAAATAATCTTGCTGTACTTCACACTCGCCTCCACAGAGTAGGCAACTCGTTCATGGGTCAATGTATACGCTTTTACAACAAACTTCCTATTGCTATTCGAAATTTACCCATTAAACGATTTAAAAGCTGTATTAAAACCAAACTTTGTAAAAAAGGGTACTATAAAATTTCAGATTATTTAGAAGACAAAAAGCTTGGGATTGAGCTGCTCGCTCTGATAAGCTTTGTGCTCAAACCATAAAATTTGAAGTTTAAATTATGCAAAATCATCATTATATACAACTATATGTACATATTGACATTGATGAATATTATAAGCAAAATTACGTGAATATTTATGTACCTTAAAAAGTATTATACGAGTATTACTTTAATTATTGTGAATGTGAGCACTATGTGGGTCATTTTTATTTATTTCTTGTTGTTTTTTTTTCTCTTAGTTTTAATGATGGTCTGGCATTTTGAGTTCTTTATGCGGCCAACCCAATTGTCCTTTCTTTGGTATTGTTCGTCGAGTCGTTGAGCTCCTTAAGTTTTGAGTTGAGCTACACGATTACTGACAAATGCTTGCACTGACTGGACAGGTCCACTCAAATTTGTGTGGTTCTTTCCTCAAAAGACCATTTCAGACATAGATCTACATGGTCCTCACTTGATCTGACCAAGATTATGTCTGGACTTTAAAAGAGACTTTGACCCTTGAGTTTGTTTCGCCATTTCTTCTCAGGGGTAGTCAGATAGGAAATGTCGACTCCATCTAGCTTATTTTTTAATATGACGTGTAAAAGTGATTGTCATATCCTATTTACAGAATAAACAATTTCATTTCATTTCATTTCATTTCATTTCAATGTGTGACAAGTGCTTCCTTCGTTCTTTCTGCTCTACTATCCCATCTCTGGACCATTAAACCCCACAAATTTTCAATGGGGTTTAAGTCTGGCGATCGGGAGGGCCATGGCACTGTTTTAATTTGTGGTTGCCCTCGCAACCACTCTTGAACAACCCGCGCACGGTGTATCGGGCAATTGTCCTGGAAAAAATAAAATTCTGGCACGTCCAGTTGTGGATACACCGTGCGCACTGTGGGTACCATGATGGTTTGTAGCACCTCTAAATACGTTTGGCCGTTTGCCCTCCCTGGTATAAAAGCGAGCTCGCCTGGTTCAGCAGCACTCATCCAGCCCCACATGTTCACTACAATTCTTCCCGATTCTGCATTTGGGTTCACATTTCGAGGTTCGTATCTTGTGTTATCTACACGCCATAAATTCCGACGACCTTGTTGGCTAGACCTAAAGCACTTTTCATCAGAAAATATGGCGTAAGAGAAATCGAAGTCCCTGTAGTCACGAGCGAATCGCACGCGAGCAGCTTTCTGCTCCTGCGTCAAAATAATTTTTTTTGCGGGACGTCTGTGATGGACTCCAGCTCGATGCAACTCGTTTCTAATAGTTTGCATCGAAACTTCGTATTCTTGTGCGAAACTGCGAGTGGGTGTGAACGGGTTCTCTTCATACGTGGCTATCATATTATTTAACTCGTTTTCGTTTATAGCCCGGGGTCGAGGTGCACGAACGCGTTCTGTAATTTCTCCTTCTTCATATCTTCGCACCCAGCGGCGCACCGTAGTTCTCTAACGAAAAAAAAAAAAAAAAACAATCAGCATCGATTTTTTACATAATATAGGAACTAAGTATAATAATACGAGTACACTACAAAAGTCTTATTCAAAGGGCACAACTAGTACACTATAAATAAAAATTATAAGTATTGAAATACTTAAGGTGTGCATTTTGGTTGACTTCATGATAAATAAACTCTTAACTTTTCTATAACTAATTTAAGTAGTTATAACATTCATAACTATATTTTAAAATACAAGTTGTAAATGCAATAACTGAAAATCTCTTAAGGGGTCATTACTCATCATTATAAACAACTTTTACTATGAGAACCAAACCTGAAATCGCGATAAAAAAGCAGCTGGTCCATACATTTTGACGAGTTACGCGAACATAAATGTAGGGAACAGTTGTTTTTTTTTTCGCGATTTCAGGTTTGGTCCCTTATTAAAAGTTGTTCATAATGATTAGTACAATGACCCCTTAAGAGGTTTTCAGATATTGCAATTTACACCTCGTATACCTATGAGTAAGAAAAATGGCATAGCGTAAATTCCAACATTGTATGAAACTGTCCCAAGCAAATTTGTGCTTTATCTCTACTATTTAAAAGTGTTTATCCCGTGCGGGCTGGCAACGTGGCATTTCTAAAGGTTTTTCGTGGTTAAATACCAACGATCTAGTGCTTGGCCGAAAAAATAGTAAGTACTTGCTATTTTATCGGCCAGCCAAGCACTAAATCGTTAGTATTTAAAACTATGTGTGCAATTTTTTTTAAGTTTTTTTGGTAAGTATTTACGAGCACTACTAACAAAAATTTACATTATTGTCAATTACTTTCCATCTGCAGTATTATGATAAAATAAATGTTAAAAATAATTATAAAAAACAATTATCTTGTGCTTGGGCGAAAAAAAATTGTAGTTTGAAATATAATGATCAAGCCTCTAGAAATGCGACGAATGCGCTCTGGTTTTTCTAATTAAAATGCGGCAACGACGCTGTGAGATAAGGCACCATTGTTTAGGTTGTTTTGGTTTAGGATTTATTATCGGGTCATAAAAGGCTCCAACAACGTCTTTGAAAGCAAAAATAAATAAAAAGAACAATCTTATTTGAATGCATTACTATAAGTAGGTAATATCTTATGACACTTTTAAAAAGAATCCATCTGAAAGTTATAATAATTTTATTATTTTTATATATAAATCTGCCTAGCCTTTTCCCAACTATGTTGGGGTCGGCTTCCAGTCTAACCGGATGCAGCTGAATACCAATATTTTTCATGGAATTTGTTTTTAAATTGCAATATAAGGAAAAATGCAAACTATGAAATAATAATATTACTATCACTTTATTTATTTCTATATCTCTCCCTCTATCTGAATACAAAAACATAACTTACTTGCATGTTCAACTCCACTGCTATTTGGGATATATTTAACCCTTGTCTATGCAAAACAATAATTTGATTCCTTTCTTCCTGAATCAGGTTTCGGGTCGACATGGTTGCACCACGTTAGTCACAGCCCACACACAATACACACACAGTCCAGGATACAAGCTAGGGTCAAGAAGAGGCTTTCGATCACAGTCCGGTATACAAGCAGAGGTCACAGTTAGGCAGGCAATCAGTCCGATAGAAATAAACAGGTCGTAAAATGAAATGGCGATAGGAATTTAAGGGAAGCGTCAACAATTAGCGAGAGCAAATTGGCACTGCCGCGCTCTAGCTAATGTTTGTTATTTTATGTTACTCGCTCATTACTCACACAAATGCATATTGTCTCTAATTGGGGGAAACTAGGAAGGGGTGTGGTTTTTCACTAGCTGCGCTCTCGCAGGAATATTTTCTTAAGACGCTGACAACACCTAAACCGCGGTCACTGTCAGATTGCATAGAAAAGAAAGAGAAGCGTGACGACAAAACGCTTGTAATTTATTGCAAAATATGAAGTAATTATCTATTTACTCAGAATTGAGTTGAGTAATCGAAAATAAAAAACAACCAAGTTCTGCATTAGAATAAGACGTACTTGTTATTAATTAAATAAGTAATTTATGTTGATATTTAATACAGATATTTTGGATTAGAACTCAAGGTAAGAGGTTAGTTTAACGTTAGTTTGTATCGAGATTTTTTTTTCAAAACGTGTTTTGGTGACAACCAAGTTCTGGAAAATATGTTCAAAATTAACATATATTTTTTCCGCTACCACAAACTATACAGATTTGGCAATTTTCTTTCTTAAGAGAAGCCTATTTTGGTCAATTGGGTCTTGTCAGCGCCTTAAGTGAGCATGCTTAACTTGGGCCGATAGTACGTATTTTTCTGTTCCTTCCTTCTTGTCTGTTTATATATGTGTACATATACTGTTAAATAAATAAATAAAATGGCGAGATGATCGCCATATGGCCATTATTATTATAAATTTCATAAAAGCTAAATTAATTGTAACCTTAATTTAGACTTTAAAAAAGATATGAGACAAAAAAAAAAAACTTAAAGGAGCAGAAAAAATGCACGTAAAGATTAAAAATGTTTTTAAAACATACCTCCTGTAATACTCGTACATATTTTTACTAATAGTATACGTACATGTAAAAGTAAGTTTATTTGTTTGTTACGCTTTTACTCTAAAACGGCTGAACGGATTTGGATGAAATTTGGCACATGGATAGACCATAACCTGGATTAGGAAATAGGATACTATTTATCCCGATATTACCACGGGATGGAGACTAATGCGGGTGAAACTATGGGACGCAGCTAGTCTTCTATATTTTTACAGGCAACGGCTTCGAAAATACTACATTTGATATAATAAAAGTCAGCAACCCTACCTCCATCTGACGCTTTGTCATACCATCCGCTGAACACACAAGACTAATAACAAAACACGCTCACTTTCCACAGCCCTTCAGACGCTGACAACACCTAAACTGCAGTCACTGTCAGATTGCATAGAAAAGAAAGAGAAGCACGATGTCACAGCGCTTGTAATTTATTGCAAAATATGAAGCAATTATCTATTTACTCAAAATTTTGTTGAGTAATGGAAAATAAAAAACAACCAAGTTCTGCATTGAAATAAGACGTACTTGTTATTAATTAAATACGTAACGTATGTTGATTTTTAATACAGATATTTTGGATTAGAACTCACGGTAAGAGGTTAGTTTAACGTAAGTTTGTATCGAGATTTTTTTTCAAAACGTATTTTGGTAACAACCAAGTTCTGAGAAATATCTTCAAAATTAATATTATTATTTTTTTCCGCTACCACAAACTATACAGATTCGGCAATTTTTTTTCTTAAGAGAAGCCTATTTTAGTCAATTGGGTCTTGTCAGCGCCTTAGTCTATGTTTATTTTACTTTCTATAGGAATCACAGCCGTTTGACGTTTTATAGATAGCCACAGTGCAAATAAATGGGGACGCGCGTGTAACCTTACACGTGTTGAACTTAAGTATCGGGTTCTAGTGTCAATAAACAAGTTTTTTTTACGTTCGTTGGGTTTTATAAATACTCGCTGTGTGTGGGATGAAAAGGATGGAGACGTCAATATAAACTGATTGTAATATTGAACAAGGTATGGTGGGTGTGGTTGTGCACGGGTGGGTTTTAGTCAGTAAGAGTCCGACACACCCTCGGTGGCACAGTAGGCCCGGGCCTAGGGCGACCAGATATTAGGGGCGGCCAATCGTGACAAAAATTCACTGATGATATCAAGAAATAATTTTTAAGGGGACTACAGGACCTAAATGCAAATTTTGTGAGTTTTATAATGCCTAAAAGTATATGATCCACTGCACTAAACAAAATCAGAATAATATATGTTATTATTCACGATATATGCTAGGTAGATAATGTGTTGAAAACATAATACAACTAATTTGATACGATAGAAAAAAATCACGAATGAACCTCTAAAAAATTCTTTTAACGATTAAAAACCATACTAATATACATGGAATCATTCTGATTTTTTGTCAGATTATTCTACAAGCAACATATTAGCATAATAGTGTTTTATTTTTTTTAATCAATCTATAGCTTTTTTGTAAATCGATAATTGCTTCATATTTTACACTAAATTACCAGCGTGGTGTCATCGCGCTTCTCTTTCTTTTCTATGCAGTCCGACAGTGACCGCGCCTTAGGTGTTGTCGGCCTCTTAAGTACCTAAACTCGCGGATGCTCAACTCGCAGATGTAGAACAGCCCTTGCTCAGCGTCATTATGATATTCTGTCCAACCATTTATATAATAAAATAAACAAAGTATGCACAATAGCTCCCATGTGCCATAATGGATGTAAGACCAAGGTCACAAAGTGGCTACTGAGAATGAGTTACGATAAGACCGAAGATTTACTACATGTATCAATCGCTTAATCTTTAAGTAGTTAATTAATTCATATATTTATAATTACATTTACACAGACTTATATACACACAAGTTGTCACCATATTTTATCTCTCTCTCAATACATACACAAACACATTCCCCCACATAGGTACTTTAACAGACACATCATAACATGCATTTTCTAGTAGTAAGTAGTTTTTCTTAATAATAATATACTGTGCTCGTCATACAACTACTGATAAATGTTCAAATTATAGGCGAGGACGCTGGCACCCTAAATACAAGTTAAATCTTACTCTGGGTGCCAGAGTTCATCGAAAACACTCTTTATTTTAGTTGTTACGCTGCATAGTGTTTAGTGTTTACCTAAGTATTTATGTACAATGGAAGATAATAAAAAAATATTTTTTTTTTTAAATGATCTAAAGGCTCGCGCACTTTATGGCGGGCCGTACTGCACCGCATCTTATAAGTAACAATAATCATAAATTGTATGTATAAAAAATAAATATGTATAATGTAATGTACAATATGTAACAAAAACCCTGTTGTTCCTTCTACCTACGTTTTAAGAATCGGTTTACTAAGCGATAAAGCAAGTCATTTATAAAAAAACTGTTCAATAAAAAAAAAAAAAAAATTATTAATGTTTGTAATGTTTAATCGATTTTTTACCTCTGCAGTTCTGCATGAAGCGATGACGCGAAACTAGAAGTAGATAGAACGTTCCCGCCCTCTCTTTGATCGGTGCCGCCGCGCCACCGATTATCTACCTATTTTTCTACACAAGTTCGTGACCTTGTCAGCTGTTGTTTATCAGTATCACTTTAACGAATTAATCTTTGAAAATCTTGGTCTACACAGTATTTTTAAGCACAATTGATAATTGTTAAAACTACATTTAACACTTCACTACGTTAAAAAAAACAAATTCGCCGCGTCTGTCACATAAAACCTGATGTACCTATTTACATTTTAAGCATTAATTTATTATGATATCTACTTGACGGCCACCAAGTTGCAGTTTGATATGACCACCTTGTACCTCTACACTTCTTGGCTCATAGTCGGAGGGAAGTAGTGATTGGACGCGACAATAGTGAAATGGGTGCTGGCCATCTTCTTTGAGTACTCTTCTAACGCGCATAAGGTTTACTCCGAGTTCGTGTCCCACTGAGCGTGTACTTCGCGTTGGATTGTGCTTAAACAAGTCCAAGACTTCTGTCTCGAGTCCGCGGTCTGCCTGCGTCAGCTCGTTGTTGGTCTCGCCCGTGCACACTGCCGGTATTGTACGTACGTATGTGCAAACGTTGGAATACCATCGCAGACGGTAATGGTAGACTCGCAAAACGTTCTTGGTAGAGTCTGCGTGCTTCTGCGTAATTGCAGTCACATTTCCGAAGACACATCAACATATTAAAATATTCTACGTTAGAATAAGACATTGTCAACGTTTACGTAAACAAAACACAATTCACTCACTAGGTAGGTCAACAATAACATCTATTCTGAAGTCTCTAGTCTCCCGCGCACCTTGCGCGGGAGACCAAGGAAGTTATTCTTATTCGCAGGGAGACGGGTGGCGGGCTGCGGGGTAGGTAGGCACGTGGTACCGACCCGCCGACATGCGCGGCGGGTGTTTTTGTCGGCGTCTTTTGTCGCATTCAAAGAAAGCTGCCGAACGAGTAGGCTATTTAGCGAAATAAAGATGTACTTGTAAAATCAGATACTCTAAACATTTTTTTGAATGTGTCGATTTTAATAGTTATTTGATTTTGACCTCTCGACTAGCCGATGCTTAATTTTTTTTAATTATAATTTCATCAATGTTCTGCTTATAGGTAAATGTATACGTTCTTAAAAGGAACAACAGGGTTTTTGTTACATATTGTATAATAAACAATTATTTCGTACATATAAAATGTACGTATAAGTTATTTCGTACATAGAAATGATTTAGGAAAAATATTGTTATACACGCGAGCCTTAAGAGGCCGACAACACCTAAAGCGCGGTCACTGTCGGACTGCATAGAAAAGAAAGAGAAGCGCGATGACGCAACGCTGGTAATTTATTGCATAATATGAAGCAATTATCGATTTACAAAAAAGCTATGGATTGTATAAAAAAAATAAAACTCTATTGTGCTAATATGTTGCATGTAGAATAAAATAAATTCTACGAGCAAGTCATTCACACAGTCATTCAGTTCGTTCACACAAAAACCCACACCTAGAACTCACCACACACACACCCTCACACACACTATACCATTACAGAATTATTTTATTTAGTTTTATCTTGATAGTTCACTAACCTTTTTTAAATAAGTATTATGTCCATTCTGAAACATAATTTAAGTCAAAACAAACATGTCTCGAATTAAAATTTAAAATAACGCAACTCAGGCCCGTGTCAAGCGTTGTGTTCCGCGCGCCTAAGAGATGTCAGCACAAGTGTAGGGGTCCACTAGGGCCGATGCCTGCCGGGGTCACGGGAAAGTCCGAAAGGGATACACAGGCAACGGAAGGAACACGTGTGGGTTTTAGTCAGTAAGAGTCTGACACACCCTCCCGCTCCGCCCAGAGCGGGAGAAGTTATATAAAAAAAGGCCCCCAAGCTACAGGCGCTGCCTAGTTTGGGGACCACTTTCAAATAACTATGTTAAGACTCAGTTATATGATTTTAGTGACTTAAAAATCTGCTTGGCCGTTTCGTTACTACAAGAACTATTGTATAACAGAAAAGTAATGAACGGTGAATAATTTTTTCACCTTACGCCCATTTGAAAGTAGTGAAATGGCCAAGCCACATATTTTGACTAAAGTGTAGAGTTTGTGAATTCAGGGCTTGTAGAGTTAGGGTGTTTGAAGCTTGGCTCTACATGAGATTTGACAACTTTTTGCCAGAAAGCGCCATGTATTATCGTCTTGGCAACATTTTACATGAATATATTTTTGGTGGTCTGTTATTACGCCTTCATATAATGCAAGTAAGTTATGCAAAAAAGGTTAGTTAAACTAGAATGCGTACATATCAATTATACAGGTTGAAATTGAAAACTTGCGACAAACTGAAATGGGACATTGTATACATCATTATTAACAACTTTTACTAAGGGACCAAAGCTGTAATCCCAAAAAAAAAATCTGCTTTTCCTACATTTTGATGAGGTATTGCGAACATAAATGTAGGGGACAGCAGTTTTTTTTTTGGGATTGTAGCTTTGGTCCCTTAGTAAAAGTTGTTCATAATGATGAGTACAATCTCCCATTTCGATTTGTCGCATGTTTTCAATGTCACCCTGTATATCTGAATATTTAAATATTGTAGTAAAATACTTTATGAAATAAATTCAGGAAGTAATGTCACAACACAAAAACCGATATTACTTTCAAACTACTTAAGATATTTCCATGTTTTCTTTTTGTATGAACAGACTATTTTACTATCTATAATTAAAGCTGTGATTTTTTAAAATTTTCATATTTTCATTACTAAAAATAAATATTTCCTTTGAAAACGAACAGCACCGCGGCGTGAGTGCGACGCATTTGTTAGGCCAAGGTCAACCCTTAAGTCACAGTATTAATAAAATCGCATCGCAGCCGTACCTTACCGATATTGACGCAGTCATCACTGTAAAAAGTAGACGACGGGTATAAATTTCAGTACCTGCCACTCTACTTTTAATTAAAGTCTCGCAACCAGAGCCAACAAAGCTAAATAAAGAAAATCAATGTCCGTATCACTTACCTAAACAGGTAGGTACGGTCAAACACAAGCCCATGGTTACAAATTGATATTGACAGCGACTTTATGTCGTAGCTATAAGGTCGGATTTCGCTGTACAAGTGTTGACTGTACGATCTGTCGTACCTGAAGTGTGTATCAAGGGTTTTTATGATCGTAATGAACCGTGTCGAGTAGAATTGAATGAATGGCAAATTGGGGAGAAGTGTAGTCACCAGAAGATTTAATACTATGCACGTTTTAGCTCTCACAGAGTTTGTCATAATTGTTTAGGTCTTTCATCCTGAAACGGTATTTTAAACTTAGTTATGCTGGATCATGAGCAATGCCATCCCAATATAACAGTTATCACGAAGGTAAGGTACAACCATAAAGCACTTAGTCACCTAGGCTTTTTTGTAAACAAAAATGGGAAAGCTCACGATGATCTTTCCCATTTTTGTTTACAAAAAAGCCATAGAACTGAACAGAAATACGGTTCACCCTTGTTTGATAGAACAACGTTTGATATAATATTACTAAATCGAATTTTAGTTGCAATAAAGTCATTTCGAAGAATTATTCATTTGACCGAATAATTCATTGGTAAATTTTTATTTAGCGTAATTATTTATTTGAACTAATTTCATTTGAACTAATTTCATTTGAACTAATTTCATTTCGCCGAATTTTCAAATGCACTGTTTTTATTTAAACTAATGTTTCACTAGACTAATAATGATTTAGTCGAAGATCGTATCGAATATTCAGTTCTTAATGAACTGAATATTCGATACGATCGTTCTCAATAGCCTGCTAAAAATAATCTCTTTTTTTATATATTTTTTTCTATATAATCTATTCGTTTCTGGCACTCGCCGGCCGCTGTCGCTGCACCGCTCGCTTCGCTCGCTCGGCTCGTGCGTAGGAGGTCACAGTTTTAACCTAACCTAACCTAACCATTATTTTGAAACTTACACAGAAATAGATTTACTTAAAGCGATCGCATTTAATTTAAGATTAGTCTAAGTGTTTTCTTTTTCAAAATTAAAAAAATGCAAATATTTACAATGTTTTATTTTCTGCATTACATTACACCAATTGAATATTCGATAAAATACATGGTTATACCATCTGAACATTACATCAAATGAACATTATACCTTTTGATCATTAGCGCAAATGTTGTTATAGCAAATAAATATTCGATGAACTGAAAATTCTGTCAAACGATATTATACAAAGTGATGATTTTCTTAAACGTTGTTCGATTTAGTAATATTATATCAAACGTTGTTCTATCAAACAAGGGTGAACCCAGAAATACACTGTATAGTACCTGTAGAAAAACATCTGCTGTTCCCTACAAAGGGTAGTTACCTACGCAATCAAAGGAAAAGCTGCTGTGTGTGTGCTGTGTGTGTATGTAAGGAAAAGCTGTTTTTAGGGTTCCGTACCTCAAAAGAATAAAACGAAACCCTTATAGGATCACTCGTGTCCATCTGTCTGTCCGTCTGTCACAGCCAATTTGCTCCGAATCTAAAAGGCTGATAAGTTTCAATTTGGTAAACCTATAAATTTCTGTGACCCGAACACGGCTACACACGAACACGGCGTGTACATAAATAAATTAATTATGAATATGGGGGTCATTTTTGGCAGACAACAAATAAAATAAAAAAAAATGTTTTGCGCACTGTACAGTGTGACAAATGAAATGAAAGAATTAAAATAATTAGAATTATAATTATAATTATTATTTGATTTGAATTTTTAATTAACCGTAACATACAAGAAGAAAATAACAGAAAAATACGTACGTACAAAGGCGATGCTTACTGTGAAGGTTTCAAGTATATTTTTTGTAATTTAAAAATAAGTACTTTTAAGGTTATTTAAGAAAATAGATGAAAATTTACTATTCCCCCATAATCTCCGAAACTATTAAGTTTAAGATTTTGAATAATTTAGTAAATCTTCCAATACTGTGCGTACAAACTTAGATTTACAGTTGGTTTGTATGGAAACATGATTTGCAACTACAATGTTATGTTTGTTGTCGGAATCAATTCATCCTAACTACGGAACCCTTCATTATGCGTGGTTTTTCATAATTCAGCGTTGGTTCCATTTTATAAGTTGCTAATTTTTTTGTGAGTATGTACTACACTCCCTTAATTAAACCTTACCCAAACGTAAGTATAATCAATCGTCTTCACCGTATTCGATCATCCGTGACAGCATCCCAGACGATTTTTTCTGCCTTTCCTGAGTTCTCTGATGTATAGCAAGGGAATGATGCTACAGGGGTCTAGTCTGTAAGTCCGTTAACAAAGATACGGGCCTGTCCAGAAGTAGTAGATCCGTCAAAACAAAAGAATTAAAATTCTGACCTGCAAATACATAATTATAGGGAGTAGGGACAACTGTCAAATTGTGTTGTCATTCATTCTTAGTTCGGGTTCCGAACTAATCTTATGTCCGTAAGTGACGTAGATTGGATTATGCCCGTAATTTTGGCCGAAACTACGGGTTTCGTGCTATTTGTTTGGTAGTAGACCCCCAAGTAGCATATATGCTATAATGTTCTCATCGCTGGGACACAGGCCTCCTCCCTTCGAGAGGAAGTGGGCTGTAATCTACCACGCGGGCCCAGTGCGAGTTGGTAGATGTCACATGTCTTCGAATTTTTGGTTCTGGGACATGCTGGTTTCCTTATGATGTTTTCCTTCACCGTTTTGAGAGCAGTAGTGATGAAATTATTTACACAAAAAGCGTAAAGCGTAAAGCACTGTAAAGCGTCTGCCTGGGTTCAAACTCACGACCTACAAACTCGTAAGTCGTGAACGTTACCACTGGGCCACCACTGACTGTACCCCCAGTATTGTCATGTTATCGTTTGAATAAACCTTCTGTATTTCCCTACTCTTTGCTCGTACTAAACTAAATAAGGCTACGCAATCCAGGTCGTCCATCACGCTTGTGTCTCTAATGGGTAAACAAAGCTTAGAGTGTTGTTGGTGGAAAAATATCAAATGCCATCTGACTAATTTCCCTTGAGGATAGAGTATCAGAATAATGTTGAAGTTATATGTGACAGGCTTTCGCTAAGTTGTGACAGAATGTGACAATTTCTTACTAAGAATGAAAAATTAAGGAGATATTTTTATTTGTTGCGTAGAATCAGAAGCAGGAAAAAAAATACTGGTTAAAAAAAATCACAGTTATCCTACCGACCAACAAAAAAAATCTAATAAAATTAACCTCATCTGAACCCGTGATCACGAGACTAGTTTTTGTAGCTAGGATAGTAAGCTAGCCAGCTAGTAACACCGGCTTCTTGTATACAGAATTAGTTTTATTTCTAGGCTAGTAAGCTAGTGAGGAAGCTAGAAAGCTAGCGTCTCAAGCCAGGATAGTTTAATAGGATAGGGAAATTTTTGCCCCGCGCCACCGATTTTACTATCCTGGCTTGTGTACTAGCCTCGTGTGGCCGGCGAAGATAGTACTCAATCGCATAATTTTATTCTACGGACTAAGTCACCGCAATGTTATTAGCTTAAAATTTACTAACATCGAGTAACCATCACTAGCTTGTGCCAAGCCAGGACAGCAAGATTACATAGGTTCTAGCTATAACAATCCTAGCTTTGAAAAATTAGGCTCGTATATCCCGGGCATAAGACCGATTTTTCGGTTAGATATACAAGGTGTAATTTATCATCTGCCTAGCCTTTTCCCAAATATGTTGAGTTCGGCTTCCAATCTAATCAGATGCAGCTTAATACCAGTATTTTTACATGGAGCGACTGTCTATCTGCCCTCCAGAACCCAGTTACTGGGTAATACGATACCCCTTGGTAAAACTGGCGGTCAGACTTTCGGGCTTCAGATGACCCATAACGACTGTCAAAGATCCAGGAATGACAGCCAGAGCCAACGGCTTAACTTGCTTTCCGAAGAGCACGGAGAAGCCTCGGTATGTAAAAATGGTCCACGGACCGACCGCGGCAAGTGTTACTTAACCTGATTGATCGACCCGTACGGCTGACTTAGCAACGAACGAACTATACAAGATGTAGCCAAATAACTGAAAACCGGAAAAGGGGTCACTAAACTCATACTTTTTTTTTTGGGTGGGAAATGATCAAATAACTTCTCCCACTCAGGGCGAAGCGGGAGGGTGTATCAGACTCTTACTGACCCACCAGTGTTCCTTCCGTTGCCTGTGTTGCCAGGGGCCTCGGTAACCCTTTCGGAGTTTTCCGCGACCCCGGCAGACTGAACTCATACTTAAGAAAATATTTTGCTAAAGGACCAACCCTGAAAGTTAATCGTATGACCTCTTTTCGGGTATTCAGTAATTTCTATAACACCTTGTATACAGGGTGACCAGGGACATCGATGCGCAGGGTCGTAGCTACCGCCGTGTCTGCCGTATCAATGCTAAGCAACATGTGTTGGCAAAAAATCGTAAAATATTATCGGTAAAATCAAATTCTTATTTATAGGAGCTGAAATTATGAAAGTTAACGTAATTTATTTATGGCTTGCAAATGCTTACATTCATTTAGTAAAATTACACAGAAAATCTAAACTTCCCAAGTCAGGGTGCTCTAACTTTCGAGCTCGCTTCGCTCGCTCTTGTATTTTTTTTTTAAATTAAAATTACAATGACAGCTTAACCTAGTATACGAGTCTCGCTTTGCTCGCTCTTGCATTTCCCTAATAGAATCATAACCATAGCTTAACCTAGTATACGAATGAGAGCTCAAAAGGGCCCGCAACCAGGGGACCCTTTTTACTTTTTGATACAGGGCCCTAGGTGACTAGCTACGCCACTGTCGACGCGCAACCTGTTACCATGGATTCAGTATATGATTCTGGACCCCCGCGTTGAAATTTTTCGTCGGTTATAAAAAAAATCATTAGCTGTTCCATATATTTTGCCCGCGTAGGTGTGCCCACTTAGGAAACAGCAGATTTTTCCAGAAGCATGTATTGAAACCATGCCAGGTTGGGCGTCAATGTCCCTGCCACCCTATATAAACATTTGTACCTGCGACTCGAGTCACCCCGCGACCGTGGCACGTGCAAGCAATATCTAAATATCGGAAGCTATAACAAAATATCTCCGAAGATATCCCATAAGCTCAGGTTCATACGGGCGATTTTTTTTCGCGGACTGGATTTTCCACGCTCTGTTTAGCGCCGAGGGTTGAAAATCCAACAGTATATTTTTTGACGTGCTGGGAGTTGCTTTGTTGGATTTTCAATGCTCGGCTCAATACCAAGAGTTGAACATCTAGTGCGTCATAAAAAATCGTCGCGATAAAAAATCACCCGTGCTAATCTGGGCGTGACAACATAAAGTACAGAGGAACTGACCGTGGATGCATCATTATGATTACTGGTGATGCGGATGCCAAGTGTAGGAACTTAGGATATTATATTATATACTATTATAATTGTACTTATAAAGAATGATGTTGGTGTGAATTACTTTTTTTCTTTCTTTTGTCTAACGAAGACATTTTCAAAACAATGACTCCACTGTTCCAACTCGTGATAAATCGAAATAGTTTCCGCCTTATAAATGAAATTGATCAACGATATTGAATCACGGCATCGTATCACATCACGTCGTTTCGACGTAGAACTCCTATAATTAATCACCGGTACCCACAACTGTTTCGGCTTGTCTTATCAACAAGTTTGCTCATTAAAGTTCAGTCATTAGTTGTTTTCCAGCTCGTGACACCGTGTCATCGTGTCACATACAATGTAATTGAAAGTTGACAATGGGTTTATATTTGGTAAATTGATATAAACCTGTAAACTGGTGTTAGGTACTCGAAAAGGTCTTTCGTCGTCGATGATAACAAAAGTTAAAGTCAAAGTCAAATTATTTATTTCAAATAGGTACATAAAGAGAACTTTTGATCGTCAAAATTTACAAAAAAAATAGAATTGATTCTAGTTGCCCCTTTCAAAAGGTAATTTCGTATGGAGAAGAATGGGAAAGAAACTCCACCGTTAGTCTTTTAAAAATGTTTTAGAATATTATGCATAGGTATATTAATTATATAATTATATGTGAAGACATTGCATCTAGAATAAAATTACTAAACCAAAATAGGTAAAAATAATTAAAATTGAAGCAATGACCAATAAATAAATTATGTGATAGATACATGGTGCTCACATATTTACAAACATTGTAAAAGTATATGTTTCCTAAAAAAAATAAAGTATAAAAAAATAAAAATAGATCAGTGTGAGTTGAGGTAATCACAGAATGTAAAATCAATGTCAAAAAATTATAAATTATACAAATACAATGGCAACCAGTTTGATTTTGTCTAAATGTGAAGAACCAAAAGCTAAGTTTTGCTGTCAAGCTGGTTTAGAACTCTATTTGCCGATAGAGCGAAGGCATCAAACAGAAAGGAATGTGCCATAATACTCTTTTTAACCGACTTCCAAAAGGAGGAGGTTATTAACCGACATCGACTTCGACTTCTTCGAAATCCTCAAATTTTAAAGGCACGCCTATAGCGATTTAGGTATTTTTTATAGTAACTTGTGCATTTGCTCTCGGAAAGCATCATTTGGTGGAGTGGAATTGATAGATCACAAATGGCCACCGGAACTACTTAATAAGAAGTATTTAATTAACGAGTTGTGCTTCGATTAGGTACTTTAATATGGTGAGTGACAGTTCTCCTGGTTCTTACCAGGAGAACTCCTCAACAATTAACGTCCCTGCATCAAGAAAAGCAATATTTTGTAAAAGGTGATGAGCAGTTAACATTAGGCTATTGTAACTAAGATAAATTACAAACTGACCCACAAAAAAGTGAATAATAAAAACGTTTTACAAAAAAAAAACACTACAAAGTGAAAAATAACTTTAATTTCGGAAGTCGGTGGCTAAACTAAAATACAAATCCAAAGACACCGACTTCCGAAATTAAAGTTATTTTTCACTTTTTAGTGTTTTTTTGGAAGTCAGTTGCTTTTTTTTTTGTAAAAAGTTTTTTATCACAATTATTTTTCATTTACTCAGGACAGATAATTAATTTATTGGAATGAGTTGTAGCATCAAAACGTTGGAAGTATGTAATTTTATAGCACACAATATTAAGCTGTAGGGAAAAACGAGTATGTAAGGATCGTAGAAGGTGGCGTTCTGTAATTTCTGTCTACTCCCAGGGGAAGAAGACATGAGTTTACTTATGTATTTGTATGTAATATTACGTTGTTCTGACTCTCTCGCTATTTTCTGATAATTGTCTGTGCAACTAATATACAAAAGAAAATTAAGCCATAAAACTTTTATTAACAACATTCCCATTTTGCGAAATTACAAAACTCAAGTAAATCGCGAGTATTCACTAGTTTAGAGTAATTAACATCGTTCGTATACAGCTAAAGTTCATTTTACAAATGGTTTGGCAAACGAAGTAAATAAAAATAAATTAAACGATGAAAAGAAAGCTTATTCTGTAACGTAACGTCAGATTATGTAATTTTGTGCGGCATTTGGGATATTTTTATTAACAATATTTAATTAAAATAATAAATAAGGAAATAATATTTATGTTCTGCGAATTAAAAACTAAGATTAAAAACTGTTATTATTTCAACGTTGAATGTTTAGCCCGGTTGTGGTATATTATATATACGTTTTAGCCAAAAATAAAACTTAAATTGACAACAATCGAAGTCATTATTATAAAAATCAAATATTCCTAGGATTCCTTCCAATTCTAAAAATATAATTTCTAAGACTCGTTCCAATTCGGAATAATTGTTATTTGGGCCCTCAAAGTAACATACAAGAGTAAATATTCATATCTTTTAATATTATTATAGGGAATGTGACTCTGTCGTGTACTCCTAATTAATAACAAAATATCTTATCCTAAATTATTATTTTAAAATTGTCACACGATATCGGGCCTCTTAGAAACATTACTGCTACGGCGTAGCTGACGTAGTTGCTACGCCGGTTACGATGTCGTAGACACTGGTAGACACTTAGCCGGGTAATGATCAGCTACGCGTTGAGTCATTCTTATTGATTTTTAGGTATGTTTCATTGATTTGACAAATAATATATTTTGAATTAATAATTTATTTCAATAATGTAATTAGTGTTCTTATTATACAGTTCCGACATGACATTTATGGAAAAACAAAAAAAAGGTTCTATTTAATGATTTACACGGTAGCTTAGGTTCAGTTACTACTGCACGTCATAGCCTCATTACAGAATCCTTTTTCTAGTACAATAAACTGCAATCCATCAATATCAAACAGCCCACACAGTGAAGCCATCAATAAATACCTCATTCCGTTGCATAGAATCTATGGCCGTTTCAATTATAGTATGTAGATACCTAGGTGCAAAGTTATTGATATGTCAAACTAATTGGCTATCACAATCGCGCCCGGCCTAGTAAGCGATGCTAATCATGTTGGGTCACGCTTACGAATTTGTGTTTAAGTGCAACAAAGTTACGATAGATCGACGTCGATCGAGCTGAGGGTCTATCTAGTTAAACGATCGTCGAATTGGTCATTCATCGAACGGCCATGGATTGATATGAACGATTGATTATGTTATGATTATTATCGACTGATTGACGTTGATCAGCCGCAACCAAGTTGCATCTTCTGAAATAGTGTATTTGGAATAAGAAATTAAGTTTTAGTTTAAGAAGTAAGATTAAAGCTGAGTAATACTCCATGTACAGTGTCGAATCTCTTCACTACTGCTTGTACACACGTACATATATTTCAAGGTTTTAATCACCTAGGTACATAGTTTTTGATATGTCAAACTAATTGGCTCTCACCACCGCGCCCGGCCTAACATTGCTAATCATATTGGGTCACGCAGTCTGTGTGTTTTACAGAATATACATCACGCCTATATTCCTCAAAGAGGTAGGCAGAGGTATGTTTTAGTCCCATGTAATATCGGTTGTGCATAAAGCCTTTAACCGAGCGCAAATCCATACTCCAGGCTGCTACTGAATCCCTCTTTGTGGAGGGGCTAGACGGAAGGTGAGGACGCCGTGGTGCCTCACGACGTCCTCACCCTCCTTCTGACGCAGGTCCTTGTAGGGACACATGTAAGTACGTATGGCAGAGTGCATGTTAAGCAAAATGTATGTGAGCGAGACGTATGGACGAACGGGCAGTGACTGTGCACTGGCCCGAGCGAACGGTTCTCTCACGGGGTTTCAACGCGGAAATAAATTCGGTATCCAAAGTCCGTCTCTCATTGACATTCCGAGACCCCAGGGCCAGACGAAGCAGTACTCATAAATAGGGTTTAGTAACCTCGTGAACCACGAGACGTTAAACCCTAAAAGATCGCCCGGAGGACATGGTGGAGCATACGGTGGAGGTATGCCCAGCTTGGGCAGAGCATCACCGTGTCTTGGTGGAGGCGATCGGTGGCGTAAACTCTCGCGTCCGGCCTTGGTCTGAACCAAAGCCGGTCATGGTACGGAGCGAGAGGGCATAGGAAGCCGTCACCTCCTTTTGCGAATCAGTAATGCTCGTGAAGGAGGAGGCGGAACGGGGGAGTGAGAGGCAAAGTTCACGACCTCACGCCCCTAGCCGCCGCAGGAGATGCCCTGGGCGTCGGAAATCTCAGGCTGATTCCCGGCCACCGTAAGCGCGGGCTTGCGGACGGTCAGCAATGGATAGCTCGCCGTCTGATAAGGACCAGGCCCGGGTTGACGGTGCGTTGTGCTCCACGCGTGCCTCAAAAAGATGTCAGCACAAGTGTAGGGGTCCGCTAGCGCCGACGCCTGCCGGGGTCGCGGGAAGGTCCGAAAGGGATACCGCGGCCCCTGGCAACACAGGCAACGGAAGGAACACGGTAAGGTTTTAGTCAGTAAGAGTCTGACACACCCTCCCGCTCCGCCCAGAGGATAAATCTCAACTTCAACCTGAGGATAAAACTCAAGACCATGCTGGCTGCATGCATGTAATTAGGCTTTTGTTTTGAAAAAAAATTGAGCTAAGCAATCCTCATCCTCAGTAGCTTGGTCTAGCCACTACAGCTCCACTAGGCATATTTATCTACTTGTCAATGTTTCACTCACCTGGGTGCACAGTTATTGATATGTCAAACTAATTGGCTCTCACAATCGCGCCCGGCATAGCATTGCTAATCATTTTGGGTCATGCAGCCTGTCAGAGTGGTTGACAGAACATTTCCTTTATTATAGGGTGTAGGCAAAACTTATTAAGGGCACGTTGGGCACTTTTAGGATGGAGAAAATAGCACTGAACTCGCATGACCGTCACGCTCAGATACATGTATATACAGATGTTTACACGTTTGTGAAGCTAACAAGTTTTCACTTCTGACGTGCAGTCCTACTACTGACATTTTTTTAAGACGTTTTTATCTAAAGATAGAAAATGTGGGATGAAAAGTACCTATCTCATACACTGGCTTATTTTTATCTAAAGATAGAAAATGTGGGATGAAAAGTACCTATCTCATACACTGGCTTATTTTTATCTAAAGATAGAAAATGTGGGATGAAAAGTATCTATCTCATACACTGGCTTATTTTTATCTAAAGATAGAAAATGTGAGATGAAAAGTACCTATCTGATATACTGGCTCATTTTTACGGTATATTTTAGACCAGGGATTCCCAAACTACTTTGGGCAAGAGACCCCTTTTCCAAAATGAACTGACACCTCAGAACTCCATAGCCAAATTTATTCATCTTATACGATCTTTTGCACGCTTATCGACTAGTTGAATTTTTAAAAGTAGGTACAACAATTATACCACCGACTAAAATATTAGACATTCTTAAAACAAGTTGGTACACGAAACACAACTTATACAGTATCTTGAAAGTTTCAAATAAGAACTTGTGTTAATTAATAGGGGTCGATTTTTAGAACTCGTCGACCCCCAAAATCAGTTTTTGTTTATGTCGACCCCTGGGAAACCGATCTGGACTCCAAAGGTTCGATATCGACCACTTTGGAAATCCCTGTTTTAGACACCTCAGAAGCAAAACAATTTCGTTTATAATCGACCGAAAAGTAAGGTCCTTTTTTTTTGGATGGGAAATCATCTAATAATTTCTCCCGCTCTGGGCGGAGCGGGAGGGTGTGTCAGACTCTTACTGACTAAAACCCACCCGTATTCCTTCCTGTTGTCTGTGTTGCCAGGGGCCTCGTTGACCCTTTAGTACCTTCCCGCGACCCCGGCAGGCATCGGCCCTAGTGGACCCCTACACTTGTGCGTATGACATCTCTTTGAATAAAACGCGCCGTCGACCCGGGCCTGGTCCTTATCGGACGGTGAGCTACCCATTGCTCACCATACGCAAGCCCGCGCCTACGGTGGCCGGAAATCCAACCGGGATTCCCGACGCCCAGGGCGTCTCCTGCGGCGGCTAGGGGCGAGAGGGCGCGAAATTTGCCTTTCCCTCAACCGTCCTGCCTCCTCCTTCGCGAGCATTACTGCTTTGCAGAAGAAGGTGACAGCTGCCCATGCCCTCTCGCTCCGTACCATGGCCTGAACCAGGGCCGGACGCGAGAGGTCTCTGCCACCGATCGCCTCCACGAGGACACGGCGGTGCTCTGCTCAAGCCGTGCAGACCTCCACAGTATGCTCCACTGTGTCCTCCGGGCGATCCACACAGTGGTGACAACCGGGCGTTTCCTCCCGCCTTATCCGACACAGGAACCTCCCGAAGCTGCCGTGTCCGGTGAGGACCTGCGTCAGGCGGAAGGTGAGGACGCCGTGGCGCCTCTCTAGCCACTCCTAAAAGAGGGGACTTATCGCCGCAATCGTGGCGTGCCCAGCACTGGGTTGCGACAACCGTACTCTGTCATGTCGCCATGAGATCCCGCCGGAGCTCCGTCCGCTGTGCCGCGATTTCTCGCGGCAGCGGAGTTACGCCACGGCGTTTCGCCTCCTCGCGCCACTCCCATACGTGCGCGAGGACTTTTGCCTCCAGATCCCATGGCGGCTATCCGGCAAGGAGGCTCGCTGCCTCACAGGAGACCGTGCGGTATCCCCGGACCATCCGGATGGCCACGACCCTTTGGGCCGCGCTCAACCGGCGGGCTGGCCGCAGCGCCAGAGAAAGCGTCCATACAGGACCCCGTAGAGGGCCATGGACCGCATGACCCCCGCGTGGAGCCTCCGGCAGGAGGCGTTTGGACCCCTAGATTGGGCAGTAGCCGCTTCAATGCAGCACCCGCTTGCTCCAGTCCATGACCTGAAATAGGACATAGGATAATTTGTATCCTGATATTCCCATGGGATCGAGACTTATGCTTGTGAAACCGCGGGGCGCAGCTAGTAGTACATAAATATGGAATTAGTCAGGTTTGTCTGGGGAAATAAGAAAATTTTGCCGCAAAAATGTTGAGAGAGAACATTTCTTCTAGTCTAAACATTGGACCTAAGCAGATACTGATGCTGACACTAACAACCCTCTCAAAGGTCGTGTTTAACCACAGTCGGTAATTTAGGGGCTAGTTGTGTTGTTAGATGGAACGCATAAATTAATAACAAGCGACAATGTCCTGACATGTCCCCCAAAGTCAAGGATACTTGAAGACTTGGCCATGGCTAAGCTTGATTAAAGTAGTTTTTTATAATATTAGGTATTATGTATTTACACTTTTATAAAGGGACATTTTCAGGTCTCAAATTTTCCTTCTAAATTAATAATAATCTCTCTTTAACAAACATTTAGATCACACATGCCACAATCAACGTTTTCTTGTTCAATAAATATGCTTTTTAAAATCTGCCGTATGTACCTATTCGTTCAATAACCTCTTCGCTTTCACTGATGCATATATCCTTAATCGATTTTGTGTGGCTGGTCGTTGAAACATCCTGTATATCATTCCCACTCACAAAAATCTGTTTCCGATTTTCCGTCCCCCTATCTTTCCTTAACGACATAGAAACCATTTTCACTGTGACCGTCTGAGGTGATGGAATTTTAATGGAGAACGCCTCAAGCTATTTAGTCAAATGACATCGCTCGAAGTTACTTACAAAACTTTTGGGAATCACCTACAGAGTCAGAATACATAATGACTGACGCGTTCGTGTAGTGATCAAAAGCTCGACTGCCGAGCATCCCTCTTGGGATCAATGCCTGCTACAGGTCGGGCAACTGATTTGTGATTTCAAAATCAAAATATTTTATTACACTATCCTACATGGGTACTTATGAAACGTCAGAAGCTAGGTGCTAGGTTCCAATTCGTCGTTTCCTATGAAGAAAATCCGGCAAGAAACTATGGTTACTCTTTTAAAAATAGTTGGGTTTTAAAGTGTAGGCCTGTCAACCCTGCCGGGGTCGCGGGAAGGTACTTATGGGTCACCGAGGCCCCCGCAACACAGGTAACAGGAAGGAATACGGGTGGATTTTAGTCAGTAAGAGTCTGACACACCCTCCCGCTCCGCCCAGAGCGGGAGAAGTTATTTGATGATTTCCCACCCTCAAAAAAAAAGGCCTGTCAACAAGTACCAGGTACTTAACAAAATAGAAAATGGTCTACAAATCTATAGTCTGTTAATATTAAGCCTACAACGTTCTCACATTCACAAAATATAAAATAATCTATATAAAAGATAAATCCTAATTCCTACTAATCCTACTTACCTACAAATATTATAAATGTGAAAATTTGTATGTTGTGGATACCCTAATTGCGGCCTACCATGGCTTACTCGTAGCTGCGTCGCCATAATCTTTTGGGGAAATTCTACCGATTTCAACATCGCGTTCAAGGCCCAAAAGAGATGCATTAGGTCAATGTTTAGGTTGAAGACTGATGATACTTGTAAACCGTATTTTATAAGATACAAGATATTAACTTTGCCTTGTCTGTATATCCTCGAAACTGTTATGTTTGTTAAAGCGAATCCCAAATTATTTCCACGTTTACAGGACGCTGTCCCACGTAATAGACGGGATATGAGCATAATTCGCATATATCCTGCTAAAACTGCACTCATGCGCAAAAGTGTCATCTGCATGGCTCCAACTATATTTAACAAGCTACCAAAGCGTTGGATGGAGCTAAGTATCAATGCGTTCAGACGTCAGTTGATAGTGTTTTTATCGCAAAAGGCTTACTATAGTGTGTCTGAATTTTTTGCCGAAAAACTTGTTTGACATTAATTTTATCTATTGATTGTAAGTAGTAATGTGACCAAAATATTTGTACGCCAATATATTATAAGGCTAAACATGATTGGACTTTAATGTAAGTGAATAAGATCATGCATGCTCTTGTATGTGTATACCATGTTTATACAAATAAATGAATCTTATCTTATCTTATCTTATCTTGGATGTTTCCCCCTGAGGGGGTAAACTGAACCCTATTATAATAAAAATCCAGAAATTTCCATTTTCATTTTGACTTATTCCACTATTGGAAGCCTGAGTTAAACTCCCTCAGTGAGGAAAACTGAACCCTCATGAAAAAAAAACCAGAAATCCCCCTTTTCATTTTGGATTATTCCATGTACTACTGCCAATAATTTTTTCACATCTCCATAAACAACCACTTAGCTGGCAGGGGGGGGGGGGGGACACTTAACTCTAACAAAACTTTAATGGTTAATATTACACAAACGGATCGTTAAATCGAAAAATGGTTCTCACAGACCCGCAATATTTTTGAACGGACTATCAAACAATACCCCACACCATAGAATAGACGAGAAAATAAAAGTCATACCCACATTACGTGCAAGGGACCTCCCTTCACCCGAAAATATTTTTTTATCGCTTTGTTGGCGTGATTAATATGTATACCTACGCTAAATTATAGCTTTCTAGTACAAAGCGCCTCTTAGCTACAGTTGCGATAGACAGACAGACGGACATGGCGAAACTATAAGGATTCCTTGTTTACTACGGAACCCCAAAAAAACGAAGATATAATAATATAATGTGCACCTCTACAACTGTAGAGAAAGAGACGAGACGTTATGAGTGGTATACACATTTTGTTCGCAAGTTTGTAAAGCCTAGTTTTCTGTAGAATTTCGTGTTCTGACGTCATTAGCACGCACTCTATGTAATTGTGTTCGAATGTTGCTAGGACATTATGTAAACTGATGTGTAAACTTCCTTGGTGACGTCATCCAGTACGGTTGTACTGTTCGATTGATTTTTGTCGTGTAGCTATAGAGGGATATACTGAGAACTAGGTTAAAGAAATGTGAGCTTGCTTTTGAAATCGATAAAATGTGATCATTACGACTGTGTTAATTTATATTATTCGTACTGTAAAAATCTGAAGAAATCAGATTTTTCCTCAATTTTAACAAAGTTTTAACCACATTATTTATCGGTGCGACTTTTCGGCAAAACCTTTCTCTCACTTTTTGCAAAACTAAAAAATACTTTATTTGGTTTTCACTGGGCTTTTTCTTCAATGTTGCCCAAATCTCTTCCCTCATTTTGTGCTGTGTCTCTGCTGGTTAATAATGTATATGCTTTCATCGAAATGTCAATTATTTCAGGTAGTCTCAACCGCAGACCTAGAATTACGCATAGTTTAATATGTATGCGGGTGGAAAATCATTATTTTGTAGCAAAACTTTATTTGGTTTTCACTGGGCTTCTTCTTCAATGTTGCCCCAAATCTCTTCTCTCATTTTGTGCTGTGTCTCTGCTGGTTAATAATGTATATGCTTTCATCGAAATGTCAATTATTTCAGGTAGTCTTAACCGCAGACCTAGAATTACGCATAGTTTGATGTGTATGCGGTTGGAAAACCATTTGTAGCAAATCTCAAAGTTCTTTGAACTAGAACCACATTTAAGTGCCTTCGATTCGACCTTACCTTGTAGGTAGGATTTATAGATACTAACGCTAAAACATTCAGTTTTATTTTTAACATTTAAGCTACCCTAAACACATTTGGATTAAAACTCAGTTTAGGCCTAACTGGAGCACTCAGAGTCGTCACTTAAAATTAATCAATCATTTCATTTTGACTAGTAATGGAACGCTGTTAGTCAAAAATATGACACATCGGGATGACATCTCATCCCCATGTGTAATTTTTTTCTATAGGTCTCTGCCCAACCCTTTAGGGAAAACAGGCGCGACGTTATGTTGTTTTATTGGGAACACTGAAATGTTTAATTTTGTGGGCATGTGTTAGCATATGCCACATCCATTTCGTCATTTGTCAATAACATTTATTTACCATCATAATTGATTATATCATTTATTTGATTAATCTTGAGATTATGATGGTAAATAAATGTTAATTGTGGATTATTTTTAAGGGCGATCTCTGAGTGCGGTAGTTAGTAAAAGGCGTGATAGTGGAGCACTAAAAGTTGACCTTAATTGGACGTTTAGAAATCGGTATGGTTTACATAATTTTGTTAATAATTTGTTTCTTGTTTGGCAATGACCTCTAGGTCCCTAGACGACTCGTAATTTTGCCCTTTTTAATTACCATTGTTAATAAAAAATCCATTATTTTTTAAGTATACTAACTTAATGAAATTATAGTATGTAGCTACCTACTTACCTAATTTAATTATTCCAGTGTTCAGCATTTTAAAATGGATATTATTGCCAAATTATATTACCATAATACAGAAATAGGGAATGCTCAATAATATGTTGAAACTTCCTCAATTATTACATAACATAACATCAGTATTTCCAAAAGAGATAGGCAGAGGTGTATCTGTAGTACACCCACATTTTGCCAGTTATGTTAAAGTCCCATGTATAGGGGGCGAGCCTATTGCTGTTAAACAAGCACAAATTCAGACTCCGAGCTGCTACTGAGAAATTCCACATGGAAAAACTTAATAACATCGATTCCCGGGTCAGGCAGGACCCGGGAATCGAACACAGGAGGTCCCGAGTCAGCAGCAGCGCATAGGACCAAATTGTGTATAGTGTTTGATTTTATGGTATGTCTTTGAATTACAAATATTAGTTAGGGGATGTTTGCTAAGTTCGGTCTTACCAAGGAGTATCGTATTACCCAGAAATTGGGTTATGGAGGTCAGATAGGTGTCGCTCCATGTAAAGTACTGGTATTCAGCTGCATCCAGTAAGACTGGAAGCCGACCCCAACGTTAGGAAAAGTTAGGAAAAGGCTAGGCAGACGATGAGTATATGGGGTGTTTAATAATAATAATGTTTCCACCAAAAACAGTGATTCAGACAGGTTACATACAAAATTTACCAGCTTTCTGACTGAAAGTAATTTTGCATCTATTTAGAACCTAACCTAGTGAACTCGGAGCAATGTCCATAGTGACCTGACGGCTTCGGTAAACAAAGTGACATGTCTGTTCTAAGCTGAACTGACATTATACCTTGCCATTTTTATATGTATGTCAACCCGATCACCCGCATTGAAGTAGATTATTTTAATAAGAGACAAAGACATTAGATTATATTTTTTTTTAAGTTCTGCCTACAGGCAGTATAAAAATTAAACCAGATTGTTTATAACATATTGTGAGGTTGTAAGCTTTAAAGTAAATTAGGTACCTAATTATTAATTATTATAAAGTAATTATCTTACTATATACCAGGTAAATAAAAAATCTAAACCGAATTTGTACAAGGGCCTTTTTTAGGCTTAACTTAGTTTTAATTTAGTTAATGTTAATAATCATCTTGAAATTTGGTTATGTAAATAAATATATTCTCAATATGAAACAAAAAAAAAATGTACAAAATTATCGTTAAGTAGGTACCTATATAACTTGTCGGTATTTAAGGCTCGTGCAGACCAGCGCAATATCGCAGGCGCGACAGGCAGCAATATACCTGTCGCACCTGCCATATCGCACCAGTCTACACGAGCCTTTAAACAAGCCGTTAATTCTTGAAATAATGCCATTTAGAATAACCTTTCACTTGTTTTGACGTTCAGGCTGTCACAGTTTAGCCGAGTCTCATTAGGAGAGATTTATAACTTAGGGAATGTGATGACTCATAGTAATAAACTTTAAGTGGCATGGCCTTGACCGCGAGTTCAAGGTCATGTCTGTATAATAATAATTTATTTATTTAATACTTTAAGCACACAAATGTACAGACACGGAATTAGTGCCATAGGCATTTTCTACCAGTCAACCTTTGGGTTATGCAGAGACAGACAGTGGTACGAGTAATGAAAACTGTGGAATAAATATTTATTAAAATATAAGTATATACACACATAATTATACCTATTACAAACATTAAACATAATACATATACCTAATTATACATAAATATGAGACCAAATAAATACACGAATATACTAAACAGATAAGAAAAACAATGAGAAAACATTACCGTTTTGATGATACTGCCAGTTTCTTACGAATGTGCTCGCGAACTTTAACTTTAAAGGACAATTGGTTGGAATAATATGTTTTTAATACATTTAATTTAATAAGGTACATATTAGTATTCATTTCGCTAAAAAAAATAGGCAGTCTCCGGGCTGCCGACAGAAGTATAAACTGAAAACTTTATATTATATATATATAATATTATAAATGCGAAAGTTTGTAAGGATGGATGGATGGATGGATGGATGTTTGTTACTCTTTCACGCAAAAAGTACTGAACGGATTTGGATGAAATTTGGCACACAGATAGTTTATAACCAGGAACAACACATAGAATACTTTTTATTCCGATTTTGACCCACGGGGTCAAAACTTATGCGGTCGAAACCGCGGGGCGCATCTATTATGTATATATATGCGTATACATCAGGCAGCTGCGCGTTGCCAGTATGGCGCAACACGTCACATTAGCATGTCGGTGACGCGAACCCATAAGTTTTGCCCCTACCAAAATCGCTCAACGCGGTAAAGAATTTTTCACTTTAAAAACATAACATTATTTCCATGTTGGTAGGAAACTATAAAAAAGCAACGAGTTTCTTTTTAATTTTCAAATTTTTCTCTTTTTGCTTCTACACATTCATACATTTGGTCATACATGCGCGCCGGTTTTTTTTTGGTTGGGAAATCATCAAATAACTTCTCCCGCTCTGGGCGGAGCGGGACGGTGTGTATCTCTTACCGACTAAAACCCACCCGTATTCCTTCCGTTGCCTGTGTTGCCAGGGGCCTCGATAACCCTTTTGGACTGCCACGCGACCTCAGCAGGCATCGGCCCTAGTGGACCCCTGCACTTGTGTTGACGACATCTCTTTGAGGCGCGCGTGGATTACAACGCGCCGTCGACCCGCGCCTGGTCCTTACCGGACGGTAAGCTACCCATTGCTCACCGTCCGCAAGCGCCGGTTGCGAGTGAGTCTGTAGCAATATATTTGTGAAGCTAAATAATAACAATTAAAATCAATTGTATATCTGTAAAGTGAACAAAATTACAGACTGTTCGAATTAATTCAAATTCCAACAATCAAACAATAGATCTAAAGCAAGGTTCACAAGCGCGAATAGACAGCGCAACCGAACTAATTAGCGTAAAGTCGCTTTAAGCCGAGAATTATCACTCAACCAATGAGCAACAAGTAGAAACCAATTTAATTGTAAGGATTAGATAACTGATTCAAACGTTAAATTTAATTAGCTAATGCCGTTTGAATAATAAACGGTGTCAGTTTTGTTATTGCAATTCCCATAATAACAATTGGTTTTAGCGTAATTAATTAGTTATGGTGGATTATTATGATTAATTTTGTTAATTTGAATTGAATAAACCCTAGTGGAGAGATAATTTTGAGTGTTTTATCTACTTACCTAAAACCACACCTACCTACCTACTACTTTTCAACATTATGATAGGGTTCCGTAGTAAACAAGGAACCCTTATAGTTTCGCCATGTACGTCTGTCTGTCTGTCTGTCCCCGCTGTAGCTCAGAGACGCTTAGTACTAGAAAGCTGTAATTTGGCATAGGTATACATATTAGTTACGCCGACAAAGTGCTAAAATAAAATCTTGAAAAAATTAAATATATTTTTTTTAGCGTACCTCCCTTACCCGTAATGTAGGGATGATATTTTTTTTTTCTCGTCTACCCTATGGTGTGGGGTGTCGTTGGATAAGCCGTTTAAAAATATTGCGGGTCTGTCAACACCTCTTTTCGATTCAAGGATCCGCTTGCATAATATTAAGCATTAGCGTGCTAATTTTTATTAGAGTCAAGAGTCCCCCTCCCCTGCCAGCTAGTTTATGAAGATGTAAAAAAAATCATGGCAGTAGTACATATAAAGAAATTAAAAGAAAAACTATCACAGCTGAGTGGGCTTTACAAGTTAAATTTGCAGTTGGAGAATTGTCCGTGGAATATATCGATGTATATGAACATGTGTATGAACATGTTTTTTAACTACAATGTTAATTTTGTTTTTGGGATAAATTAATCCCAACTTCCCAACTACGGAACCTTTCATTGTGCGTGGTTTGACACGCACTTCGCCGGTTTTTATCTTCTATGCAAGTCTTAATTAAATAAATTAATTAAGACTTGCATAGAAGATAAAATTACATGCGTACATACCTAACCCACCTTTTTTAGGCTTGAGATGAGAAGATACAAGACATGTGTTTGAAAAGATGTACTTAAATAGGCAATTTGTCTCATGCTTAGCATCCAGTTGGGTTTTCCATAGTTAACACATTATTATGTGAGTACTATGTACCTACTACAAAGCTGCCATTTACTGGATACGTCTTTCATTGACTTGAATGTGCCCTGGCGGCTGGGAATATGTCGTGCTCACTCTACTAATGTCTCGCTCGTGGTGGCGCGTGTGTTGGATCATTTAGCTCTCTTCAAACTGGTTGAGCTGAATGGTGCTAATCCATGCGTCATGATCGTGAACGGGCGCCGCCAGTAGAGACTGGTCATCTCTTAGCTGCTACAGCTTATTTTATTATAATTTTTTAATTGTTCTTTTTTTTCTAAATCTTTTTATTACGGACGCTTTGACGTTTTGCTTCGTTTTCCCATGTATAATTTCAAAATTAATGATGTAAACAATATTTTGATTTAAAAGAGTGTCCGTGGAGTTTCTTGCCCGTTCTTCTCCAAAGGTACTCACTACGTTTTGGAATGGGCAACTAGCTCCATCTTTCTGACTGACCGACCCCTTGGTAATTCAAAAGTGCCTGTAATTGGTTTATTTGAAATAAATGCTTTGAGTTTGAGTTTGAGTTTATTAACACACACCTTTGTATTGTTACAGAAGCGGCATGGCATGAGCGGTGGGGTGGGCGCGACATGCGGCGCGCGCCGCCCGCGCAACCCGCCGCCGTCGCTCTCGCGCTCTCGTTGCTTTTGCGCTTAGTGAACGCCGGTCAGTACCCTGCTTTAATAATCAACTTATAATGTTCCTACTTCTGCAACACAGGTCTCCTCCCTTCGAGAGGGAGCGGGCTGTAACCTACCACGTAGGCCCAGTGCGGGTTGATAGATGTCACATGTCTTCGAATGTTTGGTTCTAGGACATGCCGGTGTCCTAACGATGTTTTCCTTCACCGTTTTGCGAGGGAGATGAAATTATTTAAACAAAGTAAAGCGCCTGACTGGGTTCGAACCTACTACCAATAAATTGTAAGTCGGGACTGTTACCGCTAGGCCAACATTGCTCTTCCCTGCTTTATATTACCTTAATTAGCTTGTTTTTGCGAAGTGAACTACAAAATGTGAGGAATTACTTTCAGCTAAGTATACTTATGCGTTCAGTAGTAAAAACTCTCTGAACAAAGGATTATAAATCATTGGTTTTGGGTAGGTATTTAGTTTGCCTTTTAAAACTAGAAGTTAACATTTTAGTATCATTTTACTTCAAGAAAAAGCCGCTCCGGTCACCGTATGAAGGCTCCTGCAGCAGACTAGTGCGATATCGCGGGCACGAATTGCAGCAACATGCCTGTCACGCCCGTGATATCGCCCCAGTCTGCGGGAGTCTTGAGGCTGGAGGTCTTGACACACAATACGGATTTTTTAAGAAATGAGGTGAAACCGTAGTTTTCTCTGATAACGTATGGTAGCCTTAAAACTGCCCTAATTAATATTCATAAACAAGCAGGACGCCCCTAAGACGACCCACTGACCGGGTTCTTTGCATAACTATCACTTAATTAAAACCACTTTGAAGTCCCTTCCTCAGGGAGATACCCTCGACCTGTACCTGACCTACTAACTGATATACTGAACTTGAATCGATCAGTTAATATTGTTAGTGCTTATGGGACTCATCCCTGCTGTGTGGTTCTGTTTGTGTAACTTTGTGTTTTTATTTTAAGAGAGGGTGAAAATTTAGTCCTTTTCGAAATACTGGAAGTTATTAGCTGGTAACCATTAACATTATCAATTTAATAGGTACTAGCTGATTGCACGTGACGTCACACGTGGTGCCAAGGCTCAACTTGTTATTATGAGGATGCATTATAGAATATTAACCTCCAACGGACATTGTAGGAAAACACGAGTAAATTCCGTTCAAAAATTTTCGAACAATAGCGCTTTTAAAAAGTCAGATTGTTTAACATTAGTGCTTATAAAACTAAAATAAAATTAATGCCCCGTAAAAGAGTTATTTCTCATCATCATCATCATTTCTGCCAAAAGACGTCCACTGCTGGACATAGTCCTCCCCCAAGCACCGCCACTTCAACCCGTTCTGTGCTTCTCGCATCCAGCGGATTCCTGCGGCCTTCACAAGATCATCGATCTACCTTGTATGAGGCCTTACAACGCTACATCTTCCGGTACGCGGTCGACACTCCAGATCTTTTAGACCCCATCGGCTATTTCTTCTGCGAGCAATGTCCACTGCCATTTAAGTTTTGTAATTCTTCGGGCTATGTCGATAACCTTGGTTCACCAGCGGATCTCATTTCTGATTCGATCACGTAGGGAAACTCTAAGCATAGCCCTCTCCATTGCCCTTTGGGTGACTTTTAGCCTTCTAATAAGGCCCGTTTTCTAACGGGCCTTATTAGAAGGCTAAAAGTTCTTTCTTTATATCATAATAATTTTTGCCGCCAATCCACTTCAGTTTTGGATTTGATTCTCGTGTCTTTGAAACCCTCGCTGCACTCAGGATTCTTCTTTCAATTCAGGATAACTCGGGATTCAAAATCAACACTCGCAGCAAAAACCGACTTTGCTCTCTTGTTGCACAAATAACTATAATTAAAAAAAATGGCGAAGATTAACCCGTCCTCAATTTCCAGGCTCAATGGGCCCCGGAGTACCCGAGAACATTACCGTGACGTTTCTCAACCCCACTACGGTGAGGGTCTCCTGGTCCACCACGGCGGACTTGGTGGAGAAGTATGACGTCACGTACAAACCTTCCGACGCGAGGTAAGATCTGCCATTGCAATTTGTGACTGAGGGTTTCGCAGACTTGGGTGTTCACCCTTAGTAACGCTATAGTAAAAGTGGCATATTTTCGCAGACTAGGATGCCTTCTCTAAGCAACGTTGTAGCAAAAAGTAAAGTCATTTCACAGACTGGGGTATTATGTACCCTAAGCTACTACTACTGTAAAAAGTGACGCCTTTGTTTGTAAATGTGCTTATTATGTTTGCATGTAACTGTGCTGAAATAGAAAATAGTCGGGAATAGCTTATACAATTCTCTAAATAGCTCGGGAATCATAATCTGTTTTCTGCCATCTGAGTTCACATTCAGTGTAGCAATTGTGATACATTTTGTTGGTACTTTGTAAAGACATATCGGTCTCTTAAATATTTAAAACGCCTAAGAATTTGCTTTTGCTGTTACTTGAGTTTGCGAAACTCCTCCAGTTGTGTGTTCTCTGTTGTATTCTTTCTTGTCTGTCTGTCCATCTGTCTTTTTTTCTAGAGCTATGATTCGTAGTATATTCATTTACTTCCATACATAAGCGTGGGCAGCAGCACACAATAAATTGTGAACAATCCATAATAATATGATGTTAAACATAAGTCTTACAATAATGTAGTCAATTATGTACACAACACTGTTTACAAGGAGAAGGAGGAATTTTGAGAAAATAATACCTACCTAAACATAAAATGTAGATAACAAAACTGCATAAAAATTTACATAGTATAGTTACTATGTATATTTTTATACAGTTTTATTACCTCCCGTGTGAGTTAATTACGGGATTTCTGCCTAATGATAACTTTATCCGACCGAAATAAATGTATTCTTTTTTGTCTGTCTGTCCATCTGTCTTTTCTTCTAGAGCTATGATTTGTAGTATATGTATAAAACTAACTTTTAAGTATAATTCCGCTTACATACGTTTATACACCTTGTAAGTAACGTGGCTCCTTGTTAACGCTTACTGTGCAAACATACATAGTACGTAACCCATTGTTAAACATTTACACTTAGTACAAGGAAAATCAAGCTTCTGCGTCGCTGTTTATAATGTGAGAAACTCAACAAACTGATTTCTAATTTAAAAATTAACGTTAAATAAATTAACGTTACGGCGGGAATACGTGTCCAAAGAACTAGTAGAATCCAAACCGTAGCGAGGGATTCAAAGTACGTCGCTCGAGGTTAAATAATTTTGGTACCGTGTGGCACCCTCTGCTTTTCATCCCTTCTATGAGAAAAATAAATAACAGAAGCTTTTAGTAGTGACGAATATTTATATTTACATAACCACATTACAAATTTATATTAATATCAAATTAAAATTGTGTATAATATTTTGACAAAAACTAATGAAGAAACGAATAAGAAGTTCCTGCGTATTTTTTTAAATGTATTTAAGCAACGCCGCGTCGGCAGGCGCACTTTTTTTTTACTACCGGTCAGGACTTTATGGAAGCGAATTGCGTTAAAACTTTTTAATTAAATAGTGTTCCAAATTCAAAAGTCATTTTGTCACTGTTATTAAGTGCGCCGGAATGACCCATTATGCTCGCACTTATCGCGGAACCCTTCGCCTCTTTTCAAATAGATACGATGAAACAGTATTTATTTTCCCATTCCTAATATTCACGACAAAATATTTGCTGTTGCAAACTAGGTAGATACTTGAATCTGCAATTCTGCATTTCAAATTCACTTTTTGCTTGCGTAAAATTCGTGGAAAACACATAATTAAACTCCGAGGTTTCTGCGACTTGTGAAATGAATGCAATCCAATTTCAACGTTAGGTTTTAGCAAAGTTTTTAAAAGCACTTAAAACTAACTTTGACTGAAAAATTTAACTTGTGATACGTTGATGCGTTACAGGATTAAGAGGACCTGAGAGTTTTTAAATAAATTCAACCGTTAAACTTTTAATTATTCCGTCTGGCATATTAATTGAATACCCCAATATATGAGCTCAAGTTATATAATTGCTGAACCTCTCAAAACGCGAGATTTATTCAAAAAAGTATTTATTAGGAAGCTTTACAAATGCAGATAGTTAAAATCTGCTTTATTTTCGTTGGTTTTTACAACAGGCTTCTTAGAATTTAAAACAGTTGGTTATTCTCATAGTATCAAGGTTGCCGACACCTATCTAACGAAGGGCGTAAGGGTGACTAAATAAAATCGATCAATGTGTCTACAACATCTACTAACAAATTATTTATAATTGATCCACCTTCGCACACACCAATTATCGTTAGCCTGATAGAATAAACTATGAACAAAAAACATTCATTAAAAAGAAGTATAAAAAATTACTTGAAAGAAAAATATCTGTAGGTAACATTATGGCTTAAGCTAGGTTCAGAATTGCGTCGTTGCAATATTTAAAATAAACGAGACTTTAAGCGGTATCAAGGCACCCACTTGAAAATGTTACCATAACGTTGCATAAAGGAGAAGACGCTAACGATGTGTCTAGAAATATAGTCATGGTTGAATTAAATTCTTACGTGAGTTCTTTTTTTTATTGTTTTTTTTTTTTGGATGGTTCATCATATAATAATTTCTCCCGCTCTGGGCGGAGCGGCAGGGTGAAATTTGCCTTTCCCTCAACCGACCCGCCTCCTCCTTCGTGGGCATTACTGCTTCGCAGAAGGAGGTGACGGTTGCCCATGCCCTCTCACTCCGTACCGTGGCCTGGACCAGGGCCGGACGCGAGAGATCTCCGCCGCCGATCGCCTCCACGAGGACAGACCGTGCTCTGCCTAAGCCGGGCATACCTCCACCGTATACTCCACCGTGTCCTCCGGGCAATCCACACAGTGGTTACACCCGAACGTTTTCTCCCGCCTTATCCAACACAGAAACCTCCCGAAGCTGCCGTGTCCGGCGAGGAGCTGCGTCAGTCGGAAGGTGAGGACGCCGTGGCGCCTCTCTAGCCACTCCTCAAAGGGGGGGACTTACCGCCACAATTGTGGCGTGCCCAGCACCCGGTTGCGACAATCGCACTCTCCATGTCGCCATGAGATCCCGCCGGGGCTGTGTCCGCTGTGCCGTGATTTCTCGTGACGTTTTTCCTCCTTGCGCCACTCCCATATGTGCGCGAGGACTTTTGCCTCCAGATTCTATTGTGGCAATCGGGCAAGGACCCCCTAGATTGGGCAGGAGCCGCTTCAAGGCAGCCCCGGTCCGCTCCACTTTGGGAGCCAAACGTCGGAAATGATCCACGAAGTTCCATCGGCTGTCGAGGACGAGTCCCAGATATAGTTTCTGCCTAAAGGAAGCAAAAATACTATGTAAGGATCGTAATCCTTACATAGTCTTTTTGCTTCCTTTACGTTCATTTATCTGTTCATACACGCACGTCGGTTGTGAGTACTACGCACTTATACCTTTCTGAAGAACATCACCTACACGTCCTTCTAGGGTGTCGGTCCCGGCGTTTCCACTCACATCTGCCTTGTAAGTCGCCTTTTGTTAGCCTTTCATGCATCCTCTCCACATGATGAAATCATCTAAGCATACTCTTTTAAATTTTTGTCACTACATCTCCTTTTAAACCGCGACGTTACCTGGTCACACCATTCGCCAGCCTATCATTCATAGTGACACCACACATGCTTCGGAAGGAACGCAGGATAGGATACAATAACACAACACAGGATTCAAAATCAAAATCAAAATCAAAATATTTTTATTTCACATAAACCTACATGGGCACTTATGAAACGTCAGAAGCTAGGTGCACGGTTCCAATTGGTCGTTTCCTATGGAGAAGAGCCGGCAAGAAACTCCACGGTTACTCTTTTAAAAATAATTGGCTTTTACAATGTTTTCAAATTACACAAATTAGGTATGGGAGAACAGTGTAGGCCTGTCGAAAAGTACTTAACAAAAAAAAAAAAAAAAAGAGAAAAGGAAAAGTTCTAAAGAAAAAAAGATCTAGTCTATTAAGACTACAACGTTCTCACATTCACAACGTACACAAGAATCCATGTAAAATAATATTAATAATATTAAGTCTGAAATATAAATTGTAGGTATATAATGTCAAAAATGTATGTCTAAAAAATAATAATAATAAACATCGTAATTTCGGAGCAGTTAATAGATATTTCCATAGTTATGCCGTTTCTGGTGTACCAGGGAAGCCACATGTGCAGAAGGAATTATTGCCAAACTTCCTTGTCTTCAACGTAGTCTTTAATCTTGTAATATGCGTTTTTGATAAGGACACGTTTGATGTGGGTTTTGAACTTTCCATCGCTAAGTTCTGTAACTGACTTTGGCAACTTGTTATAAAAGCGGATACTGTTGATAACAAATGATTTGCTTGTTTTTGTTAATCTAAATTTGGGTATCACAATTTCATGTTTACTACGTGTATTTATATTATGGAAATCACTTCTTGTTTTGAAAAGACATAAGTTCTTGCGAACATACAAAATACTTTCTAAGATATAAAGAGAAGGCAGAGTAAGTACATTAATTTCTTTGAATTTGTTTCTAAGGGACTCACGAGGACCCATTATATATACTGCGCGGATTGCCCTCTTTTGTAAGATAAAAATTGAATCTACATCAGCTGCCGATCCCCACAGCAGAACGCCATAAGACATAATACTGTGGAAATAAGCAAAGTATCTAGCTGTGGCTATATCAGTCAACTGTCTAATTTTTCTTACTGCATATGCAGCTGAACTTAATCTACCTGAAAGAGCTCTAATGTGGGCTCCCCATTGTAATTTTGAATCTAGAGTAATTCCTAGAAATATAGTTTCTGTAATAGCATCTAGTCTCTTGCCATCAAGTTTTAAATTTAGAGCCACTTGGGGTACATGTGGTAGTGAGAACTTTATAAATTTTGTTTTGTTCGCATTAAGTAAGAGATTATTAGCTGCGAACCATTTCGAAAGAATATCCAGACTATCATTGACGTGTAAGACATCCGGATTTTTTCTATCTATTTTAAAAATAAGAGAAGTATCGTCAGCGAATAGAATTATATCCGATAAGTTTGCCATCATGTAAGGAAGATCATTAATATAAACTAGAAATAGGAAAGGGCCAAGAATTGAACCTTGGGGCACGCCCATCTTTACTAGAGACCCCGAGGACGTCGCCCCGTTAACGTTTACTTTTTGCTGCCTGTTTGATAGATAGGACAGAACAAGGTCAGCAGCTTGTCCACGAATTCCGTAGTGGTGTAATTTACAGGTCAGTGTATTGTGGTCAACGCAGTCAAACGCTTTTGAGAGGTCACAGAAAATGCCAATGGCATCCTGGGATTTCTCCCAGGATTCCAAAATGTGACTGATGAGTTTTACTCCTGCGTCAGTCGTCGACCTACCTTTCGTGAAACCAAACTGGCGACTATGTAAAATCCCATTAGAATTGAAATGTGACAGCATCTGGTCTAGCATGATTTTTTCATATATTTTACTCAATGCTGGTAGCACAGATATAGGTCTATAATTAGAGGGATCACTCTTACTACCCGATTTGAAAATTGGTACTACTTTACTATGTTTCATTAAATCAGGAAACGTACCGCTGTCTAAACATTGATTAAATATGCCTGTTAGGACAGGGGCTATTGTGTCAATGATATCTCCAAGAACCTTAACGGAAATCCCCCATAAGTCTTCAGTTTTCTTTATGTTAAGACTTTTAAATGCCCTCTTAATAGTGACAATAGAAATGGGCTTGAATTCAAAACTTGGAATGTCCTTAGAGAAGTGTTGTTTGAGAAGAGATTCAGCTAAAATAGGTGATGAGGGAAGAGATTTCGTAACCTCTATTGGGATTTCGGTAAAGAAATTTTCTAGTGTCTCAGCAACTTTTAACTTATCTGTAATGGTTTCATTATTAATTTTTAAAGACAATTCATTTTGATCTCGCTGTTTTGTGTTTCCAGTTTCTTTGTTGATTACCTGCCACACAGCTTTTATTTTATTGTTAGACATACTAATTTTGTTACTTATTAATTTAGATTTAGCTTGAGCGCAGACTCTTTTGAATATCTTAGAATAATTTCTGACATAATTATGAAGGGCTTGATCAGAAGTCAATGATTTCTCGTAGTACAAATTATATAAAATATCTCTGCTTTTTCTAATACCAGCAGTGGCCCATTCATTAAATTTTGGTTTAGTATTGATTGCGACTTTTTTCACAGGACAGGCTTTATTGAATTCTTGGCAAACTGAAGAAAATAATGTACGATAGTTTATATTGGGGTCTTGTGAATCAAAACTAGCTGTTGAAAGATTACTAAGAACATTATTATTAAACATTTTCAATTTATTTTTAGTGAGGTGTCTTAACTGAATGGTTTTATCTATGTGTAACTTTTTATCTAGGTCAAATGATACAAGTTGACCAGTATGGTCAGACCTGACGCCACTAATTAAGGAAGAGTCTTTTATTTTACAATTAGTATATACATTGTCTATGCACGAAGCTGAGGTTGCTGTTATTCTAGTCGCTTCTTTAAATATACAATTTAAATTGAATGATTTAAACAATGATATAAGCTTACTTTTATCCACTGAATTAACTAATAGATCAATATTTAGGTCACCACAAACAAAAACGAACTTAGTATCTTTAATTATTAATTATTCTACTTCCATGCCATTCTACTTCTCTTTTGCCACACTTTCATACATAAGCGTGGGTACCAGCACACAATTGTGAACTATCCATAATAATATAATGTTGAAACATAAGTCTTACAATAATGAAGTCAATTATGAGCACAACACAGTTTATAAGGAGAAAGAAGGAATTCAGAGAAAATAATACATACCTAAACATAAAATGTAGTTAATAAAACCGCATAACAATATACATATGAAATGAAAACGCCTAGTCAGTACGAATATATCTGTATTTATATTCATGCACACATACGAACTTGGTTTAAAGCAATATTTAACAAACTATTTAATTAGGTACTCAATATAATATCAGTATAGACTTTAGACTTCTTGAAGACAACCTTAAGATTCAGAGGGTCGAAGAGAACTAACTTAGCAACTACGTGGCACACTAAATATAAATCATGTTTTCCATTCGATTTTTCAAATTAGATACTTTTAAACTTCATGACTACCCTGATACAAAAATCATTTCAAGCAAATCATATACTTTCAATTTTATATTTAGTATTTAAAATCACTACAAATCTTATTAAAATTTGGAAATCATGGCACATAGTAACTAGCAATTGCAAAAACTTACACGGAATGTCTGCCTCATCATCATCATCTGCCTAGCCTTTTCCCAACTACGTTGGGGTCGGCTTCAAGTCTTACCGGATACAGCTGAATACCAGTATTTTACATGGAGCGACTGCCTACCTGACCTCCACAACCCAGTTACTGGGTAACACGATAGCCCTTGGTAAGACTGGTTGTCAGACTTTCGAGCTTCTGACGACCCGTAACGACTGTCAAAGATCTACAAATGACAGCCAGGACCAACGGCTTAGCGTGCTTTCCGAGGCACGGAGGGGTCTTGTTATGTAAAGATGGTCACCCATCCACGGACCAACCGCGGCAAGCGTAGCTTAACCTGATTGATCGACCCGTGCGGCTGTTATTACTTAGCGACAAGACCCCCGGAATGTCTGCCTAATAGTAACTTTATCCGACCACAAGGACGATAAACTAAATGTACCTATAGAAAAAATAATAATATTATTTTAGTTTAAATTTAGTGTTTAGATTTAGAGTTTTAGTGTAAATTCCAAATCCCAATTTCCAATATCACTGACACGTGTAACATTCAAACCCATAACAATAATGACGTCAGCTTGAATTCTGAAGATAAAAATGTCATTATATTTTCAAAGCACTAAAGTTCCCGCTTAGAAAAGAAAACCAAAGGTAAAATAAATTCGGTAAACGGAAACTACGTGTCACTGATAACATTGCAGAACTTATTTTTTTCTCAAACATTCTCGAGTTTGAATTGCGAATTCTTATGAAGATAAAAAGCGGCAAACACTTGTACGTACGTAAAGCTTTGTTTTCCTCGTTATTGTAAAAAAAAAACCTGCAGAAATTTAAACAATGAAGAAATCAGAATTTGAATGAAAATAATACTGCCTCTTGGGATAAAGACCATCTACATTTTTTGAAGATACAATATTGCAGATAGTTTACAGATTTAACTTTTTAAGTGCTTTTCATCACCTTTATGGAGCCAATATATATGAACGCCTATTTTAGCTGTTCGACTTAGCGGTTTGACGACTGTTTTGCTTTGGTTGTCCGATTCCCAATTCTTGAAATTTTTTAGATTTTTTTTTCCTATTATCTGATAGTTCGTAGAACGTACACAGAAACACATGAATTTTAGGCCGCTTCTGTCATTTATAGTTTTTAATAGAAATAAATATCTATGGTTAGGTGACTGTCAATGAGAAATCCCGTGTGTTTACAATCTACTGTTATACATATTATTAAATTGATAACCGTTCATCAAGAATAATCTGTAAGAATGCAATAGCCAGTTTAAGTGTTGTGCCATTTGGTTAGTAGTTTTGTTAGTATATGCAAGAACGCAGGTAATGATTGTTTCACAAAAAATGAAAATCTTCGCAAGCAATGGAAAATTGCTACTGAAGCTGCGGGTGTCGACCTCAGGACGAGCTGCTTCTTATACAGACAACTGTACGTCACTCGCTCCCGCGTCATCAGTCCTGACTGTCTGTATATTTTGGCTGCTGTCAAAACTATAAACGTAATAAATAGGGAAGTTTTATAAAAATGTGACTATTATTTTAGTATGTTGTTACTGCTCCACGCGAACGAAGTTATAATAAAGACAGATACGAACGAAGCAAGCAAATATAAAGCTTGTATAAATTAAATGCTATTCGTTGGTAAGCGCATCACTTCAGAACGGCTGGTCCGATTTGTAAAATTTATGTATTAAAATGTTCGTTATAGTCCGAATCAGGTTTTTACGGAAAGAATAATTTGAAAAGTTGGGAAATTCAGGAAAACCTGGACGTGCTTTTTTTCTATGGGATTTTTATTTCAACAAGACAATGTCTGTCGCGTCAGCTAGTTTAAAATGAAAAAGTTTTATGAGTGTCCGTTTTATAATCAACTTCTGCTCATTGAAATGTGTATAATAACTATATTCCAAAATTCATACAGCTAAATCTTTTAAAATAATGAGCTAGAAATGTGGCTAGACATAACATTAACAATATGTCTTTAGTCTTCATTTTCTTCATCGATCACATTGAACATCAGTTTTCAATGAAAGCAAATCCACATCAAAATAGAAATGGTGTACATTTGAAAAATTGGCATCCAGTTGAAAAATGTGCTTTGTGACGGAAGATAAATCTAAATCGTGGAGCAGCTTATATTATTTATGTCCTAAATTTAGTAGACGAGAGTTGTCATAACTCAAGGTTGTGTATGCTAAGTTCATTTTAGACGCCATCTCTGTTTGAATTGCAGATGGAAACGTTTTATGTACTCAAGTGGCTATGAGCGTAAGAGCAGTTTATCTTCTGGTAAGAACATGTTTTTCTGTGTTATTATGAATATTCTCTTGTTTTATTTGGTTCTCAAGAGGAATATTCATATTTTCCTTTACTAACTAAATAAGTGACTTCTAGAGTAACTTACAGTTCAGAGCGACCCTTACATATTATTTGTACTTCTTGTTGATCACTAGAGCAGATTTATAGCTTTCATACATAAGATGAAGTGATGAACAATCTTTCTACAGTAATTATGTATGCAATAAATTTCCTGTGACGGTATTTATTGTAGCCATATCATTCCTGGAACGGCCATGTTCCGATTCTCCTTTAGAACTGTTGAACAGTATCAGAGCAATATAGATGTTATAATTTTCTCATAACTTTCTCAATAAACATATTTTAATGAAGCGATAGTACCTATCTTTGTTGAAAATGGTTTTTCATTAGGTACAATTTTCGCCGCGTTTATTCTCCAAAAGGAAAATTGGAGATATAGTGTTGTACACTTAAATTATTATTTCTCCGATTACATTATCCCTTCTGTCTCATGAAATTGAGGAATGAACTTAGGGAAAATCAAACTAGGGATGATGTTTTCCTAACAAAATTATCTCGATAATAGAATCCAAAACTTCAGGCTGAATTGAAAAGCAATAAGCATATTGGGATATCATTTAAATGAAGCAGGATTTAATACATATGAAAATGAGCCGTTAATAATTATACAATACATACTTGTGTGAGCTGCCATTCATATTGTTGACATGTTTGATCATGCACATGACAAACCTGTTGCACAAATTAATGATTAACTTAATCATGAGAATCCAAATGAATATAGAATGGAATCCAACACTGGTAAAACAGAAACAAATGAGGATTCTTGTTTAAAAGTACAGCCAAACAAGATTGAAGAGTCCAAAAAAGATAGATACCTATCCTTTATACATAGAGGCAGTATTATTTTCATTCAAATTCTGATTTCTTCGTTGTTAAATATGGTACGTATTTCTTTACGATACAGAAGAAAACAAAGCTTTTCGTACGAGAGTTTATTGCTAACCATTTTTTTTATCAATCTGCAAAAGTATTCACTTTTCCAACTCAAGAAAATAATCCAACACTGGCAAAACCGAAACAAACAACGACCCTTGTATAAAACCCACAGCCAAACAATATTGATATAGAACCAGCTAACTTGAAACTACTAAAACAATGTTATGCTTGTTCTGAGTAGTCAAATCTTTTACGTTACTTTCATTACAGTAAGTAACAATCCTTTATTGGGAACAAAAAACATATACATTAAAAAACAAACAATGTCAAAACGATGATAGCACGTGAAAACACTTCCTCTCTCCTTAAACATCATCATTACAACATAGTTCTTGCTCTTGGTTCAAAGTAGCAAAGATATTTTAGCAAACAATGTACTCGTAAAGCAAAGAAAATAATAAAATAATACATTTCATTATCATTGAGATAAGTGCTGTGTGTGTGAGTACCTAATGCTCAGTAAGTTAGGGTTGAGGGTGTGTTGTGTTGTGTCGGGTATGTTTTCCGAGATGTTAAATTTCCACAAGTTTTTCTGTTGCATCATAATTAAGTGATTTTAGTAAAATGTTGAGTTTTTCTTGCATTCATTTCTGATAACAGAATAGATATAGATATGTTTATTTAATCTATTGTATATTTTTGAGCTCACAATAGCGACGTGCTGCTACAGTTGTACGTACTATAAATCACAGACTCGATCAGAATGGCGTCTATTGCTTGATATAACTGGTTCATAAGCTGGGTATGCTTACGGAGTAACACACAAGTATTATCAATTCTGCCAGGGTCGCGGGAAGGTACTAAAGGGTTACCGAAGCCCCTGGCAACACAGGCAACGGAAAGAACACGTGTGGGTTTTAGTCAGTAAGAGACACCCTCCCGCTCCGCCCAGAGCGGGAGAAGTTATTTGATGATTTCTCACCCAAAAAAAAAAGTAATATCAATTCTCTCAATATCAATCTCATTTATAATTCATGTAACTAATCGTTAAAAATCTTTATTTACATAACCAAATTACAAGATGATTATTAACATTAACTAAATTAAATTAAAACTAAGTTAAGCTTAAAAAAGGCCCTCGGGGCATTGTACCGAGGATGCTGGCGGCATTTCCTCGCTGAATTGCAATGCTGATGCGTTGCGCGAGAAAGCCGCCAGCTTTTCGGTCACCAGTTACATCAACTAGACGTTTCGCGATTTCCGCAAATAACTTATGCGCACTGGGACCCCACGGACCGAGGGTCTCGACGCCAAAGGGCACAAAGTTGTACTCTCTGCCAAGGCCTACATATTTAATAACTTTCAGATTTTCGGCATTTTCTGCCGCTGCACCCGCTTTAGAAGTAGTCCGTTGGAGGTGGGACGGTGCCAGTGTGTCTACACAGGTAGCGTCCCACACAAGCATCCGTCCCAAACTCCACGGGACCAAAGACACACCATCAGGTCTTTTGCCATCATCTCTGACAATGCCAGTCGGCTCAAGAAGAGCAGGCACATTGATGCTGGCAAGAGACCGGCGGATTATGTCATTAAGTGTTGCATGTCTTGAAAAGCGGCCTGCACTTTTTTGACAACAAAGTCCGTGGTGACCCAGTCGGTCCACGTCCGTGCCACAAGGGCATGTGTGTGGAGTGCATACCGTGACCCCAAGCCGCAGACCAGTCGCCAGACGAAGCGAGGTCGGATCCAGGAAGGTACCGGTATATGGAGAAGGATGGGCATGTAGCCAAAGACCGGCCTCTCTGGTTCCGACCGCCAAAAGTCTTGCGCGATCCGGACCTGAACTGCGGCTCAGAATCGATTTGTATGTTAAATCGCAATAAATATCGTCCCAGCTCCTCTGAGATTTTAGGTTGTCTGGAAATTCTTTACCCGGGCAAGCAATTTGAAAAGCATTCTTGGCATCGTCCAAGCCCGCAGTCTCATAGTTTGTGGGCAAAGCCCTTAGGACATTACCTATGAGACGTGACGTGCTATGGGTGGACGACAAAAAGGCTGGGGAAGCAACACTCGAAATTTTGCGGATTCCTAAACCGCCAAACCGAATAGGGAGGGATGCTTGTAACCAAGATGGTTCATTGAGCTGAATATTTAAAATCGTTTCTAAACTAGTTTTGACTAAATCGTCTATTGGTGAAAGCAAATTTGGATGTTTCCAAAAAGGGCTACAGCGAAGCACATAAGTAAATTTAGGGACAAAAAGGCAAAACTTTAGAATTATAAGCGCATAATGAGGACTGATTTCGAGTAAACAATTTGCGTGACTTTGGAATTTAGAAATAGTGTTAGTAATATAATCAGGAAAAGATTCTTCAAAGATGGGAGAACCCAGGAGGCAAAGTGATTTTCTGTCTACTATTTTGATATTCGGTGCCAGAAAATTTAATTTGGATTTTAAATTATCCAAACCGTAAGAAGTTTTTTGAATGAAGAGTTCACATTTGCTAAAATTTAATTCTAAACCAATATTTTCGAAATTTGTTTTAATATCTGATAAGTCAGATAGCACAGTGTCCACATCGCCTCCCAGGGTTCCGTCATCCAAATACCAAACGTTAAATTTTGATTTTAAATTTTGAATAATCGGATTTATAGCCAAGCTAAAAATTGCTGGCCCGAGGGGATCGCCCTGCTGACAGCCGACCTCCGAAGAAAGTTCATGGGAACGGTAAATTAATTTTGAAGGTTCTGCGTAGCAGGTAAGCAGGTATTGATAGAGTTCCGGAATTTTGTTCTTAACTTCTGTCAGCATGGCATCCCTGTTTACTGAATTGAAAGCATTTTTGACGTCAATTTTGACTACAATTTCGCAATCATCATACGAAAGGTAGGTTCTTAAGGCATGGACGGCTGCCTCACACCCACCTTTCGTGCCAAATCCTAATTGTATAGGTTCGAAAACAGACTGTAATTTAGATTTGATATGTCTCACCGCAATTTTGGATGCCAAACGTCTTAAAGTTGACCCCACAGCAATGGGTCTCACCCCTCCGTCCTTTTTAGTTAGGGCGATCAAATTAGCACCAAATAAAAGTGAGGCAATATCAGCGTTGATTTTGCCTGAAAACATAAAATTTATTAATTTTGTAATAGAGCAAATAAGCTGCACACCTGCATCACCCACAGAATAAGAAGTTAAATCTTTTAAATGTTGGGGTGAGATTCCGTCCAGGCCGGCCGCTGAACCGGTTTTAAAAGAAATTATTGCGTCAATAACGTCTTTGCCTTCGATTTCGAGGCAGGCCTGGTCTGCTGTAGGAGAGTCGAAAAAATACGGGATCACGGGAGCCGGGGGATGTTTCGAATGCAAAGCCGAAAGGGTATCAGGAGTATCAGGCGACAACACGTCGTTAGTAAAAAGAAGACGTGCGGCGCCTTTGAGATCCCCGTCGGCAATTTTGCCTTCAATTAATTTAATTCTAGATAATGTTCCCCTCTTGGGAGAATCAAAAGGTGAAGTTGTTTTTGTTAAACAGTTATTTTTGATTTTTTGGGTTAGAGAAATAGTAGCCTCATCTTTTTTGACATGCAAAGTGGTATACGAAAAAAGGAAGAGATTATGCCAGTCTACAATTTGGTTGCTCTCCACACATTTTTTAATCAAGCCTGAAAGGTGGTTTGCGACGGAGATCCTGGCGCCGCGCGGGACTCGTTTGATAACAGGCACATTATTTTTTAGGTAACTAAGGTACAAATGGAATGGGGTAGAATTTGGACTGTCGGAAACAGGTGCCGGTAAAGAAACTGGGTCTAAATTTAGAGCAGGGCCGTTCTGGCTAATACAAAGACGATGTTTTTTTGAAATATGAATGTTAAGACCCCTTTTTGATTGAAAAGATCTATCGCAATGTAAACAAATGTAATTTTGATTTAACGTGCCATCACCGGATTGGGTTGCGGTATGCATCCACTTACCAGAAAACAACACTTGAATAGAGAAAAACACTCAACTAAACACAAAATAGAAATTATCACTAAAATATAACTATTTTAAAGTCTTTCAGAAGCGTTGACGTCGGACGTCAGGACGACACGCCATAACGTTGCCAAGGAGGACCGCAACGTCTGAAACAAAAAGATATTTTATTATTTGTTCAAAATTGGGAGCTGCCTACACTTTGGCACAGCAGTTAAGCCTTGATTAACAAGAAAACGATCAAATTTGGACATCTAGGGCCACGTAAAATATGTAAATTTTAATAAATATGAGCTGTGAAAAAGTGACAGACAGTGACGTGACAGATCACGTATCGTTGTAACTAATTTGGAACCAATAAACATTTTTATTTATTTTTTCAATTAATATTGGGCACATAAATATTTTGTATACCAAACTCTTTGTTCGACTATACACCTGCATGGAATTTTATTCAATAACAAAATAGTGGTCACAGCCGTGAAACTGTAACAGATTTGTTGAATACATGAATACTCGTACTTAAGTGGAGCAGAAACAAAGTTTAAAAGTAAAAATAAAATATATTCGCAGTGTCGACTGCCTATATTCATTAGAATTAGCTATTCCTGGTCTGAAATAAAAGGTAGAATCAGAACGCCATTTTCAATTAGTAGGAGGTTAATATTATCTTTGTTAGTTTCCACTTCCAGTATTATTTTATTTTACATTGACTTCGCTGTGTTTTTATAAGGGTTTCAATAGTCAACATGGAATCCTTATAGTTTCGCCATGTCTGCCTGTCTGTCTGTCCCCGGTTTAGCTTAGAGACTCTTAGTACTACGAGTAGAAAGCTGCAATTTGGCAAGTATTTACATGTGATGTATGGCGTGATTAACAATCTCGCCGTTAAGTGGTAAAATAAAAAAATTACACGTAAAATGGGAATGATTTTTTTTTTCTCGTCTATTCTAGGTATCGTTGGATAGGCCGTTCAAATACACAGTTCAAAATATTGTGGATCTGTCAAAACCATTTTTTGATTCAGGGATCCGTTTGCGTAATATTAAGCTTTAAAGTGCTAATTTTAGTTACAGCTAAATGGTTGTTTTTGGATATGTGAAAAAATTCATGGCAGTAGTATATAACGAAATTAAAAGGAAAACACAGCAATATTACAGCCAATAAAGCTTTACAGTAATTGTCGTCCAACTTACATTTGCAGTTGGAGAATTGACCGTGACTTACCTATATCGATGTATGGAGAACATGTTTTTCAAGTACAATGTTAAGTATGTTTTGAGATAAATTCATCTCAACTACGAAACTCTTCATTGTGCGTCGTCCAACACGCACTCGGCCCTGTTTTTATATGTATAGAACATTTTCTTTTGTTTTGCTCTCTACCTGATTAAATATTTACAGACTTACCTTACAGCCTTTTTACCCGACTGCCTCAGGAGGGTAATGTTTTTCGAGAGTATGTATGTATGTATGTATGTATGTATGTATGTATGTATGTATGTATGGCTATTTCTTTGGCACGCTCTGTAGCCTAAACGGCTTGATGAATTTTAACATATGAGGTGTCCTTAGATTCGTCTTAATTGTGGAAGTGACATAGGCTATATAATATTTATAAATTGCATCTGCAAATACAAAAAAAAGGAGGGGAAGGTTTTTTTTTAAATTAATTGCAACAATATTGGTATCAAATAAAAGCTAATAATGAGTAAATTTCAAATATATGTATTAATAAAACTAAAAAGCTTGAAATAAAATAAATTATTTAAAAAACAAGAAACCCGACTGCAATAACACAACTGAAAAGGGAAAAACAAGCATTATAATCTATATAATTTTGGTCTTGCAGGTGGGGACAGTCGAATAACCTGAAATATGGTGTAACTTTTGACTGTCCCCGCCTGCGATACCACAATTATATAGATTATAATGCTTGTTTTTCCCTTTTCAGTTGTGTTATTGCAGTCGGGTTTCTTGTTTTTTAAATAATTTATTTTATTTCTGTATGTCTTAACACTATTACATGTCAAATTGTGGTCCATATTTTAAAACTAGATGGCGCCAGCAGTTCCTTGGTAACGGATCCCTGAGAAGAAATTCCGAAACAAACTCAGAGGTCATGGTCTCCTTTAAAGTCGAAATGGGGTTTTCAAGACACCATTGGGATAATCAAGACAAAATGATGACAGAGAGATTAAAACAACTAGTGTTCAAAGCAGCGAGTCAAAAGACCTACTTACTGCCACGATTTACTTTGAACCAGTTAAACATAACATTCAACATAACTTTATGATGTAAACATAATTACTTACATGAAGCGTAGCTTTGGCTCCATCGCTATCGCGAACTACGCGTTGTCTGTAAGATCAGGTTGTTCTACTCAAGATGTGTAATTCCTCAGAGTAATTACTACGTCTAACTTCTGATATTTGATGCCTTTGAAATAGTAATTAGTCTTTAGTGTAATTGTAATCTAAATTGTAGTTATAACATGGTCCTCCAATGATATCGATTGTAGTACATACTAATATTACACTACAGCATTAAATATTTATTTATGAATCCATCTTCATTTACGACATTACATAAACGCACGCCTTCTTCCCATGGGGGTAGGCAGAAACTACAGAACGTCACCTGCTACGATCCTTACATAGTCCTTTTGCTTTGTTTACGTTAATACATCTGGTCATACACGGACGCCGGTTGCGAGAACTACGCGCTGTGTGTAATGTAAGATACTTTTATTGTTAAAGCCTCGGTGACATCATGATAGAGTTTTGTAGTTCTTCTTTTCCTGTTTCACTATCTACCACATATCATGGAATTAACGTACACCACCATACACCCCAATTATAATATAATGTTATAATCATAATTCAATACACTGAATTTTTATTATCCTTACATATTGTAACAGAAAGTCCCCCCAACGCGTCAGTCTGTCTGAACGCGATAAACTCAAACACTATTAAACCGATTCTTTAAACAGTTTTCACCAATGGACGTAGCAATTCATTACAAAAGTTTAGGTGTATAATTCATTAAAGTTTTTTTGTAAATTGACTGAAATATGACGATTATTGTTGATGAAGTCGAAAAAATCGTGCCGTCTGGGAGCTTTACTGGCATGCGCCGCGGAAACTGGTTTTCATGAATACTTATGGTAAAATAATTATGGTTGACGGCGGTGGGCGCAGCGCTAGGAGTCAATGACCTTTTCCTCAGCTATAAGGTATGCGATCGCTGTGTTTCCTTTTAATCCCGGTAGTACGTTAACGTGGGATATTTTCCGACATCCACACTGGCGAAGCTGCGGGCAAAAACTAGTTTTGACTAGCTTTGTTTTGACTGTACAGTGGAAGTGTGACTGTAATTTACGTTTAGTTTTAATTATTTTGGGACAAAAAAATACGTATATTAAAAATAACAGAAAACGATTCATCTACTTTCATGACTTGCATTAATCTAGTTAAACATTGTATATACTGAGTGACATGACTTTTTTTTTGGGTGTGAAATTAGCAAATAACTTCTCCGGTCTAACTCTTACTGACTAAAACCCACCCGTGTTCCTTCTGCTGCCTGTGTTGCCAGGAGCCTCGGTATTGGACATGGCTGAGTTCTCCTCAGTGTGACACATTTAAAATATTTCAGCACAGAACTGAGCTGTTTAAATACCTTGTTTATCACAACGGTAAATGATGTAATTCCCTAACCGAATATTGTTCTACCCGAATTTGATCGGAATTACTAATATTATGATAATTATGGTGGTTAACCAATAAACATGAAATGCTAGTTAAACTCAAAGGCAAATTAAAAGCTGTGACGAACGTTTATACATAACATTTATTATTTACACACCATGTCATAAACTGGAGTATGCCTCCAGTTTATGACTGTATTTTAGTTTTTTACCGACTTCCGAAATTAAAGTTATTTTTCACTTTGTAGTGTTTTTTTGGAAGTCGGTTGTTTTTTTTTGTAAACAGTTTTTTATTTTTCATTTTTTTAGCGGGTCAGTTTTTAATTTACCTAAGTTACAATAGCCTAATGTCAACTGTTCATCACCTTTTTACAAAATATTGCTTTTCCCGATGCAGGGACGTTAATTGTTGAGGAGTTCTCATGGTAAGAACCAGGAGAACTGCCACTCATCATGTGCATTGTGACGAGCATAAATGGCTTAGCAACCGTATTAAAGTACCTAATCGAAACGCAATCCGTTAAATACTTATTATTAAGTAGTTCCGGGGGCCATCTGGGGTCTTCATCACTAGTTCCACTTCACCAAATGGTGCTTTCCGAGAGCAAATGCACAAGTTACTATAAAAAATACTCATCGCTATAGCTTTGGCTTTAAAATTTGAGGATTTCCCTGAATTCCATGGGATTTCCTCATCAGATTATGACTTGGTGACAATGGGACCACCATGGTAATGAAAATATTTTTTTGGTTGAAAAGTTATTCTCCAACCTTTCAAACAAAAATTAATTTGCAAAAACAGTCTACAATGACCGGAGAAATCGGTGAACATACATTAAAAAAAAATACCGAATTGAGAATCTCTCTTTTTTGGAGGTCAGTTAAAAATGCTTTTAAACAAAAATCGTAATGCATTGTATCGTAATTCGTTATTGTATTTGGCCATTACAATGTATTCGTCATTCGTATTGGTATCGTGGTAGATAGTGGATGGAATAACAGGCTCATAAGACTGCTTAATTTTTAAATACCAATGGCCATTTTTTGGGTGTATTATTATTATTAATTTATTATATTATTTATGTACACACAGTAAAATACAAACAGATACGACATAATTATATTTTTACTAGAAATGCACTGCTTATTTCTTAAGAAATTTCTTCCAGCAGACTTGCGAAAGGAGAAATGAAAAAACAAAAATAGACAATAACAAAAAGTAAAAAAATATGATTTGGCGAAGTCTTAAACTAAAATGTTAACGCAAAAAATTACCTACACTTCAATAAATGATAATAATAATGATTATTTATTTATTTCTGAAACACTCAGCCTATCTTACAGTTTGGTTTTAGCCACACAACTAAACCTCTCAGGATTTATCTGTGTGCCGGCGAGCCGTCCATTAAAATTTTACAAAAATGTTAATAACTACAATAATACATATAGGGTTTTTTTTTTTTTTGAGGGTGTGAAATCATCAAATAACTTCTCCCGCTCTGGGCGGAGCGGGAGGGTGTGTCAGACTCTTACTGACTAAAACCCACCCGTATTCCTTCCTGTTGCCTGTGTTGCGGGGGCCTCGGTGACCCATAAGTACCTTCCCGCGACCCCGGCAGGATATAGGGTGACTGGTAAATTAGTGACCGATACTTAAACACGTGACTTTACTCATCATTATGAAAAACTATTACCTACTATGAACAACAAGACTAACCGTCTAGTTATTTCGGAATAATCCAAAATACTTCATAGGACTAAAATCAAAATCAAAATATTTTATTTCACATAAACTTACATGGGCGCTTATGAAACGTCAGAAGCTAGGTGAACGGTTCCAATCGGTCGTTTCCTATGGAGAAAAGCCGGCAAGAAACTCGGTTACTCATTAAAAATAATTGGCCTTTACAATGTTTTCAAATTACAGTTTTAATAGGTACGGGAGGACAGTGTAGGCCTGTCAAGAAGTACCAGGTACTTAACAAAAAATAAATGGTCTACAAATCTAGTATATTAAGCCTACAACGTTCTCACATTCACAAAATATAAAAGGATCTGTGTAAAATATTAATAAAATGATGAACTGACTGCCGGGGTCGCGGGAAAGAGGGTTAAGATGGACCCTGGCAACACAGGCAACGGAAGGAACACGGGTGGGTTTTAGTCAGTAAGAGTCTGACACACCCTCCCGCTCCACCCAGAGCGGGAGAAGTTATTTGATAGTTTTTAAATTTAATAAGAACTTAGGTATCCGGAGTCTGGCATTCAACGGGTTAAAAAAAAAAGCATACAACGTTCTCACATTTACAAAATATAAAATAATCTATGTAAAGTATCCTACAACACCAACAAATCCTGTTGTATAACATCTAAACTAATAAAATAAGTCACAAAAACATTTATCGTCTACATTAGTGGGTTGCTCAATCTAGCAGTGTCACCTGATAACGTAAGTGACCTTCGTTTCTGTGCAAATAAATGTCGGCTACTAATTAATTGGCTCTATTTCTTTAGGAGATTTTATTTCTGTAGGTTTCGCAATTATTGTTGCTACCGGCAATGACTCTCATGTTGCTGACTATCTATTGGTCTAGCTTAGTGACAGCTAAGTATGGGTTCTTGGAAGAGTCAGCCTCAAAAAGATGTATACATCAACTAAAAGTCTGACTCTCCAATATGTGTTACATAATATATAGCTATAATTAAGTATACATAATATAAGGTATAATGTGCAATATGTTTTTACAAATTTTTTTTTGGGTGGGAAATCATCAAATAACTTCTCCCGCTTTGGGCGGAGCGGGAGGGTGTGTCAGACTCTTACTGACTAAAATCCACCCGTATTACTTCCGTGTTGCCTGTGTTGCTAGGGGCCTCTACGATTCCCGTCTTGGGCAAACTAGTGTAATTTAATTTTTCCATATGGTAATTTTCAGTATTAGGCTGAAGTTTGAATTCGAGTCTGGTTTATGACAATAGGCTGGTTACATAATAACTTTACCTACTATGGTGGCTTATTACAATACTGGTTAAATGTACAATTAACACATCGACGGTGGAAATAATTCGGAAATGCATCTCGGTATCCCTCATATATGTGCGAAGCACGGCATCAGAGTCGCTCACCGTTTAGCGGTCACAGGTAACATGTTTTTGATTAATCAAACACGAAAGTATATTTATGTTGTAAAGCCTACATACTAAAGCATACACAATATGTAGACTATTTATTGTGTTGTGAATTACTTTCTTAGTAATACAAAACTTTGTACCTCAGCGCCACCTCAGTCTTTATCTCGCTCGCAGACTGGTCATCTCTTATCTGCCTCAGCTTATTATAAATTATTTAATTTTTAAATTGTTTTTTTCTTTTTTATTTATTTTGCTCTACTATGGACGTGTTTTTTTCATCATCCTCACATTTAGTTATAAATTCAACATAATACACTAATCTTTATGTAACAATAATTTTAATTTAAAAGAATATCCATGGAGTTTCTTGCCCGTTCTTCTCCATTGCGTAGTAGGTATACTATGCTTTGTCACTTTGCACATAGTTTTCACATTTTCAATAATTCCTTAATCCCACTGCTCCCCAGCAGTGGGAACATCACAGGCCTGGGGGGTAACCATCACCTTTTGTAGCATCATTATTATAATATTACTTCACAGTGGGAAAGTGATGGAGCTATACAGGACTTATAGCTCCATCTCTTTCTCACGCTGAAGTAATATTGAAATAATACTGCTATAAGAGGTGATGGTTACCCCCCTGCTCTCTGTGAGACGGAGTGGGCCATAATCCACAGCCCGCCTACAGCAGGCAAAGTGCGGGTTGGTAGTCGGTGCACGCGACGGATATGCGACAGATTCCCGTGTCTTATTTAAGTTCATTGTGATCACAATTATTGTTTTCGATTCTGAAAAATTAACGTAAGGGTCCATATGATTATGATAATTTAAGTCACAATGACTCATAATATATAACATAAGGGACATGGTATTTTTACCTGTTCAGATAACACTTATGTATGGGACAAAACTAACAAATACTCAAGTTATGGAGTAACTTAAGTGATGTGTTTTTAAAATTTATGCGATTGTGTTTAGATGTAAAGACAAAATACTGTGCGAAAAGAGACTAACATTGTTTTTATAAAAATATCAATTTAAAATGTATAAATTAGTAAAAAAAGCATCTAGGCTTATGGGAAACATTTGATGTAAGGGACGTTTTTTTGTAGATATTGAGATTGTAAATATACCAATCGCTAGAACAAAAAATTCTGAGTGAAACGGTATTTACATCTAATTTTCGACAAATTTTCCCTCACGTTGTTACATATTCCACTATCGATCTTTAACTCATTACAAAACAAAGGTTTACGTAAAAGAAAAGTAATCATAACTACTATTATCATGATGTACTTAGTAGCCGAAATTAACGATTGAATAATTAACTGTGCTGCCGTTAACCGCAGGGAAGTTATTCTCACGAACGGTACGCTTATAAAAGCGATAAAAAATAAGTAGTTTATAACTTTAGTTTAGTAGCTTTAGTTTTATACACCTTTTCCGATAGCTTGTGTTTAACTTAATTAATCTTTTCTGAAGAATAGGAGAATTGCGGAAGACAGAATATTAATTGTATAGTACAACTGTTATAAAATATTTTAGAGTCTACAACAACCGATTTAATTCCTATTCTAAAACAACCAAATGAATTGTCAAATGTTCAGCAATTTAGTGACACCCACGAACTGGCTTTGAGAAGGATGTCTGTTTTGGAATTGGAACTAAGCAGAGCCCACAACAGAAAAACCCGTTTGGAATCACGCAAAGCCAGTGAAGACAGTCTTTCCATAATCATAGGGCATCAAAAAATTTGTCCGCATCGCTGTCAACAGGAAAAGTGCCCAAAATGGCTGGCTGCATTGCCATGTTGTATGGCAATGCTGATTCTTTGGCCTAAAATTCTAATTCTAGGCCCGCCCTCTGGTCACGTGAGGAGTCGACTAACCGCTTGGCGATGTCTCGAAAAACTAAGTGGGTACTCGGACCCCATGGCCCTAGTGTTTCAACCCCAAACGGCTGGAACATATAAATCCCAGTAAGATTGGGGTATTTGCGACGTTTGAGGTTTTCCGCACCTGCAGCAGCCGCCCCAGCACAGCCCGCCATGCTAGGAAGATGGGACGGCGCAAGGGTGTCGCCTCACGTTGCATCCCACAACAAAGGCCTACCTACCTTCCAAGGCATTATGGTCATTCCGTCTGGTCTCTTCCCATCGTCGCGTGCCAAGCCATTGGGTTCTAAAACACGGGTGACAAGAGCACGACTGATGATGTCGTTGATGCTGGCGTGCCGTGCTATTCAGCCTGCGGTTTTACTGCAGGATAGGCCATGGTGTCCGAGGCAGTCGGACATTTTGATTTGTTAAATTCCGAATATATTTAAGCTCAAAATAGATACTATTCCCCAAATGGACCTTAACCGGTTAAGCCCCGCGCGACACCAATTCGGAGTCAAACAATAGAAAATCAATTGTGTCTTATTAGCCATCGTTGACAAATTAAAGTCGTTACCCCAATATCAGAAACTAAACTGTCTATTATAACTCTATGATATTGCAGGGATAAAGAAAAGAATACCAAACACCAAGATATTTTACCATTCATCTGTATTTCTTTGTCATCAAATTCAATATTTTACACCACACCATCACATCTCCTATTCTCCACATAATATCACTATTTATTCAGTATTCTAATATTTACAATAAAACTAATAGGTTACCATAATTTACAGTAGATCTCCAACAATTCTATGCCCAAGTATGTTTTAACCGACACAACCCCTCGGGAACGTCATACCGTCAACGTCCGAACAAGCAGGGGCACGTTATTGCGCCATTTTTCATTTCAAATAGTTCAGTGTTGCCAATATAATGAAACTGTTTTGCGCTAAGTTATAAAATACAATATAAAATACTAATAACTGGTTTAATGTTGCTACAAAAATCCAACAATTATGAATGAAAAAATTGGAGCTAACAAAACTAAGTTATTGAACTAATCGGCAATATAACCTACCAAAACTTACCCACCAATGCACTCAAAAGAGATGTAGAAAACCATGATTACATAATTATACCGTTTTTTTTGTGCTTGATCATCTAAATACTACTAGAATACAGAAGACATCATACCTAATTACATACAAACCGTTGAAAACCTCGGGTCGTGGGGTCCGAGTGCTCGTGGCCTTTTTAAGGAAATCTCGAAACGGCTGGTTGACAGTTCCTGTGACCCAAGGGCTGGCTTTTACTATTGGCCAGAAGCTAAGCATTGCCGTACGTGGCAATGCCGCCAGTCTCTTGGGTACATTACCTACCAGTCGACACCGATGTGGATGAACTTTTCGACGCCATATTTTAGTTTGTGAATAGTTTTAGTTAACTTAGGATATAATTTTGTTATTTTTATTAATTAATTAGACTTTTATAGGTCAGATAGGCAGTCGCTCGATGTAAAGTACTGGTATTCAGCAGCATCCGGTCAGACTGGAAGCCGACCCCGACGTAGTTTGGAAAAGGCTAGGCAGATGATGATGAATTAGATTTTTATAATTTGTTATTTATACCTACTTGAATGTAAAGTAAACATAATACATACAATATAATATATACATTTAAAATAACATAGACATTGTTTTCTTGTTTATCAACACAACCAAAATTGTGAGTTCCTAAATTATTGTGTTTACATTTTGAAGTAAGAACGTAGGTTCTTAATTTTGTTGTGTCAACATGAAATATGGTAGGTAAGTAGTTACCTACCATATTTCATGTTGACACAACAAAATTAAGAACAAAACATTTCACCCACGTATTTCAAACAGACGCGATCGCGACGGGAGCTAAAACAACACAAGATGCTCTTAATCAAATTAATTACAGCACTTTACAACATAAGCAACATTTAAAGAGATTTAAATTGTAAATTCTCAGTAAGGCGTGCTCCACGCTTGTTCGTCTTGGCACAGCCGGGTGGAAAAATGGTATACAATGTGCAGACAACAATACGACATAAATTAAAACACTGGAAATACTAATGCATGAGTATTTTGGCACTAGCAAATAAATCCTAGCATAGAAATTAAAATTAATATTCTATGATAATAGTTAGATTGTTATGCTGGAAAGAATTTCTTTAGAAATAAGCATCACTTTTATACGTACTTTTCTTCTTGTCTGTTTGTATATGTGCATATATAACCAGCAGCCCACGTTCCCACTGCTCATGTTCCCACTGCTGGGACACAGGCCTTCTCTCGGTGAGAGGGAGTGGGCCGTAATCCACCACGCGGACCCAGTGCGGGTTGGTAGATGTCATATGTCTTCAAATTTTTGGTTCTAGGACATGCCGGTTTCGTCACGGTGTTTTCCTTCACCGTTTTGAGAGCAGTGGTGGATGAAATAATTTACACAAAGTAAAGCGCCTGTCTGGATTCGAACCTACGACCTATAACTGGGCCACCATTGCTCAAATGTGCTTATAAATGGTTAAAAAACGTGTGCGGTCAGGGGACCCCCGTCAGGAACGAACTTCTTTTTCACATCATCCTTTTCACGTATGATTTAAAACAATAACATAATAATCGCAGGCGCCATCTTGGATTTACATTTTCACTATCGACTTTAGCACCCTAGAAAAATACAAAAACGATAGACATGATAAAAATTTTAAAATTTTCGCAGTCCCCATCATTCATTTGTATTTTAACGTCACTATCGGTTTCTAAAAATTAAACATTAATCACAGCCGCTATCTTGCATGATTGCATTTTGATCACACTATCGGCTTTAGCACCCTCGAAAACTATGTAAACTACACTCATGACGAAATATTTGAAAATTTTCGCAGCCGTCATCTCGGATTTAGATTTTGACTAAATTCACACTTTCTCTCTCGATAGAGTTTGAATAAGAAGAAGACAGTCGCAAGTATGAACGCTTTGTCGCGTGACGATTTATTTCTGCCAGGTTACTCCGCGCCGCGATAAAGAACTTCGTTCCAAAAGCGACTTTTTCAAACAAAGTGAATAGTAGCGATGGGCTGACTGTGGGTTTTTTCAATATTTGACTAGTTATAGTGACTAAACTATCAGATAAAATATATTTAATTTAATTTTTGTTGGCGGACTGGAAATGGAATTAGATTATCGTGTATTGTCGTCTCCACCATAATGTAGTTATTGCTACAAATCGGCTTTGTTGTTCAACAAATACTGCCAGATCGGATGTGCCAACCCGAACAAGTGTGTAGGTCGCCTAATATTTTCTTCTGATTAAATTACTGACAGAACGTACGACGTACGCGTACGTTGGATTTGGCTCAAGGCGCGATAGTAAATTATACGTCTTTATGTATAAGCGCACCTGGGATATGTTTTGTTGCTTTACTATTATATAATTGTAGCTATATTTATTATACTGAATGTAGTGTGGAGCTTGTACTAAGTCAAAATCAAAATATTTTTATTTCACATAAACCTACATGGGCGCTTATGAAACGTCAGAAGCTAGGTGCACGGTTCCAATGGGTCGTTTCCTATGGAGAAGAGCCGGCAAGAAACTCCACGGTTACTCTTTTAAAAATAATTGGTTTTTACAATGTTTTCAAATTACAGTGTTAATAGGTATGGGAGGACAGTGTAGGCCTGTCGAGAAATACCAGGAACTTAACAAAAAAAAAAAAGGTCTACAAAATATCTAGTCTATTAAGCCTACAACGTTCTCACGTTCACAAGGTACACACAAATCTGTGTAAAATATTAATAAAATAATAAAAATAAAAACCCATTTAAACCAAATGAAGTTTGCCAGTACAAGTGTTAATTATAATATGGGACTGCCTCGTGTGACAGGATTTCGCGATCTACGGTTTGATTCCCAGGTCCTGCAAGGTGTTGGTAGGGTTTTCCAGTAGATATTTCTTAGCCTGGAGTTTTGGTTTGAGCTCGGGTTATGGCCATAATGTCGGCAGAGACGTTTTATTCCCATGTAATGTGGGGCTTATTATCATCTGCCTAGCCTTTTCCCAACTACTTTGGGGTCAGCTTCTAGTCTAACTGGATGCAGCTGAATACCAGTATTTTACTTGGAGCGACTGCCTATATGACCTCCACAACCCAATTACTGGGTAATACGATACCCCTTGGTAACACTGGTTGTCAGACTTTCGGGCTTCTGACGACGCGTAACGACTGTCAAAGTTGAATGAGAGCCGGGAACAACGGCTTAACGTGCTTTCCGAGGCACGGAGGGGTCTTGGTATGTAAAGATGGTCACCCATATACGGACCAACTGCGGCAAGTGTAGCTTAACCTGATAGATTGACCCTTGCGGATGTTATTACTTAGCCACAAGCTTTTTTCACATCATCCTTTTCACGTATTTTTGGGTGGGAAGTCATCAAATAACTTCTCCCGCTCTGGGCGGAGCGGGAGGGTGTGTCAGACTCTTACTGACTAAAACCCACCCATATTCCTTCCTGTTGCCTGTGTTGCGGGGGCCTCGGTGACCCATAAGTACCTTCCCGCGACCCCGGCAGGCATCGGCCCTAGTGGACCCCTACTTTGTGCTGACGACATCTCTTTGAGGCACGCGTGGAATACGACGCGCCGTCGACCCGGGCCTGGTCCTTACCGGACGGTGAGCTACCCATTGCTCACCGTCCGCAAGCCCACGCCTCCGGTGGCCGGAAATCCGCCCGGGATTCCCGACGCCCTGGGCGTCTCCTGCGGCGGCTAGGGGCGAGAGGGCGCGAAACTTGCCTTTCCTTCAACCGTCCCGCCTCCTCCTTCGCGAGCATTACTGCTTCGCAGAAGGAGGTGACGGCTGCCCATGCCCTCTCGCTCCGTACCATGGCCTGAACCAGGGCCGGACGCGAGAGGTCTCTGCCGCCGATCGCCTCCACGAGGACACGGCGGTGCTCTGTCCAAGCCGGGCAGACCTCCACCGTATGCTCCACCGTGTCCTCCGGGCGATCCACACAGTGGTGACACCCGGACGTTTCCTCCCGCCTTATCCGACACAGGAACCTCCCGAAGCTGCCGTGTCCGGTGAGGACCTGCGTCAGGCGGAATGTGAGGACGCCGTGGCGCCTTTCCAGCCACTCCTCAAAGAGGGGACTTATCGCGGCAATCGTGGCGTGCCCAGCACTGGGTTGCGACAACCGTACTTTCCATGACGCCATGAGATCCCGCCGGAGCTCCGTCCGCTGTGCCACGATTTCTCGCGGCAACGGACTGTACACCTCTGCCTGCCCCTTTTGGTAAATACTGATGTGATGTTATAAAATCATAATATAGTAATGTTTCTGTTATGATTTGTTGATCAAAAAACCTTTTTTTTTGTATTCAGTAACTTAGCGATCTGCGTTAAACACAATAAGGCATTCAGTTGAGGTGTCACGTTCTATATTTTGTAAGCAGAAGGAATTCTTGGGAGCCCCTTTCATACGGTGCACGATGTGATCAAAATAAAAACAATAAACATTATGTAATACAAGGTGTCGTTTTGCATCCTCGTCAAATTCAAGGAGGTAACTATACTAATGATTCTCGACACAAATCAATATTAAAATAAGTAGGTCTTCTTATTTTTTTTTTAATTTTCGGAAATCGGCATGTGTGGGACCCGCATGTTAAAACGCGGCCCGTGTGATACCACACTTTAACTGCCTTTTTACACACACACTGCCGCATACGCAACGGGGTGATTCTGTTCGGTAAAAGAGGTGTATTCTAAAATACTGTCAAACTTAGATAACTAAAAAAATAAGTATGTATTAATTATTGAGCAAGTATCGTAATTTTATTTGATTATATATGTCTTTCACAGCAGCCTCCTGAAATTTGACGAGGGCGCAAAACCACACCTTGTATATTATGTCAGCATAAGATTTGATAACAGATATATTGGACAGGATAAAATCGGGACTACGAAATGGTATCCTCGATAGAGTCTTGGATGGGCATTGGTTACTGGAGATCGTATCAGTTTTCATATCAACATGAAACGGTCTACTTATTGTGCCAAACCCACACCAGCAGGCTTAGCATGACACTCTCTATTTCTTCGAAGAATAGACAGGGCTCTTTCTATACAAAGTGACATTTCGTTTCTCAGTTTTTCACATCTCACCGTAGAAATCCTTCTAAAATCTGTCATCTTGTCTTTCGTTTCTAACGATCTTTGTCTAGGTCCTTTTTTATGTAGAAAGATCTCTACGGTGGGATGTCAAAAAAGGAGAAACGAAATGTCACTTTGTATGGAAAGAGCCGTGTCTATTCTTCGAAGAAATAGAGAGTGTCATGCTAAGCCTGCAGTAAGGGTTTTCCATATTCCTGTTATCTCGATAGCTGTAGGTGTAAAGGATATTGAACGCCCAATCCTTATAATAGATTTCCATCTTGCCTAAAGTACGTTTTTTAATCACAAATAGTAAATTGACATTTCAAATATTTGTTGTTCGTTTTTCCAATTTGGAGTTTGACATTTGCACCTGTCAAATTATATAATTATATACACACACACACATAAACTTTTTTTTTAGAAATTACTAATTTGCAGGTATCCTCGTGGATTTTATCTGCTTCATCTGGCTTCGGTGGGGCTAGAAGGGCCTCTCACCTAGCAAAACCGAGTTGTATATATACCTAGATAATATATTATATTTTTTATTGACATAATTATCATTTAAAAGCACTTTTGTACAGCTTTGAGCTTATTTTTTAGGTAAAAAAATTAAGTTCAAGTATATCATCATCTCGGACTGCACAGAAAAATATCTAAATATAGTATATCAATTGATTTTTGTGATAGGTTGTCCCAATACAGACTAAGGTTTCAACGATGGCTGCGGTATAAAACCAAATGCGCTACTTCCCATAGCAATTTGGTAATTGTCTTTACCGCATCACCGTATCAATAGGTAAATTCTCCGAAGTCCTAATAGTACGGACGTACCACACGTATTGTGATATTAACCAATATCAGTCAATTAGACACTGATACCGCGTTATGTTGATTTCCTAGAACTGAGCCATGTGTCACGACTAACGTTAGACACGTTACGATGGCATACGGCTAAGCCAGCTGTGTCAGCCTCAATATTATATTATACTGGATTGAGGCGCTGACAAGGCCCAATTGGTCAAAATAGGCTTCTCTTAAGCAAAAAAATTACCAAATCTGTATAGTTTGTGGTAGTGGAAAAAATATACATATGTTAATTTTTAACATATTTCCCAGAACTTGGTTTTTACCAAAACACGTTTTGAAAAAATAATCTCGATACAAACTAACGTTAAACTAACCTCTTACCTTGAGTTCTAATCCAAAATATCTGTATTAAATATCAACATCGTATTAAATTAATAACAAGAACGTCTTATTTGAATGCAGAACTTGGTTGTTTTTTTTTTATTTTCGATTACTCAACTCAATTTTGAGTAAATAGATAATTGCTTCATATTTTGCAATAAATTACAAGCGTTGTGTCATCGCGCTTCTCATTTTTTCTATGCAATCTGACAGTGACCGCGGTTTAGGTATTGTCAGCGTGTTAATATAACTTAATATACCGAGTAAATTGTCGAAATTCCCAGTAAATGGCTGGTATATTAACTACACTAGGCATTTACAGGAAATTTTAGACAGTACTTTTTGAATTCAGTTTTGCTAAACTAGAGTAACTAAAAATGTTGTGGCGTTGTTAAAAGTTAAAACGGTCATGATGACGGACAAGCCGGGAGGGATAATAGATCTTGTACGTAATTTTGGAAAAGGAACAGCTAATTTTTTAATGATATCGAATATAAACTTTAGATTAAATGGAAAAATAAAAGTATCATCAGATTGGAGAGTCAGCTCTGAATTCAGAGTACGTTCAGCCTGAATACCACTCTTGCTGACTGGCTGATATTTTTAAAACTATGTGGCTATTTCTAATGCAGAATTATCTAATTGTTCAAAAGGAGCGAAGCCAAAGTAAAAACATTTTAGACCAATAATGGGTCCTATTCACACAAAGCTGAATATGAATAATCACCAAACTAAATATACCTTTTATGTTGGAATAGTTTATAAATATAAAATATTGTTTTTATAGTAACTTATTACACGTCAGCAACCGCTTTGTTAGGCCTAACCAAACATAAGCCACATCTGTATAAAATTTATAAATATATTCATTTGAATATCGTCACTAGCCACTAAGGTTTGCTTTCCGTAGATAAATTAATAGCTCCCTCCTTAGGAAGGGTTCTAAAGCTGAGGTAAATGCTGTCTTAAGGTATTTGGTCTGATATTTAGCCGACAAATTGCACTATGAAATAATGTATTGCGCAATTCAAAATGATTACAAAATTGTTTGATAAAAATAATGTTAATCGTTTTCAAAAAGTTTCGTAGCTAAAATAATGTCAAAAAGTACACAAAAAAGAATGTTTTAAACACAATAATAGCATAGTAGGGTAACTGCTATAGTAATTGGCCACGCTATAATAGTACCTGGCCACTCATAATAAAAGAGGTAGAAACAAGGTAATGCAAGCAAGCCCATGAATGAAAAGGACAAATAATATTCCTCTATTTATTGTATTTTCGTTTTAGTTTAGCACATTATCTTGTTTCTCCTCTTTTTTTATGAGTGGCCAGTTATAGCGTGGCCAATTACTACAGCAGTTAGAGCCAGATGAGGCGATCTGCGCGCGTGCATTTGCTAAAAAGCTGTTATTTTAAAATTACAAACAGGAAATACAATTTTATTTATTTGTATAGATAAAGAAGTTACCCCTTTTTTTTTGGGTGGGAAAATATCAAATAACTTCTCCCGCTCTGAGCGGAGCGGGAGGGTATATCAGACTCTTACTGACTAAAACCCACCCGTGTTCCTAACGTTGTCAGGGGCCTCGGTCATTCGAACTTTCCCGCGACCCCGGCAGGCATCGGCCCTAGTGGACCTCTACACTTATGCTGACGACATCTCTGTGAGGAGCGCGTGGAACACAACGCGCCGTCGATCCGGGCCTGGTCCTTACCGGACGGTGAGCTACCCATTGCTCACCGTCCGCAAGCCCGCGCCTACGGTAGCCGGCGCGTTTCTGCGCTAGGAGGGGATTCCCTGCCAGTTTTAAACATGGACTCGGATACAGATACTTTTTACAACTTCGTAAATAAGAAATTCCGTATCGAAGTTATCACGCTCCATTTCGAACCAAAAAATACGTTCACTCGCCACGGACTCGCGCGTAGTACCGGACGCAGCAATGGCGTCCGAGTATCTCAACACGCGCGGCGCTCGCGCGTAAAACAAGCGAGTCGAGAGTCCCGCACATTGCACGCGTTTTACGCGCGAGTGAGGAAACGCGCGGCATCATCTGGACGGGATATATGTAGATCCAGTATCTCGGAAACGCGCGAGTGTCTACGCGTGAGTGGAGTCACGTGCAGATCGCCTCATCTGGACAGGCTCTTACCCTACATTAAATCAAACACATTTTTTTTTATTAAATCAGTGCACGAAAGTAAAATATTAAAAATGTTTGCAGGTCCAATAAGCTAAAGGTTTTTATTTATTCAGGCTGATTTCTAACAGTATATCAGTTTATCCGTAAGATGTGATCGACAGTGAAGAATGTGAAGTACCAACATGCCACTTAAAGCTGAAGCAAAACAAAGACAATTACGAAGTAATTTGTTCTAAAATGTGGCCATTTTCATGGGCATGTTCAAAGCACAAGATTTTTCCAAAGTTAAACATTTCTGCCACTGCCACTGCACTCAAACTGATGAAACATTGTGAGGAAACCGGCATGTCCTAGACCAAAAAATCGAAGATCAGAACATCTACCAACCCGCACTGGGCCCGCGTGGTGGGCCACTCACAGAGAGGAGGCCTGTGTCTCAGCAGTGAAAACATTATACGAGTAGGCTGATTATGTATGTATGTTATGTAAACATTTCTGAGTAAAACAAAGTAAACTCTGAACAAGAAAATCCGATTGCAATATTTCCCAGATATTTTATTTACAGAATCAGCGTCTGTTTTAAATATTCAATATTAAAATGGGAACACCGCAAACTGCTAAATATTCAGGAGTTGCTTGCTAGTCGATAGTGCAACGCTAAAAGTTGAGTTCATGCCACTACAAAGGGAATATGATAATTAATGTAAATTAGATCGGTTTTCTGACTGTGCTGGATCGGATCTTGACACCGTTGTGAAATTAAACGGTTCAGGCGCTGACAAAACCCAATTGACTAAAATAGGCTTCCCTTAAGAAAAAAAATTGCCAAATCTGTATAGTTTGTGGTAGCGAAAAAAATATATGTTAAAAATTAAACATATTTCCCAGAACTTGGTTGTTACCAAAACTCGTTTTGAAAAAAATCTCGATACAAACTAACGTTAAACTAACCTCTTACCTTGAGTTCTAATCCAAAATATCTGCATTAAACATCAACATACGTTACGTATTTAATTAATAACAAGAACGTCTTATTTGAATGCAGAACTTGGTTGATTTTTATTTTCGATTACTCAACTCAATTTTGAGTAAATAGATAATTGCTTCATATTTTGCAATAAATTACAAGCGTTGTGTCATCGCGCTTCTCTTTCTTTTCTATGCAATCGGACAGTGACCGCGGTTTAGGTGTTGTCAGCGTCTTAAGCGTTTTGCTCTTAGCAATTTATCTTTGATTTTTTATTATTAAACATAACATAACATCACGCCTATAATTCCCGAAGGGTTAGGCAGAGGTGTACCTATAGTACACCCAAGTTAGGATAAAAAGTATCCTTTATCCTAACCCAGGCTATGGTCTACCCACGTGCCAAGTTTCATCCAAATCCGTTCAGCCGTTTTAGGGTGAAAGCGTAACAAACAAACGAATAAACAAAAAACTCACTTTCGCATTTATAAAATTAAGATAGGATTCTGGCTGCTAACTATAACTAGGTACCCAGTAAAAGTCAAAATCGTAGTGATGCTTATGTCATCTTGGCTTATGTCATTAACTCCTAACAATTTAACAATAGGGCTGGTCACTTATAATTTCAAACGAGTAATGTTTCTGGTAGACAGTACCTGTCTGTTCGCGAAGGAGGAGGCGGGACGGTTGAGGGAAAGGCAAATTTCGCGCCCTCTCGCCCCTAGCCGCCGCAGGAGACGCCTTGAGCTTCGGGAATCCCGGGCGGATTTCCGGCCACCGTAAGCGCGAGCTTGCGGACGGTGAGCAATGGGAAGCTCACCGTCCGATAAGGACCAGAGCGGGAGAAGTTATTTGATGATTTCTCATCCAAAAAAAAAAGGGTGAAAGCGTAACAAACAAACGAATAAGCAAAAAGACTCACTTTCGCATTTATAAAATTAAAATAGGATTCTGGCTGCTAACTATAACTACCCAGAAAAATTCAGAATCGTAGTGATGCTTATGTCATCTTGGCTCATTACTTCATAACAATGTAACAATAGGGCGGGTCACTTATAATTTCAAACGAATAATGTTTCTGGTAGACAGTACCTATCAAGACATACAGACTTTTGTATTAGAACATTCCCAACTGTGTTCATCAAAATTGCCAAAATGTCTTTGTACTTGCGCAACCTGTTTCCAAGCCGATCAAATTCATCGACCACTCAATTCCAATAAGCAACAAAAAGCAATTAATTCTCAGATATTACGTGGGCAACCCTTGCTCACTCATCCAAACCAACTGTCACAAACCGCAATATCGAAGAACCTTGCATTGACCTTTGTATATCCAGATATATCAATAAATATACCCATTTATTGCTTTTAGAAGTCTCTAACTAAATTATTGGTGAAAGCTATTCTACTGGGAAACTTACTCAATCATGTACAGGCTGTGGTAGAATTTATGTCCACAAAACGGGGACGACATGGTTATAAATGTAGGGTGACTTATATTGAGTATCTGTTTGGCGGTGTGGATGAATTTTCTTCGTTAAATTGAAACTGTTAAATAGTGAAGAAACATGATTTTTTACGTGCAAATTCGTAAACAATCATGCTTCTTCACCATTTTTCAACTTCAAAATTCAATGAAGACAATGAAGTAGAAAAATTAAATGAAGTAATTAATGGTTTCCTATTCAAATTATATAAAACTTTAGGTTTAAACGAGAAATAACATTAACAAAGCACTCACGAAACTTCCTCCATACGATTCAAAAATTGTACGAACAATATTATTACACTCAATGTAAGACTCAAGGTAAACCTTTCAGTGCACTGCTCAAAACTTTCGGAACAGGGAAGTTGGCACGAAACATAAACTTGCTAAAGTAGAATATTTAGGTATAAAAGTTTATTCAGGGGTTATTACTATTTGATTTTGTCACGGATTTTAACGCTATGTGATTTCTTGTTAAACATATTATTTTCGTTATCACTAATATTTAAGGTTTTGTACTTTAAGTTGTGTTTATTTACATAATCAAATTATAAGATGATTATTAACATTAACTAAATTAAATTAAAACTAAGTTAAACCTAAAAAAGGCCCTCGAGGAATTGTACCGAGGATGCTGGCGGCATTTCCTCGCTGAATTGCAATGCTGATGCGTTGCGCGAGAAAGCCGCCAGCTTTTCGGTCACCAGTTACATCAATTATATGTACGTTTTGCGATTTCCGCAAATAACTTATGCGCACTGAGACCCCACGGACCGAGGGTCTCGACGCCAAAGGGCACAAAGTTGTACTCTCTGCCAAGGCATTTTGTACTTAGATGAAGATATTTTTGTCCATGTTGTGGTCTTGTAGTAGGTACCGGTGTTTTCGTTCGATTCGCTTTTAGAAACTTCTACATAATATTTTTCCATCTGATTTTATGAAAGGATTTTTTTTTGTTTTAACTACGAAACAGCTGCCATCTGGGTGCCAACCATCACCTCTTATAGCAGTATTATTATAATATTACTTCTCAGTGGGAAAGTGATGGAGCTGTACAGGACTTATAGCTCCATCTCTTTCTCACGCTGAATTAATATTAAAATAATACTGCTATAAGAGGTTATGGTTGGCCCCCCGATATCTACAGGCCTATAAGGTTCCCTTTATATTTCATAAAGAACGTACATAAAATAAGGAAACGTTTTTATTATTTACACGGAAAATTGTTTTTGATCTTTGAACATTTTATATTTGCCGAACAAAGCGAGCATCAGCATGTATATTTACTTACGCAAACAAATTGAATTTCTGTATGATAGCAATTTTAAATTCCCTTTGTAGCTGTTATTGGATAAAAAATGTCTCCGTTTTTAATGTTTGGTACCTTTTTTGGTTAAAAAAAGATTGACCTTCGAATGAATTATGTAAACATGTTTATAAAAATTATGTTCTTAACTGTAATTGAACAAGTAAAAAACGACTGCTTCCTCAACAAAAATAACAAAATTTATAATGAACAATAAGCTGCTAAATAATGTGCGACATAATTCCACTGAAGTTACACTTAATACCGTTTTCCACAATCATTTCAAGAAGTATCATGACATGCAATCTCCAATAGAAGCAGTTATATATACAATAGGAGCAATAGAGGTAGCAAAGGAGAATGCGTTCGATACGTAGGGAAGGCGGGTCGCGTGTATTGATTAACCATAGCATAATGGAATTAACGTCAACGAAGCGAACTGTGATTGCGATCGTGATTATGTACAATGCTATTGTACACGACATTGTTTTTGAACTTGAAATACCAACACGCTAAGGCATTGATGTGAAAGGAAAGGTTTTTGACATGGAAGCAACCGATTCTCAAAATATTTTTTCGAAAATAATTTCACACTACAGGAATTGATGGACGCAATTGATGGTGCCAAACTAGTTGCTAATTTTTGGGCTGATTTAATATAGGGTGCCATCTACACGCTAAGAATAAGTAAGCTTTGGACGAATTAACAAATGCAACTGTATTTTATTTCTTTCGTTCATTCTGTCTTTATAAGTTTTAGGTAGTGTAGTGCCAAAACGACTTTGGACTTGTTAAAATGCATGATAAAGATAATATTCCTCGTCACTTTTTTTATTTTACAATCCTATTTTGTCCCACCGCTGGGCAAAGGTCTCTCAAATACTGTTACAGTTCTTTTTATCTTTCGCCTTCACCGACTGGTCGGTCAGGAACGAGTCCAAATCATCACGCTAGCGTTTCTTAGACCTTTTTCTTTTTTGGGTGGGAAATCATCAAGTAACATCTGGGCGGAGCGGGAGGGTGTGTCAGACTCTTACTGACTAAAACCTACTCGTATTCCTTCCGTTGCCTGTGTTGCCAGGGGCCTTGGTGACCATTTAGTACCTTCCCGCGACCCCGGCAGGCATTAGCCCTAGTGGACCCCTACATTTGTGCTGACGACATCTCTTTGAGGGGCGCGTGGAATACAACGCGCCGTCGACCCGGGCCTGGGTCCTTACTGGACGGTGAGCTACCCTTTGCTCACCGTCCGCAGCGTTTCTTAGGCCTACGACACCCACTGTGTAACAATCCGGGGCTCTCCATCCCGATTCATTCTATAAGTGTATCTACCTAATACTATTTCAACTCCGCATCTCTATAATAAATAGCAATACTCGTATTATCTGTCCATTAATAAAACTTTTATTGAAGAAGACGCAATCCGTCACAACTTGTGGAGCAAGAATTAATGACTAATATTCCCTCGCTCTAACAGATGTTCTTACAAATGCTGTCGAATAAGTCGATCGTATTTTTATAGGCGATATTCTTCTCTTACTAAGTTTTACATTTTATGATCCGAGTTCTTAGTAGTTGTAAAAGTGTGTCTAGGTAGAGAATAAATTCCATCTCCGGTGTGTAATGAAGGTTTTTATGTTTATGCTCTATCTGTAAGTGGTTCTTCAAAGTGATGTGTACTCAGACACATAAGGTAAAGGGCGTTTAATGCTAAAACTACTTTTATTGAGCAGGTGAGTGAAAATGTAATGACTTTTTCTATATGATACGGCTTATCAGGTAGGTTTTATTGGTATCGGAATTCAGAGTAGCTGAAGAACGGCTAACCTCAGACAAAATTACATTATTATATTATTTTACAGACACTGTTCTAGAATTGGTCTTGTTACAAAACGCTATTTAAGGACATAAATGAGCTCTATAGTATGAAACGATAATTTAGTAATATTTCTATATTTTGAAATTCTTTAATAATTCTTCTTCTTCATCTAAAACTTTGAAAGGCAGCTTCATTCAGAGTTTTCTTATATTATGAGTTTTGCTAGCATTAAGAAAACATACACAACTTTCAACTTCTAAGACAGAAATTTAACTTTCAGCTCATCCTAATGTTAGTTCGGTGGGTCTATCAATATTTGAGCAGGCATCCTAAAAACGGCTAGACTCGGCCTGAATATTCAATTAAGGCAAAGTTTTGGTATTCGTACCAAGCATTTGACATTAATGTCTGTTCCAAAGGTATCTAATGAAAGTGTAAACAAACCCTGTTAAGGTTAATTTATTACGCAATCACTCATTAAAGGGAATTAGTAACGCATCTAACTGAATTTAGAAGGTTTTTTCTTCAATCTCACCAATTTTTCCAAGAATTATTGCTATCCTCAACTTTTGTCGATGATTTTCAATAACTTTAATAATGTTATTTAATTAAATTGTAATTGAAAAATTGATCTGATCCTGAAAATGAGGATTCCAGAGCCACCTTAACCCATTTCACGGAAGACCTGCCAGAAGTCAGCCAAGACGAAATCGAGGCGGCTCTTAAACAGCTTTAAAATTGGTGGAAAGTGGGTGGAAGTCCAGTACTGATAAAGCTTCGGGAGCTCTTCATCTCTATTTTGTTCTCTGGTAAAGATGGGTTTAAGATGCTGACTGGGAAGAGCGTGGCATTAACATGAACGGCGCGTACATCTCACACTGAGTTTTGTTTGACATCGTCATGCTGGCTGAATCGCCGCATAACTTCCAGCAGATGATAGGTGGCCTAGTGGATTCTTCATTACGCATTGGTCTTTGGATGAACTTGGACAACACCCAGGTTATGTTCAACGAACACGTCACTCCGGGGCCGATTGCCCATAATGGCGGTGCACTCGAAGTTGTTCGAGAATACTTTTACCTCGGGGAAACTCTGCAGTTTGGTAAGAACAATTTTGTGAAGGAGGTTAACAGAAGGATTTAGCTGGGCTGGGCAGCGTTTTGGAAGCTTCGTTAATTCTTCAATCAGTGCGTCCTGCCTGTTATAACTTACGGAGCCGACACGTGGACTCACGGTACGTCTGGTCCATAAATTTAGGGTCGCTAAGCGGGTTATGGAACGGGCTATGCTTGGAGTCTCTCTAAGTGATCGAATCCGGAACGAGTTGAGAACCAGCAGAGAACCAAAGTTGTCGACATAGTTCACAGAATAAGCATTTTTAAATGGCAATGGGCCAGCCATAATAGCCTTAAAACCGATGACCGTTAGAGTAGACACGTTCTTGAGTGGAGACTTCGAATCGGCAAACATAAGGTAGGACGTCCTCGGGCTAGTTGGAGCGATGCTTTTTGCAGGCAGGCTAGTAGCATCTGGATGAGAGTTGGCTGAGAATGGCGTGCAATTGGAGAGGACTATGTCCAGCAGTGGACTATGGGCTAACGATGATGATGATGATGAATTAAAAACCATCTACGAATGATTTAAAATTAGTATAGTCGAATGAAAAACATATTTAAGGTGATTTAAAATTAGAACTACGGGTTTAAGTATTCGAAATAATCAAATCAGCGCGCTCAATTTGTAAGTGATGCTAGAACTTGGAATCCACAGGTACGTTCGTTCTGTGATCCATTTGTTTACACTTTCTTCAGATTCTTTTGAAATAGAGCATAGATCGATTTCAACCTCACTTTAAATAATATAGTCTTGAATCCAATCTCATTTATTATTTAAACTAGACAATCTATCGCTAAGTACATTTGTTGATTTGGAAATCGACAAGTAAATTGCTGTAATTTAAATTTAGATAGTGATATGGGATGATAAATTTTTTGTAAAATATTTTTCACTTAAACTTTTTGCTGGACACAAAAGCTTTCACTAAAAACTTTTTGGCATTTCCCCTCAACCTTAATTACGATGGAACGTATTTCTTAGATTTTCAAAAAAAGAGATCATATAAGATTTCTTTTGTTTTTAATTTTCCTTAATCTTACAGAATAAATAAGAGGTAATACTCGTAAGTGGAGTAATTCATCATTTTTATTTGATTTTCTGCAGATTACTAAAAAACCTCATTTTACATGTACCAACTTGAAACATCTTACGGACCCAATGTTCTCTACTATTAACCTGTAATATTATTATCAGAGTATTTACTTAATGTTATTACATCTTGCGGTCTCTGTATGCTCTAATCCTAACTTGTAATATTATTATGAAAACCAGAGTATCAAATATATTCTAGTTCCAGTTATACGGCGCATTATGAACATAACAATGTCCCTAGGGTGCACTGGGAGGTAATACTAGTATTTCATAGAAAGCCAACTGTAGCCAGAGCATAGTCTACGAGCCTGTAATACATTTTATGCGGCGTGGGGTGCGTGGATGCCTTTTATTTGCAGTGTCCTCTTGTCGCACCAATACGGGTGTCCGCGTAGCACTATGTCGTTTAGCAAAAAAATATAATACCATTTTTCAGAATTACATTTATTCTCTTTGTCAAGTAACAAAATTCACATTGATCAACTTAAGGCGCAGATATATGATTTTAGTGACTTTTAAATCTGTTATTATGCCTTCAATGAATGCAAGTAAGTTACGCAAAAAATGTTTATTAAACTAGACCGCATACACATCAATTCTATCTGTGAATATTTTAGTATTGTAGTAAAATACTTTATGAAATAAATTCAGGAAGTAATGTCTACCCAAATATAAGAATCGAAATTTCTTCCAAACTACTAAAGATATTTTCATGGTTTTTTTTTGTATGAATAGACTATTTTGTTATCTATAATTCTATCTGTGATTTTTTTCAAATATTCATACTTTTATTACTAAAAATAAATATTCCCTATAAAATCGAACGGAACGGCATGCGGCGCTCTGCGCGGGTGACGGGCGGCAGTGTACCGCTGACCACTGTCACGGGTAGACGTTGACACTTTGCGCGACCGCTGAACTTACGTATTTTTTCGACAATATGGGTAAAACAACTAAAGTTCTGAAAGAGAAATGACGTATACATGAAAGAAACATGATACTGAGGTAAGTTCCTCATATATTATTATAATATAATGAGGTTAGCTAAATGTTATTTTGATAATAATTTGTGCGCGAGTATATCCATTATTTATTTACGAGTAAGTACAAACATAACTTCAGATCCGTATCAATTTTTTTTTTTAGTAGGATAGGAAATAATACAGATTCCCGAAACGAAAATGCGGAGAGCAAGTAAGTACCTAATAAATTACAGATTACCATTTATTATGGTTTTTTGAGGACAATCTCGTTACAGCAGGTTTGAAACTTACCTAGCTTAAAAAAACAGGTGTAGTACATTAATACGATTATGTTTTAATATTTTAGTTGTTGCGACCCGACGGAAATAAATAATGATAAAAATAATGAAAGAACTGACAATGATTCCCAACATGAAAATGCGGAGACAAAGTGAGTATGAATTTGTAGATTGTAGGCATACCATTTATTATGGTTTAATGGGGACAATCCCGTTATAGTAGGTTAGAAACTTGTCTAGTTTAAATAAACAGGTGCAGCTCATTAATAAAATTTTGTTTTAATATTTTGGTTTTTGCGACCCGACCGAATAAATATTGACGAAAATAGTGAAAGAACTGACAATGGTTCGTTATTTATTATATAAAAAGTATATTTACAGGTTTTGTTTATATTTCCAGGACCATCAACTGGAATGGAATTAATGATTTTTGTTCAAGGCAAAATACAGACAAAGAAGAGACAGAGAAACAGGATGATCAAGACCCTCGACAAGAGAAACATTTTGAAAAATTACTATAATTCTACGAAATGTAAAAAAAGTAATTAGTATAAACATAAACACGTACATAAATTCACGCCTTCTTCCCAAGGGGCAGGTAAATACTATAAAAAAAAAACAACCGACTTCAAAAAAAAAAACACTACAAAGTGAAAAATAACTTTAATTTTCGGAATTCGGTGGCAAAAAACCTAAAATACAAATCCAAAGGCACCGACTTCCAAAAAAGTTTTTTATTCAAACACCATGTCACCTTCCACACACCTTATTCACATTTCCTGCCACCTACCACCTTCGTCTTATTCACATTTATATTCATCCCATTTATCTTATATGCGTCATCCATCACAGTCACTATGTCTTGCAGCTGTTCTGCTGACGCTGCAAGTAGAACTTGATCATCTGCGTAAAGAAGGCATTTGACAACCCACTCATTAATTATCTATCCACACTCACCCTCTTCTAAATCTATCAGACAACTATCCATATACAAGTTGAACAGCCACGGTGGCGCCACACAACCCTGTCTAACACCCCTTAACATGCAGAACCAGTCTGTATATGCCCCATTTATCCTAACACAAGCATTGGAATCCTTGGATAAAGATATCAGTGCCCGTACCAAGCGCCAGTCCACACTATACATGGATTGTGTTAACCACAGTTCTTTTCTCCACACTGTCATAGGCATTTTCTAAATCAACGAAAGCACAGTAGACTTTCTTGTGCTTTGCCAGATGTTTTTCGGCTATGCACCTTAAGGAGAAGATCTGTCCATACAGCCCATTCCCTCTCTAAATCATGCCTGCACATCTCATATTTTCTCATCTGTCACTAAAGAAATTAATTGTTTTATTTTGGAATTAAAGGTGAACGGCAGATTTCGTACCGCTTACTTTTTTCGTTGTTTTGTTATAGAATTTGTACCACATATTAAGGCAACTAAGCCATTTATTATCATGTAAGTGTACTATTTTTAGAAGTTCTGATTAATTAAAAATATAAAAAAAAAGATTTTAATAACTACACGTAATTTAGTCGTAAACTGAACGCAGTTATGTTGGTATTTAGGCTATGCTCGCCATGAGGGTATTACCCGACCTGCCCCCTTCTTAGATGAAGTAATATTAAGAATTAATTATAAATAAATAATGTACTTATTAAAACTATTTAGGGTATTGTTTTATTTACCTACACTCAAAACCCCATCAAGACTTCATCATTATCAAACTGTTGCAGTCAGCTGCGGTGCGATCCTCATCTCAATTTACCTACTTGATAGTAAGTAAAACACTACAAAAATAGCGACGACCAATCTAGAACATATACTTTGTTACGGAAACAATGTTTATGTGCCTTTAAGTAACAATCTAAATTGGTACACTAGAACATAACCTTAAAAAATAAAACTGGTTATAACTATTACGTCCCAAGTTCTAAAAATCCAAGAATTTAAAAAGGGCTTGTCTATAATATTAACTACCAATTAAAACAAAAAATATCCCAAAACATGAAATTTTATTAACGGTACGAAATTCCCATACATGCCTGCCGTTCGCCTTTGTTTATTTAGATTTTTGGCTTTTTATGTGAAATAAAAAGCAAAAAATCTGTATATTGTTTCTATAGCTAAAGAGCTCGTTAGTCGCATCACAGCCGCACGGGCCAATCAATTAGGTTAAGCTGTTCTTGCCTGTACCGAGACTCCTCCGTGCCTCGTAAAGTTGCGAAAAAAAAATCTGCTGTTCCCTACACTTATGTTCGCTTAACTCGTCAAAATGTAGGGAACAGCTGTTTTTTTTCGCGATTTCATGTTTAGTTCCATAGTAAAAGTTGTTTATAATGATGAGTACAATGACCCCTTAAGAGGTTGATGGTGTTTAAAATGACACCCTGTAAAAACCAACTTATTCAATGTAAACTATTCAAATAATATAATATACTTATTACAATCTTATTTTATTATCTGAATATTACCTTATTTATTAACACTACATAAAAAAAAATTGGATGATGATAAAAAATTAGCCAGGACAGTCCTCACCAACTGAAACGTATGGTTACCCTACGTTACGTGCGTATGGTTGCGGGGTCGCGGGGGGTGACGCAAGCTCCTCCCAACCGCTCAAGGTCGCTGGTATTTACCGTCCTCTTAAAATGATCGAATATACAGATGATTAACCGTATTTTCTTTTTATATATAATATGTATAAATTTTAGTATTATAAGAATAAGATTTATTAATTTTTACGATTAATTAGTAATTTTGTACTCGTGCTCTTCCAAATTTCAATTCTAATACATAATGTGGATAACGTAGTTAGTTACGCACTGATATACCTAGTTTATTAGCTATTGTTAACCATGTATAATTGTGTAATTGTTGGTTTTCCTTAACAAATAAAATAAAACATAAATTTAATATTACAATTAACATCAAAAACACGTATTCTGGCTTTTATCTTGACCAGAAGATGAGCATTGCCATACAACGTGGCAATGCCGCCAGTCTTTTGGGCACATCACCGGTAACATTTTTTTGTTATTAGGTTTAGTTTAGATATTTTAATTTTTATTTAATAGAACACGAGCAGTGGTAGCTCAATGACCAGTGATGGCCCAGTGGTAGCAGCCGTGACTTAGGAGTAAGTAGTTCGTAAGTTCGAACACGTTCGTTTGTGTAAATTATTTCAAAACCACTGCTCTCAAAACGGTGAAGGAAAACATGGTGAGGAACCGGCATGCCCTCTAACCAAAAAAATCGAAGACATGTGACATCTGCCAACATGCACTGGGCTCGCGTGGTGGATTACGGCCCACTCCCTTTCACAGAGAGGAGGCTTGGGTCCCAGCAGTGGGAACACAACGGCATAGGAACAGGACTACAAACTACGTTGATTCGTAGTTAGGCAAATATTATATTATATATACCTTAGAAAGTATTGTCTGAGTTTTTATTTATACCCAGTTAAGGACAACGGACTCATCCCTTATTAAATGGGACTTAAGCATAACTGGCGAAATATGGGAGTAGGTATCTACTGTAAAGACACCACTGCTATCCTTCTCAGAGTTTAGGCGTGATGATTTATTATTCTTGCTCCTCTCCTTTATGTCAGTAACTCTACTATCTTCAGACACTATATTAAGGTTTTAACGTCTTTCAGCGTCTCTGTCGGGACAAGTGACGTCACTTGAGACTTAGCGCTTCCTAAACCGAACGTAAGGCCTCGTCCAGGGAGAGTAGCTAGCGCGGGTGCTAAAGCGGGCGCTGTATATCATTTAAATGAAATCGCCTCCAGCGTCCATAGTGTAGTTACTACGGTAGGTGCCAAGTTTCCAAACGTTCTTATCAACTCATTGCGGCCATACTAATAGGTCCTGCTTTTGCTTAAGAAAAACTTTTAAACACACACATTTTTTTTTTACTTTTCTATTACCAACCAGCACCAGCCATTCTGAAATCAACTTAATTCAGGCTACTATAAAGATTACATTTGATTAAGTGGAAAGAAAACAAGGATTTGAATATGGAATCGCTAGCGAGCAACCGTCTTTTATTGTCCCCATGGAAACACATCTCCGACAGTATCACGAGTTATTAAATCAAAATCAAAAATCAAGTCATTTATTCAAACTAGGCTGAGAATCAGCACTTTTCGAACGTCAAAATTACATAAGACAGTGCCCCAAAACGCCCACCCTACACCACTTCCTGGTGCTCTAGCTGGGTAGAAGAAGTAGCCAACAAACTCCCCAGCAGCACAGCTGTCTGCTCTGTTAGAGATGAAAAAAAATCGATTCTATACAACAGTATGCAAAAACAATTTACACCACGTGCAACACAAAACATTAAATTATTAGCCATAATATGTCAGCTGGCACACCACTATACAAACAAAAAAAAAAAGAAAAGAAAAACACTGAAAACTATTCTCAGCCAGAGAGAAAAATGTAAACAGAACTTAATACCCAAATAAAAGCCACCAAGCATAAAGGGCGTGCCCGCTTACATATAGCTATAGCTGTAACAGTCACAAATGATGAACTAGGACCATCAAAGTAAAATAAATAAACAGTTAATTACTAATAACAAAACAAAACAATGGTCAGCAAGACGACCAGTCACCACAAGCGGGTGCTGCTTGTGGTGACTGGTCGTCTTGCTTCACGAGCATAACGCTAAAATCAGCCATTACCCCCACGCCATATAGTTGTTACAACAATTCGCGATGCTCTGTAACCACCTAGTCGCGCCCACTACTGGCCTAGACACCGCACATTTACCATTTTTTTTGGGTGGGAAATCATCAAATAACTTCTCCCGCTCTGGGCGGAGCGGGAGGGTGTGTCAGACTCTTACTGACTTAAACCCATCCGTATTCCTTCCGTTGCCTGTGTTGCCAGGGGCCTCGGTAACCCTTTAGTCCCTTTTATCCCGCGACTCCGGAATACAACGACCCGGGCCTAGTCCTTACCGGACGGTGAGCTACCTATTGTTCACCGTCCGCAAGCCCGCGCCTACGGTTGCCGGAAATCCGCCCGGGATTCCCAACGCCCAGGTCGTCTCCTGCTGCGGCTAGGGGCGAGAGGGCGCGAAATCTGCCTTTCCCTTAACCGTCCCGCCTCTTCCTTCGCGAGCATTACTGCTTCGCAGAAGGAGGTGACGGCTGCCCATGCCCTCTCGCTCCGTACCATGGCCTGAACCAGGGTCGGACGCGAGAGATCTCTGCCGCCGATCGCCTCCGCGCATTTACCCTGGACGAGACCTAAAGGTCACGTGTCATGTTAACGTTTCCACGTACCTTAGCTTCTACTTTATGCATTGCTTCATCAAATGGGATCGAGATTACGTTGTCTCCCAACTTTTAATAACCGATTATGAATTCATTTAAGCTAATTTATGTTATCGCCAACGTTATTACACCTCAGTGGATTACTGACAAAAGTTTTGTGAGAGTTTGGAACTATTCGCTTTAAGATTTGATGAATTGTGTTATGGGATACGGGCTTTATCTTGTCGAAGTATGTCAGGCATCTCAGTTCAGTTTTCATTTGTTTCTTGAAATAGAACGATGACGTGGATTCCGTTGAGTGACGTGTTTGCGAGTATATAATATTCTAATGATTGTTCTAATAATAAAGCTACCATATCACTTTTCAACGACCAAGAATAACCAGTGCTATTTCTGAATGGGTTCATAAATTATGGTCGTGTTTGAATAAGTGTATGTCTTATCAATCTCGAAATGCGGTGTTGTAATTTTTTTTTTGAACGGTTATGCAAAACTCAAATAATAAAATCCGACAAGTACCTACGAGTTGAACTCGCGTGGTGACGGTTCTGTTCAATGAATATGTTATCTATCATGTTTTTATTCTGATTATTCTTATATATTTGAGACCCACACATCAAGCCCTTTTATTTGATATGCCACACGATAGAGAACGCAAAACTTTTTTTTTCTAATTTGCTGCCTAAAAGTGATGTCATGTTTAAAATGCATTTATTTACGTTACACATCCGTGTTTGGGTCACAGAAACTCTTATGACCAAGTTTCAACTTAATCGGTCCAGTAGATTCGGAGCAAATCGGCTGTGACAGACAGACAGACTGACACGAATGATCCTATAAGGCGGAACCCTTATAGGATCATTCGTGTCGTTTTTCCTTTTGAGGTACGGAACCCTAATAAATTCATTAAGATGTTATTGAATTTGCTTAATTACGGCATCATCGTCTTGTAGACACATTATACGCAAAAGATCGGCATCCCTAATGCGTAGGATACGTGAAAGCTCGAATCGAGGCCCCCGCAACACAGGCAACAGGAAGGAATACGGGTGGGTTTTAGTCAGTAAGAGTCTGACACACCCTCCCGCTCCGCCCAGAGCGGGAGAAGTTATTTGATGATTTCCCAAACTCAAAAAAAAAAAAAAAACAAAAAAAAAAGAAAAGCTTATTGTGGAGAGGCCAGACTGCCCTTTTATGATGCACTGGTCCCGCAGACATAGCTGAGGGCCTGGTGCTGAAGAAAGATATTTGACTATGAAAAAAATATGAGTCAAAGTCAAAACGTTTATTGCGAACTAAGTGTACTAATGTTGTAAGTAATGTTGGTGTTATGTTAAGATAGTAATTATGACTTAGCAGCCTTTTACAAGCATTACAATTATCATTCGCCTGCCCTTATCATCCTAAATTAGCAGGCATTATACATTATTATTACTTAATTATTTTCTTTTATTTAGTACAGTTAGACTGAGAAATTATAGTTATGTCAAAATTAAATATCAATAATAATAAATTTATTATAATAATAATACAATATTTATTATTCACCAGTATTAATGTCATAATTTTCAGGTAGTACAAATTAAAATTATAATAATATTATATTATTTTAATTTAAATCAAAATCAAAATCAAAAGTCATTTATTCAAACTAGGCTGAAAATCAGCACTTTTCGAACGTCAAAGTTACATAAGACAGTCCCCCAAAAATGCCCGCCCGTCACCACTTCCTAGTGCTTTAGCTGGGAAGAAGAAGTGGTGGAACAAACTCCCCAGCAGCACGTCTGTCTGTTTAGTTATATAAACTTGATTCTATACAAATCGTATGCAAAGTAATTAACATTACGAAACAAAAAACATTGGATTAAATTACACACTTGCCATACGTTAGCTAGCACGCGCCAGTATACCAACAAAACAATGAACAAACTGTACTCAAGCAGATAAAAATTACAACATAAAAAAACGTAAATAGAACTTAATACCTAAATAAAAGCCTCCAGGCATAAAGGGCCCGCTTACATAAGGCAATTGCTAGCTCGAAGTGAGAAATGATAAACTAGCCCCATCGAAATAAAATAAGTAAACAATTACTAATAACAATTAAAACCATGATCAGCAAGACGACCAGTCACCACAAGCAGCACCCGTTCACGAGCATAACGCAAAGATCAGCCATCACCCCCATCGCCAATAGAGACTTAAATCTTATTGTTTGTATAGGACAGATCGCCACTTTTGTAAGTCCATGAGAGAAAATCGTTAAATCCGACTTGTTTTAATTTAATACTTACATATTTTAAACACTAACATTTTATAGGACCAAAGGGGCTACTCGTTTTCAAGTATACAAATCAATGAAACAAGCGAAATGAATTTTAGATGCAGGTAAGAATGGTTTTGTTGATATCTCGCAAGTCCCAGAGGAAAACATTCGACGTAGACAAATAGGTACCCAGCAACTGAATGAGATTTTACATTCTTTCTGTTTAAACTGTACACTTGTTGTAGCAGAATAGAATCACAATAATGTTTGTGACCAGCAGTAAGATGTAACTATCTTCGATATTAAATTCCAAATATTTTCAAAGATTTATTATAAATGATATTATTTCTGTAAGTAGCTTTGTATAAACACTTTTACACGCATCAATGATATTTTTTAATCTAGATCAGGTTGGAGTTTCTTTTAGATTACTCTGAGAAGAAAGGTAGAAACAAACTCAGAGGTCACAGTCTCTTTTATAGTCCAGACATAATCTTGGTCAGATCATGTGAAGACCAAGTAGGTTGGTGTCTGAAATGGTATTTTGATGAAAGAACCACCCGGAGTGAACCTGTACAGTCAGTGCAGTACATATTTGTCAGTAGACGTGCAGCTCAACTCAGAACTTGATGGAGCTCAACGATTCAACGAACAATACCAAAGAAAGGACTTTGGGTAGGCCGCAAAAATTACTCAATCTACCAGACCATGATAAAAACTGATTAAAGGAAAAAAAAATTTAAAGATGATCCAGTCTTCACATTTACAATAATTAAAATTATATAATACTTTACAAAGTAAATACTCATTTCATTATATATATAAAATTCATCAATGTCAATGTGTATATAACAATCCGGACATAATCTTGGTCAGATCATTTGAGAACCATGTAGGTTGGTGTCTGAAATGGTCTTTTGAGGAAAGAACCACACAGATTTGTGTGGACCTGTCCAGTCAGTGCACGCATTTGTCAGTTATCGTGCAGCTCAACTCAACTTAAGACACTCAACGATTTGACGAAGAATACCAAAGAAAGCACATTCGGGTAGACCGCGTAAAGTACTCCAGGCCATAATTAAAACTAAGAGCAAAAATAATACAAAAACAATTACCCACATAGGCCTCACATTCATATAATTAAAATGATATAATACTTTAGAAAGTAAATATTCTGATGACTTATGACTTCGGTCAGGATTAAGCCCTCGCCTTTCATGTACGAGGTTGTGGGTTAAAATCCAAACAAGTACCAATGTGACTTTTTCAATTCATATGCACTTTCTGAGAGTATCTTGGACATTACTGACATATGAAGGAAAAAAGTCGTGAGGAATAAAAAAAAACTTTGTATAGTTAATATAAGTCTCAAGACACCAGCCCGTCTTGAGAAACCTTGGTGATCAATGCTTGTGCTTTCGTATGAGAAGAAGTTTTTACCCACCCTGCAGTTGAATAATAATAGGCTGGTATTATAAGTCAGACTGTTAGAATATTTGCTTGCCCAATGAAGTGGATTGAAAGTAGTAGACTCACCAAAGAATGTTATTTCAAACCTGAATACATAAAAAACGTTCCATTCATTCCATAAACCCATACGAAATTTTCCGCTTTCATAATAAAAATAACACAATAGAGTACCTACAAAAAACCAAAGAATCTACCACAAATTGTGAACGGAATGGTAAGGGTGGCGCATGGCGGTCGGAAGTCTTATTAACGATAAATTTCCTGGCGAAAACGCGGACGCTTTTGTTGTCCGCGTAACCCTTATTTGTTTCGATGTAGTTTCTCAAAATACTATTGATTATAGACTTGGAAATAATGGATAGTTATCACGAAGATCCGATTTTTGTGGAAAACGATTTTCGTTCCAACATTTTTTTGTGTAAGATGGATTTAAAAATGGCATGTTTATCTAGCCAGCTTTCTCTGGTTTAGAACTTTTAGATGACTTACCTAATCGCTTAAATCATCGCTGTGACATAATTTCTTGCGAAATCGATGAAATCACGACAGCTAAGCATCTGGACCATCGAAATCTACTACTATTTTTTTGTAAGGAGTAATAAGTTTTTGTAAGGTTGTACGGTCGAAGTCCGTAAACCATTTTCATTTCGAAGTCTTTACGGCAAATATAGTGATGTTGACAGGAATAAAGATCGAATATCGCAATAATGTAGGGCCAATACGCCTGTCAATTTATCACTCCGTTAACAATATTTCAAGTCACTCAGGAACACCAATATTTCTAGAAAAATATGGCTTCCTTTTTCTTACATATTATATTATCATAAAAAGCTCAATTTACGGAACAATACAGATAATAAAACAAAACGGAATTGACAAATAATATTATTCCATACATGGATAAAAATATTGGTATTTTTTCAGGGTCCTTTTTCGTGAAAATACTTTAGCAAGAATGTTTGTCATATATACATTCTTGCTAAAGTATTTTAAGGATACTTACATTCTGTTTAACACAATTTTATTTAAGCTTTATTATCTTACCTAGTGATAGTCAAATCTGTCCCATTTATTTCATCATTTTTCTTACTTCTTTCTTCCTGACGGTGAGGCCACATTACAACTATTCTCGTACAAATAATCAGGTATTATTAATTCAACGTGAAACTGTATTTAAAGTAAAACACCAGGAAAAACAATATGTAAATCGTTATTTGATTCAACGCTCCATAGTATACAAAAGTCCATCAAACTTGTTAGCAGTAGAGCGGTTGGACGTAATTCTTTGACCTCAATCTGTCAATGTTGATGCAGTGTGATACTGAATGATCGAGGTTTCTTATAAAACATATAAATGACGATTCGAGAAGTCTTACCCCCTCCTTGAATATAGGATTGTTTGTCTTATTACGTGTAAGTGCTTTGCCGAAGGCGACTGCAACCGCAAACCGAAGCGGCAACGCCGCCCAATCGCAATGACAGACCGTAGCGACAGTTACATATAAATCAGCAGTGAAAGTAATTGCGATTGGGCGGAGTTTCATCTGCGGTATGCGGTTGCTTTACCTTCAGAAGAGCACCTTAAATGGTATGAATTTCATGTGAAAAGTAAATTCGTTTTAATTTCCGTTACAAGCAGGGGCACAGTTCTTTCCCCAAAAGGGGAAACCGACCTAACCTGTCTTACTAAGTCTAAGCTTTCAGTGTTACCTAATAATGAATCCTGTGTAAATATACCAGCACCAATTATTTGAATTCTGAAAAATCTTCATGAGAAACTTTATCCAAAACTTCTTTTAGCACCTTCTAAATGTGGCCTCACCGTATACAGCTTTTCACTAGAATTCAACGAAATTGACTCATCGTCTATTAGTTACAGAGTCGTCCTGGAGGTGGCTGGCAACTCGGATGCTGTCATCCTGAGCGGGTTGGAAGCCGACACGCAGTACCAAGTGACCGTCGCCGCACTTTGGGGCGGCCATAAATACAGGAGTAGGCCTATTGTCTTCCGCACGCTGGGTGAGTCTGATTATGTTTAGGATTTTAAGGAATTAGCTGTTGCCCGTGGTTTCGAACTTCTTTACATACTTGGATGTAAAGTGTCTTATGTTTTCCGTGTACGTTGTCGTGTGTTGAAAAAATCAATCTTCGTAGAATAATGATTGAAGCCTCGCAATTTAAGATCAAAATAACGATTGAAGCCTCGCAATTTATGATCAGAATAACGATTGAAGCCTCGCAATTTAAGATCAGAATAACGATTGAAGCCTCGCAATTTAAGATCAGAATAACGATTGAAGCCTCACAATTTAAGATCAGAATAACGATTGAAGCCTCGCAATTTAAGATTAGAATAATGACATTTTAATTTGTATTAAGTAAGAATATAGATGACTAGCTTTTGCCCGAGGCTTTGCCCGTGTGGAGGTCAGAAATTATCCCAAGTGAATACCGGGACACAAAGTATTATATGTCCTAACCCAGGTCATATAGTAAACACGTGTACTAAATTTCACTGAAATTCGTTCAAAGCGTGAAAAGGTAACAGACAGATAAACATATCGCACATGAAGTGACAAGAACGTTTATCTACCAAAACATAATTTTATGGTAAATGAAAAAAAAAAACGTTTTATTTTACAGTATACAGTTGGAGGCCCACTCCCTCTCACGGAGAGGAGGCCTGTGTCCCAGCAGCGGGAACATTAGAGGCTGATTATGTATGTTATGTAGGTATACAGTTGCTTAATAGTTATTGTCAGTTATCAGTAACTCTTTAAAAAATAAGATTTCAATTTAGCTGCTTTGGCCAGCTCACGCAAAGGATTATTCGAAGACGATATACGTAAAAAATAAATCGCCCAAATATCAGTTCCTGTCACTTCATCGACGATATGATATCGGTTATAAGTTAAAAGGTAATAAGCGACATTTTGGTCAAAAAGGAGTTATGAATGCCATCCTACTTAATCTCTATTTTTAAGTAGGCTGGCCTTCATAACTAATTTTCGACCAAAATGTCGTTTATGCCTTATTACCTTTTAACCGTTGATATGTAGTTACTTTCGCATTCATAATATTAAAGTATGGATGTCACTAACTTTAAAAAAAAACAGTTGTTTCATACAAAAGTACAATACCTTTGCGATTCAAATGTATGGAACAGCAATTTTTTTTTTGAGGACAGGCAGTGTTCAGAAACATGTACTGAATACTGGTAACAGATTGCGCGTCGATGTCCCTGCCACCCTGTAAACATGATATGTTTATAGGGTATTAATTCTCATTAAAACGTGTTATCAAAAGCTTCCTAATTACTCAATTTATATTCAGACCTCGGTTTGTTGCGCTAACATTATTTGCTTTCATTTTCGGAAACCATGTTTATTAAAACTCGCAGCACAATATTTGTTGGAGCAAAAACAGCTCCAATGGTAACGTTACACGAAGCATTGTATGTAGGGTGCACGTGTCAACGAATTTATGTAGTTTTGAATATTGCCTTTTTATAGCTGTTGCCCGCGACTTCGTCTGCAAACCAGGTTGAAAAGTAGCCTCTGAATACCGTGGCCTCCGGCAACACACAGGCAACGGAAGGAACACGGATACGTACTATTAACAGTCTGACGCGCCCTCCCGTTCCGCCCAGAGCGGGAGAAGTTATTTGATAATTTCCGACCCAAAAAAAAAGGTTGGAAAGTAGCCTATGTTTGTTTGTTACGCTTTCACGCTAAAATAGCTGAACGGATTTGGATGAAATTGGCACATAGGTAGATCATGACCTGGGTTAGGAAATAAAATACTTTTTATCACGATATTTACATGGAATCGAGACTTACTCGGGTGAAATCGCGGGGTGCAGCTAGTATTATAATTTCGAAAGAGAGTTTGTTAGTTTGTTATGCTTTCACGCTAACAGGGCTGAACGGATTTGGATGAAATTTGGCACATGGGCCAAATTTCTGACCATAACCAGGGTTAGGACATATAATACTTTTATCCCGATATTCACACGAGATCGAGACTAATCCGGGTCATACGGCGGGGCACAGCTATTAAATTAAAATGCTAAAAACACACCCATCGACTTTAGTCGCCGGCAACCCGCTAGCGATCTCAAAATCTATTGCTAGGAATGTCAAAATCTGTGTGAGATTTTGACATCGCTAGCGAGTTGCCGTCGACTATAGTCGCTGCGTGTGTACCTAGCATTGGATTTTTGTCCAGTCCAGTCCATAAAGTCCGGTTTAAGTTGCCCCCGTGCCCCGTAATTATTTCCAAACACAATTAGATACTTACGTAGTCACCACTATAAAACAAAACAAGCATAAGCATAATCAGCCTATAATGTTCCCACTGCTGGGACACAGGCCTCCTCTCTATGAGAGGGAGTGGCCCATAATCCACCACACGGGCCCAGTGCGGGTTGGTAGAAGTCACGTGTCTTCGAATGATTGGTTCTAGGACATGCCGGTTTCCTCACGATGTTTTCCTTCACCGTTTTTGAGAGCAGTGGTGATTAAATTATTTACACAAAGTATAGCGCCTGCCTGGGTTCGAACTCACATTATAAAACTAGTAAATCGGGGCCGTTACCACTGGGCCACTACTGCTCTGAAACAAAACAAAACAAAAGATAATTAGTCTCCTATAATCAACTTCATGACATTAAGACAAAGCGTGATGGTGGCGCTTCCATACACCACCTTTTTAATATACCTAATTATCCCCACGTGCTTCTAACGTGTGAACGAACTTTCGGGAGTTACCCTCTTGTCCTGTCCGATGTTTCGCGTGTCTACTGTTAATATGGTTGCTGGAACATGCAAGCAGAACATTAGCATTAGTAGTATGAAGTTGGACTTGGTTAGGTATCTATGACTTCTGCTTTTTATTAGCGTGTGAGTTTGTGGTTCGCTTTGAGGGAAAATGTTATTTGGAAGTCGAACTGTCTGCACGAACTTTTCCGATCGTCAATTGTTTATGACATTATCTATAAGTTTAAGTCTAGTAGAAGTTGCAATCTAGTCTATAAGTATAGTTCCAAGGAAATAAATAAGCGATCGTCTAGTTGATGTAACTGGTGACCGAAAGCTAGCGGCTTTCTCGCGCAATGCATCAGCATTGCAATTCAGCGAGGAAATGCCACTAGCACTCTCGGTACATTGCCCCGAGGGCCTTTTTTAGGCTAAACTTAGTTTTAATTTAATTTAGTTAATGTTCCATGGAACTCCCACAATTCAAATATAAATTGCGTAATCTTTAGGGTTCGGTAGTAAACAAGGAACCCTTATAGTTTCGCCATGTCCGTCTGTCTGTCTGTCTGACCCCACTGTAGCTCAGAGACGCTTAGTACTAGAAAGCTATAATTGGGCATAGGTATACATATTAATCACGCCGGACAAAGTGCTAAAATAAAAACTTGAAAAATATATTTTTAGCGTACTTTCCTTGCACGTAATGTGGGGATAATATATTTTTTTCTCTTCTACCCCATGGTGTGGGGTATCGTTGGATAGGCCGTTCAAAAAATATTGCAGGTCTGTGAACACTACTTTTCGATTCAAGGATCTACTTCCGTAATATTAAGCATTAAAGTGTTAATTTTTGTAAGGGTTGAGTGCCTCCCCCCTGCCAGCTAAACGGTTGTTTATGGAGATGTGAAAAAAATCACGGCAGTAGTACATATAATGAAATTAAAAGGAAAACTATCACGGCTAAGTAGGCTTCAAAAGTAAGCGAGTTATAGTCGACCAACTTAAATTTGCAGTTGGAGAATTGACCGTGGCATATATCGATGTATGGGAGAACAGGTTTTTCAACTACAATGTTAAGTTTGTTTTTGGAATAAATTCGTCCCAAGTAATCTCAACGACGGAACCCTTCATTGTGCGTGGTTCGACACGCAATTGGCCGGTTTTTTTAATTGACAAAGAGACAACTTACTACACGTTCCAAGATTTTCTTAATAATTAGTATTTAACATAATATGTCACCAATACTACAATCTGTCGCTAATTCTTATTTTGTAAATAGACACGGCTAAATAGAAGTATGGGTGACTGCCCTAGTATGAGGGTAACACTGAAAGTTCTTAGAAAATCAAAAACTGAACAAACTAGTAAGTTATTAGTTTTATTATATCTTTTCAAAATAGTGTCCATTTACATCAATACATCGCTGCATCCGATGGAACCACTGAGAAATGCACTTTACTCATCCTTAGGGATCTCTTCGACGGCATTTTGAAACGCAGCCACTGCTTCCTCGGCGTCCATAAAACGTTTTCCTCGAAGTTTTTCTTTTATTTTCGGAAATAAATAAAAATCGCAAGGTGCGTGGTCGGGGCTATAGGGCGGGTGACCCAGTAATTCCACATCTGACGTCGCCAAGTAGTCGATTGTTTGCTTGTCGGTGTGCGACGAGGCGTTATCGTGGATAAGGAGGATCCTACTGCGAGGTCGTTTCTCCCGATCTTTTTCCAAGTCAAGTGGCAAACAATTGTTAGTGTACCACTCTGCAGTAACAGTTTTTAGATTCTCCATATACCTGTTCTTCCGAAGAACGAAGCCACTATCTTTTTCCCACGCTTCGACCTCTCTTCATTTTAGTTGGCAACTCCTCGGATGGAAACACCCAGACAGCAGACTGTCTCTTAATTTCAGGATCATAACAATAAATCCAGCTTTCTTCACCCGTAAGTATGTCGAACACAGCATTTGAGTCACCTCCGTTAAATCTTTGAACCATTTCACGACACCAATCAACACGACGGAGTTTTTAGGCCTCTGTCAAATTATGAGGTATCCACCGGGCACAAAGTTTCCTGACCGCTAAATGTTCATGGCGGATTTTGTGCACTTAACTCATACCGATACCTAAGCTTGTCCAAATCTGCTGATAAGTCACTCTTTTGTCAGTCTCTATCATACGCCGCACAACACTGATGTTATCTTCAGTCGTCGCCGTAGAAGGCCGTCCCTAACGCTGATCATCGGTGAGATTAGTGCGACCACGTTAATACTCATTAAACCAGTTGTAAACAGTGGCACGAGATGGGGCTTCATTGTGAAAGGCCAATCGAAGTCTATCATAACTTTCTTGTTGACTTAAATGACATCGAAAGTTATAAAAAATCATTGTACGAAAATTTTCTCGCGTTAAATTCATGCTGACGTGACACAGACAATTTTCAATTTGCCGCCAAATCGTAAACAAATAACAAATTAATAAAATACATACAATAATATTGGCAGATCCATTTTCAAAATTTGAACTGTTTTTTTTATTATATCGTTTACAAGTGGCCAGTTCTAAAAACTTTCAGTGTCGCCCTCGTAATGTATAAACACTGTATGTAGTAATTTGTAATGCTGAATAGCTGATTATTAGTATTTCGTATGAATAAAGTTTCAGGAACTTTTCATATCATTACAATCCTGAAAATAAAATCGTAGAAATTCAATAGGTATACAAACTTGAAAAACAAAAAGGTTTTGTCAGGAAAATCGTCCTACTCATACATGTGTGTCAAACGACGTTTGACACATGACTGGCGGTTGTTTTGTTTATAGATATGGGATTGAACTTGGAATATAACAGAATCGATTAAATAATTGAAAATACAATTATTGTTGATCACTGTCAGTCAACATTCTTCGACAAAAAATAGTTACTTATATTGTGAAGGTTATTAGATCATTTGAATAGATAGTTGAGTTTAAACATGTTCCGAAGCTTTTGGTCATTTTGTTATTTGCTGTTATTCTTCCCGATTACACTTGGTTCAATTGAACCAAGTGTAATCGGGAAGAATCGATAGAATCGATTGTCACTTTTTGTGTCGGCACTATTTAAGTTCCCGTTTCTTTCAGATTTTGCCAGTAATTTATATAAATCAGAAGAAATTAACGTTTTGAGACGTATTGCGATTTCAAAAATAAATAATGTATAATATTAAATAATGTTCATTTCAGATTACGCACATATCTTTAAAAGTAGGTTTATCGTCCACACTTTCGTAGAATGGAACGTCTTAATCGCTTTTGCTCCTTTCAACAGGAAGGAAAACTGGAATTTGTTAATCAAACGGTTTTCCTAGGAATCACTCTAGACGAGAAACTACAATGGGGGCCACATATAACATCTCTTGCGAGGCGGCTAAGCTCGGCCGCTTATGCTGTTTGTTAGAAAGATAAGACAGTTGACAGATGTAGAAACCGCGCGTTTGGTCTATTTTAGCTACTTCCACAGCATTATGTCGTACGGCATTTTATTGTGGGGTCGGGCTAATGACATTGATTCCATCTTTATTTTGCAAAAGCGAGCTGTCAGAGCCATTTATAATCTACGTCGCTCGCCGTGAATCTCTTAGGGAACAATTTAAAAAGATTAATATTATGACAGTACCAAAAAAGTAGTAAAATAAGTGATAGACATCATTTTAATACTAGAAATAAAGATAAAATAGATCAACCATTTTTCAGATTATCTAAAGTACATACATCTTTTATGGGGTACTGTGTCAAATGTTACAACAAAATACCTTGTGATATATTGCAATTAAATGAAAGAAAATTTAAAACTCATGTTAAAAGTACACTTTGTAAACAAGCATATTACAAATTAGAGGATTATATCCAAGATAAGAATGCTTGGAAACATGCTGGTCCAGCTCCCTAGGACAATCTAGAGTCTAGACAAAATCAAACTGGTTGCTATTTTAATTGTACAATTTATTATTTGATACAAATAATAAATCAATGTTGAATTTCAATTCTGTGATTACTTTAACTCACACACTGACTTTATTTATTATTTTTAGAAAAACGTATACTTTCACAATGTTTGTAGGTAAATATGTGAGCATCATGTACCTATCACATAATTCATTTATCTGTCATTGCTTTATTTTTCATTCTTTTTTTACCTATTTTGGTATAGTAATTTTATTATAGGTACATCGTCTTCACATATAATTATAAAATGTACATATACAAATTTTGTAAAACATTTTAAAAGAGTAACGGTGGAGTTTCTTGCCCATTCTTCTCCATACGAAACTACCTTTTGGAAGGGGCAACTAGAATCAATTCTATTTTTTTTTTTTTGTTAATTTTGACGTTCAAAAGTGCCTTTTATGTGCCTATTTGAAATAAATAATTTGACTTTGACTTTGACTTTGAACAAAAAACATGAAAAACATTTTTAATTATTTGATTAGTTCGCAAAAGTTTTAGGAGAATAATAAAACTGTAATAATTAATTAATGAATATTTGAATGTTAGGAGCTTGTGAGATATTTCTATACATGCTAAGGGTAGTTATTTAGCCATGTCTTTTACTTTATAAGTGATATCAAAATTTTTGTATTGCATGTTGATAATTTATTATTGTATGCCTATTATCTGCCTAGTAGGCATACAATAAAATAAAGAATCTGTAATTTACATAACGTATGTACTCGTATGTATGCACATCTTATGCTCACAATAAAAAGATATGATTTGATTTGATTTTATACTTAATATTATAAAGGGAGGTAAAATCTGTTTGTTTTTAAGTTTGTGTAGGGGTAATCTCTTCTACGAATGATCCAATTAAAAAAAAAATTGCTACAAGCACTCAGGTATAATGTAGATTCTAGAACTACATTATACCTGAGTGCTTATCCCAACTAAGAAATTAATGTTTTATAATAGTAAAGTTAACGTTTTACATTTTCAGTTAGTCTTTTAAGATTGGTCGTAAGCGTAAATATAAACGTTTATAAAACCCGAATTAAGACTCTTACAAACAAGCGCGACACGCGACGCGACACAAAGGCACCGCTTGTGCGCTACACGCGGTGCCTTTCTGTCGCGCCAGTATGTAGAAGCCTTTAGGCTCAAATTACACGACGACTATTATTAAGTCAGCCAATGACCGCTGAACGTTATTACAAGTTAAGACGCTGACAACACCTAAACGGCGGTCACTGTCAGATTGCATAGAAAAGAAAGAGAAGCGCGACGACAAAACGCTTGTAATTTATTGCAAAATATGAAGTAATTATCTATTTACTCAGAATTGAGTTGAGTAATCGAAAATAAAAAACAACCAAGTTCTGCATTAGAATAAGACGTACTTGTTATTAATTATCTACGTAATTTATGTTGATATTTAATACAGATATTTTGGATTAGAACTCAAGGTAAGAGGTTAGTTTAACGTTAGTTTGTATCGAGATTTTTTTTTCAAAACGTGTTTTGGTGACAACCAAGTTCTGGGAAATATGTTCAAAATTAACATATATTTTTTCCGCTACCACAAACTATACAGATTTGGCAATTTTCTTTCTTAAGAGAAGCCTATTTTGGTCAATTGGGTCTTGTCAGCGCCTTAAGTAAAAGTATAAAAGCACTAATACCAGTTGTGATTAAGTGACAATTTGTCAGATAGCAGTTATAACGATCCAATGTTAAATATTGTGCTTGTATGAAAGAATAACAGAAAAAAATAAAATCAAGTTTATTTCCATGATTACAAAATATCTATTCAGTGGCGACATTATTTAAATTAGTGTGATATACCATCCATCAAGTGGCTAAGTCGGGGAAAGCCCTGTATACGAATACAGGGCGTTCCCCGACTTAGCCACATGGAGGGAAAGTACCATGAATACTGTAGATAGAAAAAAATGCTGAATGAAGACTTAATTTTTATTTTAAAAATAATACGTACTGCATTTAAAGAATTTTAAATAAACGCATGTCTGGACCGGGTATCGAACCCCCGAATGTGAAAAAAAACCTGTACCTAATTTCACTGTGCCGATCGAAAGGCTCAATCATACACATTTATTTCTTCTAAATAATATAGCATCTAAAATAAAAGGGAGACCATGAAATTTTACATTTAATTTAAAATTTTGTTCCGAATAATGATTTCATTTGTCCATAATTACCGATACTATTCATTATTCTGAACAAAATTTTAAATTAAATGTTACATTTCATGATCTTCCTTTTATTTTAGATGCTATGTTTTTTAGAAGAAATAAATGTGTACGATTGAGCCTTGCGATCAGTACAGTAAAATTACAGGTTTTTTTCTTTTCACATTTAGCGGTTTCGATTCCCGGTTCAGAAAGGCGATTGTTAAAAAATCTTTGAATGCAGTTTGTATTGTTTTAAAATAAAAATTAAGTCTACATTCAGTATTTTTTTTCTATATACAGTATCTAAGGTACTTTCCCTTCATGTGGCAAAGTCGTGGGACGCCTTGTATAGTATTTATATATATTATTTTTTATCCCGATATTCACACGGGATCGACACTTATGCGGGTGAAACCGCGGGGAGCAGTTAGTTTATAATATGAATTAGGATAGTTACGATTCCGGATTTGCTTTAATTACCTTATTACCACTATCCCAGATCAAATTGGGATGTTCCTCGTCCTTAATAGGTCATAATAACCATCATCAGCCTAGAATCACCCACTGCTGGGTTTAGGCGATCCCATTCTTTCCCTTATATTACTGGTACTTCTAGAAAATTCTCTTAACCATTGATCTAGTTTCAACCGCTTTTCTTAATGTCAACGATGTTCAGAGTAAGGTAAGTGCACCTGTTGCGTGATTCAATCGCGTGAGACTGTCCCAAATACACACAAATAATGGGTCACTGACTCCCCCATTATGTTAAATTACCTCAAACTGTGGGCGATGTAATATCTAAATGTTTTTGGGTAACAGCTTTCGATGGAATTGCTCGAGCCGTGGTTATTTAATTGTCGGCACTTTAAGGTTTTTATGTCGATTGATATAAATGTTAAAGGAACTTTTATGTAATTGCATTTGGCATAATGTGATAGTAAAGAAATTAGATGGATAATCACTTCCGTGGGTTGACATGGCATTTAAGAAAAATGACTGGCACAACCATTATGAAAAAACAAAAAAAATCAATCATCAAGAGAACTGAACTTGTCGTTTGTACAGTCAACCGCGCCGTACGAAAACCACTCTTACTGCTACAAAATAATGACGCTGTCATTGTTACCACTGATGTGCAGTTGACTGTACCGTTCTATTCTTTGCTCTGTCCTGTCATTTCAATGTACAATAAAAAAAAATCACCTTGCATGGGCCTCATCAGAAAACAAACATAACAACAACAAATTCACATTAAAGCCTGGGTGTGTTTGCGATACACCTAGGATTTGATTAAATACTAGATTTACCGTAAATCCCCGACCTGCAAACGAGAGCACGTTCTTGATGCCGATGTACACAAAGCTAGATTACATGAAAAAACGGAGGTAAACGGTAAACGTTAAACGGAAAACGGATATCAACATTGGCAGAATTTTCGATGTAAATAAGTGACCTGTTGCATTGAGATTTATTGGAACCTCCACCTTGTTTTTTTTTAATGGTAATTCGAGTAATACTGGGATTTTTGAAGTGTAACATTTTCATCTCGCTTTCTGTGGGAGTTTCGTGAAAAGGGACGGAAGTATGTAGACAGGAAGTGACGGCTTGAGCATGGAATAATATATAAGTATTTTTTAATAGCACGGAATTAGTGTACTCATGGAATTAAGTACTATATAGATTGTAAGTAGAGGGGGTCGAATTTGACCACTAGTAATGAATAATAATTTTAATAAATATTTCAGTATTTGGCTTTTTAACATCTGAAGTTAATTTCTGTCGCTGCTCAGTTGCTTATTACCAAGGTGAGATGTCAGATGTTACACATCATATGATTACTGTATGGCTGTCTCGTTTTTTTTTTCTGAAGCACTTTTCTGTAATAAGCTAATGTTTATTTTGAGTTTGGAATCAGAATAATCGTGTTCTTAGATTTAGTGGCGCAATAGTTTGATGGATAGAGCAAGTTCTAGGTTGTAAAAACTAGGCTAGGCCAATAGGGTCTTACACCCATTTTTGAAAAGTTACTTAATTAAATTCTATAGTGTTAATATGCCCCAAAAAAAATCACAAAATTTTTATTCAATCGATAAGTGCTATAAAAATGCATTTGAATTTTACGTTTTCAAATTTCGCGCGTAGTTTGACGAAAACGCTGGACGCAGTGGACGCCATGTTGCTCTGTGGTCATGATGTCACTTGGCTATGTAAACAAATGCGCTGATCTATTATCTAAATATCAGTTGACAGTTGACACGTTTTAGTTTACACAGCGGTATGACGTAATAACATGGCGGCTACTATTTCATGGTGTTTTTTAACAGATTAGAAAAACTGAAAACGTTGAATTTAATTTAAAAATTTGTTTTGTTATTTTATGAACTAAAAGCAACATTTTCCGACTCCTTTTTGCCTAAACTATCTCAATAATCTATTTATAGATTTTTTCTCGTATATAGTAAAATACCCTTTACTGTGTCATTCTAGTGTGCTTGCATTTTGCGGCCAACAGTTGGTCGCAAGTTTTCGACGAGTTCACCGCTTTGACTGTCTATCTAGACATATATATATCGTTGAACTTAACCTACAATCGCAAACAGATTGACTGACAATTGTCTAGTTTTATAGGTGGAATAGTAGCAAGAGTGTCATAACTACACTCTAAGGAAAAAGAAAGATAGCGACAAATAAGAATTCCGTGCCAACTTTCCTCAAACGACAAAAACAAAACACGACACAACTCGTAGATCAAACGAACAGTGTCACCAACAAAAAATAACAACTGAAGTCGTTGATGTCAATAAGGTGACTTGTTGCGTGCGCCGCGTGCGTGTGTACGCTCCCCGAGGATTCTTAGAAGGGAGGGTAGTTTTGTGTTATTAGAGAATTAGTCATGTTTTTTGTACAGCATTGTCTTTAAAATTGCTGTAGTGTTCGTTTTGTCACGTGAGAAAGGTCACAGGTGACACAGAAAAAGAAGTACCTAGGTAAAGTCAGAAAAATTAATTGTTAGACAAATTGACTACCAACGTAAACTAACCGTATATTCAAATTATAACTATCATTCTTTGACATTTCGCACCTTTAAAGTCAAACCGTTACTAAACGAAATTTTTCATTAATTTAGTCACTAGTGCCATATTTCTTGAAATTACGTTTTAAGAAATATGGCATTAGTAGGTAACTCAATTCATGAAAAATTTCGTTTAGTAACGGTTTGACTTTAAAGGCGCGATTTGTACTTACATATGAAGGCTATATCACGGCAAATTGACGTAGGCAAGTAGTCATTGAACTTAACAATTAATGGCTTGTGCAGACTGGCGCGATATCGCGGGCGCGATAGGCGACACTCCATGAAATTTTCATAGATATTGTGCTACTAGTGTCGCGTCGCCCCTGTCTGTGGGAGCCTTAATTTTCTTGGCTGTAGTTCGAGCAAGCTTACGCTCCGAAAGCGTTTAAAATCTAATTTCTGTCTTATTTTTGATATTACGTGTAACAAGATAAAATCACTGTCTTAAAAACTAATTCAGGACTGATGTAGCGTGAAACCACAAAAACACATCCAACATGAAGACATGTGATATCTATCAACCCGCACTGGCGGGTCCAGTGCGGGTTGATAGATGTCGTGGATGACGTGGCAGATTAAACTAAATTAAAATGCATTTGTTTTCAGACAACAGTAATCCATATTGTGTTAGTACTCGTATTACAAAACAACTTATATTCTAGGGTTAGTAGTGGTACTGATATAAAATAAAATAATGCACACTTCAAGCAGAGGACGACCAGACAAGAAACATGTTTCCTACCTGAGCAGCATATCAGACATTTTATGCGGAGGTTCCGCATAAAATGTCTGATATGGGGCTATTATAGCTCTCCGCCACAGCTCTCGAGATATAGTTGCGACTACCTCGCACTCTGCTCAGCGACGCGATTTTTTTGCGAATTATGGCGTAAAAGTCATCTGTGTGGGTCTCAGCAAACATTTCCGAGGCGTTGCAGAAACGGGGCAGTCGCAACAACATCCAAAAAACATTAATTAAATTAGATTACAGCCCATTCTCTCTCGAAGGGAGGAGGCCTCTGTTCCAGTAGTAGGAACATTATAGGTTGATTATGCTGTTATGCTAGCGAGAAAAGCGAACGCTTATAATTTAAACATAGAAAATAAATAGATATGTATTCAAAGTAAAGCTAACGAAGAAAATAAATAAATAGGTATTCAAAGTAAAGCTAACGAAAAACTTAATTGCGTGAATTAAATGAAACTTCAGGCCGGTAATAACCACGGCGTCCTCACCTTCCGCCTGACGCAGGTCCTCACCGGACACGGCAGTTTCGGGAAGTTCCTGTGTCGGATAAAGCGGGAGGAAACGTCCGGGTGTCACCACTGTGTGGATCGCCCGGAGGACACGGTGGAGCATACGGTGGAGGTCTGCCCGGCTTGGGCAGAGTACTGCCGTGTTCTCGTGGAGGCGATCGGCGGCAGAGACCTCTCGCGTCCGGCCCTGGTTCAGGCCAAGGTACGGAGCGAGAGGGCATGGGCAGCCGTCACCTCCTTCTGCGAAGCAGTAATGCTCGCGAAGGAGGAGGCGGGACGGTTGAGGGAAAGGCAAGTTTCACGCCCTCTCGCCCCTAGCCGCCGCAGGAGACGCTCAGGGCGTCGGGAATCCCGGGTGGATTTCCGGCCACCGTAGGCGCGGGCTTGCGGACGGTAAGCAATGGGTAGCTCACCGTCCGGTAGGGACCAGGCCCGGGTCGACGGCGCGTTGTATTCCACGCACGCCTCAAAGAGATGTCCTCAGCACATAGGTAGGGGTCCACTAGGGCCGATGCCTGCCAGGGTCGCGGGAAGGTACTTATGGGTCACCGAGGCCCCCGCAACACAGGCAACAGGAAGGAATACGGGTGGGTTTTAGTTAGTAAGAGTCTGACACACCCTCCCGCTCCGCCCAGAGCGGGAGAAGTTATTTGATGATTACCCACGCTCAAAAAAAAAAAAGGCCGGTAAGTCATAGAAGTAGGTGCCCACTCTTAAAGTTCTATGAACGCGTTAAAACTATTTCAGAAGTTCAATAAGCCTTATCCACAACACATGAATACTTTTGAACAAAATGTTTATGATCTCGCGAAAACAAACTGAGTGTGTTAAATTAAATAACCCATTCATCATTATTTTAGCCGAAAGACGTCTACTGCTGGACATAGGCCTCCCCCAAGCACCGCCACTTTGACCGGTTTTGTGCTTCCCGCATCCAACGGATTTCTGCAGCCTTCACAAAGTCATCGGTCCACATTGTTGGAGACCTAACAGCGCTACGTCTTCCAGTAGGTACGCGGTCGCCACTCCAGAACCTTTCGGCCCCATCGGCCATCTGTTCTGTGAGCAATGTGCCCTGCCCACTGCCACTTAAGTTTGGCAATTCTTCGGGCTATGTCGGTAACTTTGGTTCGCCTGCAGATCCCTTATTACCCTGTTATACAAGAATAATTTTGAAGAATATTAAAGGACTCACAAAGACAAAAGTGTACAAAAAAGTGAATATTTCGTGGAGTTACATCAAGATATCAATTTAAAAGGCCGCTCTCAGCGACTGCACTACAGCACACTTTGGCCTTGAGCTGGCCTAGCGTAGTACGTAGGTACGGATTTTTAATAGAATAAGAGCCCTGCTTATGAGGGGCTTGTGGCTAAGTAATAACAGCCGCACGGGTCGGGTCGGTTAAGCGACATTTGCCGCGGTCGGGTGATATTTACATTCAAGACCCCTCCGTGCCTCGGAAAGCACGTTAAGCCGTTGGTCCCGGCTGTCATTCGTGGATCTTTGAGAGTCGTTACGGGTTGTCAGAAGCCCGAAAGTCTGATAACCAGCCTTATCGTATTACTTAATAACTGGGTTGTGGAGGTCAGATAGGCATGCTCGCATCGCTCCATGTAAAATACTGGTGTTAGATTGGAAGCCAACCCCAAGGTGGTTGGGAAAAGGGTAGGCAGATGATTAAGAGGCCAGCTTATACTGGTTTTGTTAGCATTGACATGCGGCCTACTGTACTTATTCCTACAGAGCAAACTTTCAAAGTCAAAGTCAAATTATTTATTTCAAATAGGCACATAAAAGGCACTTTTGAACGTCAAAATTAACAAAAAAAAAATTGAATTGATTCTAGTTGCCCCTTCCAAAAGGTAGATTCGTATGGAGAAGAATGGGCAAGAAACTGCACCCTTACTCTTTTAAAATGTTTTACAAAATTTTTTATATGTACATTTTAAAATTGTATGTGAAGACGATGCACCTAGAATAAAATTACTATACCAAAATAGGTAAAAAAAAAACAATGAAAAATAAAGCAATGACAGATAAATGAATTATGTGATAGGTACATGATGCTCACATATTTACAAACATTGTAAAAGTATACGTTTTCCTAAAAAAAAAAAATAATAAATAAAGTCAGTGTGTGATTTAAAGTAATCACAGAATTGAAATTCAACATTGATTTATTATTTGTATCAAATAATAAATTGTACAATTAAAATAGCAACCAGTTTGATTTTGTCTAGACTCTAGATTGTCCTATGGACCTGGACCAGCATGTTTCCAAGCATGGTACACATACATGCATTGACAAACAGTAAATATTATTATCCAACAACTAGCTGCGCCCCGCGGTTTCACCCGTTCTCGATCCCGTAAGAATATCGAAATAAGAGTATTCTATGTCTTAGTCCAAGCCATAATCTACCCATGTGCCAAATTTAATCCAAATCCGTTTAGCCGTTTTAGCGTGAAAGCGTAACAAACAAAGAAACTCACTTTCGCATTTATAATATTTAGTTAGGAGAGGATTAGGATGTATATAGGTAGTATATATATGTATATATATATATATAGTTTGGATGATATTAGTAACAAACCGATAGATATAAGTGATCTGTATAAGTAGCTTATCGGTACTTATGTGGGCTTTATTCCCAAGATATCTTATTCCCGAGGTCTAAGTCGAATCTAACTAGTGTCAAATTGACACTAATTCGAATCTAATTCAATTCGATTCAGAATTCCAGAGATTGGCAGTGTATTTATTCAGCAATACTTGGAAATATAGTCATATCCAAGTATTGTTAAATAAACTTTGGTAACATTATTCATACGTTAAATTAATTCAGCAAATGGTAGAATAACTGATAAATATATTATGAACAAGGTACGTATACATGAAAATAACAGATTTAATTTCGGGTTGAATTCAAATATGAACAAGGGATACTGTTTATTTTTACTATAGTATTACAAATTGTAGGAGCGTCTATTTGAATTCATGTAGCACCAAATGTAATTATACAGGGCTGTCCATTAAGGACGCTCGAACGTGAAATGTATATAAAGCAAGTTGTGTAATAGATAGATGGATAAAACATGTATTCATTGCACACAAAAGGCATAACACAACACACAATAGCACAATTGATAGATAACAAATTACAGGAATATATATAAAAACAAGGTGCCAATATACAAAAAAAACATACATAAAGAAACAAAGTGACACTATGACATACTTCAAATCAAAGACAACACAAGGTGCGGTATGCGTCTCAAGGTTGCACCAAATGGAAGTCCAGCTCAGCATGTGTCAGATATCATTAAAAAATAGCGTACTTAATTACATTATGTATAGAGTATGATTTCTGCCAAATGGCCGCCACGGCTTCGATGGGCTGCCATCCAATGCGTGTCCAAACTTGCTTCATTTAAATTTAAAGTTCGAACGTCCTTAATGGAAAGCCCTCTTATTGTGTGTAGAATAATTTCACTTATGTATGGCATTCCAAAGCATCATAAAAATCTTGCGTCAACTTTAACGTAAAAGCCTCTAGATCAAAGGTCCTCAACCCGCGGCCTCCGGCCCGTGGCTTCCCAGGCGGCCTGGCACTAGCAACTACCACAAAATTAAATGTATTTATTACTATTTCTAGAAATTAAAACAAATTAGACAGGTACTTACACTAACGCGTGAAAATAGTTTGAAAATTGCAGCAACCACTATTGGGGCAGATATTAATATCTTTGTTAAGACGCTGACAACATGAAAGAGAAGCGCGATGATACAACGCTTGTAATTTATTGCAAAATATGAAGCAATTATCTATTTACTCTAAATTTTGTTGAGTAATCGAAAATAAAAAACAACCAAGTTCTGCATTCAAATAAGACGTTGTTGTTATTAATTAAATACGTAACGTATATTGATATTTAATACAGATATTTTGGATTGAAACTCAAGGTAAGACGTTAGTTTAACGTTAGTTTGTATCGAGATTTTTTTTCAAAACGTGTTTTGGTAACGACCAAGTTCTGAGCAATATGTTCAAAATTAACATATATTTTTTCCGCTACCACAAACTATATAGATTTAGATTTTTTTTTTTCTTAAGATATATCTATTTTGGTCATTCGCCTCTTGTCAGCGCCTTAAGAGTAAACTATTGCAAACATCTCATTAATTTAATATTTATTAGTATCATTTCCTGTTTCTAGTATTGTAAGATTGTATAATAGCTAATATGCTAAATTCGAAAGTGAGTTTTTTTGCTTATTTATTTGTACACTTTCACGCTAAAACGGCTGTACGGATTTGTATGAAATTGAACACATGGGTAGACCATGACATGGATTAGGAAATAATATACTTCTTATTCCGATATTACCACGGAATCGAGACTTATCCGGGTGAAACCGCGGGGCGCAGCTAGTAATAAGTATGTTAATGATTGTTGTTTTTAATTACTTACCAAAATATAAGTTTAAAATGGAATATAATCTATTTCCAAAATCAAAGTATGTGTACAAAGAAAAAAAGCATTAGTAAATTGTCTAAAGGCTGGTGCAGACTAGTGCGATATCACCCCAGTCTGCGGGAGCCTTTACTTTAAATGTAAAATCTCTTCTAGAAAATTCTTCAGTAGGTACATTACATAGTAATTTATAAAACATAAATTTGAGTACCTACTTACTCACTTCTTAATACCACAACAAGCTTTAACGCCGGGTGTAAATGAAAATACATATAATACCTACTGTCTAGGTAGGGTTAAGTAAAGGTTTTACTTACCTAAATATAAGTTTAAAATGGAATATAATCTATTTCCAAAATCAAAGTATGTGTACAAAGAAAAAAAGCATTAGTAAATTGTCTAAAGGCTGGTGCAGACTAGTGCGATATCACCCCAGTCTGCGGGAGCCTTTACTTTAAATGTAAAATCTCTTCTAGAAAATTCTTCAGTAGGTACATTACATAGTAATTTATAAAACATAAATTTGAGTACCTACTTACTCACTTCTTAATACCACAAGAAGCTTTAACGCCGGGTGTAAATGAAAATACATATAATACCTACTGTCTAGGTAGGGTTAAGTAAAGGTTTTACTTACCTAAATATAAGTTTAAAATGGAATATAATCTATTTCCAAAATCAAAGTATGTGTACAAAGAAAAAAAGCATTAGTAAATTGTCTAAAGGCTGGTGCAGACTAGTGCGATATCACCCCAGTCTGCGGGAGCCTTTACTTTAAATGTAAAATCTCTTCTAGAAAATTCTTCAGTAGGTACATTACATAGTAATTTATAAAACATAAATTTGAGTACCTACTTACTCACTTCTTAATACCACAACAAGCTTTAACGCCGGGTGTAAATTAAAATACATATAATACCTACTGTCTAGGTAGGGTTAAGTAAAGGTACTTAATAACTGTGATATTCCTAAAGAGAAAAATAAATATTAATTAGAACTTTTTGCTGATTTTGCAAATAAAACTATAAGTGCTGGCAGTTGAATCATGAAACGGGCATGCACGGAGTGTATGAGCAATATATTTTTTCTGACTACGTCCTGTTTTTCGAGTGTATAAAACACAAAAACATGCAGTAAAATAAAACGCAGTGACTGGATCTCAACAAGTAGGTATTACAAACAATATTACGATACAAGCCTTTATCTGCTCTCTGCTGAATTTCCGCACCTACTCACAACGACTAATTGAATTAACTGAAGTGTACAGCTGGTCTATTCTTTAAAGTCTCACCTTGAAAGTGAGATTGAGTGAAGTGAGTTTGATGTAAGCCGTCAATAGTGTCAAGCATCAGCAGTTCTATTCTGTAACACCGTGAAAACTTAAGTGAAGTGAGCTTAAAGTGATCTGTCAATAGTGTCATCCCTGGCACAATTTGGAATTAGAGCTCACTTCACCTAAGGTTTCACGGTGAGATTTGTACAGAATAGACCGGCAGGTGGAATGACAGCTCACTTCACATAAGCGCGGAACACGTATGTACGATTTATACATATTTTATTTTATATATTTTATATTTATATATATTTTGGAGAAGGGTTACCGATACTTTAACGGCATATTAAATACTCATTTTTATCGACGCTCGACGCCAATTATTTTAAGATATTAGTATTTTTACGGTTCCGTACCACAAAAGGTAAAAACGGAACCGTTATCACTCGTGTGTCTGTGAACCAAACATGCACGTGTAACGTAAATAAATAAATTTTGAATATGAGGGTATTTTAAGGGGGAAAAATTAGCAAATTAAAAAATAATGCTTGACAAACTGTACCGTGTGACACATTAAATGAAAGCGCTTACTGTAAGGGTCTCTAATATATTTTTTTATAATTTTAAAATAAACAGTTTTATAGGTTTTTAAGAAAAAATATGAAAATTGCCCATTTCCCCCTTATCTCTTAAACTACTGAGCCTACTTAAAAAAAAAAGAAAATAATTCTAAACTTATATATTACAGGAAAACCTATAAGAAGTCTATAATCTTAAAATAATGTATAGGAGAACATGTTTTTCAACTACAATGGTTAGTTTTTCTTGGGAAAATACATCCGAACTACGGGACCCTTCATTGATAGATAGATAGATAACACATTTATTGTGCATGGCCTGACAGGCACTTGGCCCGTTAATAAAACTGGCCATGGCCTGACAGGCACTAGGCCCGTTAGTAAAACTGGCCATGGCCTGACAGGCACTTGGCCCGTTAATAAAACTAGCCATGGCCTGACAGGCACTTGGCCCGTTAATAAAACTGGCCAAGCGCTGATCAGACCCTTTGCTGTATGCCAATTGAGGGGTGTTGGTTAAGGAGTATTTAGAGCATTCGTCGATCAAAATTAGTATACGTATACCTACGTAGGTACCCATAAATTATCGGTAACTGTTCTCTAAACACACTGTACATATTGCTACTCTTTCGACTGTTGACTTTACTATAGAACATCTCGCCTCTAAACATACGGGTTTGGTTTGATTACACAATATTGTTTCCACCCTATAAACACTCAAGGAACTTACTGCTTTGCTTGGAAACATTATTATCAAAATATTACTAAATACTTGTAGCTATTTACGTGTAGGTAAATTAATAAAACCTATTATGTACAGTCCACCGCTCATCAGTGGAAATACTTGCTTTATGAAAATCGCTATGACTTATGTCAATGTCAAATTGTAACCATTGATATGCGGTTGAGTGTTCCTAATAACTTGTTATTTATTATGCAGCAACGCCTGATTAGGTACTAACGGTTTTACTACCAACCATTTTTTATACACACACATAACATTTCGCCCTTATTCCCTGAAGGAAGCAACACACCACACCACACCACACATCACACATTTCTTTTAGTGATACAATACTGCGTTTTTTAAACGCATTTTGGGTAAATTTCAGCCAGCAGGTTTAGCATGACGCTTTCTGTTTCTACTCTACTGCAGAATAGAAATCGCTTGTCTACATTTCTCGGTAGAAAACTGTCAACTGTCTACACGGAAACGTCATTTTTGTCTACTCTTCCGTCGACAAAACGCTTTTTCTACGGTTCTCGTGTTAATTCTGCAGTTATCGTTTGTTTTGGGTTAAGCATTCTTATGGAAACTATGTTTTTTTTATATTGGCAAAGAAACCAGAAAGAGAGTGTTCGTTTTAAGCACAAACAGATATTACGATTAAATGAAAGTATGACGAATGAAGCAATATTGCAAGTACCACAAATATTTTGTCATTTTTACAATATTCTTATACAAATCTATTTTTCTCTACAGAACTATATTTTAACGGCAGCAAAGTAGAAAAAGTTAACTGCACTTTTTGCGAAATTCACCTTTTTTTACATAATTTGACTCAGAATTCTTTGTTTTATCATAAGATTGGTTTATTATAGGATTTTTTTTATGTCTATTTCTGTTTTTTTTACTAATATTAAGTCACGTATATAAAGTCGAGCTGCGCCCCGCGGTTTCACCCGCGTAAGTCTCGATCCCGTGAGAATATCGAGATGAAATCGACGCTTGAAAGGCAAAATTTACTAAGCGCCATAGGGCAAATTTGACTTGAAAAAAATCATATAAATTCTGATTCAGATGATTAGATAAATAAGATTTCGAAAACAGTCAGATTTACGCCTGTAGGATGATTACAAGAATTTATATGATTTTTTTTCTGAAAAATTGACTGTAATAATGTAAAGTCAAATTTGCCCTATGTCGCTTAGTAAATTTTGCCTTTCAAGCGTCGAAATATACTTTACGACCTATTCTCATACCTACCAAATATACATTAAAAACATCATAAAAATCTGTAGAGCCGTGTCAGAGGAGTGCGACCACAAACACCGTTATACGACATTTTTATGTATTAGATAACTACTCCTATTTTTCACAAAGTGAAGAAGTGGACACGGATAAATACCATTAGTCCGTGTATACGTCGGAAAATCAGCGCGTTCACCTGTTATAAACACAGATATCAGTCACATAGACATTTTAACGTCATTTTATTAAACTTGCGTTATCTTAGTGCAACAACAATAATACGTCACGTTGGCGTCACAAATAATGGTTAAATAAGGAAAATGATTCATCATCATCATCATTCCAGCTGAAAGACGTTCACTGCTGCACATAGGCCTCCCCCAATAGGGGGGGTTAGCCATAATTGCCACGCTTGGCAGGCGGGTTGGCGATCTCAGTATGGTGTTAAAATGCATAGAGAACGCTGCTGCCCATTCTCTAGTAAGTCCCTTAGTCGCCTTTTACGACACCTACGGGAAGAAATGGGATGGTGTTATTATTTACGTCCGGCACCACACACAGGAAAATGATTACATACCTTTATTTATTATAGTAATAAAAAATGTAAAATACAAAAGAATAGTAATACCTAACTGTTTTCATATGAAAAACTAAATAAGCTTAAGCAATTATGAAATCCCACGTAGAAGCGGATATATGGCACTTTATTCAGTTAGTTTACTTCTTCTACGAAATAGCTAAAGACATGAACTAGAGTATTTTGGAAAAAATATGTAACTATTACAGTAATTGGCCTTAAAGCTCGTGCAAACTGGGGTGATATCGTGGGCGCGACAGGCATATTGCTCTCTGTCGCTCCCGGGATATTGCGCTAGTCTGCACGAGCCTTTATCTATTTCCTTGAAATGTACAATAGAAGATAGCTTTATTCTTCTATTAATATTATCACTGTTAGATAGTAACTGTATATACTTTGCGGCCGTCGATTTAATCCAGAATCCAAGTATGGCCTGCTCTTTGTTGTATCACTTACCTTTTGTACTTGCTCATTGCTCAGTGCGTTTTGGCACGACTCCAACCGGTTCATTTACCCTACAGTCGATCTTCCGGATGCAACGCTGTACGCGTATTTGTGTATAATGTAGAGTGTTATTCTGATGATTTTGGTTATGATTTGTTTGGTCATGCGGTTGATACTATAAAAATATAGAACTACTTCTAGACTTTGACGTTAATTACCTGCAGATCTCATCATCATCTGCTTTTTCCCAATTATGTTGGGGTCGGCTTCCAGTCTAACCTGATGCGGCTGAATACCTGTATTTTACATGGAGCAACTGCCTATCTGATCTCCACAACCCAGTTACTGGGTAACACGATACTCCTTGGTAAGACTTTCGGGCTTCTGACTACCCGTAACGACTGTCAAAGATCTACAAATGACAGCCGGGACCAACGGCTTAACGTGCTTTCCGAGGCACGGAGGGATCTTGTTATGTAAAGATGGTCACCCATCCACTGACCAACCGCGGCAAGCGTAGCTTAACCTGACGATCGACCCGTGCGGCTGTTATTACTTAACCACAAGCCCCTCCCACCTACCCCTGCACCTTGCCTGCAGATCTATTCTGTAAAAATCTCACGGTGAAAACTTCGGTGAAGTGAGCGGTCAATCAATCCCTAGCATCAGGTGGAATGACAGCTCACTTCAAGCTCACTTCACCTAAGTTTTCACCGTGACTTTTTTATAGAATAGACTGCTTTCTTTCCATGGGGGTAGGCAGAAACGATAGAACGCCACCTGCGCTCCTTACATACTCCTTTTGCTTCTTTTACGTTCATACACGCACGCCGGTTGCGAGTACTTACGCACCTGACCTTTTTGAAGAACATCATTAATGAGGTCACTATATGTCTTTCTGGGGCGTCCCCTCCCGGCATTTCTACTCACATCTGCCTTGTAAATACTTTTTGATACTCGCCTTTCATTCATCCTCTCAACATGACCAAACCATCTAAGCATACTATTTTCAATTTTTGTCACTACATCTTCCTTTAAACCGCATCGTTGCCTTATCACATCATTTTTCAGCCTATCATTTATAGTCACACCACACATGCTTCTCAAGGAAAGCATTGGCTGTAGATATTGATTCCAGTCAAAAGTCCTAAACTGAGTTCTAAGATCGAATTTTGATACGATCGAAAATTCGACCCTACTTAAAGACTTACGCCCATAATGTTTAAAGGAGGAATATCAAGATATTTGTGAGAATTATTTATGAGAATTTTTAAGAAACTAGAAAAAATACGGGGTTGGATTTAATTTAAGGACTGGGAATGTTTAAAAACGAGATCTCTCTAATAATAAACACGACAAAGCTGTGACTACATCTTCAGAGTAATGGTAGATTCCATATAAATAATGGTCGGTACAGTATAACCTGTATTTATTACAGTCTGACGAACTCGTCTAAAAATAAATAATTGGGTTACGTATGTACGCCTCCCGGATTTTAAAACCCCAAAATTCTCCCGGGATCGGATAGTTTACGTGGAAAACGTTTTAAATGTACCGACCGGTTTTAATCTCACGATTAAACTCCGATTTGCGGATTACTTTGGCGGTTTCAAGTAATCTCTCTCTAATACACATTTCTCGCCGATTTGGGAACATTTTAGGACTTCAGTTGCGGTCGATGAATTTGAGTCAATTTATTTCTGGTTTTGATTAATATTGGTTTCCTTTTTGTTCCTGCAATCTAATTGTTTAAAAAATTCATCTGCTCAGCAACGTAAATAACGCAATAGATGTGGGTGAACTGTCAAAACGAAACCAATTGGGATCAATTGTAATTTTATCTGGTATACAATTGCCCCCCTGTTTGTTGTAAAGGTCGAATTTGTGTAAGCCATTTTTTGATCGCCTGGTCTTTGCTGAAAATGTCGTGATGGCTCAGTGGTTAAGGCCTCGGCTCTTATACTCGTACGAGTTTTCATACGATTGATGATGATTTTTTCTATTCAAATGTACTTTCTGATTTTATCTTGGATATCAGTGACATCGATGAAGGAAATTGTGTGGAAACCTAGACTTTGTTAGTCTGCAAGCGTTCTCCGACAGTCATTTCTCCTTTGGACTGATCACCGACAGGACGTTTGATTTTTGAGAGATTCGTCGATAGAACGTTTCAACGGTGAAATTACTGTCGGAGAACGCTTGCAGACTCAGACTTTGTAATTAATATAAGTCTGAAATCGTAAACCTGTCTTGAGCAAGGGTGGTGATCAATGGACCTGCCTTCTCTGTATGAGAAGAGGTCTTTGCCCTGCAGTGGGACAATAATAGGCTGGTATTCATTTCGGAAGTCGGTATCTTTGGTTTTGTATTTTCGTTTTTGCCACCGACTTCCGAAATAAAAGTTATTTTCCACTTTATAGTGTTTTTTTGGAAGTTGGTTGTTTTAGTGTTCCATACCCAAAGGGTAAAACGGGACCCTATTACTAAGAATCCGCTGTCCGTCTGTCTGTCCGTCTATCACCAGGCTGTATCTCATGAACCGTGATAGTTAGACACTTGAAATTTTCACAGAAGATGTATTTCTGCTGCCGCTATAACAGCAAATACTAAAAAACAGAATAAAATAAATATTTAAGGGGCTCCCATACAACAGGCATGACTTTTTGCCGTTTTTATAGATAATGGTATTATGGTTTTGCCCTTCGTACGCGAGTCCGACTCGCACTTGGCCGGTTTTTTTTTTAATAAGATTTTATTTTTCAGTTTTTAATTGTAGTACTTACCCCACACAAATTCGAATACCACTACCTGCTGTGTACTACCTAAGCAAAGTTAGTAAAATGTATATGGGATCACCGCGCAAGCTTCCTCTACCTATTGAACAAAAGAATTTCCAATAACGGTCCACAATTGACGAAAATATCGATGAATATACATTAAAAAAAAATACATACAGATGAACATAGAACCTACTCCTTTTTGAAGTCGGTCGTTTCTTGTACTTTTGCTTTACTGATCTTGTCAAAGTTATTTTCTTCTCGAAGCGACGTTGCGAGCATCGAGCAAATAGAATATTCCTGTCGAGTACAAAGTACACGGGAGAGTGCACTGACCGATTTCTAAAATTGGATTCGACATTTAGTTTACTAGGTCCTACTGGAGCACTGTTGCGTATCAACGGATACGGAGATCGGTATCTCCACGTTTCGAGACGACCGCCATCTTGGGTTGACCAGTGGTGTGGTGGGTGATTTTGGAAATTATAAAATTACTATACAGGTTGAAATTGAAAACTTGCGACAAACTGAAATGGGACATTGTATACATCATTATTAACAACTTTTACTAAGGGACCAAAGATGTAATCCCAAAAAAAAAAATCTGCTTTTCCTACATTTTGATGAGGTATTGCGAACATAAATGTAGGGGACAGCAGTTTTTTTTTTGGGATTGTAGCTTTGGTCCCTTAGTAAAAGTTGTTCATAATGATGAGTACAATCTTCCATTTCGATTTGTCGCATGTTTTCAATGTCTCCCTGTATAAAAGTTTAATGATGCAGGAAGGCTGATGAATTATATCAGCATCCTGCCTTAAAACATATATTTTGAAAGAGACAGGTATTTTATAATGACCCAATATCGCGATAGGATTTTTTAATACTAGCTTCTGACTGGGACTGCATCCGCGTGAAATTTCTTGTTTTAAGGGGACTGCAGGACCTAAACGCAAGATTTATAATGCCGAAAAGTATATGATCCACTGCAGTAAACAAAGTCAGAACAATATATGTGATTCTTTAGGATATATGCTAGGTAGATAATATTTTATTTATCATATATATTTTTTTTTATTTTTACGCAAAAACCCATTTGTTAAAACTGGAACGTGTCCAAAGGGCGATTCTTAAAGTAAGTTGGTCCCTTCCTTATCAATTTCCTGCCACCGAACTTTATAAAACCTGTAAGGTCCTCTCTATTTGGAAATTGTTCATTCTAAATCTAATTCTAACAGTCCACTCCCGCAATTCCTATAGTCCCGAAAAGTTCGAAGTCTTGAGACGAAAGCATACAGTGTGTTCGTCCATTCCTGTTCATTCAAAGCTAGCTCAACGATTCTTTTACTTCCTTGGTCCTTATGTATACAACAAAGTTAATACAATGTTACATATGTATTCTATGGTTAAATATAAATGCAAAACTATGAAAGTACAGAAAGTATCATCCAAACCATGAAATAATTTTGAACGTACTTCCCACCCATAGTTACTATAGTATACACACAAACTCTCATACAGGACTTACATGCACATACACACAACACCCTCACACATTCACACACTGCACTACTCATACAATACTACACTAACATTACCTTACATTTCATTTCACAAATATAACCACCTTTTATTATAGTAAAATTTTACCTCTCTATCAAAATCAAAATCGTCATTTATTCAAACTAGGCTGAGGATCAGCACTTTTCGAACGTCAAAATTACATAAGACAGTCCCCCAAAACGCCCACCCTTCGCCACTTCCTAGTGCTTTAGCTGGGAAGAAGTGGCCAACAAACTCCCCAGCAGCACAGTTATCTGTTCAGTTAGAGAAAAAAATGGATTCTATACAATATTATGCAAAACAATGTACACCACGTGAAACACAAAACATTAAATTATTAGCCATATGTCAGCTAGCACACCACTATACCAACAAAAAAAAAAGAAAAGAGAAAGACCGAAAACTATTCTCAAGCAGAGATAAAAACGTAAACAGAACCTAAAACCTAAATAAAAGCCTCCAAGTAAAAAGGGCGTGCCCGCGGCGTATCTGAACTGTTCGCTAATAGTAATATGAATAAACTGTATCAAGACGCCGCTAAATGTGATAAATGTTCAAAGGGGTGTGAGCCTGGAGATCTGTCATACAGGTCCCGAACCTAGTTCAGACTCCAGCTCTCGAGAAGGTTTAGCTTAAGGCAAATTTGTAAATACAAACTACTGTAACAATGTACCTTGATGAGAGAAATAAACTGTATTATTATTAAAAAAATAAAAAATTATGTTGAAAACATACGAGTAATACAACTAATTTGATACGATATAAAAAATCACGAAGAAACCTCTAAAAAAATATTTTAACGATTCAAACCATATATAATCATTCTGCTGTTTTGTCAGATTGTTCTACAAGGAACATAGTAGCTTAAGGTTTTAATTTTTTTATTCAAACAAAAGATTTTTTGTAAATAGATAATTACTTCATATTTTGCAATAAGTGACCAGCGATGTGTCATCGCGCTTCTCTTTCTTTTCTATGCAGTCCGACAGTGACCGCGCTTTAGTTGTTGTCAGCTTCTTACCATAAAATATATCCTACGTCACTCGGCAAAATCAAAATCAAAAGTCATTCATTTAAACTAGGCTGAGAATCAGCACTTTTCGCACGTCAAAATTACATAAGGCAGTCCCCCAAAACGCCCACCCTTCACCACCTCCTAGTGCTTTAGCTGGGAAGAAGAAGTGGCAATACGCTTCCCATTAGTGAAAGAATTTCAGTAGTTCCAAAGGTACAAATACAAATTCACCTCTTTCTAATATTAGTGATGTTATAAAAGAACATGATGAAGTTAATAATAATCATAATCATAATAATAATCATAATTATTTATTAATTTGCGAATATGGGTACAAAAGAAAAGGTCTTAAACAAACAAACAATAGTGTCCATTAGTCATATCCAGCCGTAAGTAAGGCATGCAAATTTACACACATTATATAATACATATGTTTATCCTTTAAATATTCAGTGACAGAGTAATACGCTTTTTTTAGTAACAGTGTTTTGATATTGTTTTTAAATATACTTATATAACTTATCTCCAGGAATGAGTTTGGTAAATAGTTATATATGCGTGGAGCCATACATAATATACTTTTATTTAACAACGATGTTTTATTAAAAGGTAAACATATATTGACGTTGTATCTTTTGCTATGTAACTTATTAAAGAGGTTTGATTTTTTTTCTAACGAACATTATAACCTCTAATATATTATATTTATTTAAACATGGTATCGTAAGAATATAAAATTTTGAAAATGACGCAACTGTCTGCTACTTTTATACCAGTTATGGCTCGTATACATTTTATTACAAATTACTCCTAATGTATTATAACTAAAGCTATCTCTCTAGTTGGTTTACTGAATAGACTATTTTCATACAGAACCCCTAGAAGCGTAGCACAATACGAAGAATATTGTTACTTTACTTTGATATCCATACAATTAAACGTTCCACATTGAAAAGGCGGGCTTGAATATACTTTACATATCATTGTATTTTCTGTAGGGTATCCATTGTATTATTTTTCTTTTTCAATAACATATTAAGTAATGACTTTTTACATCCCGTATTTTTATATTTATACCCTTTTGTTCATATGAATAAAGGTACTTTTGCAGATTTGGATTATTTTCCACAATAAAATGAATAGTATAAGTCCTGGCCGCCGTGGGCGCGGGCTTGCGGACGGTGAGCAATGGGTAGAAAGGGTAAAAAGCGTGCGAAGCAGGGGGGCGAGGCGGGTCGCTAGTAATCTATATAAATAAAAATCAACTATCGCACGTATTAATGAATCATCACTTGAGACCGGCTCGACCGATTTGGCAGATTTTTTTTTATTTGTGTGCGTAATTGTCAGGACAAGGTTTGTATGATGATGCCGCCATGGGATCTGGAGGCAAAAGTCCTCGCGCACGTATGGGAGTGGCGCGAGGAGGCGAAACGTGGCGGGCGTAACTCCGCTGCCGCGAGAAATCGCGGCTCCGGCGGGATCTCATGGCGACATGGAGAGTGCGATTGTCGCAACCCAGCGCCACAATGGCGGCGATAAGTTGTATATGTTCCACGCGCGCTTCAAAGAGATGTTAGCACAAGTGTAGGGGCCCACTATGGAGCATTTCCGACGTTTGGCTCTCAAACTGGAGCGGGCAGGCGCTGCATTGAAGCGGCTACTGCCCAATCTAGGGGGTCCAAAAGCCTCCTGCCGGAGGCTATACGCGGGGGTCGTGCGGTCCATGGTCCTCTACGGGGCTCCTGTATGGGCGCGCTCTCTGGCGCTGCGGCCAGCCCGCCGGTTGAGCGCGGCCCAAAGGGTCATGGCCATCCGGATGGTCCGGGGATACCGCACGGTCTCCTGTGAGGCAGCGAGCCTCCTTGCCGGATTGCCGCCATGGGATCTGGAGGCAAAAGCCCTCGCGCACGTATGGGAGTGGCGCGAGGAGGCGAAACCCCGGGGCGTAACTCCGCTGCCGAGAGAAATCGCGGTACAGCAGTCGGAGCTCCGGCGGGATCTCATGGCGACATGGAGAGTACGGCTGTCGCAACCCAGTGCTGGGCACGCCACGATTGCGGCGATAAGTCCCCTCTTTGAGGAGTGGCTAGAGAGGCGCCACGGCGTCCTCACCTTCCGCCTGACGCAGGTCCTCACCGGACATTGCAGCTTCGGGAGGTTCCTGTGTCGGATAAGGCGGGAGGAAACGCCCGGGTGTCACCACTGTGTGGATCGCCCGGAGGACACGGTGGAGCATACGGTGGAGGTCTGCCCAGCTTGGGCAGAGCACCGCCGTGTCCTAGTGGAGGCGATCGGCGGCAGAGATCTCTCGCGTCCGGCCCTGGTTCAGGCCATGGTACGGAGCGAGAGGACATGGGCAGCCGCCACCTCCTTCTGCGAAGCAGTAATGCTCGCGAAGGAGGAGACAAGACGGTTGAGGGAAAGGCAAGTTTCGCGCCCTCTCGCCCCTAGCCGTCGCAGAAGACGCCCTGGGCGTCGGGAATCCCGGGCGGATTTCCAGCCACCGTAGGCGCGGGCTTGCGGACGGTGAGCAATGGGTAGCTCACCATCCGGTAAGGACCAGGCCCGGGTCGACGGCGCGTTGTATTCCACGCGCACCTCAAAGAGATGTCGTCAGCAAAAAAGTAGGGGTCCACTAGGGCCGATGCCTCCCGGGGTCGAGGGTAGGTACTAATGGGTCACCGAGGCCCCTGGCAACACAGGCAACAAGAAGGAATACGGGTGGGTTTTAGTCAGTAAGAGTCTGACACACCTTCCCGCTCCGCCCAGAGCGGGAGAAGTTATTTGATAATTTACCACCCAAAAAAAAAAGGTTTGTATGATAATTATACTTTTTTTGGAAAATCTAAATATACCACGGAATGACGCGGGCAAAGCCGCGAGCTTTAACTAGTTTATAATATACTAGCTGCGTCCCACGGCTTCACCCACGTAAGTCTCGATCCCCGGGGAATATAGGGATAAAAAGTATCCAATGTCCTAACCCAAGTCATCGTCTACCGGTGTGTCTAACTTCATCCAAATCAGTTCAGCTTTTTTAGCGTGAAAGCGTAAAAAACAAACATACAAAAAAATCAAATCTTTTTTCTATACGAGTAGAATATTGATTTAGTTAAAAATCGGTATTATGTAGAAAATATATCAAATTCAGCTGTTTTTTCAGCTTGATTGGCTCACTAATTAATCCACTATCACAATATAAACATTCATGACTATGAATATGTTTATTCAGTCTCCGTGAATGTCACCTGCAAGATTACAAACTTCGAGCTTGTTATTGCAAGTTCTAATCAGTTTCAGTTTGTTCAAGTGTTCTGTACTGCAGGGCAATTTACTGAGATATTCTATGATTAAGAGGCCGACAACACCTAAAGCGCGGTCACTGTCGGACTGCATAGAAAAGAAAGAGAAGCGCGATGACAGAACGCTGGTAATTTATTGCAAAATATGTAGCAATTATCGATTTACAAAAAAGCTATAGACTGTATAAAAAAAAAATAAACACTATTATGCTAATATATGTTGCTTTTAGAATAATCTGACAAAAAATCAGAATGATTGCATGTATATTAGTATGGTTTTTAATCGTTAAAAGACATTTTTAGAGGTATCTTCGTGATTTTTTTCTATCGTATCAAATTAGTTGTATTATGTTTTCAACACACTATCTACCTAGCATATATTCTGAAGAATATCATATATTTTTCTAATTTTGTTTACTGCAGTGGATCTTATACTTTTAGGCATTATAAAACTTACAAAATTTGCGTTTAGGTCCTGTAGTCCCCTTAATGCACGGTTAACAGCTGGGAAGAGTTGAAGTTTTATTAGCAGTTTATAAGAAGTTAACTAGCTTCTGCTCGGTGAGCTGCGTTAATTTTATTGTTATAATAAATATAAAAGATATCCTATAAAACTCAGCAATAAAGCCTTCCATTGGTGAAATCATTTTTAGAATCGGATCTGCAGTTCCCTACAAACAAACTCACTAATTTTACTTGTTTAAGTATGTTTTTAGAGCAGTGGTGGCCTAGTGGTAACGGCCGCGACTTACGACTTGTGGGTCGTAGGTTCGAACCCAGACAGGCGCTTTACTTTGTGTAAATTATTTTATCACCACTGCTCTCAAAACGGTGAAAGAAATCATCGTAAGGAAACACACACGGCATGTCCTAGAACCAAAAATTCGAAGACATGTGACATCTACCAACCCACACTGGGCCCGCGTGGTGGATTGCAGCCCAGTCCCTTTCGCTGAGAGGAGGCCTGTGTCTCAGCAGTGAGAACATTATAGACTGATTATGCAATCTTACAACTTGAATACCTATTCTCTGATTTATAAATCCAAAAAGTATATTTGTATATTTTTTACTCCCTGATGGCTCAACTGATTATCCGATTTCCACGACATTTGGCACAAAATCTTTTATTTCACATAAAGCTACATGGCACTTATGAAACGTTAGAAGCTAGGTGCACGGTTCCAATTGGTTGTTTCCTATGGAGAAGAGCCGGCAAGAAACTCCACGGTTACTATTTCAAAAATAATTGGCTTTTACAATGTTTCCAAATCACAGTGTTAATATGGGAAGACAGAGTAGGCCTGTCAAGAAGTACCAGGTACTTTACAAAAAAATAAATGGTCTACAAATCTGGCCTACAACGTTCTCACATTCACAAAATACACAAGAATGTATGTAAAATATTTGTAAAATAATCTAAATAAAAACCTATTTAAACTAAATGACATGTTTGCCATTACAATAAGTCTGCATTAATATCTTGTCCACAAAAGCCACTAATAAATAGTTTGATATCAAAATTGTAGGTATATAATGTCAAATAATGAAAATATTATGTCAAAAAAAAATGTACAAAACCGAAAAAAAAACATCGTAATCTGGGAGCAGTTAATAGACATTTACATAGTTATACCGCTTATGAAGTACCAGGGAAGCCGCAAGTGAAGAAGGAATTATTGCGTTTTTGATGAGGATATATAGGTTGATGATGTAGGTTTAGAACTTTCCATTGCTAAGTTCAGTAACCGACTTTGGCAACTTGTTATAAAAGCGGATACTGTTGATAACAAATGATGTGCTTGTTTTTGTTAATCTAAATTTGGGTATCACAATTACTACGTGTATTTATATTATGGAAATCACTTCTTGTTTTGAAAAGACGTAAGTTTTTGCAAACATACAAAATACTTTCTAATATATAAAGAGAAGGCAGAGTTAGTACATTAATTTTGATTTTGATTTTGATTAATTTCTTTGAATTTGTTTCTAAGGGACTCACGAGGACACATTCTATAGATTGCGCGGATTGCCCTCTTTTGTAAAATAAAAATTGAATCTACATCAGCTGCCGATCCTCACAGAGTTAAAACACAACATACATTTGAGACTATGCCTGTCTCAAATGTATGTTGTGTTCTAACTCTGGACTGCTTAGGGTCGTGACTATATGTAGATCTATTTTGTTTTAATTTTCTGTTTACCTACTTGAGTAAAGTATCTTTTAAAAAAAAACATTTATTACAGATACCACTTAACCCATATTAGAGAACATCTTTAAATTATTCAATAATAATTACAACATCAACACACAAATTAGATGATTCACATTGAATTTATTTTTGTATGCACGCGTTTCTGTGGCAAATAATCCTAATTTTCTTTCTTTCTTACATTTTATACGAGTAAGTAAAACCACTGGCAACAGCTAAACTAAACTAATGTTTGTCTAAGCATAAACGATCCAAAGCAAAACCAAGCTCATCTCGCCATCCATTTCATTTCTGAACCCACCCAAGCGAATATTCCCACCATCTACAATTATTATGTATACTATTTCTAAATTTACACACAAACACACAGTTTAGTCTAAGCTCTAAAACAATGGTATTATCAAACTAATGCTAGTATCATGTCTGTGCAGAGCCCCCGAGGACTTCGCCCCAACAGGATGGAGGGCTGGTGGGAGCTACGCCCAGGTCGTCCGTCTCGCCGCCCGATCCTTCGCCGACGTTTCCAACGGTAATATTGTGTTCTGTGGTAAAGATGCTTAAAATTTGTACTGTGGACCATGATTTTGAATGGATTTTCGTAGGCAAAATTGGGTGGTAGAATGTGGACATTATGCAAGTTTAGATAGGTATTATTTAGCTGTCCTTAAATTCAGAATATTAGAAAAATTACATTCTATTGCCAATAACTCAACTGGGTAATAGGTAATACGGACTGGTGTCCGCAACTCCACGTCAATGCGCGTATTTTGCGTACGGGTGAGAAATCGATTATTCGATCCACCCCAGCTCCTCAAGGAAAGCCAGCAACGCCTTGGTGTTACTGACCATCTCACGGAGGGTACCTGGGTTACCGAAGTAAGCCCTGTGTGTGGCGACCACTGGGCAGTTTAGTAGCAAATGTGCTGCTGTCTCGTCGTCCTCCACGCAGGCCCTGCACAGCGGACTGTCTGTGACTCCTATGACAAAGAGGTGTTTGTTAAATGACCCGTGGCCTGTTATAGCTGCTGTAACAGTGCGCAGCTGAAGTTTAGTTATTTTTTTTTTTTTTTTTTTTTTATTTGTGATGGGTTTGCTCTTGACTTTAGTCTATGCCAGAGGCGACAGAAACAAAGTCGACGATGGAGCGAGCTTACCCAGAAGAAGCCTGTTCACTCTCACTTTGAAGAGATTAGGGTTATATGCGTTCGGAAACACAGACGCAGGCAGAGAGTTCCATTCCTTTGCTGTGCGCATTATAAAAGAAGTTTGGAAACGCTTAGTGCGAGTTGGTGGGATAGCCACCAGGAAGGGATGGTAACCTGAAGTGCGCCTAGATGACCGATAATAGAAGGGGGCCGGTGGAATGAGGTCGTGGAGTTCCTGAGCACACTCTCCGAAGTACAATCTATAGAAGACCGACAAGCAGGCAACCTTGCGACGATGGGCCAAACTGTGAAGCTTGGCATCCACCAGATTTACGTCGCCAATGAGCCTCTTAGCTCTGCGTTCCACCGAGTCAAGTGCGGCAAGTTGGTATTTAGCCGAGCCATCCCAAAGGTGGCTACAATACTCCATGCAGGATCGGACCTGCGCTTTATAAAGGGTCAAAAGCTGTCCAGGCGTAAAGTATCGCTTCACCTTATTTAGGATGCCCAGTTTCTTGGCCGCAGTCTGGGCTTTGTACTCGATGGTGGCGCCGAAGTTGAGGTTAGATGTCAACTCCATGCCTAGGAGCTCGAGAACCGGAGAACCCGTTTCGTGAGGCGACCATCGATTGTAGGAAGTGCTTCCTTGGCCTGCCTGCACTCACCTTGGTCCGACCATAGTTTGAGATGTTTATCTTTGGTGCGTTTCCTTACCAGAGTGCGTAAGTACCCGAAGGGGAGTGGCACGATGGGATCAGGTGCCACTGGTGCCATGCTCGACCCCCTTCTGGCAAGTTCATCGGCTGCATCGTTGCCTAGCGAACCGCTGTGTCCTTTAATCCATTGAATGGTTATGTTGTTGAGGCTACCCACCTGGTTGAGGCGCTGGTGGCACTCGCCCAGCCCAGAGTCAACTGTGTGACTGTTTAGCGCTTGCAGGACAGCCATGCTGTCTGAGAGTATGTGTATCGAGTGGTCCTTAACTTCCCTGGCCATGATGGCTGAGGCGGCCAGAGAAATACCCAAGCACTCGGCCTGGAACACTGTGTTATGGACCCCCAATGGTCTGGCTATGCGTATGTTGAAGTCTACCTGTTTTGGATCCATCTGTGAAGATGCGCAGCTCTGCGGGGCGCAACCCCTCGCATCGGCCATCCTCGTGAAGTTGGATTTTGTATTTTTTATCAAAGATGAATTGTTTGGGTACTTGGTCATTTATGGCTTTCGTAATGGGGAACTCTTTATTGAGTCCCTCAAGCAGCGCGGTGTGTAGTGTGTCTCTCTTGCCCCAGAGATTCAGTGAATTTAGGCGTACTGCCGCCATCGTCGCTTCCTGCTGTATGAACAGGTGGAGCGGCGGCAGTCCCAGCATGGCTTCGACTGCTGTGGTCGGAGAATAACTCAACTATCTACATTGGCAATATTATGTAGATGGTCTATGTTGTTATTGTGGCCATCAATCATTCCTCTCATTAATTTTAGTTGCAATGAAATTTGAATTTGTCCAAAACTTGATACTTAATTATCTAAGAATCTGAATATTGATCGTTTCTAAAATTTTATTTTTGAGAATTAAAATTGTGTGATTACAGATATTTGTCTATGATATTATTATGGCCAGTTGTGAGAGATTTGATTGCAATAATTGCTCGTAGGGCATTACATAGGTATCAACAACTAAGAAAGCCATTCGTGTTAAGCCTCATATACACGATGCAAGTTTCTTCCATGAGGCATACAATAAAATGTACGTAACAAATGACTTGCATTGTCTAAGCACTGTTTAAACGGTGCAACTTTTCTTGTTGCTTCAATTTATGGTATGCTATATAAGCCTTAAGGTCATCACTAGTGAGTGATAACCGCACCGTTCCGACACAGTGCATACCTTGTCATTCAAGTTTAGATTTTAAATCAAATGCAGTATAGTTTATTTAACGATAGCTATACAGAATATAGGCAACTAAATCGCACCGTGTAAATCAAGCTTTAAGGTCATCACTCACTATAACCGCACCGTTCCGACACAGGAAATAACTTGCCATTCTAGTTTAGATTTTTAATCGAATGCAGTATAGTTTATTTAACGATGGCTATACAGAATAGTCGATAGCTCGCGGGCAGTGCGCTGCCCGCGAACCGTCACACTTGCTTCAAGCGAGTAGCCCGCTCCCCGGCGAAGAAACGGCTGCAAGCGGCATGCACGCCTCTCCGTCCTTGCCCCCCCCCCCCTCTTGTCCTTGTCCTTGCCTTGGTGACCCCTAGTATCAACCAACCAACCAACTACATAGTAAGCGGCGCGTGAACAATAAGCTGTCACCTTACCGGTGGCGTGACCCAGAAGCTAGCGATCGTCTTGCTAACGGCGCGTTGGCGACAACCAGGTGGATTTTTTAGAGGCGTTGCGCGGTGCCTGGTACTGCGCTGGTGGGGTGCGGTTATAATGAATGATAACCTTAACTCTGTCTGTATGGTTAACATAACCTTTGCTTGGACACTGATTCCATTGTTTAGATTAATGAGATTTTAATTATTAGGGTTTACGTGCTAGCTATTACTCACGTAGGTGACTTTAGTGGCATAAGCCTGATTTAACACCTGTTCTAGGTGACTCGTATTTGAACTTTACTATTCCATTTCTTAGTCGATTACATTGTGTAATCATTTGGTTTTAAATGTGACCTATTTGACTTTTGTGACCTGTTTTTTTTTCAATTATCTTTAAGGCGCTGACAAGACCCAATTGACCAAAATAGACTTCGCTTAAGAAACAAAAATGTCAAATCTGTATAGTTTGTGGTAGCGAAAAAAAAAATATTAATTTTGAACATATTTCCCAGAACTTGGTTGTTACCAAAACACGTTTTGTAAACAAACCTCGATACAAACTAACGTTAAACTAACCTCTTACTTTGTGTTCTAATCCAAAATATCTGTATCAAATATCATCATACGTTACGTATTTAATTAATAACAAGAACATCTTATTTGAATGCAGAACTTGGTTGTTTTTTATTTTCGATTACTCAACTCAATTTTGAGTAAATAGATAATTAAGTACTTCATATTTTGCAATAAATTACAAGCTTTGTGTCATCGTGCTTCTCTTTCTTTTCTATGGAATTTGACAGTGACCGCGGTTTAGGTGTTGTCAGCGTCTTAATGAAAATAGTGTTAAAATCAAACTTCGTTCAATATCGTTCGAGGAAGTTGAAGCTTTGCTTAACTTAGGTTTCAAATGACAAGGACCATCTTCTTCTTCTTTTCCAGTTGATGAAAAGTGTACATACATATTGTGCTGGGCCTAGAATGTAGCCGCCCCAACATAGTTGGGAATAGGCTAGGCGGATTGATTGAGGCGGCCACGCCAAAGACTGTCTTTAAATTTTCAGTATATTTGCGTGTGCTAGCTAACATATGGCAAGTAATTTAATTTAATTTAATGTTTTGTGTTTGGTAATGTTACGAGGGCGGGTCAATAAGTCCGTGACTTTTTGAATTTCTGACCTCTTTACTGAAACAGCAACACTGCTCCTGTCAACAGGCATCTGTCAGTTGACTCCTGTCAAAATTTAAACTTGCTGCGTCAGTTAGTTTGTGTTTGACAGCTATTTTTATCAGACTACTCACTAATTTGAGGAGAAAATGGAAAAAAGTGAATTTCGTGTGCTTATTAAGCATTATTTCTTGCGCAGCATTTCTTCTTTAAAAAACCATTACCGAGACCAAGGCTAAGCTTGATAAATACTATGGGGACTCTGCACCATCGATTTCAATGGTAAAAAAGTGGTTTACTGAATTTCGTTGTGGCCGTACAAGCACTGAAGATGCCGAACGTCCTGGACGCCCAGTTGAGGTCTCTACACCCGAAACAATCGAAAAAATTCACGATATGGTGTTGGCCGACCGAAGATTGAAAGTCCGAGAGATTGTGGAAGCCGTAGGGATCTCGCATGGCTCAGTGGTTTCAATTTTGAATGATCACTTGGGCATGAGAAAGCTTTCCGCAAGATGGGTGCCGCGTTTGCTCACAGTCGACCACAAACGCAATCGTGTAACAACTTCACAGGAAGGTTTGGCGTTGTTTAATCGCAATATGGAGGAGTTTTTGCGCCGTTTTGTAACCGTGGACGAAACATGGATCTATCACAACACACCAGAGACCAAACAACAGTCAAAACAGTGGGTTTCTAAGGGTGAATCGGCGCCGAAGAAGGCCAAGGTGGGTTTGTCAGCCAATAAAGTTATGGCGACTGTTTTTTGGGATGCACGCGGGATAATCCACATTGACTACCTTCAAAAGGGAAGAACAATCAATGGGGAATATTATGCCAATTTATTGGACCGATTCAATGACGATTTGAAAAAAAACCGACCTCATTTGGCCAAGAAAAAAGTTCTTTTCCACCAAGACAATGCAAGGGTGCACACATGTGCAGTTGCCATGGCAAAAATCCATGAATTGGGCTATGAATTGCTCCCTCATCCACCCTATTCTCCAGATTTGACTCCGAGCGACTACTTCTTGTTCCCAAACCTGAAGAAATGGCTTGGTGGAAAAAGATTTGACTCCAATGATGAAGTCATCTCGCAAACAAAGGCCTATTTTGAGGACCTCGACAAATCATTTTTTTTGGAAGGGATAAAAAAATTGGAGAAGCGTTGGACAAAGTGTATAGAGCTCAAGGGAGACTACGTTGAAAAATAAAATTTTTTTTTATCAAAAAATCTGTGTTTTATTCCAAAAGTCACGGACTTATTGACCCGCCCTCGTAATTATACTTGGAATACGCTTTGTATAGAATCAAGTTTATATAACTAAACAGACAGGTGTACTGTTTGTTGCGGCACTTCTTCTTCCCAGCGAAAGCACTAGGAAGTGAAGGGCGGGCGTTTTTGGGGGACTGTCTTATGTAACCTTGACGTTCGAAAAGCGCTGATTGTCAGCCTACTTTGATAATTGACTTTAGATTTTGATTTTGAAATTAGTCATTAAGGTTCTGTACGTAACAGAATGATGATGTACCTAGTTACGAACTTTGAGAAAACTATTCAAAAACGCATATATTTCTTGTTTTCACGGTAGTATTTCAGCTACTAAGCCTAATAAGAACGGTCAGTAAACATTGATTAACTTGGTTAACTTTGACAATGGTGCCGAATCTGACTGTATTCATGACTGAAATTTGCAATTCAGATTATTATATTTGGACGGATGGTCCGCTTTGTTATAATTTATCAGATTTACCAGGAGCCGTTGGAGGCAATCAAATTTTGTTTATCTTTAAATTAAGATTTTTTTATTTTCGCCCCTGTACATAGAATTTTAATTGATTTTTAGATTTGGATGTGTTCATAAATTCAATTCTGACGATGTGAATTATTTGGTTTAATTTATTGTGGCTGTTTTTTTTTAAATTGATCTGTCTGTTGTTAAATTGGTTGTCAGTTAATTTAAAATATTTATTTATTTAATACTTTAAGCACACACATGTACAGAGGCGTACTTAATGCCATAGGCAATTTATTCTAGTTGATGGAAGTACCGATTAAAACTTAAAGTCAGTATGATTAATAAAGATTCTGAGCGAAGTCGTTGATTACATTTTTTTGAAAAATCGTCCACATTATCTGAATATCTATTCAATAATTATGATGATGTAAGAACATTCATAATATTTATGAAAATTCAATCAAACCAATTCAATCTCCGGTTAATTACTATCAAGAGTCCTTCCATTGATGTGTGCAATGTAAAAACCGTAATTTGCAATTTTCCCCAAAAAAGGCATCCAATCCATTTTCTATTTAGACACACGCGCTTTCCTTCGCGCAATCGTGTGGGATAATATTGCGTAATAATACTATTTCTCTTTCAATCGCCCAATCACGCCCCTCCACGCAGATGGCGAGGAGAAGCAGTTAACAAGGAACCCTTATAGTTTCGTCATGTCCGTCTGTCTGTCCCCGCTGTAGGTCAGAGACGCTTAGTATTAGAAAGCTGTAATTTGGCATAGGTATACATATTAATAACGCCGACAAAGTGCTAAAATAAAATCTTGAAAAAACGCACGTAATGTGGGGGTGATACTTTTTTTTTCTCGTCTATCCCATGGTGTGGGGTATCGTTAGATAGGCCTCTAAAAAATATTGCGGGACTGTGAACGCCACTTTTCGATTCAAGGATCCTTTGCGTAATATTAAGCATTAAAGTGCTAATTTTTGTTAGAGTCAAGTGTCGCCCCCTCTGCCAACTAAATGGTTGTTTATGGAGATGTGTAAAAATTCATAGCAGTAGTACATTTATTGAAATTAAAAAGAAAACTAAGTGGGCTTTACAAATTAACGAGAAATAGTAGACCAACTTAAATTTGCAGTTGGAGAATTGACCGTGGCATACATCGATGTATTGGAGAACATGTTTTTCAACTACAATGTTAAGTTTGTTTTTGGGATAAATTCATCCCAACTTCCCAACTACGGAACCGCACTTGGCCGGTTTTTTTCGTCCTAGGCGCGCACAAAAGCGCGTACGTTTACATGAACCATGTGCCACCAATAATGTATGTGTAGATATAAAATGGATAGGCGTGAGTCAAAGTACATACATAAACTCACGCCTATGCATTTTCTATCCTTCTTCCCATGGTGGTAGGCAGAAACTACAGAACGCCACCTGCTACGATCCTAACAAACTCCCTTTGCTTCGTTTACGTTCATACATCTGCGGGGTAATTGCGTAACTCCCAAAAAATGTCAATCGATCGCAAAGAGTTTCATTTTGACAATTCACCCACGTTCATTGCGTTATGTACGTTGCTGAGCAAAAAAATTTTTCAAACCTATGAAGCGATGGATTAGCAATATTCTTCAAAACTCAGGGGGGCAACCACGGCCTCTTATAGCAGTATTATTTAAATATTGCTTCACAATGGGAAAGAGATGGAGTTAGACTCCTGTATAGCTTCATCTCATTCTCACACTGATGTAATATTAAAATAATACTGCTGGGGTAGTAGTTGCCCCACTGGGATTGTGATTAAACGTTTGTTACGCAATTAAGTGTGCTGGTCATACACGCACCAGTTGCGAGTACTACGCACCTGACATTTCTATTTTTTCAATCTAATATAATATTAATAATGTATTCTAGCTAGATCCTTTTATACTGAGTTTGAATTATTTATAATATTATTTACAGTCAGTAAAATCAATTGTTTATCAAATTGGCACGTCATTACGTTAATTGCCGTGATAATGGAATGACATTGTGATAGGAATTCATGGAATTTCAGCTGGCAATCTAATCTACTAATCAAATAAATTTTCCTGACTTTACATGATCTTCTTTATCTGTAGGAGAAGAAAAAGCAGAAAACGTACATGAACATTAGGATAACAAACACATTAATATGTTTAATACAGATACGAGGCGTGGAGATCGGCATAGTAGTTTTGGTGCTAATCGTATGGATCGGGGCGATAGCACTGTTCTTCAACAGATGGGGGAAGATCAGGATGCTGCTGCCATACCAACCTGACTATAAACAAGAGCAATTGAAGGTAGATTTAACAATAAAGTTGATGTTTTTGACAAACAAAATATTTTTGTTGTAGAATAAAGAGTTTTTGATGACAATGTTGATAAAATTGTTAATCCTGAAATTTTTGTAGAGATGTTAGGAAATATAGACATGGATGATAAAGACAAGGAGCCTTTATGAAGGATGTAAAAGTCAATATTCACACTTGATAAAAAATTTGTTGAGAAGAATGTTCTATACCTATTATTCAAAGTTATAATGATTGACTGTATTCCATTCGTTATTTGAAATTCTAGGTGTACAATTCAATAACTTATAAGATTAGTCAGAATAAATTTAATTTTCTTTTACCTTAAATTGCTTTAATTGAAATTAAGAATTGTAATTGAATAGACTTAGAGGGTCATTTGTATAATTGAATATTATTACTGTAGATGTTTCTTTTTCTCTTTCTTTTTGATTTTCTATAGACATTTTTATATTTAAGAATCGTAAAAGCAAATATAATTTCAACAGGTGGATCAGTGTACTTCTCATGTACCAACGTCGCTATAGGAATTCAATATGGTTTGTTCATAGCCCACGGAATTGCTACTTTATTAATATTCCCAGTAAACTTAGATTCCTTTACCTAGTAATCATAATAAAGTATTTAGAAATAATCGCCATGATTATTATCCAACTTTTGTCTTTTATGATAATATCTATTTTTATATATTTTCTTTTGCCTTTTCTTCATGTACAAGATCTGATACGTAATTAATTAGTTTTGTACCCTTGTTGAAAAAGTTGGACATTCAATACTGTAGATAGGTAGGTACTTCTAGCCTCAATTTCCATTCAGCTTTGCTTGCAGTAAGCAAACTATCCTTTTTCATGTTCATAGGAATGATACTATATTTAATATCATGTTCTGCCCTATTGGCTATTGCCAGTTTCAAATTTATGTATTCCAATTAGTCTTTAAATCGTTTTGTCACAGAATACAAACATAATTTAAGTATTGCTTGCTAGACATTTTTGCAATTAGAAAGCTATGTCAGATTATTCAGGTCTTCAAGGGCTATGACAGAACAAACAACTCGAAAAAAAATCAAAAACAGACTTTTGGAATGTTTTTGCCGCATCTAAGTCTCCTAAAGACAATCTCTTTTTTTGTTAATCTGAAATAGATTTTAGGATTGAGTTTTTAAGATGCGTTTTAAATTGTCAGGTGCCTGGAAGCAGTGCGTTAGCGGCTGCAGCAGCGGGAGGTACTTGTGGGGCTCATTCCGCGCCGTCAGCGTGTTCGGTAAATGTAATTTCATTTTCCTGTATATTTGTAGATATTTTACTGATTTTGCTATCAATGTTGAGGACTGTAGCTTACACATAAACATCAACTTCTTTCAAAATATTTTCATCAGATTTATTGATTTTAATTGTTGTTCCCTCAAAATTGATTGCAAACCTGTTGTAGAATTTGTAGTTTTAAAAGTAATTTTAAATATTTTTAAGCTAAACTATTTCCAAATACTTTTTCATATATACTTATTCCATTACTTTTTGTACATCACGTTTAAATTGTACAGAACTTACTTTACTTGAACTTATTTACTTAAATAAAAATAAATTCAATTTATTTTGGTTTTAGTAATTGTATATTCAATTTTGTGATAAATTACGAACTGAAATAGAAGTTTCTTAGTAAGATTATTAGGCTTTAGCCATGAATCATTTAACTTAAAGTACTTTTTCTTTCTTTCTTTCTACCTAAAAGTACAATTGTACAGAATTAACTTTTTTATACGATTTTTTTATAAGATTACCTTTTAACGATTTTCATCCAAACTATTATTGTGCATCAAATTAAAAGTATATTCCTTAAGCTTTATGGTTTAAGTTCAAGTTAATAAACATGAACATGCATTCAATAAATACACTATGAAAAATACAAATATAATATTCATAAAAATATTAATCTGATAAGACGTCAAGGTAATTCAAGTAATATCACATTTCTCCATCTCTCAAGGTTTTGTACTTTATTTTAGGTACGTAATGTAACAATATGAAAAAGAAAATCTTTTGCTTTATTGAAAACTACAAAATATTTTCTTTTTAAACATACATCTAAGTAAATAACCAGCTAGTATTGCTAGTCTTGGTATTTCCTACCGAAGCTACAGATGATAAAGATGAAAGGTTTAATGTTAAGAAAATGTAGCAACTCATAAACCTTCAATAATTTGTATTGTGTTAATTACGTTAAATTAACCAATTTTCAAAACGTGGCTTTTTCCCGGACAGTACTATCTGTCCGGGAAAAAGCCCTAGTATATGCCTTTTCTGATTCGGGATTTTGACATGATTTACTATCAATACTTCAGAAAATGTAAGATTCATATGGGTTGGTACATTTGGTAAAACGAAGTACATCTAATTTTCTTAAAACTATTGGCATGCCACCCACAAACGTAAAAAAATCCATTAAACTATGTAATTTTGACTTTGACTACCGTAGTACTTACTAGTAATTTTACTGTAGGCGTAAAATGTGTGGCGCCACCACGCCAATTTTACTATTATTCTGCTTGGATCTACCTCAACATATAAAGTAATCGATCTAGGAAACTATTACTATCTAAGTGTTAAATTGTGGAACTTTGGTGGCAATATGGAATATCACAATGACGAGCAATACATACTAACCCATTCTTTTTCCTGTAGTGCCTAATTCCAAACCAGAGATTACCCGCCTACCGTTATTGTGGAACTTGTACAATTCAACCTAGATAATATTCTAAAGTCGTTACGTAAGGCCAGGGTCGGTCTTCCTAAAGTTATGGATAAACTATCTAAGGGCGAATTTCACCAATAATAGTATTAATAAAAATAAAGAAAATAAAAGTTTATTACGGAACAATAACACAAGACTAAGTAGGTATAACATATAAAACGTTGATAGCTGCAAAAGTATAAACTGTAGCGCAGCTAACGACGCCCTTCGCCATATACAGAAAGCAGTGATGTTCCATGCAAAAAGTGCTTAATATGTAATTACGTTAATTTAGATTTAAATAATTAATAATAATAAATATGATAAAAATAAACTGATTGACTGAATTGACTGTCTCGTTGGTCTAGCGGACGCAAGCGCTACTGTTGAGCATGAGTTCCTGGGTTTGATTTCCGAGTCGGGCAAAGTGTTATTGGGTTTTTCTATCTGGAATTTCTCAGTAGCAGCCCGGAGTCTGGATTTGTGCCCGGTTGATGGCAATAGGCTCGCCCCCTATTACATGGGACTTAAAAACATAACTGCGAAATATACGTACTACACCCATGACCACCCGCCATCCACCCATGTGGTACTCACCTATGTGGGTGTAGGTACACTTCTGCCCAACCCTTCGGGGAAACAAGGCGTGATGTTATGTGTTATGTTATAAAAATGAACAGTCCCTACAGGACATATTATGATAAGGATCGCATTGTTTGAAGGTTCCTCTCTCTGGAGCCCTGACCTGTAGCTTGGACCCTGTCCCCGAAGCCAGTGGGCTACCATTTTTTTATATATTTAAATGTTTTTGTATTTTTTATATTCTAATATTTATAAATATAATTTATGTTATGTAGGTATATAAGGAAATAAAAGAAATAATAATACTTATTTATTTCAGACTAGGTTGTCTATAGAGAGTTAGTCATAAATACACTGAAACTTAAGAACTATGTTAATAATACACACATTCAAAAACAAACTATAATAATTATCCTATAAAGTAAGCGAATCCAGTGCCTCCAGATAGGACTGTCTTTCACTTTGCGCATCAGCGATGCTTCTCTTTTTCTAATTATGGCATAGTAACTCGAGATTCTGCAAACATTGCTGACGCACTGCAATAGCGACGCAGCCCCTTCAACACCCTGAAGACATTGTTATACTAAACTCTCAGAGCACCCACGACCCGCTGCGTGCAACGAGGCTGCCGAACGTTTTCCATTCATGCGTATCGGAGCTGAGTTTAGATTCTATTAATTAATATTGGCACAGCTCCGCTCCTATCCCCTCTTTTCCGTTCCAGTGGACAGGCAGCCTGAAACGAACGCAATCAGCTTATCTAAACCACGTTCTAGCTAGAGCTACCAGTGTCAATATTCTACAATGATGATGACACTGACAGTTCTTGAACGTAACTTAGATTCGTTCAGTTTCATTAGAGAAATTTGCCCTTATAGTACTAGAGCTGATACTATCATTAACAGTGCTATCAATAAAATGTGAATTCAATCTAGATTTTTGAATAGGTACTGAGGTATGGTTAGGAACAGACTTCCCTGTTAAATTATGATTAATACTGGGCCTGATAACAGAAATACTCCACACAACACAAAGATCATGTTTTTGTAAGACCAACCTCCTTAGTTCACTTTTGGAATGCAGTAAATATTAATGATTATTGAAATACAAGTTGGACTTTGAATGAATGTCGACCTGAAAATTGAACAAGTGTGTGTAACACTTCGCTGTGCCGATTAATACCGACCAGAACAAGCAAATAGATGTGCTTGTTCCGGACATAGTGTCACGGGAAAAAAAAAATCTCCACTATATAGTGGAGATCTTTTTAATGCATACGTGTCGGTGACGCGCGCACTCATATGACTCCGCTAACTGACCATTATTATTAAATAAACAAATTAAATAATATATAACATGTATTGGTTTTTGACTGGACATCAGTGCGCGCGTCACCGACACGTATGCATTATGCCAACGTTCAATTTCCTACGTTGCATAGATTCCGAAAAAAAAACTTTGTCACACAAACAAAAGACATGTTATAAAGGTTCCGTTTTTAGCGTTCCGTAGTCAATAAGGAACCCTTATAGTTTCGCCATGTCCGTCCGTCTCTCTGTCTGTCTGTCCGCGGCTTAGCTCAAAAACTCTTAGTAATAGAAATCTGTCATTTGGCATGGGTCAATCACGCTGACAACGTGGTAAAATAAAAGCTTGAAAAAAGAATTTGTGTGTTAAAAAAAACTCCTTCTCTATCCCCAGGGACTCGTTAAGCATGCCTAGCTGTGATGGTTTTCAAAAACAACCATTTAGCTGGCAGGGAGAACTTTTGACTCTAATAAGAATGAGCACTTTAAAGACTTCACAGACCCGCAATGTTTTTGAACGGCCTATCCAACGATACCCCACATCGTTGGATAGGCCGTTCAAAAACATTGCGGGTCTGTGAAATCTTTAACGTGCTCATTATTACAGCTAGGTATGCTTAACGAGTAAGAGTGGACCAACTTACATTTACAGTTGAGATTTTTTTCAAATACAATGTTAAGTTTGTTCTTGGGAATTCATCCCAACTACCAGTTGTGCAGTTGTACTAGTAAGTGGTGGTTTTTTCTTTTAATTTCGGAACCTTAATAACATACGTTTGAATCTGATACGTTTACTATCTCAGCTCTATCATTGACTGCCAAGGTTAGTGAATTACTTGGTTTTGCAGTAAAACGAAGTGGCGTGATTCCTAACCGCAATGCAGCATTACTTAGTTGAAGGCCAAAGCAAATCCTGCAGCTTGAAGCTATGTATAGAACTATAGGGCTTATTGTTTTAAGCGTTGCGTGCTCTTTGATGTAGTTGATAAGGGTTAGGTTTGATTGATATTTTTTGTAATTATTTTTTTAGGAAGTTTTGAAAAAAATATGAATAGTTTGAATAAGTTTATTTGTAAATAATAAAAATAATAATAATAAATTATTTATTGCGAACAACCATGTAACTCATACAGTGTTAGTGACAATAAAATAAACTTATGTTGCACCAGTTTACAAAAAAAAGGTTTAGTATTTGAAGCCTCCTTTTAAGCAACTCCGCTCTTCCATAGTACTGCATAATCACTTAATCTAGTAACAAAACCAAATAAAAACAAGTATATTAGTGAGAGTATGATTTGAGTGTGAATACCTGTGCGTAGTGAGTGTAGTGTGTATTTGAGTGTATCTGCTACTTAATAAAAAAACCTAAATAAAATTTACAATAATTAAACCCGATGTATTTAAAATTAAATTAATTAAATTACTTCAATTAAACCTGTGGACATTTTACACACCAAGGGACTCCCACTATTCAAATATGAATTGCGTAATTTTAATTGAAAAAGCTTACTACACGATCGAAGATTTTCTTAAAAAAAAAATGTGTAAAATGCCGTACCGCGTGTACATTCTTAATGAAATATCGAATGCTTGGTTCGAGCAAACTTAGCACGAGAATCGTAGAGAAGCATTTTGTTGACGGAAGAGTATACAAAAGTGACGGTTCCGTGTAGACAGTAGAACATTTTCGGTAAACAAGTGTTTTGTATTCTACAGAAGTAGGAATAGAAAGAGTCATGCTAAGCCTGCTGGAAAACCAACAAAAGAGTTTTTGCCTGCTTTTGTTGTGGAACGATGAACCCCCTCATTCATAAAAAACTAAAACGCTCTACAAATCTTTTTTAGTTAAAATAGTGTTTTATCTTCTTCTTTCGAATTATGATTTGAGTTTGAAAAAGAAGACAAAACACTATTTTAACCAAAATAGGTTTGTAGAACATTTTAGTTTTTTATGAATGAAGGGGGAAAGATGTAAAGGTTCGAATCCGAGTTTCGTTGTTCAAGTGCGAAATATTTGAAGGGAATTTCGGGAACTGTTAGGAGGTTTGTGGGTTAGAGATGTCTGTTTTGGTTAAGTTGGGTCGATTTGGCTTCATCATCCTCCCGTCCTCAATGTATTTTTAATCGGCCCAGCACATCTTTTTCTTCCATACATTTTTATAAGCGGCCATTTAAGACTGCCATCATTTTTCATACATTACATCAATCTTTATTTGGTCTTCCTATTTTCTTATAACTTGTTTTCTTTTTACAGCATGTAGACAGTATTTCTCCTAAAAAGGTTAACTATCGGTTCTCAATAGTCCCATATGATGTGTAACATCTGACATCTCACCTTGGTAATCAGCAACTTAGCAGCGACAGAAATTAACCTGAGAATTCAAACAAGCTAAATACTGAAATATTTATTCGAAAAATTGTTCATTACTTATGTTCGACCATTAGTCGAAATTCGATTTCGAATCGTTTTGCATCCTCGTCAAATTCAAGGAGGTAACTATGCTAAAGGTTCTCGACATGAATCATCATCATCTGCCTAGCCTTTTCCCAACTACGTTGGGGTCGGCTTCATCATCGACGCGAATCAATAATAAAATAAGTAGGCTTTTTTTTCTAATTTTGGAAATTGGCATGTATGGGACACGCATTTTAAAACGCGGCCCATTCGACACCGCACTGTAACTGCCCTTTTACACAAACACTACCGCATACGCAACGTGGTGATTCTGTTCTATGAAAGTGGAGTATTCTAAAATGCTGTGAAACTTAAATAACTAAAAAACAAGTATGTACTCGTATTAATTATTGAGCAGGTATCGTAATTTTATTTGATTATATATGTCTTTCATAGCAGCCTCCTGAAATTTGACGAGGATGCAAAACGACATCTTGTATAGTACTTACTTATTCCAAGCTCAAGCTGTCACTTTATGTCTACACACTTCCGTCCCTTTTCTTGAAATCACTCCCCCAAAAGCGGGAGGAAAGATGGTACACATCAAGAAGAAAAGTGTAACAAAATAATACTGACAAGATCTTGATCAAGTACATCAAAATACTTTACTTCACCTTCAGAACTTTCTCAAACTTGTTTTATTCGTTTTATTGAGTGACGGCAACGGAAAAGAAGTCGAACCAATTTTATAGGTTTTCCCCCTCTGAGGCTGTTACCAACTCAAAAGCCAATATATTTTTTAGACTAAGCAAAAAGACGTGAAAAAATATATTCCTTGATCGGTAAGTTAATAATCTGAGTTGACAGGAAATCATATCGTTCGGGTTTTTATAGTAAACTTAAATTATGAATCTAATAAGCTGAATGATGATTGGTAAGTTTGCTTTAAAATATATTTAAATTCATAAATATATTTTAAAGCAAACTATAACTATTACTAGTAGCAGCCTGGAGTCTGGATTTGTGCCCAGTTGGTGGTTGGTGGCAATAGGCTCGCCCCCTATTACATGGGACTTAAACATAACTGGCGAAATGTGGGTGTACTACAGGTACACCTCTGCCCAACCCTTTGGGGAAACAATGCGCGATGTTATGTTGTTATTTATTTATAACAGCGTAAAGGAAACCTCCAAGATTTTTGATAGATTTTTAAATATTTTTTTCTACTGGATAGAAGAAAAAATATTTTAGTTTCTGACATAAAATAAACATTAGAAGGAAAGAAGAATAAGTTTATTTGATACAGAAACACGTGCAGATAAACAGAAAAAAAAATAGATCTACATAATCACGAGCACGAAACAATAATAGTCGGCAGCTGCACGTCATTACTGTGACAAGAAGGCTTCCACTCGGCATAATGCTGTGCTATGGGGGACCCACAGCACAGTGCTGATTTTCAGCGGTCACCCGAAAATGACGAACAAAGTCAAACTCAAAGCATTTATTTTAAATAAACCAAATACAGGCACTTTTGAATTGTCAAGGGATCGGTCAGTCATACAGATGTAGCTAGTTGCCCATTCCAAAGCGTAGTAGGTTCCTATGGAGAAGAACGGGAAAGACACTCCACGGACACTCTTTTAAATTAAAATATTGTTACAAAAATATTGGTTGCATGGTACATAAGTGACAACATAAAAAAAAAATAAACCCTACTTAGAATATAATGCAACTATACAACTATGACATTATTCGATGCTTGTTTTTATGATTATATTTTCTTGTCTTATCTTGAGGTCAAAAATTTACCGGAAGCAAGGATGTAAGTTTGACTGATAACCCCATACTACATAACTATGAAGTACTTACTCACGTAGTTTAGTTAATTTAAGAACACGCAGAATCAATGTTTAACTTCAGCATCATTCCACTCGAGTAAACAGAATGCACCACATAATTCAAAGGTATACAGCAAATCCAACCAAACCAACATAAATAAATGGACACAGACGAAATCGTTGAATCAGTAATAGCCACTAAAATCTGTCGTTTCCATCCGAAACGTAAAATGGCGAATAAAACATTATTCTTATTAGAATTCCTTTTAGCGGAGACGGAAGTGAGCCTTAGTACTTTTAGTGGTCGTAAGCAAAACATGATAGGTCTCCACAATCGCGCTCCGTGTTCCATCTTTACCACTTTAGGACCCTTCCAGATAGGGGCGTTTTCGAGCGATTTTCTTTGCCGCGACACGCGATTCAAACCGCTTACGTTTCACTAGAAAATAGCGCTTCGTATTTATAATCCTTGAATTGAGGAGACAATAGCGTTGAACGTGTTAGATTCTCATTGGAAATAGTTATTTGTTATGCAAGAGTGCAAAGTTACTTTTTAACCGCGTGCTCATCTTTGATGACCGAGCAAGCGAAGGATTCAAAAATTTAGAATCCTGAGCGTTAGCGAGGGAATTAAAAGAGCACGAGGTGAAAAATCTTCGCACTCGAGTGCAACACGTTACTTTTCATGAAATGACTAAACGCAAAAAAAAAAACATTTAGAATCACAAGATACTTTTATTTTAGTTTAGTTAAGTTAACTACTACATTATGATAGGTAAGTATTACAGAATAATCTTTAAATTATAACAAATAATACTTAGGTAATAAAGAAAAATTGAAAGTAACGTTGCTACAGTTACTTAAGTGAGTGTAATATTTTTGTTAGATAATATGTTGGTGTTAGTGACTTGTGTACTGTTTTTCGGTAAACTATCTGTCATACTTAATAGTTGTACCAATTCATCGGATTTCCTTGGCGTAAATGTTGGCGAGAGAGGGCGATGATTAGGTGTTTCGTAACAGCTCATTTTTGATGTAGAAGGGCCAGTCCAAGGATCTGACTGAGGCTCTTTCAGTGTAATGGCTCCTACGATGCCTTTACATATTTTAGACTTATTTTGGATGGAATCCTCTATGTATCCTTCTACAACCGCATTGGACTTCCAGCCTCCATGGCGCTTAAGGGACAGGATATCAGCTTCTGAATCGGCCAAAAGTGTGGCTGAAGTTCGTCGGAAACAATGACCCGTGTACAACAGGGGTTCTGGAAGTTCAAGAAATGTTGCTATTTCTTGTGGGATACTGCCAATTTTATTAGCACCTATAGGCTGTCTAACACAGTCACTTTCCGTTGCGATATTGTTGAAAAATTCGATTGATTGGAGTGTTAGGCGGGCGTAAGGTTTGATATTTTTCAACAATTGTTACCTATTCCTTGCGAATGACGAAGTTGCGGTCTCTTTTTGTCTTTGTATTACAGATGTTCTATGTCACGAAGTCCGTCCATTCTGTAACACCAATGCTTAATTAAATGCCTACATATTCTTAATATTTTTGTATTTATTGCAACCTAATCTAATTTATTTACAAAATGTATATACTTTTAAAACCAAAATTTTATTTAGATTATTAAATCTCGACTTGAATATACAGATTGTGTGACATGTATATCAGATTTTTTTGCTAACGTTACCTACTTTTACACACACAAGCGCGCTTGTCGGGATACGTCACTACTACAATCAAAGCCGAACGGACTTCGTGAAATAGAATATCTGTAGGTAAATTAATTAATAGTAAGTCGTGAGGCTCTTTTTAAAAATGCCACTAATTTAGGATAGGTGTCGATATGTATGTCTTTTTTCATCTTTATTGTTGCTTTTGACATTGAATACTTACTCCATAGTGTGCTTGATTTCTTGGTCTCGGATAATTCAATAAAATATGCCAGCAAAACGTTTTCTGAGAAAGTTTTGGCTCCTTTAGCTAGTCGCCACGTGTTAAACATATCGTACTATTTCAAATACTTCTCGCGTGATTATTGAGGGAGAAAGCTCATTTGCGCACTATTAACAGTTTCAGTCAACTCTGTTGGCGTCAAATAAACTTCCTCGTCGCTAGAACCACTAATTTTAGGTTTTTTACTTGTTTTCAAGTTTCTTGTTTTTAACTAAGGTTTTAACAATATGACGTGAAAAAAAAAGGCGCGCGCAAAGCCAATTAAAAAAAGTACACCACGAAAGTTCCGAGTCTGAGTTTTTAACAAATTAAAAAAGGTTGTAGGATAATTTCGGCACCATGGAGAAGTAAATAGGTTTAATGATGTTTTGAATTCACAAACTTAGTGCACACGATATTCTAAATTCAATGTACTTTATGCTCTAGCGGATAAAAACGGCTTTTGCACTCAGATATCGAAGAGCAAAAATACTCTTTCCGAGATGGGGGGATGAAAAATATTTTGCTTTTAAACATATTAAATGTTCTTGTAATAATAATTTCAATGGTCTTTATTCGGACAACTGTTTAATCCACGATATCTAGTGACCATTCATAAAATAAAAGTATTACTTGCGCTCACAATAAACACCAACACAAAATTATTTTACTTTTGTTGTCTCCACAAGCTTTTCGAGTATACGTCACACATTAATTCTAATCGGAACGACTTGCGACATCCAAAATCGCCTCTATCTGCTTAAGCCCTTAGCAATACGATAAACTCAGTTATAAAACGTGTTTTATATGACATTATATTGCACCGAGCTTCTCGTTTCAAATAAAACAAGCTTGGCAGATGTGTCTTTTTTCATTACTTCAGTCTGATGTGATTTGCAGTTTCTATTTTATTTGGAGACAATAAAATCGGTGTAGATAGGCCGTTTGATTAGATTGTTAGAGTTGACGTGATTCGTAAGATGTGGGTGGCAAGATTTAGAGGCAGTTTTATTTGTACTAGTTCAATCTGTAGATCATCTTTCGTCTGTTGTGTTTTGGATACCCATGTCCACATTTTGATGATATTGTTTCTTATTAAATCATCCTCATTTTATTTTAAGTTCCGTCGTTAAACTAAATAAAATCGATACGTAATTTCCATAGCTTTAGGTAAAAAAATCATTGCCGGTAAAATTGTGCACTATGTTTTAAAAGACTTACTCAAGAAGTTCCTGTAGGTATACAACATCATTGTTTCTAAATAATTATATCTCAGCAAATCTATTTAGAATATCTCAACTAATTTCAATTTCCTTTAATTTCACATATTATGTCAAAGTTAAGAAAACACACTTTTTTTTTTTTTTGAGGGTGGGAAATCATCAAATAACTTCTCCCGCTCTGGGTGGAGCGGGAGGGTGTGTCAGACTCTTACTGACTAAAACCCACCCGTATTCCTTCCTGTTGCCTGTGTTGCGGGGGCCTCGGTGACCCATAAGTACCTTCCCGCGACCCCGGCAGGCATCGGCCCTAGTGGACCCCTACTTTGTGCTGACGACATCTCTTTGAGGCGCGCGTGGAATACGACGCGCCGTCGACCCGGGCCTGGTCCTTACCGGACGGTGAGCTACCCATTGCTCACCGTCCGCAAGCCCGCGCCTACGGTGGCCGGAAATCCGCCCGGGATTCCCGACGCCCTGGGCGTCTCCTGCGGTGGCTAGGGGCGAGAGGGCGCGAAACGTGCCTTTCCCTCAACCGTCCCGCCTCCTCCTTCGCGAGCATTACTGCTTCGCAGAAGGAGGTGACGGCTGCCCATGCCCTCTCGCTCCGTACCATGGCCTGAACCAGGGCCGGACGCGAGAGGTCTCTGCCGCCGATCGCCTCCACGAGGACACGGCGGTGCTCTGCCCAATCCGGGCAGATCTCCACCGTATGCTCCACCGTGTCCTCCGGGCGATCCACACAGTGGTGACACCCGGACGTTTCCTCCCGCCTTATCCGACACAGGAACCTCCCGAAACTGCCGTGTCCGGTGAGGACCTGCGTCAGGCGGAAGGTGAGGACGCCGTGGCGCCTCTCCAGCCACTCCTCAAAGAGGGGACTTATCGCCGCAATTGTGGCGTGCCCAGCACTGGGTTGCGACAACCGTACTTTCCATGACGCCATGAGATCCCGCCGGAGCTCCGTCCGCTGTGCCGCGATTTCTCGCGGCAGCGGACTTACGCCCCGGCGTTTCGCCTCCTCGCGCCACTCCCATACGTGCGCGAGGACTTTTGCCTCCAGATCCCATGGCGGCAATCCGGCAAGGAGGCTCGCTGCCTCACAGGAGACCGTGCGGTATCCTCGGACCATCCGGATGGCCATGACCCTTTGGGCCGCGCTCAACCGGCGGGCTGGCCGCAGCGCCAGAGAGCGCGCCCATACAGGAGCCCCGTAGAGGGCCATGGACCGCACGACCCCCGCGTAGAGCCTCCGGCAGGAGGCGTTTGGACCCCCTAGATTGGGCAGGAGCCGCTTCAATGCAGCGCCCGCCCGCTCCAGTTTGGGAGCCAAACGTCGGAAATGCTCCACGAAGTTCCACCGGCTGTCGAGGACGAGTCCCAGGTACTTCATCGTCGACTCGACGCCGATAGAAACCCCTCCTACCGTTATTTGGGACCCCAACGGTGGCGCGTTCCGAGGACCATGAAAACATATGGCCTCGGACTTGTGCAGGGCCACCTCGAGTCCCAATTGCCGGATCCTTTCGACGATTGTCGCAACCCCGCGTGCCGCTAATTCGGCCGCCGCCTGGTGCGACCTCCCCTGCACCAGGACCAACGTGTCGTCAGCGTAGCACACTACGCTGACGCCGCTAGGGAGGTCGGCGCGCAGCACCCAGTCGTATCCGATGTCCCACAGATGCGGCCCCAGGACCGATCCCTGTGGGACACCGCACGACATCTCTTGCCGGTTCCACACTCCCTGGTGACCGGGGTAGATGACGGCCCTGTCCGTCAAATAGGCCTCGACCACACGACAGAGGTAGGTCGGCATCCGGTGATACTGGAGTGCCTCCCTGATGCAACTCCAGGGCAGGGTATTGAAGGCATTGGCGATGTCTAGAGACACCGCCAAGACGACCCCACCCTGGGCAACAGCATTCCCCGTCGTCAGGGCTCGCACACGCATGATGGCGTCCACCGTAGAGCGCCCTCTGCGGAAACCAAACTGGCTCTCCGCCAAATCCGGCCCCACCCGCACCAGCTGGCCGACGAGGCGGTCTGCAATGACTCTTTCAAAGAGCTTGCCCACCTCGTCGAGCAGCACGATGGGCCGATAAGCGGACGGAGAGTCCGCAGGGCGCCCTGCCTTCTTTATGAGGACCAGTTTCCCCGTCTTCCAGCGAAGCGGGAACTGGCCCCTCTCCATGCATGCGCTTAGGAGCCCCCTAAGTCGAGGCCCGAGAGCCTCCAAGGCCAGGACCCAGGCCTTCCCAGGTAAGCCGTCGGGTCCTGGGGCGGTATTTTTGGCATTAAGCCTGCGTACCGCCGCTCTCATTTCTACCTCGGTCACCTCCGGAGCATCGTCGTCGCCGTCGTCGTTGGCGGTGTGGTCCGCATCGGGCACCGCAGTAGGCGGAGCCATAGGCGGGGAGGTGTGTTCCCCTCGGGAAGGGAACAGAGCGCTCACCACGTCCTCCACAAGCTGGGGCCGGAGACTCTGCGTCAGCGGGGGAGCCCATGGGCGGAGTTTATCCCGCACCACTTTGTACGGGCGAAGAAAACACATTTAAATCTGCCTTATAAACATTTTAATCAAAAGATCTATTTTAGGGCTCACGTCGTGTGTGAAGCTATACATAATTCAGTAAAAAGTTAAATGTACCTCTAAGTTTCCCTTACTAGTAATGATACCATCAATTAGAACTTTCTCGAACTTCAGTTGTTGCCATTGTTCGGGTACCTGATATAATTATTAGTTGAAGTAGCTACTTTGTTTGCAAGGGTTTCGGGTAGAAAGTTATCTATTGTGTGTGGATCAAATGGCATTTAGTGGCGTGGGCCCTAAAATGTAGCATTCTATTTTACTTGCGTGGTTTAAAAGAGGCCTTTTGCTGCGTGTTCGATTATATTATTAAAAAATAGGGCTCGCTTTTCGACACTAATACCGTTTAATCTAGATATTCATGAATTATTATGAAAATCAGGCTATTACCGCCTCGTGGGTCTAGTGGTTGCAAGCGCTACTGCTGAGCATGACGACCTGGTTTCGATTCCTGGGTTGGACAAAGTGTTATTGTGTTTTTCCATCTGGAATTTCTCATTGGCAGCCCTGAATCTGGATTTGTCCCAGTTGAGGGCAATAGGCACGCCCCCTGTTACACGGGACTTAAACATAACTGGCGAAATGTGGTTGTACTTTATAGGTACGAGTAGGTATGGGTACACCTCTGCTAACCCTCGGGGAAAATACAGCCGTGATGTTATCAGGCTTATAATTTTGATACGAATAATTGGCTCTGTCATACTTCAATTTATCACCGTCTTCTATTCAGCTCAAAGCTCTAAACATAAATCAAGAAACTTTATTCCTTTATTCAATTGACTAAGTACTTTTAAGTTTTATTAGAACATAAGTAGGTACTTTCAAGCTTAACTTTTGCTTAATAAAATCTTCGACGTGAAACCTCGTTTTTCTTGTACTCTTTTCGTTTACCTTAGCTACTTAAGAACTAGGAGTACCTATTATCTTACGCTTCAGGTAAAACAGGGGGCAGCTAACATTGTTTTTATGTAACTTTTTATTTGTTCTCTTCGTTCTATCTTCGAATTACAAGTGAGAGGTGCTTATGAGCACACTTTACAAGTGAAAACTTACGACTGGGGCCGAGTATATGCAATTCAGCGTCTCCGACCGATTGGATATACCCGATTCAGCGTCACCAACCCAGTCGTGATGGTTCAGTTTTGTTCACCGTTCAAAAAAGAGGTCAAAACGCGCCTAAAGAAATGATAATTTCAAAATTTTTGCTCTTTATTGAAATGGTTATAATATTGAACGAAATGTTCAAATTTAAATTCAAAAGAAACATTCCAATGAAATTCAAAAAAGATTTAGGAAAATAAAATGCAGTGCTCTTACCACGTAGGTTCTTGATAGAGAGTTATGGGTTTAGGGGACATATGCAACGAGGAGTAGTTAAAATCTTGTTTGTGGTGAAGACGATATCTATTCTATTCTGAAGTCGGTTTCTTTGGATCTGTATTTTAGTTTTTGTCACCGACTTCCGAAATTAAAGTAATTTTTCACTTTGTAGTGTTTTTTTTTGAGAAAAAAGTTTTTTTTATTAATTGGCGAAATGACCAGTACAAATACAACATCCTAACTAATATTATACATGTGAAAGTGAATTTGTTTGTTTGTTTGTTAAGCTTTCACGCTTAAACGGCTAAACGGATTTGGATGACACTTCACAAAATGATGCTTTCCAGGAGCAAATGCACAAATTGTACTATAAAAAATACCCAAATCGCTATAGGTGTGCCTTTAAAATTTGAGCATTTCCCTCGATTTCCATGGGAAGGAATCCCAGATTATGATTCGATGAAAGGAACTTCTTGGGAGCATACCGTTTCAAACAAAAAATATTTTCAAAATTGGTCCACAATTGACGGAGAAATCGGGACGCCAGCACCACCAAGCGGCGCTCGACAGAGTCTACAACATAACGCTTGACCGGGGTTAAGAACAGTTTATCGAGAGCAGTTTGTCGGAGGCGGTCAAGGAGTCAACATGTCTAGAAACTGTCGCGTCACAGTGTGTGTATAGCTAGTGTGATTATTTGATCGTAAATTATAATTTAATTTAAATTGCAAACGGTTTTTCTATTGTACAATAACCAACACTTCCCATTGTACGCCCACAGTAGTTAAAATATGGCTGATGATAACGAGCGAGACGTACCTTCTCCGTCATATATATATAAACATACGAATTGAGAACCTCCTCCTTTTGGAAATCGGTTAAAAAGCAATTATTTCTGCAATATTCCGCGTATCTGGTTTCATTATTAACGCCGACATCAAAGGTTTGATGAGTTCATTATAATGATAATGATTGTTTATTATTTTAATCACGTGCATATTTTGGGATTTCCGTATATTATGACATTATTGCTGTATGAAAATATCCACAATTTTAGATTTTTGAATATGATAAATATTAAATACGAAAGTTTTGTAACAGTTCAGGGGGGCAACCACGGCCTCTTAAAGAAGTATTATTTTAATATTAAATCAGTGTGAGAATGAGATGAAGCTATGCAGGGGGGGGGGGCAACTGTGAAGCAATTTAAAACAATACTGATATAAGAGACTGTGGTTGCCCCCCTGTTCCTCGAAGGGCTAGGCCGCGGATTATAATAGGGTACCTTTCGCCATTTATTTATTACCAAATTTCAATAATTCATACAAAATTCCCATTCGCACTTTCTTGAACTTTCTGTTTTCCCGGCAATCGGGGCCGTCGGGATTTTGTTTTTGTTTAAATAAGTTTGTTTATTTCAAGTTTTTTAGTTTTATTAATACGTGCTGTAAATATATTTGAAATTGACTCATTACGAGTACTAGCTTTTATTTGACAGCAATACCTACTGTTGTAATTTATTTAAAAAAAACGTCCCCTCCCTTTTTATTGTATTTGCAGATGCAATATATAAATATTATATGTTAAAATCCATCAAGCCGTTTAGGCTACAGAGCGTGCCAAAGAAACAGACATACATACATACTCTCGAAAAACATTACCCTCCTGTGGCACTCGGGTAAAAATAGCCAAATTGGTCCAGCCGATCTCAAGTCAAGGCTCCCGCAGACTGGGGCGATTTCGCGGGCGTGACAGGCATATTGCTGCCTGTTGCACCCGCGATATCGCGCTAGACTGCACGAGCCTATATGCCCTTACCAACCAGCATCATTTAATTTTTCGGGTTTCGTACCAGAAGGGTGCCCAACGGAATCCTACTCCCTAATCCTAAGCCTCTGCTGTTCATCCGTCCGTCCATCTGTCTGTCAGCGGACGTTATCTCATGAACCGTAATAGGTAGAGAGTTGCAATTTTCGCAGATTATGTATTTCTATTGCGGCTATAACAACAAATAAAGTTAATAAAATTAAATAACTTTATTGATTTTTACAAGTAATGTGTTTGTTTCGGCGTTTTCTGCTAGATTTTATTACGGTATGGAAACCTTCGTGCGCGATTCCGACTCGCACGTGGCGAGGCTTCACTTATTATATATGTAGATTATTATTATTTATTCATGTATTAAACATACTGTATGGATCGGAGTGCTGGGCCGTGAAGAAGACGGACGAAAAAAGAGTGCATGCAGCGGAGATGAGAATGTTGAGATGGATGTGTGGAGTGACGAAAATGGATAAAGTAAGAAATGAATATATAAGGGGCAGCTTGAAAGTAGCGCCAGTAACAGAAAAGTTGAAAGGAAATCGTTTGGCTTGGTATGGGCATGTGATGAGGAGGGATGAAACGCATGTGACTAAAAGAGTGATGAATATGAATGTTGATGGGTGGAGAGGGAGAGGAAGGCCAAAGAAAAGATGGATGGATTGTGTGAGGAATGATATGAAAATGATAGCATGACGGCTGACAGGGGAGGATGGAGGATGGAGAAGATAACGTCTCGCGCCGACCCCAAATAACAAGGGCAGGAAAATGATGATTCATTTATTAAACACTTTATTCATTCTTTTTTTTTCCTCATTTATGTTTGTGTACCACTTAGTAGGGGGTCGGCTTTCAGTTTGACCAGATGCAGCTGAATACCAGTATTTTACATGGAGAACATTGCCATCCACTGAGCACAAACTCAAACTTCAGTCTGCTACTGACCTGTCGGGGTCGCAGGAAGGTACCGAGACCTCTGGCAACACAGGCAACGGAAGGGACACGGGTGGGTTTTAGTCAGTAAGAGTCTGCTACTGAGAAATTACGAATGGAAAAACCCAATGAAACTTTGCCTTGCCTAACCAGGGGACCGAACTTAGTACGTTATACTTAGCAGACGCGCTTACGAGACTGAAGTGTCTAAGGTATACCTAGACCTCCCATTTTAAAACTGTGCATATCATTTGGCACACAAATAGTTAATAATCCCCTGGCTGAAGGCTTTGAGTCCGCTTAAGGCAGCCACAGGATAGTCCGGTTGAGTAGTGACGACCTCTCAAGGTCTACTACGAGATGCCATAATCAAATGAGAAGAAAAAAAGATAATTATCCAGATTAACACATAGGATAAATTAATTTGACTGCCTCGTTGGTCTAGTGGTCGCAAGCGCTACTGCTGAGCATTAGTTCCTAGGTTTGATTCCCGGGTCGGGCAAAGTGTTATTGGGTTTTTCTATTGGAATTTCTCAGTAGCAGCCCGGAGTTTGGATTTGTGCCCGGTTGATGGCAATAGGCTCGTTCCCTATTACATGAAACCGAACGGCGAATGTGTTCATACAACAAAAATCATGAATGTATCTTAAGTAGTCTGAAAGTAATATCGTTTTTTATGCTTTGGATAGACGTTTAGATACTTCATGAATTTATTTCGTAAAGTATTTTACTACAATACATAAATATTCACATATATTATATAATTGATGTGTATGCGTTATAGTTTAACATATATTTTTGCATAACTTACTTGCATTATATGAAGGCATAATAACAGATTTAAAAGTCACTAAAATTGTATATCTGCCCCTTATATAAATCAGCCTATAATGTTTCCACTGGTGGGATACATGCCTCCTCTCGGTGAGAGGGAGTAGGCTGTAAATCCACCACGCGGGCCCAGTGCGGGTTGGTGGATGTGTCATGGCTTCGAATTTTTGGTTCTAAGACATGCCGGTTACCTCACGATGTTTTCCTTATCTATCTATATTGTCTTCGTTTTTTTTTTTTTTTTTTTTTTTTTTTTTTTTTTTTTATCATTTATTTACATAACCAAATTACAAGATGATTATTAACATTAACTAAATTAAATTAAAACTAAGTTAGGCTTAAAAAAGGCCCTCGGGGCATTGTACCGAGGATGCTGGCGGCATTTCCTCGCTGAATTGCAATGCTGATGCGTTGCGCGAGAAAGCCGCCAGCTTTTCGGTCACCAGTTACATCAACTAGACGTTTCGCGATTTCCGCAAATAACTTATGCGCACTGGGACCCCACGGACCGAGGGTCTCGACGCCAAAGGGCACAAAGTTGTACTCTCTGCCAAGGCCTCCATATTTAATAACTTTCAGATTTTCGGCATTTTCTGCCGCTGCACCCGCTTTAGAAGTAGTCCGTTGGAGGTGGGACGGTGCCAGTGTGTCTACACAGGTAGCGTCCCACACAAGCAACCGTCCCAAACTCCACGGGACCAAAGACACACCATCAGGTCTTTTGCCATCATCTCTGACAATGCCAGTCGGCTCAAGAAGAGCAGGCACATTGATGCTGGCAAGAGACCGGCGGATTATGTCATTAAGTGTTGCATGTCTTGAAAAGCGGCCTGCACTTTTTTGACAACAAAGTCCGTGGTGACCCAGTCGGTCCACGTCCGTGCCACAAGGGCATGTGTGTGGAGTGCATACCGTGACCCCAAGCCGCAGACCAGTCGCCAGACGAAGCGAGGTCGGATCCAGGAAGGTACCGGTATATGGAGAAGGATGGGCATGTAGCCAATGACCGGCCTCTCTGGTTCCGACCGCCAAAAGTCTTGCGCGATCCGGACCTGAACTGCGGCTCAGAATCGATTTGTATGTTAAATCGCAATAAATATTACTTCAACTATTTACAGTGTAAACAATTGTTGGTTAGCCAATAAAGAATAATAAATATAAAATAAGCTCATTTTTCTCATACCTATTCTCTCAAGCCGTAAAGGTTAATTGCCGATACTTGCAACTCGTGGTCAAAAATCCCGTTCCTTGAAAATGGCGCGAATTAATTGAGCACATTAGTCTGCAGAATTGTTTTGTAGAATGCTCATTTATACAGAATTCTTGGTAACCTAGCCATACAATTTTATTTCTTTATGTTTCTGTCTGAAAATTAAAGTAGTAAATAATAAAATGTGTACGTGTGGTATTCGGTTATTACTTATTGAATTTCATCATAAAGGCTCCCGCAGACAGGCGCGATACGACAGCGCGATGAGTCACTAGATTTGCTATGAAAACTTCATGGAAAGTGTCGCGCTGCTTGTCGCGCCTGCGTTATCACGCCAAAATCCATATCAAATTCAGAAGTCATTTATTCAAACTAGGCTAAGAATCAGCACTTTTCGGACATCAAAAGCCAGTCTGTACGAGCCTTTAGTTGGAAGACAACAAACACGGAATTTATTTTCTATATTGCTAAATTGTTACATAATGATTATTATTGATAGATACTCGTATTGAAAATGTAAATAAAATGCGCGCTTTGACGCAGAGTTGCGAACGCCAGTCCATCTTACTACTTACTAGATATTGTTCCATGGTAGTCCTGATCAACGACATTCTTTAAAACATCAAGAATATAACAAAAATGTTAGAAAGCTACTGCAATAGACAACTTAGGTCAGCAACATACCGGCGGAATTCCGCAACGGAATTCCGTTTCAAAATATTGATTCGGAATTTGGAAGGCAGCACGGCAGATCTATCACACACGTACATACAGTAGTTCTCCGTACAAAATCCCGCATGGTCGTCTGTACGTTCGTCCAGTAATGGCGAGGTCTTTTATTTTTTTAGCAAGATAGAGCAACAATGCAATCAAAATCCATTTTCGTTGCCAGATTGTCTGAACTCAGTGCGTCACTAGATTTGCTATGAAAACTTCATGGAAAGTGTCGCGCTGCTTGTCGCGCCTGCGTTATCACGCCAAAATCCATATCAAATTCAGAAGTCATTTATTCAAACTAGGCTGAGAATCAGCACTTTTCGGACATCAAAAGCCAGTCTGTACGAGCTTTTAATTGGAAGACAACAAACACGGAATTTATTTTCTATATTGCTAAATTGTTACATAATGATTATTATTGATAGATACTCGTATTGAAAATGTACATAAAATGCGCGCTTTGACGCAGAGTTGCGAACGCCAGTCCATCTTACTACTTACTAGATATTGTTCCATGGTAGTCCTGATCAACGACATTCTTTAAAACATCAAGAAGATAACAAAAATGTTAGAAAGCTACTGCAATAGACAACTTAGGTCAGCAACATACCGGCGGAATTCCGCAACGGAATTCCGTTTCAAAATATTGATTTGGAATTTGGAAAGCAGCACGGCAGATCTATCACACACGTACATACATTAGTTCTCCGTTCAATACCCCGCATGGTCGTCTGTACGTTCGTCCAGTAACGGCGAGGGCTTTTATTTTTTTAGCAAGATAGAGCAACAATGCAATCAAAATCCATTTTCGTTGCCAGATTGTCTGAACTCAGTGCATAGCGTCTCTCAATTAAGTTGTTTCGAACGAACACAAACTCGAACGAACTTATAAGGAATCTCGGATCGATATTTCGAATAGTTATTTCGAAACGGAATTCCGTATGTATGTCATCATCTGCCTAGCCTTTTCCCAACTGTTGGGGTCGGTTTATAGTCTAACCGGATTCACCTGAATACCACTATTTTAAATGGAGCGACTGCTTATATGACCACCACAACTTAGTTAATGGGTAATACGATACACCTTGGTAAGACTAGTTGTCAGACTTTCGGCCTTCTGACGACACTGTCAAAGATCCACGAATGACAGCCGGGACCGACGGCTTAATGTGCTTTGCGAGGCACAGAGGGGTCTTGGTATGTAAGGGTGATCCATCTACGGACCAACCGCGGCACCTGATCGATCGACCCGTGCGGCTGTTATTACTTAGCCACGAGCCCCTTCCGTATATAAGCTCCCTTCCAGTTTTCTGTATGTATGTGGCCAGTCTTTATTTACTGTAAGTTCTATTTCAGTAAATATGAATTAATTATTCGATATTCATTTTAGAATGATGCTAACACAATGTACTTATTCATACTGAGAGTGGGAGCGAGACAAAATACTGAACATTATTTTGTAGGTACTATGTATTGGGTAGGTAGCAATTGTTTATGCATGGTGATACCTACTTAAATACATTTTTGTATTTTTTTATAGTACTTATCGATTATAATTGTTGTATAGGTATATTATTTTCTAAGTACTCTTTATTTTGTTTTACTTTATTACCTGTTTTTGTCTAATATGTTAAAATCTCTCAACCTGACTTGGTTTCCGTACGTCTTTTTCGGGTGACCACTGAAAATCAGCGCTGTGCTGTGGGTCCCCCATAGCACAGCATCATGCTGAGTAGAAGCCTACTTGTCACAGTCACGGCGTGCAGTTGCCGGCTATATCTACATATATGTTCTGTGTTCATAAGCATAAATCTGTTTTGTTGTATTAATTATAGGAATTACCATAGCTTTTATTTGCACGTGTCTTTGTGACAAATAAATCTATTTTTCTTTCTTTCTTTCTACTAGGTATAATATCCCGTAAAAAACAAACGCAATAATTGAGTTAATGAGATACCATTATATAACAATATTTCGCGCCATCATTGTCTGCCACTAACGCACTAATTACCCTGTCAGTCTTAACTGATTGATCGTAATGGGTTTAGTTCGTTTGATTGAATAATTCAATGTCTCTGAGAAGCTTAATATCAGATAAACATTAGTTTCACAGAATTCTACAATGTAATCGACTTTTGAGAATGTTTCACTTTGTTCTTAAAACTGTGGAACATTCTGGAAATGGTATAATTTATTTTAACGAGCTTATAACTGGAGATCAATTTGGTGTCTTGGAACTGAAAGGGCGTAAAAGGATTTAACGGTTATTGGGCCTTGACCTTTATGGGGTTCTTAGACGGTCAAAATTGCTTGACAAGGACGCTTGACGAGGCTTGACGGAACGTCAAGTATTCTTGTCAAGAATCTGCATTTATTTTCATTTTAGTCGCCAGAGTGACCCAATATTCAATATGCGTTAAAACAGAAACGTTAATGTTTACAAAAGTATAGAATGTTTCTAAATGTAGATCTGGCTTCTTTTAGCATTTCTTGCTCTCACGATTGCTTTGTGCAAGAAAACAAAGAAACGAACAAGACGATGGCTGCGACTATCTCCGCTCGTGTCGCGTGCACTCGCCATCACGTTCCGTAGCACACTGAACCTGTCAAGCAACAAGCATGCATCTATACGGCCAAGCAAGCTTGACAAGCATTGCAAAAATATAATTTTTCATCAAAAGTTATCAAGCACGTAGTTTGAAAACTGAAAGACTGTAATGGGCTAGACGGTCAAAATTGCTTGACAAGCGCTTGAAGTTTTCGTGGTTGTCTAGCAATCTTGACCGTTTAGAACGAAGCTTGATGTGCTTGACAAGCACGAAAACTTCAAGTGCTTGTCAAGCAATTTTGACCGTCTAGCCCATTACAGTCTTTCAGTCACAAGAGTATACTTACCGATTTTCTTGTCTGATTGGGAAACTAAAAATAGAATCAATGTTATTGCCCAAAGTTTTGATCAAAGATAAAAAAAAATCGTCTTCGGAAGTCGATAAAACAAAGCGATAATTTATTGTTATTTTTTTTAAGACACATTACCTATGCATTATTCATTTCGTCTATTAACAAATAATAACTCAACAGTCCTAAGAGAATTATAAATTCATTTTATTTACCCCACGTTACGAACATCGTCGTGCGAGATCCGAAGTTCTCCCCCGAGATCAGCGGTCAAGAGAGCCGGTATCGATATCTGTCAAGTATTACAGCCGCTGTCCATCTCTATTTGCTCAACTGAGCAAATGTTTCGGGTAACTCTGTTCTGTGGAGAAGTTATCGCTATTTTTGGAATGTAGCAGAATTATTGCGAATTGAACCTTATTCCAAGGGAGCACTCACTTAATTATTTGCACTTACTGGACCGCACTTACTAGCCGTTGTTTATTTTTATGAATGAATCTTTCGCGAGAAAATTGGTGTTTTTATCGAATCTTTGATTGATGCGAATAGTTTTGATTGAGATTGTCCAAATCCATTTATCGACAATCCAGCAATCTCTAGTCCATCAGGCTACGCAATTTAGATCACAGATTCCAATCAACGAAAAAAATCAAGCTACATTTCTCACGGACCTAAATTCCAGTTCAAAAATGGAGATATATTTGAAGCTATAAAACCGGTGACCTGTAAAAATTAAGTCATACTTCACGGAGGCTGAAGGTTCTCGCATTTTCGTAAAAAAAACCAATTTAATTCCGAATTCAAATAGCGTAGTAAAGGACGTAATGATAGTATTCGATAGCCACTCACATTTTGACATGAGTGTGTTCGAATTTTATTTTAATTTTTTTAAAGATAAAATTCGGGTTGAATGTTGTATCTTTTGATTTATCGAGACTTTGCAATATACATTGGAGTAGTTGACTTTAAGAGTGTGGAAATTACGACTATGAATATTTACATTGTTCGAAACTGTTCTGTTGTACTGTAACTGGTCTGTGTATAAAAATTGAAGTGGCGAATTGAAACATTGGGTTCTTCGGAGTGCGCGGTGGCGTTACAATTTGTTGTATTTTGCGCCACTACTTCTTTCCAGCTAAAGCACTAGGAAGTGGCGAAAGGCGAGGGTTTTGGAGGTCTGCTTCATGTAGTTTTGACGTTTAAAAAGTGCTGGTTCTCAGCCTAGTTTGAATAAATGAGTTACCTCATTTTTTTTTTTTTCATTTTTATTTGTAGTACAACGATGAAACATATTATTTATGATATTAATACATAGTATTCATTTCCCTGACAATTTTATGAATATGTTTATACTGATTAAATATTACATGCATTACTGAAATACTGAATTAAGGTAGAAATAAATAAGACAGTATACGACATAGTTTTATACATTTACATAAGTACAATCGCCAGCACATCAAGTTACCACGCCCTGTCAAATTTACTCATTCGATTTGAACTTCAAAATCAACATTTTAAGGTTTAACATCATTTGGAGAAATTTGACAGTTTGTGGTAACTTGATGTACTGGCGACTGTACCTACGACATCTAAAGAAGAAACAAAGGATAACATTAAAATGGAGATTCGATGCATAAAATGTAAGCGGCCACAAACAGAGAAAAAATTCAAAAAAACTCACAATGGGTTCATTTATGAATAAAATAACGTAAACGCGTTTGGGCAAAGGGATTATTTTATTTTCAATTGCACATCAGCGGAATCAAAATCAAAATATGCTAGCTAGCACACGCCAATATACTAACAAAACAATGAAAACTGTACTCAAGCAAATTACAACATAAAAACGTAAACACAACTTAATACCTAAATAAAAACCTCCATGCATAAAGGGAGTACCCGCTTACATAAGGCTATAGCTGTTACTAGAAGTGAGAAATGATAAACTAGCTCCATCGAAGTAAAATAAATATACAATGAATTACTAATAACAATAATGAAACCATGGTCAGCAAGACGGCCGGTTACCACAAGCAGCACCCGTTCACGAGCATAACACAAAGATCGGCCATCACCCCCCTCGCCATATTGGAGGGAAGGAGGCAACCCGACCCCCGACGCTACCGCAGGCAGTGACATCTAAGGGAGCATGACGAACTTGATGCCGGTTGCTCAGGCAAGAATGGTATGAACAATTGTTGAGGTCGCTAGCTAACCACTTATTGCAATACAACTCATAAAAACACATTGTAATGTGTAGATTATGTCACTATATACATATATACTTAACTAATTTAATAACAAATCTCTAGATTTAATAATTCTAAGCAAAATAAGGAACTATATCTAATAGTTAATTCTAATTTACTATTTCAAGCAAAATTTTTCACAATATGTTTTCCAATGTGATAACAGTCCAAACTTAGCTTATTATGTTAAATTCGCTTATTATGAAAATTGTACCCCGAATCCTATACAAAGCTTAAGTAGCACCAAAAATATGCAGAATAGCTTATCTACCAATAGAAAACAGAAATATAATAAGAAAAATTTGTTAAAAATTAAGTTATTTGTTATTAATTAAGTGTTGACATAATTTCAGGAAACTGCTAACTCTCGTCCTTTGAGTTCTTTATAAAGACGAGAAATGTATAAATGGATGTCCATTTTTACATCCATTTCTACATATCTCGTCTTTTTAAAGCAAGACATGTGTCTTGCTTATTAGTATCAGAGTTTTCTTAGTAACTAACGAATTCTCTTTTTAACCCGATACTAATATTTACGTGACGCACTTTTAATAAAACATAAATAATCTTACAAAAGACTTGTACTTATTTATGTATGTGTTAAACTGATTATTTCCAACAAATACGGCATTCTTTTACAAATCTCTCAAACCGTAATACACTGAACGGTATCATAGAAGCACTGAAATAATCTGGAACCAGATCGAGTATTCTCAAGCAAACCCTCTCACAGAATCACCCTCTTTTCTTTTAACAACTTTATCCACACATTGACAGCGTGCTACAATTTTACTGACCCCATTCTGTTCATCGGATGTAGTACGAGGGATGCCTCTCAAGACAGCTATTAACTTGCTTAACTTTTATTTGCTTAGATCACGTGATTCATGCCCCGATTAATATTGCGTGGAAGTGCTCACTTGACCCTTTGACCTCGGTTCAGAGGTTGGTACTAATTTGGTGACATAGTTTCTCGTATCGGTGACATCAGGAGATATACTGTGAAGTGTGATATTTAAGGAAATTTTACAATATTTTCTTTAAAAATTGAGCAGTGGTGGCCCAGTGGTAACGGCTGCGACTTACGAGTTGTAGGTCGTTCGTGTAAATTACTTATCACCACTGCTCTCAAAACGGTGAAAGAAAACGTCGTGAGGAAACCGGCATGTCCTAGAACCAAAAATTCGAAGACATGTGACATCTACCAATCCGCACTGGGCCCGCAGAGGGAACATTATAGGCTGATTACGCTTAAAAATTAGAACATACTTGGAATAATATCAGTGTATTTGCGATCAATACAAAAATTAAATGATGAATCGTTTTTTTTTAATGCAGCCTAAAGTATAAATAAGTAATCACATCAGTAGCTACCTACAATTAGAAATTCGATTTCGTAGACGAGTTGTTCAACGACGAACCCTGTTAGCTCTTAATTAAATTACTGTTTTACTTCAATGATATCTCTTGTAATGATGATTCAGCGTTATAAAAGTCCAATAATGATACTGAGAAACTACCATTAGCGATGCAAAAGGTTTTTTCAGACATCAAAGCATAGTTCCCTTAATTAATAAGTCAAAGCGCAACAAACCTTAATTGGGAAGCGGGAGCAATTTGCGAACTTGAAACATTTTGCAGAACTTTTATCACGGCAACAAGTTGCGTCACACTGAAATAAAATGTGGACCAAGTCACAATTTTTAATACACCCATGTATTAAAAATTATGAAAATATACCTACCTGTCATTTTTCACGAACGCAGTTATCTTAGTATCCACAGTTGCAGCACTTTACGAGTGCGTCTGATTACAGTAAGATTTATATATAACTACATAATTGTTTAGTTAAATACCAAAACCATATAAAAAAAAGCCAAAAACATATTTCTTTCATTTCCCAGTTTTTACTTATACTGGGAAATGAAAGAAATATGTTTCTGCCTCTAGATTATAGGGTTTTGAGATTTTTTTATGAAACGATCACTAAACTTGTGTGTAGGAGATTGTTTTTATTAGAATTGTCTAGGAGATTGTGTTTATTAGAATGGTGTAGGAGATTGTGTTTTTTTTTTTAAATCTTTATTTATTATTGGAGGTTTGTTCATATTTGAACATGTCACCCCCATAAGAATAAACATGAAAATATACACATTAGAATACTAAAATTAACTACTTATACAAATCATAGTGTTAACTTAAGGTGATCTATTCTTAATACCTATATGTGTAAGCCTATATAGCAACTTGGCCTCCTCCGAAAGAGGAAAAGACAAAATGCTATTACACCATCCAACATTTAGAGGGCACACTGCTTTTTGAATGACTATATATCTAAATGCTTCGTTACGAACACACTCCATCAAGATGTGATATACGTCCTCTATAACATCACATTCAGTACAATTCGAAGAGTTGACCTTTCCCATCAGGAATCCAAACTTATTTAATGGAATGTGCCCTGAGCGAAGTCTAAAACTCGTCACAAAAGAGATTGTGTTTATTACAATAGAAATTATTATATAAATAACGGATTTAGCTAAAAAATCAGGTTAAAGTATGAACTTACCGAAGTTTGATATAGACTAGCAAAATGTACCGAAGTTTGATATAGACTAGCAAAATGTACCGGAGTTTGAAAAAAAATCACTTTGAAATTTCCGGCTTCACTCTCGATAACTCATGCAAATGGCAGCCATCTTAAACCTCATACTTTACGCTGATTGGTCGTCGTGGACGTGCTTGAATTTGATAAACACATGTCAATGGACATTCCGGGATATGAAAGCAAAAAGAGAAAAAGAAATCAGAAAGAAGAAATCATCGATTTTAACTGTTGTTTTAGTGATTTACCTTGATTTGGAATAAACAAACATATGCATTTTGAAATTTCTAATTTGACCGCATTCACAGTTCAATTTCGAGTAGTGGTGTAACTTTCCGGGTTTTGATATTTAACTACACAATTGTCTTTTATATCAATCTAATATTTTAAATAAGGTCGCTTTTCGGTTGTGTCTGTGTGACCGCGTTGTTTTTCTTAAGCACCTGACAACAGCTAAATCGCGGTCACTGTCGGACTGCATAAAACTAAAGAGAAGCGCGATGACACAACGCTGGTCATTTATTGCAAAATATGAAGCAATTATCTATTTACAAAAAATCTATTGATTGGATAAAAAAATCTTTCTGATTTTTGTCGGAATAATCTGACAAAAACCAAATTGATTGCATGAATATTAGTATGGTTAATAATCGTAAAAACAATTTTTTAGAGATATCTTCGTGATTCTTTTCTATCGTATCAAAATATTTTTTATTACGTTTTCAACACACTATCGACTACAGCACATAACCTGAAGAATATCATATATTTTTCTGATTTTGTTTACTGCAGTGGATCATATACTTTTAAGCATCATACAACTTACAAAATTTGCGTTTAGGTCCTGTAGTCCCCATAACTACGCGACGGATTTTGGTACCGTTTTCTTCATCATTTAGACAATTGATTCCGGAAGGCTTGTGTTTGTAATACATTACATAATAAACTTACATAAAATAAAGAAATCTCTATCTTTTGTCAGGTCGTAAAAATCGTGCCAAGAATTTATAAAAGTCACTTAACTCGCGCTCGTGATTTAAACAGGTAAGTACTAAGTACTCGCCATGTTTACATGTATTTTCTGGCGCCATGTTCATTGGAAAAAAAACTGCCCTAGTGCGTGTCGAACCAAGCACAATGAAGGCTTCCGTAATTTTTAATGTTGAGATGAATTTATCCCAAAAACAAACTTAACATTGTAGTTGAAAAATATGTTCTTCCATACATCGATATACGTTACGGTCAATTCTCCAACTGTAAATTTAATTTGGTCGACTATTACTCCTTATCTTGTAAAGCCTACTTAGCTATGATAGTTTTTCTTTTCATTTCATTATACGAGTATGTACTACTGACATGAATGATTTTACATCTCCATAAACAACCATTTAGCTGCCAGGGGGGCACTTGACACAAAAATTAGCACTTTAAAACTTAATATTACGCAAACGGAACCTTGAATCAAAAAATGGTGTTAACAGACCTACAACATTTTAAACGGCCTATCCAACGATACCCCACACCATGGTATATTTCCTTGTTTACTACGGAACCCTAATAATGGTTTTAAGCGCAATAAAGATTACTCTTTCTGTTACTGATTACTGTATCCGTGTTCTCTTTATTTATTTATGATTATCATTTTAAATATGTCTTAGGTAAAATATATCGGGACTATTTATATTAATTACATCTTATCAGTATACCTACATTATAAGCAAATAAATGATTTTTATTTCTATTTCTATTTTTGTAGTAGAAACAACGAAAATGTTAGTATTATCCTGGCAACACTCAATCATTTTAGATACTGTTTCAAATCCATCCGCACGGATTCGATCGATCAATGTGTTTGATTTTCCCGATGGAGTAGGTACCTGCGCTGTGTTGTCAAATCCATTCGACTGTAGGAAAAAGTAGGCGATATATTTTTTTACGTTGTACCTCTTCAAGTCAATTTATTCTGCGTTTTCTTTATATTTAGATCAAGGAGATTCGTAGCCCTTTGTGTATGTTTCCATAATTTGCAAGTCCTTTGACGCGGTAACAAAAGCACGGTGGATATATTTTTCTACTTTTCACATGTTGTCAGTCTTCATGAAGTGTTGCCTGTTCAAATGTTAGTCTTTGTTTGTGTTATTATACAGGGTTTAAATATTAACATTTGTATTTAAATCAAAATGATTTTAACAAAATTCAGTCTTTATTGTTTTGACAATGACATGATCATTCCTTTGTGTATTCTTGTTTCTTTGTCTTCTTATCTGGCATTATTTTAAATGTTTCTATATAATGTTGCGAGGTATTGGTGCCGATTCCCTTGTTCACAAACTAAAGTAAACTTAGTTCAGTGCATCCTTTTCTTTCTATTTCATTAAGAAAAGGACAGAAGATCAATTTTAGTTTAGTCCTGTCAAATTAATCAGCGCTTGACGTAAATAGACGTAATTTTAGAAGGCAAGTTTTTAATCACGTCTAAACTTGTATGAAGTAGTGACAGGCGCTGATTAATTTGACAGGACTAAACTAAAATTTATCTTCTGTCCTCTTCTTAATGAAATAGAAAGAAAAAGATGCACGGAACTTAAATTAAGTTTAGTTTGGGAACAGGGAATCGGCGCCAATGCTTTCCGAGGATATTATAATCTATCCCTTGATGAATTCAAAATGTTTATCCAACTTAAAAAAGGAGGAGGTTATGCATTCGGAGGCATTCTTTTGCATTTCGAGTTTGCATACACTCATATTACCCACTTGTACAAGAATCTTCTTATATAACAACTTTCTCAGTCCAATACCTAAGAACATAAAATTCTACATTTTCTAATAAGACCCAGTGTGTAAAGGCTCCTACATACTGGAGCGACTTGTCGCGCGACGCGACGCGACACAAAGACACCGCGTGTAGCGCCACAAGCGGTGCCTTTGTGTCGCGACGCGTCGCGCGGCAAGTCGCGCCAGTATGTAGGAGCCTTAACGTACATGGTAGGTAATACCCGACCTCGCAAGTGAACCTTGGTCTAGAACCAGCGACAGGGATTGGTTTAAGATTTTCATTTTACTAAGACTACATTATTACATAGAGAATTTCACAGACTATTTTATGATATTCGCTACAGTTCGCAGGGAGCTTTTACATGAGGTTTTACAATGGATCTTCACATTTTAAAATATTATTAAGATATTGATATACAAGCTGTTGTTTTGCATCCTCGTCAAATTTCAGGGGGCTGCTATGAAATACATATATAATCAAATAAAATTACGATACCTGCACAATAATTAATACAAGTACTTGCACCCAATAAGGACCAGCACCTATTAAGGGCCACTTTAGAAAACTCACACGTGCCATTTTTTCAACTGCTTCAAATTTCGCGCGCAGCATGCTATACCACCCATTGGTTAAATGCAATCGCGCGAAGACGCGTAGATGCCGCCATTTTGTCAGTAGCGTCCAGTTTGTGTAAGACAGCGGTTAGAGACACTATTTTATAAAATTGATGCGCGTTGTTTTGTTAGTTTTTCGTAAAAAAGTAGTGTATTTAAATAAATGTTTATAGAAGATTGGATTTAAACATTCAGAGATAACTCTGCAAAGGTAAATACATTGTTATTTTGGCAATATACAACTTTAAAATGTTTTCATCTATCACGACACCCAAATCCTAATAAGGACCATAATATGAGTTCGTATTAAGGTCCGGTCCTTATTAAAAGTATGAATTCGGCGTAAAATGTTATTATTTAGGTAATTCATTATTTTTTTTTCATTTTTTCTCTAGTAATGAATGTAGGATAAAATAAGTAAGTAAATAGATATTATTTTGTATTTATAACAAGGTAGGTCAATAATAAGAACCAAAAAATGGTTTCTTCTTATGGTTTATAAGGAGCTTTTTTTATACCTTTTAAAATGTTTTCATCACCTTTTCTGGAGTCTTTGGTATCCATCATCTTTGAATATAATTTAGGAAGCGAGGACTTAAGTATCACCTTTTTGTGAACTTGTTGGTAACAAATACATCTGTGTGGCGATCAAGTTTAATAATTATAGTTAAATTTGGTTGACTGGCACCTTAGTTTCAGATAAATTGTAGTTTATTGTTTAATATTTATTTCCTTTTTTATTTTTATCATTAGGGAATTCACAATGGAGGAGCTACCATCTAGGAAAAAACGTGGCAACTGGTCTGAAGATGCTCTTAAATTAGCCATGGATGCAGTACTGAAAAAAGAGATGTCAGAACGAGCGGCTGCGACAACATTCAAAATACCCCGGCGGACATTCAAAATCATCTTGTTACGGGGAGTTACAAAAATAAATTGGGTAGAAAGTGTACGTTGACTGAAGATTTTGAAAATGATTTAGCTGCGAGAATAGTTAAGTTCGCTCATATTGGTATGCCTTTAACTCCTAAAGTTATAAGAAAACAAGCATATGCATTCTGTAAAGCTCATAATATTGAAAACCAGTTCAACGAGGCAAAAGGGACAGCTGGTAAAAAGTGGTTACAGAATTTCTTAAAACGTCATCCTGAAATTTCAAAACGGAAAGCACAGGTGATGAATCCTGCACGTGCGCAAAAACTAAATAAATTCATTGTTGGAAAACATTTTGAAGCTATAAAAGAGATTTATGACAATATGGATATATCCAACCATCCTGAACGGCTATACAACGTGGACGAAAAAGGATGTCGTTTGACTCTACATCATCAGCAGCAGGTGCTTGCCCAAAAAGGAGCACTAAGGGTTCATTTGGTAGCCCAAGAGCATGCTGAAAATGTGACGATAGCAGCATGTGTCAACGGAACCGGTACAGCCATACCTCCAATGATACTTTTTAAGGGAAAGAGATTACGTAACGAGTTTACAGAGAACCTGCCACCTGGAAGCTTAGTCAAAATGGCGCCAAAGGGCAGTATGACAACCGAATTATTTATAGAATTTATTATACATTTGGCTAAGTTTAAATCCCCTGGTAAATGTCTTTTAGTTTTCGACGGCGCATCCTCACATCTAGATTACCAAATTGTTGATATCGCAGAAAAAAATTATATTATTCTTTACTGCTTACCATCAAATACAACTCACAAGCTCCAACCCTTGGACAAATCCATAAATACATCTTTTGAACATTATTGGGATGAGGAAGTTCTTCTATACACATACCAACATCCTGACAAGAAAATTACTAAGGCTCGCTTTAATAAAATATTAACAAAAGTTTGGCCTAAATGTATGACTATGAGTAATGTTATAAATGGATTTAAAGCAACGGGGCTCTTTCCTTGGGATCCTAATATGATTCCAGAAGAGCATCATCTTATGCACCATCAGTTCTGACAGAAAAATCATTAGCATTAACGTTAACTAGCCCAGTTACTCATCGTGGCGATCAAGACGGTTACGATACAGATGCCACCTACTGTAACGAGCTAGGTGAATCACCATCCCTTCTTGTTTGTGATAATGAGATACGTCAAATCTCAGTAAGTCCTCTACATGGTGAAAATGAGATAAATGAATCAACCACCCCATTTTGTGAAACGCCAACGAACGAACGTACGTACAGATTAGTTAATTACAGTTCTTCAAGTGAATCCAAAGAAAACATCTATTATTCTCCTCAACCTGGAACTTCAGGTATACAACGTCCATCTGTAATGATGTCTTCACCTTCAGAAACCTCAGATATTGACATGACACAATTTTATTCAACTTATTATTTGTCGAAGAGGTTTAGAATATACTCTTCGTCATCTGAATCTGACCATGAAAATCTATGGTCAATCATAATCATGGTCTTTAAATGAAATAATTGATAGAGGAGAAAAGACACCACCGAGCAAATTGACTTCGAAAAAATCTCACACAAAAGATAAAGACAATAATATTGGACGTGGTGATGCTATGGACCACCAAGACGATCCTGACAATATTCCATTGTCAAGACTTTTGGCGAAGGATGCGAAAGAGACGGCATTTCAGCAAATGTTTCCAACTCCAAATTTCGCTGTTATCAAATCAAAGCCAACGCGCAAGGCTTTAAACTATATTGGGCAACGTGTAACGAAAGATTTATTTAAGGACAAAATAAATTGGACAAAGGAAGAGCAAAAGAAACAAAAAGAAGTTAAACAGATGCCAAAGAAACTTAAAGAAAAACAAAAAATAAACAAGAAAAAGAGTAAGGTGCAAGCCAAAATTAAACAAAAAGATAGAAAGGAAGGAAAGGGTGCTACAAACCAAGACAAGGTAGAATCTTGGTATTGTCATGCATGCAATGAAGACAAAATCGCCGATATGCGACAGTGTAAAAACTGTCGCATATGGTTCCACGAAGAATGTGTTGGCTTGACGAAAGAAGATACTGATGATTTTGATGTTCTTTTTGTATATAATATTTTTAATTTGTGTTTTGCGACAAGTTTTGCGACGTTGTTTTTATTTGATTATTTTGATTTTGTTTTATTTGATTATTTTGATTTTATTTTATTTGATTATTTTGATTTTATTTTATTGTTTTATTTGATTATTTTGATTTTGTTTTATTATCATGTTTCGTTTTAACATAATTAAGAACAAAAACTTACTAATATATTTTAGTACTCCTAATACGGCCCATCACGGTATCGTATGTGAAATTAAGACTGATTTTCCTTAAAAGGCTGTAATTAATGACTGAAGAAAGAGTAATTATTTACTAAAAAAATAAATATAATGTTGATTACTGAAATAAAATTAGTTTTATTCTTAATTTTCACTTTGATATACATAATAAGGCCCACCTTAAATTTTTTGGTCAAATGTTAAATATTTGCTAATAATATAACAATTAATTAGTTAATATAATTGAATACGTTAGATTAAAACAAATATTTTTACAAAATTATCAAAATATGTTACATTTTAGTACGGTCCTTAATAGGTGCATAGGTGCTTAATTTGGCCTAACATAAACTTTTTTTTAAACTGTTTGTTTGCCAGTTTAACAATGCAAACTGTGTATTTTTGTCATAATTATAGATCTTCACTAAATTTTATTTATAGCTTATTAGCGTTACTTTGTGTAATTCTATAAATTTTAAATTTATAAGTATTCTAATAAAGGTGGTCCTTAATGAGTGCAAGTACCTCATACTTGTTTTTTTAGTCATTTCAGTTTGACAGTATTTTAGAATACACCACTTTCACAGAACAGAATCACCACGTTGCGTATGCGGTAGTGTGTGTGTAAAAGGGCAGTTACGGTGCGGTATCACGCGGGCCCGATTTTAACATGCGTGTCCCACACATGCCGATTTCTGAAAATTAATAAAAAAAAATAAAAAAACACCTACTTATTTTATTATTGATTTGTGTCGAGAATCATATGCATAGTTACTTCCTTGAATTTGCCGAGGATGCAAAACTACACCTTGTGTACTTATATATATACATATATACTAATCTTTTTACCAGAGTTAATCGTATAATTTGGTACAGTCAGCTAAATAAACGGTTTTATTTTTATGGTGCCAATCGATGCAATTTCGTTTAATGATTAAGTCTCTTCTAGACCAACTGAGGTTAGAGTACTACAAAAGACACAATACTCAATAAAGAAACACACACTCACTCACACACACCCACACACACACACACACACACACATTTCATTCATTTAATTTTTCACATTTCTTACAGCCCCATCTCAAAAATCCGACCTGTATTAATACTGCTGATACTAAACAGCCCATCACTTAATATAGATTTGTTTTTTTAAATGTAATTGAATAAAAGTTTGCCAACACTCTACATATTCATCACCTCTAACATTTGATACAATGTGCTGTAACATTATTTTCTCAAAAATATCAGCTAGTTTTCAAGAAACAGCGTTCTTTTATTTTTTATTCCCCAAAATCCAAAACTCGTGTAAACTAAGCCTAACCTTTGCATAACCATTTAAAGATTAGGGGCTTATCGCTACAGTAATCGCTATAAAAATGCCAGAACCTTTAACGCTGTCAGCTTATTTTGTTATAACTCGGTTTAACTATTCTCTACGGTACTCTTGTTTTCATCAACGTGTAATTTCAGACGTTTAGACACCAGAGTTCAAATAATTTTATCCGTTGTAGACAAAACAATGTTGTCCATTGTAGACAAAACAATTTTGTCCATTGTAGACAAAACAGTTTTTTCATGTGGTAAAACAGATTTTTTATTTAACATCAGCAGGGCTAATACGAGACCAACAATAAAAAAAAATGCAACTTTAACAATAAAAAAATATCGTTTTGATGCTCGACATTTTTTTGTAGAATGATGGTCTATCTAAAAACAGCCTTAACTCAACGGGGCAATTGCGTAACATACATAAAGTGACTATTGTTCGCAATGAGTTTCATTTTGACACTTCTCCCACGTCCATTGCTTTATTTACATTGTTGAGCAGACGAATTTTTCAAACATGGATTAGCCATATCGTTCAAAACTCTTGTATTGTGATTCAATCTGTGTTACGTAATTAGGATGCTGGTCTGCTCACAGCTTTAGCTTCCACACGTTTAAATAACCAAACATGTTACGATTCAGCTCGAGTTCTAGACATTTTCAAACCTTAATCGCACGTAAAGAGCAATTGACCTAAAATAAAAAGCAGCTCAGGCATTCGCTAGGAAGTTCTTAGCTAATATTATAAATGCGAAACTGAGTTTATTTGTTTGTTTGTTATGCTTTCACGCTAAAACGGCTGAACGGATTTGGATGAAATTTGGCAAATGGGTAGACCATGACCTGGATTAGAACATAGGATACTTTTATCCCGATATTCTCACGGAATCGAGACTTATGCGAGTGAAACCGCGGGGCGCAGCTAGTAAAGCATAAAAAAAAGAAAAGATGACGTCAGAATGGGCGGCAACACACAAGGTGTTTGCTTAAAGACTTTTGATAAATATGCCGACATGTTTACGGTGGAACTGATTTTAGGGCGATTTGTTTGCGTTTGTAGATTTTATTTGTGACTTTTCAACAGTTCCTTTTCATATTGTTATCTGTGTAGTGACAGGTTGATCTAGCTGCCAGATGATTTTTCATTATTCTTTCATCTGTCTTTTGTTTGTATCGTGGCATTTAATAAAATGATTAGGTGGGTTATCATCATTGAAGGAGGAAAGTTTTTTTTTCTTAGAAGGTCACTGCGATCTTTAAAAATTTGTAAGTCACAAATGATCTCTCTAGCAAAACTACTACACAATTCGAAATCGTTCACCAATAGTGAGTTTTATTGTAGTCATGATAATGTCAGCTCGATCCTGGTCTATAAACCAGGATTTAGCATTCAAAGCCGGTCAGATAGAATATCACACATACCTACATACAAATATAACAAACACGCAAAACCCTTTGACGGTCTGATCACATTTGTCTTTCATGCTGAATATAGTTCGAGTTGCATCGAGCCTTATCTATACTGACGATGCACTACTGTGACGTCATTATTTAGTATCGAGAATCCTGGCTTCAAGGATCGGAGTTTTATATGTCAAGCAGTAAATTCATTGAGATTCTAGTTGCAGACTATAGGACGCGGTGATTTTATTCGATTTGTTAGTCCGAACCTTTGATGAATGTTTCGGTTCAATGCATTTTGTCAAAGCCATTCCGGATACAGAAGCTTTAAGAGTTGAAAACAATAGAAGTGATCGGTCTGAATGTGAGTGGATGGTCTTTCGATCTGACAGTTAAAAACAATTGACAATCGGGTAGTCATTTGGAAAATTCTTTTATACTATAGATACCTGCTAGGAAAGTACCTTATTACTTTTTAAAAATGAGGCAGAATGTACATCGTTACTGTTGTACAAATGTACGGGTTGAAAAAGTGTATGAAGATCCATTGTTAACGTGCTGTGCTTTTTTTAATTTAGGGCAAGTCGGTAGCTAACCTAATTAAATACAAGATAACACTAAAAGACAACATTTTTTACCACCAAGCGCAAAATGATACTGGCCACATACTTTTGCTGAAAATTGATTTGATTTTTTTTTTATAAAAAATTAACAAGTGAAAATAGCGCGCCCGGATAGCTTTCTTTTGTTTTATTTATCTGAATTTTCAATTTATGTTTACGATCTACTCGAAATGTCGTCTAGTAGTGATAGTGAAGATTTGGTGACACCGCCAGAATTAAAAGAAACTGCCCTAGCTATATTGAGAACCTATTGCACGAGGTGTCCAGAAACAAATATAACAAGACATAATGTAATTTTATTGCATTGAAAAAGCGAGAAAAATATAAGCCAAGTACGTTGTCATCTTTTTATTCTACGTTAAAAAGTATTATTATTTTTCGTAGGTAAGTAAGGCACTATGTATCACTCTGAAGAAAGTGCGACTGCCAACTCGTGTGTATTAAGGTCCTCGGTTGAGCCTCGGACCTCAAACTACACCCTCGCTAGTAATCGGTCACTTTCTCCCCTCGGTGAACAATGTACTATTTCTTCGCTTCTTCATTCTTTACTGGCCCATCCTTGAAATTGTACTATTAATTATACATATATAATATATGTATAGTATATAATTATACTATATATAATATTGTACTATATTATTATTTATTATACTCATCATCGCCAGCATCACAATTGCGTAACAGACTTTCAATCACGATCTGTAGGATTTGGAAGGAAATTCACAATCCATTGCTTCCTATGTTTGAAAAATTCGTCTGGTAACAACGTAAATAGCGCAATGTTTGTTGTTGAATTATCAAAATGAATACCATTGTCATCGTGAGTATGTTACGCAATTACCCTGCTGGTTTTAGCATCACCAAAATAAAACCTTTATTTTAAACTAGCACCAGACTAGAGTGCAATAACCTTCTGCTTAACCAGAATAGCGCTATTGTGGTTTTTCTTTACTACAAGTTTTTCTTTATTATTCCTTTCTCGTCCCTTGCAGCTGAGATAAGCAATTTTCTGCTTAACAGCAACGTCAGCTTTAGCGTTGAATTATGTTAAATTTTTTAATTTATTATCTGACAACTTAATGAGATTGAGTCGTCATTCTTTATTTTCGGTCTTTCAACTTGAATGCAATTGTGTTGCTTTAGTATGATTCAGTTGTTTTATAGCTGGTTTTTTATTGATAGAAGAAAATGTCGGTTGTTCTTTCTTTATCAGTGTTAATTAACTTTTTTTTTTTTTTTGAGGGTGGGAAATCATCAAATAACTTCTCCCGCTCTGGGCGGAGCGGGAGGGTGTGTCAGACTCTTACTGACTAAAACCCACCCGTATTCCTTCCTGTTGCCTGTGTTGCCAGGGGCCTCGGTGACCCATAAGTACCTTCCCGCGACGTGTTAATTAACTTGGAATCATCGTTTTTTTTAAATCTGCCTTCGTCAATTTTTTTTTTTTTTTTTTTTAATATTTACATTATCTTGCTGCTCTTTTCTAAGCCCAATGCAATAAGGGTTCATTTACCATAATATACAAGTCTTTATTTTATAAGTATTTTGAGGAAACTTGTGATTGGCATCAGGCATCGATTCAGCATGGAGGGCTTCTTACATCATCAGCCTTTTACATATTATGAAAATATCAAACGAAACACATACTAGAATCATTAAAGTAATCGTTCTAGTTCAAGCAAAATTACATAAATCACTTTACTGAACAGAAATAAATGTGACCCAATTTTTCCAACATGCCTGTTTCAGTCACTCACACAGCTAACCTAAACTAATGTTAGGTTATTAGCAAGCCGGATTTCTAGAAAGCTGGACTCTGTAATCGGGTTTTCAAATCGCTCGTAAACAAAATATTGTTACAATTTTTTTTTTGGCGTGAAATATGCTTTATATTTTTGTTGCCGTGTTCAGAACACGACAACAAACACAACAAAGTTACAATATGGGAGGAACGAAGAGGAACTGCTGAATGAGTTAATTAAGACTTCTTGTTGTAATATTTTGAAGATTCAATTTCATTCATTCATATTATTTATTCATAAACAATTCACATTGTGTTGAATACAGGCTACATGCAATTTACATAGAAATACAAAAAAAAAATACATCTATGAATTATTAGTTACAGTTACAGCAAAATTCAAATAAAGTGTCAAACAGTTTTAAGTATAATGTCAAAAGATATATTATGTCAGCAAATGATTCTAAATTATATAATCTCAAAAGATTAAAAACAGAAAAAGAAAAAAAAAAGAAGTCTCTTAGGTCAGTTTACCTATTCACTAATTAAAACTTAGACACAGACACGTACGATAGAAATTACACCCTTCTGCTGCATTTCGTTTCAATAAATTAACATCGCGACTGTAAGACAGAGCTGTACCCATAGTACACCCACATTTCCCAGTTATGTTTAAGTTCCATGTATAGGGGGCGAGCCTATTGCCATCAACCGGGCACAAATCCAGGCTCCGGGCTAATACTGAGAAATCCCTGAAGGAAAAACCCACTACAATAACAAAAAAACCCACTACAAACACACCCACACAATAACACTGCCCGAACTGTGAATCGAACCCAGGACACACAGTAGGAGCGCTTGCGAATACTAGACCAACCGAGCTCTATAATAGAATTAATATCCTGTCCTTGTCATGTAGTTTAAACAGGTTTTTATTTTTATTATTTTAATAATATTTTACATAGATTCTTTTATATTTTGTGAATGTGAGAACGTTGTAGGCTTAAGGCGCTAACAAGACCCAATTGACCAAAATAGGCTTCTCTTATGAAAAAAAATTGCCAAATCTGTATAGTTTGTGGTAGCAGAAAAAATATATCTTAATTTCGAACATATTTCCCAGAACTTGGTTGTTACCAAAACATGTTTTGAAAAAGAATCTCGATACAAACTAATGTTAAACTAACCTCTTACCTTGAGTTCTAATCCAAAATATCTGTATTAGATATCAACATACGTTAAATATTTAATTAATAACAAAAACGTCTTATTTGAATGCAGAACTTGGTTGTTTTTTATTTTCGATTACTCAACTAAATTTTGAGTAAATAGATAATTGCTTCATATTTTACAATAAATTACAAGCGTTGTGTCATCGCGCTTCTCTTTCTTTTCTATGCAATCTGACAGTGACCGCGGTTAAGGTTTTGTCAGCGTCTTAATAGACTAGATTTGTAGACCATTTATTTTTTGTTAAGTACCTGGTACTTCTTGACAGGCCTACACTGTCCTCCCATATCTATAACACTATAATTTGAAAACATTGTAAAAGCCAATTGTTTTTAAAAGAGTATGCATGGAGTTCCTTGCTTGCTCTTCTCCATAGGAAACGACCAATTGGAACCGTGCACCTAGCTACTGACGTTTCATAAGTGCCCATGTAGGTTTATGTGAAATAAAATATTTTGATTTCGATTTTGAGAAAATATTGTTAATATCAGGATTTTAAACATTTGAAAAATTTTAGTTAAGGATGAATGGATGGATGGATGGATGTTTGTTACTCTTTCATGCAAAAAGTACTGATCGGATTTGCTAACAATAAGAAGATATTAGTTCACAATTATCAATTTATTAATTTACAGATGTAGATATTTTAAATATTATACACTTCAACTATTATTGAGAAAATAAATCAAACTGTTAGGTTTAAACAAATAAATAATAATAATCTGCTCCAAATAATGGAGCTAAAAAATGAGTGTTCCGTCGTACGGTCCAAGGCAAAAAAAGAGGCTAGGGCAGCGGGCGTGCCGAGCGAGCCGGTCTCCTCCCCACCACGCAGACCGGTGGTCCGATGTTGTCGTCACGGCTAGCTAGGCGGCGCTTGTAGTTCCGGTCGCCAATAACAGATGGCGCTTGCTCCACGAAGTCGCCAACACGGCCATTCTGCAAGGCGCATGTCCCAGGCGCACCACGAGTCTAGGTAAAACACTGAAACAAAACCAACATCAGAACTAGTTTTCTAAATCTGCAAATATGAACCACAAGCCATAATACATTTCTGAACCATCAGCAAATGCTATTACTGCTAGGTCAACCGTACTTAAAGGGACTATGCCACACTTAAGAGTCCTGGTTTTCCTAGAGTTTACCGCTTGGAATCACTTGCATTTAAAGAGCTATTCGCTACACTTAAATGTGCCAAGTTGTTTTCCAAGCTTTATTCACATTTGCTGGTGTTTCCATTCTTGCGAGGATTATGGTACAAGTGTTTTATCTAGTCTCGCGAGTAAAACATAAGCAATACCATTTATGTGAGATTGTGTAGCCACTTCATTTTATTTACAATACAATTATAAGGCAGTATATTCATTTATTATTTACCGCAGTCAGGAAAGTGCAATACATACCTTTAAAACTATGAGTTGCCAACACGGACCTTATTTTTAATAGCCTACTCAAGTTTCCAGTCATCGATTTGTATCCAATACTTCATATTTTCAGCAGCTGCCACGCCATTATACAGTTTACTGCTCCTTTCAGAACCCCTTAGGTCTGTTACCTCATACCTGTCATTACCCAGAACTTTTTTTTACTCGAAACGGTCCTTTGAAGATGGGCAGGAGTTTTCTGCTTCGACCATCGTTGCTCTGACTCTGTATTCTGATCAATACCAAATCACCTTCTTCGTAAATTTTAGTTCTTGACCGAGTTTTATCAAACCTTTGTTTTTGTGATATTGCACTGGCTTTAATATTTTTATCTACCTTTGCTCGCAACTCCGTTACGTCCACTAGCGATTCATCATCAAGCTCTGGATCTACATTGTCATTATCGACTCGCAAACGATATCCTAATAAAACCTCACTAGGAACGGCATTAATAGTTCTATGGATTGTACTGTTTAAGCCTTGCTGTACTATTTTAACATATTGATCCCACCTATCTTCGGTAGTATCTGCCCCAATAGTTTTTAATGATTCTAGTATTGTTTTATTAAATCTCTCTACCTGACCATTTGAGCGAGGCATACCCGTTGCCACAATATGTGCGCGGATATTTTTGCTCTTACAATATTCGTTGTACATGTTGGAAGTAAAACATGACCCTGAATCGGAAATAATTCGTTTTGGATTACCGAAAGTTTTAGTTATATTATCCAATTCGTTTATAAGATCGGATGTTTTTGTAGACTTTACTGCGCAGATAAACACAAACTTAGTGAATGCATCTACTAAAACTAGTAAGTATATATTTCCGTTTCGTGTTTCAACGAACGGACCTAAGTGGTCTACGTGCAAAGTGTGAAAAGGCTGCGCGTATTTCGGCAACGGGTATAACTCTCCTTCCTTAGCACCACCCTTATTCTTATAATAAATACAATTCAAACAGTTTTTAATGTACTTTTTTATTATGTGACGCATACGAGAAAACCAATATTTGTGCCCTATTCTCTCAACTGTTTTATCGACTGAAAAATGGCCCACGTCATCATGGTTGTATCTAATTATTTGCCATATACAACCCTTTGGTACGACCCAGCGTCGCCCTCGGGCCGTTCTTCTATACACTTTTCCACCTAACAGTTCATACGTGTCAAAAATAATTTTATTTTCATCTATTTCACCAGATTCTAAAACATTTTTAATTTTCACAATATCAGGGTCTTGCATTTGCACAGAAAGTAACCAGTCTCCTTCGGTTATTGATAATATTATTTCCCTTTCCGACCTCTCACCTGAGGGAACGGGGTTTCGACTCAAGGCGTCCACATGTTGCATACGTGTACCTTCCCTATGCTTTATTTCGTACATGAACTCTTGAGTCGAAAGAACCCATCGAGCGATCCGGGGAATAATATTCTGTTTAGTCAATGCATACCTGACTGCGTTACAATCTGTGATAACGGTGAAAGGTGAACCAATTAAATACAGACGAAATTTTTGGAGTGAACTTACGATTGCTAGGAGTTCCAACTCAAATGAATGGTATTTCTTTTCGTCCTCAGTTGTCTGACGGCTATAGTAATACACAGGTTTTTCACCCTCATCAGCAACTTGCACAAGAATACCCGCTACGCCATCACGACTAGCGTCCGTATACAAAACAGTTTCTTTATTTGGATCAAAAATAGATAGTACACTATCTGATGTTAGTTTAGCTTTTAATATTTGAAACGCTTGATCATGCACGGAATCCCAAGACCAAGAAGCATCTTTTTTTAATAATTTAGTAAGAGGAGCAGAAATTATAGCGCAGTTTTTAATAAATTTGCGAAAATAATTAATTAGCCCCAAAAACTGTCGCAACTGATGCACAGTTTTCGGTACGGGAAATTTCTTTACGGCTTCCACTTTGGTTTCATTTGGCATTACACAATTTTGTTTTATTTTGTATCCGAGAAACTCTATTTCGGTTTTAAGGAAATGACATTTTTTTAAATTTAAAGTTAAACCATTATTTTTAAATATTTGTAAAATGTTTTCCAAGAGCTTTAAATTTTCCTCAATAGTTTGTGTAATTAGATAAACGTCATCTAAATATACAATGACGTTCTCAAACCTTAAATTACCTAACACTTTATTCATCATCTGTTGAAAACAAGATGGTGCATTAGCCAAACCAAATGGGAGCCGCAGAAATTCATAATGGCCATCTTCGGTAATGAATGCCGTTTTCTCTATGGACTGTGAGCTCATAATAATTTGGTAGTACCCACTTTTTAGATCAAGGCTTGTAAAATATTTATAACCCTGTAGTCTATCTATAAGGTCCTCGATTCGGGGCATAGGGTACTTGTCCCTTACTGTTATTTTATTCAATGCGCGGTAATCAATGCAGAGCCTTTTCTCGCCATTCTTTTTGTTCACCAGCAGAGCGGGACTCGCGTAAGGGGAGTTACTTTCTCGAATTATTTTATTATTTACTAATTCCTGCACCATATCTCGTATAATCTTTCTATCTGTATGAGAGGCTCGAAAGGGTCTGCACTGCACCGGTCGTGGGTCTGTCAGTGTAATAACCATCTGGTGGTTATTCACTTTCCCTAACTCTTTTATGTCTGACGCGACACACTGTTTATATTGTCTAAATAAATAAATCAATTCATTTAAGTGAGTATCAGTATCGATCTTAGTCTCATATATAGCGTCACAAAATTCACTAAGTGATTGCGCATAGTCAAATTTGAATGAATTACCTACACGTGAATATATCAAATCATTTCGCTCTGTTATGTTACGGCCAATAAGTATATCACAACCTACTAAGTCATCAATAACGTAAAAGTTCACATCAGTTAAAGACACACAGTCAATTTTTAAATCTAAAGTGACTTTTCGAGTGACCGGTTTAGAGTTATGCCTAGAAAATCCTTGTAACAAAACTGGAGAGGGTAGTACACTAGTTTGAAGTGAATATTTTTCCACCACCGATTCGGAAATCAGGGAACAACTGCTTCCCGTATCAATAAATGCCTCGTGGGCAAACTGATCAATGTAAACCGTCTTTACGAATTTATTTCGCGGATCAGAGGTAAGGATCAATTTGGTTTCCTCAGTTTCCGGTTTAATTAATCCTGTACTTTGTTTACTACGGCACACAGCCTCAACATGGCCCTTTTTTTTGCAAAAATTACATTTAATGAGATCACACTGATTCCTTTTATGATTTCCACCGCACGTGTAACATTTAATAGATTTCCGAATATGTGTTGAACCAATTTGATTAGTTTCATGCGCAGTACTTGAATTGGCGTTATTATTTGAAGAGGTAACGTTCGTGGACGGCTGGCTAAAATTATTCGTTTGATCCACTGTTTTATGTTGGTTTTCACGTGTACTACCCGAACTAGTTTGTTTGGAGTGTTTGCCTTTGTAGGTACGACCATGAAGATAACTAGCTAAATCATGGCAAGATTTAAAATTACTTGCCTCAATAGATGCTCCTATATTGCTATCGCCTATGCTCCCGACAATTATAGATATAATATCTTGCTCAGTAAAGTTTAAAGACAATCGGTCAACTTTACATTTAATATCAAAATAAAATTCGTATAGTGATTGGTTTTCTACCGGTTTTTTATTAATAATTTCTTTTAATAACTCAAACATATTACGACGTATTTTAAAACTATTAGCTAGACGCCGATTCCAATCACTCCATTTCCATGTAGGCCATTGACTATCAGTACGCAACAACGAGTCATACCATACTTTGCCAGAGCCTTTCAACTTATTAAGAGCTTGATAACGTATCGTTTCGTCGGTCCAATCAAACGTTGTCGCATAGGATTGTATAATATTAAGCCATGCATTTATATCATCATTTAAGGGGTCAAACTCCGGTATTATATTGTTTAAGGTACTCACAGCTTTAGTATCTCTATGACGTGATACCTTTGACTTCTTTCTGGGCAGAGGTGACGGCGTTCTGGAGCTCGTCGTGCTACTGCTACTTGACGACGGTTGTGCTCGCTTGCGATTTTGCCTGCGTTTGCCCATGACGCGTGGATACCACTTCTGATGCTAAACAATAAGAAGATATTAGTTCACAATTATCAATTTATTAATTTACAGATGTAGATATTTTAAATATTATACACTTCAACTATTATTGAGAAAATAAATCAAACTGTTAGGTTTAAACAAATAAATAATAATAATCTGCTCCAAATAATGGAGCTAAAAAATGAGTGTTCCGTCGTACGGTCCAAGGCAAAAAAAGAGGCTAGGGCAGCGGGCGTGCCGAGCGAGCCGGTCTCCTCCCCACCACGCAGACCGGTGGTCCGATGTTGTCGTCACGGCTAGCTAGGCGGCGCTTGTAGTTCCGGTCGCCAATAACAGATGGCGCTTGCTCCACGAAGTCGCCAACAGATTTGTATAAAATTTGGCAAACAGATATTTTATAACCAGGAATAACACTTACGATACTTTTTATCCCGATATACCCACGGAGTCAAAACTTATGCGGGTGAAACCGCGGGGCGCATCTAGTACTTTATATTTGCATTTGTATTCTACAAAACGCAACAGTGACTCTGTTATCCAAACAAACGTTGAAATAAATCCAAATAGAACCAGATTTAACTGTAATATCCCAGTTAATCGTAAGTGTCTCATTTTATTTCAAACAGTTAAACATTACGACTATGGAGGACACAAATAGAACTATGAATGCGTTAGGGAAGAGTTATAACTTTTCAAATGTATGACATAGACGCCGTTGTTCTATGTAGAACGTAGTTCATGTTTATCGGGAAATAGCTAGTTTTATTACCGTTTGCGAATATAAATGATCTGTGTTTATGAATGAACAAGGAATATTGTCTTTGGTTGTGGTGGCACTGACTTAGGTTCTGTGAAAGAATGTCAATTAATTTTTCCATTTCTTTTTCGTGTATTTCTCGACATGGAAATCAACTTTTGGATGGACACGGCCGAAGATCGAGATAAGATCAGGAAGGCTGCTAGCGTGATTTACAAGAAATCAGAAACGGATAGTAGCGAGACCTCAAATGAAGACATTTGAAACAGCAACGTGCAACACAGCATAGCAGTGATACAAAAAAGAGTCGAGAAAGCAACTGGACCTTTTTTTTTTTTTTGTTCCCGGGGTGGAAAATCCTCATGGATGTCCTCCGCCCTGGGGTAGGCGGAGGGGTCTGTCAGACTCTTACTGACTAAAAACCACCCCGGTGTTCCCGTCCCACACTTGCACCGGGGATCATGGGATCTAATGCGACTTCCACGATCCCCGGCTAGTGCCGGCCCGCCTCTGCGGGCCACCTCAAGTCTGGGGGGAGGGGGGGGGTGAGGTGTTTAAACCCCCCCGCGACGTCTGAAAGGGGCGAGCGTGGAACACTACGCGCCGCCACCTCGGGTCCAGTGTGATGGGGGGCGGCGGACGTCCCCAAGTCCGCCGTCCCTGGACCCATTTAGGGGGGCCGGAAGAGGGCGTTGTCTGCCCTCTGCCGACGCCCGGTGCGCCTGCTGCGGGCCGGGTGAGCGGAAGAGATCTCCCGCTCCAGTTCCGCAGCCTCCTTCTGCGACACGACTGTTTCGCAGAAGGATACCACCGCGTCCCAGGACTCCTCGCTGCCGACCATCGCCTCGACCGAGATGAGGGCACGGCGTGGCTCCTCCCAAGCGGCACACTCTGCCAGCGTATGCCCCGCCGTGTCCTCCCGACAGTCGATGCAGTGGTGACACCGGGCGTCCGGCTCCCTGTTTATGCGACACAGGTACTTCCCGAAGCAACCATGCCCCGAGAGCACCTGCGTCACCCGAAACGACAGGGAGCCGTGCCTCCTCCCGAGCCAGGGCTCGAGCACTGGCCGGACCGCCTCGATGGTGGCGAGGCCGGCGGTGGGGCGTGAAAGCCTGTCCCGCCATTCCGCCACCAGGGCTGCGCGGAGCTGTGACCGACGCAAGTCCGTATGTCGCTGCATCAGCCACTCGCCCCGCGCCCTCGCTTCCTCGCGCCACTGGTACAGTGACGCGAGTACTTTCGCCTCGAGGTCCCAGGGCGGGGATCCGGCCAGTACGCAAGCCGCCTCAAAGGAGATCGTGCGAAAGCAACTGGACCTTTTTTTTTTTTTTTTTTTGTTGCCGGGGTGGATAATCCTCATGGATGTCCTCCGCCCTGGGGTAGGCAGAGGGGTCTGTCAGACTCTTACTGACTAAAAACCACCCCGGTGTTCCCGTCCCACACTTGCACCGGGGATCATGGGATCTAATGCGACTTCCACGATCCCCAGCTAGTGCCGGCCCGCCTCTGCGGGCCACCTCAAGTCTGGGGGGGGTGAGGTGTTTAAACCCCCCCCACAACGTCTGAAAGGGGCGCGCGTGGAACACTACGCGCCGCCACCTCGGGTCCAGTGTGATGGGGGGCGGCGGACGTCCCCAAGTCCGCCGTCCCTGGACCCATTAAAGCAACTGGACCTGAGCCAACCTGGCAGTGACGTTGTTAAAAGATAGATAAATAAGTCCCATAGATAAATTACCCGTCTCTCCACTATTCCATTGCTTGCTCAAGGATGCATATCGGGTAAGCTCAAATAATCCTTCCTATCCTAAGGGCACGTCTTCCTGACCATTACCGCGCCCCCCGGTCTACTCTTTGATATGCAATGGTCTCTGTAGTCCCATGAAACATGAGGCTCCAGGGACTAGTGCGAATCCTTGGGTTCATTCGAGCAATCGAGTCTGGTTTAACCACGCTGGGGTCGGTGCATTTCATTCATTCATTCATTCTTTTTCGAGTATTTTCCGTAAGTCAAAACTGACTAACTGTATTTCATTAGAGAACAAACCATAAATGTGAACAAGGGAATGGTTACAATAATCATTTTCAGTATCGGACTCAAGAATGATTTTTTCTTTGGAAACTTGTTCGAGAACAGAATTTTATATACATATTCTCAAAAAGTTAAGGGGCTTGTGGCTAAGTAATAACAGCCACACGGGTCAATCGATCAGGTTAAGCTACGCTACGCTATCTTTACATACCAAGACCCCTCCGTGCCTCGGAAAGCACGTTAAGCCGTTGGTCCTGGTTACATTCATGGATCTTTGACAGTCGTTACGGGTCGTCAGAAGCCAGAAAGTCTAACAACCAGTCTTACCAAGGGGTATCGTATTACCTACTAACTGGGTTGTGAAGGTCAGATAGGCAGTCGCTCCATGTAAAATACTGGTATTCAGCTGCATCCGGCTAGACTAGAAGCTGACCCCTATATAGTTGGGCAAAGGCTAGGCAGATGATGATTCTCAAAAAGGTACTATGGCGGTCTTGTAGGGAAAAGGGACTTATAAGCCCAAGGAGTAGAAGCAGATTCAAAAACAGTTAAGACGCTGACAACACCTAAACCGCGGTCACTGTCAGATTGCATAGAAAAGAAAGAGAAGCGCGATGACACAACTCTTGTAATTTATTGCAAAATATGAAGCAATTATCTATCTACTCAAAATTGAGTTGAGTAATCGAAATAAAAAACAACCATATTCTGCATTCAAATAAGACGTTCTTGTTAATAATTAAATACGTAACGTATGTTGATATTTAATACAGATATTTTGGATTAGAACTCAAGGTAAGAGGTTAGTTTACCGTTAGTTAGTTAGTATCGAGATTTTTTTTCAAAACGTGTTTTTGTAACAACCAAGTTCTGGAAAATATATTCAAAATGAACATTTATATTTTTTCCGCTACCACAAACTGTATAGTTTGTGGTAGCGGAATTGGCAGATTTGGCATTTTTTTTTTCTTAAGAGAAACTTATTTTGGTCAATTGGGTCTTGTCAGCGCCTTAAGAATAGGACTCCGAACTGATGTGTTTGAAGTTTTAGCGCAGAAGTAAGAATTTGTTAATATTTTGTCAAAGGGATTGTTTGAAAATTGGTGAAATTTTGAATTGTGTAACAAAATAACAAACTCACTTTCGCATCCTTATTTTTATTAAATACTTAAATACTTTTTATACTTTACGTTCTCACGGGATCGAGACTGATGCGGGTGAAACCGCGGGGCGCAGCTAGTTTATAATATTACTACCTATGCCCCGCGGTTTCAACCGCATATAACAAATAAGTAAACAAACAAACTCACTTTCGCATTTATAATATTAGTAAGGATAACTTAACTGTACTGCATTAACCCAACTTAATGCTTTTACAGCATAAATTCCACTTACACCAATTACTTATAACAATTATAATTATTTAAGTGCCTACATTAATTAACTTAATTTGTCTAGCACTTGATTAAGCCTTTTTATTACAGTGACGCATTAGTACGAAACGGCCATTTTTTTTATTATAACTAAGTAATGGCCGCGCCTTTTCACCTTTCATGAATCTAATTTTTCACCAAAGACTTTGGAATCTAAATTGAAGCTGAAAATCGAAGAATGGGACGTTTAATTTGATTCAGTAAAGTCATCATTTTGTTCAAAGACTTTCATGGAAGATCGAGAAAAATTGGACATTTATAAAATGAGTTTGTGGAATTAGAGAAAGTAATGTCTGTCTGTCTTCGATTCAAAATGAGTAATTGATTTGTGATTCTTATTTCGTTTTACTTGATTGATATTTCGTTATTATTTTTAATATTATTTCTACTTGTTATTTTTACATAAGTAAGTAGTTAAGTCGGACCAAAACAGTATTTGTTTTGTGATTTTGGCGGTCTCTCCAGTCCTGTTCCTATATCTCTCGCCGGAACGCCCTTACCAATCTGCTCCAACTTTCGGTACCTCAGGTCGCTTGTCCAAGGGGATGGCGAAGTAGACCGAGACGTAACGCACCAGATCAACTCAGGATGGATGAAATGATGACAGGTCACAGGAACAACTTGCGACAAATGGATCTCAAATTAAAGGGGAAAATTTATAAGTCCGTGATAACGCCTCTCATAATGTATGGATCCGAATGCTGGGCCGTGAAGAAGTCGGATGAAAAGAGAGTGCATTCAGCGGAGATGAAAATGTTGTGATGGATGTGTGGAGTGACGTAAGTGGATAAAATAATAAATGAGTATATACGAGGATGTTTAAAAGTGGCGCCTGTGACAGAAAAGTTGAAAGGAAATCGTTTGGCTTGGCATGTGATGAGGAGGGAGGGAACGCTTGTGACTAAAAGAGTGATGAATATAAATGTTGATGGATCGGGAGAGGAAGGCCAAAGAAATGATGGATGGATTGTGTGAGGAATGATGTGAAAGAGAAGGGAGTGAATGATAGCGTGACGGTTGACAGGGGGAATGGAAGCAGAAAAGTGTTGCGCCGACTCCAAGTAAAATGGGACAGGGGCAGGAATATGATGATGATTTGTTATTTTTGCGTCTGTAATCCTCTTCCTTATCCATTACTTGGGGTCGGCGCAAAACTTTTTTGTTTCTTCCATTCCAGCCGTGCTAGCTGTCACTCTATTATTCACTCCCTTTTCTTTCATATTATCCCTCACACAATTCATCCATCTATTTATTGATCTTTTTCTCCCTCTCCATCCATCAACATTTTTGTTAATGTATTGGTATTATTGGTAATTTATTGTTTTGGTATTTTTGTTAATTTTGTATTTGTGATACAAATATAAATTGTACGAGTAATATAAATTGCAGGAAAAAAATGTATGTAATTACATAACATAATATCACGCCTGTATTCTCCGAAGGGTTGGGCAGAGGTGTATAGTACACCCACATTTCTCCAGTTATGTTTAAGTCCCATGTAAGAGTATTAGGACGCGAGTGTGCCATCAACTGGGCACAGTTCCAAACTCAGGGGTGCTACTGTAAAAAATCAGTTGGAAAAACCCAATAACACTTTGTCCGACCCGGGAATTGAACCCAGAACCTCATGCTCAGCAGAAGCGTTTCCGAATACTAGACCAACGAGGCATTGTAATAGATTTTGAGCTAAATTATACAATAATTAGTACATTTTTTAAACAGTTTTTTATGAAAGTTATCTAAACAACCTAAAAATGACTTTAAATGTTTTGTGTTTCAATTTAATTTTACATTTTGGTTTAAAAAGCAATTAACACTGCAAGGCAAGCACGTTACATTTTTAATAAATAATTAGACAATGTGCATTCAACACACGCCAACCATTCATTATCAGGCCTTATCAATTTTTACATCTATAATTATAATCCATTATTCAAACTAAGATCTGTTATCTTTGTACATAGAGACTGGCACTAAACGATAGGTTAAAGAGATAAATACATTTCCATCTTTTTTCCACACCCAAAGGCTGTCAACGGAACCCGATTGCCTACTAAGTAACTCATACTTGTCTGTTTCTCTGCCCGACTGTCAGTCAAGGTTCAACGAATATATGTAACAGTAATAGTTAGCTATAGTCCGCGCGCAAGTGCTAGTCACCCCTTTTTTTTGCGGAGCGGGAGGGTGTGTCACACTCTTACTGACTAAAACCCACCCGTATTCCTTCCGTTGCCTGTGTTGCCAGGGGCTTCGGTAACCCTTTAGTACCTTCCCGCGATCCCGGCAGGAGATGGACCATTCTAAGAGTACATTCTTAGCGCCACCTCACTCATTATCTCACTCGCACACTACTGTTGGCGGTTCTGCGAGTTAGCAAAACTGGGCGACAGGGAGAAGGCTCCAAATCTTCGATAGTTTAGGTAATTTCTTTTTACAGTGAAAATAATGGCAATTAAATCAATATTAAAAAGTAATATAAAAAAAAATACCCATCGCCGTATCTTTACGTCAATGTCGTGGAGGGGCTTGTGCGCTCCGAACTCTGGGTCTATGCCGTGTAGTATACTTTGTCGGAACAGATTTAGGACGAGAAGCTAGACCAAGAGAGATACAGAAACCCGAAAAGCAGCATGTGGCGAGCTGTTGGGCAGTACCTACAGCAGGCATCGGCCCTAGTGGACCCGTATGTGAGCGGTGAGTGAGAGGAGGGCGCCATTGACAAGATTGGCAGACTGAGTTAGCTTGGCTTTTGTCTACCTCCCCCGTCTCACCGCTCACACACATCAGGCAGTCACTAGCACTTGCGCAAATTTTCGCAGAATACCTGTTAATATGTATGACTTCTAATATGGTAGGTAAATAATTAAAAGAAGGTAAATATGATCGTTTTGGTGGTACAGAACCCTTAGTTCTCGCAAGACAACCAAAGGATGTAACCGGCAGAACTATAGTTGGACTTAGTTCAAGAAGGCTAGGTTAAGATTAAAATTCTAAAAAACGTAACTGCTTAGCTTGGCAAAATCTTAGGTAGAATGCTAGTCCGTTTTATGCTCAGTATTTTTTTAAAGTAATATTATTACCGTTTTAAAAAAAAAAAAAACTTTAGTTTGACTTACGAAACCTATTTTATAATAATGTCAAGATATCGCCAACCCGCACTGGGTCCGCGTGGTGGATAACGGCCCACTGAGAGGAGGCCTGTGTCCCAGCAGTGGGAACACTATAGGCTGATTATGGTAGTGAACTTCAAAGGGTAATACACTAAAATCCTATTGTAGTCACCGTCTTTGTCACATGTCGCCGTAATTTCAGAGATTTCCTTCAAAATATCTATGAAGATCAGGCCCGTCCTTGAAATTTTTTTTCTCCATTTCTAAGCTGGCTATCATAATAGCCAGCTTAGAAATGGAGAAAAAAAAAATTCAAATCTTAGTTCTACTATAACCAAATCTTGTTCCAGTAGCATTTTAATCCAATAAGGTGAAACAAATTCAAAGAGCCTTCACACACAAGGACGGGCCTGATCTTCATAGATATTTTGAAAGAAATCTCTGAGATTACGGCGACATGTGACAAAGACGGTGACTTCAATAGGATTTTAGTGTATTACCCTTTGAAGTTCACTTGGTCGATCTGAAGGCCTACTTATTATATATTGATACAACGACAATGTACGCTGAAGTTGGAGTAGGGATTTGATACAAATACTGTTGTTAGGTTTGGTAACTATGCTTTTGATGTTTATTTGAGCGTAACTACCGAATATTTCTGTAGGTATAACTTAATCTTCTTTTTCCCAGTTCTTACATAGAAATTGGGTGAAGGGTTGGCGTTTTCGAGAGTGTAATCTTGTAATATTTGACGTTCAAAAACGGCTGATTCTCAGGATAATTGGAATACAAATTATGATTATTGAATGTTTCTTGTCTTGATAAATAGTTGCAATAAACGCAACTTATTAAATACAAAATCGACTGGAAATCAGTCGTTTGCAAAATGCTAACCAAAAGCTTCACTTTACTTTGAATTTTCGAAGATTTTCACAATAAATTGAATTTTATGGAGATATGAATTCGTCTGATATAGATGTCCCTGGAGTGCTATCTACATCGTTTGAACGATGTGTTCAATCTGGTGGAATATATTTGTCTAGTCAGAACGATCTTGAACATAATATGTTAGATATTATTCGATTTATTGTGAACTTTAACATTGAAAAATAATTATTGTGTTTGATACTAGAAAGCACGATATGCCCCGTCCCAGCTGTCATTCGTGGGCCTTTGACAGTCATTACGGGTCGTCAGAAGCCCGAAAATCTGACAACCAGTCTTACCAAGGGGTATCGTGTTATCCAGTATTACTGGGTTGTGATGTTGAGATAGGCATCGCTCCATGTAAAATACTGGTAGGTATTCAGCTGCCTTCGATGAGACTGGAAGCCAACCCCAACATAGTTTAGAAAAGGCTAGGTAGATGATAATGTCTGGAAAATAAAGTGTCTAAGCTTCTGTTTCGTAGGTATGAAAAAACTTTTAATAGTTGATTGATTAGAAATTATCGTGGAAATTGATAACAAATTGAATTGATTGTGACTATACTTACATGCAACGCAGCCAATTCAATTAAAAATAGTGAATTAATTTTGTATTTTTAATGTTGAAATAGTGTAGCAGGAATAAATATACGAGTATAATAGCATAAACACACTCATCTACTTATGCCTTAATTCAGACCCAAAATACAAAGACGCGATTGACATAATATTAAAAAAAAACACAGAAACAATGAACACCGAGAATTATAACACAACACCAAATAGGTAAATTGAGTTGTTTAACATAGAAATTGCTTATTTTTGTCCACGAATAAGGCTTTGTAAGTAGGATTATGAACGGATTAGACTTGCCACGTACAAGCTCATACGATTTAAAATGTCAGTCGTCACGTAGGGTAGAGCTGGCCAACAGCTAAGGTTGAACATTTTAAATATTTTTTCATTTATTATTTTCTCCAATAAATTTTCCCGTGACATTTTTTTTTGTAGGTACTTCATTGTGTAACCTTTCAAATCATTTTGCAATACCAACAAAGTTTTATATAACCAGCCTATTCACTATTGTATCTCAAATCATTTTGTTGATTTAAATACAAACAGTCAAAAACAGATATATCAGCCATCAAAGTTACGTTCGTTTACACTTAACTGTAGTCCTGGGTTTATTGGACCCATGTTCAATCTTTGAACGTGTTTAAAAATATCCGCAGACAACACAGCGCACTCCGCTAAGGGTTAATATTATTTATACTTTGACAAACACTATTTTTGTCAATATAAAAGCAGTGTGATAAGCATCCTCCCATACCTATTAACGTTATGATTTGTAAACATTGTAAAAGCCAATTATTTTTAAAAGAGTAACCGTGGAGTTTCTTGCCGGCTCTTCTCCATAGAAACGACCAATTGGAACCGTGCACGTCGCTTCTGACGATTCATAAGTGCCTATGTAGGTTTATGTGATTTTTTTTTATAGTGCAGATGAAAGCCAGCGTATGAATCTATTTTCAGTTTTTCATTATTAATAATAATAACGTCGGAAATACGGATGTAAATATTGTGTGTATAGAAATAAATGGGGCGGATTATACAATGTATTGATATCTTTGACGTATAAATAATACATTTGTTGTGTTATCAGTAGAGGTCGGATATTCGGATGCATATTTACCTAAAGTTCATTTTGGCTATGAAAGTATGGAAGCGGTTTCTTAAAATATTTTTTTTTAATAAAAATTCCGGGATGCCAGGGACACCAGGAATGCATAGTCGGGTGCATAGCATAGAAACGACTTCTAAAAAAAGATTTATTTAAAAAAAACCCGGGATTCATGGCTTGCATATTTATTTACAATTAAAATTAATGTTTCTACCTACTTTAAATTACAATATAAGGTAGGTAGTTATGCAGCCAAAAATTATATAGTAAAAAAAAACCACAAAATTTGTCGATTCCGGAATGGCGGGCGGGATTACGATCGATACAAAAGTGCATTCCATATAAGCCAACATTTGAAAGTAAGTTAATATACATTCGAATTTATAATCGGAAACCTAAATTTGTATTCCCGGAACCACGGGATTTTTTCGATACAAAAGCGCATTCTATATTAGCCAACATCTCAACTTTAGGTAAATATGCATCCGAATATCCGATCTCTAGTTATCAGTTCCTAGTATTTAGTTATTGATGTTACTTCAGTAAAAGTTATCCAATCTATTGCGGGAAACCAATTAATCGACTCAATTCATTACTCACTAAACCATTCTGAGAAAACAGATGCCCAACATGCCAGCTACTAAACAAATAGTACATCGTAGATTGCTATTGTATTGTTCTATGAGGCTTACAATTATTTAGCAAGTGTTATGAAAGTGTAAGAATACATTTTATACCATAAAAAAAATTGGTGATGATTTGTTTGGTTATGTTAACCACAATGTATTCTGACACTTACATAATTCATGTCAAATGTTACCATCCCACTACTAAATGTATGACGTCCCTATTTGATAAGGACGGTAGGTAGCGGGCATAGTATAGTTGCTATATGTGCGAGTTGCTTAAATCGTGTCGTGCGCAGGACGTATGCTGTCTCCTGGACCGTTGCTTCCAATACCCGCGGCGGAGCGCCCGCGACTGCGGCTGTCAATTTGCATTGCTGCATGCCGCGCCAGACGACCAAAACCATGGTAGCTAGCGGAGCACTGCCCGCGCTAAATCGCGGGCATGCCCCAACTGCCAATACCGATGTGCCGGTTGCGACCACCAAGTAAGCAGTACCACGCTTACTAGTGTGCTACAAAGTCGCGTTGAGTTCACACGTATTTCTGCTAAGCACGCTACATACGACGGCGACACTTGCACCGGTTCACGTCTTTTCATTCATTTTCAAAACGTCTGTTCGACGTCACCTCCGAATGTAGCTTCATATCACCACCAGCGGGTTTTCAATCACAATTTGATATTATTTCACAGGAAGATGCTGCTACTCCGTCTGATATAATTATTCAGAGACCAACTGAGGCATCCAGCGAAACAAATGTGGTGGCCCTATTTGCTACCGAGACTTATTCAGCACAGGTTTGATGAACCTTGGACCCAAATCCAAATATTTTTCAGCACATTTTAGGTGACACATCACTTGTAAGGGTTGACACGAGGTCACATTGGAGTTATTGTTCGTTTGAAGATAAAAATGTATAATAATAATATGTGTTACGCGTCAAAGGTGTCAAAGCGTGTTAAAGTCACTTTGATTGACTTGTCCAGTGCTTTAATCTTTATCACCTTTTGGCTCTGAAAAATAATGGTTCATGAAGGAACAAATAATGTTATTATACAAATTATTCACAATTGCACTTGCAGTGTTTTAGGATTTCAAACACGTTTGTTCACTAAAGCCCAAATTAAGCACGCTAAGCATTTACATTGCTAAAAATTTTGCAAAATGTTATATATATTTTTGCAAGAATTCTTTTGCACATTTTCCCGTTTTGTAAAGTGAATTTTTATATCCACTTGCTTTTGTTAAAGCCCCCACCACTAGAGCTTTAATGACATTATTCTAGGGTCACGTCTAACCTCTTTTAGCGAGAGGCTTATCACTCAGGTTTGTGTCAAGTCTCTGCGTTTCAAGTCGACTCTAAGCAACACCGACTGAATTAAAAAGGAATGAAACGTGAACATTGTATCTATAAGAGAAAATGCTGGATTTAAAAGTGTAGACTTTTGTAGTCTAGCCGTACAGTATCTAGATTTTGATAATTTTTGTTTCCTAACACATCAGTCTTAACCCAATCCTGCTAATTCAAAAATAGTAGACAGACAAAGAAATAACGAACATTCAAAACCAGGTCAACCAAATAGAAACGGAACAGACAATGGAAACCAAACAGAATACCCAAAACCAACAGACGTTAAACTATCCAAAAACACATAAGCAGAACTACAATAACCATTACAATGCGGCCTACCGTCCTAAATTGCATTCAAACGCTTTAAACCTTGCTTTAACTGACGCTATTTGCCGGACAAAGGAAATAATAGCAAAGTAACAAGCTGCCTTATTTCCCGTGGTAAATTTTAAGGGGTCTGTCGATGCTCGTGGCTGTAAGGGCATCTCTCTACAGCAGCCTACAGCTAAGCTACGCAATCAGCTTCGCTTTGTATGAAAATGTAAGGCGCCATCTCCACGCACGAGAGATTTGCCGCGACAGTCACGCTGTGCCTCCAAATTATCGCCGCGACGATATCGCCGTGTGAAGATCGATTCATAGAGTTTCTATTGTTATATATAATTTGATGGCATGACGAGAATCTTGTCGCGATTTTCTCGCCCGTGGAGGTGGCGCCTAAGTAAGATCTTCCACTACGACCATGGCCATGCTGCGCACGAATGCGTGGCTGGCAAACAAATGAACCGCGCAGCTAACGTTGTAAACCCCTCCGTGCACATCGTACTTAGCAGTGGACGGTCGACTTAATCATTTGTTCGTAAATCTAGTTTGAAGCCGAGCTGCAAGTCCATTATGAGGGGTGAAATTGCGAACCGTTTTGTGTTGACAGCAATGAGTGATGGATCAAAAATAAATGTTTTGTTAAGTTGCTGTAATCTTCCTTTGTTTTCATCCAAGCTTCTCTGGCTTTTTGCCAGCTTTTGCTTTGTTTAAAAACCTGTGTACATTAGCAAGCGCATGGAGAAGCTTTCTGTTGTGACTTAAATATTTTTTATATTTTCCGAATTAAGAGATTATTGTCTATTCTATTTTTCTCGCTCTATAAGACTTTTATCTTTCTTAAAAGTTGCGCAATCTAACTTTTCATTTCTACCTTACTTCTATGTTTAGAATATTTATTTCATGTATGCCACTGGAATTATAATTGCATAACCAAAATAACCTTCAGTCCAAACATAATCCTGAACTTCAACATCTGCAAACGACCAGATATCCCAATTTAGACAAATATCCACCTGTCAAATTATACAACACCGGTCTGCATAGCTTGCAATATGCACGTCAGTTGCAGCCCTTCCTGTCCGTAATCATTACACGACAAAGGCACAGTACAATTATAAATAGTAGAACAATTTCAAACAATCGCCCCAATCGAGGTACTAACACAAACACGCACCGCTACACGACCTATACGCAAGTTTTTCGCTAGTACCAGCAGCTACTAGCCAGCTACTATCGGATTACTAGCTACCAAGCTAGAAAACCAGTAGCTGATGCTTCGGGTCCGGTTCTTATGCTTTGTGTAGTAAACCCCACCGTTTGCAGATGATACATACACAATTTCCCCTTTTTTCCATAGGCAGAAACTACAAATCATCTCCTTTGCTACGTTTATTATAAACATATATTTTGCTTTCCACGTCCTTCGTTCTTTCGCAATATTTTCATTAGGGTGGACCAACCTTATGCTTCGATGCTTAAAATATGCCTGGTTGAGCTACTGTTTCATACTTCTACTGTAACAAAAGCCCTCCAAAGTTAGTTCATTAAATTTCCTGTAAACTCCAAACAATGTACTAATAAGTGTTATGGATCCATTTTGGAATGAGTTAGACGGTCCATGCCGTGTACGAGAAGGATATGAAGTTATGAATGATAAATTAAGATCTGTTTTCGATTAGGTTTTGTAAATTAAATTGAATTACTTACATTGTTCGATATAGTTTTGTGTATACACTTTGTTATGTTGAAATTAGGACGATAAGTACTTGATTTGGGGAAGGATTAAACTCGAAATATTTATCTTAGATGGTTGAGGCGAAATCATATTAAATTAGTACCTACTAGCTACATAGATAAAGATAAATAAAGGATCTAACACAGTTACAACAATTGTGTGTTACTCTTAGAAAGTACAAACAATAACAAAGACACAGACATTAGGAGTAAATAAATAGAAACGGTTACTTCCGTGGACAAGGCAATCCATTTTTCTCAATTGACTTTTACAGTTTGCATTGGGTAGAAAGCAGCTATCTTTTTTTAGTAAATAAAACGTAGATTGAAGCTTATTTAAAGACAAAAAGGCTATTTTGTTACTAATTATTATTATGACGACATTTCCCTTAAGCGTAAAATCCATTAATTAGTGTAATTGCTCTTAAAAGTTTCCAGCCGAATGACGTGCGCTGTAAAATCATTTACCGCGAAATCTTAACAGCTTTAATAAATAATACATAATTTAATACACTTATAAAAGTACATCATTTGCCTAAAATTCTCGGGTTCCGAAAATTTGTTGAATAATTTATTGGTGGAAGCATAACTTTAATGACTCCATAAAAACGTCCTTCAAAATGTCTGTAAAATTTTAATATTAATTTAGAATTCAGTTCGTGATTCTTAAACCCTTTGTCTTTTTATTAATGCACGATTGTTGGTTATAATTTGGCTAAAATAACCGTTTTTACAATATTGTTAAAATTACATAATATCACGCGTTGTTTTTCTGAAGGGTTGGGTTATGGTTTAAGCCCCATGCTTATTGCCATCAACCGGGAACAAATCCAGACCCCGGGCTGTCGCGGAAAGGTACGAAAGGGTTACCGAGGCCTTTGGCAACACAGGCAACGGAAGGAACATGGGTAGATTTTAGTCAGTAAGAGTCTGATACACTCTCCCGCTCCGCCCAGAGCCGGAGAAGTTATATGATCATTTGGGCTACTACTGATAAATTCCGGAAAAGAAAAACCAATAATGCTTTGCCCGATCTGTGAAAAACTATGGTTTTGTTAAAATATAGAAGTGATAAAAATAAAAACATATACAGCGGTAAATAATATGGTAGCTATAGGTTGTTGCTTGTTTTAATTACAATGTAAGCAAATGGAAGCTATATTGTGATAAGCCATGTCAGAAAAAGCCATCAATAAAACACAAGTGACGTTCCAATGTACAATTACACTATTTGAGAAGTTTTATCCGATTTATTCCAGTATTTGTAGTAATCGCTTATATTGTTTCATACAAATTAGGTCGCAATTTAATTGAAAAAACATCGGTTTTCTATAATTTTATCAGAATTCTAATCAATTAGTTTGACATCTGCATCCGCGGAGGCAAAAAATAATTTTATAGAAAAATACGCTTTTTTTTCTAATTACAAAATATATTAATTTTATAAATGTTCAATATATTATATTCAAGCTTCTTTTCTAACGTACCCTTATAATATATTATATTGAAAGATCAAAAAGTTCAAAAGCTTTGCTGAAACCAAAAAAGAACCAGAAAGATAAACTCGTTACCAAAGCAAAATACACGTCCACACATTTTATACTAAAAATACACCTGCTTTTTATTCACACATAAATTATTACTCACAAGACACGCATACAAACGCTATAAATCTAAAAAAACATAGAACTTAATAAAACCTTCACACGTTTATTTAAATTCACACGTTTATTGAAAAAAGCGTAAAGGTTAAGTTTTTTTAGGACAGAAATAACAAACTTTATACCCAGGTCACTCATCCTTCGATGTAAACAAAGCTAGGTGAAACAGCGTTTAATAAAAAATTTAAACAAAACCATGGCCCACATTTTCATCGTCGTCGGCTGCACGCGACGGTAATAGGCAAATAATAAAAGTTTAAAACACCCTGTAGCGCTTAGGACGTGTGAGGTAATAATGTATATTTTTTTGAAATTGAAAGTGAAAAAGTTATCGCGTTACAGTGGGGTTGTAAAGTTTTTATTAAAACAATTTGCTGAAAACTGAGAACTTTTTTTAGAATCACAGTTTCAGTAGTTCTGTGATAACGACACTAAGCTTCAATATTATAAAACATTTCTTCTATTTTCTTTGAACTATTTTCTTGTTAAAGGAACATAAAAGAGAATTTAAATAGGTAATACTAAAGGATCATAAAAAGAGGTTGTTACGTATCGTGGAAATCCCTATTCATAGTCACTAAACCGTACCTACTCGGGAGTACATACATGTAGGTATACGGCTGTATACGGACAAAGAATACGAGAAAATACTGTCATGATTTTGTGTTCTAGCGTTATAACCAGTTGAATGTGTATCTTGTCTAGTATTACCGTTTGACCGAAACCGCTGCCGATGTACGTATCGCGCCTTAGGTATGTGCGCGGCGAGACGCGAGCAGTGCAAGTGCAGGCCGGTCTTTCGTCAACGCTCACGACGTCCCAGCCTCGCCGCGCATTCCTAAGGCACGGTACAGCGGTTTCGGTCAAACTTGTTAAGTTTATCACAGTATCTTGATCTTACTCATATGCTACGGCTACATTGTCGCGACAATGCGAACTAGACTTCGCGCGCCCTCTGTCTTACTGAGACATCGAGCGGTGTGGGAGAGAGATCGCGCGAAGTGTAGTTCGCGTTATCGCAACAATGTGGCAATATAAAAAGAAACAACACCTGTATAGAAGCGGAATTCCTGCTTCAAACACGTTCAAAATCGCGCTTAAAAGCTTTTGGGCGCCCAGTTCCGTTTTCATACGATGTTTTTCTTTTGAATGTCTCACTTGTGAATTGTCGTTGTTATTAGCACTGAAGTACCTACATTAAAACAGTTTTCCTCTGATTGTCATGAATTCAAATCCGTACATTTCTATAAACAAACACATTTATCCAAACAGAACTTTACCTTCCAAAACTCTTGAATCGCGTGTCTTACAATGACAAATAGCCTCGTGGTTTTAAGCATACTGCTATGCAAAATTGAACCTTATATCTTAAAGTTAAGGATAATTAAATTTGTGTTTTTGAGTTATTTGAAAGCGGTATGTTTTCACTTTGTATTGTTTGGTTTGTTGATGTCACAAGTAGCATGTTTTTGTGATGATGTCTTGTGTCACGCGAAAAAAGCGCCCAATTTGTTTTTTGCTTTGTCGATAATTTTGTATTTAGGACATTATCTTTTTAGTTATTTTTTTTAAACACAGATAATAATTGATTTAAAAATACGATACAGTACTGTAGATAATGCTCTCTAAAAAGGAGGTAAGTGAACGAATGGTATTGAACTTTCTGAACCGTATTCAAAGATTAGTCTTATGAAGATAAAACCTGTCGTATACATACATTTATGGAGTCTAGACTACAAGACAATTTAAGTCGAATTGGAAAATAACAGAGCTTGCAACATGATTTTCAATTTGCAAGTTATTAGGCTATGTTATTTAAGGCGCTGACAAGAGGCAAATGACCATAATAGGCATGTCTTAAGAAAAAAAAATTGCCAAATCTATGTAGTTTGTGGTTTTGAACATATTTCTAAGAACTTGGTTGTTACCAAAACATGATTTGAAAAAAAATCTCGATACAATCTAACGGTAAACTAACCTCTTACCTTGACTTTCAAACCAAAATATCTGTATTAAATATTAACAAACGTTACGTATTTAATTAATAACAAAAACGTCTTATTTGAACGCAGAACTTGGTTGTTTTTTTTATTTTCGATTACTCAACTCAATTTTGAGTAAATAGATAATTGCTTCATATTTTGCAATAAATTACAAGCGTTATGTCATCGCGCTTCTTTTTCTTTTCTATGCAGTCTGACAGTGACCGCGGTTTCGGTGTTGTCAGCGTCTTAGCACTGAACTTATACATCATTTGTATCAGATAACTGTGATCATATTTAACGGCGCATAATCGAGAAAAAAAATTCAACTGTCCCATGATAGTTATTTATGCAACTGTTGTATAATAAGGGGTATTCAAACACGAATGTGGATTTATCTGTATGATAATTGCATCATATGAGTGTTTTAATACCTAATTATCTACAGTTGAATACAAGACTTTATCTACACACATGATATGAATCTTCTATAAAAGGTCCTGAAACCATAGGGTGTTGTACAGTGTTGTAAGAAGAAGAATTCATGGAAAGTTGCCTTTTCATAGTGTTTTCAGGACTTTTTTGGTAATAATTGGTTAGAAATGTCCTTTGCTGGATTAGAAATATCTGGTGGTGTGTTATCAAAGCTTGTAGCGCTTATTTTTGTAAACAACAAAGTAATACATTTTTGCAATACTAATATCGAACAAAAATGGCGGGATACGACGTGAATTTGAATAATATATATAGTTTTTTTTTTTATTATGGCGCTGTGGTAGTGAAACGCGCTTGCATGACAATGTTCTTTTTTTGTAAAGGAGTTGCATAATGAAATAACACTGGTTTCGATGATAGTATGGTCACTATGGCACCGGTTTTTTTAATGTTGGCAATAAGTAAACTGTTTCAGGAACTTTTTAGAGATTTATAGCATGGGTATAGATAAACAACTTTAATACCTACTGGACACAAATGTATGGGACGGCTGATTAGGTTTTTGTGATACGACTGATGATTTATACTACACTCTTAAATATGACCATGCTGTATTATTCCTTCAATAGACATCATACACCTTTACACCATGAACCTTATAAAACGATTAATACAGTGCTATTCTTTTAATATCATTGTTTTTGATATCAACATTCAAAGGCATTCATTTATCGTTCGTCTCCTTTCGAGTTTCAAAGCGATGTTTAGAGAATAGCACTCCCCTAAAGGGTATTGAATATAATATCTCGGTAAGTATTATGCGGGCAAAGTTTGCTCTTGAAGTTATACCACACCGGTGAAAGGGTCTTATTCAGAACTTTTTACCTAAATCTAATACGACAATGGTTTTTACATTTTGTGCAATTCTTTTTAAATGTTTCACTTTCATTTTCCTCACTTTAACGTTTTGTAAAATTTTCTACATAATCCATACAGTCACATTATACTTACTTATGTTTTAAATCTCTTTGCTGATCTATATCATTCAAGGAACATTCAAAACTGTATACATTTTACGTTTTTATAATCATCTTCACGTATATAAAACCAAGATCGTTTTTAAAAGTTTTCGGAGTTTTGCTAACTTGAATCTTTCATTGATTTTTTTTGTCATTTTGAATGATGAAAAGTTGATTTACTGTTTTATTTAGATTTCAATAATGTCAGCATTGGATACTTTACAGTCAATTACTCAAATACTGTCACCACTTATAACTTTCACTCACAGCGGATTGTGTATTTATATTATTGGAATGCTTTTGAGCACTATTTTTTTCTTCCTTACTTTTTTCTTCCTGTATTTACGGAATTTCAAAATTGTTCACTGTTTCTTGTTGTTCTGTTTTCTTTATAGCCATAGAGATTTTAGATCACGGAGTTGGACCAATCACTACACAGAGTTGAGTTTTTCTCCGTAAAAAGAACATTGTGAAGTTTCACCAAATTCTAAGATTATTTATCTCTGTTGCAGCATATGCGGTGGTCGCACACACATACACAGAGCTTGGAGTGTGAGGAGCGGTTATTGGCCCGATGTAGCCGTCCTCGGGTAAACTCAGCAATCTTCGTGTCAGCCGAGCCGGCTGGGGGCTTCCCAGGCTTTGATGCTGGTGAATTTCTGAGGCGACACGGCTCTCAGTCTAAACTTTGTCGCAAAGCCAGGTAAGTAGCCAGTGTTTACAAGTTTGATCCTTTAAAAGGTACTTGTTTCAAAGAATGTTTAATTGAATAAATTTATTTAAAATAAAAATCAGTATCGAGCAAATTAGACAAATTTTAATGCACATTTTATTCACCTAAATATCAATTTACAGATCAGCCGACAACATACCTTTAACAGCGTTAAGCGACTCATCAGAGCGGCTGTGCAAAGGCAAACATCACAGAGAGGACACCATTAATGAAGAAGCCAAATCCGATGACAGTATCAGTGGCAGTGTTGAAACTGTCAAACATTTCGGTCTACCGATTCTCTCAGTATCTGGCCCCTCACCCCCAGACGAAGACTACGACCAGATAGATGAGTATCTGTAGCATTTTCACACCAGCTTCCAGCTGAAATACGTGCTTGAAAAGGTTAGGCCACCATGGCCCAGCCCTGCACAAAGTCCCTAAGCTGATGACTAGACTAGCATCGCACTGCACTGGACTGTATAAACTTTTCCTTTTGTGATAGAGTGTGTTTTTTGAATGAATGGTTCTGACTCTTCGGCGTCGCAACGAATTTCAAAGACTTTCCGCTGAAGTTCTCATTGTGTGTCTTGTTGAGGGACCATAGCTTAGTGTGGTGTGTTTTCATTGATCCTAACATTGATATTTTTGTATCTAATCTCCCGTGTCTATTGAGTGTTAAGAAATCGCGATTAGACTTTTAATTCACCTTGATAGTGTAAGGACTGCACAATAACTTTATACTAATAATAACAGTGCCACTTTTAACTTTATTGGAAGTGTCTATAAAATTATCATAAGCAATCTCGATGTAAGTATCGTCTAAATCTTAATTACGATGTATAAAATAATAATATGCAGTGTCTTAGACTTTTTCATTTAATTTAGTTGCTAGTTCACTGTGAGTGTAATTATAATGCATAACATTTTGTATTGCATGTAGATATGAAAACATTTTGCATGTATCTAGTATAATATGTAGCGGTAGAATCTATGAAATGATTTGAAGGTTGAACTTTGGTCCAATGAAATATATTACCTGCACATGGTGTGTTAGACTGTAGGAATTGTATTGGTAAGGGGATTCTGTCTCATGGGAAGTTACTATAGCAGAAATCTGTATAATACTTACTTATAAATGTGTGTTAAATATTATATCAAGTGTAGTATTTTGTATTTATTCATCTTTCGACTCCGCCCGTTTTATTTTTTTTTCTAAAAGTAATACGTATCAAAGATAAAGCCCAAAAACACCTGTATATTTTTATTTTTGGACTCATCGATTATTACAAAAATATACATAAATATATTTTTTAAATGTCAATTAAATCTCAGCACCGATACCTATTTTGTTAACATTAATGCATATTTTGTAAATAATTAGGAATATTGAAGGCACTAATTAATGAAACGATACAATTAGTCTATATTGTACCTATTTAAATAACTTGTTTTTTTTCTAAATGTATGAATCTGTACTGGTGTTTGGGGACCAGATGGACAAACATGTCACCGTAGGCCTTATATCCAAATCACGGAGTTTTTCCAAATCCTATAATTAAAATTTTGAAATAATAATACCTATTTCAAAGCTAAGACTATATTATTCCCTCCACTATTTATAAATTTTATCCTTCATCAATTTTGAATAGTGGTGTTTTGCACAAATGTTAGAGCTTTTGAGTTGTATTTGTTTAAAAATTATAAAATTCTTTATAGATTGCGTACGTGAGAAATTTGCTGAGCTGCGTCTCTACTGCAATAGATCATAGAAAGTAGGGGCGATATTTTAATAGGAAATCCCTCCAAATTATTGCCATCTATGCTTTACTTTGATCAATATAGTATTGCAAGTCTTTAAATAATTTTGAAAATCTGTTAAAAATAATAATTGTATTTAATAGAAATTATAACATAGTTGTCAATTTTAATCCCAAATCGTAGAAATTACACGAAAATATAAAATTTTCTGATTGATAAAAATAATGTAGAATAATTATAGTAAATGTACAGAGCTTAATTTTGTATTGGTTTTCATAAGAGTCAATATGTAGCAGATAACTTAATAATGTACCTAGCATATTTTCTATTTGCAAAAATAAACATTAATAGAAGTATGTAAAAATGTAGGCATAAAATTATTTTTAGTACATAAAACAGCTATTACATAGGAAGTAACACATTAAATTATTATAAAGAAAGATGTATCTTTTGAATCGATTCCATAAGTTCTAAAGAGTGTCGTATATCGTAAATCGATTCTTGTGTGTAGATTTTTACTGTAAAATAAGTTTTAAGACATGTAAAGAACATTGTTCTTATAATTCTGACTTATTTTTATAGAAACAGGATTCTTCTGATGTTTTCAATCAAATCTGTGTAGGATGGAAGTTGTCTTGTGCCAATATTTTATCGCTGTTTCTCTACGCCTTTGTACTTTCGATTATTTCTGCCCTTTTTTAAATTAACTTTTGTTTGAATTCATTTTGAGCCCGTTTACAGGTGTTATTATTGCGATCCCATTATAGGTACCTTTTGTAATCGAATGGTAACATTTTGTAATCGGATCCAGTATTGAACCGATTTTTTTTATTTACTGGATCGACGATGTTCTAAAATTATAAGATATAAAGCTAAAGGTTTAGATGTTACACCACTAACATTATTTTGTAATTTAAAATACTAGTGTAGCTTTTACATGATATTAGAATGCATACCGTATATACTAGAGTTTTACTTAATAAAGTTGTACATATCTCTGAATGGTCACGATTGTAATAATTATAAATGCTCATAATTTTAATGTACATTATAAAAGGTCTATTAAGTATATTGTACAATTACTATTTACATCCTTACGTCTATTTACTATCACGATGAAATAAAATTTTAAAAATCTTATTTAATTGTTTTATTAATAGCGACTCACCGCTGCTTCGCACGTTTTTACGAGTAGAAAAAAAATTTAGATTTTATTATTTTATGTTAGTTTTAATTATCGAGTTCCAAAAGAATGACAGAAAACAAAATAATACTTTAAAGTATAAATTATCGGTAATAACCTACTCTACAACCTCCTAGCAGAAGTAGGTCGATTAACCAGTAACCCTGTATAACCGTTTTACACATAAACTGTTCGGATTTTTTCTAAATGATGGTAAACCGCATCAAATTCCGTTGCGAAGTTTAGAAGAACATTGCAATCACATAGACAGACATAAAAAATGACTTCAATATGTAATATGTATAGATACCTTTCTAATTTCGTCAACTATTACGCTATTGACGTCAGACGTCATTACGTTACGTCATTCGATAGGTAGGTAATTGCTGAAAATCAGCGCTGCAGACGATAGGTTTATCGGAAGTCAAAGCATTTCGCTGAGCAACGACATTTTCTTGCACAGATGCGACGCACAGTTTAATTGTTCTAGTTATAGTTGTTTGTTTGTTACAAAAGTAGTTATTTCCCCACTCTGCAATTGGCATTCATCTGCCAGTGTAGCGACACAATGTAAATTGTTAAATTGTCTTTGGTTCCTGGCCCTGATATCAAGCAATGGACAAGATTGTCAAACTTGTATGGCTTGAATATGAGGCTTTTGGCTACTTATTATGTGTGTATTTTTTGTTTTTTTTTTTGTAATGTGCGTTTTGTCACGAACAGAATAAACAATTTTCTTTCTTTCTATTGACATCAATCTTGCCTAATAGGAAGCGATGGGTGATTCTAGAATTGAACAGACAAACCTACCTATAATATGTCCTAGCCGCTCATTCTTATCACAATGATAATTTTATCAATAGTATCGTTTTTAGGGTTCCGTACCCAAAGGGTAAAACGGGACCCTATTACTACGACTCCGCTGTCCGTCTGTCAGTCACCAAGCTGTATCTCATGAACCGTGATAGTTAGACAGTTGAAATTTTCACAGATGATGTATTTCTGTTGCCGCTATAACAACATACATATAACTAAAAACAGAATAAAATAAATATTTAAGGGGCTCCCATACAACAGACTGATTTTTTTTACAACATGATTTTTTTTTTGCTGTTTTTATAGATAATAGTACGGAACCCTTCGTGCGCGAATCGGAGTCGCACTTGGCCGGTTTTTTCCATTGATTCCTATGAGATATAAGTAGGTCATCATTATCAGTTTAGCAGAAAGATGTCCACTGCTGAACATAGGCCCTCAACCACCGCCACTTCCATCGGCTCTTTGCTTGTCGCATCCAGGGGATTCCTGCCGCCTTCATAAGGTCATCGGTCCATCTTGTGGGAGGCCTTCCGTTGCTACTTTTAAGTAGGTATTCAAGATAAACTGTTCATAAATATTTAGGCTGCACTACTTGTATATGTAGTCAAATTTATTTTCTCTTCCACCAAAAATTAAGTATTAAACCTCTACGCTACAATGAAAATTAGCACCTACTACTTAGTGTAAACAATTAAGTATTCATTCGTAAAATAAAAGCAAATTCAGCCGTTTCAATTTGCCTTTAGGCTGCCTTAAAGGCTTTTTAAAGATAATTTTAAAAAGCACGCAACACCTGCATTTATTTTTGTGCAGTAAAATTTATTCTGGCAAAATTGTAGCAAAATTTTCACGAGAAATTGCCTTTTTATCTGACCACAATTTTATACAATGCTGAATTTTTAATAGGTGGACATTTTCACTATCATTATATTGGACTTTTTAAAAGTCCTCGTAAATAGCTTATTATTTTGGGTGTAATGTGAAGAATACAGAAATAATGGAGGGTTTTATGATATACTAGCGAAGCGACCCGCTCCTGGATCGTACAGTTTGATAACTTGAAAAACATAGATATTTCTTTAAAATGTTGTATATATCATATTTTTTCCCACTGCTGTGCACCAGTCCAGTTTTCTCTCTTCGAAAGGGAGTGGGCTGTAAATCTACCACGCCGCCGGCCCAGTGCTGGTTGAAAGATGTCTTTAAAATGTGTAAGCTTAATAATGTGTTATCTGGGGGCACGGTATTGCCCGGCCAAGATGAGCCTTCCTTGCGCATCGTTTTCATGTAAAACGTTGCCAAGAGAAGACCACATGGCTCGCACTGTCAAAAAGTTATCAAATCTTATATAGAGCCAAGCTTCTATCTCTACATGCCCTAACTCTACAAGCCCTAACTTCACAAACTCTACACCTTAGTCAAAATGGCTTGGCCGTTTCCTTACTACAAGAACAATTGTATAACAGATAATTAATGAACAGTGAATACAATTTCCCCTTACGCCCATGTAAATGTACCGAAATGGCCAAGCTCTTTTTTCTTATAATCAGAGTACGGGAAGTATATATTGACTGGCTACAGTCAGAATATCTATTTCTTTGATTTTTTCTCGAAGGGAATCTCTTGGACCTATGTTGTAAATGGCTCGAACAGCCCTTTTTTGTAAAACAAAGACGGTATTAATGTCCGCACAGGTTCCCCAGAGTAGGATCCCATATGACATAAGACTATGAAAATAACTAAAATAAACAATTCTGGCCATATCTACATTGGCCGAACTTAGCCTTCCTGACAATTTTTCTATGTGTAGGCGCCATTGTTATTTAGCGTCAATAGTTATTCCAAGAAAAACTGTCGACACAACAGGGTCCCCAACTCTATTCCATTAAGTTGAACATTGGTAGTTAGCTGCCTGACATTTGGCGTTGAGAATTTAATGAGTTTAGTCTTTTTTTCGTTCAGGAGAAGATTATTTACATTAAACTAATGGACAGGTTTAGAGAGTGCATCGTTAACATGTTCAAAGTTGACCAGCAGTCGTTTGATTTTAAAAATGAGGGAAGTGTCATCTGCGAACAATACAATCTTGTGATTATCCCTTATGTGATAAGGTAAGTCATTTATATAAATTAGAAACAAGAATGGACCTAGAATTGAACCCTGCGGAACGCCCATAGTGACCGCAGATCCTGCAGATCTCTTGCCATTAATATCAACCCTCTGAATTCTATTGTTCAGATAAGAAGTCAGAAGTCAGAAGGTCGAGAGACGTGTCCCTCATACCATAATGGTGCAGTTTCCTGATGAGTGTATCATGATGGACGCAATTCAAGGCCTTATACAAGTCGCAGAAAATGCCAAGAGCATCCTGCGACTCCTCCCAAGCCTCGAAAATGCTTTTTAGCAATTCCACGCCCGCGTCTGTAGTTGAACGACCCTTCGTAAAACCAAACTATTTGAGATGAAGTAAATTATATGAATTGAAATATCCTAACATTTATTTTTAAATTATTTTTTCAAAGATTTTGCTCCATGTAGGTAATATCGAAATAGGCCGAAAATTCGTGGGATCAGTTGTGCTGCCAGATTTGTCACACCAAAAACCACCATCAATGAACTCTGTTGCTTCGTAACTAGCTAATACCTATTTGAAAAGAGAAAAAAGAAAGAAAAATATTTTATTTAGGACACGCATAAGAAATACAAAAAGTAAAAACCGGCCAAGTGCGTGTCAGACCTCGCACAATGAAGGATTCCGTAGTTGGGAAGTTGGGATGAATTTATCCCAAAAACAAACTTAACATTGTAGTTGAAAAACATGTTCTGCCATACATCGATATATCCCACGGTCAATTCTCCAACTGCAAATGTAAGTTGGTCGACTATTATTCGTTAACTTGCAAAGCCTACTTAGCTGTGATAGTTTTCCTTTTAATTTCATTATATTTCTTACTGCCATTAATTTTTTCACATCTCCATAATTAACCATTTAGCTGGCAGCTGCGGGAAACACTTGACTATAACAAAAATTAGCACTTTAATGCTTAATATTACGCAAACGGATCCTTGAATCGAAAAGTGGTGTTTACAGGCCCGCAATATTTTTGAACGCCCTATCCAACGATACCCAACACCATGGGATAGACGAGAAAAAAAAAATATCATCCCCACATTACGTGCGGAGGGAGAATTTTATTTTAGCACTTTGTCGGTGTGATTAATATGTATACTTATGCCAAATTACAGCTTTGTAGTACTAAGCGTCTCTGAGCTACAGTGGGGACAGACAGACAGACGGTCATGGCGAAACTATAAGGGCACCTTGTTTACTACGGAAAAGGAGCATTTAAATCTAACGAAATTGACATATTTGTTCGAATAAACAAAATACAAAAGAAATCAAGACCTGTGCGACACCAAAAAGCAAATAATCCATTATTTAAAAAAAAGCGATACTATCTCTATTCCAAACATTTTCAAGCGAGTCAACAACATTGTTCTACTCAACGTTGCTTGTAAAATTCATTTAAAGACTATTTGCATAACATTGTTACACATTGTTTGATGAAGGACCGTCGATAGCGTTCTCTTCTTTACTATAAGAGCCAAAATATTGGTAGCGAGTTCCCGAAATAGTTCCATTAGTACAGTCTTCAACAAAAGTTTAGTAACATTATTCCTGTGATACTGTTATCAGAAGAGGTTTTTGAATGGCAACTAGATGATTTTGATTTAGATTGATTATTACTTAGTTGTTACAAGTACCTAGGTAATTCAAAAGTAAAAAAAAAATGACATTAAATAATAATTAAATTCTAGGATAATTATACAGGCTGTTTATTTAGAAGGATTAGTAAGGGAAGCTTCCTTATTTGTTGTAGCTACAGGAAAAAGATTGATCGGGACACATGGCTAACTTTATCATTCATATCATTAGTAATAAAAAATCTGAAAAGCTGATCGACTTTTGTCGCCATCGGTACCTACCCACTAGTATCAAACATTCAGTGTTTCCTCCTTTTTTGTTTGAGCAATTTTCGTTGAAGTCGATTTCTGTGAAGGTTTTATTAGCACGTTAATACTTCATTAGTATCGATTTTGTGAAGTGTGGGTTGAAATAGAATACGAGATTAGTTTACCTGTATTCGATTATTATTAGAATTCTGTAAAGGTTTCTCGACCATGTTTTTTATAGCTTGGAACTGTTAACTGTTTATAAGAAATGACCTTAAAGATTACTCGGCAAAGACAAAGACAACGATTTATTTGCAGATAAATATGGTTACAAAAGTTCTTACAATGGTAGTATTAGTAGCTTAACATATTTAATCATAAAATAATGACATGAATAAAAAAATTTAATTTAAACTAAAGGAATTATTTTTTGGTATTATAGAAGGAATTATCAATCAAAACCAACCGCGTAAAGCTCTTCTGAAGCGGACTATTGGAAGTTCTTTAATTTGGCTAGGAATCTTGTTATAATATAAATCTGGATACACATAAGATAGCAACTTCGTCCATATAGTACCGTTTTCATTCTTGGAATAATTAATCTATTACGCTATCTAGTTTTGAACTTACATTTATCTCCCAGTTATTCAAACATCTCAGGGTGAGGTTTGGTAAATTTACATACTTCCTCAATATGAATACCAGTTAATGTAAAAATTCTAAGTACTAAACAGTGGTCTACATTACACACAAGTATACACTTCTATTGTGCGATGAAAGAAAGCTCTTTCGAGATGCACCAAGTTTCCCCATACCAGTATACCATAATGCAGTATTGAACCAACATATGCACGATAAGCCTGTAATGTGTCTTGTCTACTTGTTAGGTTAGTTAAACGCCTTAGAACATAAGCAAACTTCCTGATTTTTTCAAATATATTATCAGTATGATTAATCCAGGAACATCGCTCATCTAGATCTATCCCAAGAAAAGTCATACTATCTGTATATCTCATACTATCTGGCAAAAATATTTATCAAAACTAAGAAGAAAACTGCTGCTCGTTCTTCTTAGTTGTTTTACCATCTTCCACTAGACTTCGAAGTAAACACGAAGATACATAAAAATAAAAATAAAATTCATTTAATTCAGGCAAAACCCATATTACACAAACTAAAACAAAATTTCACATAGACATTTCAATTTAAATGAATTCATCATGAATTATGTCTCTGCTGTCAATTATATGCAATTTGTTTAAAAGAGTCTTAACCTTTTGACCGCCATAGTCATGTATAGATGACAAACCAAAATGTGCCAGCACGCCACGGTCACAACTACATGACAGATTTTAAGGAATAATTCGAAGCTTGGCGCCTAGGGCACGATTTTACTTTTTTGACGTGGCGGTCAAAGGGAAGTTTCATTACCAGAATCTGCAGTAATAAGAATGTCTAAATCATTATCTTAGCCTTTTTCTACAAAATCAAAATGATTGTGTACCTAAACATTATACAGCCAGTCGCATATCAATTCCGTTATACTTTCATACGATTACGAGTGGCGTTGTATTTCAGTCACAATAAACCGTAACGTGCGTAAGTGTGACACCATGACCTATTTACACCAGTCTGCAACTTGAACGGAATGACAACCGTTAAGTACCGACATTGTACGTTTATCTTTTGTTTATTTATCAGGCTGGTGGTGACGTGGGAAACGTTTTAGTTCGATATTAGAAACTTGATAGTTTCTTGAATAGATTGGTGTAGGGAATAGTCATGATGTGTTTTTTTTTATTAATTGAATAATATTTAAGGGCGCAGGATAACCTTTACCAGAAGTGGTCATAGTATTAGTGGTTTGGCAGCTTTCAGGATTATCAGCGTATTATAGCAGTTCTTCATGGACGTAAATTCGAATTATTAATGCACTGAACTAATCTGACGTGTGCTAGCTGTCACTTTCTGTAGATAATATCATTACATAAAGGGTCACATTTATTATTATGGTGATCGTTTAGTTTAATCGATTTATATAAGTGTAAAATAAATGTATAACAATAAGTTTAAAAGTCTAGAATACAATAAATACAATAAATATGACCATTTTATTACAAAAAGTGACAGCCAGCACATTTCAGATTATTCCAGTGAATTAAAAATTCAACTTTTTTTTTTAATAATAATAATAATAATAATCTTTATTTCAGAAAGCCAAATACAATTCGTCCATCTCAATCGAACAACAAAGAAATAAAAATAAAATAGAAGTAAAACGTTATGCATTTTTGAGACAGAGTGAACGTCTGTGTCTGTGCTAGTATAAACTGTGTTACAGACACACACTTTAGTTCGACAATGGCGCCGATTCCCTTGTTCACAAAGTAAACTAAATTTAAGTTGAGTGCATCTTTTTCTTTCTATTTCATTAAGAAAAGGACAGAAGATAAATTTTAGTTTAGTCCTGTCAAATTAATCAGGGCTTGACGTAAATTGACGTAATTTTAGTAGGCAAGTTTTTAATCACGTCTAAACTTGTAAGGAGTAGTGACAGGCGCTGATTAATTTGACAGGACTAAACTAAAATTTGTCTTCTGTCCTTTTCTTAATGAAATAGAAAGAAAAAGATGCACTGAACTTAAATTTAGTTTAGTTTGTGAACAAGGGAATCGGCACCAGTGGCTCCCCTAACATCATCCGTCGTCAGAAGACAGCTGCCACGCAACCATCGATGCGACACTCGGCTAGAGTGATTGTCACCAGTCAGTGTCACTCCTAGCCGATCTCTTTGATGGTTCCAGTAACTCAAACACGTAACAAAACTAAACGGCACAACTTGCTGCGCCGTCATATTTATACCTAAGCTTTAAATATCGAATATCGTAAACGCATGGAACAAATTTTTATAGAAAATAATCGTCGTAAATTTAGCGATAGGTACAGGAAACTTCACAACTAAGTTTTATGATACGATAAAATACTTTTATTTCTGTAAGTAGGTTTGTACAAACACTTTTACAAGTCAATCATATTTTATTAATCTAGATGTGGTCAGCGTTTCCTATCTGACTACTCTGAGATGAAAGGCGGAAGCAAACTCAGAGGTCACAGTCTCTAAAAGTCCAGACATAATCTTGGTCAGATCATGTGAAGACCTGTCTGAAATGGCCTTTTGACGAAAAACCCAGACAGATTGAGTAGGCTAAGTGAGAGGCTAAAAGTTGTGTATTGGGTGGACCTGTCCAGTCAGTGTACGCACTGACTGGGCAGGTCCACTCAATACAAATAATAATAATAATAATTGACTACTAATACTAATAAATAATAATTACTAACTAGTAATTTTTATGACTCGATTATACTTAATTTTCCATACTTTGACTACTAACTAGATCGGCCCTACATAACGGCATGCCACAGACACTAACACCTTGGCAATTACTAACCTACATCCCACATAACAATCACGTAAAAATAGAAAGAAGAAAGAAAGAAAAATAGATTTATTTGTCACAGAAACACGTGCACTTATAAGATATGGGTAATTCTTTTATAATAAAACTAAACAGACTTACACAGAGAGACACAGAACATATACATATAGTCGTAGTCAAAATAACAAATTGTCTTATCAAAAACACTTAATAATATATCATTTACATTATAACAGCGGTATATGGAAGCGTTTGGTCTATAAACTATTTTTAACGGTCTCGTAACAACGAGTTTAAGTAATTTAGTTCTGAAACTATAAGAGACCTCCGATTTATTAGTTCTGTCACGAAGCTCTTGCAAACGATACTATCAGTGTTGGAATCTGAACAAATTATACTGCATTGCGGTTGAATCAATTATTTTATATTTTTGTAAGAATATTTTGCAGGTAAGTAAAAAAATGCAAGGTCAAAGGTGCAACTATTAACTGTCATCCTTGACTTGCTTTGCACGTAAACCCTGCATTGGAGATACAATTTAAAGGGCATATTAAAAGTATGCCCTTTAAATTGTAATGATTATTTTTTTTTCAAAGTCTACGTCAATCTAGGGACAGAAATGAAATTATACGATACATACATTTGATTTTCATGCTCCGTGTTTGTTAAAGTCAACTGCAGAAAGCTAGTTACTAAATTATATGTATAGTCAAATTTTTTTCTGTCTTTCTGTTTGTTCCGGCTAATCTCCGAAACGGCTGCAGCGATTTTGGCGGGACTTTCAGTGGCGGATAGCTGATGTTATAAGGAGTAAATTAGGTTACTTTTATCTTAGACGCAGGCGAAGCAGCGGAGAGCAGCTAGTTTATAATATGTATAGATGGAAGAGTATTTATGAAATGAAATTATACGATACATATATTTGCTTTTCTTGCTCCGTGTTTGTTAAAGTCAACTGCAGAAAGCTAGTTATTATACTCGTATTATACGTATAGTCAATCAGTAATAACACTTGCACTACGAAAATCGCTTCTACTGCAAAAAAATAATAAATGCATTTATTTCTGTAAGTAGGTTTGTAAAAACACTTTTACACGTCAATCGTATTTTATAAACTAGATGAGGTCGGCGTTTCCTATCTACGACTACTCTGAGAAGAAAAGTCAGATCATGTGAAGACCATGTAGATTGGTGACCTGATTAAGTGGACCTGCAGGGCTATTGGCTATCTTTTTCATTGCCAGTGACTAACTAGCTTCAGTTGTACACCGAACTTTGATGACAACTGAGAATTTCATAACATTGGTATTACGTATCACAGTAAGTGGACATTACGTTACGGTGACCAACAGACCGGAACGGTGCTCATCGTCCCAACACTTTTTTTTTTTTTTGATGGTGGGAGTCTTCAAATAACTTCTCCCGCTCTGGGCGGAGCGGGAGGGTGTGTCAGACTCTTACTGACTAAAACTCACCCGTATTCCTTCCTGTTGCCTGTGTTGCAGGGGCATCGGTGACCCATAAGTACCTTCCCACGACCCCGGCAGGCATCGTCCCAACACTTGACGCCTCTATTTTTTATCGACTATTATGCGGCTAAGTTGAGCTCCCTAAAATAAGGTATTCTAATACCTTATTTTAGGGAACATTTTGTATTAGGCGGTTTATATATACTTGAAACGTGAAACTGGCGGTAAATTCAATCTTTTGCAGTTTTAACTCGACAGTCTAGCGAAATTAAATAGTATGTTTTTACTTGTCCTAATAAAATGTAACTTAGTGAAAATAAATCCTCAAAGGAAAGGTAGGTAAATAAAACCACGAAATAGGTAAACAAAACCACGGTATATAATGTACAAGTTTTTAAAGTATTAAGATCATTTTGGATGCTGTATATACGAGTAGCCATGTACATCGTTAGGACTCTAGTATGATGTATGTACGAGTACCTACATAACTATGTACATATTTCGGGAATTTGTTGTAGTTACATAATTACTCGCGTATACCTACTCTAAATATTATTATTACTTCTTATTTTGATTATATTTTTAGGGTTCCGTAGTAAACAAGGAACCTTTATAGTTTCGCCATGTCCGTCCTGTGTCAGTTTGTCCCCGCTGTAGCTCAGAGATGCATAGTACTTAAAAATCGGTAATTTGGCACAGGTATTACATATTAATACCCAGCCCAGTCCCTCTCACAGAGAGGAAGCCTGTGTCCCAGCAGTGGAAACATTATAGGATGATTACATATTAATCAAGCCGTAAAAGTAGTAAAATAAAATCTAAAAAAAAATGTTTTTAGGGTAAGTACCTCTCTTGCATCAAATGTGGGATGTATTTTTTTTCTCATCTATCCCAAGGTGTGGGGTATCGTTGGATAGGCCGTTCAAAACTATTGCGGGTCTGTGAATACCAATTTTTATTCAAGCATCCCTTTGCGTAATATTAAGCTTTAAAGTGCAAATTTTTGTTAGAGTCAAGTGTCCCTCCCCTGCCGGCTAAATGGTTGTTTATGGAGATGTGAAAAAAATCGTGGCAGTAGTACATATGTATAATGAAATTAAAAAGAAAACTATCACAGCTAAGTAGGCTTTACAAGTTAACGAGTAATAGTCGACCAACTTAAATGTGCAGTTGGAGAATGAACCGTGACGTATAGCGATGTATGGGAGAACATGTTTCTCAACTACAAGTTTGCTATTCGGATAAATTCATCCCAACATTCCCAACTACGGAACCCTTCAGTGTGCGTGGTCCGACACGCACTTGGCCGGTTTTAACCATATTTTATGTGTTAGTTTTAAATAATTTGGAAAAATTGCAACACCGTCTGCATTGTTTTGTTTTGTAATGTCATATAATTTCTTTGTCTTCATTTTGCCATATCTTAATTCTTATATTTTTATTTCTCTGTGTTCCCGCTTATTTTAGAGAATGCTAGTTAACCTGTAATTGGAAGCTGTGTAAGTTCAAGGTTAATTGTTATATATACATATTGTATACCGAAGCTGTTGGCAAACCTTAATAAATAAATAAATAAATAAATAAATAAAAATACATCGCAATGCTACTTATAAATTATTGTAAATATTAAAATAATTAAAACAATATTATTTATTGTTTTTTTTTCAACTTGTTTCTCAAAATAAATATAGTTGTCTGTTATCATTGTTTTCGTAGAAACGATTCATAGTGAATCGACTTCCTTTATTTTTTTTTTCAGTTGGCAACACTGATCACCGACTGACAGATGACAGGCAGAAATAACCGGCAAAGCTTTGTTTTCTTTCGTTCTGAGTGCGCACATATTTTCCATGTTTTATTGTGTAACTCCACGACCTCGGTTTTGCATATTATAAAGGACCATTCGACGGATCTTGCTACTTCGAATTACCTTGCTATTTTGGACAACTGATTACGCCTATCGATCGGATAATGGTGCCGATTCCCTTGTTCACAAACTAAACTAAATTAAGTTCATTGCATCTTTTTCTTTCTATATCATTAAGAAAAGGACAGAAAATAAATTTTAGTTTAGTCCTGTCAAATTAATCAGCACCTGTCACTACTCCATACAAGTTTAGACGTGATTAAAAACTTACCTACTAAAATTACGTCAATTTACGTCAAGCGCTGATTAATTTGACAGGACTAAACTAAAATTTATCTTCTGTCCTTTTCTTAATGAAATGGAAAGAAAAAATGCACTGAACTTAAATTTAGTTTAGGTTGTGAACAAGGGAATCAGCACCATTGACGACATGGATCGCTGTGTGAATTGTACCATTGCGAATAATGAATATTTTATACTTACATATACAGGTTGAAATTGAAAACTTGCGACAAATTGAAATGGGACATTGTATACATCATTATTAACAACTTTTACTAAGGGACCAAAGCTGTAATCCCAAAAAAAAATCTGCTTTTCCTACATTTTGATGAGGTATTGCGAACATAAATGTAGGGGACAGCAGTTTTTTTTTTGGGATTGTAGCTTTGGTCCCTTAGTAAAAGTTGTTCATAATGATGAGTACAATCTCCCATTTCGATTTGTCGCATGTTTTCAATGTCACCCTGTATTGGTGTTTTATTTTACTTCCTCTCCTCCCTTTTTAAAAGGTACTACTGCTTCTAAGTTCAGGGTATTGGATGTAAAGACTTGTCTTCGACTGTAGCGACTGTCTAGGGTGTGCCAAACGTGTCAGATCTTCAACACGTCATACTTGTAGACTCTCTTCTTGAACTCCATGCATAAAACCATTACACAAGCGAAGCCATTCAAAAATATTTCACAAATAACACCAACAAACTACAATGTTATTAATGTAACCTCACTTTTACTATACTTCATATAACTTGATTCTTGGATAGCCAAATTTCACCAAATTTTCAGTGAGGCCTTGTTATTATATCCTCTTACTAATAAGGCTAGTTTGGTTGAGTTAACACTTGGGCCCAGGAAACTATGGAGTCCTTCCCTTCTCCTTTCGCGCTCTCTAGGCAAATTTCGCGCCCTCTCGCCCGCCCCTAGCCGCCGCAGGAGACGCCCTGGGCGTCAGGAATCCCAGGTGGATTTCCGGCCACCGTAGGCGTGGGCTTGCGATAAATTACTCAAACTGCCAGACCATGATAAAAAATAACTGAGAAAAAAAAATACTCACATAGTCTTCACATTTACAATAATTAATATAATGTAATACTTTACGAAGTAATCATATCATTGTATTATATAAAATTCATCAATGGCAATGTGTTTATAAAAATCCGGACATAATGATTTGATGCTACGACATAAACGCGCTATCAATGACAAATTGTAACAAATGATGTGCGGTGTCCACGTGATAATAATTAATTGTAGTTCTCTTAAATTATTATTTTGCACACATTTTTAAAACTATCTTATTTAAACTTTTACCCTTTTCATGACTACTAGGGTAACTGCTATAGTAACTGGCCACTCATAACAAAAGAGGTAGAAACAACGTAAATTATAAAGGCAAGGTGTATTATTATGTTCTTTGCCTCCTGTTTTATAGGAAGAGGCTTTGTTTTCGTTTCATAAGTCAGTATGTAATGGCGGGAATAAATCGCATAGTATGATCATTTTTCATAATGGAGAAAATACGTATGATTACTGCCAACAATTACAGAAACATCATCATTATGCTTCTACCTTTATCCTAACTTTTAATTCAACTACATAGTATTTTCCATTTATGGCCACACGATGCTCTCTATCCACGGTAGATAGTAGATGACCCTGGTGTAAATACCGGGGCTGTGAGAGACGCCACATTGCCTGCCATATGACGTCACTCCAACCACTGTCTTCATGCAGTATATTCTATCAAAATATATGTTCCTGAAGTCCTGAAGTGGTCCAACGCTGTCACCCTAGGTATTGAAACGTTATATCACTTATTTATATTTATTGCACTCTTGGGCCTTTGGGATAAAAGAGTACAGTAGGAGAGATTATATTGTATTCCGCTTTCTTATTTTGAGCCTGTTTTCCCAATAAAAAAGGATCATTTGGTTGTGGTGCCATAGTTCACCAGAAGGCCTAGACAGATTGATAATCTATTAACGATAACGATGATGTAAATGTTAAAAATTTATTTTAATGACATAAGCTACCGAAAAGCGTGTGTCAATCCTGTCGAAAGTCGAAATACCAAACGCTTTGAAAGCTATAGCCACTTGATAGGTCCTCAGGGTGGCCTCTGATGAGACAAGCGTCATTTCAGCTTAGCAACAGTTATGCTGGAGCTCCACCTGCGACTATCGTAATGAAGCAATGCGTGCCAACGCTTCATGAATTTTTCTTAATTAAAAAATATCGTGCTGATGCGGTGGTCACATTAGCCGTTTCGTAATTCTTTGATGTATCCATGCGAAAATTCGACAGAATCAACCAATCAATCGCTCTAGCGAAGCTTCGTAACGATAGAAGTTTTTATTATAGCCCAACCTTTTCGATAGCTGTTCTTATTCTGAAATAAACTCAATTAACGTTTGCTTAAGACTGACACTTGCGTGCGCTTTTGATAATGAGCATATCTCACACGTATCTCTTAGCACTTCTTTATCACCATAGCACATTTGCGTCATGTGATTATATCCTTTCTTCAGATGTCTGTGAGGAGGGTAGAACTTTGAACATTCGTCTTTTTCGTATCTGGAAACCTCGACCTGCATGAAATCGTCAATATATAACCAGTATTTCGAACAGTGAGGTCGCTTTCCAAAAAACTTTTGTCCGGCTACATTCGGAAAGCAATTTATTTGAAAGCTATATTCGGAATCTTTACCTTGACAAGAGGTATTTTTGTGTTTGAACTTAAGAATTATATTGAAAGATTGTGTCGATTATATTGTTGATCTTAAAAATCAGAGAAAAAATGTCAGTTATTATTTTATAAGCTTGTGCAGCTAAATATTTATTGGATAGTAGTTATAAGAACTGTATTATGTTTATAAAATGGTGTATTATATTATAAGACAGCCTTACAAAACTTATACTTGTTGACCAAGTTCCTTAACAATTTTTCATAAACAATTTTTTTCTAATCTAATCATTCATTTTTATGTTGTAAATAATAAAGAGTTATTTATTATGTACATCGTAATGTTTAACTAGAGTTTCATTTAATAATTTATGATATAAATGTTTAAATGAAACTCTAGTTATGTGCGAAACATAGCTATTGTTGTTTTTTTTTGTGATTGGCATCTTGCAGGTCAACCTAGGAAGTTGTCGTCTGCTTTACCGGACTTTCCTGTGGGTGCCTCATTAAATTAAGTGCTCCATCCAGGACATAAACTTATTAACTAAGCGAATATACGCTAAGGGCACCCCTGTGGTATATGGATCTTTAGTGCGTCGCTGGGAAGGACAGCAAGGGATAGACTCGATCGCTTAAAATTATTATTAGAGGACCAATTTAAAGCTACAGGCTCACCGGCGCGGCCAGGCTCGAGCAAGGGTTGGTGTGGGGGTGGACGGGGATATCGCGGCGGGCCTCGGCGGCGAGGACGGAAGGACGGCAGTCGAATTCTGTGTTTGTGTGCTAAAGTGCTGGTGGCCCTACTACTCTCTTGGAGGAGACTAATAGCGTCATCGGGAATGGCAAGAGTATGCCTCGGTTGGCGAATCCTACTTATGAGCGAGGTAGTGTATCGGGCAGCCGCCGAAATCAGAGTTTGGGGTGTTAGCAGAGTCGAAAAAACGCTTTGAGAGGCGATTCATGGGTTGGTCTGTTCCAGTATAAAATGGTCAATAGACTTAGTACAAAAATATTATTAAAATTTCAATTATAATTAATGTAATGCTTGGTCAATCGATAGTATCAGTGGGATGACACTGACAGCTCACTCTACGCAAGTTTTCACGGTGAGATTTTTACAGAATCGACATGCAGATAAAGTACCTGCAGATGCTACTTGCAAAATGAGTGCTTTGATTTGATTATTTAAATAGGTACTTAAACCCGGCATTCTATTCCTAAATCACCATTAAAATATATTTCATTTGACATTGAAAGTTAATTATCAGTTTTCGTAGATGATTTTTCAGTTACAGTTTAATAATTTTATTCAAACAATTATTGTGTTATGTTTATTGTTTGCTGACATGAGCAAAATCAATCATCTCAGCAAACAATACTATTGTTGAAAAAAGTGGTAAGATATAATGTTGAAACTTTCTAAATAGTGCGGGCCGGCGACGCGATGCGATGCGATGTGTCGGGGGCGAAGGGAGTTTTAAAAAAATGTGGCTGTTATTTTTGTATCTTATGAGTACGACTTCCACGCGAACGAAGTCGCGGGCAGAAGCTTGAAACCGGCAGCTTCTTGCCATGAAGGTAGGCAGAAACTACAGAACGCCACCTACTAAGATCTGTACTGACTCCTTTTGCTTCGTTTACATTCATATATACATCTGGTCAGACACGCACGCCGGTTGCGGGTACTACGCACCTGACCTACAGATAAATGAGTTATTAATTCCCTTTAGTCAGTGATGATTCATGATTATATGTAGCTATCGAATGCTCACCTCTTGTAAAGTGTCAGCTAGCTCTCTTCTATGTCCAAGCGCTCCCCAGCCAGTGGCAAACAAAATTTCTTCTGCCTTCCCAGTAGCGTGAAGACAAGCTGGTAGCACTTGTATGCAAAAGGTGATCCTAAAATTTTATTTTAAAAAGACTTTAGCACCCGGATAGCGGCTTTGGGGCAAAACGACTACTATCATTAAGGCAGCCATACACAATATTTTATATACGATCTTCATATCATAACTGCGAGAGCAAACACGTCATTCAAAACTAAGAAAACCGAGTTTCGTAGCTCAGGATCACGATACGTTTTTAGTTTTTTCTAATTAAGAGAAGGGGAAGGGGCCGTGCTCCAACATCCACACGGCCCTGTAGTGCTTGACTCCAGACCCTAGACTCCAGACAAATGGAGTTGCGTCAGTCGCCGCTTCGCGCAGCCTTGGTGATGGAATGGCGGGACAGGCTTTCACGCCTTACCCGGCCTCGTCACCATTGAGGCGGTCCGACCAGTACTCGAGCAGTGGCTCGGGAGGAGGCACGGTTCCCTATCTTTTCGTATGACACAGGTCCTCTCGGGGCCTGGTTGCTTCAGGAAGTACCTGTGTCGCATAAACAGGGAGCCGGACGCCCGGTTTCACCACTGCGTCAACTGCCGGGAGGACCCGGCGCGGCATTCGCTGGCAGAGTGTGCCGTTTGGGAGGAGCCGCGCCGTGCCCTCGTCTCAGGAGTAGGTAGTGACCTATCGCTGCCAGCCATGGTCAACTCCATGGTCGGCAGCGAGGAGTCCTGGGACGTGGCGTCCGAACTAAACGAACTCTTCCAGCCCCCCTAAATGGGTCCAGGGGTGACGGACTCGGGCACATCCGTCGCCCCCCACATAGCAGGACCCGAGGTGGCATCATGTAGTGTTCCACGCGTGCCCCTATTGGAAGTCGCGGGGAGAGTTTAATACCTCATACCCCCGCGAGCCTGAGGTGGCCCGCAATGGCGGGCCGGCACCAGCCGGGGATCGCGGAAGTCGCATTAGATCCCATGATCCCCGGTGCAAGTGTGGGAGGGCAACACCGGGGTGGTTTTTAGTCAGTAAGAGTCTGACAGATCCCTCCGCCCCCAGACTCCAAGGCGGAGGAAATCCATGAGGATTTTCTACCCTGCAACAAAAAAAAAGAAGATATTATAATTATAGATATGGTCTCCCAATAAAGTGGAAGTAGGCCCGAAATCTCAACATCTTAACTTACTCAGGATGGAGCCTTTAATTGCTTAAATACTATTCCAACTTCTTTACTCACTCAGTGTCAGTCTCGAGCAGTGCGATGTCGTGATACTTAGAGGGCGGCTCGTACTCCGGGTGAAGGATCGTCCTCTTCACGTTGTATATCTGCCACAGCTCGGGAGGGTCCGTGCGTTTTAGAACACCTAGTGTTACGTATTTCACTGGACCTCTAAAAATATCGAAAGTTGTGAATGGTTCTATAAAGGACGATCCACAATTAATGGGGCCTGGTCCCCCCACCAAGAGCTAGGTAGATGTAGGTCTTATTTCGCAGTACCCACATGTCGATAAGTTTGGCTCAGATACGCTTATATAAGTCTTTCAATTTTATGGTTCCAAACTTGAAAAAAAACAGAACCTTTATAACATGACCTTTTATACATCTGTCACAGAGGGTTTTCTCGAGATAAATGCAGAGCAAATATAAAAAAAATGGCATAATGTTTAGGTCTCGGTGACGCGCACACTTATCGCCAGTCAAAGAAAGACCAAATATAATAAACATTGTTAATTATGTGAATCATATAGTGCAGATCATTTTTGACCTTGACGCTACGCTAATTAGATGTATAGTTTAGTTAGCGCAGTACAGTAATTACGGCAGGCCAGCGACCGTTCACAGACTGCTCAGTGCAATTTGGTTTACCTCCCTTGCACGTAATGTGGGGATCATCTATAGATAGATAGGCCATTTAAAACTATTGCGGGTCTGTGAACATTATTTTTCGTTTCTAGGATCCGTTGGCATATTAAGCTTTAAAGTGTAAATTTTTGTTAGACTCTAGTGTTCACCCCAGCCAGTTAAATGGTTGAGTATGGAGATCTGAAAAACTTCATGGCAGTAGTACATAGTTATAATGAAATTTAAAGGAAAATTATCACAGCTAAGTAGGCTTTACAAGTCTTCCAACTTATATTTGCAGTTGGAGAATCGACCGTGACGTATATCGATGTATGGGAAAACATGTTTTTCAACTACAATGTTAAGTTTTTGGGATAAATTCATCCCAAGTAATCCCAACTCCGGATCCCTTCATTGTTTTTATTAGCTCTATAGGTACTTACAAGGTGGGACTTGACAGGCAGTGACCGGCAGTAAGAACGAATCTTTCACTGATGACAGTACCTCCGCAGAGCCAGTCAGCTGCTTTGATATCATCACCGTACGCCAGCAAACCCTGATGGAAGATATAATGTTATTATTGTAATATTAGATGAAATGTAATATTAGATTTATCTCTTGAACAACGAATTGAATGGCTTTTATTTCTACTCTAATTAATAGCTTGTAGATATCATGTTATCAAAATCTACATGGATACCAAGTAGTTTTTAATGAATATACCCATAAAATGAAGAAAACTTATACCTACATTAATTTTATAAATACTTATAGATACATGCTTTCAGTTTTTAGTTGTGTATGTTAATTGTATGTAATTATTGTACATAATTATGTAATTTATGAATTAATTATTTTGAATGAATTTAATATAATTTACTGTTTGCATTGTTAAAATAATAATTAAAAATGTAAATTTTACACGCCGAGATTAACGGCATAATCTGAAATCGATGTAATTGTCTTTAAGAACTTTTTGTACCTTAGGTATTTACGCAAATTTTGTTTTTTATCTTAGACTCCTCCATGATACTATTATTAAAAAATATGTTCCTCAACCTTCAACCACGTGTTATTCTGATTATTTTAAAAGTATATAGAGGCATGAGGAACAGGGTGTAAAGTTCACTCATCCTCCATAGAAAAGGGAGGATCCTCCGACCAGACGGGTGTCGGGTGTCGTCTGGTGGACAGTTGCCCACCAGACGACCTGCCCGACGGTAGATGTCGGGATGTTGTATATAATATGCTAGTTGCGCGGTAAATTCTGCTTGCTCGATGCAGGATTTTGCGTGTCGTCAGCGTGCTGCGAAGTTCGCATGTGGCGATGTAGATGGCTGCCACATCACTCCCCTCGGGAGACCGGATGTCGATAGTGGGTCTTGTCGTGTATCTTGCGATGCTTGCCAGTGTCAGATGTAGTTCCAGTGCGTCGGAACCGGTTGTCGCATAGTTCACATGGGTCGGAACTGTCTGCGGTGATTCCCCAGTGAGTCAGGGTGGCGCTGCGTTATGCTCCAATGAGTTGGACGTGGTACAGCACCGGGTTGAAGGCTGACTACTGGCGTCGACCAGGAGAGGGTGAAAGGGCTCTGCTTTTTGGACCAGCTGAAAGTGCAGTGTGCTGTGCCAAGGTTGCTGCTGAGGCTGAGGGTGATGACCAGGTATGCGCGGTCACTGCATGCTGGTGGTCAGGAAACCCGTTGAAGCCGTGGGTGCTGGCTGGCTGTATGAACCGTCGCTCGAGATCTTGAGGAAGTGATGATGATGACGTCACGCTGAAGTAGTTGTACGAAGGTTGCGCTGACGTTCATATTCGGGGTCACCAGTATAGAGGCATGAGGAGCAGGGTGTAAAGTTCACTCATCCTCCATAGAAAAGGGAGGATCCTCCGACCAGACGGGTGTCGTGTCTGGTGGGCAACTGCCCGACGGTTGATGTCGGGATGCAGGATTTTGCGTGATGTGAGTGTGCTGCGTAGTTCGCATGTGACGATGTAGATGGCCGCCACAAGTATTCCAATAATTTTATTAGTTACTATTATAAAATTATATATAAAATTTTTGTCACGGAGTCTTACAAAATATTTATCCGTGGAGCAGTTTTGAGAAACTCTTTCAGAGGACTTTGGGCATATCCCAAAAAAGATGTTTGAACATCTTTTTTTTTAGCTACGTTAGATCCTGTAACTGATCGTCTTTTTTTTTCAACGGATAAAATAAATTATACCATGTGTGGAAACACAAGTCTTGCAGCATCGTTGCCTTCAACTCCACCCGCGCAGAAACCAATTTCTTCAATATCTACTTCATTGCAGTTTGTGTCGGGTTTGTTAATTAGTATCATTTTAGCTAAATAATACTTTTTACAAGAGTAATCGAGTCTGTAATAAAGAATAATAAAGAACATGTTATAAACGTAATATAAGCTTGCTTTCTATTACATGTGACGGTGAATTGTGGGTGGAACTTAACAGTTTTGCCATAATACATACATGATATTAGTTTAGATGTTTGTTTATCAATCAGCTGAATGGATTTGTATGTTTGGTTTACGGGTAGACAGTGACCTGGACTAGAACATTGAATACTCTTTATCAATAGTACGTTCCCGTGAGATAATTTCCGTCCTACACACGGGCGAAACTGTGTGCAAAATCCAGTAGTAAAAAAATGACAAATCCAAAAGTGCACGCCTTACAGACAGACGATAAATTTTACGGAATAAAATCTAAGAAAATTCATCGATTTCTGTTTATATCTTTTGAACGGTTATGAGTTTGATAAAGGCAATCAATAGGGCTTATCCGAAGGATGAAAGAAAACTTATAAAAGAAGATTTAGATAATCCATTGTGTGACGACGTGAATCGTGAAGACAAATAGACACACTTCCCAACGGAAAGCACTACACGTAATTTCTTAATCACGATCTTGATATACTAAGGTATATCAATCTAAAAATATATTAATCTTCGAATGTCAAGTCCCTAGTTTTTAAAACTTCCCTGCTAATATGAATATAATTGTGAGTATACGACGATAAATTTTGACAAGATGACATATCGCTCTTACGCTGAATCGTTGTGAGGCGTGCAATAAATAGGTAAACTGCGTACTCTAGACACTACGTCAACAGTTAATACAAAAAAATCTACTGACTGTCCTGAGCTTTCTGTCCAGTCTTGCGAAGTATAGCCAAAGGATTTATAAAAATGTTCCTGGAAACACGAAAAATATTTTTTTTTTTGTTTAACCAACTTCTGCTGATGAGATTTTTATTTGATACAAAGAAATGATCTGAACACAAAAGTGAGTTGATCTGCACTTTTTTGTATTACTCTTTTATTAGAACTATTGGCCAACAAATTAATCAAGACCAGTTTGTCACGTACATTGGTCGACGATGACGTCAAGATTCATGCAGCTTGTGATCATACCTTGTATCATTGAAGGTCCTACAGTCTGTACAGCACACAATTGGCTCTTTGCCTCGAAAAGAACATATCTGTAAGCAAAACAGTAACCATTTAATAACGACTAAATTGTGGTTTAACCAGGTTCAGGCTGGCTAAAGTAGACTCATCTTTCATGGGGTACTGTTTAAAATGATACAATAAAATACCTCCCCAAGTACTTTAACTGAATGAAACAAAATTTAAATCTTGTATAAAACGCACACTATGCAGCCAAGCATATTATAAGTTGGGGATTACGTCGCTGATAAGAATGCTTGGCTCAACGCTGGTCCTGCTCCACAAGGGCGCAAAAACTAATTGATCAGCTATTGAAAATAGTGTTGGAGCTGCTGAAGATTTCAAAAACTTTGGAATTGTATAAATTCAATCTCTTAGTATTGTATAGTTGCACAACACATTGTTATGTGAGTACTATGTACCATAAAGCTGCCATTTACTGGATACGTTTTTCATTGACTTGAATGTGCCCTGGCGGCTGGGTGTATGTCGTGCTCACTCTAATGTCTTGCTGATGGTGGCGCGTGTGTTGGATCATTTAGCTCCCTTCAAAATGGTTGAACTGAATGGTGCTAATCGATGCGTCATGTTCGTGAATGGGCGCCGTCAGTAGAGACTGGTCATCTCTTAGCTGCCACGGCTTATTTTAATTTTTGAATTGCTTTTTTTTTGTTTTGTTAATCTTTTTATTACGGACACTTTTACGTTTTGCATCGTTCTCACATGTATACTTTCATAATGAATGATGTCAACAATATTTTGTAACCATAATACGTTGATTGAACTAAGTGGTTCAATCAACGTATTATGGGTACAAAATATCCCAACGACCACATAACATAATACGCCAGGACGCCCGAGCTGTTATAGCCCGAGGTATTCCACGGCCGACCGGAAGTGAGACGTACACGCACAAAAAACGATCCCCTAATAAGAGGACAGACTGCAGCCACTTATCGTAAACTCGTTTAGCTTCGTGAATAAACAGACCGCCTTTTAAAATATAAACAATAGTCGTATGACGTGTATTGTATTTCTAAACCCATTGTGATAACGGACAATGGTTGACCATTATGTTTGGTCCTGTGTTATGACTATCTGTGATAAAACTACTGTACTAATTCACACGAAATTTTGCATGTTACATTATGAATAGATGTACACTCATCGTCGATTAAACGCAAAAAAAATAACAAAATATGACAAAAAACAGACTATATTTTACGACTTGAGCAATCAGTGTTCTCGGATTTTACTTTGTTCAAAAACATTAAAAGATGCACCTATTTCGTGATAAAATTTTATCTACACGATATAATAAGTAATATATGAATATTGATCTATTTGCAGTCGATAACACACAAAGGAAGTCGAAAATTCATCACAATACGACGCGTTCTAACGATTTTTTCTCGTCACATTAGTTTGTTCAAAAGCAAGATTTTATGATGCGATTTCGTGCAATTATTATCTAAAACTTTGTAATAACAACTTATGAATGGAAATATACCCACTTACCATTGAATAACATACAAAAAATACACAAAACTGAACAAAACCAAACCAATTACACAGCACGCACTCGCGACAACAAACTAAAATGTCAATTAATGTCGGCAAGTCCCGACCGACGCACATGTGTGTCACCTCAAGCGAGCGGTTTGCACGTCTATTATTACCTATAAATAAAGGCTAATATCGTCTGTGGGCAATTTCATTCGAGGGTCTGAAGGACACTCTCGTAAACTAAATCATTTCCAACCAAAAATATGGGACAAAAACTTAAAAAAAAAAATTTAAGAGAGTCCGTGGAGTTTCTTGCCCGTTCTTCTCCATAGGTACCTACTACGCTTTGGAATGGGCAACTAGCTTCATCTTTCTGACTGACCAACCGACCCTTTGACAATTCAAAAGTGCCTGTAATTGGTTTATTTGAAATAAATGCTTTGAGTTTTGAGTTTTTCGAGTTCGCAGTTTCACTTTTATCCTAAGGTAATTGTACTTGTACAATTACCTACTCATTGTATGCGATTCCATTGTATTCTAAGGCTCATCGTTCACGACGGTACTCAAATTAACGTGTCACAAACTAAAATCACCAATGAGTAGCCAAAATGTCACAGCAGCAGCCTAAGGTAAAGTACTCGCCGGTGCATAGTCCTTGTTCAAAAAATCAAGATAACTGCTCAAACAATTATATACGCTGACACACTTTCCAGAAACACCATTCCTCATCTGTAGACCCCCTGTAAAATATGACATTGTAAAAATGTAAATAGGAGTATTCGATCCGAGACGTTAAGATGTGTTTCGTTCCTGGATGGATGAGTTCCTCTTTACTTGACACTCCATGGGGAATGGGTTGGGGAAATGAAATGAAATGATTTTATTTTCTGTAAGTAGGTTTGTACAAACACTTTTACACGTCAATCATATTTAGAAAAAAAAAACTAGATGAGCTCGGCGTTTCCTATCTGACTACTCTGAGAAGAAAGGCCGAAAAAAACTCAGAGGTCACGGTCTCTTTTAAAGTCCAGACATAATCTTGGTCAGATCATGTGAATACCATGTAGATTGGTGTCTGAAATGGTCTTTTGAGGAAAGAACCACACAGAATGAGTGGACCTATCCAGTCAGTGCACGCATTTGTCAGTAATCGTGCATCTCAATTCAGAACTTAAGGAGCTCAACGATTCGACGAACATACCAAAGAAAGGACATTTGAGTAGGCCGCTTAAATGACTCAAACTGCCAAACCAAGACTAAAACTAACTGAGAGATAAAATAAAAACAATAACCCACGTAGTCTTCACATTCACAATTATTTAAAAAAAAATATAATACTTCAAAAACTAAATATTCATGTCATTGTCTAAATAAAAAATTCATCAATGTCAATGAGTAAATAAAGGATTATTTACTCATTGACATTGATGATTTTTTTATATATACAATGACATGAATATTTCAAGATATGATCAAGAGATCAGATCATTTGAGGACCATGTAACTTCGTGTCTGAGATGGTATTTTGAGGAAAGAACCATACTGAGTTGAGTCGACCTGTCCGGTCAGTGCACGCATTTGTCAGTAACCGTGAAGCTCAACACAGAACTTAAGGAGCTCAACGACTCGACGAACAAAACCAAAGAAAGGACATTTGGGTAGGCCACATAAAGTACTCAAACTGCCAGATTATTATTAAAACTACCTGAAAAAGTAAAATTTAAAAATATTATGATCCACATAGTCCTCACATACATGTCAATAAAAATAAAAATGTCAATATTAATTCTAAGACACTTAGTTTTTGAGTATAAAATTAGTTTGTTGCTTGGAGTAGCTTAATTAATCCCAAGCCTTTTTGTCGTCTAAGTAATCTTTAACTTTATAGAAACCTTTTTGACAGAGTTTCTGTTTAATAAATGATTTAAATTTATTGAGGCTCAGTTCTTTAACATGGCTTGGGAGTTTATTGTAAAAACGTATACTTTGGCACTTAAATGAATTACAATTTTTTTGGAACCTAGTCTTGGGCACAATAAGTAAGTCTTTGTTTCTAGTATTTATGCTATGAATGTCGCTGTGTTTAGAATATAGATTAATATTCTTTATTACATAAATTAGGTTCTCATTTACATATTGGGATGCGAGTGTCATTATGTTTATATCCCTAAATGTATCCCTCAGTGAATGCCTACAACTTAGGTTATAAAATGCTCGAATGCCCGTTTCTGCGGCACAAATATAGCCTGAATATCGGCTGCATTTCCCCACAATAAAATGCCGTACTACATTACACTATGGAAGTAACTAAAATATACTAATCGAGTTGTTTCTGCATCAGTCAAAATACGGATTTTATACACCGCGTAGGCTGCAGAGCGTAGCCGCTTCGACAATTTGGTTATATGTGGGGCCCACTGTAGCTTCGAGTCCAAAGTAATACCTAAGATCACCGTGGTGTCCACAAGATCCAACTCTGTCCCATTCACTAGTACATTGGTTTTTACCTGCTTAACTTAAGGTGTCAGAAATCTAATACATTTGGTCTTTTTCTCGTTTAAAAGTAAACTATTAACACTAAACCAATGTACTATTTTAGAGAGAGAATTATTAACATCGTCAGTAACTGTCTGTTGTCGTTTAAGCTTAAATAAAAGTGATGTGTCATCTGAAAATAACACTATTTCACGACTGTTCTTTATAAGGCAAGGTGCGTCATTAATATATACGAGAAATAAAAAAGGGCCAAGAATTTATTTAATTTTTTTTAATAGTGATGCAATTTCCTGACCAATGTATCATGAGAAACACAATCGAAAGCCTTAGATAAGTCACAAAAAATACCTAGGGCATCATATGACTTCTTCCAAGCCTCAAAAATATGTGCAAGGTACCACAAGGTTCCACACGGTAGTCGATCGACTCTTTGTGAAACCGAATTGTTTACTGTTTAATAATTTATGTTTATTAAAATGTCTGCAATTGATCTAGCATAAATTTTTCAAATATTTTACTAAAGGTGGGAAGCACAGAAGTTGGTCTAAAGTTTGTGGGGTCTGATGCGCTGCCCGATTCAAACAAAGGTATTATTTTACTACTCTTCATTAAGTCAGGAATTACACCACAGTCAATACATTTATTAAAAATAATTGCCAATTCAGGCGCTACAGTGTTAATTAAGCATTTTGCAACCTCTACAGAATTTCCCCATAGATCAGCTGTTTTTTTTTTACTTTGAGTGTATTGAAAGTTTTAATAATATCCCGAGCACTAACATAGTCGAAATTAAATTCATGGTTACAAATATCAACATTTTCTTTCAATATGGACTCGGCAACAGTGGGTGATGAATTTAAAGATTTAGTTTTTGAGACTGAAATAGTTCTTAACATATTGACAAAATTCTTTACTTTTATTATAATTTCTTTCTTTATAAAGTTCAAAAAGTTTGATTCTACTATTAAATATCCCTCTAGTTGCCCATTCTCTGAAGGTTGTAGAACCATTAACTGAGATCTGCTTGGGTATAAGTCTTGAGTTAAATTCTTTACAATACATGGAAAAAAGGAATTGTACAGTTCATTAGGATCATCACTATAAGGCAAGTGGGCTAACTGACTATTAAGTTTGTTTTTAAAGCTTTCCAAGCGACAGGCAGTTTTTGGCACTACAGTGATATCTCTCTTAGCCACTTTTCTATCTTACTTACTAAATGTAATCAGCTGACCACAGTGGTCAGAATCAAGTTGGCTTATAATTTGTTTAGTTATAGGTAATATGTTAGTAAATTACTATCTAAACATGTAGCTGAGGTGGCGGTTATTCTAGTAGGCTCTAAAAGTAAATGATCAAGGTTATATGACTGAAATATTTTTTAAATTTTTAGGCACATCGACGAGTCCTCTAATAAATTGACATTAAAATCACCACATACAATTATATTTTTTCCTAATTTACCAAGTTTTTGTAACACAGCATCCATGATACTCTCAAAGCAATCATAAATCGATGACGGAGGCCGGTACACGCTCAATACAACAAGCCGCTCCAACTCCACACAAGCTATTCCAATAGTCCGCTCAACAGAGAGGCTCTCGATATCCTTACGTTCTTTGAATTTAAGTTGTTTAGTTAACAGTATCAATAAGCCACCATGTATTGCATTTTCTCTGCTGAAAGAACTACCAACCTGGTGATTACTGAAATTAAACATGAACTGATGGCTTTTTAACCAATGTTCTGTAATACACAAAATATCAATGTTGTTACAGTTCATGAATAATTCAATTTCAAGGTCTTTTCTCAACATACCTTGAATATTTTGGTGCACCAGGTTTATTGTGTTAGAACTTATTTTGCCATTTTGATGATTTATACTAATATTTAAATTTAAATTATCTCCATAATTATCTCATTATTATTTGGGACCGAAAAGCTGGCGGCTTTCTCGCGCAATGCATCAGCATTGCAATTCAGCCAGGAAATCCTCGCATCCAGCATCCTCGGTACAATGCCCCGAGGGCCTTTTTTAGGCTTAACTTGGTTTTAATTTGATTTAGTTGATTTGGTTATGTAAATAAATATATGTATATTAAAATTTTAATTGTCTCCATTAATTACAAGTTGTGTACAATTGCAACAGGTTTTCTCCATTGTCTCAATTTCTATTTTAAATTAATGTCAGCTTGGGTAGCCAATTTATTGGCTGAATCAATGAAAATGTCAGATATTTTTTTATTTTTTTTGCTCAATAGAAGCGACAGTTTTACTAACCAATTTCTTGGCTGATAAATCAATGAACAAAAGGTATAGCGATAAGGCTATTTGTCTTTTTAAACATATTGGTAAATACAATTTGTATTTTGTCACATAAATATTTACTAACATACTTGTTAGTGTCAAAGACATGACAATTGTTATTGTTTAATGTCATATTATATAACATTATATTTAATTAGTGCCTAAAATTATTTTCTTTCGGTGACAAACTGTTACTATAGGGAAATGTAAACATAAAAATCTGTCTGTCTAGCTCACATAGTATGTTATAGTGATAAAGCAGACTGCTCTGATTCACATTTCCTCCGTCACTGATCAATAATATCAAAGTTGTATCCTGGTGGAAATTTAAACTAATAATCTTTATCACTATCTCAACATAACTTAAGCCAGGCATACAATAATTGGTAAATAACTATCCCTTGCAAATATTTGATAATAGCCGGCCCATGTCTTTCCCAATTTCATCACTAAATATCACAATATCATTATTTATTTGGGTTTGTACACAGTTGTGAGTTTTTACACTAACTTTAGTTTTAGTTTTATTTGGGGAACCATCAGAGGTATAACCTTGTTGCAACGAAGAATCAAACAAGCCGGCGAGGCCTGACTATTGGACAAGCCGTTGTTGGGCAATGATTGTGGTCGCTCACAGGTACATGAACTAGCAGTCACTATTAACTCATTCATCGCCAGCATGTATTCCCTCATTTGCTTTTCAGAGATATTGTATTTGTTTGTCATTGAAATTAATTTATTATTAAGATTTTCAATTACAAAATTTAAGTTTTGTGTGTCATTTTCATATTTTAAAGTGGTGTTTTTACATTTTTCAGAATAATAATCTAATTTGTCTAGTAAGTAAGTAGGGGATGGGGTTATCCAACGATTTGGCTGTCACAGATTTACTCATGACTATGTATTTGTGGAAACATTAAGATGACGATTAAATTAATACACGGCAGAGTTTTAGTTCACTAGGGACACCTTTACGCAAATTCAACAGCTCACTTGTCGCACAAGAACAACTTAAGAAAGAGACCACAATTAAATGACGTAATATCTCGTTAAACAAGATAATTAGAGATCACGAGCGTTTCACATAATCTTTGAGATTCCACTAAATATGATAACTCAATTGCAACTTGTTAGAACTAATAATTGTTTTAGAATATTATAATGTTGACTGACTGGTTATTATAAATTTAACGTTTATAAAAACTACCTTGGGTTATATGTTATATTTCTATGTTACCTACTAGATTTCACACAAGTTTTTCCGTAACAGATTTTTTGCAACCTTGATTGTTATAGACGCGACCATTCTCGAGGAATCGTACAAAGAATAATTAAGTATTTGGTCAGAGCTAATCTATCTACTGAATGATTGTTTACAAATACAATTAAATATGTTTCAGAAACATTATGTAAATTTATAGTATGGTGAAAAAAATATGAGTGTTGTACTAGTCTCTTTGTTGAAATGCACTTGCTGAAAATCAAAAATGATTTTTTTTTAAAAGGGCAAGGGAGGTCTGCTCCAAAATGTATGTTTCAAGATTTTATTTTATCTTTTTGTCGGCGTGATTAATATGTATACCCAATATCCATGCCAAATAACAACTTCCAAACTAAACCGCGGACAGATAGACAGACGGACATGGCAAAACTAAGAGGGTTCCTTACTATGTACCCTAAAAAGGAGACAATACTGATTTTTTGTGTAGTGAAGTTTTTCTGCTTATATTTTATATCTGCTTCATAAATATCAAAGTCACAAAAATAGAACACATCACTTGCCAATATAAGAGCTTGTTCCTATAGAACAGCTTTTGCGCCATGTTGTGCTTTTGAACAAAACTAGTTATGTTCAAAAGCTCAATCCTCTTAATTGCATACTCAGACACTGCACTCATTAATGGAACGTCAAAACTGATCGTACTGTTCAAAGCTTCGCTTCAAAGGCATGATCGTATCGGCAGTGCGGAATAGATTCTTGGAGGCCAGTAACGTGTAATGACGTCGAGAAGCTCGTGACAAGTATTCAATAGCAATGCAGATATAGACGTCAGGTAACTGGATCTGGTACCATGTCTGAATAGGGAAAAGTGAATTGTATTCAGTATCTTATAAGTTTTCATGTACCTGTCTTTTGTACCCGAATACGGCAGAGATGTTATGTATGAATCTTACCGGCTATAATAATGTTTACGCACAATATTGGAATTTCTTTAAGATAGAAAACTTGAAACTTGTATATTATCAATTAATTTAGAAATTTCTTTTGTGGAGCCGAAATGATGAGTACAAAGTATTCTAGCCAACGTTTTACCTTCCAAGTAGAGAATATAATATAAAATAAATTGCTTAGACGCAAAACACAATACAACGATTTGCTCTAAAAATATGAGCAGGCGCTTACAATAATGTATGTGAGGAAGTTGTATCCCTTTCATAGCTGCAGCCTAACTAAACCGAGGACTGTGTTTAAATTGTTCTTGAAAAAAAAAAACTAAATACTACTATTTTTTAAATAAATATGGTACTGTAGAGGCTTTTACCTGACGTGCTATTAGCATGACGACGATCGCGACCTCCGCGACTTTATGTTGATGGCACGAACATTGAATTTGTATTTAGAATAGAAAAAAAAGATCAGGCCGTCGCCCCCCCGAGCTGACAAACACATGTCATGAAAATATAATAATGTTCAAACTAAAAGATTCTAAATAAGTATTTGAGTTATATCACAAACAAGTGTTTTATTTATCTTGGTACCGTCCTCCAGCGCAGACAGTACCTACTAAAACCCGACTGCGAAAAAATAAAACGTTATTCCTAATGATTGCACACTGAATAGAGCGGTGAAAGCGGTCATGACGCGACTAAAATGAAAAGATACAAAGTGTTAAATTAATTCTTTATCGTATTTCTTTAAGACGCTGACAACACCTAAACCGCGGTCACTGTCAGACTGCATAGAAAAGAAAGAGAAGCGCGATGACAAAGCGCTTGTACTTTATTGCAAAATATGAAGCAATTATCTATTTACTCTAAATTGAGTTCAGTAATCGAAAATAAAAAACAACCAAGTTCTGCATTCAAATAAGACGTTTTTGTTACTAATTAAATACGTAACGTATATTAATATTTAATACAGGTATTTTGGATTGGAACTCAAGATAAGAGGTTAGTTTAACGTTAGTTTTTATCGAGATTTTTTTTCAAAACGTATAACAACCAAGTTCTGAGAAAGATGTTCAAATTTAACATATATTTTTCCGCTACAACAAACTATACAGTTTTGGCAATTTTTTTAGCCTATTTTGGTCATTTGCCTTTTGTCAGCGCCTAAATGTACCTTTCAGTAAACTGACACTTTAATTATCTCCAAAATTAAGCTCATACCTTAACTGAATTTCGTAAATTAACTCCAAAACTTATAATGTAGTACGTTCCAGCATGACATTAGCACGTCAAATTGCACGAAGGCTTCTGTCGGTATCAACGCTATGTAGCTACGTGAAGCGACGATGCCTTCTAACTTACTCATACAAAGGCAAGTTGTTAGCGCTTGAATGTGCCGTGAACAGCCAGTAAGGCAAAGTCGTCAGACCTTACTGACAACTTCAGTATTTTTAAATCATTGGACAAAATGTTTCAAAACCGAAATCAACGTAACATTTAAATAAAATAAACTTAGGTGTCACAGATTTTTTTAAAGTCATGTGCGAGGACGAATACGCGCACTAAGGGTTCCGTACCACCAAAATCATAATCGTTTAGGCACCTTCTTTTTATTATTTTGTAGTTTAGTTTTATTTTGTATTTTTATTTTACAGAAGTACACGAAAGGTGTGGTCAAATTTAAGAGTGTAGTATATACCGGTGTCGTGTTATTTCACCGACATTAAATTTACAAATCCTCACCAATGGCAGCTTCCCATAGATTGTTTTATTTGAAATTAAATTGCTTCGTCTATTAATGAAAAATATTTAGCTCATCGTCATTTTCTGAGCTAGTTCGTGCAAGATTTTTTGTTAGAGAAGGTGGTGATTAATAGATATTCAGTGCTGAACTTTAGAACAACACAGTACAGAGTGCAAGCTTCTGGTCAAGAGTTGTAAACTGTCAATGGTTGTCAATGGTGCCGATTGACGAGAAAAGACAGAAGATCAATTTTAGTTTAGTCCTGTCAAATTAATCAGCGCTTGACGTAAATTGCCGTAATTTTAGTAGGTAAGTTTTTAATCACGTCTAACTTATGGAGTAGTGACAGGCGCTGATTAATTTGACAGGACTAAACTAAAATATATCTTCTGTCCTCTTCTTAATTAAATAGAAAGAAAAAGTTGCACTGAACTTAAATTTAGTTTAGTTTGCGAACTAGGGAATCGGCACCAATGTCAACAACCATGCTATACTTTTTAAGACATTGAATACTAGTCTTTTTAGTTCAGAATTGCCATAACATCTGATATGTTTCCTACTTTACTGCAATATTCTTAAGTAAGTAAGAACAACTTAGATATACAACAAATAAAATGTGTTATTTAGTCATTTACTCCATGTCAAATGATAACAATCTAAAACTGATAACTACACCACGACAATTATGCTGTACGTGGACTATTTAGATTTAGATTTAAAATAAATATAAAATGCCAATACATATTCGAGTATGTTTGCAGAAGCAAGGGTTGATGGCTTCCACGCCATCATACGTAAAAGAACGGCTTCATTATTAAGCAGGTTGCGTGGTAGTTCTAACAGCATCTTAAGGGTTTTTGCGGAGAAATACGATTCTCTAATTATGAAGGCCTTCATCCGAGTTTTGATCGAATAACCTCTTAGTAGGATATTCGATCAAGGCCAAAATGAATCGTCCTATTTCCTTTTTCAATTTACATGTAATTTATTTCTTACTAACATAGTGTATAAGTCAATTTGTTACTAACAAAGTGGACTGTATGTCTGAAAATAAAGAATTATTATTATTATTATTATTAATACTAAACCAATCCCACCCACAATTTCCAAATCTTTTAAAACGAAGTATTAAAATCAGTTTCATTCATCTTTTTTTTTTTTTACTTGACTTTTACTAGATAATAATTATGATAGTTCAAAGAAACGTAGATAATTAATAAATTTTTTTTCGTACGAGTACAAGTGTCACTTTTAGACGTTCAAATTTATTTCAAATAAGATTTTCCCATTATTCTTTTCGGTAAACAAAGTTGACTAACCAGTTATTATAAATGTTAGATACATTTATAAAAACTGGGCTTTGCGCATTGGAATGTGGGCTATATGAACGTAAGCAGTATTACGTATTCTTATTACGGTTTACTTCGGTACACAACAGTCGCGAGTGCGCTGCAATTACGTACGGACGTGGACGGCGCGCATCGTCCACGTCTACGTAAAATATGCCACGAAGTTATCCGAATTCTTTTTCTCTCTTTAAATATGTTTTTTTTACACTCTCAAATTTAATAACAAAGTTTTTCGTACATCCCAAGCGAGGCGCAATTACATTATTATTATGTATTTCTCTGTAGCAAATTAAACTTTCCGGGTATCGGGGGAAGCCTTTAGAATTATAAACGAACCAGGATGGGACATTTTTTCGATTTCAGAGATACCCCAAATGTAACTTTTAACATTTTGCGCTGAACTTCTACTGAAAAATTGGTCTGCTAATTGTTATTTTTTAATGTTTTTATATCCTTACCTACATAGCTTTGTTTAGTTATCCAAAAGATTTTCCTTTTTAATCATATTTTCTTTATTTTTCCTTAACTACGTATGAAAAATAACTCCGTCACTTTGTATACCTTTATTATTCATATGATTTAATATTAAAACAGATTTATCAATTATCCAACAATTTTTCGAAGGTTCATATATTTTTTATATGTTCGCTGATTTATGCTAGAGCGTAAGGGTTGACTTTCACTTGACCGCTCGTTACTGCTTTGCCACGCACTTCTGCAATAGGGTAGGCGAGTTTGGTGGCCACAGCTTAATATGCACAACGTACAACGGGCGTTTAGAAATTCGCTTTTAATTTTATATGGAATATTATTTTATTAAATGCATTTTAAATAAACGTTAGATACTTCCTGAAGGACTTTGTACAATATGCGAAAACAAGGGCAATAAGTCTATTTAATGTTTAGAAAGGCACCTAATGAGGAGATATCGAGTAAAGAAAAAAAAAAGTTTCGTTCAAAAGTGTTCGAACAATATACAGGGTGTACCAGAAAGATGAGGTCAAATTTAAGGGTGTGGTACAGACCATCATACTGAACAACTTTCTCCATGGGAAAAAATAATCAGCCGTCCCATAAGCGGGATAAAGCTGCTCGCATCCATAAGTTTTACCACCTTCTCCTAGGCCCACCATATACGTGTCCCTTGGGTGGTGCTAAATAAGCAGCAACGCCTAGCAACAGGCGGCGGTAAATAACCTGCCCACAGGCATTCGCAAGCCTGGGTAGCATTAAATCCCTTCCAGAAGTGCGACCTACCAACCAGTACCTTAGGAAAGTGCTGTGTGTATGTCCCAACTCGTAATATGAAAGTCTGAATGAAAACTATGTCGATTTGACATGCGATCCGAACGCCCTGCGCTTTTTGGTAATTAGTTACCAAAGTCTGCGCAGGGGTAGGTAACCAGGCCCCTGTGTCAAATAATGCTACTGGCAGCACACCAAGGAATCTTATACAGCAGGCGTTTCATCCGAGCCTATTTATCTCAAGACCTTTATCTTCCTCGCTTGGAAATTTGGAAATAAACCAAGCACAACTAGCACTACAAAAGGGAAAGACTTACCTCCCACACCACCAGCGAGGATTACCATAGAGAATGATGACAACAGGTGTCCTCTCACATGGCAAAGAATACCCACCCAACGCTACGCAAAACTGAATAGTTCCGTACCAAGCGACACTTACACCTATAAAATACTCAACTGATGTTGAGAGTAATGGCGTAGACAAGTGAAGCGTACAAAAATATCATAGACCTAATTCGAAAGAACGGGCCATACGTTCACACAGAAAGACACGAGGAACTGCAGAATCGTGATTAAGAATCTGCACCACACGACTCCTAAAGAAGTCATTGTCGAGGAAATTGAAAAAAATGGTAATAAAGTCATAGGTGAAATCATATGTGCACTCTCCAGAAGAAACAAGAAGCCACTGAACATGTTTTTCATGAATGTAGAAGCTGGCCCAAACAACCCCGAACTTAAACATATATATTCTATATACCATACGAAAGTTAAGATCCACGAAAAAATAAATGAAATTTCTCAATGCGCTAGATGTCAACAATATAGGCACACTAAAAATAACTGTATGTAACTTTACCGTTGCGTTAAATGCGCAGAAGGACATAGAAAGATTGCCTAGAAAAGACAGGAAAAAACCAGCCACATGTACATTGTGCTTTGGACACCACCCCGCCAACTACAAGGGGTGCCAAGTATACAAGGAGATTCGCGCAAGGAAAATTTCACAGCAACCCCACAAAAATGCTGCATTACCAAATATGAATCCACGAAATAACACTTTCCCCTTTCAAATTGATGACTTTCCAAGCCAATGACGACAAGAATGACATTGGATGACATCCAAGAAGCCACGTCAGACAACAACCACCTAATCCACGCACTCAAGACAGAGGAAACACTGCACAATGGAACAAAAAACAAGAGAATATACAATCTCAGCCAACAAATCCAATAGAACAAATCATCACTAAACTATCAAAGAAAATAGATATTCTCATACAAGAAATAAGCACCCTAATGGGTCTCGTTGCGATTCTAGTTACCCAATATATGAAATGAAATTCCTACGCATTGCAGCATGGTAAATGCATACGTAAACGGTCTGTCTCCTAATAAGTAGGATGTAGGACCTTTATGAAACACAACAAAATAGATTCTCCTAATCTCAGAGTCACACATGACTGAGAAAAAAGCCATCCTTATCAAAGGATATAAAATATATCACACTAATCATCCCGATGGAACATCACATCTAGGATTGCAATTATAATAAACGAAAGTATAAAACAACACTCTCTCCCAAACTTTAAGCAAGCATACCTACAAGCTACTGTTGTATCGATAGACGATTGGCAGGGCCCACCAAACATCGCTGCTCCCCGCCTCGGCATCAAGTTGACGAACAAATGTTTAGCGATTTTCTTAACACGCTCGGTGGCAGATATGTCGCTGGAGGAGATGGGAACGCCAAATATATCTTGTCGCGCTCGCAACTCGTGCGTTGAAACTGGAAGAAACAATAAAGATTCGTGAAATTTTATGTATCGTCGTTCCAGGCCTCCAACGCATCCAGTAAGGTATTGTGCACCCTTTTCTTTGTACAAACTGTCGTTTTTCGCCCAATTTCTCTCCAAACAGTATTGTACGCCATACATTGTTTTTTTTTGTAACACCAACGCAAAATCTATCAAAATCGCTTATTCGCGCATCCACCATGTATAAAAACAGCCCTCAAAAACAGGATTATACACTTCAAATAAGGGAGAAAGTAGCTGTAAAATGGAGATTGAGACGACAATGGCAAACAAGCAGGAACGCACATGATAAAAGAGCCCTCAATAAATCACAAAAGGAATTAAAGGAAACGATTACAGAATACGATAACGCCACTCTGCAAGATAAACTAAAGATTTTATCACCCCACAAAGCAGATCTTTAAGACCAAATGGTGAATGAGTGAGAAAACCTGCTGATAAAGCCGCGCTATTTGCTAAATTCTTAAAAGATGTATTCAAACCAAATGAACCCGTCATACATATATCCAGAAGAAGAAATTAACAAAATTCTTGAGTGATCAGCAAATGTCTCTACCGTTGCGACTGTAAACCCCAAGAGAAATTTATCAAGCTATTAATAACTTGAAGAAAAAAAAAGCTCAAGGTTTTGATCTGATTACATCAGAAGTCCTTAATCAACTACCGAGAAAAAGAACGTTGAAACTACACTATTTGCCTCTAATCTGGAAAGTCTCAATGATAAATATGGTAGCTAAACCTGGAAAGCTTCTTACTGAAGTTTCCACGTACAGACCAATAAGTCTTCTTCCCCTATCGTCTAAACTGTTCGAGAACTTATTGCTACAACGACTGCTACCTCTACTTGAGGAACAACGGACAATCCCAGAGCATCAATTTGGTTTCCAAGTACACCATGGAACGACAGAACAAATACATAGAGTGGTTCACACAATCCGGCAATCCTTTGAAAGAAAGGAGTACTGCTCAGCAGCTTTTCTGGACATACAACAAGCATTCGACTGAGTATGGCATAACGGCCTCCTGTGAAAACTAAACTATTTGCTTACTACACACCGCTTACATGCTGTTCAAGTCATACTTGGAAGACTGAATGTTCCAAGATAAATCTGGAGACTACCTATCTCAGGGGCGTGCCGTCCATAGAGGCAATTAGGCCTAGCCTACCCTACCAACAACGCCAAATGCATTTATTTTAATTATGTAATACAATAATACAAAATATTAAAAAAAAGTTAAACTCCTGTTAAAACTCTTAAAGCAATTTGTCGCAGACGCCACGTGACTCATAGTTCGACGGAGCTTACGTTTTACGTAAGCAAGGCAAGCATTCGTTTCGTCTACATTCCGTTCATAAATTTACGCACACTCGTGTATATTTTCGTTTGTATGAACGGCACACAATAGTGAATCGGTTTAAATTAGGGGCGTAACTCCGGCAGCAGGAGCTTGGTCCTCATTGGTTGTGTGTAAAGTGAAGATTTAATGAATGAAAAATATTGGAGACCAGGTTTCCCAATTTTTGGACAATTCCCCGAATTGCGGGGAAGTTAACCCACACTAATAAATCAATAACGAGATGACGCATCCCAGGATATGAACAACCCCGAACTGCTTAAAGCTTGAATTAAAAGCTCAAGGGCTGATTGTAGATCGAAGAATTGAAGTTGACAATTTAGTGATCAATTGGACAGTTGATAATTTTTCGCGATTACGGAGAAAGTTGTTCAGTTTGATGATCTGTCTGTACTACACCCTTTTTTATCACACTTTTCTGGTACATTCTGTATAAAAAAAAATATTGTGCAATTTTTTCAGCATCTGCGTTCACCGATAAAATTTAATTATGTTGTAGAAAACACTGTATAAACATAAAATACCTATTGGTAAAATCACGAAGAAAATGTGCCACCGCACTGCTGCGCGAGCCGCACCCCTCTTCACCCGCAACCGATCGTTGCTAAGCGACGGCAATACTTGTACTTAGCAAAAATTGAGGTTGTAAAAACTTTGGTCGAATTTCCATTGACTTATTGGAAAATCTATTAAAATACACCGACTCATAGGTAATAAACGTATTGAATTAACCTGAGCAATTATACACATAAGTACACACACACTCGAACACTTTTTTAAACTTTTTTTATTCTTAACTCGATATCAGTCTCCTCAGGAGGTGCGTTTCTAGACATTATTAGACTTATTGCCCTTTTTTTCGCATATTGTACAAAGTCCTTCAGGAAGTATCTAACGTTTATTTTAAATGCATTTAATAAAATAATATTCCTTTTAAAATTAAAAGCGAATTTCTAAACGCCCGTTGAACGTTGTGCATATTAAGCTGTGGCCACCAAACTCGCCTACACTATTGCAGAAGTGAAGTGCGTGGCAAAGCAGTTCCGAGCGGTCAAGTGAAGGTCAACCATTACGCTCTAGCATAAATCAGCGAACATATCCTAAAAATATATGAACCTTCGAAAAATTGTTGGATAATTGATACATCTGTTTTAATATTAAATCATATGACTAATAAAGGTATACAAATTGACGGAGTTATTTTTCATACGTAGTTAAGGAAAAATAAAAAAAAAAAGATTAAAAAGGAAAATTTTTTGGATAACTAAACAAAGCTATGTATGTAAGGACATAAAAACATTAAAAAATAACAATTAGCAGACCAATTTTTCAGTAGAAGTTACAGCGCAAAATGTTAAAAGTTACATTTGGGGTAACTGTGAAATCAAAAATTTGTTGGATGCCTTTACATACTTATTCTAACTAGTACATTACAGAAAGTATTTCAGTCTGAGGAAATATTATCAGAGAGTTATAAGCGATTTTCATGTTTAGGTAAAAATACCTAACTTCTCGTAATAAAAGTTGTTGGCTTATTGTACATCTGTAATCTGTATTACCTAACTTCATCATATGCCAAATTTCATTGGCGGGAGAATTTTTCGGGTTACATAAGCCCCGTTAATCGGACTATACTGGACGGTGAGCTACCCACTGCTCACCGTCCGCAAGCCCGGGCCTACGTTGGCCGGAAATCCGCCCGGGATTTTCGACGCCCAGGGCGTCTCCTGATGTGTATGGTTTAAGGTAAATAAATAAAACATATCTTTTCATTTTATCGTTTTATTTATTATACATGATAGGACGGATCCCTAAATATTTATTTATCCCTAAGTATTTCCAATGAAATCACTGATTTCCCTTAACTTAACCTAATAAACTAAGTAATAGTAAATAATTAAACCCCTCACCAACAGAACACCTGATCTGAATATAAATATTAAACAAGTCCATGAGCATAAAATGCATTAGGAATTACATTTTATAAGTTCACCGCATTTAGTTTGAACGTTACTTAGTAAATGAAGACGAAGCAAATTGCCCCTACCGACCAATATCGACCAGACATTCTTACTGTCTTTTTATAATCCTCAAAATACAGGTATTAGAGAGACAGGGTTTTAAAAATTGTTGTACAGATTGTACAGACCCACTGATTTTCCGACGTTTGGCTCCCAAACTGGAGCGGGCGGGCGGTGCATTGAAGCGGCTCCTGCCCAATCTAGGGGGTCCAAACGCCTCCTGCCGGAGGCTCTAAGCGGGGGTCGTGCGGTCCATGGCCCTCTACGGGGCTCCTGTATGGGCGCGCTCTCTGGCGCCGCCGGTTGAGCGCGGCCCAAAGGGTCATGGCCATCCGGATGGTCCGAGGATACCGCACGGTCTCCTGTGAGGCAGCGAGCTGGAGAGGCGCCACGGCGTCCTCACCTTCCGCCTGACGCAGGTCCTCACCGGACACGGCAGCTTCGGGAGTTTCCTGTGTCGGATAAGGCGGGAGGAAACGTCCGGGTGTCACCACTGTGTCGATCGCCCGGAGGACACGGTGGAGCATACGGTGGAGGTCTGCCCGGCTTGGGCAGAGCACTGCCGTGTCCTCGTGGAAGCGATCGGCGGCAGAGACCTCTCGCGTCCGGCCCTGGTTCAGGCCATGGTACGGAGCGAGAGGGCATGGGCAGCCGTCACCTCCTTCTGCGAAGCAGTAATGCTCGCGAAGGAGGAGGCGGGATGGTTGAGGGAAAGGCACGTTTCGCGCCCTCTCGCCCCTAGCCGCCGCAGGAGACGCCCAGGGCGTCGGGAATCCCGGGCGGATTTCCGGCCACCGTAGGCGCGGGCTTGCGGACGGTGAGCAATGGGTAGCTCACCGTCCGGTAAGGACCAGGCCCGGGTCGACGGCGCGTCGTATTCCACGCGCAAAGAGATGTCGTCAGCACAAAGTAGGGGTCCACTAGGGCCGATGCCTGCCGGGGTCGCGGGAAGGTACTTATGGGTCACCGAGGCCCCCGCAACACAGGCAACAGGAAGGAATACGGGTGGGTTTTAGTCAGTAAGAGTCTGACACACCCTCCCGCTCCGCCCAGAGCGGGAGAAGTTATTTGATGATTTCCCACCCACAAAAAAAAAAAAAAAGACCCACTGATTGTTACTGTAATTATCTGTATTTTTCATGAATAAACATATATTATTATTTAAATTGTCTTTGACTTATCTCGAGACCCTGGGGTCAGGACCTTTGGAAGGCGTACGAGAGGCCGAAGCCAACTCGCAGAGGCCCCTTAGACAATTTTAAGTGTTGAGGCATCAACCGACGATTATCCCTGTATGCACTATGCAAATCCACTCAAGGACAACCCCCGGTTGGTGCAGGACTATTGCAGAACATGGACATAAAACATAATGGGATGAGTGGCTATAGTGGATTGGTAACCTAGAACTATGGAAGGACTTTGTACCATGCCTGATCAATGTTTTGTAATACACGGTATTATTATGATATTATTATTGTACCAGTCAGTCAGTCTTTTCAAGGTATAACTTTTTTTCCCGCAAACTTTTACCGTAATAGGGAATTTCAGTACGTAGAACATGCGTATAAAAAAGACGTGACTATGGTTCCGCATCCTAAACAAAAGCTAAAACGATAATACATATATAATGTATAAATGAATATAACGTAATCAAATCGCGTTTGTACGTCGAAATTCTTGTCAAGGAACGCGTATTCGCATATACGCGCGACAGTCACTTTCGGTTAGGATACAGACTTCGGTGTAAGACTACCACTATTCGCGGGAAAGTCCGAAAGGGTTACCGAGGCCCCTGGAAACACAGGCAACAGAAGGAACACGGGTGGGTTTTAGTCAGTCAGAGACACACCCTCTCACTCCGCCCAGAGCGGGAGAAGTTATTTGATAATTTCCCAACCAAAAAAAGAATAGAATAGAATACTCTTTATTATGTACACCATAAAAATTACAGATACAAATGGTGAAAAACTACCACTATACCAAATTGGTCAGGAATAGAGCTTTCGAATGACATAATCAGAGAGTCAGATCGTTATTGGAGGTGGGGGCAATCTGCCCGGTTCCTTACATTTTTGCCCATCCTGCTTTATTTCTATGACGTTTGTTCACAAAGCGGCACATACCTAATGAGTATGTCCACATTCGTGCGCTTTCAACGACATCTTTCATCGTTTGATTATGTTTTAAAGATAATAATAATTATTATCTTCCTAGATAATGAAATCTTTACCACAAATAAATCATGTAAGGGTAGGAACCCTTGTCATTATTTATTTGTAGTTGACGCAGCAGCTCTCCTGCAACACTTTAACATAATTAATTTATGGCCACACAATGCTCTCTATCCAGGGTATGTAGTGAATGACCCTGGTGTAAATTCCGGAGCTAGCAGCGATGCCACACTGCCTGCCGTAGGACGTCACGCCGAAGACTTTGTAAACGCAATTTATATTTCTAACATAGTCGTTGTCGGACATTTGAAGTGGTCCACCGCTGTCACCCTGTGTAATGAAAAAATGAGTAACAATTTTACTTATCTACAGTTAAGTTACAGGATCAATTTACCTAAACGGATGTATTTTGTTATGAAAATGGTGAGCTAAATGTGTACAGGTTACTCAATCTCTGTTGTAAATTGTTTCTTTTTTGTATTTGTGTTCCTTCTTTGCGTCATGTTTACCGCAAATAAACGTTTTTTCTTTCTTTTCTTTCTATGTTATGTTATTATCATCACTCATTCCTTTTGTTATTTTTATTAGTATCGTTCTAGAGGAGCTTGTGGTTAAGTATTAACAGCCGCACGGGTCGGGGTTCATCCGTGGAAGCACTATCTCTACATACCGAGACTCATCCATTCTTCGGAAAGAATGTTAAGCCGTTGGTCTCTGCTGTTATTCGTGGAACTTTGACAGTCGTTAGGGGTCGTCAGAAGTCCGAAGGCCTCACAACCAGTCTTACTAAGGGGTATCGTATTACCCAGTTACTTGGATTGTGGTCGTCAGATTGGCGGTCGCTCCATGTAAAATACAGGTATTCAGGTGCAGCCGGTAAAACAGGAATCCGACCCCAACATACATAGTTGGGAAAAGGCTAGTTTGATTGAGTATCGTTGTACTGGCACCTGGGATCAATCTTAAAGGTAGGAATAAAGATCATCCCACTGTTATTTTATGTAGTTGACTAAAACAAAAGTGTGATTGTTACTGCACATAGTTCCTTCTTCTGACCTGTCAATGCTCCAGTAAACTTAGCAACTGCAGTTTCCTTTTTACAAAATAAACTCAATGTAAACGACTTGCTGACTATACCTACCTCACACGTGTCTTTCCCTTCCTTATGACCATAGCACATTTGCGTAGTGTGGTTATATCCGTTCTTCAGGTGCCTGTGGCGGGGATAGTAGTTTGTACATTCGTCTTCTTCAAACCTGTTAATCAGGACCTGTGGGTAATTGTTATTTATTTATTTATTTATTTACATACATACGCTACCATTACAGAGTGTTCCAATTCGGTAGTGTAGCTAATTAACAGTTCATGAAATAATTTACATCATACTAATATCCATGCCTTATCCGATTTTCAAATTAAAAACAACACGTGTATCGTTAGGGTTTCCTCTATCTGGCAGAATCTTGATGCTCCGAAAATTATTTAGCATAACACACTTGGCATAATTTTCTTTAAACGAATATTATTGAGGCATAAAAATTATTTAATATAATTATTATTTGGCCGAATGTTTATATGTCCGAATTTACAATGGCATACCTTTAAGATGGCAGAATTTTATTTGGCATAATTACCTTTGGCAATGTTAAAATTGCGCATAATTTCATTTAGCATAACTTTTATTTAAAGGGACGATTATTTGGTACAATATTTCACTTGGCATACTATGAAAAATAGTTATTATGTTAGTGACAGAAAAAAAAAGCTGCAAAACCGACTCCACGTAGTCTTGTCTGCCCTACCCCTTTTTTTTTTTTTTTGGGTGGGAAATCATCAAATAACTTCTCCCGCTCTGGGCGGAGCGGGAGGGTGTGTCAGACTCTTACTGACTAAAACCCACCCGTATTCCTTCCTGTTGCCTGTGTTGCGGGGGCCTCGGTGACCCATAAGTACCTTCCCGCGACCCCGGCAGGCATCGGCCCTAGTGGACCCCTACTTTGTGCTGACGACATCTCTTTGAGGCGCGCGTGGAATACGACGCGCCGTCGACCCGGGCGTGGTCCTTACCGGACGGTGAGCTACCCATTGCTCACCGTCCGCAAGCCCGCGCCTACGGTGGCTGGAAATCCGCCCGGGATTCCCGACGCCCTGGGCGTCTCCTGCGGCGGCTAGGGGCGAGAGGGCGCGAAACTTGCCTTTCCCTCAACCGTCCCGCCTCTGCCCTACCCCTAGAGTGCAATTTAAGCGCGCGTAGGCGTGGAGGGGCGAGGCGGCCCGCGAGCTGAGGAGCAGGTGGTGTTAACGCCCGCCACCATGGCTGAGGCTGGCCGGCAAAGCCGGCCAGTAAGCCGAAACTGCGATGGTGAGCGCTAAAACCATCTGCGACGATAAGCTCGCGTGGGACAGTCTGAGCCCCGCAGCGCCGGAGCCGTGACAGAAACCATGCTTGCTGCATGTTGCATGCTCGCTTGCATGCTGCATGCTTGCTTGCATGCATGGTGTATGCTTGTTTGTATGCTGCATGCTTGCTGCATGCATGGTGTATGCTTGTTTCAAAATATATCCCCTGACCGTTTAACGGACGCACACTGGTCCCGAATGATAAAAAAGTGGACATTAAGAAATTTTTGACAGAAGGTCAACGGATTCGGCTGATTTTTTTTTTGTAGACAGCTGATGCAATTACAAATCACTTTTATAGATTGAGTTTTTGCCAAATAAGCCGTATTTTCAGAGAAAAAAAATATTCAAATATTTTTTGTATGAAAGAAATCCTAATTTTGTCTTTATCTTCCAAGATTCAAACGTATTCAAAATAAAACTTAGCGCAGCTTGTAGAGGTGCTAATTGCTCACCACTTTGTCATAGACACTCTTCTGCGATTTTGTGCTCCTTTTGAGTTACAGGCACTTTAAATATTTTTTGTATGAAAAAATCCTAATTTTCTCTTTATCTTCCAAGATTCAAACGTATTCAAAATAAAACTTAGCGAAGCTTGTAGAAGAGCTAATTGCTCACCACTTTGTCATAGACACTCTTCTGCGATTTTGTGCTCCTTTTGAGTTACATGCACTTTAAATATTTTTTGTATGAAAAAATCCTAATTTTGTCTTTATCTTCCAAGATTCAAACGTATTCAAAATAAAACTTAAAGCAGCTTGTAGAGATGCTAATTGCTCACTACTTTGTCATAGACACTCTTCTGCGATTTTGTGCTCCTTTTGAGTTACAGGCACTTTAAATATTTTTTGTATAAAAAAATTCTAATTTTGTCTTTATCTTCCAAGATTCAAACGTATTCAAAATAAAACTTAGCGCAGCTTGTAGAGTAACTCTTACAAATATATGAAATTATCAGTATCAAATAAACAAACAAGGAAATCTCAAAACGTGTTCAGACATGTTTATGTACAGGTAAGTTATTGTGTGACTCGTATGTAGCTCTTCGTTTGGAATTTCACTTGAAATACGATTTATAATGGTTTGACACAGTAAATCACTATTTTTAAGGCACCCACTATTACTCAAAAAAGAAAAAATGTCTAAATTAGTCACAAATGTAGTAATTTTGATACAAAAATGTTACAGGCAAATAAATAAAAGTTACAATGTGGTGATAGTTGATAAAAAATTGTGTTGTTTTTACGAGCACAAGACGCGTAATGAACAAAAACGGGTTCCGCTTGCCCTTATACTATTGATATATGACTCATTACCCAATTATCCCGTTACTTAATGGGGTAGTTAGATAATGGCTCATTACCTAACTACCTCATTACTTAATGGGGTAGTTAGATAATGAGCCAAATATTCTTGCAATTTGGATGAGTCACGAGAAAATAAAACATACTAAGATGTGCTCCTACATAAATACCGCAAAACTACAAAGGGAATTTTTAATTGCAATTTATATACCTATTCATCATTCAGCGTTTTCGACGCGTTCGACTAGATGACCAAATAGAGCCGAAATCGTCACTTATAGGGTAATTAAGCAATGACTCTATACAAAAAAAAAATTTACATACGAGTCACACAATAACTTACCTGTACATAAACATGTCTGAACACGTTTTGAGATTTCCTTGTTTGTTTATTTGGTACTGATAATTTCATATATTTGTAAGAGTTACTCTACAAGCTGCGCTAAGTTTTATTTTGAATACGTTTGAATCTTGGAAGATAAAGACAAAATTAGAATTTTTTTATACAAAAAAATATTTAAAGTGCCTGTAACTCAAAAGGAGCACAAAATCGCAGAAGAGTGTCTATGACAAAGTAGTGAGCAATTAGCATCTCTACAAGCTGCTTTAAGTTTTATTTTGAATACGTTTGAATCTTGGAAGATAAAGACAAAATTAGGATTTTTTCATACAAAAAATATTTAAAGTGCATGTAACTCAAAAGGAGCACAAAATCGCAGAAGAGTGTCTATGACAAAGTGGTGAGCAATTAGCTCTTCTACAAGCTGCGCTAAGTTTTATTTTGAATACGTTTGAATCTTGGAAGATAAAGAGAAAATTAGGATTTTTTCATGCAAAAAATATTTAAAGTGCCTGTAACTCAAAAGGAGCACAAAATCGCAGAAGAGTGTCTATGACAAAGTGGTGAGCAATTAGCACCTCTACAAGCTGCTTTAAGTTTTATTTTGAATACGTTTGAATCTTGGAAGATAAAGACAAAATTAGGATTTCTTTCATACAAAAAATATTTGAATATTTTTTTTCTCTGAAAATACGGCTTATTTGGCAAAAACTCAATCTATAAAAGTGATTTGTAATTGCATCAGCTGTCTAAAAAAAAAAAATCAGCCGAATCCGTTGACCTTCTGTCAAAAATTTCTTAATGTCCACCTTTTTATCATTCGGGACCAGTGTGGGACGTTTTGATTTAATGACCGTCGATATGAAATGTATACCATAAGACGATTCTGACTGTGAACTTTCTGCGATATGATGGTTCTACTTTTTAATTATAATGGATATAAAATTTATGCCTAAAGATGATTATGACTTACAAAATTATGAGTTTTGAATGTATGATAAATGAGTGTCTGCCAAACGTTTTTCTGCGAATTAATGCTGTCCGCTGTTATGCAAAATGATGTTTATGCTGTCCGCTGTTATGAAATTGAATATTATGACACAAAAAGTTCTGCCATAAAGGTGAACATCTTTAGTTATTTTGAAATTTTGTCATTTTTTTTTAAATAATGTATGGAGTGTCGACCATTCATTATTTTAATAAAAATGACGAAATTTGTAGTAAAACGATTCGTCCGTAGAAAAGCTATCATCTGATAATTCACAGAGCTGCGCGGTTATGTGAAATGAATGTTGAATGTTGTTTTATTATCAATCAATTTATCTAGTCTTTTCCCTAATATGTTTGGGTCAGCTTCCAGTCTAACCAGATGCAGTTGTTTTATTATAAAGTTAGTAATTATAAAACCCATGAACGTGGGACTCGAGGATTCGATAAGACCGCCCATTGTGTCACCCTATGTAACATTTCTACATGTCTAACTGTAATAATTATGGTGAACAAAATAAAGAGGAACCTATTCTATTCTACGTGTCTTCTTAGCAAGAATGTTTGATATGACAAAAGCTTATGATAAGGTGCAATTAAAATATTACTCAATAAACTACACAACTTAGGAATTCGTGGTAAATGTCATGAATGATTCGCATCTTATTTACAACATAGAGAACAACTAGTAGAAATAGAATATGTTAACTATAAAAAAAGAATAGAACTCTTTAGGTCTAACTTAAAAGGATTTTATGAGTTCGCGAATAAGAATACTATAAGAATTGTAATTTTTTTAATTTTTTAATTTTAAGTTTTTCCTATATTGCTGTGCTCTAACAGAGTCCATAACTGTTCTTTTATATACATTATGGTATGCAAATAAATGAAATGAAATGAAAAAAAATTCTTCACAAAAAAACAAGCTACAAGCGCAATTAGTTCTTTCTTCTTTTTAACACGCTTATATTAAACTTATTAAGCTTGACCAGTAGGCTTAGCATGAGAACCGTAGAGAAGCGTTTTGTCGACGGAAAAGTAGACAAAAATGACGTTTTCGTGAAGACAGTTGACAGTTTTCTACTAAGAAATTAGACATGCGATTTCTATTCTACAGTAGAGTGAAAATTACGTTAAAAGATTCCGTTAAATACAGCAGGCTTAGACGTAACCGAACCGGAGGACACGGTGGAGCATACGGTAGAGGTCTGCCCGGCTTGGGCAGAGCACCGCCGTAACCTCGTGGAGGCGATCGGCGGCAGAGATCTCTCGCGTCCGGCCCTGGTCCAGGCCATGGTACGGAGCGAGAGGGCATGGACAGCCGTCACCTCCTTCTGCCCAGCATTAATGCTCGCGAAGAAGGAGGCGGGACGGTTGAGGGAGAGGCAAATTTTGCGCCCTCTCGCCCCTAGCCGCCGCAGGAGACGCCCTGGACGTCGGGAATCCCGGGCGGATTTCCGGCCACCGTAGGCGCGGGCTTGCGGACGGTGAGCAATGGGTAGCTCACCGTCCGGTAAGGACCAGGCCCGGGTCGACGGCGCGTTGTATTCCACGCGCGCCTCAAAGAGATGTCGTCAGCACAAGTGTAGGGATCCACTAGGGCCGATGCCTGCCGGGGTCGCGGGAAGGTACTAAAGGGTCACCGAGGCCCCGGCAACACAGGCAACAGGAAGGAATACGGGTGGGTTTTAGTCGGTAAGAGTCTGACACATCCTCCCACTCCGCCCAGAGCGGGAGAAGTTATTTGATGATTTCCAATCCAAATAAAAAAAAAGACGTAACCGAATCTTTTAACGTAATTTTCACCTACTAATTGTCGAAGTAAAAAAAAACGAATTGTCGTATTGAAATGAAACTTTGTATGTATATGTAGTTCGGTTAGCAAAACTATAGTTTGGTATTTTGGAGCTGATCTAATGATGGTGCCAGGAAGTGGATAGTGGAACTCTTCAGTGGCTACTAGTAAACCCCTCGAATTAGGGGGTCATATGATTCGTTTTGATGAGTCCAATATATTGCAGTTGGTATTGGGAGTCTGATGATGGAGCCAAGAGGTAGATAGTGGAAGTATTCAGTGGCTACTAGTAAACCCCTCTAGTTTGGGCTCATATGATTCGACTTGACGAGTCCAATAGATTGGGCTTGATAACGAGGGTCTTATGATGGAGCCAGGAGGTGGATAATGGAACTCTTTAGTGGATACTAGTAAACCGGTCAAGTCATAATTTCGTTGACTTTAGACTTATTAAATAAATGAAGAATAAACTAGACTTAAAAGTAAAAAAATAAAAATATGCAGTTCACACATTATGACTGCAAATGTAAGTTTGTACGCACAATATTGAGTGATTTACCTTGTTATTTTAAGACCATAAACTTCTTATAGGTTTTCCTATAACCTATTGCAGCTATCATTGTTTAACTTTGTTTGTCTTTAAATGTAGGTATTTGTTCTTTGTTCCTAATAATATGTGATTATTATTATAACAATGCACGGCGTCGAATTAGGGGTTATTAAAAAAAAAATCAAATAACATTAAAATAAGATTTAAGTTTCTTACAAAATAATTAATTATATTGTAAAAAAGCGTGGGGTAATAATTAATATATATAATAATTAATAATTAATATTCTTCTTTTATAAATAGCTACCAATGAACTATCTTATTTTAAATTTCTTAGATTTTTTGAAATTATAATTAACCAGTGGACTTTATGTCGCTATAGAACTAACTCTTCATATTCAAAAAAAAAAACTACTTTTTAGTTCGGCTTGCTATTAAAGCGTGTCTTTTTTTAACTATATTTTATTCAAGTTTCTAAAAAACGTGGTATGGATCAGCCCTAGAGCCCGGCCGTCGAGAGAATGCATTCCTGACGCCTGTCAGTAGGACAATTTCTAGTAACAATAAGGATCAAATTCGTAAAACAAATATTCGTTAGTATCTAAAAATCTATTATTACCCCGGTTCACAAGGGTGGGGACAGAGACGATCTCAACAACTATAGGCCGATATCTGTCCGTCCAGCTATATCGAAAATCTTGGAAATATTAATAAATAGTAGACTTCTTAAATTCTTAGATAAATATAAAACACTATCCAAAACACAATTTGGTTTTAGGCAGAATATATCCACCGAAGACGCAGTTACCGCCTTAAACTCGCTAGTTGCCAATCAACTCGATAGAAAAAATAAATGTTTAACCATCTTTCTGGATCTTAAAAAGGCATTTGACACCGTCCCTGTGCCAATCCTTGTGAACAAACTAGAAAACATTGGTGTAAGAGGAACTTCACTCAATCTGCTTAAAGATTATCTCTCTAACAGGATGCAAAGGGTTAAGCTGGGGCTGGGGCTGATGATGCAGAAGTGTTATACGGCGTGCCTCAGGGTAGTGTTTTGGGACCCACACTCTTTTTAATATATATTAACGACCTTTGTTATATGAAAATTAATAACGCCAAAGTCTTTTCTTATGCAGATGACACGGCTGTCGTTTTCTCGGGGAGTTCCTGGGCTGACGTACTGCAAAGTGCGTCATGTGGTATGGCCCAAATTTCTATATGGCGAAATAATAATCTACTGACGTTGAACACCTCAAAAACTAATTATATATATTTTAGTATATGTAATCGCACACAACCAGATAGGGACCTCACAATTAAAGTTCACAAATGTGGTGACACTCAAAGCGAAACCTGTGACTGCCCTACCATCAATAAGGTCACCCAAACTAAATATTTGGGTGTCATAATTGACCAGAGATTATCTTGGTATCCTCACCTTGAGCAGGTCTCAAAGAGGATTCGTAAAGTCAGCTGGTTTTTTAAAACACTGAGATATGTTGTTCCAAAAAATGCTACTGATACCGGAGACCCATTTGGAAATCTATTAAAGGATATTATATTGTTTTAGTGCAGTCTGTTTTGGTGTACTGCATCCCAATTAGGGGAGGGGCAGCTAAATCCAAATCTATTATTGTGGAACGAGTTCAACGAACCCTAATAAAAATCATGTTCTTTAAAAGGATTAGATTTCCCACCGAGAGTCTTTATCAGATAAGTGATTTGCTTTCGGTGAGAAAACTTTACATTGTTCAGACTATTTTGAAAAACACAAAGAGCTGTCTTATGATACCGCTATCTTATCAAAAAGGAGGAAAGATGTTATAGCACCGATTCCTCAAACAAAAACCAGGTTTTGTAGCAGGCTATACGAGAAACGGTCATCTCAACTCTATAATAAAATAAATAAAGAAATATATGTCTACACCAAACAATTTGTAGAATGTAAAAAACTTGTAATCCAATGGATAAAACCACTATAATATGAGGACACTGAGGCCCTCCTGCAGCACACATCATAACTCACTCATTCATGCACACACTCTCATGCACAACTTTTACAATTACACACATACAGGTCACACACACACACACACATCCTACACTAACATACATAGCATAACACAGATCACATAATTATGCCCACCTCATCTCATATTACATACACAAAATGCACACTAAGTTTTATTTAATCTAATCTAATTCTTAAAATTTTAAATAAATATAAATAGTAAACAGTGGCATTTCTTGTGTACATTATGTAAATTTAAGTTACGGAAGAGGGGAGAGTCCTAATACAGGCATTTACTTGCTTAAAGGGACATTTCTATCACTAGTATGTAGTACAAGCATATTAAAGAAAATAAACTATTTGTGTTTTTGTATTTAGTATGAGACTGACAGATGCCAAGAACGCATTCTTTTATCGGCCGGACTGTAGAGTTCACAATAATTACTCTGAATAGAATTTTAAAATTATATTAGTTTTAATGCCCGTTTTCTTTCGGTGCTGAGCCAGGCATTAAAAACTTAACAGCGTACTTTTATTTAGGCATTCATTTAGGCGTCTCCTAGTATTATTGTAAACGGGCATAAATGTAAAAAAAAAACTGAATAAACTTTTCTCACTTTCTGTAAAGTGTCCGCTAGTTCTCTTCTATGACCCAAAGCACCCCAGCCAGTGGCATATAATTGTTCTGATGCCTTCCCAGTTGCGTGAAGACAAGCTGGTAGCACGTGTGAACTGAAGGTAATCCTGAAAAATGTCATTTGATTGGGTATTTATAAGTTAACAGTCTTAAAATAATAATGATATGTATCAAAAACGGGGCCAGGAATCATAGGGCATCAAACTATTCGTCCACATCGCTGTGAACAGGAAAAGTGCCCAAAAAGCTGACAGCATTGCCACGTGGAATGGAAAGGCTGATTAGATCAATCTGCCTAGCCTGTTTCCCAACTATTTTGGGCATGGCTTCCAGTCTAATAAGATGTAGCTGAATATCAGTATTTTACAAGGAGCGACTATCTATCTGACCTCCACAACCCAGTTGCTGGGTTAACATGATACTGTTTGATAAGACTGGTTGTCAGACGTTTGAGTTTCTGACGACCCGTAACGACTGTTCTCGTATCATTTAGCAACGAGTACGCACAGTGTTACATACACAGTACTTCTTAACTCACTCGGTATCAGTCTCGAGCAGGGCGATGTCGTGGTACTTGGAGGGTGGCTTGTACTCCGGGTGAGGGATCGTCCTCTTCACGTTGTATATCTGCCACAGCTCGGGAGGGTCCGTGCGCTTCAGTATACCTAGAGCTACGAACTTCACTGGACCTCTGAAAATATTGAAAGTTTATTTATTTATTGCACAATGTGTACATAGTTTCATCACATAACATTACTACAGTGTTCATTATATCTTCAAGGCTCCCGGAGACAGACGCGACGTGACAGTGCGATACGACAGCGCAGCACGACAGCGCGACGCGACACTAGTAGCACAAAGTCTGCAGGAGCCTTCATTTGCATACTGCTTTTGTAAGGAACTTACATGGCTGGACTTGACAAGCAGTGACCAGCAGTTAGAATGAATCTTTCACTGATGACAGTACCTGCGCAGAGCCAGTCAGCTGTTACGTTGTCATCACCATACCCCAGCAAACCCTGATGGTAGAATTAATGTATTCATTATTTCTTTGCAATGCCATTCATATAACCTACAAGTGAATCACAATATCTGTATTTATACTGTTTGTTGTGGGATACGTGGGGTGAGAAAAAAGACTGGCAAAGGTTTCTTACCTTTGTACCTTAAATACAGCGTGTATCAGAAATGTGTCATCATAATCATGTTCCCACTGCTGAGAGGGAGTGGGCCGTAATCTACCACGCGGGCCCAGTGCGGGTTGGTAGATGTCACATGTCTTAGAATTTGTGGTTTTGGCACACGTTTCCTCAGGATGTTTTCCTTCACCATTTTGAGAGCAGTGGTGATGAAATAATTTACACAAAGTAAAGCGCCTGTTTTATTTCGAATCTAAGATCTACAACTCTTAAGTCGAGGCCGTTACCACTGGGCCACCACTTATCTCAGATATATGTGGTCGTATTAAATAGTATGGAACAGACCATCAAATTTAACAACTTCCTCCATGGGATCAACAAAACTTCAATATTTACTCAACCTAAATGTATGGGACAGCTGTTTATTTTTTCGCGATTGCGATGTTTGTCCCATGAAGAAAGTTATTCAATTTGATGATCTGTATCATATTCTTAAATATAGCTCCACATCTCTGATAAACGCTGTATAAATAGACAATAAGTAAAAAGTTAAAGGAAATATCCCTTATTTTTTTAAATCGGACACTGTTTGGCTTGAGAAAGGCAAGCACATATAACAGCCACATCGGGCCTCAGTGCATCGCAAACCAATACTGAATAACCCGCATGTAGGCGATGGCAAATCTGATTTATGAGGACTTTTTTGTTGGGGTACGGCCCGCCATTATGTACACAATCCTTTATAGTTTACCTTGTTGGCTTTCTTGGTTGCCCCAAGGTTTTGAATATAACCAGCCGGGGATCGCGGAAGTCGCATAAGATCCCCGGTGCAAGTGTGGGTGGAACACCGGGATGGTTTTTAGACAGTAAGAATCTGACAGAGGACATCCATGAGGATTTTCCACCCCGGAAGAAAAAAAAAGGTTTGATTATATATTCCCGAATTACCATATATTATATTCCCGTCAAATTACCCTAATTTTCATTGTCAACGTTTAAGAATATCTCTTACCATGTGTGGAAACTCTTCTCTGAACGCATTTACGCCACCATACGCTCCGAAGCGACTCACTAGTTCAATATCTACTTCATTACAGTTTTTGTCGGGGTTGTGGTGTCGCACCATTGTAGCTTGATGATTACCTTTACACGGGTAATCTAGTCGGTGTATGTATTCAATACATTCTGGAATATACACATACATACATATATACAGTAGAGCGTCGATTATTCGAAATTTGTGTGTTCGGAAAACCGATTATTCGGGTAATCGAACTGTGTGAAAAACTGTTCCAATAAAACTGTATTTATGGAATCTGTTGAGTCTTTTTTATTTATTACTTTATTACTATTGCTAAGAGGTAATCCAGTAAAAAAAAGATATGTAGTATTAATAGAAACACGAAACGGAACGAATTAACGCTTAAAGAGTCCTTAATTTTGGTCTGTCATAGCAAGCCCACCCGCTTATGAGCACGGGTAATCTAGTCGGTGTATGTATTCAATACATTCTGGAATATAATTATGTACAGTAGAGCGTCGATTATTCGAACCTAAGGTGTTCGGAAAACCGATTTATTCGGATAATAAAACTGTGTGAAAAATCATTCCCATAAAACTATATTTATGTAATCTGTTATGAATCTTTTTTATTTATTACTAGTAAGTAGTAATCACGTCAAAAATAGATATATATGTATGTACTAGAAACACGAAAAAGAACGAATTAATGCTTAAAGAGTCCTTAACTTTGGTCTGTCAAAGCAAGCCCACCCGCTTATCAGCAGCTAATTAAGCTAAGGGGCAGAGTCCGCGCCGAACAAAAAAAAAGTCGATTATCCGAAACAAGGGTGTTTGGAAAACCGATTTAATCGGATAATCGAACTGTATGAAAGACTTCCAATAAAACTATATATGTAATCCGTTATGATTTTTTTTTAAATAATTATTACAATAGTAAGTAGTAACTCAGTAAATAAAATAGATATCATAACAATAATTCGAAGGAACTGGAATGTTTGCTCATAAATTATAATTTAAAACTAGCGATAAATCAGGCAACTCGACTTGCAAGCGGGATGTGCATAGATAATTTGCACACAATCTTAGGAAGAAGTGTAAATCTGATGTGGTTGACTTCGGCCTGTCAGACCACACATCACAAGTATTAAAATACCGGTTAGTAAAAATTCTTAATAAACCATTGAAGAACAAGTAGACGAGAATATAGTAAAGAATGCTTAAATTCAAAAATTATTTACAAACTATTTCAATCTCTGAACTAAATAAAATAAAATATGAAAACGATTCTAAAATCTATAAAAATGTAATCTTATTAACGCAATGAACACAAAACAGCTACTAATAAATCCAAATCTACATGGGCAATTATAAGTAGGTATTACTTCATTAAAAAAAATATTGTCTTGTGTAAAAAAATACTACGACTCATGTACAAATTATTAGATTTTCATTAAAATACGAAAATCTGACTAACTCAAAAACTACTGAATTTCGCTAGAACAATTGGTTGCTTAATTTGTTGCATTTTAACCCTACTATGACATCCTGCAAGGAATACGTCGAGTTACCAGTAACCCTGTATAATTGAATTGACAACTTACTATCTTGAAACTCTAAATATTCTTATGAAAGACCAGAAAGGCTCCCGCATGGCTATTTTTAAAATTAAAAATAGCCATTTTTGTTGTTTTATTCTTTAAAACAACAAAAATGGCTATTTTTAATTTTATAAATAACGTCATGGCTACCGTAGATACAATGAGGTATGTTCCACTTACAGCGATATAGCCCAGGCTTCCGATTAGGTTGAAATCTCATAGAGTCGTGTATAAAAACCAGTAACAGTATAGAGATATATCTAAAGAAAACCATTCACACCAAAAAAGAAGAAACGTATTCATCAAAGAAACAAATAAATAAATATGGATTCTGACAAGGGAGTGTATTAGGTTCTAGGTTATTTATAATCTATATAAATGGCCTACTAAAAGTAAAGAAATATCCAGTATCACTCTTTGTCGAAGACAGCACGGTCACAATAAGCTGTAAAAATAAAGACAGCTACGAAAACGAAATTAATTTTACAATGAAATCATATGTTAACTGGTTCAGTAACAATAATTTAATGATCAATCTTGAAAAGACAAACCTTATGTTCTTCAGTGAACGTTCGGCGTCACCAAACATTAATGTTATTGGATAGTAATAAAAACAGTAGACACAGCAAAGATTCTAGTTGTAACCATTGACAAACGTCTAAATTGGAAAACACATACAGAAGAATTCAATAAAAAAGTCTGTTCTGCTTACGCACTCTACAAACTAAAATCCATCATAAGTACCACTGCGCTTATCACTGCTTACCACTGAATTATCGGCTCAATATTAAGATTTGATGTTATACAGGGTGGGCCAGAATAAAGTTCACTTTTGAAACCTACATAAAAAAAGACTGATAATACTTAGAGACTATATTCAAAAAATAACTTAATCTAACATTAATGTAATTTACTTCTTGAAAATAACATCGTCTAGGTGTTCCCCGTCTCGCCGCAAGCACTCTTCTAAGCGGAACTTAAGATTTTCAAAAACGCGCCGCGGCACGTTGCTGTCGATATAGCCGCCATTTCCACTCGAATGTTCGCTTTTAAGGCAGTAATTGTCCTCGGTTTATTGGAGTAGACCTTATTCTTGAGGAATCCCCATAAAAAGAAATCCGGTGGGGACGAGTCTGGGCTTCGTGGTGGCCACTCGATGTTGCAGCTCCTGTACGACCTTCATGCTGGCATTTGACGTATGGCAGGTGGCCCCATCCTGCTGGAACCAGGTCAGGCAGTTGTACTCTTGCAGCCTCTTGACCTGGTTCCAGCAGGATGGGGCCACCTGCCATACGTCAAATGCCAGCTTGAAAGTCGTACAGGAGCTGTTCCCCGGTAAAGTCATCTCAAAGAGAGGTAACATCGAGTGGCCACCACGAAGCCCAAACTTGTCCCCATCGGATTTCTTTTTATGGATATTCCTCAAGAATAAGGTCTACTCCAATAAACCGAGGACAATTACTGCCTTAAAAGCGAACATCTTGAAAATCTTAAGTTCCCCTTAGAAGAGTGCTTGCGGCGAGACGGGGAACACTTAGACGATGTTATTTTCAAGAAGTAAATTACATTAATGTTAGATTAAGCTATTTTTTGAACATAGTCTCTAAGTATTATCAGACTTTTTTTATGTAGGTTTCAAAAGTGAACTTTATTCTGGCCCACCCTGTATTTTGGGGAAATTCCACTAATAAGGAAATATTTTTAAGGTCACAAAAAAGGTGCATTCAGGTGCACCTCTCCGTTTTTTTTTTAAACTGAACATAGCCCTATGTTCAGTTTAAAAAAAAGACGGAGAGTTGCAAAACGTAATTTATAAAATATTGTTAAAAGTATATTTATTATCTGTGTAGTTTGAACTTCGCGCCTTGCAGTTAATGTGTTAATCTATGTTTTATCTATGCTCCCTCTACTCTGTGGAACATTGAACCGAGTTGTACTAATTTAAAGTGATCCAAAATAAAAGCAATTAAATAATAGTAAAAACTATTTAATTCCAACAGGTTATGGGCCCAATAAGCCCTAGTAATAACAAAAGTTTATAAAGTTCGTAAAAACTAAGATTACAAGCCGGCAAATTCCTAAACTAAAAGTGAACACGCGGCCTACGAAAAAAATTCTAAGTCATCATCAACTTAACTTCACAAATATGTCTTCTAACAATCCGGTGGCATTAATAGAAAAACTAACCGGCCGAGACAACTACTCGACGTGGAGATTTGCAGTAAACACATATCTTCAGCACGAGGAACTGTGGGATTGCGTGGAGGGCGACACCGCTGTAGACCCCAAACGCGATATAAAAGCAAAGTCTAAGTTAATATTGCTTGTTGACTCAACGAATCATGTTCATATCCAAGAAGCTATTACTGCTAAGGAAGTGTGGGAGAACCTGGCCAATGCGTTTGACGATTCAGGGCTGACACACCGTGTTGGATTACTTCGGGAACTGTGTACATCACTCACCGGTTGCCAAAATGTAGAGGAGTACGTCAGTAAGATCATGACGACAGCTCACAAATTGAGAAACATTGGGTTTAAAGTAGATGATGAGTGGTTGGGAACGTTACTGCTCTCAGGTCTACCAGAGTCCTATCAACCCATGATAATTGCGATTGAAAGTTCGGGAATAAAAATCAATGCAGATTCTGTGAAATCTAAAATCCTGCAAGATGTTAAAATGAATGAGAATCAAACTTCAGCATTTGCAATTAATCAAAACTTCAGAAAGAAAGGAAATAAAAAGTTTGTTCAAAAAGGACCCCGATGCTATTGTTGCAACAAGTACGGTCATATTAGCACTGAGTGCAAGTCAAAGAAGAAAGGTAAAGTGGAAAGTTCACGTTATGCTGCCGCATTCATTGCCTCTGATAGCAACAGTGATGCATGGTATGTTGACTCAGGAACCTCTGTCCACATGACCAGGCACAATGGCTTATTATCACACCAAAAAGAGTCACTAATCAAGACAATCAAAGTTGCTAATGACAAACCCTTGTTGGTGAAATGTTGGCAATTAAGTCTCAATGTCTGTGATGAAACAGGTCAGGGGTTGGATCTAGTATCGTTTGGCAGGAGTTGGGGGGTAAAAGGGGCTAAAGTTGGTAGGGGTTGGGTCACTCTTATTAAAAGGTAATGCATATTTTTCGAGAAATTAATAAAAAATGTTTCTAACCTCAAATCCGATAAGAAGCGAAAACGAAACGTTTAAAATGGGCGATTGACAACCAAATCTGCCCCAGTATCTATAGTTAGTATCCAGTATCCAGTATCAGTATTTGTAGTCAGTCCGTGGTATAAAATGTCGGACAAAATCGATAAAACGGAACGTAAACTATAAAACAGATATGCCATTTGCGTCATGTGTCATTTGTTTTCGATCGTTCCGTTTCTCCTCGAGTTGCGTGATTTTTTTCTCTGTGTTTGTACTTCCACTGATCGTATGTGTGTACAAAAGGCAATGTTACTATTGTTACTAGGAGAACTTAGGATGCAAGAGCGAGCGGAGCGAGCTCGGGACTTGGGGCACCCCGACTCGGACAGGTTAGGTTAGGTTAGTTATTTTTTTTGTAAATCCTAGAGGCTTGCGAAGCGGGCCTCATACTACGCCTTTTAATCGACTTAAGTGTTTTGAGGTTAGGTTACAATAATTTGTTTTTCTCAAGAACGGTGCGTTACCTTTTCATGGGAGTGGTGCCAGGGGGCAGGGGGCACCCCCCCAATCTCCCCCGCTAAGCTGGGCTCATACTACGGCTTTTTAAGCGACTAAGAGTTTCGAGGTTAGGTTACAATTATTTGTTTTTCTCAAGAACGGTGCGTTACCTTTTCATAGGAGTGGTGCCAAGGGGCAAGAGGAACCACCCCCAACCTTCCCCCCCACTCCCACCCCCCTTCCTCTGCCAAACGATACTAGATTTTTACCCAGGTCAGTGCAGTAAAGTGTTACTCCAAAATATGCTCTATGTACCAGAGTTGGCCACTAATCTTATATCAGTTAGCCAAATAATAAAAAATGGTGGCCAAGTCAAATTCAATAGCAAGGGATGTGTTATTCTGAACAAATATAACACCATAGTAGCAACAGCTGTTTTAGTGAATAATATGTATAGACTAAATATGTACAATGAACATGCTTACATATCTGATGTCGAAGAAAATAATGCATATCTGTGGCATCAGCGTATCATCATAATCAGCCTATAATGTTCCCACTGCTAGGACACAGGCCTCCTCTCTGTGAGAGGGAGTGGGCCGTAATCAACCACGCGGGCCCAGTGCGAGTTGGTAGATGTCACATGTCTTCGAATTTTTGGTTCTAGGACATGCCGGTTTCCTCACGATGTTTTCCTTCACCGTTTTGAGAGCAGTGGTGATGTAATAATTTACACAAAGTAAAGCGCCTGTCTGGGTTCGGACCTACGACATACAACTCGTAAATCGCGGCCGTTTCCACTGGGCCAGCACTGCTCCAGCGTATGGGTCATCTGAATTTTAATGACCTGAATAGAACCAAATGAAGAAACATTGTTCTGGTGGACTTGACTAAACCAAATGATGAGCCTATAAGTGAAGGTCCAGAGTCAATTTCCACAAACTCAGTTACTAGTTCTGATGAATTTGAATCACCAAACAGCAGTATTTATGTACCAGACAGGAAAATTGAAGATCTGCCAGTTTCAAACATAACATTAAGGCCAAGACGCAAACAGGTATATTCTGAAACAGAAGAATTTGAAACATATTTATGCTATAATGGAGGAATTCTAGATGTACCTCTGACCTATAACGATGCAATTACATCAGCTGATTCTGAAACGTGGAAAATGTCAATAAGTGAAGAACTGCAATCTCATAGTGAAAACCAGACATGGACATTGGTTGAGAAGCCTAAAACTGCCAAAGTAATTGGATGTAAGTGGGTTTTTAGAGTTAAAGATGTACCAACAGGTCCACGATATAAGTCTCGTCTGTGTGCAAAAGGCTATGCACAAACCAAAGGAATAGACTATGATGAAACGAACGATGAGAAATAAAAGAATAGATATTTATGGTCCCACCTGAAGGCTTAGAATGTGCACCTAATACTATGTGTAAACTCAATAAGTCTCTCTATGGTCTCAAGCAAGCTCCAAGGTGCTGGAACACTAAATTTAGCACAGTTGTAGAAAAGTTTGGTTTTGTTAAAAGCTTAGCTGATCAGTGTGTCTATGTTGGTCAAGTTAAAGGAATGAAGTACTATCTATGCCTATATGTAGATGATGGGCTTTTAATTTCAAAAGAATACTTGGTATTAAAAGAAGTAATTGATGAATTAAAAGTAAGCTTTGACATAAAGACTTGTCCTGCTTCTAATTTTGTTGGTATGCAAATAGAGAGAAATAAAAGTCATATTTTTATTCATCAAGCTAAATATGTAGAGAAACTATTGCAAAAATGTAACATGAGTAATGCTAACCCAAACAGTATTCCAGCTGACCCTCATGTAAAGTTATAGAAAAGTGAGACAGTACCTGTGAAAAACTTGCCATACCGAGAAGCAGTTGGATCACTCATTCACTTAGCAACTGTAACCAGACCTGATATTATGTATGCAGTTAGTATGGTAAGTCAGTTTTTGCACTGTTACAATGAGTCTCACTGGAATGCAGTAAAGAAAATATTAAAGTATCTGAGAGGAACCATGGAACTCGGCTTATGTTACCAATCTAAGCCACAGTCTACCGATTTGATTGGATACAGCGATGCGGATTATGCTAACGACATTATATCAAGGCGGTCCATGACAGGATACTTATTCATAAAAAGTGGTGCTACTATCACTTGGTCCAGTCAACGCCAGCAAAGCGTGGCACTATCTACGACCGAGGCCGAATTCATGGCTGTCTGTGCAGCTACCAAAGAAATAATGTGGTTAAAACAATTATTATGTGATGTGGGAGAGTACAAACAAAGTTCTGTGTGCCTAAACATTGTGCCATAAATGTAATTAAAAATAGTGAATTTCATAAACGGTGTAAGGACATAGACATTAAGTATAAGTTTGTAAAAGAAAAATATTACGAAAAACTTATCTCTCTATATTATGTAAGCACAGATCACCAACTCGCTAATATTTTCACCAAAGCTTTGTCTCGGAATAGATTTAAGTTATTAAGAAATTGTATCGGTATGTTAAATTTAAACACTTAAGATATATTTTGTAATTTTTCATTGATGAAGGAAGGTTCGACTTTGAAGGGAGTGTTAAAAGTATATTTATTATCTGTGTAGTTTGAACTTCGCGCTTTGCAGTTAATGTGTTAATCTATGTTTTATCTATGCTCCCTCTACTCTGTTGAACATTGAACCGAGTTGTACTAATTTAAAGTGATCCAAAATAAAAGCAATTAAATAATAGTAAAAGCTATTTAATTCCAACAAATATAATATTTTAAATCTGCATTCCTGGTTTATTTTTGAAATGGCTAATTTCGTACAAACCAATCCCAAACTTAGAAAACTATCAGATGTTTCAATCCGCAATCGACGGGATAACAAAAAATGATGTGCAATAAGATCAACCACGGCACTGATGCGAAAAAGTATTTTCTCATTAGCACCAGTTATTTACAATAAAATACCTAAACCTATTAGATAAATGCCCACAACTCTAGCTAAACTACATCTAAAAATATACATACCTGATAGCCAAATGCTATTATAGCCTGATGAAATTTTTAAATGATCGTACTTAGTTCCTATCATTATGACATTTCTTCGATCTCAAAACCCTTTTTAGTTTCAACGTTTTTCTATAGATTATGTTTTTAACCGTACTGCGCAACAGTTGGTTTCAATTTTGTTGTTTTTTTTTGCTTTGCATAAATTCAAGTGGTTAACTTGACCAAAAATTAAAATTAAAATTTGTACGTCCTAAATGGCAAAACCTGTAGATCCTGTTCCCGAATGTTATTTTAAGACCACGCAAATCTATTGTATAATTATTATGTACTCATGTTTTACAAAAAATCAAAATCATCTTATTTTATGTATAATTAATTCACCAAATGGAACGAATTTACGCTTAAAAAAGTCGTTAATTTTAGTCTGTCAAAGCAAGCCGAACGAAAATAAAATGTACATACATAATCAGCCTATAATGTTCCCACTGCTGGGACACAGGCCTCCTATCGGTGAGCGGTAGTAGGCCGTAATGAACCACGCGGGCCCAGTGCGGATTGGTAGATGTCACGTGTCTCTAATTTGTTCGAAAATATGTAAAAAATCGAAGATATGTGGCGTGTCTTAACACGCCAGAAAATGTACATAATTATTAATCATTTAATTTCATCTCCATATTTTATGTAATTTAATGACTATAGTAGCAGTTGCGTTAAGCGGTCGGTTGACCGACGTGACGACGGCGACTTTCGGATAATTGACGCTCTACTGTATTAAAAAATAATCATATTACATCGCCATTAAATCGCCCAACTAACTTTGTGAAAATGGCAAGAGGCAAAAAGAAAATAATTTACTTACTATCTTGAACTTTCTGACCAGTCTTGTGAATAATACCTACATTAGGATTTATAACGAAGTTCCTGTGAACAAAAAATAAATACTTTTAACACCATTAAACGTATAAAAGTTAAAGTACGTATTAAAGTTAAAGTAGTACCAAGTTTAGTTTAGTAAATGGATGGTGGTGCGAGTTGAATTCGCACACGAAGAGTTTCGTAACACCGTACGATACTTAACAAAACATTTGAAAAATAATACTTCATTAAACTGAAAAAAACACGTCTCTTGTATGTATTTAAATAGTTCCTTATTTTTTTTTTTACTTTATATATTTTTATATTTTTTTGTTATAGCGGCCATATTAGTACACACTGTGAAAATTACATGTGTCTACGGTTCAAGAGATACAGCCCCGTGACGGATGGTCGGACTGATAGCGGAGTCTTAGTAATAGGATCCCGTAACCACGATGGCACCCTTTGGAATTAAAAAAAAATAATAAATATGATATACAATATTGTACATGGACAATTTGGACTACTTTTCAGCCCTGTCGTATTATTACACACACTAATCGAAGATCATACCTTGTATCATTAAAAGTACAGTCAGTACAGCAAATGATTGGCTCCATTCCTCGAAAACAACATATCTGTAAAGTAAAATGAAGTGATAAATAATAGGTACAAGTGGCAAAGAGCTAAACCTACTCAGGCCTTATTGCAAAACAAGGTTTATCTTTTGACCCAGGTTTAAGCTATCGAGCCATTTTTGAAATTCGAACAAAGAGCGAAGCCAGACGATGCGTTGCCGGTGCGTTGTGACGCCCGAATGACCCTGCGTCATCCTACATAGAAATCACATGCCATACGGTGCCCGCAACGACGCAATGCATGCTCATTGGACAAGGTGACTAGAGAAAGGAAACGGGGAAGGTTGTTGCGGGGCGATGCCGAGTATCGGAGCGGCATCGTAATGCAGCGCAGTGTTGCTTGTACTAAAGAAACCTGACACACCCATCGCCCGTGTGGCACCCGGTGGTGCGACGACACCCATTTATGGTCTCTGTCTAATTGTCAATTTTGTATTAAGAACTTTACGTTTGAACAAAATACAATAACTGGCTCGAAAGTTCGCTGACTCGTTTTTGAATGAGGTGGAATAGGTTAGCTTAGCTCGCTTACCCTGCTATTTATTATTCTGTCTCTCTCTGTTTAAAATCGAGAAGCTGTAAAGTCTAAAATAAACTCGTCAAACCAGTGTATTAGCCAAGCAGTCCATTATCCACCTAGAAATTCGGTTACTCACCGGTGCAAAATCCTTGTTCACAAAATCAAGGTAACTGCTCAAACAATCATATATGCTGACGCACTTTCCGGAGACCCCATTCCACATGCATGTTGACCCTGAAATTTAAAATATATAAGTACAAGCTTTGTTTTCGTTATTTACCCTTAACCTGAAAAGGGATCATAATACTCATCCTTTTGCACTACTTTTACTATTGGACAAACAGTGAAATCAAGGAAATGGTAGATTATTATACAAGGGTAGAAAGGAATCAATTCCCATACAAGGCATAGACTGAGTAGGAATTGGTGTCTTTCACCCGTGTTAAACACTCTATTTTTCATTTCGAATATAAATATAAATTTTTAGGATAGTAAAAAATAGTAGTTTGGTCAACATTTCAGAATCGTTTGAGCTCATTTTCAATCAAATAATAGTTTATAAAAACGAGATTTAGAATTTCGTTACAGCTTAGTATCCCGCCAAATTAAAACTTTTAAAATTTTTAAATATGCAACACACCGCATCACCGCTGCGGACCGTCCCGCTTAGTAGGTATTCTTTTTAATTCACACTGGCTGTTCATACACTCACAAGACCGCAGTATTTTATTTTTATTCTAATCGATATTTTACTAAATTATAAAAATATCATAGTAGCCTTAACTTTAGTTCCATTTTTAAAATGCATTCCCACCTTAGAGATAGAAGCAATTACTATGAGTCTTTCCCGCCTAAAGGTGGGTTCCCGCCCAGCGTCTTCCACCGGCTACTCAGGTCAAACAAACATTACGTTCCGAGTATGAGAAATAAAAAACTGTTTCCTACATATTTTGTGTTATTTGCCTCTTACACCTTCCAACCGCCTAGAAACCCATGGTTCCAAAATAAAGTAAAGACATAAAAATAATATAATAATGTATGTTTTTTCCCGAGTAACCAATTAAATCACTATAATTATACCGACATACCTTCACGCAAATTCAACAGTTCACTTGTCACACAAGAGCATCTTATGAACCAAAACACAATTAAATAACGTAACATCATGCTAACACGGGCGTTCCACATAACCTTTGGGATTTAACTAAATTTCGGCAATAACAAATTATTTTGAACACGGTAAAGTATTATAAACACAAACAAAAAAAGGTCATGTATTCGGAACATTCAACGTCGTCGGGGCATTTAAGTTTACGGATTCCTCACAATTTTTCCTTATCTGATTGTGTACGGCCACTGCCGATATTATTATTTTTATTGTGCTAAGATCATGTGTTTGAAGTGGTAGACTGCGAAATTCAAATTTTCGTATATTAAGTATATTTACCGAATTATAATCATTAGAATCATCATTCATACATCGCTCTTAGTTTGATTTGTTCCATAAAAACAAATCTCTTATGGAAACGACATGCCATGCCATGTGACGCGGTACGTCGGCGGCCATTTTCATTTAATTCTATTATGTCTAACAACAAAAATTTAAAAATAAATCCAGTAAACTTCTTTTTCAATAAAACAAAGATATAATATCGATTACCCATCAGAGCAATACATCCCATTTCTCAACATGTCAGTGACGTTACGTTACACACAACACTTTGCTTAATTTTTTTTTATATTTGATTTTATTTGTACACAATAACATTTTGGCAGGGTACATTTATTTAATTTACTAGTTATTTAGTTACTTATTACTGATTCCGTATTTTACGACTATGATATTAGGGTGCAGCTAAAATGTTCAATTATGATTGTAAATCACGAAAACGTTCAAGCGTGAAAAGAAACAGTTCGTCAAATGTCACCCACACCATTTGCCCGTCCAATATTTTGGCAACGTATTATAAAAGAAAGCAACGGCATTGTAAAGTCTCTTTTCCTATTAAATGGAACTTAAACATAACTGAAAAAATGTGGGTGTACCTACTATAAGATTTGACAGGTGTTGAGTTTGATAGGAGTCCTGAGAAGTATTTTTATATTTTCAACTATTTTGAGTAGAGCATACTCTCAAGGTTGCTAAGTATTGCAATTTATATATAATAATAACAGTAGTGTTTTTAATAGTTTTTTTGGAAGTCGGTTGTTTTCTTTTGTAAAAAGATTTTATTTAATATTTATTTCTGGGAGGCTTTTGCACAGGCGTGGGACATTCAAAGCTAATAAAAAAAAACTGTTCTTTCATTTGCAATTGTACTTAGGTCGTTTCCTTTTTCACAAAACATCGGGGCATTATTTTTGTCTGTGATATCTCCCAAATAAACTAGAATAATAAACTCTGTATAACTATTAAACCAAGCTCACATTGAAGCTGCAACGGGCCGCAGCGCAACGCATTTTCATACAAAAAAATGCGGTGCCAGCCGCCTGTTGTATGCGTTGGTTCATAAAGAATGTGCGAAAGTGATGAAGGAGGATTTTTGTAATTCTATGCGTTGCGGCGCGGCCCGCCTCTGCTATCTGCGCTAGCCTATGACATAACTGAGTAGCTGGCGCCGGCGTCATGCTTGTCGTCTCCATCACCAAACGATGCTCATCACACATACTAGGAGCAACCGTAACCTATGGCATATGGAATAGACAACTCTTTGCTTATAAACTTATCACAATAATGTGTAGTCCTCTTCACCAAATTGTTTAATGGCTGCTTTCAACTTTAACTCAGTTCTGATTAACGTCTTGTCCTGTACCTATTCTTCTCAATAAAACCAGGTAGTAAAAGTCTCTTACTACTTTAATGAAAGGATTTTTTTTTTTTTTGAGGTTAAGAATCTTCAAATAACTTCTCCCGCTCTGGGCGGAGCGGGAGGGTGTGTCAGACTCTTATTGACTAAAACCCACCCGTATTCCTTCCTGTTGCCTGTGTTGCCAGGGAACTCGGTGACCCATAAGTACCTTCCCGCGACCCCGGCAGGCATCGGCCCTAGTGGACCCCTACATTTGTGCTGACATCTCTTTGAGGCGCGCGTGGAATACGACGCGCCGTCGACCCGGGCCTGGTCCTTACCGGACGGTGAGCTACCCATTGCTCACCGTCCGCAAGCCCGCACCTACGGTGGCTGGAAATCCGCCCGAGATTCCCGACGCCCAGGGCGTCTCCTGCGGCGGCTAGGGGCGAGAGGGCGCGAAACGTGCCTTTCCCTCAACCGTCCCGCCTCCTCCTTCGCGAGCATTACTGCTTCGCAGAAGGAGGTGAAGGCTGCCCATGCCCTCTCGCTCCGTACCATGGCCTGAACCAGGGCCGGACGCGAGAGGTCTCTGCCGCCGATCGCCTCCACGAGGACACGGCGGTGCTCTGCCCAAGCCGGGCAGACCTCCACCGTATGCTCCACCGTGTTAATGAGAGGATGAAGCCACTACTCGACTATTGATTATACTATTCTTGCCTGAGCAACCGGCAGCAAGCTCGTCATACTCCCTTAGATGTCACTGCCTGCGGTATCGTCGGGGGTCGGGTTGCCTCCTTCCCTCCAATATGGCGTGGGGGGTGATGACTGATCTTTGCGTTATGCTCGTGAACGGGTGCTGCTTCTGGTGACTGGTCGTCTTGCTAATCATGGTTTTAATTGTTATTAGTAATTGTTTACTTATTTTACTTCGATGGGTCTAGTTTATCATTTCTCACTTCGAGCTACAGCAATAGCCTTATGTAAGCGGGCACGCCCTTTATGCCTGGAGGCTTTTATTTAGGTATTAAGTTCTATTTACGTTTTTTTATGTTGTAATTTTTATCTGCTTGAGTACAGTTTGTTCATTGTTTTGTTGGTATACTGGCGTGTGCTAGCTAACATATGGCAAGTGTGTAATTTAATCCAATGTCTTGTGTTTCGTAATGTTAATTACTTTGCATAGGATTTGTATAGAATCAAGTTTATATAACTAAACAGACAGACGTGCTGCTGGGGAGTTTGTTCCACCACTTCTTCTTCCCAGCTAAAGCACTAGGAAGTGGTGAAGGGCGGGCATTTTTGGGGGACTGTCTTATGTAACTTTGACGTTCGAAAGGTGCTGATTTTCAGCCTAGTTTGAATAAATTACTTTTGATTTTGATTTTTTGACTACCACCAAATCATGCTAATTAGCATAATTATTTTTATGTGTACAATGACATGAATATTTAATTTGTCAAGTAATATATTATTGTGAAGTAGATGACTATGTGGGTTATTGTATTAATTTTTCTCTCAGTTAGTTTTAATCTTGGTCTGGCAGTTTGAGTAATTTATGCGGCCTACACAAATGTCCTTTCTTTGGTATTGTTCGTCGAATCGTTGAGCTCCTTAAGTTCTGGGGGTCTACTCTCTAAGTCCGTCGACAAAGATACGGCCCCGTCTGAAAGTAGTTTATGCGTCAAAACTAGTGACAAATTTAGTTTTTCGAACGGGCACAAACATTTTGCGAGTAGGGACAACTGTCAAATCGTTTTGTCATTCATTCTCAGGTCGGGCCCCGAAGTAAATTTAAGTCCGTAGGTGATACGGATTAGGAAACGGGCGTAACTTCGGCCGGAACTTCGAGTTTAATGCTTACGGAGTATGCCCCCTGAGTTGAGCTGCACGAGTACTGACTAGTGACTTGATAGGTCCACTCAATCTGTGTGTTTTTTTCTCAAAAGACCATTTCAGATACTAATCGACATGGTCTTCACATGATCTGACTAAGATTATATCTGGACTTTAAAAGAGACTGTGGCCTCTGAGTTTGTTTCGGCCTTTCTTCTTAGAGTAGTCAGATAGGAAACGCCGACATAAAAATAAAAAAAAAAACTCATTAAAGAACGCGACGATCGCGTACTCGTGGGACGATTGCTTTTGGGTAGGACGCGCCCTATACCGCATTGTATGCAAATAAATGATTTTAATATTATTTGACTGTAGGTACAGGTTTTAGCCTAGTCAAAGATACAAGTTAAGATGTGTACACTTCCGTATGTTTTGTAGTCAACTGAGATACCTACTGCCCAGCTCCAGCAGCTTTTAAACATATTGAAATTGACGATGATCGATTACAGAGCGTGAAAATCTCATTTTCGTTTACTCTCCCAAAAAGTCTGGGACAAAGTATCATTATTATTAATATATCAGCTATTATTTTTTGTTGATTTCATTGTGTTATTAATGCATTAATGTGCTTTTTTATGGGCTTTGAAGTCCCATTGTATTGACATGACACCATGTGAATGGATGATGCATCTATGTTATGAAAATGACGTTCAATTCCTGTCCAACAGGAAAATTAGTACGTATTAGTTCAATTCACTTACGAATCCCATATAATGATTCTGGTATTTGTTACCGCACTATTAATAACATAAAAAGAAGCCATTTTAATTACAGATTATTTATTCTGATATTTAGCCTTAGGAGCAGTGTTGGTTCATTTTTATTGGCCCCTACTTACGAGTTGTAGGTCGTGGGTTCGAACCTAGACGGACGCTTTACTTTGTGTAAATTATTTCATCACCACTGCTCTCAAAACGGTGAAGGAAAACATCGTGAGAAAATGCTCGAGAATCAAAAATTTTAAGACATGTGATATCTACCAACCCGCACTGGGCCCGCGTGGTGGATTACGGCCTACTTCCTCTAACAGAGAGGTGGCGTGTGATTTAACCTTACAGGAGCTTATAAGATAATTTTCACCATAAAAGATAAGAGCAAGTTCCTCAGTATGTTTTACTGAGGAATAATGATTTTAGTTAGCTAAACATAAGTATATACGGCATACATGTATTTTACGGCAGCATTTTGTGAGCATTATAATTAGAGTTACATATAACAACCGAGTCACAAGCAACCGTTGGCATGTATTGATAAGATCCGATACGAGGTGTGTTTGGAACAAGCTTGTTAGTTGCATTCTGTGTAATGAGAATGACGTAACAATTCCTGGTGATACGGGTTTACGTAGGTGAATGTAGTGGATTCGGCGTACCAAAATGGGTGGAAGAGAAGTGCAATGCCGTTATTGTTTTATTTGTAATATCCGTCTATAGTAATTTTTACCATCAAAGTCAAAGTCAAATCATTTATTTCAAATAAGCACAAGTAAGACACTTTTAAACGTCAAAATTTACTTTTGCCTGTACCTACCTAATATCCATCTGTAGTAATTTTTACCATCAATGTCAAAGTCAAATCATTTATTTCACGGCAGAGTTTTAGTTCACTAGGGACATACCTTCACGCAAATTTAACAGCTCACTTGTCGCACAAGCACAACTTATGAAAGACAACACAATTAAATGACGTAACATCTCGTTAAACAAGATAATTAGAGATCACGAGCGTTTCACATAATCTTTGAGATTCAACTAAATATTATAACTCAGCTGCAACTTGTTATAACTAATACTTGTTTTAGAATAATATTATAAAGTTGACTGACTGGTTATTATAAATCTAACGTTTATAAAAACTACCTTGATTTATGTTTTGCATTTCTATGTTACCTACTAGGTTTCATACAAGTTTTTTCGTAATAGATTTTTTTGCAACCTTGATAATAATAATAATAATAGTAATAATAATAATAATTTTTATATTTTTAAATGTTTTTATGTTTTTTTTTTTATATCCTAATATTTAAAAATATAATTACAATGTGTATGTAATAAAATAAAAGAAAATAATAATAAATTTAATTCAAGTAACAAGACTCAACGTGTTAGTAACAAAATACTTACAAACTATTCCAGCAAAACATTAATACAAACAATATGTGACATCACTGCTGCAAGGTGACTGGCCCAGCTGATACCCTGCAGCGGTGGTTCACAAACGCACTATCTAGCCTGCTTGCTACCACAGACAGGATGCTGTTGGTGCTGCCCCGCCCCTTACTAACCAGGGATGCGCACCGCTTCCGCATCGCAGTGTAAAAGCAGTCAACGCGAGCTTCAGCAAACATCCCTGAAGCGCTGCAGTATCGGGGCAACCCCATCAGCACCCTGAATGCGTTATTGTATTAATAATAATAATAATAATAATAACAACCCTACCGCCGTATCTCTACGTTGACGTCGTGGTGGGGCTTGCGCGCTCCGAACTCTGGGTCTATACCAGTAGAGTTTACTTTGCCGGAACGGGTCTAGGGTAAGAATCCAAACCAAGAGAGATACAGAAACCTGCAGGGCAGCATGTGGTGAGCTGATGGGCAGTAGCGACCCCACGAACCCTATCTCCTTGGAGAAGTCTTGTTCCTCATCTCTGGCTTGCCTTTATTGGCCGGTTGGCGTGAAAACTGACGAGGAACAGAGCTCTCACCTCATTCTTGCCTTTATTGGCCGGCTTGAGTGGAGATTCGCAAGAGCAAACGTGCTCGGAGGAAGGAAGTATTCCAGTAAGATGCTGGTAGGGATCTTGACCGTAATTCCGGGATTGTCCTGATAGCCGTGGTATACCTCTCCACTCCTCAAGCACCTCAGGAAGTGTTGCCCCCTTATCACTACGTCACTATGTGCTAGCGGCCGTTTTCGGGGTCCCATTATTGAGTGTGCATGTCACCCACTGCCATTTTATCGGTGTATTTTATATAAAGCATTGGTCAGGTAGGGGCCATAGCCTTTCTATAGTCTTAGGAAACCGATCCACTATAGCCTCCCAAACCCAAAGCCCAATATGTTTGTTCCCATGTTCTGCAATAGTCCTGCATCAACCGGGGTTTGTCCTTGGGTGCGCCATCATAGAGCAAACAGGGATAATCGTCGGTTGGTGCCTCATTCCATTACAATTGCCCAAGGGGCCTCTGTGAGTTGGCTTCGGCCCCTCATATGCCTTCCAAAGGTCCGGGACCCCATGGTCCCGAGATATGTAAGGAAAAATAATAATAATATTATATTATTATTGTACTGAACGCAAAGGGCGCTGTATGATTTCTGAGTATAATGATAGACGCGACATTCTCGAGGTATCGTACAAAGAATAATTAAGTATTTGGTCAGACCTAATCTATCTGCTGAGTGATTGTTTACAAAAAATATATTTGAGAAACATTATGTAAATTTATAGACTGGTGAAAAAAATATGAGTGTTGGTACTGGTCTTGTTGTTGAAATGCACTTGTTGAAAATCAACAATGATTTTTCGTAAAGTTTTGATTAAATCAAGCGTACTTGCAATCAACGTCGAAATTCACGTTGAGTTTACAGTGCATCGTTGGCCAATCATAGGTAATAAAACCGTCGAAATGCGTGTCAGACAACGCACAATGTAGGGTTTCGTAGTTTGGATGAATTTAACTATAATTGAAAACATGTTCTCCCATACATTCCAACTGCAAAATTACATGTAGGTAAGTTGGTCGACTATTACTCGTTAACTTGTGAAGCTCTCATAACTGTGATAGTTGTAGTACAATAGCAGTGTATAGTTGTCGTTGTGTTAGTTTTCCTTTAAAATTCATTATATCTAATACTGTCGTGAATTTTTTCACATAATCTACAAACAACCATTTAGCTGGCAGGGGGACATACTTGACTCTTGCAAAAATTTGCACTTTAAAGCTTCATATTATGCAAACGGATCCCGAATCGAAAAATGATTTTCACAGACCCACAATATTTTTGAACAGCCTATCCAACGATACCCTACACCTGTGGATAAACGGAAAAAAAACTCATACCCACTTTACGTGCAAGGGAGATCCGCTCCAAAATGTAGGTATGTTTCAAAATATTATTTTATCTTTTTGTCGGCGTGATTAATATGTGGTATACATGCCAAATAACAACTGCCAAGCTAATCCGCGGACAGATAGACAGACGGACATGGCGAAACTATAAGGGTTCCTTGTTGACTAAGGACCCTTAAAAGGAGACAATACTGTGTTTTTGTGGAGTATAGGTTTTTCTGCTTATATTTTATATCTGCTTTATAAATATCAAAATCGCAAAAAAATAAAACACACCACTTGCCAAAATCAGAGCTTGTTCCTATAGTATAGCTTTTCGTCAATTTGTGCTTTTGAACAAAACTGTAGTTTTGTCCAAGAGCTCAATCCTTTAAATGCCTCTGACTGCACTCATTAATGGAACGTCAAAACTGTTCGTACTGTTCAAAGCTTCACTTCAAAGGCATGATCGTATCGGCAGTGCGGAATAGATTCTTGGAGGCCAGTAACGTGTAATGACGTCGAGAAACTCGTGACAAGTATTCAATAGCAATGCAGATATCGACGTCAGGTAACTGGATCTGTTACCATGTCTGAATAGGAAAAAGTATATTGTATTCACTATCTTGTAAGTTTTCATGTACCTGTCTTTTGTACCCGAATACGGCAGAGATGTTATGAATGAATCTTACTGGCTTATAATAGGTAATGTTTACGCACAATATTGGAATTTCTTTAAGATAGAAAACTTGAAACTTGTATATTATCAATTAATTTAGACATTTCTTTTGCGGAGACGAAATTATGAGTACAAAGTATTCTAGCCAACGTTTTACCTTCCAAGTAGAGAATATAATATAAAATAAATTGCTTAGACGCAAAACACAATACAACGATTTGCTCTAAAAATATGAGCAGGCGCGTACAACAATGTATGTGAGGAAGTTGTATCCCTTTTCAGTTTAGTGAGGCTGAAGCCTCAGTACTGTGTTTGGATTGACCTTGATTAAAAAAAAAACTAAAACTATATATTTTTGTAATAAATATACTACTGTAGAGGCTGTTACCTGACGTGCTATTAGCATGCGACCTCCGCGAGTTGATGGCATGAATATTAAATTTGTATTTAGAATAGAAAAAAATATCAGGGCGTCGGCCCCCCGAGCTGACAAACACATGTCATGAAAATATGATAATGTTCAAACTAAAAGATTCTAAATAAGTATTCGAGCTATATCAAAAACAAGTGTTTTATTTACAAAAAGCGCGGGAAACTTAACTTTGTGGACGTGTGCTTTTTTACCTAAATTGAAAATTAATAATTAACTTGTATTATAGGACCAGTAGTAGTAGTTTTAGTGTTTTATCTTCTTTTATTTTAATTTTAGTTTTGTATATTTTTTTCAGTAGGGTAAGTTTTTTTTACTAATATTTCATAGCGGGAAAATGAAAGACCTGCCTGACCTGCCTGACGGACTTTGTTCCCCCGGCAGGCAATTTTCTTACTCTAATGAATCGGGCATGGATACCGATGGGTCGTCGTTGGCTCGCCATCTAAAAAGAAGCCGCGTGCATGTGTGCAAGAATTGCAATAAACACCGTCGTATCCGAAAAAACCAAGGTTCCGAGTCTTTGGGTTGTGGTTGCTTGGACTCTACACCTCCCTCTCTAACTCCATCGGAGCCTAAAAGCTCTGAAATAATTGTTTATAAATATATTCCGGATATTCCTGCTCCGCCTTCAGTTATTCCCACTCAGATTGGTCGAAAAACGTATGATAAAACTGACAGCGCGCTATACGTTGTTCACGTACAAAAAATATTAGTATCACCAGATGATGGAACGTCATTGCACCCTATTACATTTGGCAAGTTCCTAAAACACAACGCTTTCCAAAATATTATTAACGGTAGCGTCAAAAAATCGGGCGTAATAAAATATCTATTTCCTTTTCCAATTTCTTGGACGCAAATTCTTTTATTATACATATAAATTACTCGTATAAGCCTTGAAACATATAATTATAAAGCTTTTATACCTACTTTTAATGTCACTAGAATGGGTTTAGTGCGTGGTGTTCCTGCGGAATGGTCTCCGGAGGAAGTTATTGATAATATAACGGTACCAATTGGTTGCGGTCCAATTTTAAAAGTCAGATGCCTCAATTTTAAAACTGTTGTTGATGGTACAACCATTTGGAAACCATCCCAATCTATAGTTATTACGGTGTTTCAGTTGCTGTCGTTTTGGTCACACAAAAATTCAGTGCAGGTCCAAACCACGTTGTTATAAATGTGGCCAAGGACATACTGGGGACAGTTGTGAAAGAGAACAAGAAAGTGCATCTTTCTGCCTTTGCTCCAGTTTTCACTACGCTACTAATAAATCTTGCCCAGACATGTCTAGGCAAAAATTAATTAAAACATACATAGCACAAAGTTCAGTATCTTATGATGAAGCGGCAAAAAAGTATCCCCCAGTTACTAAATCGTATGCCGATACACTTTTATCTTCTCCTTCCAAAAACTTTGCAGATACTCCATCTTTCCCTTCAACTAATAGAGTACCCGTTTCAAGTAGCTATAAAAAAACTGTCTTCCTTAAACCACGCTCACCACCCAAACCTGTACAAGGATATAATAAAGAGGCTCACAATGGCATTATTAAAGATTTCAACATTCCCCAACCATCAAATGGTTGTGCTTTTTCTAATCACAATAATGGACAAATTGAAGCAAGTTTTTCCATAAACGATTTTCTTTCTGCATTACACAATCTTCTGTCTCAGTTCAACATTTCACCATCCATCTTTCAATGTATCTCAATCCATTCATAATGGACAACACATCCAAAATAATCCAGTGGAACTGCCGCAGTCTAGTAAACAAAAAGAGTGATGTTATATATCTTATAAATAAATATGAGCCATTTGCCTTTGCTTTAGCAGACACTTGGCTCAAATCTAATCATAGTTTTAAAATTAATGGTTATTTAACCATTAGAGAGGATAGATCTGATGGGTATGGTAGAATAGCTATATTTATCAAGAATTCTATCCCTTTCTCCACCATTACATTACCTCCTCAAACTGAGGAAATTTCTATTGTAGCTATTAAAGTGCATCATACTTGTCTTGTTTCTATTTACATTCCTGACCCTTCTTTTTCTGTTCTTAAAGAGATGAATAATCTTGTTTCTTTTCTTCCAAAGCCATTATTAATACTGGGGGATTTTAATTGCCATCACCAATCATGGGGTTGTGCAACTTCTACCTGTTATGGCGATGAGTTACTAGATATAATAGACTTACATAACTTATGTATTTTAAATTCAGGAGCTGCCACAAGTCGTTCAGATCCCAATCAAAACCAAAGCGCAATTGACCTTTCTATCTGTTCTCCAAACTTAGCCTCTTCATTAACTTGGCATAATTTAACCTCTACTTATGGTAGTGACCATTTTCCAATAGTTATTTCTTATCCTCTTTCCAAACCAAATGCACCATTATGGAAATCAAACGTAAAATATAAACTACCTAATAGAAATAGTACTGACTGGGACAAATTTAGGAACATTTTTGACAGTAAGCTTTGCTCCTTGCCTGTAATTTCTGATGGCAATGAAAATAGTTGTGCTGAAGCTTTAGCACTCATATTAATTGCAGCGGCAGATGACGTTTTTCCTGTAAAAAATAACAACATTAGTACAATTCCCTCGCCTCCGTGGTAGGACTCTGAGTGCACTGAATTGATTAAGAAACGTAAAGAGGCTGAATACAATTATAACCTTGATATGTCTGATATTAATTTTGATATCGTTACTAAGTTAATTAATGAAACATACAAACTTTTTTAAAAGAAACAAAATGATTCTTGGCGTAACTTTTGCTTATCAATTTCACCGAATACTCACCCTACGATTGTCTGGCGCAACATTCGTAGATTTAGGTCCATTTATAACAACTCTTCTCCTATTCCTGTTTCTTTAGCCAGTGAATTTTTAGATAAATTAGCTCCGCCTTGGGTTCCTGAGGCTATTTGTACTAATAATAGCCTGTCTCGCGTGTCCAATAACCAAGACACTCATACGACGCTAGATCTTCCATTCACTCTCACTGAATTAAAGGTTGTTATTCATAAGACTAATGATTCTGCACCAGGCATGGATGGCATCCCGTATTCCTTTTTTTCCAATTTAAATGATGACGTCCTCAGCTATTATTTAGAACTTATTAATTCTATTCTATATACAAGGAACATCCCAGTTGAATGGAAACGCCAAATGGTGTTGCCATTCCTTAAACCAAATAAAACTCCTTCTGATGAAATTAGCGGAACACTTAACAAAAAATCGCCTAGAATGGTATATTGAAAGTAAGGATGGCTTTAGAAAAGGTAAAAGTACAATTGACTGTTTAAGTATTTTAGCATATTCTGATATTCGGTTATCCTTCTCTAATAACCAATCCACCGTTGCAGTTTTCCTTGATATTAATGCAGCATATGATAATGTTGTATTATCAGTTTTACAAAATAAATTAAAAGTCTTACAAGTTCCATTGAATTTGTCGAATTTTATTATTAATATCTTGACTGAACGCTCTATTAACATGTTAATAGGAGACCATGAGATATCACATCTTGTATGGAGGGGTCTCCCACAGGGTTCTGTGCTCAGTCCCCTTCTATAAAATATTTACACTTTTGATTCGGTTATCCTTCTCTAATAACCAATCCACCGTTGCAGTTTTCCTTGATATTAATGCAGCATATGATAAAGTTGTATTATCAGTTTTACAAAATAAATTAAAAGCCTTACAAGTTCCATTGAATTTGTCGAATTTCATTATTAATATCTTGACTGAACGCTCTATTAACATGTTAATAGGAGACAATGAGATATCACATCTTGTATGGAGGGGTCTCCCACAGGGTTCTGTGCTCAGTCCCCTTCTATACAATATTTACACTTTTGATTTAGATCTATCCTTAACTAGTCACGTTATGGTTCTTCAATATGCCGATGATTTATTATTATATTCTTCAAGTCAATCTGTTGAGCAAGCTAGCTCTGCTATCAATTCTGCTTTATCTATTTTGGAGTCATGGTTACATCTAAACGGTTTGGATTTATCCACGTCTAAAAGCGCGGCTGTTTTATTCACCCGGAAGAGAAATATTCCCTTAGTAAATCTCTTTTATAATGAAATACCTATTCCAGTTAAAGATACATTCAGATATCTAGGTAAAATACTAGACTGTAAATTAAGTAGTGTTGGGTCATTGTGAATATATTGTTAACAAATGCGAAAATCACCTAAATATGCTTAGATGCCTGGTGTGTGGTGGGGTGCACATCCCATTTCTTTGAAACTCATTTACAACGCAATCATCAGAAGCACTCTGGATTATGGATTGTTCGTTCTAGAACCTGGTAGTGTTATGGCTTTTAAAAAATTGGATCGCATCCAGTCTAAAGCATTACGAATTATTTCAGGTGCAATGAAGTCTAGTCCCATTAATGCACTTCAAGTGGAATGCGGGGATGCTCCTTTAAGTCTTAGAAGACAATTCCTATCTGACAAATATTTGTTCCGGATTCTTCAATTCTCAACTCATCCTCTCATTCCTAAACTGGACGCTTTAGTGTTGCAGATTGAATCTTCAGATTACTGGTCCCATAAACGTGCTCCTTGTTTAGTTGTAAGTTATAAAAAAATCCTTTCACTTTCTTCTCCTGTTTACCACTTCAATAAACTTCCCCTATTTAGCAGTAGTTATGAGAGTTTATATTTCAGTCCCTCTATAAAATATAACTGTGTAAGTAAATCAGATCCCGATTGTCATTTAAGTTCTAATCATTTTCTGTCAGAACACTTAGAGTACCACCATATGTTTACGGATGCTGCCAAGCCGTTGGGATAGGTACTTACCATTCTCAATACAACATCGTACAAAAAATAAAACTACCTCCGGAGACTTCTGTTTTTACCGGGGAATGTTTTGGCATTTTTAAAGCCATAGAATATATCCGCATTTTGAAGCTCAAAAAATCTATTATTTTTACTGATTCGCAAAGTGCTCTTCTTGCCATCAATAAATCTGCTTTCGAACACAAATCGCAGTTACCTATCATTTATTTAATAAGAGAATTTGCGTTCAGGATCATCTCTGTGGGTAAATTTCAGGTTCAGGATCATCTCTGATACAATTTGTGTGGATTCCGGCCCATGCTGGAATCCATGGCAATGAAGTGGCTGATAAACTTGCCTGTGATGCGGTGCAGTGTGCTTAGTTCCATATACAAATTTTAGTTATGACCTCGCGTCGTTACCAAAGACTTCTCTACGGGAAACCTGGAAGGTAGCTTGGGATATCGGAAGCAAATCGAAGGGACATTATTTTTCACTTATCCAACCTGACGTTCCAGAAAAACCATGGTTTGGCAGGGCCAAGTTTGGCAAGATGGAGACTTCCATTCTAATACAAGCTTAGGTGCCACAGATTTTTTTTAAGTCATGTGCGACGACGAATACGCGCACTAAAGGTTCCGTACCACCAAAATCATAATCGTTTAGGCACCTTTTATTATTTCTTAGTTTAGTTTAATTTTGTATTTTTATTTTACAGGAGTACCAGAAGTATACCGATGTCGTGTTATTTCACCGACATTTAATTTACAAATCCTCACCAATGGCAGCTACCCACATATTGTTTTATTTGAAATTAAACTACTTCGTCTTTAAATAAAAAATATTTAGCTCAGCGTCATTTTTTGAGCTAGTTCGTGCAAGATTTTTTGTTAGAGAAGATGGTGATTAATCGATATTCAGTGCTGAACTTATCAACAACACAGGACCACTGCAAAGGACAGAGTGCAAGATTCTGGTCAAGAGTTATAAACTGTCAATGGTTGTCAATGTTAACAACCAAGCTATACTGTTTAGGACTATGAATACCTATGGTACTAGTCTTTTTATTTCAGAATTGCCATAACATCTGATATGTTTCCTACTTTACTGCAATATTCTTAAGTAAGTAAGAACATATAATAAACTTAGATATGCAACAAATAAAATGTGTTATTTAGTCATTTATTCCATGTAAAAATAATAACAAACTAAAAATGATAACTACACCACGAAAATTATGCTGTACGTAGACTATTTAGAAAAATAAATATAAAATGGCAATACTAAACCAATCCAACCAAGAATTAACTTTTCATTAATCATAATATTTTTACTTGGCTTTTTCTCTTACTGGGTAATAATTATGATAGTTTAAAGAAACGTAGATAATCAATTGAATTTCTTTCGTAAAAGTGTCACTTTTAGACGTTCAAATTAATTTCAAATAAGATTTCACCGTTATTCTTTTCGGTACATAAAGTTGCCTAACCGGTTATTATATATGCTAGATACATTTATAAAAGCTGCATTGGAATGTGGGCTATATGAACGTAAGGGGTATTACGTATTCGTATTACGGTTTACTTCGGTACACAACAGTCGCGAGTGCGCCGCAATTCCGTAAGGACGTGGACGGCGCTAGATGCTCCCGTTTAATGTGTGGGTGCATCTTGCACCGTCCACGTCTACGTAAAATATGCCACGAAGTTAACCTAATTCTTTTTCTCTCTCTTAGAATGATTTTATGATGTTTTTTTACACTCTAAAGTTCAATAACAAAGTTTTTCGTACATCCCAAGCGAGGCACAATTACATTATTATTATGTATTTCTCTGTAGCAAATTAAACTTTCCGGGTATCGGGGGACCCTTTGAATTATAAACGAACCAGGATGGGACATTGACAGCCTGGAATAGTTCAGCGGTAAGATGTCAGGTAAAATGTTTGTCTTGGAAAACGTAAGGTGCTGGGTATTTATGAAGATGTAGGGAACCGCTAAGGAATTGAATGACCTTAATACTGTGAAATTAACATAATTATGTTATTAACAAAGTGATATTAAATACCATCTATGATTAATTGCCAAACAATCCTTTTTACTCATGAAGACACAGACACTTTGAGGTTTTACAGAGTTTTTTTGAACGCTAAAAATACTTAGTTTTTTTTTGCCACTAACGCTATAACATAATTCAGTGTTAGCCTTAAGCGGCAACGCCCGATCTTCTCGCCGTTAAGAATTTGGAAAAAAATCCTTAAACACCTGTCCCACAGTCAAGCAGAGCTAGCACTAAAGACTTCGCACATTTAGGGTTTCGTACCAAATGTAGAATACAAGCAAGCAATATAAGTATTTATCTACTCAACGAGCTCTTAACAGCGATATTCGATGGGGTAGGTCAGTTTTTTTTCGCTTTTGCCGTATGGATGGGAGCCTCTTAAAAAGCTTAAAAACATAAAAAAAATATTTTTTGTAAATTTTTATGGCTTTGGGCAAGATACTGATACTGTTAAAAATTTGAAGACTGTAGCTCTAACCGTTTGGCTGTAAAACCTGTGTGGCAGACGACAGATAGACAGACAAGTGAGTGACAGCGATGGGGGTCCGTTTGGGTACGGAACGCTAAAAATGAGTTGGCGAGCGCGCAACGGCGACGAGCGATTACTCATTCGCACGGTAATATTATCTATACAGTATTCCATTTCTTACAAACGGACGAAGCGCGAGCTATGCCTACGCGCCTCGATCTCGGCATGCGCTCGGCATACAGATAGTCGTGACTGTGCCGCAGTGACGAACGGACGGTGTGTTGTTTTTTTTTTAACAATAACCGCGCGATTTTTTCACTAAAAATAAGTTCAAGTACATATTTACTATGACGAGTAATAGATATATTGTGCTGTTTTTGGTTGCATGAATTCGTCAATAACTCATCCAGAGATAACTTTTTTTGATTACCTGGAAACTCTGAAAGGTAAGATTATAAAATAATTTTACTTACTAGTAGGTAGGTACATAATGTGTGTCTTTTTAATGGATAAGCATTTCCTTTTATCTCCCGAAAAAAAGATGTCTGGATTAATAAATAAAGTGAATATAGACACGAGTGAAATAGGTAGATATATGTAGGTGGTTCATGAATCATGATACGGTAGGTACGCTTGTGTTAAAACCTCGGGGCATGTGTGTTTTGTTTTGTTAGTTTGTATAATTCAAAGTAAAGACGTGGTATTTTATTATTAATAATAGTTTTTTATTGTACTGTGTGTATAAATAATACTATTATTAGATATATAGATATTCCTTTTTCTCCACCTTGTCCATGTTTCCCAAAACAATTTTTATATTAGAATGCGGATTTTTTATACTTTAAAATTGAATAATAAAGCATTTCGTACGTCTCAGTCGAGGCCCAAATTATTTTCGGTCGCAAATTTATAATACCGATTTGTTATTCAGACATAAACATGTTTTGTATTTAATCTACCAATCAAAAAACAACACGCATTTTTATTGAACACTTCCTATTCAATTTACAAAGTATTTTATTTGTTTATATAAAAAACTATGTTTACAATCACAAAACTAAATTGAAACACAAAGTAAGCAAATTAAATTATAATGCAGGAGGCGGGCAGCCCTATCGCATGTTTACGTACCGCGCGGCTGTAGGCATTTATTTCAAAGATACGGCCGAGTTACAATACTCTATAGATATATTACCGTGTCATTGGTATGCGTGCGTATGTACCAAGCGTGAGTCTCTCAGCGAGTGTTCTGTCCGCCAAGTGAATAACGCTGAGCGAGTACGCTCTTGTCGCTCTGACATACGAGTTCTCCCCAGCGCAGCGGTGTGCACAGTCAGCGATCAACTATTAATATAATATAATACATAATCACCCTATAATATTACCACTACTGGGACACAGGCCTCCTCTCTGTGAGAGGCCCACTCCCTGGGCCAAAATCCACCACGCGGGCCCAGTGCGGGTTGGTGGATGTCACATGTCTTCGAACTTTTGGTTCTAAGACATGCCGGTTTCCTCACGATGTGTTCGTTCACCGTTTTGAGAGCAGTGGTGATGAAATAATTTACACAAAGTAAAACGACTGTCAGGGTTCGAACCTACGACCTACAACTCATAAGTCGCGGCCGTCACCACTGGACCACCACTGCTCTTTATATAATATAATATAATATAATAAAATATAATATAATATAAATGTATCAATATAATATAATATGTACCTCTTTTACTTTTACGGGAATCTCTTGTACGTTTCTTGAGCGAGATAATCGTTGGTAGCTAGTTACTTTCCTTGTCGGCGGAGGGACAGATGCTTTCCGTACTAATCATTTCGTAGAAATGTTTATTTTCAAGCATGATTTTTTTACTATAGGTCTCAGGTAAGAACAGGCTAAAATAGACTTTAATAGGGTTCTATTTTGTAATTTCTGCGTTTTTATTGCGTTTTCATTGATAGTTAAGTTTTGTTTTGTATGGTAAAAATGATGAATAGTATTAAAATTGTAATAGCTACTAATTTCAAAACTGACCAGCAGTGTTCAAGGGTACTGTACTTACCTTATTTGTCCGTTTAACGCGGAACGGTACAGTAACATTTTCTCTTGAATGTTTCGGAGATTTATTCCGTTCATTTACTAAAACAAGTTCAAAGATATAAGGTACAATTTGTAAAAATGCTTTGTATGTAATTATAAGACCTTTAATTGAAAAAAAATCTGTTAAATCCAAAAGAATAAAATTTTGGTAGCAAACATCTAGTTCAATAATAAAATATGACTAATAATCAACTTTATTATAAATGATAAATGATTTTTATTTCTGTAAGTAGGTTTGTACAAACACTTTTACACGTCAATCATATTTTTAAAATAAAGCTATATTTGTTCCTAGTAATTTTATTATGGATACCACTGTATTTTTTAAACAATTTTATATTTTTATGGGCATTTAAAAGATTTTCAAAAATATACTGAGAGGGCACAGTCAATTAATCTCCTTAAATTTCTCTCTGAGAGAGTGTCTCGGACATAATTTGTAAATTGATCGAACAGCTCTTTTCTGCAAAACAAAGATAGTCTGAATGTCAGCGGCATTTCCCCACATCCAAATACCGTACGTCATTACACTATGAAAATAGCTAAAGTACACTAAACGGGCTGTCTCTATATCAGTTAAATAACGAATTTTTCTAACAGCGTATGCTGCGGAGCTTAGTTTCGACAATTTTCTATTTATGTGGACCCCACTGAAGCTTAGCATCGAAAGGTAAGCCCAAAAATACTGTGCTATCTTCAGGATTCAATTCTTCGCCCTTTATCAACACATTCGTTTTCACCAGCCTAAAGTGAGGTACCGTAAACTTAATGCATTTGGTTTTTTCCATTAAGAAGTAAATTATTAACATTGAACCAGTGAACTACTTTTGAGATCGCGCTATTTACATCGTTAGTAACCAGCTGCTGACGTTTAAGTTTAAACAAAAGTGAAGTGTCATCCGCAAACAACACTATATCATGAGTATCCTTTATGTGGTAAGGCAAATCATTAATATAAATAAGAAACAAGAAAGGACCAAGAATTGAGCCCTGTGGGACTCCCATTGTTACCATAGATCCGGGAGATCTTTTCCCACTAACGTCAACGCTCTGAATCCTTTTACTTAAGTTGAATTAAGAAGATCAAGAGCGGTGTTCCGGACCCCGCAGTGGCAGAGTTTCCTGATTAACGTTTCATGGAGAACGCAATCGAATGCCTTGAACAAATTACAAAAGATGCCCTAGGCATTGCGTTTATCTTCCCATGCATTATAAATGTGTCCTCGGATGACCCCTTGTAAAACCGAACTATTTATTGTGCAATAATTTACTTTTATTAAAAATTCTTTATAATTTTATTGGTCTAAAATATTTTTTTCAAAAATTTTACTAAAGATAGGTAGCGCTGAAATAGGTCTATAATTGGTGGGGTCTGATGTACTATCTGATTTAAACAAAGGTATTATTTTACTATTTTTCATGTGGTCAGGAAACTCCCCACAGTCAATGCAATTATTAAAGATTAGAGATAAATTAGGTACTACAATGTCAATAATACTAGACTTAGCAACTTCTATAGAATTATCCCACAGCTCTGCAGTCTTTTTTAAAATTTAAAGTGTGAAAGGTTTTAATTATACCTATCTCTACAGGTAATATGTTCAAAATGAAATTCCGAATTGCAAACATTAACATTTTCCTTAAGCAAAGACTCTGCAACAGAAAGTTTAGGGAATTAGTAGTTGAAACGGGAACATCTGAAAATAAATTTTCAAAGGCCGCGGTGACTTGCGAGTCTGATTTTATTATGTTGTCATTAATTGACAGGCTATAGCCACAATTTCGGTTACTAGACCTTCCCGTTTCACTATTAATAATATTCCAAGTCGTTTTGATTAAACGCTGGGGCGTAACTGCGCTGCCGCGAGAAATCGCGGCACAGCGTTCGGAGCTCCGGCGGGATCTCATGGCGACATGGAGAGTATGGTTGTCGCAACCCAGTACCGGGCACGCCACAATTGCGGCGATAAGTCCCCTCTTTGAGGAGTGGCTAGAGAGGCGCCACGGCATCCTCACCATCCGCCTGACGCAGGTCCTCACCGGACATGGTAGCTTCGGGAGATTCCTGTGTCGGATAAGGCGGGAAGAAACGCCCGAGTGTCACCACTGTGTAGATCGCCCGGAGGACACGGTGAAGCATACGGTGGAGGTTTGCCCGGCTTGGGCAGAGGACTGTCGTGTCCTCGTTGAGGCGATCGGCGGCAGAGGCCTTTCGCGTCCAGCCCTGGTTCAGGCCATGGTACGGAGCGAGAGGGTATGGGCAGCCGTCACCTCCTTCTGCAAAGCAGTAATGCTCGCGAAGGAGGAGGCGGGACGGTTGAGGGAAAGGCAAATTTCGCGCCCTCTTGCCCCTAGCCGCCGCAGGAGACGCCCTGGGCGTCGGGAATCCCGGGTGGATTTTCGGCCACCGTAGGCGCAGGCTTGCGGATGGTGAGCAATGGGTAGCTCACCGTCCGGTAAGGACCAGTCCCGGGTCGACGGCGCGTTGTATTCCACGCGTGCCTCAAAGAGATGTCGGCAGCACAAGTGTAGGGGTCCACTAGGGCCGATGCCTGCCGGAGTCGCGAGAAGGTACTAAAAGGTTACCGAGTCCCCTGGCAACACAGGCAACGGAAGGAATACGGGTGGGTTTTAATCAGTAAGAGTCTGACACACCCGAGCTCCGCCCAGAGCGGGAGAAGTTATTTGATGATTTCCCACCGAAAAAAAAAAGAAAGTCATGTTGATTACATTACTACTATTTTTAATCTTCGAACTCAAATAACGCGACTTGTCAACCTTTTTTAAATAATTTTGAATAGTAAAATGGAATGAAATTGTTTACAGTTTATATTAAAGAAATCATCAAATAGATGATTAGCATCAGCAGGATTAGACAAAACTGGTAATTTATTAATGAGTTTAACTTTAAAAGCTTCCGAGCGACTTGCAGTTTTGGGGTTAACAATGATATCTTTTTAGCCACTTTGTTGTTTTGGTTTTGAATAGTAATCTTTTGCCCACAATGATCTGAGTTTAGTAATTCATTTCTCATACTTAATTCATAATTTCTTTGTGGCTTGGTATAATATCTGTATAAATATTATCTAGGCATGTGGCACTAGTAGGGGTTATTCTTGTGGGCTCTAGAAATAGATTTCCAAGATTGTAGGACTGAAACAGACTTATTATTTTACTACAAGAACCTGAGTTTTCTAATAAATTAACATTAAAATCACCGCAAGTGATAATAGACTTGTTTGAGTTACAAATCTTGTGTAACACTTCATCCATTCAAAGCAGTCCTAAAATCCTGAAGGGGAATCCTGTACACACTTACTCGTAATACAATAAACTGCTCCAATTCTATACAGACTATTTCAACTCTCCACTCAACAGATAGGCTCACAATATCACCGCATTTACTCTGCTGAACGAACTACCAACGTGGTGATTATTAAAATTGAACAAGAACATCAATTCTTGTTCAATTAAAAAAAAAAGCCTCCAGGCTTTTAGCCAATGTTCTGTTATACAAAGATTTATCGATACTGTTAAAAATCATAAATAATTGTATCTCTAAATCTAAATCCTTGAATATTTTGATGCACCAGGTTGATACTATTGACTGATTTTAAACTTTTATTTGATTTATTTTTGCAGTTCTGTACATTGTTATTGCTAGAGATTGCCTTAAATTCTAATTTAAATTATTGCCTCTATTGTCTTAAATTCTAATTTAAATTATTATCAATGTCAATTTTTGATACCAAATTATTGTCTGAATTATAAGTTTAGTTTCTCCTTAATAACACAATATTCCATAATACAATATTTTAGACATTACAGTCCCACTTGACTCTAATTGGTTGTTTCGAATTTCGGAACAATAAAAAAAATATCAACATGTTTCACTTATACTTACTTTCAATCTTTACCTTTGTAAAAATATTGGAATGAAGTGAATTAGGATAACATTATATTACGATCTCATAAAAATATTATTCTCCCTCTCACAGAGAGAAGGCCTGTGTCCCAGCAGTGGGAACATTATAGGCTGATTGTGTATTATATTATACAATATGTAACAAAAACCCTGTTGTTCCTTCTACCTACGTTTTAAGAATCAGTTTACTAAGCGATAAAGCAAGTCATTTTTAAAAAACTGTTCAATAAAAAAAAAATTAAATAAATATTTAATTATTAATATTTGTAATGTTTAATCGATTTGTTACCTCTGCCATTCTGCATGAAGCGATGACGCGAAACCAGAAGTAGATAGAACGTTCCCGCCCTCTCTTTGATCGGTGCCGACGCGCCGCCGATTATCTACCTATTTTTCTACACAAGTTCGTGACCTTGTCAGCTGTTGTTTATCAGTATCACTTTAACGAATTAATCTTTGAAAATCTTGGTTTACACAGTATTTTTAAGCACATTTGATAATTGTTAAAACTACATTTAACACTTCACTACGTTAAAAAAAAACAAATTCGCCGCGTCTGTCACATAAAACCTGATGTACCTATTTACATTTTAATGCATTAATTTATTATGATATCTACTTGACGACCACGGAGTTGCTGTTCGATATGACCACGTTGTACCTCTACACTTCTTGGCTCATTCCAGTCACATTTCCGAAGACACATCAACATATTAAAATATTCTACGTTAGAATAAGACATTGTCAACGTTTACGTAAACAAAACACAAGTCGCTAGGCACTAGTCACGTAGGTCAACAATAACGTCCACTCAGAAGAAAGCTGCGCGGGAGACTAAGGAAGTGCTTCGCAGGGAGACGGGTGGTGGGGCGGCGGGGTACGTAGGGACGTGGTACCGACCCGCCGACATGCGCGGCGGATGTTTTTGGCGGCACCTTTTGTCGCATTCAAAGAAAGCCGCTAGTAGCTAGTAGGCTATTTAGCGAAATAAAGATGTACTTGTAAAATCAGATACTCTAAACATTTTTTTGAATGTGTCGATTTTAATAGTTATTGGTTTTGACCACTCGACTAGCCAATGCTTAATTTTTTTAAATTATAATTTCATCAATGTTCTGCTTATAGGTAAATGTATACGTTCCTAAAAGGAACAACAGGGTTTTTGTTACATATTGTATTAATAACTGATCGCTGAATGTGCACACCGCTGCGCTGGGGAGAACTCGTTTGTTACAGTTTATTCGTGTGTAACGAAAAGTATGAGGGCTTATTTGCCAAAACGGTGCCAACCTTGTAAAAAGAGTGAAAAAATAATCACCAAGGGAAATTAATATTGAAAACGTTTTCGCTTCACTATTGTAACCGCACCCTTAACGGGTACATGCCGTTCAAATTCTCTTTTTCTCTCTGTTGTCCTAGTGTTAATAGTCAGCTCGCATTCATAAAGTCTATTTGTAAGCATGAGCAATTCGAATCTCAAGGTACGTTGATTCTGAACGTGTGTTTGTTTAAATTATCTTATTCGTAAAAAGGGAGAATGGGAATATTTTAAGACCTACGAGAATACTTTAACTTGTTAATTCCATGAGAGTGTAGTCATTTTCTTTCATATTAAATGAACACGTTTCTTGAGAGATAGCAACCGCAAACATGGAGAATAAAAGTATTTTTTTTCTTTGAACGTCTCGTCTTCATAATTTCTGTGAAACAGGCAATGCATTTTCCTATGAAGTTAATATTAACTTACAGTTTGCCTATAAATACGAGGGGGCGTTTTTAAGTTCGCGGAATGGAGGGTGAGAAGTGAAAATAAAAATGCTAAATTATTTTTCTTTTTCAATATATTCACCTGCTACCCTTATACATTTTTCAGTTCTTTAAATTAGCTTATGTATACCTTCATAAAAAAATGGTTTGTCTTTATCCGAAAAATAAGCTGAAACCGCGTCCTTCACTTCTTCATCATTTGAAAGTTTCTTCCCACGAAGTTCTTTTTTCAGTTTTGGGAAGAGGTAATAATCACTGGGAGCCAGGTCTGGGCTGTAGGGCGGATGGTCTAAAATATCGAAGCCCACCTTATGCAGGGCAGCCAACGCAACACGGCTCTTGTGAACAGGCGCGTTGTCGTGAAGAAGAAGGACACCTTTGGTCAATTTACCCCTCCTTTTTTCTTTAATGCTTTCTTTCAACCTCTCGAGGATAGAAGCATAGTATTCTCCGGTTATAGAAACGCCTTTATCTTTATAATCGGTCAACAGGATTCCTTCTGAATCCCAAAACACTGTTGCCATGATTTTTCCAGCCGATCGTGAAACTTTAAACTTTCGACTCAGGTTCATAATGATGAACCCAAGTTTCATTTCCAGTAACAATTCGACTTAATAGTCCATCCTTATCTTCGTTACAGAGGTCCAAAAACGTGCGAGAACACTCCACGCGGTGTTGTTTTTGAGGCGTCGTGAGCATTCTTGGCACCCATCTTGCACTGACCTTTGTCATGCCAAGATGATCGTGTAGAATTTTGAAAATTGTCGTATCCGATACACCAACCATTTCTGCAAGCTGTTTCTTCTTTAGTCTGGCATCTTCCAATATTATTTTTTCGACTTTTTTAATGATTTCCGGAGTAGTCACCTCGATCGACCGTCCGGGCCGTGGGTCGTCTTCAAGTGAGGTCCTACCTTGTTTAAAGAGACTGTGCCACTTGCAAACCATGGTTTTACCCGGGCAAGAGTCCCCGTAAACGGATTCCATCTCTTCCAGTATATTTTTAACTGACTTTCCTTGCTTGGTAAGGAACTTTATTACGGCACGGTACTCGATTTTTCCATAATTCACACTTTCTTCCCGATTGAGATGTTTGCTTGACGATAGTTCATACACTAATGATCCAATTATTATTATTTTTTTTTTATGTATGGCATCTCGTAGTTGACCTTGAGAGGTCGTGACTACTCAACCGGACTTTCCTGTGGCTGCCTTAAGCGAACTCAAAGCCTCCAGCCAGGGGCGAATTTCTTACATTACTAAGCGACTGCACGCTAAGGGCACCCCCTGTGGGATACGGACCTTGGCTTAGGGCATCGCTGGGGGGAGGATAGCAAGGTGGGACAGGCTGGATCTGATTAGAATTATTATTATTATTCGGGGAATTTAAAACTACAGGCTCAGCTGCGGCGCGGGCTGGCGCTTCGTCGTCGAGCAAGGGTCGGGGGGAATGATCCAATTAAGATAAAACCTGGTATTTATACTAATATTGAGTGGCTGAAGTTGTGGCCATCCCGATAATGACCTATTGTTATCCCCTCCCCCCCATTCCGCGAACTTAAAAACGCACCCTCGTAACTACCTGATATTCGGAATTCTAAAATTATCATAGAAAAATCATTTCATTTTGGCTCTTACCACCACCCGGGGTCTGCAAATGTTTCAATTCACTTCTGGAAGTGTTTATAGCTTATCAGGTTTGCTAAAGGAGAGGTGACAACCTTGTTGCTATCTTATAACACCATTAGAAAAATACCTAGTCATCATCTATCTGGCCTTTTTTTCCGACCATGTTGGCGTCGGCTTCCAGACTAATTTTCCGAATTCAGCTGAATACAAGTATTTTCATTTGCAGATATGTTACGTCGCTGCAGTGGGCAGAGTACCTAATAGCCAAGCCTAGATGTAAAGCACTGTATTTAATATTCCTTTGTTATTTTAAGCCCGCAGTAAAAATACTGTATTTCAGTAAAAACAATGCGTTGCTACATTTTGGTAGGTATTGTGTTCATTTTTAGGGTTCCGTACATCAAAAGGAAAAAACGGGGTCCTTATAGAATCACTATCGTGTGTCTGTCTGTCCGTCTGTTACAGCCGATTTGCTCCAAATCTACTGGACCGATTTAGTTAAAATTTGGTACACAGGACTGGACTTTATGTGACCCAAACACGAACTTGTAACGTAAATATTAATTTTGAATTTGGTCCACTTTTGGGGGAAAAATTAGAAAAGTACCGTGCGATATACATCTATGAAAGAATTTGTTAGGAGATTTTTTTTTATTCTTATAGAATTGGAATGTAACGTGTCTTTTAAGTACAATGTTAAGTTTGTTCTTAGGATAAATTCATCCCAACTACGGAACCCTTCATGGTGCGTGGTCCGACTCGCACTTGGCTGGTTTTTTATTTTATTTATTTAATTAATAGAAATAATTATAAAAGAGCAGTTGGATCTTTCTGAATACAACGAGATGAATGCTAAAATTACATTTATTTGAAATAATAATAGTACAGGTACACCTCAAATTTTAGTAAGAACCATTTTAAATTCGCATTTTCGGGTACCCCGAAATAACATAACTCAGAAAACATTTTATTTTAATCTTTTTTAAATTAAATGTTATCACCTTACAGCTTATTAAATCTAAAGTGTTGCTGTGACAAATAAACTTATTATTCTTTCTTTCTTTCTTAAGATACAGAGCCACACCTAATCCTAAACTTTTTATTTGCATACATAAACTCATGCCTTCTTCCCCTGGGGGTAGGCAGAAACTATAGAACGCCACCTGCTATGCTCCTTACATACTCCTTTTGCTTCGTTTACGTTCATACATCTGGTCATACACGCACGCCGATTGCGAGTACTACGCACCTGACCTATCCGAAGAACATCACCAATGAGGTCACTATAGGTATGTCTTCCTAGGGCGTCCCCTCCTGGCGTTTCCAAGTACATCTGCCTTGTTACTTACTTGCTTACTTACTTTTTATTTGTCTTCGATTATCAGTTACTGTACTATAACCGTAAAAAAAAATGGAACACCGCATTTTCTAGAACCGGAGTGAGCATTTTTCAACAGAATTGACGATTATAATAATAATAATGGTCCCGACATATGTAAGGACAAAATAATAATAATATCATCCGCCTTCTTTATCTAAATTTTGCCTTAAATACTTTGTCCCGACCCGTGTGTAAGCTTTCTTAACCTCTCTCTGAGAAGAAACATATATAATCAGCCTATAATGTTCCAACTGTTGGGACACAAACCTCCTCTCCATGAGAAGGAATGGGCCGTAATCCACCACGCGGGCCCAGTGCGGGTTGGTAGTTGTCACGTGTCTTCGAATTTTTGGTTCTGGGACATGCCGGTTTACTTACGATGTTTTTCTTCACCGTTTTAAATGGTGATGAAATAATTTACACAAATTAAAGCGCCTGTTTGGGTTTGAACCTGCTACCTACAACTCATGATTCGCGGCCGTTACCACTGTGCCACTGCTGCTGCAGAAGAAACGTAAAGAACCGAAAATAATAATATTAATAAATTAATTTATTTGCAAACATAAGTGTCACTGTTACAAAATTTCTGCCTCCCGAACTAGATAGTTAACTTGTATCTCAGGAGATAGGATTCAGCTAAGTTACGACCTATTTTGCTGTAAAGAGAAATATTTTAATATAAGATAACACCTTTTTAGCAAAACAATGTAGTTAAATTATCTTGATGAGGCAAATAAAGTAGTAAGCCGCAATGTTTGAGATAAAACTTTTCTATACAGATTAAAGAATACACGCGTAAAAATGTCATTGTGCTCTTTTTATTTTGATTTTCACTCAGTTTTTTTTTACAATGGATTACACTTCGTGTATACGTATTATTTGTTGCAACAAGTTTAAAACCCAAAAATGAATAATTAGATATTGGTGCCGATTCAATTGTTCATAAACTAAACTAAATTTATGTTCAGTGCATCTTTTTCTTTCTATATCATTAAGAAAAGGACAGAATATAAATTTTAGTTTAATCCTGTCAAATTAATCAGCGATTGACGTAAATTAACGTAATTTTTAATCACGTCTAAACTTGTATGGTGTATTGACAGGCGCTGATTAATTGACTTCTTTAGTACCTACTAAAGAGCCAACCAATCCTGAAAAAAGGATCACTTAGTAATCTAAGTGATCCTTTTTTCAAGGAATCAATGAGACTCATGATCTGTTTTATTATAATGGAATAATTTCCATTATTATAAAACAGATCATGAGTCTCATTGATTCCTTGACTTGTCATTAAACCTGCGCAACCAATTTACTTATTTCTTATTTTTTTCAGCCAATTTTCTAAACCTTTCAGCAGTGTTTATAATGTGATATAGATTGCCTCTTGTTCCCTAATTCGGAGTGGTAAATTGGGTATTTTTCCCATCGCATTAAAAGGGGCTTGACCGTCTTCATAGGTATTAAATGGGGATCTTTTTGTCATGCCATATTTTATTCTAGCGTGGGATTCTGTAGAGCCTTAGAAAGCAGTTTTCAGTGTGTGACTTAAATGGAAATGTGCTAACTACTAGCACAGCTAGCTCGCTAGCTAGTGTAGTTTGGAAGAGCCATAGAACCTACAATTTATTATTAATAATTTATACCCGACTAGGTGGTAGAGAGCAGTGGTGGCCCAGTTGTAGGTCGTAGGTTCGAACCTAGACAGGTACTTTACTTGGTGTAATTTATTTCATCTCTCAAAACGGTGAAGGAATCCATCGTGAGGAAAGCGGCATGTCCTAGAAACAAAAGTTTGGAGACATGTGACATCGACCAAACTGAACCGGGCCCGCGTGGTGGATTACGGCCCACTCCCTCTCAAAGAGAGGAGGCCTGTGTCCCAGCATTGGGAATATTAGAGGCTGATTATGTATACCCGATTATTCTCAACGAAAATCGAGGACAATTAAAATGGAGTGGTAAAAGAAAGAAAGAAAGAAAATACGTTTATTTGCGGTAAACATGACGTAAAGACGGAACACAATCGCAAAAAAATCACTGCAACGTGCAAAATTACTTTAATTTCGGAAGCCAGTGTCTTTGGATTTGTATTTAAGTTTTTTGCCACCGACTTCCGAAATTAAAGTTATTGTTCACGTTGTACTTTTTTTATGGATGTCGGTAGTTTATTTTTTGGAAAAAGTTTTTTATTTTTCACTTTTTAGTCAGTCAGTTTGTTTAAGTTATATATCTAAGTTACAATAGCCTTATGTCAACAGCTCATCACTTTTTACAAAATATTGCTTTTACCGACGCAGGGACGTTAATTGTTGAGGAGTTATCTTGGTGAAAACCAGGAAAACTCCACTTCACCATGATTATGCACTGTGACGAGCATAAACTGCTTAGCAACCATATTAAAGTAATCGTTTCGCAACCCGTGAAATCCTTTTTATTGTTTAGTTCCGGTGGCCATCTGTGGTCATCATCATCAGTTCCTCTTCACCAAATGGTTACTATAAAGAATAGCCAAACCTCTATAGGTGTGCAAAATGTGAGGATTTCCCTCGATTTTCATGGGATCCTCTCATCAGACTCTGAGTTGGTGACAATGGGACCACCTCAAGAGAATACCCATTCAAAAAAAAAATCTATTTCTGTCCTCAATTGACGGAGAAATCTGTGCAAATAAATAAAAAAAAACATACATACAGTCCCCCTTCCTTTTTTCGAAATCGGTTAACACGAACAAGTTTGAGGAAAATATGCGTTACATCCACGCAAAACGGCCATCGTTCAGCATAATGCTGCAACCCTATGCGAGACCTTATGCCCCAGCGCTGGTTTTCAGCGACAGCCGACGTTGACGTAATTACGTCCACCGGTGCAGCATACAATGAGATATAAAAAAAAAATAAAAAATAAATACACAATAATTATTTCTAGATGTTTACATAAAATAATATTTTAAAATAGCAACATTCCGTAGGCAACGACGTACACGCCGCCGACTTAGAGTACCTAATCTGTGGGCGCCAGCTGTTAGAAAACTATTTGTTTGCCATTTTTCAGTCCCGTACTAATGCAAGAAGATCTACAATGTGTTCAACTGTATCAATCTTTTATTTTTTACATTTATTGATTTTGTTATTTAACATGCACACTAATAAAATTGTTTACTCAACTCGCTTTAGACATTGTCAAAATAGACGACACTGGCTTTGCTTGCCATATATTAAAAATAGAATAGAATAGACAAATTAGTTACATAATAATTATCATTCATCAATTCATTTTATTTATAATTTAAAATTACTAGAGTTGATACAATGACAAATGGGAGCCATGCGGGGTGCAGGGGAGCGTGGGTTGCGTCGGCGGCGGCTGCTAGCTGTCACTGGTTCCTGCACCCGTGAACTACTCGTGAACTACCCGTGAACTACTCGACGTACTCTTACGCTCCTCAACTCAATCATTAGTATGATTTAGTTGAGGAGACACCATCTTGAGATAGTTCTCAAGATGTAAACTTGTTCACTGACGGATTGAACAAAATTATATCTGCAGCAAATGTCCACCTCACATACTGTCATACAAATTAGCTCATGATATCGACGTAATTAGGCTTTTTTTTTTGTGGATGGGAAATCATGAAATAACTTCTCCCCCTCTGGGTGGACGTAATTAGGCTAAACTGTGTTCATTATAAGTTAGTAGTTAAGCAATATACGAGTATAGCAATATATTATGATACCAAGAAATTGTAACCATTAAAAATTATTATTTATTAATTATTATTTATTCGTAAAGACATCGATTATAATAAGGTTGAGAACCCTAAAAAAATTGGAAACTGAGATCTTGCGATCTGACGCCACTGAATTTCAACCACGAGCGAAGCGAGAATATAAACCCGATACCTATTATAGAAACCCGAGCGAAGCATTTCAAAGCTACGAGACGCAGAATAGCTTTACTGCCGAGCGATACACAACTTTTCACCTCACCAGCGAAGAAAATACGAGCGACGTGATGACAACCGCTGCAGCATTCAGTGGAATCGTTTATTTACATAACCAAATTACAAGACTTCCAAAAACAAGATCAATATCAAAAAAAGAAGGCTGCAACCTGCACGCGCAGCGCCGCGGCGCCCTAGGCCCGCGCCAGTGTGTCACAGCCGTCACGCTGACACCAAGTTGTCAAACAGTTTTATAGTTGTTTTTTTTGTGTGTGAATGTTTCATATTTGTAAATAATTATTTAAGTGTATTGTGCATAGTTATTATTTATTTTAGGTAAGTCGTTTTACATATATGTTTAACGCCGGATATAGTGCCAGTCAACCTGCCACATCGCTTGATGTCCAGGTGAGATGTCCCCATTGCTCCCAGCCACGCTTCTTTAAAGGCGAACGGGGGCTACGGATACACTATGGCAAGGTTCACAAACCTCATAGTGTAACTTTGTCCCCCCCAGCCACATCCCCAAAATCAACAACCCCTGATCAAAGTTTGTGGAAAACGTTGGCAAAATTCAAAAATTCTACCCCTGTATTAAAGAGAGTTCCCCGGGGCGCGAGACGGTCTGTTGCACTGAGTTTGGCGCAATGTCTCCGTCTTGCGACCCAGGAGAACTCACAAAGTGCCTGGGAGCAATTACTTACCTTTCCTTATAGGATTCTGCATGTTCAAAAAAATTTGGCAACTAAAAAAACCTTAACGAACCAAATTAGAGAAAATTGCAACAATTCGACCCTAACTTTAGATACAAAATTACCTGCTTTCAATAATTCATCACGAAAAGGATTATGTTCACATGTGGAATCCAAATTAAGTGAAGGTGACATCAGGGGTGCGGCCAGGATACTTTTCAGCAGCGATGTGGTGGCGCCTTACTCTCCAGAAACGGTAACAGCTCTAAAGAGTAAACACCCAGCGCCTGCGGATGGTCTCACCTTTCCCGATCTCCCCGACCTTCCCAACCTAAATTCAACCTTCCTAAACGTTTCGGCCCCCCAGTTGATTGCAGCCGTGAGCTCCTTCCGAAGTGGTTCAGCCAGTGGCCTCGACGGTCTGACTCCTCAACATCTTAAGGATCTTTTGAGTTCAGGCGCCGGGGAAGCTGGTGAATCGCTTCTAAAGGAGCTTGCAGCCCTGATTAACCTCATGCTCACCGGCGGTGTAAACGAGGCCATCGTCAATGTCTTATACGGGGCCAACCTATGTGCCCTGCGTAAGAAGGACGGCGTTATCCGTCCCATCGCCGTTGGCTGCACTTACAGGCGTACGGCAGCCAAAATATGCTGTAAGTTATATAGCGAACCGCTTATAGCTAAGTTTCAGCCCCTGCAGCTTGGTTTCGGCTCAAAAGGGGGCTGTGAGGCTGCCGTGCATGCCCTTTCCACCTTTTTGAATTCCAACAAAGGTCAGGTCATCCTCAAGGTCGACGTTAAGAATGCCTTTAACTCTGTCAACAGGGACACTTTGTTGGCTGAAGTCAAAAAGGAATTACCCGAAATTTATGGTTTTATGTGGCAATGTTACAGGTACCCTTCTAAATTATTATACAAGGACAATGTTTTGGAATCTTTAGTAGGATGCCAACAAGGTGACCCTCTCGGACCAGTCATTTTCAGATTGGCTATTCATCCAATTATTCAGAAACTAAATTCAAAATTTAATGTGTGGTATTTAGATGATGGAACGCTAGGAGGTGATGTAGACACCGTTTTGAAAGACTTAAAATTCCTCAAACAGCAATTTAAATCTATTGGCCTGGACCTTAACCCATCTAAATGTGAAATTTACCTTTCTGACATTACCGACAGACAGTTGACCCTAGAGAAATTTAATGAAATAACCCCACAAATCAAAATTTTAGAAAAAGGTCCTTGCACCTCCTAGGTTCCCCAGTTGTAGAAGACAGTTTTTCTTTTCTAATCGATGAAAAAATTTAAAACTTCAACGACATTTCAGACAGATTCTCCAAAATTAATTTACATTCGGCATTCACCCTGATTAGATACTGTTGTTTTGGCCCAAATTTTATATATTTTCTACGTTCTTCCGCCTTATGGAAGCAGTCACACCACTTGGACAAAATTGACCAAATTATTCGCAATACATTAACTTCCATTTTAAATGTGGCCTAGGACGACCGAGCGTGGTTGCAAGCCACACTACCCATTCGTTTTGGTGGCCTTGGTGTCCGTAAAATTACTAATATTAGCTTACCGGCGTTCCTATCCTCTGTCCACAGCACTGAAAAGCTAACCAGGGAAATTTTAGCCCCCTCCCTGGTTGACTCTGAAGTGCCGTGCTTGACCGACGCAGTGAACGCCTGGAAAATGGCTTGCCCGGATACAGATCGTCCCGTGAACCCATCTTCCCAGAGACAGTGGGACGAGCCGCTCTGCAGGTTGGTACGGAATAATCTTATTAATACGTCCAACAATACTGCTGAGCGTGCCCGCCTGCTGGCTGTGGGTGAGTGGGAGTCGGGCCTCTGGCTTCAGGCGCTACCGTCACCCAACATAGGCACTATGCTGGGTGACACCACCTTCCGGCTCGCTACTTGTCTGCGTCTGGGCGCTCCTTGCGTAGCTCCGCATCGCTGCCAATGCGGTGAAGGTGTCGACTGCCTCGGACACCATGGTCTACTAAAGCGCAGGGCGGATAGCACGGCACGCCAGTATCAACGACATCATCCGTCGCGCTCTTGGCACCGTCGGGGTGCCCGCTGTTTTAGAACCTAATGGTTTGGCACGCGACGATGGGAAGAGACCAGACGGAATGACCATAATGCCTTGGAAGGTAGGTAGGCCTTTGGTGTGGGATGCCACGTGTGTCGACACCCTTGCGCCATCCCATCTTCCTAGCACGGCGGGCTGTGCTGGGGCGGCTGCTGCAGGTGCGGAAAACCTCAAACGGCGCAAGTGCTCAAATCTTTTTGGGACTTATATGTTCGAGCCGTTTGGGGTTGAAACACTAGGGCCATGGGGTCCGAGTGCCCACTTAGTTTTTAGAGACATCGCCAAGCGGTTAGTCGACTCCTCACGTGACCAGAGGGCTGGTCTATTTCTTGGCCAAAGAATCAGCATTGCCATACAACGTGGTAATGCTGCCAGCCTTTTGGGTACTTTTCCTGTTGACAGCGATGCGGACGAATTTTTTGACGCCCTTTGATATTTTGCCCTCCCTTTTTTATAATTGTACATATAATTATTATTATTTTAAGTTTGTTAGTTTTTAAATGATGTAGAAATTGTAACTGGACGTGTATTTCAAAAATGTAACTTGTTTGTATTGTAATGTAGACGCCTTGGGTCTGGGGTTTGGTTGGTTGTGTTAAGTCTACAAAATGTTTAATAATGAATAAATAAATGAGCTTTTGTTGTATAAAAACGTGGGGTTATTTCAGTTAACATTGGCATCAATATCAGCATCAGATTTAAAATATGTATTTTTTAAAACATTTCCAATACGTTTCCATGTTTATTTTTGTTTGTTTCATTTCATTTCTCTGACTTTGAATCATGTTTAGTTCTACATATTTATTGATCACAAAAGGCCATTTAGGATCCTAATGATCCCATTTACAGCAAACACGGAACTGTAATAGTTCAGAAAGTACGGGAAAGCTTTTGCTTGTTCCGCAAATATTATATTATACATATTTATTTTCTTTGCCAACGTAGTGGAGCGAAAGGACTTAACTGTTGGACAGAAATAGCTTTTATTTGTTGAAGACAGTTCGTTTATTTAAACGCTTCCGCTGATTGTTTTTTATTTGACATCGTACGTTTTATATCCCGACTCCATACTAATATTATAGAGAGGTATGTGAGTTTCTAAGTAGGGGTAATCTTCGGAACTACTGATCTGATTCCGAAAAAATTCTTTCACTAATGGGAAGATAGAATACATTATCCCTGAGTGTTATGTTTCTTCCACGTGGACGAAGTCATGGGCTGAACATAGATAACTAAAACTAAAACCATTGTTCAATTTATTTAAATTTACACGCATTTAAAAAAATCGCTTCAAGCGATGGTTTAATACAAATACTGTTTACACTATATTGACCAACACAAATAAAAACAGGAATCACGTGCCTACATTTAAAAAAATAACATTCAATCAATTCATATAGTTTAGTGATGAAATCGGTTTTACAATTAATAGATTTTTATAATTAAAAATATAAATTATATGTAAATAACAAATTAAAATTAATTATTTTGTCAATGTACTGTTTTCAATGTATCAAATAGGTATTCAGTCATAAATATAATCCTACTGCTTTTATTGAAATTTATTTGGGGTCAGAGCAGCACGATTTTTCTTCCACTCATCTCTGTTCACTCACTGTAATGTAATATTAATACACTAGACAGCCATCTCTCTATCTTCTCTCTTTGGTCTGTTTCTGTTCTCTTGCCATTCGCATTCCTAAGCCTGACTAACAGGGTAATATTTAATTGTCTGTGGCATAATTAAGTTGAGGCAACGTATAGAAGATACAAGTCCTTTGTTACTTCGATTCTATTGTATGCCATATTCAAGAAACTTGCATCCTGTAAATGGGTTTACCTCTTTCTTCCGCATCACCATGTCCATACCATGACTACGCAGCCACTCCTAATTTTGATGTGAAACATCTAATGGCGCGCCTTGGGGGTAAGACTGACTTGTATGCTGTGACGGCAAACGGTATGACGCTCTTATAGGCCGTCATGCCTCCTCTCCGCCGTCGCTCTCAACTCCCTTGTGGGTTCGTGGTGCGTATACTATAAACTACGTAGTGTAGTTGATGTTTCACATCTTCTGGGTGTCCCGTGACGTCCCCATTATTTTTCTATCTACCAGGATGCGGCTAAATGGATGCCTATCTATCTAACCTCCTCAATCTAATTACTGGGTAACACGATATGCTTTGGTAAAACTTATGGGTTTCTAACTACTCATAACGACTGTCATAGATCTACGAATGACAGTTAGGATGAACTGCAGGGGTCTCTTTATGTAATGTATGGTCACGAATATCCACCCAAAGGCGCTACTTCCAAAGTAAATAAAACACTGACCGAAAGTTTTGAAGGAAACTCAAATATTTGCAATTCCGTACGACTTCTGCAATGTACTCGCACGAGTACATACGTTTGTTTTAATTAATTAAAATGAGCAACACTATATATCGCTTGCTTTGTTAAATTACTGAAAATTGACGCACGATAATTAAACGGAGGAATGAAAATTGCACAGAACTCCTCGTAAAATACAGTCGATAATTAAAATTCATTTGAGGTTTTGAGTATAATGCATAATTAATTTGATAATAAAATAAATGTAATTTTTGGTGTTGATAACTTTTAATGGTATAGATCGAGTTTGGTTTGGTAGCGATTTGATAACTTTTAATGGTACAGATCGAGTTTGGTTTGGTAGCGATTTGATAACTTTTAATGGTACAGATCGATTTTGGTTTAGTAGCGATTTGATAACTTTCAATCATCATAGCCTTCCCAACTATGTTGGGCCGGATTTCAGTCTAACCGGATGCAGCTGAATACCAGTATTTTACTTGGAAGGACTACCCTTCCGACCTCTACAACACAGTTAGGTACTCGGTAGCACGATACCCTTTGATATCCTATTTGGTGGTCTACTTGTGTGAATTTCCGGCTTCTGACTATCCGGTAAGTCTCAAATATCTACAAACTAGCTCTTGCCCGTGGCTTCGCCCGTGTGGAGGTCGTAAATTATCCCACGGAAACGCTCTACCGCTACCGATACCGTTATAAAAAGTGTGCTATGTGTTAATCCAGGTTATAAACTGCTATTGCCCGCGACTTCATCTGCGATCCAGGATGAAAAGTAACCTATTTCCTTCTCCAGATTACCTATCTGTCAAATTTCTTCTAAATCCGTTCAGCCGTTTTAGCGTGAAAACGTACCAAAAAAAAAAACAAACAAACTCACTTTTACCTTTATAATATTGGTTAGGATTAGGATGACAGCCAGGACAGGTCAGGCTTTTCCGAGGCACTAAGAGGTCTCGATATTTTATTTATTTCATTTTATTTATTTATTTTTTAGTTAACCATTTATGTACACACATTAAAAACAGAAAAGAAGAACAGAACAGAAAAATACGTACAAAGTTGATGCTTATTTCTAAAGAAATCTCTTCCAGCATACCTGCGATAGGAAAGTAGATAAAGAGATGTAGACACCGTGTGTAAGAGTAGAAGAAAAAATAGAATACATAAAATCGAAACAATTTACAAAAAAAATAATATGGGATTATACTAACATACATACATATATTATATACATACATACATATAAAATAAATATCACTAGAATATTTTAAAAAAATACAGTGTAATATAAAGCAATAAATACATACGCAACTAGGTCGAAGATAGTGTTCTTTCACTCTTCTTTTAAATACTGCAATAGTTTGGCAGTTCCTAATGTCCGGCGGAAGATGGTATTTGGGAAACTTACAGCTAACTTATCCACATGCAGTGGTTGTGGATGGTCACCTAGCTACGGACCAACTTGGGCAAGTATAGCTTAACGTTCAATCGACCTGTGTGGCCCTTATAACTTGACAATCAGCCCCCCTCCCCGCCCCCACAATGTGCTAAGAAAAGCAGTAGTAGAGTAGCAAAAGGGCCGCCCGTTCAAAGTGGTGCGGGAAAAACTCCGCCCATGGGCTCCCCCGCTGACGCAGAGTCTCCGGCCCCAGCTTGTGGAGGACGTGGTGAGCGCTCTGTTCCCTTAAGGGACCACACCTCCCCGCCTATGGCTCCGCCTACTGCAGTGCCCGATGCGGACCACACCGCCAACGACGACGGCGACGACGATGCTCCGGAGGTGACCGAGGTAGAAATGAGAGCCGCGGTACGCAGGCTTAATGCCAAAAATACCGCCCCAGGACCCGACGGCTTACCTGGGAAGGCCTGGGTCCTGGCCTTGGAGGCTCTCGGGCCTCGACTTAGGGGGCTTCTAAGCGCATGCATGGAGAGGGGCCAGTTCCCGCTTCGCTGGAAGACGGGAAAACTGGTCCTCATAAAGAAGGCAGGGCGCCCTGCGGACTCTCCGTCCGCTTATCGGCCCATCGTGCTGCTCGACGAGGTCGGCAAGCTCTTTGAAAGAGTCATTGCAGACCGCCTCGTCAGCCAGCTGGTGCGGGTGGGGCCGGATTTGGCGGAGAGCCAGTTTGGTTTCCGCAGAGGGCGCTCTACGGTGGACGCCATCATGCGTGTGCGAGCCCTGACGACGGGGAATGCTGTTGCCCAGGGTGGGGCCGTCTTGGTGGTGTCCCTAGACATCGCCAATGCCTTCAATACCCTGCCCTGGAGTTGCATCAGGGAGGCACTCCGGTATCACCGGATGCCGACCTACCTCTGTCGTGTGGTCGAGGCCTATTTGACGGACAGGGCCGTCATCTACCCCGGTCACCAGGGAGTGTGGAACCGGCAAGAGATGTCGTGCGGTGTCCCACAGGGATCGGTCCTGGGGCCACATCTGTGGGACATCGGATACGACTGGGTGCTGCGCGCCAACCTCCCTAGCGGCGTCAGCGTGGTGTGCTACGCTGACGACACGTTGGTCCTGGCGCAGGGGAGGTCGCACCAGGCGGCGGCCAAATTAGCGGCACTCGGGGTTGCGACAATCGTCGAAAGGATCCGGCAATTGGGACTCGAGGTGGCCCTGCACAAGTCCGAGGCCATGTGTTTTCATGGTCCTCGGAACGTGCCACCGTTGGGGTCCCAAATAACGGTAGGAGGGGTTTCTATCGGCGTCGAGTCGACGATGAAGTACCTGGGACTCGTCCTCGACAGCCGGTGGAACTTCGTGGAGCATTTCCGACGTTTGGCTCCCAAACTGGAGCGGGTGGCGCTGCATTGAAGCGGCTCCTGCCCAATCTAGGGGGTCCAAACGCCTCCTGCCGGAGGCTCTACGCGGGGGTCGTGCAGTCCATGGCCATCTACGGGGCTCCTGTATGGGCACGCTCTCTGGCGCTGCGGCCGGCCCGCCGGTTGAGCGCGGCCCAAAGGGACATGGCCATCCGGATGGTCCGGGGATACCGCACGGTCTCCTGTGAGGCAGCGAGCCTCCTTGCCGGATTGCCGCCATGGGATCTGGAGGCAAAAGTCCTCGCGCTCGTATGGGAGTGGCGCGAGGAGGCGAAACGCCGGGACGTTAGTCCGCTGCCGCGAGAAATCGCGGCACAGCGGACGGAGCTCCGGCGGGATCTCATGGCGTCATGGAAAGTACGGTTGTCGCAACCCAGTGCTGGGCACGCCACGATTGCGGCGATAAGTCCCCTCTTTGAGGAGTGGCTGGAGAGGCGCCACGGCGTCCTCACCTTCCGCCTGACGCAGGTCCTCACCGGACACGGCAGCTTCGGGAGGTTCCTGTGTCGGATAAGGCGGGAGGAAACGTCGGGGTGTCACCACTGTGTGGATCGCCCGGAGGACACGGTGGAGCATACGGTGGAGGTCTGCCCGGCTTGGGCAGAGCACCGCCGTGTCCTCGTGGAGGCGATCGGCGGCAGAGACCTATCGCGTCCGGCCCTGGTTCAGGCCATGGTACGGAGCGAGAGGGCATGGGCAGCCGTCACCTCCTTCTGCGAAGCAGTAATGCTCGCGAAGGAGGAGGCGGGACGGTTGAGGGAAAGGCACGTTTCAAGCCCTCTCGCCCCTAGCCGCCGCAGGAGACGCCCTGGGCGTCGGGAATCTCGGGCGGATTTCCAGCCACCGTAGGCGCGGGCTGCGGACGGTGAGCAATGGGTAGCTCACCGTCCGGTAAGGACCAGACCCGGGTCGACGGCGCGTCGTATTCCACGCGCGCCTCAAAGAGATGTCGTCAGCACAAAGTAGGGGTCCACTAGGGCCGATGCCTGCCGGGGTCGCGGGAAGGTACTTATGGGTCACCGAGGCCCCCGCAACACAGGCAACAGGAAGGAATACGGGTGGGTTTTAGTCAGTAAGAGTCTGACACACCCTCCCGCTCCGCCCAGAGCGGGATATTTGATGATTTCCCACCCAAAAAAAAAAAAAAGAGTAGCAAAAGGGCACTAATAATTTGCGCTTTGAGAATCCCTAGCACGTTTTTCCACATTTTAAGATAACTGACTGACTGCCCAGGGTGTGCCGGATAAACCGCCGGATGTACCGCCACTTGTGGAGGCACTTTTATTGATTTTGTATCACAAATCTAAAACAAATCGAGGTTTCTTGCCTACATAAAACCTTTGACCATCACAGTGATACAGAGGGCCTGAGGCATAGACGAAGTGACGAAGACTGGGACTTAAAAGCAAAAATCCTTTTGACTGTTTAATCGAACTTTCTATATCACCCAAGAGAAAAATGAATGGGTGGTTTACCACCTCTGCTGTAGGCCACAATGTGCTAATTATTATTGGCGGTGCCAAACCCCACCTGAGATTAACGTATTTCCTGTTGATAAGTGTCAATTTGCACTGTTGTGTTTATTTTGCTTTGCTCTCAAATATTCGCTATACTTTTATGTGAACTAAGCTGAAGGGAGTTGTACGGTTGTTTGAATCCTATGTGCTATATTGATTTAGGGTCTAATATTCTACGTCAGATATTATTATATCAATCAAAATCAAAAGTCATTTATTCAAACTAGGCTGAGAATCAGCACTTTTCGAACGTCAAAATTACATAAGATAGTCCCCCAAAACGCCCACCCTTCACCACTTCCTAGTGCTTTAGCTGGGAAGAAGAAGTAGCCAACAAACTCCCCAGCAGCACAGCCGTCTGTTCAGTTAGAGAGAAAAGAGAAATAGATTCTATACAACAGTATGCAAAATAATTTACACCACGTGCAACACAAAACATTAAATTATTAGCCATACCTATGTCAGCTAGCACACCACTATACCAACAAAAAAAAAAGAAAAGAAAAAGACCGAAAACTATTCTCAAGCAGAGATAAAAACGTAAACAGAACTTAAAACCTAAATAAAAGCCTCCAAGTATAAAGGGCGTTCCCGATTACAATTTTAAGCAAAGTAGATATAGAGGAATCGATAGCTTAAGAAAATACTGAATGTATCGGACCTATACCTATGACGAAAACACTTTTGCAGAATAAAACTAATTCAGAAATATTAACATCGTTATCAGCCTATAATCTTCACACAGGCCTTCGCTCTGTAAGAAAGAGTGGGCCGTCCACCACGCGGGCCCAAAGCGGGTTGGTAGATATCATATGTCTTCGAATTTTTGTTCTAGGACATGCCGATTTCCTAACGATGTTTTGTTTCACCGTTTTGAGTGCAGTGGTGATGAAATAATTTACACAAAGTAAAGAGCCTGTCAGGATTCGAACCCATGAAGTACAACTCGTAAGTCAGGGCCGTTACCACTGGGCCATCACTGCTCTCAATATTACATCGATAGATTGAAAAGAAACATGAGTATTTTTTTTTGTAAATCGTAATGGTAGATCAATCAAAAATATCAAAATTAAAATATTTTTATTTCACATAAACCTTACTTATGAAACGCACTAATGTAACATCAGAAGCTAGGTGCACGGTTCCAATTGTTCGTTTCCTATGGAGAAGAGCCGGCAAGAAACTCCACGGTTACTCTTTTAAAAATAATTGGTTTTTACAATGTTTTCAAATCACAGTGTTAATAATATGAGGACAGTATATGCCTGTCAAGAAGTACCAGGTACTAAACAAAAAATAAAGGGTCTACAAATCTAGTCTATTAAGCCTACAACGTACTCACATTCACAAAATACATAAGAATCTATGTAAAACAATAATAAAATAATAAACAAAAAAACCTGTTCGAACCAAATGACATGTTTGCATTACAACAAGTCTGAATTAATATCTTGTCCACAAAAGCCACTTTATATACTCAGTTTGATATCAAAATTGTAGATATAATGTCAAATAATGAAAATATTATGTCAGATAAATAAACATAGTTAATATCATCTAATATATTCGTTGAGTGTATCATCGGTTTTTCTTACCGGACAGGCTAAAAATGTCTGCCAAGAAAAAAGGGTACGAAGGGTCAAGTATATGATATGTTTGGGTAGACGACATGAAAATTTCCCAATTCACCGAAGGGGATTAAAAATCCGAGAATTTGTAAATGACGTGTTCTTGAATTTAAAACATGTTAAAAGAATAAGAAAACAAAAAATCCCACCAAAAACATTTGACAAAAAGTAGGTAGCCAATACTTACATATCGCTTTATTTTATATGACAGAGTTGCACCTCCCTTTAATGGATTTGGAGGGTGAAAGTTACAACCCTTTGGGGGAAAAACACGGCGTGATGGTATGTATGTATGTGTATGTAAGTTACAGATAAAATTTTTGTTTGTTGTTATTTGTGTGCAAAACCTGTATTATTATTTTTTTGGGTGGGATACGAGTATAATCAATTGTTTTCCCGCCCTGGGCGAAGCGGGAGGGCGTGTCAGACTCTTATTAACTAAAACTCACTCATGTTCCTTCCGTTGCCTATGTTGCCAGGGGCCTCGGTAACCCCAAATCCTAGCCTGCATACCAAATTTGAGCTTTCTATTACTTCGGGAAGTACCCTAGATGTTTTGGTGAGTGAGTCAGTGAGTCAGTCAGTCTACGTATTTTAGGTTTTAATAAAATTCAAAGCATGAGTATTGCCATCAGTACGTACTATTTTTCTCCTACAAAAATCAGTCACCGATTATCGGACGTGGGCGGGCAGCCTTATGCAATGCACACGTCCTACAAAAGGTCGCTCGTATATACATATGTATAGAATTTGAGTCGGGGCGATAATCGGCTCTACAAAAAGTGTATCGTGTGCGAGCACCCCTATTGCCATAAGTACGTTCTATTTTTCTCCTACAAAGATCGGTCACCGATTGTCGGACGTGGGCGGTCAGCCTAACGCAGCAAAATGACGTAGGGTATTTACTTAACAATTAACTTCCCTGACTGTACCTATTTTATATATTGTGTTAAACTTTGGAAGCCTCATTTGGTCTAGTGGTCAGAAGCGCTACATCTGAGCATAGTTCTAGGTTGGATTCCTCGGTCAGGCAATGTGTTATTGCGTTTTACATCTGTAATTTCTCAGTAACAGCCCGGAGCCTGGATTTGTGCCCATTTAATGGCAATAGGCTCTCCTCTATTACATGGGACTGAAACATAACTGGCCAAATGTGGATGTACTTTAAGTGCACCTCTGCCTATGCCTTCGGGGAATACAGGCGTGATGTTATGTGTTAAACTTTGGGTCTATGCTTACCAGTGTAAGCATAGACCCAAAGTTTAACACGGTCACAGAGCTCGGACAGCCCGGAGCCTGAACGGCCCAGAACTGATAATGTAACAGCCACGTAAAAGCTTATAAACACGCTGAAAGCAAACCATCTTCTTCGACGAAAATGGAATCAACGAGCTAAAAAACAAACATTTTAACGGTTTGAAAGTATTAAAACTGCCAGAGGTTTCTTTTACTACAGGTGTCGTAAAACAGTACTGAACTAAGTAGACTACTTAGTGAATTTCTGTGGGTTAAGTGGGTTTATCGTGATGATGGCTAGCAATGAGACCTTATAGTATCATCAAACATATATGTAACTACTTTGTTTTTTTTAATATAATTATGATGTTAGTTTACTTTAACGGAATCTCTTGGACGTGTGGTATCTACATCGCCACATGCGAACTACACGCCAAATCCTGCATCGCGCAAGCAGAGTTTATCGCGCAACTAGCATATATATACAACATTCCAACTTTAACCATAGTGTAGTTGCCCACCACATACGACACTCGTCTGGTCGGAGGATCCTCCATTTTCTATGCAGGATGAGTGCACTTTACACCCTGTTCCTCTATAGACATATTTAGGGCGCATCCCCGCGCGAGCTTACTCACTCGTCTCTCTCTCCTAAGATACTTTAGAATTCGTACTGTATGCCTGTTGTCATAACGAACACATTCTTAAATGATCAAGCATGCTACACACGCTCAGCGCCCCAATAACAACCAATTCAAATTCGTGTCATCTGAACGCGCTCTTGAAACCAAGAACTAGCATAACATTGACGAATGTATGTAGATCGCTTGCAGACTTTGCAGAGAATTAAAAGAGATTACATCTAATTTTATTCAGCTACATAGCCAACAACTTCGTCTTTACCCTGTGTCCTACTTTGGTCCTACGAAATATAACAAGACAAGTCATAGTACTTACATTTTACTACGGTCCTGGCAAAATAATAAATACTAACAATAGTAAGTTATAGATTCTATAATAAACTGGATTATATATTATTTGACAATCCATTCTTCATCGTCATTTAATATTAAATTGATTTTCGTGACTACCACAAACCGACATTATTCGATGTTTAATAGATTCCCGAGCTTTCCAGGTTATATATAAAGATATAGAATCAGGTCAGCCAGATGTTACTATTTCTGGGAACTAGGGTACAAATAACCTTCAACGGAACTATCCGCAAAATGGAGGCACATTATGTTTCAATAGATGAAAATGTATTAAGGACCGAAATAAGCTCGTTATAAAACGTTTAGATCACTAATTTGAATATCACCCATTCGATTTTTTTAACAAAAATCATGTCTGGTTGGACAGTGGTGACGTTATTTTTTATCGATAAAAAGATACCTAAATAAAGGCAAGTTGTATAGATTACGTGACAGATTGAAAGATTGATGCAAGAAAAATACTTAAATAGACAAGTCATAGGTAAGTTAGAGCGATTCATACTTATACATCTAAGTTGACATTTACACATGTACCTAAGTTGATTGACGCATTCATGGAGTGCATATATTTAAAACAAAACGCAATGCACAATTTCATTAATTCAATAAACGCCTAAATTGATTAAACACTAGCGCAATATCACTCCACCACCACGCTTAAATCAATTAAGACCCGCACTATGCATAGAAATCAAACCAATTCGATTATTTATTCTAAAGACGCGGCTAGATTATTGCCAATAAAACGGCTCTAAACGGCTACCAATTTCATTCACAATCCGAACGTAGTGGGCTTTATGGGGTCCATGTGTGGCTACTAAAAGTTATGACACTCGCCATTTAATTAGGCCGTAATAGATTTTTATGATGCATTGCCTAGAAACCTCCTGGGAACATCTCAGTGATCATCGTAAAAGTACATAAGTTTGGTTCTTATTTATTAATGTGATTCTTGGTTTGACTAAAGGGTTTATGTTCAATAAAGGGGTTTTTTTTTTGGGTGGGAAATCATCAAAACAAATCAAAAATCAAATCAAATAACAAATCAAATAACTTCTCCCGGTGTGGGCGGAGCGGAAGGGGGTGTCAGACTTACTGACTAAAACCCACCCGTATTCCTTCCGTTGCCTGTGTTGCCAGGGGCCTCGGTAACCCTTTAGTACCTTCCCGTGACCCCGGCAGGCATCGGCCCTAGTGGACCCCTACGCTTGTGCTGACGACATCTCTTTGAGGCGCGCGTGGAATACAACGCGCCGTCGACCCAATAAAGAGTTGAGATAGTGTTTGTTTTTCCTTTACAGTACTTGACAGTACAAATCATTTAACCCATGTGTGGGGTAAAGCTCCTTACGAAAGAGTTCGTCTCATCAGCTATACTGCGAATCTACCCGCGTGTCGTTTTGTATTGTGCCGTGTCGTCATTCATATTTTAATAAAACAATAGTCATTAAAATTTACGAGACTTAATATTTGTCTGTCGGTTGGCAAGGTGTCCACTGCTGCTGTCTAGTTTCAAATGTGCATACCTTAAATGGAAGAAAAATGCACGAATAACAAATTTTCAGCACGTTGATCAAGAAACTGTTAACCTCTATCAAAGACAGCTCTTGCAAAATGCAATGTTTTACTAACCGGTAACTCCCCATTGACTTCGGAATGGAGTCGCACTCCCGAACCCTTCAGTCCCCACTGACACTGAAAAGGAGTCTTGGGCCACGCGGTTTGCAACTCTATTATAATGCAATAAGGTGCTCATCCGTTATAATAGAGTTGCAAACCGCGCGCCCCAAATACTCCGAATAGGTGTCAGTGGGGACTGACGGTTGGAGGAGTGAAACTCCTATTCGGAGTCAATGGGGACTGACCCTTCTACTTTTTTACGGGCAACGAAAAACGCAAATAAACAAACTAAAATATTTCATTTCAAACCCCGTTTCTGAACATTTCGTTTTTGTCAAGTGAGAGCAAACTATGAATACCTACTTTTTATTGCACCAAGAATAGCCGACATTATGACTTTGATTGACATTAAACTTGAATATTAATATGATGTTATAGGTTTCCGATAGTGTATAATATCCTACCTACGAGTATTTGTATGCCGGTCAGGCCAAACATCATTGTGATAATTTATAATAAAAGTAGCCGTTACTCCCTATAATATCATCTTTCAACTACCTCCCAGTGAAAGTCCCGTCAAAATAAAATTAGTCTAGATGTTTCGGAGATTAGCCGAAACAAACAGACAGAGAGAAAAACAACAATTATAAAAATTGTTAAGTAAGCATGTATACGCTATATACATTCATATGCATTTAGTAAAAAGCTGTATTTTGACACTACAAACAGACAATTTTATTTATTTGTATCGATTTCATACTAATGCCTACAAAAAAACGAACCAAAACCCACGCTGTCATTTGTATAACTCCTATTTGACAAGCAATCTTTAGGTGCTGTAAATACTGACTTACACGTAAGTGAATACATTGAATGAAATTCGTACATAACCCTTCCTCTCTATCGAAAAACTATACTATAACCGTTCGTTCGTAATTACAGAAATAATTAAAAAGTCGTGGCTCGCGCAGATCCACGTTTTGACATACGAAGGGTTATCGTAAGGTACGTAGGGTACGTACCTTACGATTAATCATAGGGAACGTACCTGAATAACTGTGAAATAATAATTATATAATAATAGTTAATTGTTGTTATTATACTTGTGAAAAAAAAACAAATAAATTCACCTATGCGTACAATTTTTTTCCGTGTCTACTGTTTTATGGGAAGAGGTTTTTTTTAATTTTGCTTTAGTATTTCGTAGAAAGGATGGTCGATGGAGCTTATAGGTACTGGAATAGCGAGCACATACTGGAAAGCGCAGCATGAGTACGCCTCCCACAAAGATGACCTATGGCTTGGTGAAGGTCGCGGGAATTTGCTGGATGCAAGTAGCAGTAGATTGGTTGATGTGGCTACGCTTGAGGAAGGCCTATGTCCAGTGGATATCTTTCGGGTGAAATGATGATGATGAATTAAGGAATAGAAAGCATTCTCAAATAATTTTAATCTACCATTAATATAGATCTCAAAAACAATTACGATGAAATAACTTGAAAGAAACCATTCACTTACTTTATCTTACGCTGATTGATACTGAAAGGAAAAGTTTGTAACCTTTAACATTTCAACCCTACCTTGGCATTGCTTGAGCTTGAAGACATTATTTAGGTTTACCTTCTTTGATTGATTAACAGGTTGACCTGTTAATCCCCGCGCGACACCGATTCGGGGTCAAACAATAGAAAATCAATTGTGTATCAGTAGCTGCCCTTGACCAATTAAAGTTTTGTAAATGCTTTCTTTAATATTCTATCAATCAAATTGTAGAAAAGAAATGAAGGTAAGCGCTACCGGCTACTGAAATGTTCTTCATTGTTGTGGGTCTTTCACAACCTCGTACAATTGATGTGTTTCTATTTAGCTGGCCCCCTGAGCCAAAGCAACGAAACTGGTGTAGACTGTTAGCTTGTTGAAAGTACTTATCTAATCGAACGAAAATATTCAATGATTCTCCGCCACATAGGGAGAAATTTATTTCTGTTTCCATCCAGCGAGGCCCTTCGTCAACGCCACAACGCCGGAGGCGTGGAGCAGAGGTGCAGTGGTTCTGTTCTTCAAAAAAGGCGACAAAACCTTGCTGTAGAACCAGACCCATCTCACTTCTGAGCCACGTTTATAAGCTGTTGGTCGTCACGAACCGTCTCGCCAGGAGACTTGACGAGTTCCAGCCACCAGAACAAGCCGGTTTTCGAAAAGGCTTCAGTACCGTGGACCACATCCATACTGTTCGGCAGATTGTACAGAAGACCGAAGAGTACAACCAGCCGCTGTGTATGGCATTTGTGGACTAAGAGAAAGCCTTCGACTCCGTCGAGCTATGGGCAGTTCTGGCCTCTCTGCAACGATGTCGAATTGACTGGCGTTACATCGAAGTGTTGAGGTGTTTGTATGACGCTGCAACGATGATTGTCCAAATCCAGGATGATAAACCAGCCCTATCCAACTGCTCAGGGGGGTGAGACAAGGGGATGTCATATCCCTGAAACATTTCACCAATGCGTTGGAGGACGTGTTTAAGACGCTGGACTGGACTGGACAGGGTATCAATGTAAACGGCGAGTACATCTCACACCTTCATTTTGCCGATGACATTGTCATGAATTTGGACAAGACGAAACGCGATTTGGACGAGACGCTCGGAGTTTCTTTGAAGGATAAGATCAGAAATGAAGTTATCCGGAAGAGAACCGGAGTTACCGACATAGCCTGCAGAGTCAGCAAGCTGAAGTGGCAGTGGGCTGGCCATGTGTGTCGAAGGACCATCGGTCCTTCGACACACATGGCCAGCCACCACACACCGGCCGCCATCACCACTGCCACCGCCACCAGCCAGTGGAGCAGACGAGTCCTGGAGTGGAGACCTTGTATCGGCAAGCGTCGTGTGGGACGCCCCCCTGCTAGATGGACCGATGACCTTAAAAAGATGGCTGGGACAGACTGGATGCGGAAGGTGGAGGACAGGGTGTTGTGGCGCAGCCTGGGAGAGGCTTATGTCCAGCAGTGGACTGTTATAGGCTGAGTTGATTGAGGCCCTTCGTTATTCAATTGCATAAAGACTTGAAAATTTTTTTTTCTTACAATTTACTTACCAAATTATCAGTTTACTGTCTAAAACCCCAGGTTCTTTCTCGCTAAAGCTTTTGAATGCAATTTTTTTTTTAAATTACATTTATAAGCTTTCCTCACCTCAATTTGAACCGTGAAAAATAATAGACACACATAAAAATACAAAATCCTTCGATGAGAGTGAAAGGTCTCAACTTATTGCTATATTCTATACTTAGACTTTTTACCGGTTACGTTTTAATCCCTGATAAAAACAGAAATCCACAAAATAACATTAAATAAAAAACTTTTTACAAAAAAATACAACCGAATTCCAAAAAAAACACTACAAATTTCGGAATTCGGTGTCTTTGGATCTGTATTTTAGTTTTCTGCCACCGACTTCCGAAATTAAAGTAATTTTTCATGACCTTTTACAAAATATTGTTTTTGCCGATGTAGGGACGTTAGGTAATTTTTGAAAAGTTCCCCTGGTATGAACCAGGAGAACTGCCACTCACTATATTCACTGTGACGAGCATGATTTGTTTAGCAACCATATTAAAGTACCTAATCGAAACGCAACCCGTTAAAAGGCTCGCTATCACGCTAGTCTGCACGAGCCTAAATACTTATTACTAAGTAGTTCCGCTGGCCAGTTATGGTCTTCATCATCAGTTCCACTTTACCAAATGGTGCTTTTCGAGAGCAAATGCACGAGTTACCATAAAAAATACCCAAATCGCTATAGGTATGTCTATAAAATTTGAGGATTTCTCTTGATTTCCATGGGATTCTCTCATCAGATTTTGACTTGGTGACTGGAACCACCTCGGGCGCATAACCTTTCAAAATGATTTTTTTTTAAAAAGGTCCATAATTTATTGTCGGAGATCAGTAAAAAAAAAAAACAAACATACAGACGAACATATAACCTCCTCCTTTTTGGAAGTCGGTCAAAAACTGAAGTCCTGCTTAACAAAGTATACCTACGTCATAAGGCATAACGCCTATCCGAACTCGGATATCGTATTCAAATCATTTTACCCAAACACATTGTTTTAAAAGGGTCTATTCACTGGATTTCAACCGTCGTCCAGTATCCTGACCATCATATCTATTGTAATTACCTTTTGTTTGGCCGTTCATATTTGGGTCATTTGCAGACAATATGGATCTTTGAAATTGATATCCAAATTGTTTGTGCGGATAAAGAATATTGTTAAAATACGCATGGAGCAGTGGTGGCCCAGCGGTAACGTCCGCGACTTACGAGTTGTAGGTCATAGGTTCGAACCCAGACAGGCGAAAGCGCCTGTTTGGGTTCGAACCTACGACCTACAGTAAAGTAAAGACTTTGTGTAAATTATTTTATTACCACTGCTCTCAAAACGGCGAAGAATAACATCGTGAGGAAACCGGCATGTCCTAGAACCAAAAAATTCGAAGACATGTGACATCTACCAACCCCCACTGGGCCCGCGTGGTGGATTACGGCTTACTGCCTCTCACTGAGAGGAGGCCTGTATCCCAGCAGTGGGCAAAATTGTAGGCTGATTATGTATGTGTGTAGGCATTGAATTCGCTTATTAAAGTTAATAAGTTACTGTTAATGTTATCCTGCATCATCCCACTGCTGGGCATAGGCCTCTCCCCATGACTTCCAGGTCTTTCGATCCAGGGCTAACGTGGACCACTGGTCGTTTGTTTTCTTCAGCTCGTCCCGCCATCGTCTACGGGGTTTGCCGCGACGCAATTTGGCTGTGTCAGGGCTCCATATAGTGGTTATTTTAACCCACAGCTCATTGGAAAATAAAACCTAAATTAAGGATTTTAATAGAAAGCGATTTTATTGAATTTCAGTCAACAATATTTAACATATGCGTAAACTGAATCGAGTTATGAACAGTTCATAACTCGATTCAGTCTACGCATGTAGAAATGTGTCTATGTTTAATTTATGTAACTTCTCTATGATGGAATAGTGAATTACGTCGTTTAATTCTACGTAGAAAAGTCACATCAGTAAAGGCGCAGTCAGGTGCGACACGACGGTGCGACGCGATTCTGGTGGAATAATTTCCATGAAGTTTTCATAGAAATTGTTCTACTAGTCGACGCGCTGTCGCTTGGCGCTGTCGCTTTGCGCTGTCACTTGGCGCTGTCGCGTGGCGCTGTCGCGTGGCGCTACAGCGTGGCGCTGCCGCGTGGTGCTGTCGCGTGGCGCTGTCGCGTGGCGCTGTCGCGTGGCGCTGTCGCCTGGCGCTGTCGCGTGGCGCTGTCGCGTGGCGCTGTAACGTGGCGCTGTCGCGTGGTGCTGTCGCGTGGCGCTGTCACTTGGCACTGTCACTTGGCGCTGACCTTTGTCGCTGCCCCTTGGCGCTGTCGCTTGGCGCTGTCGCTTGGCGCTGTCGCTTGGCGCTGTCGCTTGGCATTGTCGCTTGGCGCTGCTGCTTGGCGCTGCCGCTTGGCGCTATCGCCTGGTGCTGTCACTTGATGCTGTCGAATGGCACTGTCGCTTGGCGCTGTCGCTTGGCGCTGCCGCTTGGCGCTGCTGCTTGGCGCTGTCGCCTGGCGCTGTCACTTGATGCTGCCACTTGGCGCTGTCGCTTGGTGCTGTCGCTTGGCGCTTTCCCTTGGCGCTGTCGCTTGGTGCCTTCGAATGGTACTGTCGCTTGGTGCTGTCGCGACGCCCTGTCGTGTGGAGCTGTCGCGAGTTACTGTCGCGTGCCGTTGTCGCATGGTACTTTCGCGTCACGCTGTCGCATCGCGCTGTCGCATCGCGCTGTCACGTGGAGCTGGCGCGACGCGTCTTTTTGCGGGAGCCTTTACACTGAGCCTTTATACAATTGGAAAAAATATCAACATGATTACGTTGATATGTAAACTTAGCCTTGTCCTTCCTGGCCTTAAGTTAGAAGCGCCAGCCCGCGAAATTTAAATTTTCTAACGTTTTTTTGCAATTTGCTAGTCAGTCTCAGGTTGTTTGTTGATCAAAATATGATTCGCGACCGTAATAAATATGTATTTACAGAATTATAATAATTAAAATCGTCATTACAAGTATCTAAGTTCAAATTAACCTATTGAATGATTATTTCAAGAATACAACGACAGAAAATTTGAATTTGGCGTTCTACCTATCCCCATCCTTCTTAAGTACAGGGACTATTCGACAACAAGTGACAAAAAAAAATATTTGTCTACTGCTATCTGTAGAACGAGATCATTCATTCATTCATTCATCCATAAGTCGGCGAGCCTATTCAACTGAGCACAAATCCAGACTTCGAGCTGCTACTGAGAATTTCCCAATGCAGAAACCCAATAACACCTTACCCGACCTGCATCAACAGTCTTAGGTAAAAAACTATAATTAATTATATAGTTCCGTATACTATTTTCGCATTATATCAACGGTATATAACATAAAAATCAACCGGGCGCAAATCCAGACTCCGGGCTGCTACCCGCACAAACGACACAAACGGTATTATTACCGTTTGTGTCGTTTGTGCGGGTAGCAGCACCGTCGTTTTCTTAAGTAACGTTATCGGTACTTAAGAAAAAATTAAAGAAGGAAACATCAATACAACAAATACACAACAATAATACAATACAACACAATCCAATTAGGTAATTTTATTAACATAAGAAACCCCATTCTTAGTTATCTTTACATGGCTTTGTGGGGTAGTCATTGCAACCCAAATAAAGGAAAATTTTTGGGAAAAAAACGTATACAAATAAAAAGTGATGGAGACGTTTTGGTTGTATATCATTTTGAGTCGTGTGTGTGCCATATTTCTGATGGAAAAACGTGTTTTTGTAAATTGGCACATCTGTTGATCATATAACTTCCTTTGTAATTTCCTGTCAAAAAATGTGAGCAAACAAACATGGAATCGTCAAAATGAGAGAGAATGAACAGTGCCTATAAATTATAATGATGAGTGGAATTGTTATGAAATGTAAAAATAAATAAGACGTGACTTAATAATAAAAATACGAAACTGAGTTTGTTTGCTTTGTTACGTTTTCACGCTAAAGTTAAAATGGAATTTTCCAAGTAAAGACACGAAATTATTATTATTAACACTGAACAGCGCTGACAAGACCCAATTGACCAAAATTGGCTTCTCTTAAGAAATAAAATTGCCGAATCTGTATAGTTTGTGGTAGCGGAAAACATATATGTTAATTTTGAACATATTTTCCAGAACTTGGTTGTAACTAAAACACGTTTTGAAAAAAAATCTCGATACAAACTAACGTTAAACTAACCTCTTACCTTGAGTTCTAATCCAAAATATCTGTATTAAATAACAACACACGTTACGTATTTAATTAATAACAAGAACGTCTTATTTGAATGCAGAACTTGGTTGTTTTTTATTTTCGATTACTCAAATCAATTTTGAGTAAATTGATAATTGCTTCATATTTTGCAATAAATTACAAGCGTTGTGTCATCGCGCTTCTCTTTCTTTTCTATGCAATCTGACAGTGACCGCGGTTTAGGTGTTGTCAGCGTCTTAAGTTTCTTTCTCGCATCTGTAATCCTAACTAATATTAAAAATGCGAAAGTAAGTTTGCTCATTAGTTACGCTTTCACGCTAAAATGGCTGAACGGATTTGGATAAAATTTAGCACATGGAGACCATGGCCTGCGTTAAGACATAGGTTACTTTTCATACTGGATCGCAGATGGAGTCGCGGGCAACAGCTAGTAGCTTATAATGTTAATGAACTATGTTTTAATCTTTCCCGCAAAACTCTTATAATATGACGTGACTTTTCCGGAATGATGGGAAACTTTTACTACTTGTCATCATCATCATCTGCCTCGCCTTTCGTCGGCTTCCAGTCTTACTGGATGCAACTGAATACCAGTATTTTACATGGAGCGACTGACTATCTGACCTCCACAACCCAGTTACTGGGCAACACGATACCCCTTGGTAAGACTGGTTGTCAGACTTTCGGGCTTCTGACGACTCGTAACGACTGTCAAAGATCCACGAATGACACCTGTAGACTCGGCAGTTTTTCATGGTATAACAGTAGATGCCAAAATTCAGTGATGCCCTCATATGTCAAGCCTAGCGGGCAGGCTCAGTTCGGCCGCCTACGCCGTCAGAAAAGTAAGACAATACACTGATGTTGATACAGCTCGATTATTTATTTTAGCTATTTTCATAGCGTTATGTCCTACGGTATTCCGCTGTGGGGCAAAGTCACTGACATTCAAAATATATTCGTTCTTCAAAAACGAGCTGTTCGAGCTATTTACCAGCTTGGTGCCAGAGTTCCTCTGAGAGATTTTTTTAAAGTTGTTGATATTCTCACGGTGGCATCACAATTCATTTTCGCCAACATCTTACGAGTATATATTAGGCAAAATATACACTTATACACTAAAAACAGTGATATTCACAATATTGACACCAAAAATAAGGACGAATTACGAGCTCCATTTCACCGGCTTCATAAGGTACATAACTCATTTGTTGGGCTTGGTATAACTTTTTATAACATGCTGCCCTCTTCTTTACTAGATTTGCCTTTTAATGCGTTTAAAACTAAAGTAAAATCCACCCTTTGTTCAAAGGCATACTATTGTATCAATGACTACTTAAACGATAAGAATAGTTGGTCGCTGTGATTAACTCAAGACAATGTTTATGTTCTTTCTCCAGAATTAGCTTACCTACTGACAGGTTAAATGAGTTCATATAATTGATTATTTTTTTATTTGACTGTATATGTCAATGCAATATAATTTAGTTAAATTTTAATTTATTAGTGACATAATCTACTCATTACAATGTGTGTTTTATGAGTTGTATTGCAATAAGTGGTTAGCTAGCGTCCTCGAATATTGATTATACTATTCTTGCATGAGCAACCGGCAGCAAGCTCGTCATGCTCCCTTAGGTGTCACTGCCTTTTTTTTTTGGATGTGAAATCATCAAATAACTTCTCCCGCTCGGGGCGGAGCGGGAGGGTGTGTCAGACTCTTACTGACTAAAACCCACCCGTATTCCTTCCGTTGCCTGTATTGCCAGGGGCCTCGGTGACCCATTAGTACCTTCCCGCGACCCCGGCAGGCATCGGCCCTAGTGGACCCCTACATTGTGCTGACAACATCTCTTTGAGGCGCGCGTGGAATACGACGCGCCGTCGACCCGGGCCTGGTCCTTACCGGACGGTGAGCTACCCATTGCTCACCGTCCGCGAGCCCGCGCCTACGGTGGCCGGAAATCCGCCCGGGATTCCCGACACGCAGGGCGACTCCTGCGGCGGCTAGGGGCGAGAGGGCGCGAAGTTTGCCTTTCCCTCAACCGTCCCGCCTCCTCCTTTGCGAGTATTATTGCTACGCAGAAAGAGGTGACGGCTGCCCATGCCCTCTCGCTCCGTACCATAGTCTGAACCAAGGCCGGACGCGAGAGATCTCTGCCGCCGATCGCCTCCACGAGGACACGGCGGTGCTCTGCCCAAGCCTGGCAGACCTCCACCGTATGCTCCACCGTGTCCTCCGGGCGATCCACACAGTGGTGACACCCGGGCGTTTCTTCCCGCCTTATCCGACACAGGAATCTCCCGAAACTGCCGTGTCCGGTGAGGACCTGCGTCAGGCGGAAGGTGAGGACGCCGTGGCGCCTCTCTAGCCACTCCTCAAAGAGGGGACTTATCGACGCAATCGTGGCGTGCTCAGCACTGGGTTGCGACAATCGTGCTCTCCATGTCGCCATGAGATCCCGCCGGAGCTCCGTCCACTGTGACGCGATTTCTCGCGGCAGCGGAGTTACGCCCCGGCGTTTCGCCTCCTCCTCGCGCACGTACGGGACGTGCGCGAGGACTTTTGCCTGCAGATCCCATGGCGGCAATCCGGCAAGGAGGCTCGCTGCCTCATAGGAGACCGTGCGGTATCCCCGGACCATCCGGATGGCCATGACCCTTTGGGCAGCGCTCAACCGGCGGGCTGGCCGCAGCGCCATGCCTGGAGGCTTATATTTAGGTATTAAGTTCTACGAGTATTTACGTTTTTTTTATGATGTAATTTTTATCTGCCTGAGTACAGTTTGTTCGTTGTTTTGTTGGTACACTGGCGTGTGCTAGCTAACATATGGCAAGTGTGTAATTTAATCCAATGTTTTGTGTTTCGTAATGATAATTACTTTGCATACGATTTGTATAGAATCAAGTTTATATAACTAAACAGACAGATGTGCTGCTGGGGAGTTTGTTCCACCACTTCTTCTTCCCAGCTAAAGCACTAGGAAGTGGTGAAGGGCGGGCATTTTTGGGGGACTGTCTTATGTAACTTTGACGTTCGAAAATTGCTGATTTTCAGCCCAGTTTGAATAAATGACTTTTGATTTTGATTTTCACAGCCGGGACCAACTGCTTAACGTGCTTTCCGGGGCACAGAGGGGTCTTATAAAGATGGTCAATCATCCACGGACCAACCGCGGCAAGCGTAGCTTAACCTGATCGATTGAACCGTGCGGCTGTTTTTACTTAGCCACAAGCCCCTCACATTATGGCATAAACCAGTTTGTCGATGACAAAAACGAGTTTCGAGAATTGTTTGGGCAAAATAAGCAACACAACCGCTTCAAACCACATCAGTTCTTTGTTCAATTAACAGTTTATTTCTATCGGTGTTGCAGTATAAAAAAACCGGACAATTGCGAGTCGGACTCGCCCGCCTAGGATTCCGTACAAAGGCAAACGGCAGGCTTGTATGGGACTTTCGTACAGCTAATAAAATTTCGTGTTTTGGGATATTTTTTTGTTTTAATTGGTAGTTAATACGATAGACAAGCCCTTTTTAAATTCTTAGATTTTTAGAACTTGGGACTTAAAAGTTATAACCAGTTTTATCTTTTAAGGTTAAGTACTAGTGTATCAATGTAGATTGTTACTTATAGGCACATAAACATTGTTTCGGTAATAAAGTATATGTTCTAGATTGCTTGTCGCTATTTTTGTAGTGTATTACTTACTATCAAGTAGGTAAATTAAGATGAGGATCGTACCTACTCAGCGGAGTGCATTAGGAGGTACCTATGTCCAGCAGCTGACTGCAACAGTTTGACAATCATCGAGTCCTGATGGGGTTTTAAGTGTAGGTAAATAAAACAATACAGTTAATAGCTTTTTAAGTACATTTATTTTATTTACAATTAATTAATTCGTAAATCTATAAAGGGGGGGAATTCGTAAATAATAATCATCTAAAAAGGGGGCAGGTCAAGTAATACCCTTATGGCGAGCATAGCTTAAATACCAACATAACTGCGTTTAGTTTACGACTAAATTACGTGTAGTTATTAAAATCTTTTTTTTAATATTATTAATTAATCCGAACTTCTAAAAATAGTACACTTACATGAAAATAAATGGCTTAGTTGCCTTAATATGTGGTACAAATTCTATAACAAAACAACAAAAAAAGTAAGCTGTACGAAATCTGCCGTTCACTTTTGTAGGTAAATAAATACTTGACGGCGCGGCGGGAGCGTGGGCGTAGCGATGATATTGCCACCATCATCGTCCCTTGGTGCGGGTTCCATGAGGTAGGTGGGTACTCAGGCAGACCAGTAAAACGTAAGTTGGATTACGGAATCACAGTCTTCACGTTTAATTAACAAGTAGTAGCAGTAGCAAGGAACAAGTGCATGCACGGTGAACGTGACAGTTTCGATCGTATAATCTGCACTCTATGGCGTCAGCTACAGCAATGTGCTTGGGAATCTATCCCGCGTTTTTGATCGACTCTGCCCACGTGTAAGTATGGCGGGAAATTAAAGCGCCACCTCACGGCGTTCACTGTACTAACCGTTCAACCAATAAGAATTAAGATACAGTTTGACCAATATTAAGAAATCAACAGGTTGTAATCATTCGATAATGTTGTCATCTTGAAATAGCTTGCGACGACATACTATATTTATTATGATTTAATTACAAATGTAGTAGTATAAGTCGATATTACTTGCCAAATTTCATAGTTCCAGGTCAACGGAAAGTACCCTATACATTTTGATTGTCAAAGATCCACGAATTACAGCCGGGACCAACGGCTTAACGTGCTTTCCGAGGCACGGAGGGGTCTTGGTATGTATAGATGGTCACCCATCCACGGACCAACCGCAGCAAGCGTAGCTTAACCTTATCGATTGACCCGTGCGGCTGTTTTTATTTAGCCTCAAGCCCCCATAAGGGACTTGGTTAACAATATTCTCGACTTTAAATTATGTAAATCGGTCAGGTTTCAAAGACATGAACATATTAAGTGAAGTACATGCTGTCTGTTTAATAATTACCTCAGTAGGCAGCATGTAGCCAGAATGCCTAATTCTAATATAATAATTAGGCGCGGGCTTGCAGACGGTGAGCAATGCGTAGCTCACCGTCCGGTGAGGACCAGGCCCGGGTCGACAGCGCGTTGAATTCCACGCGCGCCTCAAAGAGATGTCGTCAGCACAAGTGAAGGGGTCCACTAGGGCCGATGCCTGCCGGGGTCGCGGGAAGGTACTAAAGGGTTACCGAGGCCCCTGACAACACAGGCAACGGAAGGAATATGGGTGGGTTTTAGTCAGTAAGAGTCTGACACACCCTCCCGCTCCGCCCAGAGCGGGAGAAGTTATTAGATGATTTCCCACCCAAAAAAAAAAATCCTATCCACGCAGGCGTCCCTCAGGGTTCCGTGATAGATTCTTTCATTTTCACTTTATTCACTAGCGATATCCCAAGAAGTAAAAGGCGCAGTTGGCCCTGTTCGCAAACGACACGGCCATTTACTACACCGGTAAAAATCAAGACAAGATATCTCACACTCTCAAAACCAATGTCGACAGACTCGGCGCTTGGTTTAAAAAGTGGAGAATCGAAGGCAATCCCAACAAGTCAGGTGGTTCTTTTCTCGAAACCGCAACATAACCCCGTCCTCCCCCCGACCGCTCAGCTCACCTAACAGTTTGTTATAGTATCGCGCCGCGTACAATAGATAGAACTTTACTTAGCTAGGGAAGATAAGTTTGTAATTAGACAGTTTTTAGCGTACAATATTGATTGTGTTGTAAATATATTGTATTTATAACATCCTCGACTCATTCATTGTCGGCATTGTTCTACCCTGCACTTTAATGTCCTTCAATTCTAAACTGCAGTAACCTACTATGACTTAACCAACACGATTCTATTAGAAGTTACTTAACTAGTAAGTAATGTCTGTAGTTAACCGACTTGTGTCAGCTTAAGTTTGTGTTAGTTTATCGCCGAGTTTACACATTATAGTGTAGAATGTAGGCTGGTTTGAACCCCGACGTAATATGTACTTTTATTCTGTATAAATAAGACCTAAAGTTCTTAGTAATTAATAACAACCTATTTTATGAGATAGATTATGTTATAACTAAAAATAGTGTCAAAGTGTACTTTTACACAATTTCGTAGCACTTTTTTAGGGTCTGATAATTGATAAAAACATTTTGTTCATGTGTTACATGTATAGCACAGCTATGTTACTTATTTATTCACTATTTCTACACTACACTTACCCAAATGGTTTAGTTCTCTTTAACCTACGCTCTATGTCCGTGTTGTCTAGCAATTGTATTGTTTGGCTTAAATCATCTTATCTTATAAGGATCTTTGTTTCCTAATGAAATGAAACTTTTGTACTTTATCCCGTTTCACCACGCAACGGTCCGCATGAGAGGCTAAGCGCGGAAAAGGGAGTCCACTTACTAGCCCGTGGTTTCAATCGTATCCTAGGGGAACTTCTATGTACCTACTAACCTGGCTAATGTTCACATAATTATGTCCTTTGGTATTAAAAAAATGTCAGCGTTGTCATTTTCGCCCGCAATTTGGCACTGCTATGATGGTCCTGTTCACCAATTCATTAAAATACCATTTTTTAGGGTTCCGTTCTCCAAAAGGAACCGTTGTAGTTTCGCCATGTCCGTCTGTCTGTCTGTTTGTTCTTGCTTTAGCTCAGAGACGATTAGTACTAGAAAGCTGTAATTTTGCATTTGTATACATGTTAATCACGCCGACAGTGGTAAAATAAAATATTGAAAAAAAAAATTAGGATACCTACATCCCTTACACGTAAAATGGGGATGATATTTTTTATCGTGTATACCATGGTGTGGGGTATCTTTGGATATGCCATTTAAAAATATTGTGGGTCTGTAAAAACAATTTTTCGATTCAGGGATCTATTTGCGTAATATTAAGCTTTAAAGTGCTAATTTTAGTTAGAGGCAAGTGTGCCAACTAAGCGGTTGTTTTTGGATATGTGAAAAAAACATGGCAGTAGTGCATATAACGAAAAGGAAAACTATCACAGCTAAGTAGGCTTTACAAGTTAACGAGTAATCGTCGACCAACTTATATTTGCAGTTGGAGAATTGATCCCGACGTGTATCGATGTATGGGAGAACATGTTTTACAACTACAAAATTTATGTTAATTTTTTGCGATAAATTCATCCCAACTACGGAACTTAGGCCCAGCTTAGCCAGACGTCCCATATTTCCCGGGACGTCCCGTATTTTAGGCATAGTTTAAAATATCCCGGTGGGACTGACTCTGGCCCGTATTACAACCGTACTTCATTTTTCATTATTAAATCGATCCAAATATTCACACGCAAAGTTCGCATTCGGCTTAAAACGTACTGTTTACATTACCTGACTCGGCTCCTCTTTTTTTGGGGATTCATCCCAACTACGGCACCCATCATTGCGCGTGGTTCGACACGCACTTGGCAATTTCAAATTCATACTAGCGGAACACGCAGTAAATCGGACAATCGTATAGTTTTAAGACAGCATAGCGATATCATGGTCTGCTATCTTTATGACCTCAGCTTTATGTGGTTATTAAACGACGATCACATTAATGACCTAGAGCTGGTTATCGTCAAGCTAGTTTTATTAGCACAAACTTTCATAAAATTAATGACTTTAATGTGGTTTTTGGACCAGCTTTACTCAAAAAGCTATTAATGCCTAGTTTGGGGATCACCGTCTAATCTGTCTTTCTATAACCTGATTATGATTAAACAAATATCATTAAATATAAGGTGCTATAAAAATATCTGCCACGGCTGCAACGGGAGACAGTATTGTGTTTATAGATTACAATAGTAAAGATAAATTATTGATAATTTGTCATATTTTTTTTCATACAAAAAATTGTACGTATAAATTTGAATTGATTTATTCGCATAAAACCATCACGATAAGCTGTTGCCAAACCGCACTGAATACAGTTCAATCGTTTCGCAAAACGCGCCGGCGCACGGTGGATCGAAAATCGGCTGTAGAAGACATAGGATCTCGATTTCTTAAATGTTATTTTTTTTGCTGGAAATGACTTTTGCTGATCATTACTGTTCTATAAAATGTCATATGAAGTAATTGTGTGCACAAATGGAAGAGTTATAATTTTTATAAAAAAAAAATGTATGGAGCTGACATGAAAAATGAGGATATCTCTGGAATCGCAAGGTTGGCCGTTATATCCTGGCACACTGTTATAGTACTATTTATTTGTGAATTTTTGACATACTTAATATTGCGGCATCACTTGCGATTTTTTTTTTTAAATCTTCAGAATTAAAAAAAAAAATATATGATACATTTTAATGCTTAAATATGGCTATACCAAGTGTAATTTACAATATTTTTTATGCTTACACCAAAACATTCTAAGAAATCACAAAGTCGTATTAGTACTTATTATTATTAGTACTTATAGTATTAGAAATGACATGGTAATTATGAATTACGTAATACGTAATCTTGTCTAATGCCTCAAGTCCACATTAGCTAATGATTAATAAAACTTAATACCTATATACCTAGTTAAAAGGATACGTACCAAAATAATTTGGGGTACTCGCTAATTTAGCAATTAGTGCAGGATTAACTTAATGAAAGTAATTAGATAAATGTGATACCATCATTAGTCAATAACAATAAATAGTCAAACATTGGATTCACAACTTCAGTTCATTTAGAGCATTTCTAATACTAACATATATCCTACCGTATCTTTTTACTCAGTGATCGTGAATAATGGAAAGCATTATTACAAATTTGGATTTGTTTGTTATTCTGAGCAATCAGGATGCTTCGTCTTTCGATCATGAAATATTGTTCAACACACTTGTTATTCGACTGGGCTCTAGCCTTTCAGATGAAGACAGTGTTACCGTGAAAGAATTTTGTCGAAGATTTACACGGGCAGTTCAAAAGAGATGGTTACGATCCCACAGGAAAAGTGAAGTTTTTAGACGTGATTACAGTAATTGGCTTGAGGCAAATATTGACTGGCCAAACTGCGTGCAAACCAATTTGCTCATTCAAGAATCAACAAGTGAAAATATTTCTACTGAACCTGTACCTGAACCTGTACCATCAACTTCAACAATGAAATCAACTTCAACGATGACAAAAAGATCTCGAAAGCCGTTTGAAGATCTAAGTAACAAGCAGAAGAAGAGACGATCTGATGAACATATAGGCGATGACCCTAATAAAGTAGCTTATCCAGCTGCAGCACTTTTGAAAGGAGATGGTCGTGAGGATATTGCATCTGTTATTGAACATATGCTCCAAAATCCAGAAGCAGCAGCAAAAATCAAGGAAATGTTGAACAAACCAGCTCCTTCAACAATATTTTCACCAGAAAAAGCACTGGGTTTGCTACTTTCATTAAAACTATCGAAATGGCAATATATCACATTAAGGGAAACGACTATTCGAGAAGGTACAAAGGAGATATATCCGTCTTACTATAAAGTGCAAAAAGCTAAGCTACAGTGCTACCCTCCGAAGACATTTGTGACTGTAACGGATTCATCTGCTAAGATTGCACTACAAGCGTTACTAGATTTAACGGTGAACAGAATTTTTTTAAACTATTCGTAGTCCTGATGCGATACAAGATAAACAATTGATATTAATATCAAAGTGGGGATTTGACGGTGCATCTAACCAAAGTAGATATAAGCAAAACATAGAGAGTGGTCAAGATGATTCCAGCATATTTATGACCTCTTTGGTTCCATTACAGTTGACAGCTGACGGTGATACCGTATGGGTGAATCCAAAACCCTGCTCATCTAGGTATTGCCGTCCAGTCCAGTTTAGTTTTGTGAAAGAAACCAAAGACGTTGTCATAAATGAAAAAACTGCAATGAATAACGAAATTGAAGCTCTCGTTCCCTCAAAATGTCAAGGACATGAAATTAGTCACAAATTAATGATGACGATGATTGACGGCAAAATTTGTACATATCTGTCTGAAGCTAAGTCAAATGCGGCCTGCTACCTGTGTTTGGCTAAGCCTACAGAAATGAATAAGTTAGATGTCATTGCGTCAAAAACCATGTCTTCTGGTGTGTATGAGTTCGGATTATCATCACTTCATGCCCGCATTAATGTGATGGAATGTCTTCTACACATAACGTATCGTCTCGACTTCCAAAAGTGGTCTGCAAGAGGAGAAGGTCATCAAGAGTTATTGCATTCACGAAAAAAACTCATTCAAGATCGATTTAAAGATGATCTCAACCTTTTGATTGACATCGTTAAGCAAGGGTCAGGCACAACTAACGACGGGAACACAGCAAGGCGGTTTTTTGAATTTCCTGATAAAACTGCAGCGATCACTAGATTAGATGAAGACCTAATACGCAGATTTGCTGTGATTCTGCAAGCTATCACATCTGGAGAGATTGTAGACGTGCCGAAACTTAAAGAATACGCTAGAACAACCGCTGAAAAATACGTGGAACATAATTGCAGAAAATGCTATTGTACCAATTGGAAGTCTTTCGGAAGAAGCTTCAGAGGCCCGAAACAAAGACTTTAGGAGGTTCAGAGAACACCATTCGAGGAAAAAGAGTAGACAAGCATCAAACGAGGACATCCTCAATATGCTTATCGTCTCTTCTGATCCTCTAATTTCTTCCACAAGACCAAAATTAAATGCCCACAAGAGGCAGACATACTTTAAGGAAACAGTAGAACTACTGAAACTTCAGAATCAGGAAGCTCCGACAGAGTTCTTAGAAGTTATATCTATTGTAGAGCCTGATTCTGAAGTGGATTCTGATGGTGACGAAGTATAAAATAAGTTAACTTTTATTGTTTATGTTAGGTTAGGTTAAGTTAATATTTTTTTTTTAATAATTTGCTTTTATTTTTAATCATACAATAGTTTACCATTTATTGTTATTGACTAATGATCACGTTTATCTAATTACTCTCATTATGGTTCGTATCCTTTTAACAGGTATATAGGTATTAAGTTTTATTAATCATTAGCTAATGTGGACTTGAGGCATTAGACAAGATTACATATTATGTAATTCATAATTACCATGTCATTTCAAATAGTAGGTAATACGACTTTGTGATTTCTTAGAATGTTTTGGTCTAAGCATAAAAAATATTGCAAATTACACTTGGTGTAGCCATATTTAAGCATTAAAATGTATCATATACTTTTTTTTTTTTACATTTTGAAGATTTAAAAAAAAAATCGCAAGTGATGCCGCGATATTAAGTATGTCAAAAATTCACAAATAAATAGTGCTATAACAGTGTGCAAGGATATAACGGCCAACCTTGCGATTCCAGAGATATCCTCATTTTTCATGTCAGCTCCATACATTTTTTTCTTATAAAAATTATAACTCTTCCATTTGTGCACACAATTACTTCATATGACATTTTATAGAACAGTAATGATCAGCAGAAGTCATTTCCAGCAAAAAAAAAAATAACATTTAAGAAATCGAGATCCTATGTCTTCTACAGCCGATTTTCGATCCACTGTGCGGCGCCGTGCATACACTGTTGCCATTTTTATCAAACAATGCCGCTGCGCGCCGGCTACTCGTCGGTCGTAAAAGCGCGGCCCGCGCCGCAGCCCCCCGCGCCCCCTCCCTCACCCGCACTACCCCGTTCGTCGCACGCGCCAGTCGACCGCCTGTCGCCTCCCTCCCGCTCGGAAGTAAGTTTTAGCGGTTAGCGACGGCAAAATCGCTCGCGCTTCCTTTAAAAATGCCTTCCAGACGACGGTATTCCAATCAAGAATATCTTGAAATGGTATTGTGCTACCGCGAGTGTAACTCCATAACTGCGCATGCAGTAAACTTATACCAGTAGAGGTTTGGTGTGCGAGTGAGTCATCATACCATTCTGGATGCCGTGTACAGATTTAGTGAACACGGCTGCTTTGACCCGCCTCCGGTAGACGCAGGCAGGCCTCCATATTCTGCCGAACTCGAAGAGGAAGTGTTGGACTTCTTCCGGCGTCATCCTTTTGCAAGCACCAGGGATGCTGCTCGAGTCTTCGACGTGAGCGACAACTACGTGTGGCGACTTTTAAATCGGGAAGGGCTCCATCCTTACCACTTCACAAGAGTACAAGAATTGCATCCACATGACTACGCGGCTCGCCTCGCGTTTTGTAATTGGATGCGAGAAGAACGCGAATTCTGTGGACTGACGAGTCCACATTCACACGGGCTGGTATGTTCAACATACACAATCGCATTATTGGACTGAGGCGAATCCTCGTGTTGTGCGGCCTGACCACTTTCAGACTCGGTTTAGTGTTAATGCGTGGGCCGGGATACTCGGCAACAGAATTCTAGGACCAGTGTTCTTGGACAGACTGAACGGAGACACGTATCTGCGCTTACTACGAACCCGTGTGAGAAGAATGTTGGAACGTAGTTCTCTTGAAGAGATAAGAGGGCTGCACTTTCAACATGATGGAGCACCACCTCATTTCGCCATCAACGTACGGGAATTTTTAAACGGTGTGTGGTACGGCGGTGAAAGGTGGATAGGCCGAGGAGGTCCAGTGCCGTGGCCTCCTCGCTCGCCGGATTTAACCCCTCTAGACTTTTTTTTGTGGGGTTGTGTAAAGGACCTTGTGTACGGCCAAACCGGACATGACATTAGAAGTGTGGAAGAACTAAAAAGGCGCATCAAACGCGCATTTAGGAAAGTAAAAAGCGAAACGGACACATTAAATAAAGTGAATAGACATGTACGTAAGCGTGCTACATTTTTTTGCAACGCAAAGGCGGACTTGTGCGACCGTTTTGTAAATAATTAGGTAGGGAGTGTATAAATAACTGTAAATACGATGCAATTATTGTAAATAAGATAATTAACTTTTAAACACGCCAAGTTACTGTAATTTATTGTTATTTGATATTAATCTAAGCTTGTTTTAAGTGTGATGGGAAGTTTATCATCTTATTCACGTCAGTTTTTTGGAAGAATGCGGTAGCTGGTAAGTAATTAAATTGAAGCATTAAATTGGAAAAATGAGTTAATGGCCATAGATGCATCTATTTCATCTGCATGTTATGCCTTAAGAACCCTAAGGGACGAGGTTGAACTCAAACAATTAAAGATGGTGTACTACGCACTCATAGAGTCCAAATTGAGGTACAGCATCCAGTTATGGGGCAATAGTTACAACTACAATTGCCAAAGAGCTTTTGTACTTCAAAAAAGAGCTGTACGCACCATGTTTCGAATCTCGCAAAGAGAGAGTTGCCGTCCCCTTTTTGCAGTTTCAGGGATTCTAACAGTACCCAGCCTTTATATTCTAGTACTCCTGACTAACCTAAAAAAGTATCTGCATGAATATGAGACTGAAGAGGAAAGATTCATCAGAGAGAGCACACGTAGGAAGGACCTCAGCAATATAATAAGCCCACACCTTCTGATCACAAAACATAGTGCACGATAGGCAGTACAATTTTTTTACAGGTTTGCCACTCGACCTTAAAAGTTCGATATATACGTCCTCGTTTAAGCCCAAGCTTAGAGTTTTTCTCTTGAATAAATGCCTCTACTCCATTGATGAATTATAACTTGACACTCTAATTTCTTTTGACATTCAAATTTCTTTTGACTTTCTAATTTCTTTGACATCTTAATTGCCTTTACTTGACATAACATTATTATATGGTGGAGGGACAGGCGTATAAAATAGCCGTGTATCCTTGCGGGTCGAGGACGACAGAAAAATTATTATCTGGAATGCATAATAATTCAATTTGCCTTTTTTTTGAGCAAACTTTCAAAGAGGAATTGGTGACGGTCAGGTGGCGTTTGTAGCCTAACTCCAGCAAATAATGCAAAAGCGGTACCTGTGCTTCTCCTGGCGAAAGTCTTGAAGAATCCTTCTGGGCAGGTGGCCACCTTGCTTGCCCGTACACTGGTCACTTGAAAGTCTATATTTTGGATTTAATCGGACGCGGGTTATTATTTATAATTTTGAAAACGTAGCACAGTATATCCCCAAGGATTACGGGATAACGTAATAAAGTTTTGCGGTTTTGCGGGCGCGATGAACTGAGATTGAAAAAACGTGGTTTGCGGTGAGACGAAATGCTTCCGTTCGGCGCCGGTGCACTATGACGTCTGACAGCCATAATTAGCTGTCACTAGCCGCAGGATTCTCTAAATCCCGCGACACACAATATCCGCGGCTGCAATATAAGCCTAAGACAGACTACAGACACCTTATAAACCGTCCACAATCAAAAAAATGTAAGGGGCACTAACTTGCCACACCATATGGGTTAATTTGACATCTTATTAAAATACCCAATAAATTTGTGATTCTATTATATCTCTGACATGTAAACTGTTCAGTAAAATAAATATACTAGTATGAATTAATGGATTGTAATGGAATTAAATTATGTCAAAGTGTTTCCTATTGTTATTGATATTGAGTTGCTGGGTTATTTTATTCACCTCGTTGTCAATTTTTTCTTTTTTTTTTTTTAAGGTTATTGGGTTTATAATGAAGGGTATGTGTGTAGGTAAATGATAAATGATTTTATTTCTGTAAGTAGGTTTTTACAAACACTTTTACACGTCAAAAACACATTTTTTAAACTAGATGAGGCCGGCGTTTCCTATCTGACTACTCTGAGAAGAAAGGCCGAAACAAACTCAGAGGTCACAGTCTCTTTTAAAGTTCAGACATAATCTTGGTCAGATCATGTGAAGACCATGTCGATTGGTGTCTGAAATGGTCTTTTGATGAAAGAACCACACAGATTGAGTGGACCTGTCCAGTCAGTGCACGCATTTGTCAGTCGTTGTGCAGCTCAACGCATAACTAAAGGAGCTCAACGATTCAACGAACAATACCAAAGAAAGGACATTTGGCTAGACCGCAAAAAAATACTTAAAACTGCCAGACCATGTTAAAAACTAACTGAGAATAAAACAAAATTAAACAATGATCCACATAGTCTTCACATTTACAATAATTAAAACAATATAATACTACACAGAGTAAATATTCATGTCATTGCATAAATAAAATTCATCAATGTCAATGTGTATATTCGGACATAATCTTGGTCAGATCATTTGAGGACCATGTAGGTTGGTGTCCGAAATGGTCTTTTGAGGAAAGACCACACAGATTTGAGTGGACCTGTCCAGTCAGTGCACGCATTTGTCAGTTATCATGCAGCTCATCTCAAAACTTAAGGAGCTCAATGATTTGACGAACAATACCAAAGAAAAGACATTTGGGTAGGCCGCATAAAGTACTCAAACTGACATCAGACCATCATTAAAACTGAGACAAAAAAAAAAAAACAAACAATGACCCACATAGTCCTCACATTCCTAATAATTAAAATAATGTAATACTTTACAAAGTAAATATTCATGTCATTGTTTATATAGAATGTTATATAGAATAAGAAAATATAAATAGCTAGCAAAATAAAAAGAGTAAAAAAACAACATTCACTGTAAGTTTATTGGAGCAGCTCAATCCCAAGCCTTTTTGTCCTCAATATAATCTTTAACATTATAAAAGGCTTTTAGGCACAGTTTCTGTTTTATAAAACATTTGAATTTATTAAGTCTTAGTTCTTGAATGTGGCTAGGAAGTTTATTATAAAAACGTATACATTGGCATCTAAACGAGCTGCCAATTTTTTGAGGTATTTATCTGAGTTGATGCAAAAGGTATGGGACGTTATAGGTGAAGCCTACTTGTAACATTAGACTGCAATGACTGACTGCTTGTTTATTATTGTGATTTTTATTGTTTTTATTTAATTTGGTGATGGTATATTTTTGTATTTATTATTAGTCAAGTTGTGTTTTTATTTTTGTTTAGTACCTTTTTAATAATTTAAACTTTTCTAATTTAAACTTTTTTATGTAACACATTCAGACACAATTTGTATTGTTATTGAATAAATAAATACTAAATAAATACTACCAATTGCACTTTTAAAACACTTTTTTGCCTGCGTATTATTGCGCACCTAGTAGGTTATAATAGTGACGAACTAGTCAGCTGATTTCAGTTTTCATTCACAGAACAGATAGAAAGAGATAGCAGTTGTTTTCATTGACGAAGCGACACATCGTGCATAATTTGTGAACCACGTTATGCAGAGTAGAGTCAATGTTTATTAAACTACTTTATTTTCTCAAATGGAATTAACTATTCTGGGGTACGAAAGTTCTTCACTATTGTAATCTTTAAACACAATACTACCTCCCATTAAGGCCGTGGCAGATATTTTTATAGCACCTTATATATTAGAAATTTGAAACTTATAAATGCTTAAGAGCGGGCTGGATGCCGTTGAACTTGCTCGAGTGGGCGTTACCGATGAAAATGCGCTGCGCAGTCCCCGCAAGCCCCTGACAATAATTACGCGCTGCGCGCACGATTTGCTCGCATCGCACCGAGCAGAGTGGCATACGTACCTACCTATGCGCACGGCCGCAGTATTGGTAGGTAAGTAAAGCAGTATTACGTCTTTATAAAAAAAACGGCTGTCTGTGCTATCGTAACTCCCGAACGAATGAACCGATTTTGATTTATTTTTTTTTTTGTTTGAAAGGGGACGTAGTCTAGAGTATTCTTAGCTTTATTTGATGAAAATCGTTTCATACAAATAACTTGTATGAAGCGAGAATTTTTATGAATAAACTAAAGGAAAATAAAAATAATTTTAAACAATAGAGACATTTATTATCAATAAGTCACCAATCATGTTTTACCATGAGTGAAGATTATTTTCATCATACCTACTCATAAAGGGTTATGTTGATCCCGCATAATAGAGGGAAAAGTTGGGCTTTTTTCGCCCATGGGCGGAAAATGTAACATTACCACCCGTAATGTAATCGACGCATTTGATTATTCGTCTAAAATTACTTCACGCTAAAGGAGGTCTTTGATTGGTCTACATAAATCTAGTAGGCTACGATTATTGTTTTCTTTCATTTTGATTTTAGCGTGAGGTTTCGGTAAATAGGTTTTAGTTTTGCCATAAAGCCATAATATTGAATTTCATTAGTCTAATAAAATCTAGTAGGCTATGTTTTTTTTTTGCATTTTGATTTTGACGTAAGGTTTCGTTAAATAGTTTTTAGTTTTGCCATAAAGTCATAACGTTGAATTTGATGATTGGTCGCAATTGACAGTAGCTAAATAGATGACGCACAAAAAACTTATTTGTCTGATCCACAATCGGCGCCATGATTGTGGCATGTTGTGTTTACATAAAATGTTTGATTGAATATTTTTGTTTCCTCGTATGTGTAACAAAAAGCACTATGTGTTACTCGAGTTCAAAAATATGTATTCCCACGTGTGGTTAACAGCCCACGCCTACGGCTCGGGCCATAAATGCACAATCGTGAATAAAGAACATACCTTTGGCCTCTTGTGAGACAATGTACTCTTAAATGAGGACACCAACGAACAATCTTGTCAACGAGAAATAAAGCGAGTATTTTAAAATTCAAAGAAATCAACTAAAATACATTCGCTTTGGTTCTGGTTCACAATATTGTTCGTTGTTGGTGACGTTTACCTAAGAATAGGAGCTTTGCTTACCATTGCTGGGCCCGCGAGACATTTTGAAAAAACCCAATTTAAAAAATATTAGATTAGGTACTTATACTCACGGGAGTGACAGTGAGGCGCCAAACATCAAATCCTTTGTTGTTTGCCGCGTCACTCTTTGGAATCACCGCCACTCGGCTTGCTCAATCAAATTCTTTGAGGTTTGCCGCCTCACGGGCGACACATCAAAAGATTTATTGCTTCTCAATTATTGTAAACTAGTTTATTCAAATTCATTTTAACAGATTATTCCTTCATTTTGCCTATATAAGTGGGTCGATGGCCCGAACGTTAGTTCAGTTCTATTTGAGCTACCGAGGTGATAACTTGGACAAGCGATATCCTAGCGAACTGCTCGAGCCGTCAACATGCTTTGTGACTTTGTGTGCATCTTGAGTGGTTACTAACTATAGTTTGTTATTAAGTTTATTGAACGAAAAGTAACCAAAAATGATGTCTGGTGGAAAGAAACGAAAAGTTGATACAGAGGGTCGCCAGTTTCAAGAAAAATGGACTGAAGAATTCTTTTTTATCTTGCACAATGGTAAGCCGTAATGTTTGCTGTGTAATGAATCCATTTCAGTAATGAAAGAATTCAATATAAAGAGGCATTACTCAACTAAGCATGCTACGCTGCACTCACTGACAGGACAATTAAGAACAGACAAAATCCGGAAGCTTACCGCAAATTTGGAAAAACAGCAACAAATGTTTCATAAACAAAGAACACAACTTGATAATGTTGTGAAAGCTAGTTGTATAGTTAGCTCAAAATTGGCAAAGGCATTAAAACCATTTGCCGAAGGAGAATTTATCAAGGAGTGTATGTTAGAAGTTTGCAGTATTTTGTGTCCCGAAAAGAAAAATGAATTTGAAAAAAAATAGTTTGTCAAGACGAACTGTTGTTCGACGTATAGAAATGATGGCTAATGATATAAAAACAACATTGACTGACCGTATGGCTGGTTTTGAATCATTTTCCATAGCATTAGCCGAGAGCACCGATTTGTCTGACACAGCTCAACTGGCTATATTTATTCGAGGTGTTGATAAGGAGTTCACTGTTACTGAGGAATTGCTTGCTTTACAGCCGCTTAAAGGCTGGATATTTTTATTGAAGTTCAAAAGGTATTCACAATTTTTGGCTTGCCATGGTCAAAATTAATTGGAGTATGCACTGATGGTGCACCTTCTATGGTCGGCTTACGTAAAGGTTTCATCGGAATTTTGAATGAAAAAGCAACAGAATTAAATGTGCAAAAAGATGATTTGATAGTCCTTCATTGCATTATCCACCAACAGAACTTGTGTTCTAAGTCCATTCGACTCCAGAATGTTATGAATGTGGTAGTAAAAACCATCAACTTTATTCGATCCCGAGGTCTTAACCATCGTCAGTTCAAGGCGTTTTTGGATGAAATATCAGCTGAATATAACGACGTAACATATTATTGTGAAGTCAGATGGCTGAGCAAAGGAAAAATGTTGAAACGGTTTTACGAGCTTAGAAATGAGATAGCAGACTTTATGAAAATAAAAGAAAAACCACTATCTGAATTAAGTGACCCAAAATGGATATGTGACTTAGCATTTCTGGTCGATCTTACAGGCTATTTGAATGATTTAAATTTGAAACTTCAAAACCAAGGACAGTTAGTAAATGATTTGTACAGCCATTTGAAAGCGTTTCAGATCAAACTACGCTTGTGGGAGTCACAGATGCTCTCTGGTAATAGTTACCATTTCAACACGCTCTCTGCGTATGAAACTATTGCTTATGCTCAATATGCTGAAGAACTCAAGTTACTGTCGGAACAATTTTCGAACAAATTTAGCGACTTCATAAACATGGAAGACTGTTTTCTTTCAGTTTATTTGCTACTCCTACAAAATGTAATGTACAAAATGCTCCAATACACTTACAAATGGAGTTGATCGAGATTCAAGAAAACTCACTCCTAAAATCCAAATTTGAAGACGTAGAGTTGTGCGATTTCTACAAAAAATACCTAGAAGAAGACAATTTTCCGCAGCTTAGAAAATTCGCAAGAAGATTGATTTGTGCGTTTGGTAGTACTTATAAATGCGAACAGGTCTTTTCATTGATTAAAGTTAATAAATCAACACATCGTACAAGACTGACAGACGATAATTTGGAAAATTCTTTACGTCTTTGTATCAGTCGAATTAATCCAAATATCGATGGATTAGTTTCCCAAATTCAAGCTCAAGTGTCTCATTGATTTCGGTGTATTTAACTTTCGTAGTTTGTAACAATTGAAAATTTAACGAATTAATTATAATGTATCATTTTTTTTAATTTTCATTTTGTTATTTTAATAAATTGTACTATAATAACATTGTCGTATTATTTCATGTCTAACATCTATCGCAAAAAATATGATCACTACTTAAAAATGCACTAAGTACTTACCTACTTTTAAGCGCGGCCCGCGAACGTATTTGCACGCTAAAGTTTGGCCCTCAACATGTCAAAGGTTGCCCATACCTGGTCTAGAGCTTGCTTAGTACATAACAAAAATATATAATAGTAGTATTCAATATGCATTCGTTCACTATTAACATAACAAAAGAAATTAAATAAATATAACAGTAGGTACTACTAAATATCCCATAAAAAACGTATAAAAAATATCTTTTTATCACAAAAGGTCATAAAATAAAAAATACATAATTAAAAAAAATAAAAAAACCGCCTTATCAAAAAGTTAATTACAAAAATTGAACTAAAAGATTAAAAACAAGCTAAATGATTTTGAACTGAATATCAATCTGTTCATTGTAGTCGCGGGCTCCTTGGAACAGTTCTTTACAGGTCCCCCGACTTCGCTGAAAGGTATTCATTTCAAAATCATTTAGCTTGTTTTTAATCTTTTAGTTAAATTTTTGTAATTAACTTTTGACAAAGCAGGTGTGTTTTTTATTTTTTTTAATTATTTATTTAAAGTCGTTAAAGTACTTCATCTGTTCCCATTTCTACCCTCTAAACCACCTATGCTAAATTTTATTGAAATCAGCTGATTTCAATAAAATTTAGCATAGGTGGACTGCACTAAACGTACAACTCATTATTATTAGCTAATAATAATGAGTTGTACGTTTAGTGCATTGTAAAAGTATTGATACTCTTGTTTTTTTGAGTTGGTTAAAGTACCCTGTCGTTCTTCAAAACTAAAACCTATTTATCGAAACCAACCAACAAGACAAAAACAAAATGAAAGAAAAAAAACGTAGCCTACTAGATTTTTGTAGACCAATGAAATTCAACATTGTGGCTTTGCAAATCTAGGTGAAACCTATTTACAGAAACCTTATGTCAAAAACAAAATAAAAGAAAACATAAATCGTATATTTTTGTCAACCAATCAAAGACCTGCTTTAGTGTGAAGTAATGTTAGACGACCAAAAAAAAACGTCGATTACATTGCCTCCCACAGGCGGTAATGTAACATTTCCGCCCTTGGGCGAAGAATACCAACTTTTAATTATTTGAAGAATACCAATTTTTATTATGCGGGATCAAAATAACCCTTTAGGTGTGACGAAAATAATTTTACCTGGCTCCCTTTTCATATAATTGATGATGTGCATTTTGTTGCACATTGGGCTCACTGGGTGATGATAACATTTTATTGTCAGTGGAACTGAAAAAAAAAATTAACTGAAAAAAATGCCTTTTTGTATGAAGACGTAATACTGCTTTACTTATAAATACTGTGACATTTCTATGTTGTGGCATGCCACGATACGGCGGCACTGCTTGCCATCGGTCTAATTGATTTAATTCATTTACCTACCTATTTCTAATCTTAATTATAATTACGTAGATTTTTGACACTAGCCGCATAAAATGTGGTTTCAAATTTGCCAATGTAATGTCGTACGTGTCTAATAGTACCAAGCTATAAATTCGCTGCATGCAAATCTATAGCTTGTTACTGCGCCGCTGTGTCATAACGCCGCCCGGTTGTTTGGAATCTATACCTTGTTGCCATTATACACGTATGAATTTACGTTGGCTAATTAATTCGAATCGAAAGCACTTAGTTTCGCATTCTGGCGAAGAAAGGCACCTAGGTAAGCATAAGCAGCGGGTAGTAAGGTACCTAATTGGGTACGCATACTGTTTACACGCACCTACCTATATTTTTATCAAAAAATTTGATTGATTGTTACTAATAAAATGTTAGATAGGTACTCAACTTACTATTTCATTATTTGTATTCTCCTCTTGTATTTTATTTTCTAATTACGCTTATTGCGTCATTTTTTGTCACCTATATTGATTTTATAAATAAACTTATACCTAATAAATAACACAAATAATCTCTATGTATTCATTACTACAAACTAACTTTATACAAAAAACTACTCTAATATTTGCACACACAAACTAACAAACCTACTTATTTTGTTGATTTGAATAGTTAGTTTACAATATTTTCTAATGGTTATGTCACACGAAAAAATGCGGGAAAAAGTGGTACAGGTCCGTTTAGCACTGCGTCTCGTCCCGCACTGATTTATTAGGACAGAGGGGACGCTCACGCGATTAAGTGTCGATTAAAGGCTCCTACATACTGGCGCGACTTGTCGCGCGACGCGTTGCGACACAAAGGCACCGCTTGTAGCGCTACATGCGGTGTTTTTGTGTCGCGTCGCGTAAGTCAGTAAGTTATTTAAAAAAATAAGCCGATGATTCCCTAGGTATTGTATTGTGTAATATCATGATGACTATAAAAAAAAACCTAGCAATTAATAGTTTAGAAGAAAAACGGTTTTATATTTCTAAAACAGGGGTTACTTTGCATGTATATTACTGACATTTAAAATATTTTTTTTTAAAGCGAAGGGGACATGCTTTGTATTGAGTAGATTAACATATATTATTTATTTATTCATTTTTATATTTTTTTAAGACCATTTCGGTACGGGTTATGGAGAAAAAAGGTGTTCTGAGTTGAGCTGCACGATTACTGACAAATGCGTGCACTAACTGGACAGGTCCACTCAAATCTATATGGTTCTTTCTAGTGATGGGTAACTCATCAATTTTATTTGAGGTTAGGACATGGCAAGAGATCTGCAGGATCTGCGGTCACTATGGGCGTTCCGCAGGGTTCAATTTTAGGTCCATTCTTGTTTCTAATCTATATAAATGACTTACCTTATCACATAAGGGATAATCACAAGATTGTATTGTTCGCAGATGACACTTCCCTCATTTTTAAAATCAAACGACTGCTGGTCAACTTTGAACATGTTAACGATGCACTCTCTAAAGTTGTCCATTGGTTTAATGTAAATAATCTTCTCCTGAACGAAAAAAAGACTAAACTTATTAAATTTTCAACGCCAAATGTCAGGCAGCTAACTACCAATGTTCAACTTAATGGAATAGAGTTGGACCCTGTTGAGTCGACAGTTTTTCTTGGAATAACAATTGACGCTAAATTACAATGGCGCCCACACATAGAAAAATTGTCAGGAAGGCTAAGTTCGGCCGCCTATGCTGTTAAAAAAATTCGACAGATAACCGATGTAGATACGGCCAGAATTGTTTATTTTAGCTATTTTCATAGTCTTATGTCATATGGGATTCTTCTCTGGGGAACCTGTGCGGACATTAATACCGTCTTTGTTTTACAAAAAAGGGCTGTTCGAGCCATTTACAACCTAGGTCCAAGAGATTCCCTTCGAGAAAAATTCAAAGAAATAGATATGCTGACTGTAGCCTCTCAATATATATTTGATAATCTTATGTATGTACACAAAAATATATCAAATTTTAAGAAAATGTCCGATATCCACAGTTTAAATACCAGGAATAAACATAATCTTGCTGTACTTCACACTCGCCTCCACAGAGTAGGCAACTCGTTCATGGGTCAATGTATACGCTTTTACAACAAACTTCCTATTGCTATTCGAAATTTACCCATTAAACGATTTAAAAGCTGTATTAAAACCAAACTTTGTAAAAAAGGGTACTATAAAATTTCAGATTATTTAGAAGACAAAAAAGCTTGGGATTGAGCTGCTCGCTCTGATAAGCTTTGTGCTAAAACCATAAAATTTGATATTAAAATTATGCAAAATCATCATTATATACAACTATATGTACATATTGACATTGATGAATATTATAAGCAAAATTAAGTGAATACTTATGTACCTTGAAAAGTATTATATTACTTTAATTATTGTGAATGTGAGCACTATGTGGGTCATTTTTATTTATTTCTTGTTGTTTTTTTTTTTCTCTTATTTTTAATGATGGTCTGGCATTTTGAGTTCTTTATGCGGCCAACCCAATTGTCCTTTCCTTGGTATTGTTCGTCGAGTCGTTGAGCTCCTTAAGTTTTGAGTTGAGCTACACGATTACTGACAAATGCTTGCACTGACTGGACAGGTCCACTCAAATTCGTGTGGTTCTTTCCTCAAAAGACCATTTCAGACATAGATCTACATGGTCCTCACATGATCTGACCAAGATTATGTCTGGACTTTAAAAGAGACTTTGACCCTTGAGTTTGTTTCGCCATTTCTTCTCAGGGGTAGTCAGATAGGAAATGTCGACTCCATCTAGCTTATTTTTTAATATGACGTGTGAAAGTGATTCTCATATCCTATTTACAGAATAAATAATTTCATTTCATTTCATTTCATTTCACCTCACTTTGCCTCATTTGAGGTGAGGAATCGTCAACGGCGTATTCACCTCACGACTCGTGAGCCCGAGCCGAACTCAGCCGAACGTACGACGGAGCGCGGCGGGCGGGCACGACGACGACTCACGAGTACTCACGACTCTCCGTCGGATTATTCACATCTCTCTCATCTCTCACACACATCATATTCTTTCGCTCATAAATTTTAGACCGCCTTTTAGAGTTTATAATAATAAACCATAGCTGAAATAAAAATATTATCTATAAAATTATTTTTGACTTGATGTTAGATAAAGTGCTAGTTTTAATTTAATAGTTTACCTAATTTTGACCTTGGAGGTGCACGTGAAATGAATTGTAGACATTGTTTTGTAACAATTACGGTAGACCTATGTTTTGTTTGTGTTCGTATTTATTTGCTTGTTTTGGTTTTAGTGGTGGTTTACATAATCGGTTTGGTTCTAGAACATGCCGGTTTCCTCACGATATTTTCCTTCACCGTTTTGAGAGCAGTGGTGATGAAATGATTTACACAAAGTAAAGCGCCTGCCTGTGTTTGAACCTAAGACCTACAACTCGCTCAATTTGTAGTGCCGCTTACATTTCGGGTGCTTTGATTTGATTTTATTTTATTTTATTTGATTACTTAAACCTGAACTTCTAAATTTGAATCACCCTAAATATGTTTTTCAGTTGATAATTGAGGTTAATTGACCTTCATTTTCAACGATGATTATTCAATTCATCATTCATCATTTCAGTCGAAAGACGTCCACTGCTGTACATAGGTCAAAGTGGTGGTGCTTGGGGGAGCCCAAGCACCACCACTTTGACCGCTTCTGTGCTTTGCGCATCCAGAGGAATCCTGCGGCCTTCACAAGGTCCACCTTGTAGGCGGCCTTCCAACACTACGTCTTCGGGTTTTTCAATTACTACAATTTAATGTTGTTCAGACAATAATGTTGTTGGAAAAAGCGGTGAAATATTAAGTCGAAACCAGATAAATGTGTTACTAGTTATCTCTAGAGAGTAATTGTGTGTGAGAGTAATTAACCTGAACAGGGTTTGTTAACACTTTCATCAGATGTTGTTGGACCAGAGCTTAGGTGTCTACCTGTCAATTAAGGGCTTAGCCTGATTCTCAGAAGCTTACATTGTCATCCCCTTTCAATGCTGCGTAAAGATAAGTAGGCATTTAGTTCGTATAATATCTAATCAAGAGAGATTAGATGTAGACTACTGCATAAGCCCTGAAAAATAATATTGATAGTGTGAATTGAAAGGTATAGCAAGTAATCATTTAAGCTTTGTATATGTCACCGTAAGATTGTGAGCTAGTAAGTTTATTAAACTTTATTAACTACCGAAAATTAATGGGTTATATTGTAACAGTTTAAAATATTTCGATAGATTATAATCTATATTATTCAAGAACTAATCCTTAATAAATTCAAATGTTTTATAAATTCCTGACTGACTGCGTACTGACCAAGTAAAGGTTACGCTTTTTAAAGCTTATTGTCAGAGTTTTTACTCCGGTAATCTTTGGGTCAACTACTCCAGAAGGTCGCTGGATGTCCTACGCGTCCAAGACAATAATGTATATAGGATGCTGTTGTGACTGCCTCATTTTTGCAGTGCCTCTGAAATGTTCGCGGTAACCCATACCGATGGATTTCATGCCATTATCCGAAAAAAAACGGCCTCACTCCTGAGCCAGAATAAGAGGCAGTCACAATAGCATTCTGAAGGTTGCGCCATTATAAGGCAATTTTTGCAAAGACTTATAACATAGTTTAACATTTCTTGTTGTGTCTAGTCGTTGGGTGGTCTTCTCACTAATTTTTCTTTAGTTTAAGATACTAACAATAGTATTCTAAGTGCAAACCTGTTACTAACATATTATGGATTGTCCGAATTAAAATGTTTTTATTATTACAAAGCAGAGAAATTGTGCCAGATTGCCTTTTATACTGTATATGGACGACAAAAAGGCTTGGGATGGAGCTGATCCAATAAATTTACGGATAATGTTGTTTTTTACTTTTTATTGCCTAGCTATTGATATTTTCATTTTCTATATACCATAAACGATGACATGTATATTTACTTTGTAAAGTAAATATAAATATATATATTTTAAATGTGAGTATTTTTTTTTTCTTAATTTTAATATGGTCTAGCAGTTTGAGTACCTTATGCGGCCTACCCAAATGTCTCTTCTTTGGTATTGTTCGTCAAATCGTTCGGCTCCTTAAGTTTTGAGTTGAGCTGCACGATAACTGACAAATGCGTGCACTTACTGGACAGGTCCAATCATATCTGTGTGGTTCCATCCTCAAAAGACCATTCAGACTCCAACTTACATGGTCTTCAAAGTCATGATCTGTCCAAGATTATATGGACTTTAAAAGAGATTGTGACCTCTGAGTTTGTTTCGGCCTTTCTTCTCAAAGTAGTCAAATAGGAAACGCCGACCTCATCTAGTTTTTAGAGTATTAGTATTATTATTAATTATTAAAGTATGATTGACGTGTAAAAGTGTTTGTACAAACCTACTTACAGTAATAAAATAATTTATCATTTATCTAGCGACATAAATATACGGTGACATATACAATATATAAAGTCATACGGAGTGGCACGTTTGACAGGGAAAACCACTAAGTGCTTTTGTTTCACCCGGTCTTTGTTCGACGAACTTAATTTGTGCATTCCCTGCAACCGTATAATATACACGAAATTGGCGAAGAATGTATAATCCTCTTTCTAGGATTAAGTTCTTCAAGGAGATATCTCACGAAAACTAGCCATAGAGTAATATGACTCCATCTGGCTACTTAATAAATAATGGATAGTGAAAAACCGTGCCTCCTAAACTAGGGGAACCCTGTGACCTAGGAGTCAGTACTTGACTAGTAGTTCTTAATCTTGTGAAACTAATGTAGCGAATATAAAGGTTGGGTTATCTAGGTTATCAAGGAGTGTTGTGTTTTAAAACATAACACTCCTTTTTTTGGGCAGTCGTGTAAAAATAACTACTTTTCTCTCGACACATTTTTCTTACTGATGATAAATGAGTGCTCATTTATAAAAAAAATACATGCCCTAAATTCCCATAATTTCAGAAATAAAAGGTCTGGAGTGCAAAGGAAACCTTTTTAGTATTAGTTTTTTTTTTTTGTTTTAGACGTGTTTTACTTGTAAAAAATTTATGACACTTGGCTTAAAAATCTCGGAAATACGTTCCCTATTTCATACTCTTTTTAAAAGGTACAAATGTTATCAACACATGTACGGGTTTAACTTAAAAAAATGCAGATATAATTAGAACATTAATTTCGTATATTTACTCATCATTGAGAGCAGTATTGGCCCAGTGGTAACGGCCACGACTTACGTGTTGTAGGTTGTAGGTTCGAACCCAGGCAGGCGCTTTACTTTAGGTAAATTATTTCATCACCACTGCTCTCAAAACGGTGAAGGAAAACATCGTGAGGAAACCGGCATGTCCTAGAACCAAAAATTTGAAAACATGTGACATCTATCAACCCGCACTGGGCCCGCGTGGTGGATTAAGGCCCACTCCCTCTCACAGAGAGGAGGCCTGTGTCCCAACAGTGGGAACAATATAGGCTGATTATGTACTCATCATTGTCAATTATCAAAAACAGAGTAAAATTATTATAGGTCTTGTTCAATTTCTTAGGCAAGCACGTAGCCTCTGACGTAGGACTTCATTCACTGTCACACGCGTTTAAATTGTGTTTTTGATGTGTTAAATTCTTTTTCTTCTTCGGGCGGCCGTTAAATTCTTTCTCTCAGCTCTTCACGGGATGTCACTGGAGTGGAGTAAACCAAGTAGAGATTTTCACATTTGGGGTCACATGAAAGACTTGGCTTACTCCACGCCAGTGGCATCCCGTGAAGAGCTGAGAGAAAGAATTTTAACGGCTGGTAAAATTCGTTGAAATTGACTTGTTGTGTTTTTTAGAAACACAATTTTGACGAATTTTTGTCTGTTTGTCTGGATATATGTTCCGGATTGACCCAAACGGTTGAACGGATTTGGATGAGAGAAATCACATCCAAATCTGTTCAGCCGTACACATATATGTCGCAGATTATAAAAGTTGAGCGATAATAGTCTCTCAATTGATTATTGTAGTACTAAGGTGAGGGTAAACGCCGCTAGAGGGGGAAGGCACGTGGGCAGAGTCGTGGTAAGGGAAGTGGCTAAACGACGGGTCAGTCTTGTGAGGGTAACGAACGGATGCAGACCTCCACTTCTCCTATGCGAAACTGTCGGTTTGCCCGAAGTTGGAAAATAGTGCGTGAACGTTATTACACGCCTACGGTGGCCGGAAATCCGCCCTCGATTCCCGACGCCCAGGGCGTCTCCTGATGTGTATGGTTTAAGGTAAATAAATAAAACATATCTTTTCATTTCATTGTTTTATTTATTATAAATGATAGGACGGATCCCTAAGGTATTTCAAATGAAATCACTGATTTCCCTTAACTTAACCTGATAAACTAAGTAATAGTAAATAATTAAACCCCTCACCAACAGAACACCTGATCTGAATATAAATATTAAACAAGTCCATGAGCATAAAATGCATTAGGAATTACATTTTATTAAAGTTCACCGCATTTAGTTTGAACGTTACTTAGTAAATGAAGACGAAGCAAATTGCCCCTACCGACCAATATCGACCAGACATTCTTACCGTCTTTTTATAATCCTCAAAATACAGGTATTAGAGAGACAGGGTTTTAAAAATTGTTGTACAGATTGTACAGACCCACTGATTGTTACTGTAATTATCTGTATTTTGTCATAAATAAACATATATTATTATTTAAATTGTCTTTGACTTATCTCGGGACCCTGGGGTCCAGGACCTTTGGAAGGCGTACGAGAGGCCGAAGCCAACTCGCAGAGGCCCCTTAGACAATTTTAAGTGTTGAGGCATCAACCGATTATCCCTATATGCACTATGCAAATCCACTCAAGGACAACCCCCGGTTGGTGCAGGACTATTGCAGAACATGGAAATAAAACATAATGGTCTGGGGTTTGAGTGGCTATAGTGGATTGGTAACCTAAAACTATGGAATGACTACTATGTACCCTGCCTGATTTGTTATAATACCCGGTATTATTATTATATTATTATTGTACCAGCCAGTCACTCTTTTCAAGGTATAACTTTTTCCCACAAACTTTTACCGTATTAGGGAATTTCAGTACATGGAACACGGGTATAAAAAAGCCGTGTCTATGGGCCCCTAATCCGCATCCTAAACGAAAGCTAAGACGAAAATACGCTTGTATAAATGAACATAACGTACTCACGCGATCAATCAAATCGCGTTTGTACGTCGAAATTCATGTCAAGGAACGCGTAATCGCATATACGCGCGACAGTCACTTTCGGTTAGGATGCAGACTTCGGTGTTAGACTACCACTATTCGCGGGAAAGTCCGAAAGGATTACCAAGGCTCCTGGCAACACAGGCAACAGAAGGAATACGGGTGGATTTTAGTCAGTAACAGTCTGACATACCCTCCCGCTCCGCACAGAGCGGGAGAAGTTATTTGATAATTTCGCAAAGAAAAAAAAAAGACTACCACTATACCAAATCAGTCAGGAAAAGAGCTTTGGAATGACATAATGTCAGGTCGTTATTAGAGGTGTGGACCGGTTCCTTATACATTTGCCCTTCCTCCTTTCTTTCTATGACGTTTGTTCACAAAGCGGCACATACCTTACGGGTATGTCCACATTCGTGCGCTTTCAACGACATCTTTCATCGTTTGATTATGTTTTAAAGATAATTAATAATATTATCTTCCTAGATAAAATAATAATATTCCTAGATAAATCTTTACCACAAACAAATCATGATAAGGGTTCCTAACCTTATCATGATTTATTGTTGACGCAGCAGCAGCTCTTATGCAACACTTTAACAAAATTCATTTATGGCCACACAATACTCTCTATCCAAGGTATATAGTGAATGACCCTGGTGTAAATTCCGGAGCTGGCAGCGATTCCACACTGCCTGCCGTATGACGTCACGCCGAAGACTTCGTAAACACAATCTATAATACTAACATAATCGTTGTCGGACGTTTGAAGTGGTCCACCGCTGTCACCCTGTGTAATGAAGAAAAATGAATAACAATTTTACTTATCTACAGTTAAGTTACAGGATCAAGTTACCTAAACGTATGTATTTTGTTATGAAAATGGTGATCTAAATGTGTATAGGTTACTCAATCTCTGTTGTAAATTGTTTCTTTTTTGTATTTGTGTTCCTTCTTTGCGTCATGTTTACCGTAATTGAACGTTTTTCTTTCTTTCTTTTCTTTCTATGTTATGTTATTATTATCACGGTGTTCCACTGCAGGGCAGAAACCTCATATTCCTTTTGTTATTTTTATTAGTATCATTCTAGAGGAGATCGTGGCTAAGTAATAACAGCCGCACGGGTCGGGGTTGATCCGTGGAAGGATGACCATCTTTACATACCGAGACTCCTCCGTTCTTCGGAAAGTATGTTAAGCCGTTGGTCTCTGCTGTTATTTGTGGATCTATGATAGTCGTTAGGAGTCGTCAGAAGTTCGAAAGTCTGACAACCAGTCTTACCAAGGGGTATCGTATTACCCAGTTACTTGGATTGTGGTCGTCAGATTGGCAGATTCGCAGCCAGTTTAACTGGAAGCCGCCCATTATAATTGGGAAAAGGCTAGGTAGATTGAGTATCGATCACTATTGGCATCTGGGATCAATCTTAAAGGTAGAAATAAAGATCATCCCACTGTTTCGTCGACGACATTAAATATGTCGTTGACGAAAACAAAAATGTGATTGTTACTGCACATAGTTCCTTCTTCTGAACTGTCAAAGAAAGCTCCAGTAAGCTTAGCAACTGCAGTTTCGACTTGCTGACTATACCTACCTCACAAGTATCTTTCCCGTTCTTATCACCATAGCACATTTGCGTAGTGTGGTTATATCCGTTCTTCAAGTGCCTGTGGCGGGGATAGTAGTTTGAACATTCGTCCTCTTCAAACCTGTTAATCAGGACCTGTGGGTAATTTTTATTTATTTATATATATTTATTTATTTATTGATTTATTTATGTATTTATTTATTATTTAGTTATTTACATAAATACGCTATCATTACAGAGTGTTCCAATTCAGTAGTGTAGCTAGTGTAGAAATAATTTACAACATACTAATTTTAAAAATACAAAAACAACACGTGTAACGTTACCCTTGCAAACTCGCTCAGTGAACATCGTCAGTTATTTTGAAATTTTGACTGTTTTTTTTTTTTAGATAATGAATGGAGTATCGACCATTCATTATTTTAATAAAAATGACGAAATTTGTAGTAAAACGATTCGTCCGTAGAAAAGCTATCATCGGATAATTCACAGAGCTGCGCGGTTATGTGAAATGAATGTTGAATGTTGTTTTATTATCAATCAATTTGTCTAGTCTTTTCCCTAATATGTTTGGGTCAGCTTCCAGTCTAACCAGATGCAGCTGTTTTATTATAAAGTTAGTAATTAGCAAACCTATGACCGTGGGACCCAAGGATTCGATGAGACCGCCCATTGTGTCACCCTACATGTATATCTGTAATATTTATGGTGTACAAAATAAAGAGAAATCTATTCTATTCTATTCAGCCAGAGTGCGAAGAAAATCGACATTATTCTCATTAATTAATGACACTTGAATACGTGTCTTCTTCACAAGAATATCTTCACAAAAACAAGCTACAAGTGCAACTAGTTCTTTCTTCTTTTTAACAAGCTTTTATTAGCTTGACCAGAAGGCTTAGCATGACACTCTCTATTTCTTCGAAGAATAGACACGGCTCTTTCTATACAAAGTGACATTTCATTTCTCAGTTTTTGACATCTCACCATAGAAATCCTTTTACAATCTGTCATCTTGTCTTTCGTTTCTAATGATCTTTGTATGTAGAAGGATTTCTACGGTAGGATGTCAAAAAAGGAGAAACGAAATGTCAATTTGTATGGAAGCCGTGTCTATTCTTCGAAGAAATAGAGAGTGTCATGCTAAGGCTTACGATAAGAACTGTAGAAAAGCGTTTTGTTGACGGAAGAGTAGAGAAAAATTATGTTTCCGTGATGACAGTTGACAGTTTTCTACTAAGAAATGTAGACATGCGATTTCTATTCTACAATTTAGTAAAAATAGAAAGCGTCATGTTGTCAATTAGTAGGTGAAAATGACGTTAAAAGACTCCGATACATACAGCAGGCTTAGATGTCACCGAATCTTTTAACGTAATTTTCACCTACTAATTGCCGAATAAAAAAACACAAATCGTCGTATTGAAATTAAACTTTGTATGTACATGTAGTTTGGATAGCAAAACTATAATTTGGTATTTTGGAGCTGATCTGATGGTGGAGACAGGAAGTGGATAGTGGAACTATTCAGTGGCTACTAGTAAACCCCTCGAGTTAGAGGTCATATGTTTAGTTTGATGAGTTCAATACAATATGTAACAAAAACCCTGTTGTTCCTTCTACCTACGTTTTAAGAATCGGTTTACTAAGCGATAAAGCAAGTCATTTATAAAAAAAAAAAATAAATAAATATATTAATTATTAATATTTGTAATGTTTAATCGATTTCTTACCTCTGCAATTCTGCATGAAGCGATGACGCGAAACCAGAAGTGGATAGAACGTTCCCGCCCTCTCTTTGATCGGTGCCGCCGCGCCGCACAGTGGATCGTCCCCATACAAGAGGTCGGACATTGAATTAAAAATTGAAAAAGTATTTAATTGAAAAAAATTAAATATACAGTTGCATTACTCTATTATGGAACTACAAAAAATGTTACTACATTTTTTTTATTTGACCAGTACTTTATGAGCAATTCGATGAAAACTGTTATTTTTCTATGGAAATGGTCACAAAAATGTCTGTATCTCATGATTCCCTCCTTGTTTCGATTTGCGGTTTTCACTACTGTTATTTACCCATTTTATGCCACATTTTCTTCAAGGACACATGGTGCCCCCAGCGACCCCCTTCCGAGATATTTTGCTTTTAGTAACTATACTTTTTATTGTATAACTGATGAAATGGAGGTACATTAAGTATATTCATTACTGAGAATAAGTCATCCCTAAGTAGTTCCTTAAATAACAGGTGCATTTGCGATTACTTTAATGACTTATGAACGCTTCTGTTGCCATACAACAAAAGCGTTAATGAGTCCTTAAGTAAAGATTACCAGTACTTGCTTAATCTAATTAGTTATTGTAATTACTATGTTAACAGCCCTTAATCTCTGCATTGTAATTGTCTAATGTCATCATTAGCTTATCAAATTCATAGCTAGTTGCCTACTTGCTGCCCTATATATTTAAGTGTGTTTAGCAAATGTAATTCAGTTGTAATTATAACTTCTATCAAGTGTTGTCATTATGGCTTTCCGTGCGTTTTCTACTTATCTAGATCTTTACGTTGCTCTTCGTAATCATAAATATTATTTAACACATTGAAGTCGAGTACTAACATCCAGTTAAGTGAAAGTGATGTGACGGATCTCAAGAACTGGTGTCGACGATTTTGCTATAGGGTTTACACCAAATGGGTGCAATCAAGAAGGACAGTCGACAGGTTCATTAACAAGAACGGAGAGTGGTTAAGTTCCGATATCGTTTGGCCAGATTGCTTTAAAGAAAATGTTGTTGACACTGAAGAAGCAAATGAAAATGAGCCAGAAGAGGTAGTCAGTCCATCAAAATCAGATGCATCAACTTCAACATATACATCTCCTCGCAAACGCTTTGAAGATTTATCGACTAGACACAAAAGAAGACGTGTTAATGAAAATGTTGCTAGTTGCAGTCGTCCGGATGAGCTTTTGCATACTGTTGAAAGTATACTTAAGTCTGCCGGAAAAAATGATATGGCCAGAATAATGAAAAATTTGCTGGAAAATCCTGAACACGTCTCAACAGTTTTAAATGTCCTGGAAACTAAGCAGAATCCTTCGCTTCGTGAAGTTCCTACTCACAAAGCACTTGCTCTTTACGTTTACTTGCAGTTATTCAAGTGGCGTTACATCACACTTCGGGACTTTAGTTTAAAAGAAGGTCATGCGAAATACCCAAGCTACTACTTGTTAGTTAAAGAAAAGCTTAAATGCTACCCGGCAAAAGAAGACACTGTGACTGAAACTTCCACAAAGATACGGATCCAAGCCCTCCTTGATCTCACAGTTAGGAGGCTGATCGATTCACTTGAATCAAATTTTGATGCTGGTGCTTCACAGTAAATGGGGTTTTGATGGAGCTTCAAGTCAAAGCATTTACCATCAAACGACAACAACAAGTGAACAAGACTTATCCAGTGTATTTATGGCAAGTCTTGTACCGCTTAAGTTAGTGACTTCTAGTGGAAGTATAGTGTGGCAGAATGATCGGCCATCGTCAACCACATATTGTCGCCCGATTTCATTTACATTTATGAAAGAAACGGAAGCGAATGTTGAGGCTGAAATGGAAATATTTGAGACCGAGATTCGTGAACTGAACCCGACTGATTGCGGCAATGCTACTGTTACTCACAATCTATGGCTAACCATGATTGATGGTAAGGTACATTCAATCATATCTGGTACATCGGCAGCAGTGTGTGATTTGTGCAAAGCTCGCCCAAGCGAAATGAATAACTTGGAAGAAGTGAGAGCTAAACCCGTGAATACAGATTTATACAAGCATGGATTTAGTTCATTGCATGCTTGGATTCGGTCTATGGAGTGTTTATTACACATTGCTTACAGAATGGACATAAAATCATGGCAAACAAAAGGTGACGAAAATAAAAAAAAAGTTAAAGATAAGAAAGAAGCCATTCAAGAAGCTTTCCGAAGAAGCCCAGGCTTACTTCTAGACGTTGTTAAGCAGGGTAGTGGCAATACAAACACTGGAAATGCTGCAAGAAGGTTTTTTGCAAACCCTGAAACGACTGCGGAAATTACTAAATTAGACGTTAATTTAATTAGAAGACTCGCCGTTATTTTGCAATGCATTTCCTCAGGCGAAAAAATTCAAGTCAAAAATTTAAATTATATTGTGATGAAACAGCAAATTTATTCGTGGAATTATATCCATGGTATAACATGCCAGCAAGTTTACACAAATTGCTGATTCATGGATCACAGATAGTGGACCACTTATCAGCAGTACCTATAGGTTTTTTGTCTGAAGAAGCATCTGAAGCAAGAAACAAGGATTTTCGTAAATTTAGAGAATATCATACACGAAAGCATAGTAGCATCGCCACTAATGAAGACATTCTTCATAATATGCTATTATCTTCCGATCCTCTTCTCACCAGCTTACGACCGAAGATGACAAATAAAGCCAAAAAGTCTTCATTTAGTGAACTAGACGATTTACTCATAGTTGATCAGAGTGAATTGGAGTTCATTGACGTTTCAACTGATACACTTGCTGCATGTAGTGACGTTGAAGAAGATGATGACGATAATAATGATCATGATGTCGTTATTGATGAAGATGAAGAAAATATAGTTTAAGTCTTATAGTACCTAATATTATTATTAACAAGCAGTTTCTTTGTTAATTTCTTGTTTTTGTGTATTTTTTTTATTCTGTTCTTTTTTTGTTTTGTGTTATGCCACCCATCGGCCAATAAATGTTTTTTTTTTCTTTCTTTTCTATTGTTGTTAGTAACTAAATGGTCGTGTTAATTAATTAATTTCCTATTATAATTTAGTTCTTAGTAGTTGTTTAATTTTTTAGTTTGTTTTAGGGTACATAGTTGTTTTATTTTTAAATTATTTTTACAGTGTTATATTATTTAAATAAAAAATATTTTTATACCTACATATTTTCTTATTGATCATAAAACTCTATTTCTTTTCGATGTGTTATTGTAAATTCGACTCAGTCATTACTAAGCTAATGATGACATTATCCAATCACAATGCAGAGATTAAGGGCTGTTAACATAGTAATTACAATAACTAATAATTCATCGAATTGCTCATAAAGTACTGGTCAAATAAAAAAATTGTAGTAACATTTTTTGTAGTTCCATAATAGAGTAATGCAACAATATATTTAATTTTTTTCAATTAAATACTTTTTCAATTTTTAATTCTATGTCCGACCTCTTGTATGGGGACGATCCACTGTGCGGCGCGGCGGCACCGATCATAGAGAGGGCGGGAACGTTCTATCCACTTCTGGTTTCGCGTCATCGCTTCATGCAGAATTGCAGAGGTAAGAAATCGATTAAACATTACAAATATTAATAATTAATATATTTATTTTATTTTTTTTTTATAAATGACTTGCTTTATCGCTTAGTAAACCGATTCTTAAAACGTAGGTAGAAGGAACAACAGGGTTTTTGTTACATATTGTATTGAACTCATCAAACTAAACATATGACCTCTAACTCGAGGGGTTTACTAGTAGCCACTGAATAGTTCCACTATCCACTTCCTGTCTCCACCATCAGATCAGCTCCAAAATACCAAATTATAGTTTTGCTATCCAAACTACATGTACATACAAAGTTTAATTTCAATACGACGATTTGTGTTTTTTTATTCGGCAATTAGTAGGTGAAAATTACGTTAAAAGATTCGGTGACATCTAAGCCTGCTGTATGTATCGGAGTCTTTTAACGTCATTTTCACCTACTAATTGACAACATGACGCTTTCTATTTTTACTAAATTGTAGAATAGAAATCGCATGTCTACATTTCTTAGTAGAAAACTGTCAACTGTCATCACGGAAACATAATTTTTCTCTACTCTTCCGTCAACAAAACGCTTTTCTACAGTTCTTATCGTAAGCCTTAGCATGACACTCTCTCTATTTCTTCGAAGAATAGACACGGCTTCCATACAAATTAACATTTCGTTTCTCCTTTTTTGACATCCTACCGTAGAAATCCTTCTACATACAAAGATCATTAGTAGTTCCATAATAGAGTAATGCAACTGTATATTTATTTTTTTTCAATTAAATACTTTTTCAATTTTTAATTCTATGTCCGACCTCTTGTATGGGGACGATCCACTGTGCGCCGCCGCATCTCTACCTATTTTTCTACACAAGTTCGTGACCATGTCAGCTGTTGTTTATCAGTATCACTTAACGAATTAATCTTTGAAAATCTTGGTTTACACAGTATTTTAAGCACAATTGACAATTGTTAAAACTACATTTAACACTTTACTACGTTAAAAAAACAAATTCGCCGCGTCTATCACATAAAACCTGATGTACCTCTACTTGACGGCCACGGAGTTACTGTTCGATATGACCACCTTGTACCTTTACACTTCTTGGCTGATAGTCGGAGGGAAGTAGTGATTGGGCGCGACAATAGTGAAATGGGTGCTGGCCATCTTCTTTGAGTACTCTCCTAACGCGCATATGATTTACTCCGAGTTCGTGTCCCACTGAGCGTGTACTTCGCGTTGGATCGTGCTCAAACAAGTCCAAGACTTCTGTCTCGAGTTTTCGGTCTGCCTGCGTCAGCTCGATGTCAGGTCTCGCCCGTGCACATTGCCGGTATTGTACGTACGTATGTGCAAACATTGGAATGCCATCGCCGACGGTAATGATCGCAAAACGTTCTTGGTAGAGTGTGCGCACTTCTGCATAATTGCAGTCAAATTTCCGAAGACACATTAACATATTAAAATATTCTACGTTAGAATAAGACATGGTCAACGTTTACGTAAACAAAACACAAGTCACTCACTACGTAGGTCAACAATAACATCCATTCGGAAGTAAGCTGCGCGGGAGACTAAAGAAGTGATTCGCAGGGAGACGGGTGGCGGGACGGTGGGGTAGGTAGGCACGTGGTACCGACCCGCCGACATGCGCGGCGGTAGTTTTTGGCGGCATCTTTTGTCGCATTCAAAGAAAGCCGCCGAGCTCGTAGGCTATTTAGCGAAATAAATATGTACTTGTAAAATAATATACTCTAAACATTTTTTTGAATGTGTCGATTTTAATAGTTATTTGATTTTGACCTCTCGACTAGCCAATGCTTATTTTTTTTAAATTATAATTTCATCAATGTTCTGCTTATAGGAAAATGTATACGTTCCTAAAAGGAACAACAGGGTTTTTGTTACATATTGTATATTGCCCATGGTGTCGACGGTCTGATGATGGAGCCAAGAGGTGGATAGTGGAACTCTTCAGTGGCAAATAGTAAACCTCTCTAGTTTGGGCTCATATGATTTGGTTTGACGAGTCCATTAGATTGGATTTGGTGTATATGGTCTGATGATGGAGCCAACATGTGGGTAGAAATTAATGAAAAATATAGTAGACAAAAGGTTAAAAAAATATTTAGTTAAAAAAAAAACCGGCCAAGTGCGTGTCGGACCACGCACAATGAAGGGTTACGTAGTTGGGATGAATTTATCCGAAGACAAATCTTAACATTGTAGTTGAAAAATAGGACCATACATTCTAACTGCATATGTAAGTTTGTACGCACAATATTGAGTGATTTACCATGTTATTTTAAGACCATAGACTTCTTATAGGTTTTCCTGTAAACTATTGCAGTTATTATTGTTTAACTTTGTTTGTCTTTAAATGTAATGTAGGTATTTGTTTTTTGTTCCTAATAATATGTGATTATTATTATAACACTGCACGGCGTCGAATTAGGGGTTAATTAAAAAAAAAGCAAAAATCATTAAAAAAAGGTTTAAGTTATTTACAAAATAATTAATTATATTGTAAAAAAGCGTGCGATGCTTTTTACTATAGTTTTATAATAACTCTACTTTTATAAATAGCTACCAATGAACTATCTTATTATAAATTTATTCGATTTTTTGAAATTATAATGAACCAGTGGACTTTATAACGTTATAGAACTAACTCTTCATATTTAAAAAAATATTTTCGACTTTTTAGTTCGGCTTGCTATTAAAGTGTCTTTTTTTAAACTACATTTTATTCAAGTTTATAAAAAACGTGGTGTGGATCAGCCCTACAGTCCGGCCGTCGAGAGAATGCATTCCTGACGCCTGCCTTTCTAGTAACAGTAAGGATCAAATTCGCGAAACTCATATTTGTTAGTATAAGGTTGCCAGATGCCAAGAACGCGTTCTTTTGACGGACGGCCTTCTGTAGAGTTCTCAATTACTCTGAATAGAATTTTTAAATAACGAGGGTGCGTTTTTAAGTTCGCGGAATGGGGGGGAGAGGATAACAATAGGTTATTATCGGGATGGCCACAACTTCAGCCACTCAATATTAATATAAATACCAGGTTTTATCTTAATTGGATCATTATCACCAACGCAGTGCTGCGCCACTTGCCGTTCCGAATGGTAGCGGCACTGGCGCGCCTGTATACGGCGATACTGCGCACGGGGGCCTTTCCGGCCTCGTGGAAGGAAGGGCGCGTCATCATGCTGCCCAAGGCGGGGAAAAACATCCTGAAGCCGGAGAGCTATCGGCCCATTACGCTGCTGCCGACTGTCTCCAAGGTGTTTGAAGCACTCCTGCTGCGACATCTCCAACCACATGTCGCCCCGCGCCCTGAGCAGTTTGGGTTCAGGGCGGAGCATAGCACAACGCTCCAGCTGTCGAGGGTACTGCACCACCTCGCAGCCGCGCTCAACAAGAAGGAATACTCGGTGGCAGTATTCCTCGACATGGAGAAGGCCTTCGACCGTGTGTGGCACGACGGCCTCATTTACAAGATGGCCACCTCAGACGCGCCCCGTCGCGTCATTAAGGTGGTCTCCAGTTTTCTCTCCAATAGGACCTTTAGGGTGGTGGTCGACGGCGCGCTGTCTAGCGCGCGCCCAGTGCTGGCGGGCGTGCCGCAGGGCAGCTGTGTGTCGCCGACGTGTTACTCATGTTACACCGACGACATCCCCACCACTTCCGACGCGATGCTCGCGCTGTATGCCGACGACGCCGCGTACATTACTACATCGCTTAATGCGAAGTACGCGGCGGTCAAGATGCAGCGCGCGCTAGAGCTTCTACCCGAGTGGCTGTCGAAGTGGCGGCTGTCGGTGAACGTGGGTAAGACGCAGGCGATGGTCACAGGATCAGCGCGCCTCCCGCCACCCCTGAATCTACAAGGAGCCGACATCGATTGGTCGCCCCGGGTCAAATACCTGGGGGTCACCATCGACCGTCGGCTCACTATGGGGCCACATGTCCGCAAGGTCGCCGCGCAGGGTCGGGTCGCCCGCAACCTGCTCAAACCTGTGCTCTCGTCCCGCATCCCGGCGCGCGTCAAGCTGGGCGTGTACAAATTGTACGTGCGCCCAATCTTGACGTACGCCGCTCCCGCTTGGTTCGCCCTCACGAGCGAGTCGAGCCGGAAGTTGCTCCGCGCGCAACAGAGTATTGCGCTGCGGACCATAGTTGACGCTCCTCGCTTCGTGAGGAACGATGTCATCCAGCGGGACCTCGGGATCGAGAGCCTGGATGAGTTTGTGCGGCGCCTCGCGAAGGGGATGTACGCGCGTGCCGACGTGTCTGCTTGGCCCCATGTCAAGCAGATAGCGCCCTGGCATACGCGACCCCCTGACGCGAGACCCCTGCCCCGCGACCTGGTAGCGGACGAGTGACCCCATCACCGGACTGGACGCCTCGAGTAAGCCGCACCCAGGTTACACGCGGCTTACTCGACTCAATAGAACTCTACAGATGACACACATCTATTGCGTGGCGTGTGCTAAGTTAATATAGGCGCGTCACGTAATTAAACCAGACACCCACTACTAGACAAGCAGTCAACTCACACATGCGGGCGCGGTGCGGGCTGCGACGCATGTAGACACTGAACGGTGTTACACACAACACAATGCCGTTCACACATACGCGACCGTCCCTTAGTCCGGACCGTAATCGGCTAGATCTGAGAGCGGGGCGGGCGGGGACTATACACCTAGTCTGTAGGAACGTCGAGTCGGCTCCACTGTCGCTGGTCGTCTTCGTTGGGCCTCCCCCGGGTAACCGGGGGTCTCACCTGGCGGGGACTGACCGCCGTGGAGTCGTGAAGAAAGCGGCGCTAATGTACTAGCGTCGTGGCGAGCCTACAGATTTACTCATAGCAATCAGTTACACGGACGCGTTAAAACGCGTCCGAAGTTTTTAAATCGCCGCATAGGCGCACAAAATGAGGGGTCCGTATTTACGGGCCACCGTATACCCTCCGCGGCCAGGGAGCGACGCTCCGGTTCCGCAGCCGCGCCCCCTTGCGGGGGCGCAGCGACATCCCCATGAAAAATTGGATCATTAGTCTTTGAACTATCGTCAAGCAAACAACTCAATCGGGAAGAAAGTGTGAATTATGGAAAAAATCGAGTACCGTGCCGTAATAAAGTTCCTTACCAAGCAAGGAAAGTCAGTTCAAAATGTACTGAAAGAGATGGAATCCGTTTACGGGGACTCTTGCCCGGGTAAAGCCATGGTTTACAAGTGGCACAGTCTCTTTAAACAAGGCAGGACCTCACTTGAAGACGACCCACGGCCCGGACGGTCGATCGAGGTGACTACTCCGGAAATCATTAAAAAAGTCGAAAAAATAATACTGGAAGATGCCAGACTAAAGAAGAAACAGCTTGCAGAAATGGTTGGAGTATCGGATACGACAATTTTCAAAATTCTACACTATCATCTTGGCATGACAAAGGTCAGTGCAAGATGGGTGCCAAGAATGCTCACGCCGCCTCAAAGACAACACCGCGTGGAGTGTTCTCGCACGTTTTTGGACCTCTGCAACGAAGATAAAGATGGACGAATTGTTACTGAAGATGAAACTTGGGTTCATCATTATGAACCTGAGTTGAAACAGGACTCTATGCAGTGACACAAAAAAGGCACACCACCACCCAAGAAGTTTAAAGTTTCACAATCGGCTGGAAAAGTTATGGCAACAGTGTTTTGCGATTCAGAAGGGATCCTGTTGACCGATTATAAAGATAAAGGCATTTCTATAACCGAAGAATACTATGCTTCTATCCACGAGAGGTTGCAAGAAGGCATTAAAGAAAAAAGGAGGGGTAAATTGACCAAAGGTGTCCTTCTTCTTCACGACAACGCGCCTGTTCACAAGAGCCGTGTTGCGTTGGCTGCCCTGCATAAGGTCGGCTTCGATATTTTAGACCATCCACCCTACTGCCCAGACCTGGCTCCCAGTGATTATTACCTCTTCCCAAAACTGAAAAAAGAACTTCGTGGGAAGAAATTTTCAACTGATGAAGAAGTGAAGGACGCGGTTTCAGCTTATTTTTTGGACAAAGACAAAACATTTTTTATGAAGGTATACATAAGCTAATTGATAGATCTGAAAAATGTATAAGGGTAGCAGGTGAATATATTGAAAAAGAAAAATAATTTAGTATTTTTATTTTCACTTCTCACCATTCCATTCCGCGAACTTAAAAACACGCCCTCGCATATTCGATTTAATGCCCGTTTCCTTTCGGCGCTGAGCCAAGCGTTAAAAACTTAACAGCGTACTTTTATTTAGGCACTCATTTAGGCGTCACCTAGTATTATTGTAATCGGGCATAAATGTAAAAAAAAAAACTGAATAAACTTTTCTCACTTTCTGTAAAGTGTCCGCTAGTTCTCTTCTATGACCCAAGGCACCCCAGCCAGTGGCATATAATTGTGCTGATGCCTCCCCAGTTGCGTGAAGACAAGCTGGTAGCACTTGTGAACTGAATGTAATCCTGAAAAATGTCATTCGATTGGGTATTTATTAGTTAACAGTCTTGAAATAAAAATGATATGAATCAAAAACGGGGCCAGGAATCAAAGGGCATCAAACGATTTGTTCACATCGCTGCGAACAGGAATAGTGCTCAAAAGGCTGACAGCATTGCCACGTAGAATGGAAAGGCTGATTAGATCAATTTGCCTAGCCTATTTCCCAACTATGTTGGGGTTGGCTTCCAGTCTCACCAGATGCAACTGAATATCAGTATTTTACAAGGAGAGACTGTCTATCTGACCACCACAACCAAGTTACTGAGTTAACATGATACCGCTTGGTAAGACTGGTTGTCAGACTTTTGAGTTTCTGACGACCCGTAACGACTGTCAAAGATCTACAAATGACAGCCGGGGCAAACGGCTTAACATGCTTTCCTATGCACGGAGGGGTCTCGATATGTAATGGATGTCACCCATCCACGAACTGCCTGCAGAAAGCGTAGCTTAACATTCGATCGACTAGTGTAGTAGACAGTACTTCTTAACTCACTCGGCATCAGTCTCGAGCAGGGCGATGTCGTGGTACTTAGAGGGTGGCTTGTACTCCGGGTGAGGGATCGTCCTCTTCACGTTGTATATCTGCCAGAGCTCGGGAGGGTCCGTGCGCTTCAGTATACCTAGAGCTACATACTTCACTGGACCTCTGCAAAATATTGAAAGTTTATATAATTATTGCACAAAGTGTGTGCACATAGTTTCATCACATTATATTACTACTGTGTTCATTATGTCCAATAAAAAACATTTTCTATCTTCAAGGCTCCCGCAGAAAGACGCGACGCGATAGCGCGATGCGACAGCGCGACACGACAGCGCGTCGCGAAGTTTACCATGAAGTTTTCATGGAAAGTATCACGCTGTCTGTCGCGCCCGCGATATCGCACCAGTCTGCACGAGCCTTCATTTGCATAGCGCTTTTGTAAGGAACTTACATGGCTGGACTTGACAAGCAGTGACCAGCAGTTAGAATGAATCTTTCACTGATGACAGTACCTCCACAGAGCCAGTCAGCTGTTATGTTGTCATCACCATACCCCAGCAAACCCTGATGGAAGAAATGTATTCATTATTTCTTTGCAATGCCATTCATATAACCTACAACTGAATCACAATATTTGTATTTATGATGTTTGTGGTGGGATACGTAGGGTGAGAAAAAAGACGGGCAAAGGTAAGAAAGTACCTTAAATACAGCGTGTATCAGAAATGTGTCATCATAATCAGCCTATATTGTTCCCACTGCTGGGACACAGATCTTCTCTCACTGAGAGGGATTGGGCCGTAATCCACCACGCAGGCCCAGTGCAGGTTGGTAGATGTCACATGTCTTAGAATTTGTGGTTCTTGCACACGTTTCCTCAGGATGTTTTCCTTCACAGTTTTGAGAGCAGTGGTGATGAAATAATTTACACGAAGTAAAGCGCCTGTCTTGGTTCGAACCTACGACCTACAACTCTCAAGTCGAGGCCGTTACCACTGGGCCACCACTGCTCAAAGCACTCAAATATGTGTGGTCATATTTAATAGTATGGAACAGACCATCAAATTTAACAACTTCCTCCATGGGACCAGCAAAACTTCAATATTCACTCAACCCAAATGTATGGGACAGCTGATTATTTTTTCGCGATTGCGATGTTTGGCTCATGAAGAAAGTTATTCAATTTGATGGCCTGTACCATACCCTTAAATATAGCCAAACATATCTGATAAACGCTGTATATATAGACAATAAATAAAAAATTAAAGGAAATGTCCCTTATTTTTTTAAATCGGACACTGTTTGGTTTGAGGACAGGATTCTTAAGGTGCACAGTGCATCGCATACCAATACAAAATGGGTGCCTGTAGTGTGCTATGGTTCATACAAAATGTACAAATCTGATTTATGAGGACTTTTTGTTGGGATACGGCTGCCATCGTGTACACAATCCTCTAAAGTTTACCTTGTCAAAAGGTTGCCCCAAGGTTTTGAATATAACCAGACGGGGATCGCGGAAGTCGCATAAGATCCCATGATCCTCGGTACAAGTGTGGGAGGGGAACACCAGGATGGTTTTTAGACAGTAAGAGTCTGACAGACCCCTCCGCCCACCTCAAGGCGGGGGACCCTGGACCATGAGGCTTTTCCACCCCAGAACAAAAAAAAAGGTTTTGAATATCCCGTTAAATTACCATATTTTTCTTTGTCAACGTGTAAGAATATCTCTTACCATGTGTGGGAACTCTTCTCTGAACGCATCGACGCCACCATACTCTCCGTAGCTACTCACAACTTCAATATCTACTTCATTACAGTTTTTATCGGGGTTGTGGAGTCGCACCATTGTAGCTTGATGATTACTCTTACACGGGTAATCTAGTCGGTGTATGTATTCAATACATTCTGGAATATATGTACAGTAGAGCGTCGATTATTTGAAATTAGTGTGTTCGGAAAATCGATTTATTCAGATAATCGAACTGTTTGAAAAACTGTTACAATAAAACCATATTTGTAGAATCTGTTGAGTCTTTTTTATTTATTACAATAGTAAGAGGTAATCCAGTAAAAAAATAGATATGTAGTATTACTAGAAACACGAAAAGGAACGAATTAACGCATAAAGATAATTCGTTCCTTAGCTGAGTAGCTGTAAGAACCGCTGCGGCAAGGGTCCTACGGACCCCAACGAAAAACTGCGTGCTGCGAAGCCGAACACCTCGGTGTATATTTCCCGTCTTCACTACACCACCGACGCGAAAGACATCGTGAAGTACGTGCGTCAAAGGCTGAAGTACGCGCCGAGAGTGCAGCAGCTGGAGTCGCATCGCAACGTCAACTTTAAGGGGTTTGTGGTGCGCATACCAACATGCTACCTGCACCAGGTGATGGAAGAAAGCTTTTGGCCACAGGATGTGGTGTTCCGCCGCTTTCGCGGACAAGTGCCACCGGAACGTACAAAGAGATAGTGCAACTATGTGATAGTAACATAGTTTTAAGTTTTATTTACTAACACAATTTTTATTATATGTATAATTAGGTTCATCTATGGGTCTTTGTAACCTGATAATAAATGGTTTATTATTATTAAAGAGTCCTTAATTTTGGTCTGTCAAAGCAAGCCCACCCGCTTATGAGCAGCTAATTAAGCTAAGCGTCAGAGTCAGCGCCGAACAAAAAACATGTCGATTATTGAACGAACCAAGGGTGTTTGGAAAACCAATTTAATCGGATAATCGAACTGTATGAAAGACTTCCAATAAAACTATACCTACATGTAATCTGTTATGATTTTTTTTTCATAATTATTACAATGGTAAGTAGTAACTCAGTAAATAAAATAGATATCATAACAATACTTCGAAGAAATTGGAATGTTTGCTCTTAAATTATAATTTTAAACTGGACATAAATCAGCCAACTCGACTTGCAAACGGGACGAGCATAGATAATCTGATGTGGTTGACTGCGGCCTACCAGACCACAGCACAAGTATTAAAATACCAGTAAGTAAAAATTCTTAATGCGTCAATGGTTATCACGTGCCATAATTAATTGTAGCAAAAAAGAGAGAGCTAATTTGTTGCTAAATCGTAATGAACTATATAAAATATAATTTTAAAAAGGATTCTAAAATCTATAAAACTATAATCTAATTAACGCAATGAAAACAAAACAAACATAAAATAAAACAGCTACCAATAAATTCAAAGCTACATGGGCAATTATAAATACGTAGGTCTAAAACTAATCTACCAAAGGATACAATCACTTCTATAGAAAAAATCAATAAATCTATAACCAGTCCACAGGAGATCGCAGAAACTTATAACAATTTCTTTTTAGGTAAAATAACCGATACCAGGTTCTGGCAAGCAAGTTTCAATATCAATCGATGTTCATGGCACCAACTGTTCCATACAACGTACTTAAAATTATAAGATCGACAAAAATACGAAGTGTGGGGTACGATTGGATCTCTACTAGAATTATAAAATATGTCACATATCATATGATCATGTGTTCATCACGTGTTCACCTAAGCCATATCATTAGCACAGGATTATACCCTAAAAGTCTAAAAACTTATATAGTCAGACCAATCTTCAAAAAATATAACAAACAGACTAGATATATACTCCTACAGACAGTAGATAAATAAACTGATAAATACCAATTGAGCTTATTCTCATGATTTCAAAAGTTTTTGCGAAATATATATACAGGGTTTCTGGTAACTATAGTTGCAAAACTTCTGAAAAATTCTGAATAATTCCGGAATACTTCTGGGAAAGTTTCTTTAAATCAGAATTATTCAAAATGAATTTTATTGAAATTTTTATTTTTTTTGCTGAAATATCATATTTTGCATCGATACTAGCATACAGATGCCTCATCCCATACAAAGAAATGTCCCGACGTAAAGAGCAGATTTCATCTGGCAATTCTAGCTATTTTTGTACATCAATCGCGTTCGTTCCCAATAGATGGTGTTAGTAGCGACTTTGCAAGAAGGGTTACATTATACTTTTATTCCGAATAGATGACGTTAAAAGCACACTGTACTTTTGTACTGCTGCTACGTACTCCTTACTCCTATTATCAGTGATATTATTACCTTTGAAATTTAATACAGCGCCATCTACTGGTATAAATATTAATTGTGCATTCCAATCATCTTTGAAATTTGTACTAAGAGCTTATTGTTACATAATTTGGTGTGATTATGATTATTATTTGTTGATTATGTATGAATAAACCTTATAAAAGTCAACAAAAACTTTGAAATTACACTTCAATCATAGATCAATAAATGTCGTGCCATCTAGTGACATTTATTTGAAACTCTTTGTTAGCGGTGATGCAGGCGATGGCGGTGCGGGGTGCGGTAAGAGGGGAGATGCTCCCCGGAAGTTTTCGCCCGCGGAGAAAGATTCATACCCCGCAATCGAATGTTTCCGCGGAATATTTCGACCGAATTATTCAGGAATAAACGTGTTTATTTTGTTGTGTGGTGGGTGAATTTATTTTTCAGTGGCACATAAGTAAGTAAAATATAAATGTTTATTTTATTATAAATATGATTGATTAAGTATAATATATTATGTTGATATTTTTATAGGTAAATATGTTATCCTGCGATTAACAGGATTTTTATTTCTTTGTGCTATTTTTGCAAATGCTCTTTTTCTAAATGTTAGGTACTTAGTTGTGGAATAAAAAACCACCGAGCATATTTGATTTGTTTTTTGAAAAAGGGATACCTATGTTTTTGATTAGTTTGTATATAGCTCTTCTGTTCGCATCCCGAGTATTCGCGAGTCACATAGATATGTATTAATCATTACCTACTTATGTACATATCGCGTATAAAAGTCAATAAAAACAAATAAAGGCAAACCTTGCAAGCAAACACGTTTTGATGCGGTTTTCAGAAAAGTACCTATTTGCTATACTTAGGAGTAGGTTTTGATATATATTAACTGTCTTCAATAAAAAGGAGGTTATGAGTTTGAACCGTATGTAGGTGTGTATGTTTGTCCGCGATTATCTCGCGTTAAACCGCTTTTGATGCAGTTTTAGAACAATATTACTAGGGTGCGTCTAATGAAAGCGCGACATGGAGTTTTTTTTTTTAATTTAATTGGCAACATTATTCAGCCGCAATTGTAGGAAACACAAAAAATTTAAGTGTCAAGAAATAATTCTCCTACTAGTTAGTAATACCACATACAAAATTTTTGTTTTTAACCTCTTTTTCTCAGGTCGCGCTTTCATAAGACGGACTATAGTCACTATATGTATACGTGACATAAACAAATGTTGAGATAAAAATATTTAAGTAAAAAGATAGAACCAACTTCAATAAAGCCGGAGCACCTCAAACCAACCTCTTCAATAAAATCTTAGAACATAGAACCAACTTCAATAAAGACGGAACTTGATTGAAATCCGTTCTGTTTTTATTACTGTTAACCCATTAAAGTATGTTGTACTCAATTGAGTACAGCCTTATCCCGAAGTGTAAATTACAGATCTTGTAAATTTTAAGTGATACACCTTATTATTTTACTTCGTTACGCTGTACTCAATCGAGTACAGTGACTTTTAATAGGTTAATACAATTTTCCCGGTTTTTTTTTGATAATTGAAATATTCCCAAAGTTTCAGAATATTTCGGAATACTTCCGAAGTATTCGACGGGAATGATTCGGAATTTTTCCCGCCAGCATCTATACTGGTAACTCGACGTATTCCTTGCAGGACGTCATAGTAGGGTTAAAATGCAACAAACTAAGCTACCAAATGTTCTACCGAAATTCCGTAGTTTTTGAGTTAGTTAGATTTTTAGTATTTTTATGAAAAATCCCAGATTATTTGAAGCCAGTTTAAAAATGATTTATGGTGTGACTGTCCTGGAATTTAAGTTATTATAAAAGCCACAGATATTCATGTAGCAGATCTTTGTTAAAAAAAGTTTAAAAATTACTAAAACTTAGATTACTAATCAAACATTTATTTTTTTGTAATTTTTGCCATTACTTCATAAAACATGTTTTCTTGTGCAAAAAAAATACTACGCTTGATGTACAAGTTATTAGTTTTTTCATAAAAATACTAAAAATGTAGCTAACTCAAAAACTACTGAATTTCGCTAGAACATTTGGTGTCTATATGTGGCATATGGAAGATCAAAAAGACTTCCGCAAGAATAAAACAATAAAAATGGCTATTTTTATTTAATAAATAACGTCATGGCTACCGTAGATACAAGGACGTATGTTCCATTTACAGCGATATAACTCAGGCTGTCGATTACGTTAAAATATCATAGTCGTATATAAAAAACCAGTAACAGTATACAGAAATATCTAAAGAAAACCATTCACACTAAAAAAGAAGAGACGTATTCATCAAAGAAACAAATAGTTAAATATGGATTCTCACAAGGGAGTGTATTAGGTCCTTGGTTATTTATAATCTATATAAATGACCTACCAAAAGTAACGAAATAACCAGTATCACTATTTGCCGGTGACAGCACGGTCACAATACGCTGTAAAAATAACGACAGCTTCGTAAACGAAATTAATCATACAATGAAATCATTAGTGAACTGGTTTAGTAACAATAATTTAATGATCAATCTTGAAAAGACAAGTGTTATGTTCTTCAGTCAACGTTTGGCGACACCAAACATTAATGTTAATCACAAAGGTATAGTAATAAAAACAGTAGACACGGCTAAATTTGTAGTTGTAACCATTGACAATCGTCTAAATTGGAAAACACATACAGAAGAATTAAATAAAAAAAGTCTGTTCTGCTTACGCACTACAAACTAAAACCCATCATAAGTACCACTGCGCTTATCACTGCTTACCACGGAATTGTCGGCTCAATAATAAGATTCGATGTCATATTTTGGGGAAATTCCACTAATAAGGAAATAATCTTTAGGTCACAAAAAAGGTGCATTAGGGCTATGTTCGGTATAAAAAAAACGAGTTGCAAACCGTAATTTATTAAATATAATATTTTTAATCTGCCTTCATGGTTTATTTTTGAAGTGGCTAATATAGCTATCAGATGTTTAAATCCGCAATCAACGGGATAACAATAAATTATGTGCTGTAAGATCAACCACGGCGCTGATGCGAAAAAGTATTTTCTCATTAGCACCAGTTATTTAAAATAAAATCCTTAAACCTATTAGACAAATGCAACAACTTTAACTCAAGTTAAACTACACCTAAAAAAATACCTGATAGCCAAATGTTATTATAGCCTGATAGAATTTTTAAATGATCGTACTTAGTTCCTATCATTATGATGACATTTCTTCGATCTCAGAACACTGTTTAGTTTTAACGTTTTTTATAGATTATGTTTTTAACCGCAACGGTTGGTAAATTATGTTTTTTTTTTTTGCTATGCATACCTACTTTCAAATGGTTAACTAGACCAAAAATGAAAATAAAAATTTGCACGCCATGAATGGCAAAATATGTAGATGTTGTTGCCTGTTCCTGTAACCTGTTCCCGAATGTTATTTTAAGACCATATAAATCTATTGTGTAATTATGTACTCATGTTTTACAAAAAATAAATATCTTATCTTATTTTATGTATGTAATACACACACCAAATGGAACGAATTAACGCTTAAAAAAGTGCTTAATTTTAGTCTGTCAAAGCAAGCCGAACGAAAATAAAATGTACACATAATCAGCATATAATGTTCCCACTGCTGGGACACAGCCCTCCTATCGGTGAGAGGTAGTGGGACGTCATGAACCACGCGGGCCCAGTGCGGGTTGGTAGATGTTACGTGTCTTTGAATTTATTGGTTCCCTAGAACCAAAAAATCGAAGATATATGGCGTGTCCTAACACGCCGGAAAATGTACATTAATTTCATCTCCATATTTTATGTAATTTAATGACTATAGTAGCAGTTGCGTTAAGCGGTCGGTTGACCGACGTGACGACGGCGACTTTCGGATAATTGACGCTCTACTGTATTAAAAAATAAACATATTACATTCGCCAACTAACTTTTTGAAAATGGCAAGCGGCAAAAAGAAAATAATTTACTTACTATCTTGAACTTTCTGACCAGTCTTGTGAATAATACCTACGTTAGGATTTATAACGAAGTTCCTGTGAACAGAAAAGAATTACTTTTAACACCATTATACGTAAAAAGTTAAAGTAGTACCAACTTTAATTTAGTAAATGGATGGTGGTGCGAGTTGGACTCGCACACGAAGGGTTCTGTAACACCGTACAATACTTAACAAAACATTTGAAAAATAATACTTCATTAAACCGAAAAAAACACATCTCTTGTATGGAGTTCCTTATTTTTTTTACTTTATATATTTTTATATTTTTTTGTTATAGCGGCCATATTAGTACACACTCAAAATTGCAAGTGTCTACCTATTACGGTTCAAAAGATACAGCCCCGTGACACACGGTCAGACTGATAGCTGAGCCTTAGTAATAGGATCCCGTAATCCCGATGACACCCTTTGAAATTAAAAAAAAAAAAAAAAAAATTATATACAATATTGTACATGGACAATTTTGACTACTTTTCAGCCCTGTCGCATTATTACACACACTAATCGAAGATCATACCTTGTATCATTGAAAGTACAGTCAGTACAGCAAATGATTGGCTCCTTTCCTCGAAAACAACATATCTATAAAATAAAATGAAATGATAAATAATAGATACAAGTGGCAACGAGCTAAACCTACGCAGCCTTATTACAAAACAAGGTTTATCTTTTGAACCCGGTTTAAGCCAACGAGCCATTTTTGAAATTCGAACTTTATCCCGACGTTAAGGGTCAAATTACGAAAACCGACGTTGAGCTGCCAAAGAGCAAAGCCAGACGATGCGTTGCCGTTGCGTTGTGATGCCTGAGTGTTCCTGCGTCATCCTACATAGAAATCACATGCCACACGGTGCGCCGCAACGAAGCAATGCACGATCAACGGACAAGGTGACTAGAGAAAAGAAACGGGGAAGAATTTTGCGGTGCGAAGCCGAGCGTCGGAGCGGCATCGTAATGCAGTGCAGTGTTGCTTGTACTAAAGAAACCTGACACACCCATTGCCCGTGTGGTACTCAGTGCGTTGAAATCATAGCGGTGCGACGAGGCCCGTATGCCCTCACTCTTAGTTGTCAATTTTGTATTAAGAATTTTACGTTTGTCGGGATAAAGAACAAAATACAATAACCGGCTCGAAATTTCGCTGACTCGTTTTTGAATTAGATGGAATACGTTATCTTAGCTCGCTTGCCCTGCTATGTATTTATTATTCTGTTTCTCTGTTTATTTAAAATCGAAGAATGTCTAGAAGCTGCAACGTCTAATATGAACTCGTCAAACCGGTGTACTAGCCAAGCAATCCATCATCCACCTAGAAATTCGGTTACTCACCGGTGCAAAATCCTTGTTCACAAAATCAAGGTAACTGCTCAAACAATCATATATGCTGACGCACTTTCCGGAGACCCCATTCCACATGCATGTTGACCCTGAAATTTAAAATATATAAGTACAAGTTTAGTTTTCGTTATTTACCCTTAACCTGAAAAGGGATCATAATACTCATCCTTTTGCACTACTTTTACTATTGGACAAACAGTGAAATCAAGGAAATAGTAGATTATTATACAAGGGTCGAAAGGAATCAATTCCCATACAAGACATAGACTGAGTAGGAATTGGTGTCTTTCACTAGTGTTAAACACTCTACTTTTCATTTCGAATATAAGGAAAGTAAAAAATTATAGTTTGATCAACATTTCAGAATTGCTTGAACTCATTTTCAATCAAATAATAGTTTATAAAAACGAGATTTAGAATTTCGGTACAGATTAGTAACCCGCCAAATTATATAGTCTTTTTTAAGTTTTAAATATGGAACACATCGCATCATCGCTGCGGACCATCCCGCGTAATAGGTATTTTTTTTAATTCACACTGGCTGTTTGTACAATCACAAGACCGCAGCATTTTATTTTTATTCTAATCAATATTTTTCTTAATTATGTAAAATTTTTCGTAGCCTTACCAAATTTAGTCCTATTTTTCAAATTAATTCCCGCCCTAGAGATAGAAGCAATTACTATGTGTCTTTCCTGCCCAAAAGTGGGAGCAGCGTTTTCCCCCGCTAGTCGGATCAAACAAACACTACTTTCCGAGTGTGACAAATTTAAAACTGTTTCCTACATTTATTTATTTATTTATTTATTCACTCCAAACATACAAATATCCTTACAGGCTAGACCCAATGCGATATTGTAGTACACTTAAAATTAAATAGTTCCACTGCTTGTACCATAACAAATTCTATAGGTAGCTATCCTTTCAAATTCACCCAAAGCGAAACAGAATGTCGACGTCATCAGCAATGAGGTTCAGAGTGCGGAGCGCGCTCGTCAGCGGCGCCTCACGCAGCAAGTTAGTTCGCGCGCGCGGTACCTCCAGCAACCGCGGCTGATGACGACGACCCACATACCCGTCTGGCACGACTAGTTCCACTCTTTATAATATATCCATATATAGCATTGTGTATCTTCCCCCTAATTATCTTAAAGATATAAGTAACAAGTATGAGTTGCCTCCTGACCCTCAGTTCATTATATTCGACCATACCTAAGATAAATAGAGTTGGATACATCAAAGGATAAAATGGATACACCCCGTATTGCCTCATATATTTACATCTAATAAATTTATTT